>OY856412.1:166544606-167834606 GCA_963693085.1 Alisma plantago-aquatica | reverse complement strand
GGTGTTATCTGTACTAGTGTATATTTTGAAATAGATGAGTTACTTGGCTTTCATGTGGAACCAAGACCCTTTTATAACACCCTATGAAAAGAGGCAAGCTAGGTTCCTTACTATGTTATATAATGATAATGTGAGATTGATCTCTAGATCCATTAGTGATATACACTCATGTATGTTAGATTATCCATGAGAGGGTCGCAAACACCTTGAGAATATGCATGGGATTTTAAGTTAATATTAGAGACTATGCATGGAATATGTAAATACCTAAGGTGGGTAGAATATGAAAATTTTGAGGATGAAATTTATTTAAGGTAGGTAGCCTGGTAACATCCTAGAACATATGTAGTCAATGATATGAGGTGGAAACCAAAATAGAAGTATGAAGGGAATATGATGACACTGGTTAATAAATTTGAGTCCTAGACCTAGTTTAGGTCTTCATAATAAGTAAGTACATTAATATTAAAAATGTATCATAAGGAATATTAAATTAATAAATTATATTGGTTCAAGTTTTAGTTTTGTAATAGAGAATATGATTAAGCTGATGGACCCTTTGGAAGATCAAGATGTAGACCATTGGCCCTAGAATCCAATTCAAGCCCAATTGGGCCAATTAGGGTTTACACATGGGTTGTTGGGGTACAAATTTGGAAATTGAGTATTTATGTTCATAATAAATACTTGAAATAGTTTTATTAGATGAAAAAACGGAATATAAGATTATGGAAGAAATTTTAGACAATTTTTCATTGTCTAGTGGTCTTAGTAAATAATTTAGTAGTTATCCTATTTTTATTTAAAAGGTATGTTTGGAGAGTTAACCTATTTAGTTTTAACCTAACTACTACCCAAGGAAAGATAACTTTAGTTCCAAAACATGAGATTAAACGAGATTATTATGTGGCCTAAATTATTTTTTAATTTGGATTTTTAGAAAAAAAAGAAAAAAAGGGGCGGCTAAGACTCCCAATCTACGATGGACTGAGGAGTCCATGTCGAATGAAAAAATAGGGGACAAACCCACCCATCCTTGCTAATGAGGGAGATGGATGTAAAATCCTCATATCTTGGAAGTTTGGGATTGGACTAACTTATTGCCACCTTTTTGAAGAAGCAATGTATCTAAGAGAGACATCCAAGTAGGATGATAGCAAGTGCAATAGGGAGAATAGTCCTTTTTTGAGAGTGAGGCAAGGTATTTTGGAAGAGGGATTTATATTTCTTGACTTCTACCATGGTAGTAGAAAGCAGTGGGATCCCTATCTGCAACTAGGAGGCTTGGAGGAGGCCATGCCTTGTTGGATCGAACACGCCGCCGATGGCCCTGTTCAGTTTTGAGAACAGAGCACCGTGCGAACGAGGAATATGATGTTATCAGATCAACAATCGGAAGGGAAATAGGGTGCACCCTGACTGATCTTGACCAAAGGGTGTGAGATGGTAGGTTCTTAGCGATAAGATGTAAAACAAATGTTCAAATTAGCTTGAACAAGGTAAAGTTTAGAAAGATCATAGCTTGAGATTTTGATATTCATTTTAGGTGTACAAGGTATTATTAGAAAGATTTTCGAGTTTACTATGTCCTAAAGATATTTTTAAAAGATGATTTAGATGTTGTTATCAGATATAAGTTATGTATTTAAATATATATGATTTTAATATTTTGTGCATTAAAAATAGCAAATGACTTTCAAAACTAATATTTTTTTACATAATGTGTATTTCAATATGTTTAACATGATTAAAAATCCTAATCCTTCTGATTCGATATTTTACACACATTTTTGATGTCTACTCTAATAAGGGCATTATGGGTATTTCACCCATTGATTGACAATAAAATGATCTGCAATTTTTATCTAAACCATAACTTGTATGTTCTTACTATTTTTAAAGTTTAGGATAAGTTTTATGACCTATTATATTTAAAGTGATCTGGGATCCCATTAAGAACAATATATCAAAATAAGATACTCTAAGCCAATGCTAAGGAGTTTTAAGTTCACCATTGATATAGATATGCTAAGAAAAACACCAATTTTCAAAAAAATATCTCAATATATGTAAAAAGATGTGAAGTCTTTCATGATATGGAGATGTCCATTAAGAACAAAATGAGGTCAACAAAAAATCTCTAGATCAAACTTTGAAGGATGTTGAGCCCATAATTGATATAGAGAATCCATTGATAACATAATCTAGAAATGATGGTATTACTAATTCATAATTTGAGCTCCCCTAATCTCATACTAATAAAGATTGATGCAAATAAAGAAACTAACTACCATGATAAAGATATCAATTTAAGAGAAAATATCACATTTGCAACATGTAAAATAAATAATTTTTGACCTAAAAGATCAAATAAACATATAGCACACCGACTCTGCATACTAATAGAAAGATGGTAAAATTTAAAACTTGATAGTTAGTACTTTAGTCGACTTGTATTTTGAAAGAACAACACCTCTATAAAACTTTGTTTCAACTGAGAGATAGTCAGTTGAAAATAACAGTTTAGCAGAAAACATCTCTACCAATTAACAACATACATATCTACTGATTAACATACTAAAAATTTAAAGATTAACCAATTAAGAAAGATATCATGATCAAGAATTAATATCCAATGATGCCCATGATTATAGAACATTTCATCTAAATCAAGGTTCTTGGTACCCAAACCATGTTGTTGTCACTTTTTCTCTTATAAGGGCATAAGAAAGCATAGTGACAAATCTTCAACAACCATAGCAAGTAACATGATTAATAGGAATGTAAGAACTGGATTTTGATTTAACAAAAACAGGCCCATGCTATTTCCTTCTTTTAACATCTATTGGAATATAACCAAGTCCATGAGTGGTAACATGATTATTGTGAGGATGCAAAATATTTTTCAATATGTTACTATTGTTTGAAAATTTATCCAAAGATCTCTTAATATTTTCATTTTCTTTGGCAAGCACCCAAAATTCTTTATTAGTAGAAATTAAACATTTTCTATTACTAGCAATGTCCACTTCAAGTGTATCAATTTTGTTTTTAAACTCATAATTTATTTTAAGGATAAGACCATAATCAAAACATGAGAAACAATTAGGTTGGTTCTCCATATTACTCAAGTAATCTAAAAGAATAGAAACTTGAGTTTAAACGGAAGTATTTTGAGAAATAAACTCATCTATTCTTTTCTTGTCACTCACATATTGATCATTTAGATCATTAAGTTCTTCATTTCAAGAATAAAAAATATTTTCCAATTTCTTTTTCTTTTTCTTATAATTTCAACTTTATCTGAAGTAAGATCAACCAATTTAATAAGTTCTTTTTTAGATAAAAATGAGAGAGATACATCATCATCTCTATCTTGTGCACCTTCTTATTCATTTTCAACATTGTGTTGATGTTTGACATGAACCATTCAACTTCATGATGACATATTTGTTCATCACTTGCCTCCAGTTTGTGGAATCATCCCAAATAGCATCATTTAATTTCTTCTTCTTGTCCTTTGAGATTTTCTTTTCGAGCATTCATTCTTATATTGTCTTTTCTCTCCACATATGCGACATCTAGTAAAAAAAGATCTAATATTTTTGTTAGAATAAGAATGTATATATTTCTTACCTTTATTATGTACTTCTTCTTCACCATCAGATGATCTACTAGAAGAATATGACTTTATAGCTCTTTCTTTGAATGCACACCCTTTTTCATAGAATTTTTTAGTTCTTATCCTATTTTTGCCTCTTCTTGAAGTTTCACTTCATGTATCTCTAAGTTTCCAATGAGTTGCTCCATTAATAATTTTAAAAGACTGCTATATTCTTCTATAGAAGTTACCTTATCTTTGAATTTAGGAGGCAAGGATCTAAGTATCTTAGAGACTTGCTCTTGATTAGGTGTTTGCTTTCATAAGGCACTCAAACCATTTATTAGAGTAGAGAATCCAACATACATTTCAACAAAAATTTCAATTTTAGTCATATGAAATAATTCAAATTTATGTTTTAACATAATATCTTCATGGCCTTAACTTATTGAGTTCCTTCATGTAGGAGCGACAATTTTCTCCATATATCATATTTTATTTCACAAAAATACATTCTATTAAATTCCCTGGGAGATAGATAAAAGTATAACATACTTCTCTGACATTTAGAGTTGCGTTTCTTACCTTATTCGGCTCCCATTCCTCCATCCATATTTTTTATGGCTCATATGGTAAGGCAATCATCTTCCAGAGATTGAAGCTAATGTCTTGGAAGTGGTATTGCAGTCTTGTCTTCCAATCTATGTAGTTTTCCCCGTCAAACATTGGCACTTGACTTACATATGATCCTTCAAGGTTGAGATGGCTGAATACATTTTCCCTCTTTCTTTAGTACTTGTAAAGGCTCCTCGAAGACCATCTCTGATACCAATTGAAAGATATACGGTGGGGTGAATATATATGATTTAAAACTTATGAAATTTAAAATACAAATTAAAGTTAGATTGAAACTTGCTTAAAAGATAATGCAACGAAAATATAAAACAAGTGTTAGACAAAATAAACACAATCACAAGAGACACAAGATATAAAGTGGTTTTGACAAAAGACATCAATCAACTATCAGGTTGTTCCCAACTAGGATTTTCAACCTGAATTTTGTTTATTTTCTTAACCCATGCAAAATACACAAAACAATCAATGTGTTTTGTGGATCAAGACATTATTTTCTAGATCAAGGATAATTCACATAATGTATATTGCAATCAGCCTCCCACCTTGGTCCCAACCTTCTCTCAAGAGGTAGTTCCAAGAAGCTTTCCCACAACCTTCTCCCAAGAAGTAGTTGGAAGAAACAAGAACAAGTAAAGAGAATAAGAGTGGAAGAAAAAATTACAACTCTCACAAGATATATAATTTGTATCTCTCTATGAGCAAATAATGATCAACTCTCCACAAAGAATATGCAAGTCTATATTTGGTGGAATAAGACTATAACATCCCAGGATTTGAGGCCTCAGATAACATGATCTTAAAAGGCATGATTAGACTACCCATATCACCAAGGTGCACCTCCTTTTCTAGGAGCCCATCACTAAGAACTCCATAGTTAAGCGTGCTCAACTTAGAGTAGTACTGGGATGGGTGACATGTCGAGAAGTTGATCATAGCATGCACGTAAGTGAGGAAAAAGTGCACAGTTAAGGCTAGTGGTGGTCTGTGGGGCCAGTCGTCATTCTTGAAACTCTACTAGAGACTTGGGAAGTGGGCCCGGGTGTTACAAATGGTATCAGAGCCAATTCCCCTCCAATAGGTGGGGCCCACATAGGCATGGCATGCCAGTCTTGAGCCGTGCGGTCCAGGCATGTAGGAAAGGGCTATCCATGGTTGACGTAAACATCCTTGCGCTGGTATTCCGTGATTGGGAGCTGGGTGTCCATGGGCCATTGTGGGTCTGCACTGAAATGGGGAAGATATTATGAGGCCTTATAGTTGAGCCTTGACGAGGGCGTCAAGAGTCTCAGTGGGGGAGATTGTAACATCCTAGGATTTGAGGCCTCAGATAATATGATCTTAAAAGGCATGATTGGACTACCCATATAACCTCGGTGCACCTCCTTTTCCGGGAGCCCATCACTAAGAACTCCATAGTTAAGCATGCTCAGCTTGGAGTAGTACTGGGATGGGTGACCTGTCAGGAAGTTGATCCTGGCATGCGCGTGAGTGAGGACAAAGTCCGCAGTTAAGGCTAGTGGTGGTCTGTGGGGCCAGTCATCATTCCTGAAACTCTACTAGAGCCTTGGTCAGTGGGCCCGGGCGTTACAAATTCATTTTATTGTAACATCCCAGGATTTGAGGCCTCGGATAAGTTGATCTTAAAAGAAATGATTGGACTACCCATATCACCAAGATGCACCTCCTTTTCTGAGAGCCCATCACTAAGAACTACATAGTTAAGCGTGCTCAGCTTGGAGTAGTACTGGGATGGGTGACCTGTCGGGAAGTTGATCCTGGCATGCACGTGAGTGAGGACAAAGTGCACAATTAAGGCTAGTGGTGGTATGTGGGGACAATCGTCATTCCTGAAACTCTACCAGAGCCTTGGGCAGTGGGCCTGAGCGTTAAAAATAGTTGAGTCGTGCGGTATAGGCATGTAGGAAAGGGATGTACATGGTTGACGTAGCCACCCTTGCACTGGCATTCTATGATCGGGAGTTGGGTGTCCATGGTCCATTATGGGTCTGTACTAAAATGGGGTCAGATTATGAGGCCATATAGTTGAGACTTGACGAGGACGTCAAGAGTCTAAGTGGGGGAGATTGTAACATCCCATGATTTGAGGCCTCAGATAAGTTGATCTTAAAAGGAATGATTGGACTACCCATATCACCAAGGTACACCTCCTTTTCCGGGAGCCCATCACTAAGAACTACATAGTAAAGTGTGCTCAACTTGGAGTAGTACTGGGATGGGTGACCTGTCGAGAAGTTGATCCTGACATGTGCGTGAGTGAGGACAAAGCGAGCAGTTAAGGCTAGTGGTGGTCTGTGGGAATCGTCGTCATTCCTAAAACTCTACTACAACCTTGGGCAATGGGCCCAGGCGTTACAAAGACACTGATATTGAGCTATGGCATATCTATGAAAATATCAATATATAATTCTAATCTTAGAGAATGATATCATGTAATCGATTTTCAAGTATGTGTGCTAAGTGTTCATAGGCAGTCCTATATATAGGAAACATTTAAGAATGGTCAATATAGATGTTGGGAGTGTTTGGGATGAGATAAATGCTAAACTAGCAATTAGGAGTCAGAAAACAAGTTTACAACAACTAGAAAAATGAATGTAGATTTTGACTGGGGTTGATATCAGTTGAACATTACTTTGACTGGGTTCCATCTCAATCAAAGTGTAGCTCAACAAAGAGGCCGTCTTTTTCCCAGATTTGTAAAGTCTATATTTTTACAACAACTGTTTCTCTACAACAACTCTTTCTAGGTCGAAGTATAGTTTGACTGAAATATTTCCTACAAAGTCATTAACATTTGCCTGGAAAACATATCAAATGATTGTTCTAATGACACCTAACTATCTTAAAAACTTGATATAAGTGTGGAAAATAGTTTACGATAGGATTAGGCTGGTCATCACATGTTCTTACATTATTCCTATCAAGTTGTACAAAATGCATTTGTACAAAGCATATACATGGTACAACTTGACCTACAAGTATCAAAACACATATAATATTTCATGTTCTTTATTTTTAAATCATGTCTAAGTTCCTTGATCATCTGAAATACTAAATATACATGTTAGTGACACAACTAAGAAATATTTACATCATCAAAATATTAGTGTTGCATATTTAAAAACCCAATAGTTTTCTCATTGTTGGAAGGATATTTAAGTGCACTAGTTGTTATAGAATCATTTACTTGTAACAGTTGTATATTTGATATAGGTTTTCACATCATCATATGTCCAAAGACAATAATATTTAATGAAGTTTCTCTACATTGAGCGTATGAAACTGTTCTTATGACAGATGACAAACTCTACCAAGTTGTCAGAATTGAAATAATTACATTCAAGATCTATGATGGAGCACATCACATGATGTTGGTGGTCTGATATCTCTACTATCTCAAGAGAAATTTAATACCTAAAAGGGTATTTGAATCCATTTGTTGCAAAATTTCAAAGCGAATTGGATTCATGCAAGTCACTTGTAAAGGGAAAGTGATCATGAAGCGTATTTGGTCTAATGGAGCATATCGATTGGTTGGAGACATTATAATAAAAAGGGAGTAGCTGGAAGGAGTTATAACAACAACAAAGGCATAGATGAAGCATTAGCATGGGTGACATAAGTCGTCAACCCAAATAGTGTTACATATATTCAACTCTCAAGAGTAGTCTGGTGAGACGATGTAAATCTAGTTGTTAATTTCAATAGGTGCAGAGGTGAAGTTGTCAACTATTTAAAGGAGGAAGATGTGAAAAGACCAACCATGTGGTGTCATAGAACGTGCATCTCACGGCTCAGAGAAGGAACACTCATAGCATACATTTGTTACTCTTATAGAGCCAGAAGATAATACCAATCCAGATTAAAAGCAGGAGAAGTGTATATGACTATTCTATTAGAAACGGATAAAGGGAATACAATTCCAAACTAAATAGGAAGGAGGAAAAGTTAAGGAAACAATATCTTGGGATCCAAGTGTAACACCAGTTCAGACTTTCCTATATTGTTAAGATAATATTTACAATCATGCTAGGATAAGAGACATTATCTCAGTAGAATACATACGATTTCCCCATTAGAACTTAATTTGGATCACTGCCAAATCCATTGCAATCTTATCATAATCTCTCTCTAGTTGACAAAGTTGGCTTCATGATTCACACTCCCTCTTCTCTGTATTTTCTTATTATAAAAGAAGACAAGTATTTCTCAGGATATTGGTAGGTGGAGCATAATAGTGGATGGTTTGTGGTCACATAAACCATTCTTGTATTGTCGAGGAGCATTAGAGGGATGATCCAAATGGATAGGAGATGTTTACCCTACATTCACTCTTTTAGGTTGTTTTTTAGGAGGTTGTATAGCTACATATATTTGTTTTTTTTTTCTTTGTGGGTGCCTTCTATTTTTTTGTTGAGGTAGTTGTACATGCTGTATAAGGAGGGTATAGGAGTCTTGATGTGTTATGTCTAGTGGTGCGAGGTGATCTTGTGCATCCTTTTTGGTCCATGGAGCTAATTTGTTGGTGGAGGTCCAAATGATTAGAACCCTCTTTTAAAATCAAGAAGAGATAGTATTGTTCTGGGTTCATTCCCTACTTCCTATATCTACAAAAATAATTTTATTCCCCAATTGTGGTCTCCTAGAACTAGGCTTGTCAATGGATATCTAGCATCTGTACATTTGATCTAGATTATATCTATTTTTTTTAAAAAGACCCAACCTTTGGATTTATACTGGATTTCAAATATTGAAAATTTAGATTTGGAAACTTCCAATTGTATATGAGATACTGTTATGTTTTCTAGAAAAATCCAAGTTTGACAAATATATAAATATATGATCAAATGTATAATGATAGATATATGAATATATAGACTCTATATAATATATATGTAACACAATATTAATATTTTGAATGTATAAATTTATTATCGTTAATTATATGATTTCCGATTTAGATCAGATATTCATGCAAATTTGGATGTTATCCATTGAAATAGGATCCAGATGAAATTTTTCTTTAGATTCAGATACCGAATATAGCAGTTTGTGCTTTAAATTCAATCTATTTTTAGGACTACCTAGAAGAACCCTATGCCTTGTATCAGATCCTATGTCAGTAATTTCAGTATGTAGGATAATTCCTTAGAGCTTTTCCTACAACATACATTAGTCTTTTTCCCAAAAGTTTCTCCTCTAGTCATAAATCTGGCATTTGGGAATGAAATAAGGGCAACAATAGTTAGCACCTCACTGGAAAAGTGGACGACATGAAGCACGCGTTCCTCTTAGAATGGTTCAGGGAAGTTCTCAAAGTTTACTCATGAGGGAACTCCATTTCTTATCCTATGGCTTCAGTAGCTATGTGAAAACCTTCTTAGTACCTTCCCTAGTCATCCTCAAATTAGTGCCATGTTGAATGAGCTCATCATCATCGATGTTAGTCCTCTTCTCATTTCATTACTAGCTCACTGCACTGCTCTAGACCATAGTCTCAATTATTTATTCCATCCATTTGCGACAAGGTCTTCAAGGATGAGGTTGCATAGTTCAATATTTACCAACTACAAAACTGTAACTTTTTTCAATCTCCCAAAGAATATCCATGACTGCTAAGGCATCACATAACATTAGTCAGGGCTTCCCGTAGCTACAAGCACCACCAACCTAACTCACAACAGAGTCATAGAAACAATTTTCATATGGTATCTTGGTCCACTATCCATAATCACATAATCACTTCTGACCACCAAGGTAGCTGACAAATGAGACAATAACATTGTGCCTATTCATATCCCCACTTTTCTTTGGTGATATGTTTCAACCTTTGAGCTTGAGTTAGGCGTGTTGTGATCGCGACACCTCACTTGGAGGAGTGTTACGACTACAACACTTGCCCTAGATGATGGTTGTTTTGATCTTGATGGTCTTGGTGAGGTTTGGTCGAGATGGTTTGTCTTCTAGTGATGTGTTTTGATCATGTTTGTTTGTTGATATTTTTTAGTGGTCAATACATGGTTCCTTGATGCTTGTTTTGACCCCTAGGGTAATGGTGACCCATGTGGTTGATACCCCACCTAGGTTGTATCATGACGTGTTTCATGCAAGTGTTTAGTGGTTGCATGGCTGTTTTCTTAGCGGACAAGTGTCCCTTTGGTGCCATCATGTGTTGACACCTCATATCTACCTTAACTCCCTCCTACCTTGAGTATATAACCTCTATCTTCTTCATTCAAGCAATCCTTTTTCTCTCTTTCTTTCTCCTTCCTTGCTTGGCCAACCTTGGAGCTTGGTGGAGGTAGAGGGTACAAATCAGGTTCTTGGGTGGCCGATCAACCTTGCATGTGGTGGTTTTGGGCTTGATCATCTCCTTTGTGGTGATCTTTGGTGATCTTCTTCCTTGGTAAGTGGTTTTAGACCCTTGATATCATTTTCCTTTGAACCCTATGTCCTTCTTCCTTCCTTCTCAGACATGAGACTATGGTTCTACCATGGTGGTCATCTTGAGAGAAACTTCTCCTCACTGGGGTTAGAGACTATGTTTTAACATGGTGGTACTCAAGTAAGAGGAATCTTTCTTCTCTTTCTCCTTTCTTATTTTTTGGTTTGGCCTAGAGTTTTTCACCTCTTTCTTGATATTTTCTTTGACCGTGGTGCTCTTCTCTTTGGAGGTAATCTTGTGGCCGAATTTTTGATCTTGGTTGGAGCTTCATCTGCTTCCTTGGTGCTCGTGATCTTTGGAACTTGATCTCTCCATAAGGCGGGTTATATAACTCTCTCTACCTTCTTCTATTACTGCACCCTATTTGTGCTTGCATGCTACTGATTTCATATCCAAAACATGGTATTAAGATGGTAGATGATGCTCTTATGATTTTTAGGGTTTATGACTTTGTAGTACTCTCATTTAGATTTCTCTCTTTCTTAGACCCTAATTTCTTGTACCCAATTTGTTATGTGATGGATGAAGTGAAGTTGATACATGCATCATGATCTTTTTTTGTAACATCATGTTATAGTTTGGCTCTCATGTTTTCTTGAGATTTTTTATTAGTTTTTCTTGAGGTTGAAGCTTGGTCTTCTTTATCCTAGTTTGGTTTCTTGATGGATCATGTTGGTGTTCGGTTTTAGGGTTTTGAGGTTCATCTTGTATGGAGTTTTACCCTCCTTATTTATGATTAGTGCCTTGATGTTTACATCTATTTTGATCTTGGCAAAGTTTGGTGTTCTTGGTGTCTAGCACATGTTTTAGCCATGCATGTTTTTCTCCTTGGTGTTGTAGTCGACACACTCTTGTGTGGTTCACATGTTTGGCTAGTTGACACCTTACTTGGCTTTGTTGCAGTCGACATACCCTTGTGATGGGTTGTTTTTTTTGGTTGAAACACCTTGGCTTGGTTTGAATGAGGTTTGCCCTGTGATGTGTGTCGGGCGCAACACATACCTTGGTAATGGTCGCAACCCTAACCCTCATGGTTGATAGTCGTAACACCTAAGGGTCGATACACATGCTTTGTTTGATGTTGTGTTTCAGTCGAGACTCTTGTTTTCATAGTTAGTCGAGACACATGTTGCTGTTATGCTTGCAACACCATGTCTTAATGGATGGTCGACACACATACATGCTACATGGCTGCTACATATGTATAACATAGAGAGATGGTTACACGTGTACATGTAAATGATGCTGATACTTAATGTTGTTGATATAATAGTCTAATCATGTTTAAGTAATGATGCTCAACCCTAACCAATTCTAAGAATGGGAGATGATATATCCATATATTGGTGACAAGTAATGATATGAAACACTAATCAACTTTGTGTGAGAAACCCTAACCCTAATTCTAGAGTGTGCTATGCTTGTTGAGCTTGTTTACATAAATAGCACATGATTGTACTTTCTCTCTCCTATTTGTATGAATCTAACCATGCATGTGAAATGAATAACATAGCTTGTGATTTGGTATGGTGATGGTGATGAGACTTTTGAGGCATGTTAAGGTAATGATGTGACACAAAGATATGTGATTGGTCTTATGACCTGGCAGAGGCTTTATGACTAGTGTGAGGTGTTATCCTCCAGTGATGCGGTGAGGGATTGACATCCCATGATAGTGTGGTTATGGTGATATCCTTGTGTGGCTGTGTGATGCCAGTGGTATCACGAGAAGATGTGACAAGTTTATGTTTCAAACATTTTATATCTTCTAAATTTGTTTTATGCCCTTTTATTTTTTAGAGTTTGTTTAGGGTTTGTACGTTGTAACTTGATTGATGCTAAAAGACACTTGGTTGGCTTAATCAATCAAGTGAAACCCTAATCATGTAGTTTCCCTATGCCATAGATCCATCTTCAACATTAGTATTAGTTGGATGGTGAAATGAGCAATTCCTATGGGAAACTCGGAGCACATATTATTGAATATGCGGGGTGCAAGTTGAGGTATTTCCTTGTATCCTTAATATACTGGGATGGATGAGGTCTTACACTGGAAGGAGAACAATTGAGACCGTATCTTAGATGATGTGATTCACTACATGTGATTTGATATGTTTACTAGGATGACTATGGTCATACCCTGGTAGGAGAACGGTTGCGGTCGTATCTCATTTCACTAGCACCATGACCTATATACCAAGGAAGGCTAGGCTATTTTGCAGTTGGACTTGACATGTCATTGCAGAGGACTCAGACTGATCGAGGTTGTGGAGAGATCATGGATTTCAACTCTTCCATTGATCTTGTGTGGCACTAATTTTGACTTAGCAGTGGTCAGTTGGAGAATGAGTGGTATACCTCATCTCCTCAGGGCATAATAAAACACATTTGTGTAGTATATTTGCTTAAAGTTAAATACGTCTCACATTCAATGACCCTCTTCCTTATCTTTTTACTAATTTCTTGAATTATAATGCGGTAAGAGAAATCAAATGTTATACATGATCTTCATATTCCTCTTTAAAATATTAACTATTTACTGCTCAGTGGTAATTGCCTTATTTGCCTAACCTATATTATCTGTTAAATACACATCGTTTAGCTGAATCTTCTCAACCTGATAATAATGTTATCTATCTGATTTAATCTTCCTATGTTATAGTAGATGTTGGTGGAGAGTTATATATCTCTGTGTGTGTGTGTCAGTATGTGTGTGTGTGACATGTGGCCTTTGTGGACTCAGATGTTATATGGGATTAAAAGAGAAAGATTTATCCCCCTTTCCCATGCCCGTGGTGGAGTCTGAATACCCAGGAGGGTGGTAAATCAACACAACAACTGGGATGACTTAGATGTTATATGTTTCCACTTGTGATGGATGTGTGATATTGGTTTAATTTCTTGTGTTTTTTGGTGGGTGTTAAGTTTTAATTCCACACTTTGTTTTGAGTGATCTCGCTTTTGTGTGATGAGTGTTTCACAGGGGATGTGTTTAACCGACTTAATTATTGTATTACAAGATTTAGGGAGACATGGGTTTTTTAATGGAAAGTTGAACATGAGTCTCGACCATGCTTCAACAAGAGGAAGAGCTTTAAAATAATTGCTACTTAGCTTGTTATGTAAATAAGCCAAAGTGTTTTTTAGTATTAGGATTTGAACTCATACTTTTTATTAGTCCTATCTCCTATATATACGAGAAAAGTTTATCTAAAATAATAAACTCATTAACCTCCATTTTATTTTCTACATGATGTAAGTGATGTCCCATTTCTTAACAAAAGGTAAGGAATAGAAGAAAAGAAAGGTCTTGATTCATGAAAAAGCAATTAGGTTTCCTCAATGAGGAAATGGACCCAAGACGAGCTCATGAGGCACAAAATCCAAGAACATGCACCTAAACTGAACATGTAATTATGGACTGGAGTAATAAAAAGGATAACAAAGTTCTAGAACAGGGCCTAGGAACTAGGATTATAAAATAAAACTTAAAGATATATCAAGGTCAATTATTAAATGATATCAGATTAAATACAATACAAATATCTAAAAGATAATCCATATGTGTTAAGGTGGTTTAGAACTGATATCCTACTACCCCTAGAGGCTAGACCACTATACTTGGAACATGAACTTTATTGATCACCTAACTATTTACAACAATCACACATGTATCAATATCTCTTGTGCGTTGGCAAATAGAGGGCACTACAAGATGACCTTCACCTTTGGGGATGTGGACTAGGGTGAAACACTATCTTTCCCTTTTACTCGGGCCAAGGAAGAATACCACTTAAGGACTCATTCCTCAAGATCAACAATGCATAAACACACTATCTTCCATAAACAATCTATTCTAGATTTTTATTAAGACTAAGTAGGAAATTGGAGATATAGAAATCTTAGAAAAATAGACACCGTGATTGTGAGATTATGCCACTATATTTATATAAGGTTTTCATAGGTGAACAAGCTCTACCTGGGGAACTATGCTCTTTTTGTATTTGGAACATATGTATCAAGATCAAAGTATATAGCAATTTGGTTTCTTAAGTATTGAAGTATATATATGTGGGCATGGAGGCTCCATATTTATAGGAAAAAGATAGGGTCAATGAAATATCTATTGAACACTCCAGAAGGATGATATAGTCATTGTGGATGGTTAAGTTGGATTTAAAATTACCAGTTCAAGGATTAAAGCAATCTATTGATTGAATTATGAGTTTGACTGACTACTGCTTGGTTGAAATCTTTCATGACACCAGTGATAGTTTGTGTTTCTCTCAAATGACTAACCAAATGAATTTATGAATATGCTTATTAATATCATCACAAAGATGTGGAGAAAGTTGAGTAGAATGCACAATGAAGGTAGGGATCACTTGTAGTGTTAAGTTTTCCAAGGTGATGCACCCTACTATAGAAAGGTGTCACATGGTCCAACTATTGAACCAATTTTGAATAGATGAGATGATCTTACCATGAGTGTTTCTATTAATGTGAGGGGTGAAAAGTTGACATTACCATGTATTTGATAAGATCAATAGTCTAGATGAATCCAAGTTTTCTACTCACAGTCCAAATTTCAGGGAGTAGCGTGTTGAAAGGTTTAGACTTTTTTTTTTGGAGACAAGTTGTCTAGAAGCTTCAAGTGAGATGAGTTATAAACAAGGAATTTTTTCAAGGGCTCCTCTCCCAGTTAAATACATTCTTGAAAGAAGGTTTCTTGGTCGTGCTTGTATTTTGAGTAACATGTGCTTAGTTGAGTTTACAATCTGGGTGAGAACGATCATGGAGTGTTATTTAGACTCACAATATCCTATTCTTGGCTAATAGTGTTGTCTGGTTAACAAATTCTTGGTCAGACTTATACTTCAACCAACCTAGGTTGCATATGCCATTTTAATGGAGCTTGGAAGTTGGCACATATGGATAGCCATATTTTATTTGGTGATTCTAGTAGGTACCTATATGTACATATACTCATATCATGGTTTAACTCATCCATAATCATTGCAGAAATAAAGTAAATTAGATGATATATCTCACTAATTATAAGCCATATGGTATATACTTTAACTATATATATTGAATTGTAGTTCACAATTCTATGTCTTCATTTGGCTTCGATTATCATTAGTACATCTTGAAACACTTAATAAACATATAAGAAAATAATATCAGAACTAGTTTATTAATAAAAGTGTGTATTCTATATGAAATTAGGCCATTCATACCTCTTTTGCTGAAGAAAATTATTTTATAAGATGTAAATAAAGTCATGCTATATGAAATTTTAGTTGAAAAACATTTTATGGTTTACTTTTTTGAGTGCAAAATTTGTGAATGTCTAGGAACATAGAAATGATTTTAACCCAAGAGGTGTTGAATAGACCTCCATTAATTAAGTTGATATACTTTATGTATTGCATAAAGTGTCTGTCTATTGTCAAATGAGATGAATGACACCCATTATTTGCTTATAGAAGTAATAAATAAAATTCATGAATAAAAGAAAAATAGTAAAGAAAATTAAACTCATGAAAATTTCTCTATTCTACCCAACTTTGTCAAATTAAAAGAAATGATCAAAATGACCTCCCCTTTATGTAATACCCGCATTAATATAAAGCTTGGTTAAGGGGCTTACATCAAGAAAAAGAAGAAATGTAAGATAACCATAATAAATGTTACCATAAACCCCATAAGCATATGATCCATCCAGAATTGAAATCAGAGTATCTCATCTTCATAAAAATAATTTGATTCGTTAATAACATGCCTTGGAAGACAAAAAATGCACAACCAAAGATCACAACCTATGCATTGATTGATCTAAGGATTTTTTGAGTTAAAAAAGTGAAAGTACATGTAGAGTTCAAACAAACTATTAGGAAATAATATTCAAAACTATAGAGAATATTTAGGTATTCATCAATTTGGGGATCAAATTCCAAAAGGAGTCCATGTTATAGTAATGGAAATTTCATTCTAAGAGAAAATTTTGACAAATTAAACATATATTCCTCCTAGAAATGCAAATTTATCTTCAGAATTGAAAGCTTGAAGATGCATCTTGATGTTAAGGTAATTAATAGATAAGATGGTTTGTTTTTCCATGTGTAGGAGACTCACCTAAGGTATAGGAGGGTTCATATTTCTATCTAGGGTATGTGTTCGCATGTTCATATAGAAGATTTTGGGTTAGGGAATTCATTAGAGTATTGACATATTTCATAACTTGATAATGATACTCAAAATGGAGACTAAACTGGTAGACTGATCATATAATGTATGCGAAGTCATTTTCATGAACATAAGAGGGTGGCAAAGATGGAGTACAGTACATTAGTTCAACATAGGTTCTTAAGATGTAGGCTCTTCTCCTTATTCCTCTCCTTCTTTAGCTTGTTTACATCCAAAATATGGCCCCATCTCTATTAGTAAATTGACTAACATTTTGAGCTCAATGGTCTAGAGGATAGTTGGGTTTGATGAGAAAACTGTCTACAAAAATTTGTGATAATACAAAAAAGATCATATGGAGGATTGGTAAGGAATTTCATCATATCCCTTTGATGATAATGAACTATGTCTGTAAGGACATGTTAAAGAATGGAATGAAATAATTGCGAAACATGTTTGAACCTCCATTTATTTGCACATGATTAAAATTTTTAAGATACATTTAAGAGAGTGATGTGTACAACTTATGCAAGAAAGGGAGCTTGAAGAATGATCCTATATCCATAGTAGCAATGATGTGGGAAGTATATTAATATTTTGGATAGAATTCTATTACGAAAGGATCAATATATTGTGAAATACTTTAATCAAATTCATGGTAGAAACCTAAAAGAACATGGATTAATCTAAATAGTACACATCCCAGATCGTGTGTGTATGTCTATCTGTGGGTAAATTTATTGAATACTATGATGGACAATTGAAAAGAGTCTTGATCCTTCAAATGAAGGATTTCAATAGCACTTGAACAAAATTGACTAACAATTGGCAAGGACGAGGATGATCCTACCCAACATGAGCCACACATGATGATTTCTGATGGGGCTAGGTATGAATCTAGTGAGAGAATAGTGTCAATTGGGTGTAAGGTGGTCAGAGTGTCTAAGATGAGATTCATATAGTGATTAAGTTATCTTATTTCCCTATACCGCCTTCTTATCCTTATAAAACAATAGGACAATCTATGGGAGCGAGTGAGAGAGGCAAAATCCTAAATTAAGAGATGTGAGTTATTTTGTAAACAAATTCTATCATAAGAAATGTATATTCATACATACATGGACCTATGCGTTATTTTGTATACATATGAATCAAAATATATAATCTCAAAATTAGTTTCAGATTTTGAAATAATTCCACAAGCAGAGATGGATCAATTTGAAAAAGAAATACTTTTACATAGATAACTACTAAATAAAATGAACTAATTCAATAATATGCATTCTTTTTTGTGATATAATTGACTTATTCTATAGATAATGATTTGGTAAATATATCCATATGTGTCCTCATACTCAAGATTAATGTCATAATGAAATATAGGGTTTTTTTTAATAAGTTATTGCACTCATTAATTCTCAATAGTTGGGTATAGTCCCGGTTGGGATTTGGTAGTAAAGAATCACTCTTTCCATTTATATAACATGTGTAAAATAATTATAACCTATATATTCAACTCTTGTTGTATAAATGTTAACTCTTTTTTAATTCTTGCTATACCAAGAGACTACAAATTTGATAAAAACCATCCTCCAGATGTGAATTATGTAAGTAGTCTACATCCTACAAAATCAACATCTTTGTATGCAGAAACCTCAAGGTATTCATGTTTGATATATTATAAACCATAGTCAATGGTTCATGCAAGGTATCTCAAGATTATCTTAAAAACTACTCAATGCATTTCTTAGTATTATATTAAAAACTAGCACATAATCATATTGAAAACAATTCTTTTTTGGGATAGAAGTTATGATATAGCTAAAACTACTGATCCTACCTATGCATAAGTGGTTCTCTTAGGACTTCTACTATTAATATTAATCTATTTTAGTAGAGTTAGACATAGGAGGTTTATTCACTTTAAATTGTCTATATTGAAACTTTTAAGGAGTTATTTAGTGTATAATCATTGATGAAGAATAACTTTTGGTTTAATATTGTTTATTTACATAACTAAGGAAGAATGTGAATTCTTGAATTAAACTCATTTAAAACTTCTTTCGTATATTATTAAAATTTTCTCATAGTTTTTTCATGATTAATTCCAAAATTAATTTCATCTATAATAGACTTCCTATAGTAATCATGTCTTAGTCGACTATCTTAATAAATAGATTATATTTCCTTTCATAGTAGTGTTCAATTAAAATTGTTTTGATCCACTAGTACCAAGTCTTTGGATCTTGTTTTAATCCATATAATGATTTCTTAAACTTTTGAATGTGATAAATATGTTTTGAGTATCTTAAACTAGGCTATTATGCATCATAAACCTATTATTTGATTATTCCATTAAAATGTTTTCTTAATATCCATTGAAATAAGTCTTGTCTCTAGAATTTTGATAAGAGACAAAAACTTAAGAATTTTGTCTAGTGTAGATGCCAATGAGGTCTCATTAGTATTAATTAAGTCTTATTGGTGATACCCTTGGTCTATGAGATGTGTTATGTTTCTAACAGTGTTGCTAGATTTCTTGAGCTTGGTTCTACAAACATATTTCATCCTAGCAAGTGTTTTGTTCCATATTTTATGAACTAAGTTTAATATGATATTCTTATAGAATTGATTAAAATCCTCTAGAATGGTAGTTATACAATACCCATCACCAAGATTATTCTTGATATTTCTTTTGGAACACATTTGGATGAAAATTCCATGTCAACTTGTTTTCTAATGATGCATGGGTTCTAATAAATCATTAGTAACTAAAATACTCAAATATCTTAGATGGTCTTGTAGAAGCCAAAAAATAGATTAATTAGTTGAGTATCTTAGTATGAAACATTATCATATTGTAACCCAAGTTCTCGATCAATTAGATTATATGATTAGGTTCATTGTGAGTTCCTATATGAGAGGGATCAAATCTTTTCCATCATATTTCTTAGGTACGTTCTAATAAATTTCATACAAACTATTGTTTGATCTATTTGTTTGCTGATTTACATACCCCATTTGATTTATTTGGTTGAAATCCCATTTATGGTCATTCATTCAATGATCAAGACCATATTTCTCTCTCTAACTAATGACGTAAATCACCCCATTCATTTCACATTTTCCACTATTTAGGAGTTCAACAGATAGAAAATATTTTCTCTAGACTTAAGTGCAATTTTAATATTAGTTAAAAGTTTATAATAATTTTTAGTAAATTTTCCAATTTAATTATCCTATTCATTTTCAAGTCCCATTTGATACTAAATTTTCCCTCTTTTCCCTATATCTTAATGAAAAATCCATCTTTTAATAAAAAGGAAGACATAGCTCCCATGTTTTATCACCTCTTATGTTACTTTTCTTAATCAATCTTTATTCATTATCTAACTAAATCTCATGAAACAAATTATCTTTTCAATCTAAGAAATCTCTAAAACTTTCTTAAAATCTAGAAACTATGACATGAAAATGCCTTTCTTCCTACCCAAGTACATCCAATGAAATCGTCATTCCTCTAGGGTGCCACATAGCAAAATCCATTGATCCTCCAATAGTTGGCCCCATAGAATGCAATGTTGCGTCGAGTTTGACCTAGAATATTCTCTATAGAATCATGAACTGGCAAACACTAGTTGTAGACTATGAATATACCTATATCAACCATCAGCTGTCAAACTTTTTGACTCACCTGAAACTAGAGAGTGAACTATCTCTTTTTATTTTTTAGTTGCCTAGGTGACTAGAAGATCCTTCTTATATCACACTTGACTCTCCCTTGTCAAAAGGTTGTCGAGATGGTAAGGAATCCACACGACCACTTTCTTTAAAATTTCTATTTGTAAGCATTAGAAGTATTTATTTTAACTGATCATCTAACTGAATTATTGTGTTGAACTACTCATCATTCTATAATTGTTCTAATTGTTGTATACATTGTTTGGTTCATTTCTTATCCAACTACAATTCCTCATGATATATTTTAAAAGAAATTAATCAGTTTATCTAGTTTCTCTTCAATTATAACTATACATCTAGATTAGTTGTCACGTGATATATTTTCCCCTACATATCTTGTTTGATTTACTCATACAAAAGTATCTCTTAATCATGAATTATCCCTACTCTATCATATCTCTTTATTTCTTGGCTTCGATCCCAATATTAAGTGATGAATCTTCACCATGGGAGATATTGAGGCGATTGATAAAGATGGAAGCTTCGCCCACCAAGTTTAATCAATTCACAAATTATTCCTCATCTAGTTAAAAAAAAGAAATTGGTTGATGTTATGACAATACTAGGTAGTATATATATAATTATGGGGGAAGTTGATCGTTGAAATGATTATTGACACAATGGAAGTACAAGCTATTAATTATTTTTATGGATCTAAACTTTTAAAAGAGGTCTATTAATTCATATGGGTCCTTATCCCTATTTTTTGATTCTTTGAAGTGTAATGATCATATGTCTGTATTGCATTGTATGTCCCATAGTAGGTCCCACTCTTCTACTCTTTCCGCGGAGTTGATGACTATTCATATCTATTACCTTGACACCATTATTAAGAAAACTAGACTCTTTAGGAAAGATGACGGGAAAATCATAGTCATCTATAGTACCTGAACATTCACAAATGTAAGTTGTGTTTCTTTGTTTTCTTTTTTGTTTTCATTAACCAAGACAAATAACCAATTTTAAGAACTTGAGAATACAAATAACATTAACTATTTTTCAGGAAACATCAGTGTGTGAAACACCTTCCCTAGTCATAATAGGGTTGTTGAATCTAGTCTTTTGTCCATACTTTTCATTCTTTTATACACTCTCAGGAGGATGTCATTTTTTATTTTTTTGTGTATTCTTTGAATTAAATGCTAATGCATGGTTTTCCTATTTTTCTCATAAGATAATGTTGTGCATATAACCTTATCATTTTGATATTTCTCTTTTAGTTGTACTTGCAACCACTGAGATTATCTATTTGCTAGATTTTTCTCCACCTATAAAACATACTTGTGACTCTACAGAACTACTAGACAAGATGAGTTTCTTATTTCATTTTCTCAACTTTCCTCTTTTAATTTAATTTCTTATAGGGTTTCCTTGTCATTGATATTTTCACTTCCCTTCCAGGGTTTTCATTTTTGCTTCCCTTTTAGGGTTGTTTTTTTTCCTTCCCTTATAGGGTTTGCTCTCCGCTTCCCTTTTGTTCTTTTCTCCTAGCATCCCTTTTAGGGTTTCCATTTTTTATTCCCTTTTAGGGTTTTATATTTGCTTCCCTTTTAGGTTTTTCCCCTTTTGTTCCTTTCTTTGTTTCCTATTTTGATTAAAAAAACAATAAAAAGACAGAGAGTGAAAGACAAGTCTTATATCATATGCAATGTGTTACTTTCCTCGTACTATTCATGTTTTCCAGCTTGCATGTTCAGTTTGATTTTAAAAAGGGCAAACATTACATGTAGCTTGGATTTTGGCGCTTGTTCTTTACTCTCCTTACCTTACTACCATGGGATTAAACATAAACATAAAGTATGCACACTTGCACCTTACATACTTAAAACCCCATGGGTCTATGGAACGGGTGACTAGGGCTGAGCATCAGTCCAGAACCGGACCGAACCGGACCGGACCGCGGAATGAATTTGAACAAATATATGGACCGCAGACCAGACCATTTTGAGGTAGGACCGGATCGGGACCAAAACATTTTGTGTTAGGACCGGACCAGACCGTTTGGACCGTAATCAGCCTTTTTTACATGTTTTACAACTTATTTAATTGTAAAAAGTTGATAATCTTAGTCACTTCTATCAATTATATAACTTTAGTATCAAACATTTATACTAGTAGTGATTATATATGTACTTTATTTGTAATTATTATAAAATACACCTTCAAATATATATGAATTTTATATAAAAGTCAATCTGCGGTCCGGACCAGTTTTGGACCGGACCGGACCGAAGACCGAACTCATCGAAATTCCCGAACCGTGGACCAGACCAAAAACAAAGTGGACCAGACTAGACCGGACCGAATTGAGCAGTCCGGTCCAGTTTTGCGGTCTGGACCATTATTTGCTCACCCCTACGGGTGACAACATTCACATTGGATCTTGAGATGAGGTGTGGGGGTATGAGTAAAGGTACCATCATAGTGCAATGTTGAATGTCCAAAGGCTTTGAGGTCATTCCCTCTCCTATCACTCACGACTAATTATGGATATTGTAGTCATGAGGTGTATTGGGAGTACTACTCAAATTTGAAGAAAATGGGTTACCCCCACGATGATGTCTATCACAAGTTAGAAAAGTTAAGGGCCAACCCCTCATATGCAAGTCATGTTTGAGTGAGGAAGTAAGAAACATATAAACTCATGGGATAAAAATGAAGAAGTTTTATTTTCTACACACACATCTTAATATTGACGCTTGTGTTATGAATTCTTATATTGTTACTTGTTTTATGTCTTGATATTGTTGATTAATAATAATCTCACATGGATTGATTATTGATTTTTAACTTGATCATGTTCAGTATAAATATATCATCAAACAATTTGCACTTGCCTACATGAGTAATTTTCCAAAAAAATTAAATGAACTTACTTAAAAATCAAGATTTACCCTATGTTGGTAGGATGCCAAGCTTTCATCAAATCATCTTGCCATAATTTCATAATTGAGATCTTGATGTTAGGCTGCTAAAATTTACCCTTACACACCGACTCTTCTTGGGTTTATAGTTTCCATCTTTTTGATGACCTACATTGCAAAGGTTGCCAAAATAACACTCAAGTCATCTTATACTTAGGATTTTCTCCCCAAGATATGCATACTTGGGCCACGCTGGAAGCCTATCAGATTTTGGACATCATTATTTGGGCCCATCACTCACTCATAAAACCCTAGTATCCACCTAATGCCTACCCATATGAAGAAAAATTCTTCAAGAACCTCAACCTTCTAGAAAACAAAATTTCAAATATATTGTCTCACACCAAAAGGCCACACAAATTTGCCAACAAGATACATGTTTTCATGAACCAATCCAGTTAAGCTTCTATTATGCAAATAGATGTTTTATCCCTAATATACACATTCCTTCTTGTTTGACCAAGAACTTCTTGGGTTTTGTGGAAGGAAAAATGTGTAGCAGAAGCAACAAAATAAAATATGTTTCTACGCAACCCACAATAGGATCTCGTCAACAACAATGTATTTAGAAAGAGTGTTCATGGGATATACCTTTTCGTGAAGCAAGTTCAACAATTTCTCAATGTACGATGGTGTGCAACGACCCTAGCTTACATATATGATACTTCTCTCCCATCTTCTGAATGCATCACAGGAAGATCGAACAGTGCTCTTTTCATGTGTTGATGTACACCACTCGTAGAGCGTATGGACGGTTGTTGACGTCCTCCAAAAGCAGGCATCTCAGTGTTTGCATCTCTGCTTCATCCACATGGATGGTATGGAACTCCCCGTCACACTTCCTAATCTGGCAGGAAAGAATAGTCTCTATGTGATGACATGCTAGAGTCATGGTTCTCTCCTTCTCTCCTGAGGACGGTGATGACTAGGGTTTAAATACATGAGCGTAAGCTAAAAAGTCTCTCTCAATGTCTTGTAAAGACATCGGCCGTCAAGTCCCTTTTATATAGGGTACAAAAGGAAGTAGGGTTTCCTAAATCCTTTGGTAAATAGAAAGACTACATTAATTAAAAATAGAAAGACTACATTAATTAAAATGCTCATGGATTAATTAGAATATTTTGGAATTAATTAATTAACCAATTATCATATTAATTAATTAATTAATATCTGACTCTATGCAATTGCTTGAGATGGCTCTATGGGAACACATACCAACACAACTACTTTCTTGGAGAGCATTCCCACTCATCTTGATCCTTTCAAACAATGCTTTACAATCACAGTGTAAGACTACTCAATAATTAATGTTTGACGTAAATTCTTAATCATGGTAACTATAAAATCCTTCTTTGTGCATATCTATTTTATCTTATCCAAAAGATCTTTCACTATAAAATCCTTTTTGTCACCTAGTAATAGGATGGTCCACTCATCTTTGCCTACCCCACAACAATCCTAGAATATGACCTAAAACTAGACCATCACCCACCTTCACTTTTATAACTGAGGTTCCTAGACTGTGACCTAAAAATAGACCATCAACTGCTTTCATATCATATGTATATGGTCTTGGACTAAGATCTTAAACTGGATCCAATGGTCCGGTCTTATGACCCTAACATACCTCACTTTTTTGTACCTCTTCTTTTCCCACCTTTCTTTAATGGATATAAGGTTGAAAAGTAACCAAATTAGTTTGAGAGATAACTAGGGCATCATAGAGATATTTTAAATCCATTGAGTATAGAACTCCTTTATTAGCTCAATGTCACTCCAAGGGTAGTCATTCCTGCTAGTCTTTAATGGGTATGTGGTTCATAAGAGAGAAAATCAATTTGAGTACATACTAGAGTGACATAGGGTAATTTCACGGACAAAAAAATATGACACTTCTATGATGACTTGATGACACTCTAGGGGCAGGCGATTAACCAACTACATCCACATTCCTAGAGTAGGCTACTTTACCTCGTATAATTGCATGATACTAAATTTTGTCCTTTTTTTGAGTTGTTCTCCCCTAAATTCTCCCCGAAGGAGAAAAAAATCTCATACACTATGAAGAGTAAATGGATACTCATCCACAATGATTGGTCTCAAGCAAATAACCTTGTCCCTGGATACCATTCTAGCTTCATCCCTTTACTAAGGAAAAGACAAACCACTACATAGTGATGCTACTAGGTACATTCATGTCAAGTTTGAATTTTTCTTCTTCTATATAACCCAATCTAGGAGCATGCAAAATTGACCCATCATATAACCCAAAATCTCTTTAACATGGGTCGTTTACTTCAAGGACTGCAAATATAGATGAGTATCCTTTCTGACTCTCTTAAATAATGGGAAAGTCAATTTACTCTCTACATATTAATTGTGTGCATAGGGATTTACCCTAATGCACAATATATTTGTGTATTTTGAACTAAACCTAGTGTTTGAACCATGTTGGCGTGGATTTGTAATCACCACATGAGACAACAAGAGTCCATAAATTACTTGGTTGTATAAGCATTTGATTGAGATTTCAAGATTAGGTGATGTTGACAAAATTTCCTAAGAATGTGCCAAAGGAGGTGCTAACCATAATAAGAAAGACAAGCCCATTGGAGGGGAGAAGCTTAAAGAGTTTGCACAAGTTCTAGAAATCCAACTTCCACAGAGGTCCACAAATAAGACTCCCTGGAGCAACTAGTCAACAATGCTTACATACATTAGTTCAACTATAACAATCAGGAAGGCGTGTATCATCTGGGGTCCTCAACCCAAGGATCCCAATATGCAAGGCCAATGACAAATTCATTCCCATACAACATATGAAGCTCCTATCTACATCAACCAAGTACATTCTGTATCGGGCTGTACCAGGTGCCACCGCATGTAAATGCTAGTTCTATACTGACACCTCATGAATATAAAACATCTCTACCCATCCCTAATGGTGATACCAAAGAGGAGAAGAAGGAAGAGGAAGATAATGTTACTAGAGAGGACTACAAATTCACAAAAGGTAACAATTTTGGAAATGATCAACATGTACATAATGGGAATGTTGAAGCAGTATTGGCCACTAGTCACATGTTTTATTTGCCACCACCTCCCTAGTACAATCTGTGCGCTGGAGAATAATATGGATTTTCTTCACCAATATACATAGCTCAACCAACAATGATCATACTGTTGGTTATATGTTTTCTTAAAAAGCAAAGTGGAGCCTACCCAAGACACTTCAGTAATAGACCCCATCATGTACAATATGCTCCACGAGCTCAAATAGTTTGAGGGGATGAAGGATAGAATCAAAAACTTTAGTGACTTTTTTATTTCTTAGATGCAAAGCAGAAAAATAAATTTTATGTGTTTAAGTTTCAAAAGTATTCTAGATAAGGCAATCCACTTTCTCGAATCAAGTCATACTGCATTGGGATGATAGAGGTACAAGATGACAATATGATCCTAATTAGATGTTTTTCTCAAACCTATTCAGGGCTTGCCCTTTCATGGTAAAACAAGCATGATTTGATGTCATTCACTACTGGGACACAATTGGTTGAGAAATTTATTGATCAATATGCTTGGAAATTTGACCAAGTTCTGAATAAAGAAGATCTAGAGGTGCTACAATAGAAGGGTGATGAAACTTTTTTTAGTTTGTGGAGAGATGGAGGGAACTATAAGTATATCTAGAGTTTAAACCAACAGACAAGGAAGCACATGACATGGTAAAAATGCATCATTGCCTACATTTAATGCACTAATAATACTACTATAACATACTAGATCTCAGACCCTACCCTAGAAGTTGACATTTTAGACTTAGCCAAACAAGGTTGAAGGTTAGACCTAAATATATGTTTAGTATAACCCCAATGAGATAATTCATGTATAGATCACCTTAATGTCACCTAATATTCTAACATTAATCTTAGGTTTATAATGGATACATAAAATATGCCACATAACTCAATTTGGTGGTAATATGAAGATAAGAAACTTCATTGGATGAATAATTTAGATAATGAACTGTTAATGGACCATATGACATATCTCATAAAAATAAGTCTTAAAAGTGGAAACAAACTTCAAACTTGAAATCTACATATTAAAATTAGCCTACATGTCAAATTTCATCTAATTTGGATCACCTTGAAATATTAGGACAAGTTTAGGAGAGAGAAAATGAGTAAAAGGCATAAGTAATGAATAATGTGATTATATAACTTAAAAATATGGAAATGATGGTAGATTCATATTCAACACATCAAAGATAAGTGGTGGATGAAGTTTGGTCCAATTTGGATGTTCTTTGTGTAAGTTATGCAATTTTAGGTACATTCTAGACTTTTGTACAATTTACCTAATTGGGAGGTGTTCTTTGCAAATTGTCACATGTATTATTACCCTTATATATTCCCTTACCATTCTCGATTTTTGAACCATAGGGCACCTAGTTGCACCTTGGTTCGAAAGTGTTTCTTTCCAAGGGCATTTTAGGGATTACTCTCTTTATAAATGAGCTTATTTTTAGAAGCTATCAAACAATGGAGTTATTTCTTTGATTGGAGGTCGGTTGTGATGGACTATAAGTGTCCAAAAAATGACATTTCATATTCAAGAAGCCTCTGTGAGCTGTCCTCTTGCAAGGCCATGAAATCCCTAGGCTAAGGACACATGGGAAAGCTCCATGGACACCTCATGCTTCATTTCTTCCTTATCCATAAAGGTTTGCATGTCCATAGGCACCCTTAACATTGGACACATATAAAGTAACTTGAAACCTCATTCTTGACTTCTTCCTTATCCAAAAAGGCTTGCATGTCCATGGTCACCCTTATACATGACACATGGAAAGTCTCATAGACACCTCATACTTGACCTCTTTCTTTATATAGCCTATCTACCCCTTCCCAACTCCCAATTTGAAAACTCTTGCTCTCCTTTATTTCCTCTATCTTAGAGCATCATTCCTACACTGAGTTGCCTACCTTGGTGAAGAAGGCTCTTAGGGTTCCAAATTTCTCTATTTAGGATTTCTTAAGCTCCTCCTTGGTGATTTTGACCAAAACTAGTAAGTATCCTCCTGTCCTTCCCTATTTTCATGTTCTTAATCATCCTTCCACCTTCCTCCTGGTCAGATGCATGGCTTTCCATGTTGAAACCCCACCTAGAACCCATAAACACCTTATCTCCATGTTCTTTTGTAAGGGTTTTTCACCTCTAAAGTGGAGAAGGTGCTTCTTGCTCGAGATAGGAGCTTTGTTGGAGAAACCAGGCTCTCTAAGCTTGGGAACCTTACTTATTGGACCTATCCACCTTCCCTAGAGGTTTTTTGGAGGCCTAGGCTTGACTTGGACTTGTTTAGACTTTGAAGTTGAGGTATGTTGTATCCCCTATTCTTCTATGTCGAGCAATTCACCTATGCTTATTCATTCTCTTTATCCTATGGACATTAGCCTATACATAATGTATTTTCTTTTGAAAATCATGGTTCATGTGAACTACCTTATTTGATATTGATCATGTGATCATGGATATTCTTTTGAACTCTTATCTTATGCTTGTTCATGATGGAACTCTAAAAGATGAGATGTGATGTCTTTTCCCCACTTATGAGGTGGATGTATATGTTGGTCACTTATGTGGTGACTAGTTTTTATATTCTAACTATACTTTCTACTTGCCTCTACATTTAACACACTATGTGATTTAGTAGAACTAGAGTAGTGTAATTGCATTGGTTTTTATGACATATATGTTATTTCCTTCCAAGAAGATGTGATATTTCCTGCTCTTTTGGGATAGAAAGGAACTTCATACCCAGGGCACGATGTGTGATTCCTGGCCCATGTTTTATATATTTCAGAGATTGGCCATATTCCTTACTCTATCAGGTTTTAAGATGTATGATTCTTGGACGCCTTTGTCTTTATATTGTTCTAGGGCTATGTTTATCTCACATGCATGCAGGTTGATGATATGGGGTGTGTGCCCTAATTTTTTACATGTGATGGTGTGGCACAATCTTTATGTTTTATTAATGGAAAGTATTCTTTTGTTATCATATGATTTCAATTCTTTTTATCTTGATACCCATTTGGTTGGTCCTTATCCTTTATATGGGAAGCCTTTTATATTTGATGTCCTTTATTCCATATATTGCTAAATTTCCTATTTAGTATGCACATACCAGCCTTTGCTGATGTCATTTATTTTCTCTTCTTGCTGGGGTATGCTTCCAACCCTAGGTGAAGGACTTGGATGATAAAACATGGAGTTTTGGACTAGCTTAAGGAGTTAAAGCTTGGAGACAAAGTTGTTTTGGTTTAGATTTCCCTCTACTAGATCCTTATGTTGAGTGATACATGTAAACCCTTTATGGGAGATTATAATGTTCTTTTGTAACCTTGTGATAAATTGAATATAGTCAACATTTTTATTTCACTGCTATACTTTGGTTGTTTTGAATACCATTTATTGAAGTTTGAAAATTTTGCACCTATTCTAGCATACCTTTGAGTGTGTTTGGAATGGATGCTTTATTCTTCAATTTTTATTAGTAAGGGGGTGATCCCGCCTCCTTACAACATGGTATCAGAGCCCATAGTAGTCGAAATATGACTATTTCAATTTTGTCTCCCTAGTTAGAATCCTTGACATACCTTTAAGTGACATGTTTACCCTAGAGTTGATCAATAGATGATGAAGGGTTGATTTAGGATCATATAGTTTCACATTAGAATAATGATGAATAGATCCTTAAAATACTTACAAGTAAAAGATGCATAAGTAACCATAGTAACTTGAGGTTGTTAAGCTTGGCCTTTAGGCAGCTACTAGGACATGAAGCTGAAATCAAAGGTGTCTAGAAAGGATCAGGTTTTGGGGGCTGGCAAGATTTTCCTCTGAACCACTAGCTTGGTTTATGAGGACTCCCAAATCCATATGATATCGGTCTGGCTTGAAATGATATGAATTATTCAAAATAGCATGCTTTTAGGCAATAGTAGCCTTAGACATCTATATGATTTATCTTTAGGGATCCTAATATGTTGAACTAGTCTCCCAGGTGTAATGACTTGTTTGAGGATGGATACCCAATATAGTTCCCTTATGACCCATAGAACCACATGTTTGGATAGTTATATCTAGAACCTAGACTTTGAAGTTTGGTGTTTAGTAAGCAATTAGAGTGTGCAGTGAAGCGTGATGGCTCTTGTATATGGTTTAGTTAGACTATCTTTTTACCTCTATATTAGTTGTCTTGGTAGGTTAAATACTTTAAGGGGTGGTGAATAAGTTGTTTTCTTATATGTGGATGTTTTGATTTCGAGAACAAAATCCCTTTAAGGGGTGGTGTGCTGTAATATACTAGATCTCAGATCCTACCCTGTAAGTTGACATTTTAGACTTAGCCAAACAAGGTTGATGGTTAGAACTAAAAAGATGTTTAGTATAACCCCAATGAGATAATGCATGTATAGATCACTTTAATGTAACGTAATGTTCTAACATTAATCTTAGGTTTATAATGGATATATAAAATATGCCACATAACTCATTTTGGTGGCAATATGAAGAAAAGAAACTTAATTGGATGAATAATTTAGATAATGAGCCGTTAATGGGCCATATAAAATATCTCATAAAAAGATGCTCAAAAGTGGAAACAAACTTCAAATTTGAAATCTACATATCAAAATAAGCCTACATGTCAAATTTCATCTAATTTGGACAACCTTGAAATATTAGGATAAGTTTATGAGAGAAAAAATGAGCAAAAGGCATAAGTAATGAATAATGTGATTATATAACTTCAAAATATGGAAATCATGGCAATTCATATTCAACACATCAAAGATAACTTGTGGATGAAGTTTGGTCCAATTTGGATGTTGTTAGTGCAAGTTATGCAATTTTAGGCACATTCTGGACTTTTCTACAATTTACCCAATTGGGAGATTTTCTTTGCAAATTGTCACATGCATTATAATCCTTATATATTCCATTACCATTATCGAGTTTTTGAACCATAGGGCGCCTAGTTGCACCTTGGTTTGAAGGTGTTTCTTTCCAAGGGCATTTTAGGAATTACTCTCTTTATAAATGAGCTTATCTTTAGAAGTTATCAACCAATGGGTTAATTTCTTTGATTGGAGGTTGGTTGGGATGGCCTACAAGTGTCCATAAACTGACATGATATTCAAGAAAACTCTATGAGCTGACCTCTTGCATGGCCATAAAATCCCTAGGCTAAGGACACATGGAAAGCTACATGGACACCTCATGCTTGATTCTTCCTTATCCATAAAGGTTTGCATGTCCATAGGCACCCTAAGCATTGGGCACATGGAAAGTAACTTGATACCTCATGCTTGACTTCTTCCTTATCCAAAAAGGTTTGCATGTCCATGGACACCCTTATACATGACACATGGAATGTCTCATAGACACCTCATACTTGACCTCTTTCTTTATATAGCCATATCTACCCCTTCCCAACTCCCTATTAAAAAAATCTTGCTCTCCTTTATTTCCTCAAGCTTAGAGCATCATTCCTACTCTATTTTTCCATGAAGGTGTTGTCCCAAGGTAAAAGGAGGTGCCTACCTTGGTGAAGAAGGCTCCTAGGGTTCCAAATTTCTCTATTTAGGGTTTCTTAAGCTCCTCCTTGGTGATTTTGACCAAAACTAGTAAGTATCCTCCTTTCCTTCCCTATTTGCATGTTGTTACTCTTCCTTCCACCTTCCTCCAGGTCAGAACCATGTCCTTCCATGGTGAAACTTCACCTAGAACCCATAAACACCTCATCTCCATGTTCTTTTGTTAGGGGTTTTCACCTCTAAAGTGGATAAGGTGCTTCTTGCTCGAGATAGGAGCTTTGTTGGAGAAACCAGCCTATCGAAGCTTGGGAACCTTACTTATTGGACTTCTCCACCTTCCCTAGAGGTTATTTGGAGGCCTAGGCTTGACTTGGACTGTTTAGATTCTAAAGTTGAGGTATGATGTATCCCATATTCTTCTATGTTGAGCAATTCGCCTATGCTTATTCATTTTCTTTATCCTACGAACATTAGCCTATACACAATGTATTTTGTTTTGAAAATAATGGTTCATATGAACTTCCTTATTTGATATTGATCATGGATATTCTTCTGAACTCTTATCTTATTCTTTGTTCATGATGGAACTCTAAAAGATGACATGTGATGTCTTTTGCCCACTTATGAGGTGGATGTATATGTTTGTCACTTATGTGGTGACTAGTTTATATATTCTGACTATACTTTCTACTTTCCTCCACATATAACATGCTATGTGATTTAGTAGCACAGAGTAGTGTAATTGCATTGGTTTTTATGGCAGATGTGTTATTTCCTACTGAGCAGCTGTGATATTTTCCGCTCTTTTGGGATGGAAAGGAACCTCATACCCAGGGCAAGATGTGTGATTCTTGGCCCATGTTTTATATATTTGGGAGATTGGAAATATTCCTTTCTCTATCAAGTTTCAAGATGTATGATTCTTGGCCGCCTTTGTCTTTATATTGTTCTAGGGCTATGTTTATCTCACATGCTTGCAGGTTGATGATATGGGGTGTGTGCCCTAATTCTTTACATGTGCTGGTGTGGCACAATCTTTATGTTTTAATAATGGCAAGTATTCTTTTGTTATCATATGATTTCAAATCCTTTTATCTTGATACCCATTTGGGTTGTCCTTATCCTTTCTATGGGAAGCCATTTATACTTGATGTCCTTTAGTCCATATATTGCTAAATTTCCTATTTAGTATGCACATACCAACCTTTGCTAATGACATCTATTTTCTCTTTTTGTTGGGGTATGCTTCTAACCCTAGGTGAAGGACTTGGATGATAAGGCATGAAGTTTTGGACTAGCTTAAGGAGTTAAAGCTTCGAGACAAAGTTGTTATGGTTTAGATTTCCCTCTACTTGATCCTTATGTTGAGTGATACATGTAAACCCTATGTGGGGGATTGTTATATTTTTTATAATCTTGTGATAAATTAAATATTGTCAACATTTTTATTCCGCTGCTATACTTTGGTTGTTTTGAATACCATTTATTAAAGTTTGAAAATTTTGCACCTATTCTAGAATAACTTTGAGTGTGTTTGGAATGGATGCTTTATTCTTCAATTTTTTTTAGTAAGGGGGTGATCCTGCCTCCTTACAGCTTGGTATCAGAGCCCATAGTAGTTGAAATCTGACTATTTCAATTTTGTCTCCCTAGTTAGAATCCTTGCCTTACCTTTCAGTGACATGTTTGCCCTAGAGTTGATCAATAGATGATGAAGGGTTTATTTAGGATCATATAGTTTCACATTACAATAATGATGAATAGATCCTTAATAAACTTACAAGTAAAAGATGCATAAGTAACCATAGTAACTTGAGGTTGTTTAGCTTGGCCTTTAGGCAGCTACTAGGACATGAAGTTGAAAGAAAAGGTGTCTAGAAAGGATCAGGGTTCGGGGGATGGCAAGATTTTTCTCCACACCACTAGCTTGGTTTACTAGGACTCCCGAATCCATATGATACTGGCCTGGCCTGAGCTGATATGAATTGTTCAAAATAGCTTGCTTTTAGGTAATAGTAGCCTTAGACATCTATATGATTTATCTTTAGGGACCCTAATATGTTGAACTAGTCTCCCAGGTGTAATGACTTGTTTGAGGATGGATATCCAATATAGTTCCCTTATGACCCATAGAACCACATGTTTGGATAGTTATCTTTAAAACCTAGACTTTGAAGTTTGGTGTTTAGTAAGCAATCAGAGTGAGCAGTGAAGCGTGATGGATCTTGTATATGGTTTATTTAGACTACACTTTTACCTTTAGATTAGTTGGCTTGGTAGGTTAAATCCTTTAAGGGGTGGTGAATAAGTTGTTTTCTTATATGTGGATGTTTTGATTTTGAGGACAAAATCTCTTTAAGGGGTGGTGTGCTATAACATACTAGATCTCAGACCCAACCCTGGAAGTTGACAATTTGGTCTTAGCCAAAGAAGATTGAAGGTTAGACCTAAATATATGTTTAGTATAACCTCAATGAGATATTGCATGTATATATCACTTTAATGTAACCTAGTGTTCTATCATTAATCTTAGGTTTATAATGGATACATAAAATATGCCACATAACTCCTTTTGGTGGAAATATGAAGATAAGAAACTTAATTGGATGAATAATCTAGATAATGGGCCGTTAATGGGCCATATGACATATCTCTTAAAAAGAAGTCTCAAAAGTGGAAACAAACTTCAAATTCGAAATCTACATATCAAAATTAGCCTACATGTCAAATTTCATCTAATTTGGACAACCTTGAAATATTAAGATAAGTTTATGAGAGGGAAAATGAGTAAAAGGCATAAGTAATGAATAATGTGATTATATAACTTAAAAATATGGAAATAATGGGAATTTCATATTCAACACATCAAAGATAACTTGTGGATGAAGTTTGGTCCAATTTGGATGTTGTTTATGCAATTTATGCAATTTTAGGTACATTTTGGACTTTTTTGCAATTTACCTAATTGGGAGGTTTTCTTTGCAACTTGTCACATTAATTATAATACTTATATATTCCTTTACCATTCTCTATTTTTTAAACCATAGGGTGCCTAGTTACACCTTGGTTTGAAGGTATTTCTTTCCAAGGGCATTTTAGGGATTACTCTCTTTATAAATGAGCTTATCTTTAGAAGCTATCAACCAATGGGGTTATTTCTTTGATTGGAGGTTGGTTGGGATGGACTATAAGTGTCCATAAACTGACATTTGATATTCAAGAAGCCTATATGATCTGTCCTCTTGTATGACCATGAAATCCCTAGGCTAAGGACAGATGGAAAGCTCCATGGACACCTCATGCTTGACTTCTTCCTTATCCATAAAGGTTTGCATGTCCATAGGCACCCTTAGCATTAGACACATGGAAAATAACTTGACACCTCGTTCTTGACTTCTTCCTTATCCAAAAAGGCTTGCATGTCCATGGACTCCCTTATACATGACACATGGAAAGTCTCATAGACACCTCATACTTGATCTCTTTCTTTATATAGCCATATCTACCCCTTCCCAACTCCCAATTTGAAAAATATTTCTCTCCTTTATTTCCTCTAGCTTAGAGCATCATTCCTACTCTATTTTTCCATGAAGGTGATATCCCAAGGTAAAAGGAGGTGCCTACCTTGGTGAAGAAGGCTCCTAGGGTTCCAAATTTCTCTATTTAGGGTTTCTTAAGCTCCTTCTTGGTGATTTTGACCAAAACTAGTAAATATCCTCCTTTACTTCCATGTTTTCATGTTTTTAGTCTTCCTTACACCTTCCTACAAGTCATAACCATGGCCTTCCATGGTGAAACCACACCTAGAACCCATAAACACCTCATCTCCATGCTCTTTTGTTAGGATTTTTCACCTCTAAAGTGGAGAACGTGCTTCTTGCTCGAAATAGGAGCTTTGTTGGAGAAACCAACCTCTCTAAGCTTAGGAACTTTACTTATTGGACCTATCTTCCTTCCCTAGAGGTTCTTTGGAGGCCTAGGCTTGACTTGGACTGTTTAGACTCTGAGGTTGAGGTATGATGTATCCCCTATTCTTCTATGTTGTACAATTCATCTATGCTTATTCATTCTCTTTGTCCTATGGACATTAGCATATACACGCTGCCTTTTATTTTGAAAATCATGGTTCATGTGAACTACCTTATTTGATATTGATCATGTGATCATGGATATTCTTTTGAACTCTTATCTTATGGTTTGTTCATGATGGAACTCTAAAAGATGACATGTGATGTCTTTTGCCCACTTATGAGGTGGATGTATATGTTGGTCACTTATGTGGTGACTAGTTTATATATTCTGACTATACTTTCTATGTGCCTCTACATTTAACATGCTATGTGATTTAGTAGCACTAGAGTAGTGTATTTGTATTGGTTTTTATGCCAGATGTGTTATTTCCTGTCGAGTAGATGTGATATTTTCTACTCTTTTGGGATGCAAAGGAAGCTCATACCCAGGGAAAGATGTGTGATTCTTGGACCATGTTTTATATATATGGGATATTGACAATAATCCTTTCTCTACCAGGCTTCAAGATATATGATTTTTGGCTGCCTTTGTCTTTATATTGTTCTAGGGATATGTTTATCTCACATGCATGCATGTTGATGATATGGGGTGTGTGCCCTAATTCTTTACATGTGCTGGTGTGGCATAATATTTATGTTTTATTAATGTCAAATATTCTTTTGTTATCATATGATTTCAATTCCTTTTAACTTGATATCCATTTGGGGTTGTCCGACCATAGTAGCCCGGGTGGTAAGAGCTTTGGTAAGTCCCAAAGAAGGACCCAGGTTCAAACCTCACCGAAGGCACTTTGCGAATGACAATTCATGCTGATTAGGCACAGGAGGGGGTGATCGGACCACACCCTCTCATGCCTCGAGAGTTTACCATATTGGCCTTGCCCGGGATGGGTTCTCTCGGTCATCAAAAAGATATCCATTTGGGTGGTCCTTATCCTTTCTATGGGAAGCCTTTTATATTTGATGTCCTTTAGTATATATATTACTCAATTTCCTATTTAGTATGCACATACCAGCCTTTGCTGATGTCATCTATTTTCTCTTTTTGCTGGGATATGCTTCCAGCCCTAGGTGAAGGACTTGGATGATAAGGCATGAAGTTTTGAACTAGCTTAAGGAGTTAAAGCTTGGAGGCAAAGTTGTTATGGTTTAGATTTCCCTCTACTAGATCCTTATGTTGACTGATACATGAAACCTTTGTGGGAGATTATGATGTTCTTTTATAACCTTGTGATAAATTAAATATAGTCAACAATTTTATTCCGCTGCTATACTTTGGTTGTTTTGAATACCATTTATTGAAGTTTGAAAATTTTGCACCTATTCTATCATACCTTTGAGTGTGACTGGAATGGATGCTTTATTCTTCAATTTTTTTAGTAAGGGGGTGATCCCGCCTCCTTACAACATGGTATCAGAGCCCATAGTAGTCAGAATCTGACTATTTCAATTTTGTCTCCCTAGTTAGAATCCTTGCCTTACCTTTAAGTGACATGTTTGCCCTAGTGTTGATCAATAGATGATGAAGGGTTGATTTAGGATCATATAGTTTCACATTAGAATAATGATGAATAGATCCTTAAAATACTTACAAGTAAAAGATGCATAAGTAACCATAGTAACTTGAGGTTGTTTAGCTTGGCCTTTAGGCAACTACTAGGACATGAAGTTGAAAGCAAAGGTGTCTAGAAAGGATCAGGGTTCAAGGGCTGGCAATATTTTCCTCCACATGACTAGCTTGGTTTATGAGGACTCCCAAATCCATATGATACCGACCTGACTTGAGCTGATATGAATTGTTCAAAATAACATGCTTTTAGGCAATAGTAACCTTAGAAATCTATATAATGTATCTTTAGGGACTCTAATATATTGAACTAGTCTCCCAGGTGTGATGAATTGTTTGAGTATGGATACCCAATATAGTTCCCTTATGACCCATAGAACCACATGTTTGGATAGTTATCTCTAGAACCTAGAATTTGAAGTTTGGTGTTTAGTAAGCAATTGGAGTGCGCACTGAAGCATGATGGATCTCATATATGGTTTAGTTAGACTACCCTTTTACCTCTAGATTAGTTGTCTTGGTAGGTTAAATCCTTTAAGGGGTGGTGAATAAGTTGTTTTCTTATATGTGGATGTTTTAATTTCGAGGATGAAATCCCTTTAAGGGGGTGGTGTGTTGTAACATACTAGATCTCAAACCCTACCCTAGAAGTTGACATTTTGGACTTAGCCAAACAAAGTTGAAGGTTAGACCTAAATAGATGTTTAGTATAACCCCAATGAGCGAATGCATGTATATATCACTTTAATGTAAGCTAATGTTCTAACATTAATCTTAGGTTTATAACGGATACATAAAATATGCCACATAACGCATTTTGGTAGTAATATGAAGATTAAAACTTAATTGGATGAACAATTTAGATAATGGGTCGTTGATGGGCCATATGACATATCTCATAAAAACAAGTCTCAAAAGTGGAAACAAACTTTCAATTCAAAATTTACATATCAAAATTAGCCTACATGTCAAATTTCATCTAATTTGGACAACCTTGAAATATTAGGATAAGTTTAGGGGAGAGAAAATGAGTAAAAGGCATAAGTAATGAATAATGTGATTATATAACTTCTAAATATGTAAATAATGGTAAATTCATATTCAACACATCAAATATAACTTGTGGATGAAGTTTGGTCCAATTTGGATGTTGTTTGCGCAAGTTATGCAATTTTAGGTACATTCTAGACTTTTCTTAAATTTACCCAATTGGGAGGTTTTTTTGCAAAATGTTACATGCATTATAATCCTTTTATATTCCGTTACCATTCTCAATTTTCTGAACCATAGGGTGCCTAGTTACACCTTGGTTTGAAGGTTTTTCTTTCCAAGGGCATTTTAGGGATTACTCTCTTTATAAATGAGCTTATCTTTAGAAGCTATCAACCAATGGGGTTATTGTTTTGATTGGAGGTCGATTGGGATGTCCTATAAGTGTCCATAAACTAACATTTGATATTTAAGAAGCCTCTTTGAGTCGTCCTCTTGAATGGCCATGAAATCCCTAGGCTAAGGACACATGGAAAGCTCCATGGACACCACATGCTTGACTTCTTCCTTATCCATAAAGGTTTGCATGTCCATAGGCACCCTTAGCATTGGACACATGGAAAGTAACTTTACACCATCTACTTGACTTCTTCCTTCTCCAAAAAGGCTTGCATGTCCATCGACACCCTTATACATGACACATGGAAAGTCTCATAGACACCCCATACTTGACCTCTTTCTTTATATAGCCATATCTACCCCTTACCAACTTCCAATTCGAAAAATCTTGGTCTCCTTTATTTCCTCTATCTTAGAGCATCATTCCTACTCTATTTTGCCTCGAAGGTGTTGTCCCAAGGTAAAAGGAGGTGCCTACCTTGGTGAAGAAGGCTCCTAGGGTTCCAAATTTCTCTATTTAGGGTTTCTTAAGCTCCTCCTTGGTGATTTTGACCAAAACTAGTAAATATCGTCCTTCCCTTCCCTATTTTCATGTTGTTAGTCTTCTTTGCACCTCCCTCCAGGTCATAACCATGGCCTTCCATGGTGAAACCACACCTAGAACCCATAAACACCTCATCTCCATGCTCTTTTGTTAGGTTTTTTCACCTCTAAAGTGGAGAAGGTGCTTCTTGCTCGAGATAGGAGCTTTGTTGGAGAAACCAACCTCTTTAAGCTTGGGAACCTTACTTATTGGACCTGTCCACCTTCCCTAGAGGTTCTTTGGAGGCCTAGGCTTGACTTGGACTATTTAGACTCTAAAGTTGAGGTATGATGTATCCCCTATTCTTCTATGTTGAGCAATTCACCTATGCTTATTCATTCTCTTTGTCCTATGGACATTAGCCTATACATAATGTCTTTTCTTTTGAAAATCATGGTTCATGTGAACTACCCTATTTGATATTGATCATGGATATTCTTTTGAACTCTTATATTCTGCTTTGTTCATGATGTAACTGTAAAAGATGACATGTGATGTCTTTTGCCCACTTATGAGGTGGATGTTTATGTTGTTCACTTAAGCGGTGACTAGTTTATATATTCTGACTATACTTTCTACTTGCCTCTAAATTTAACTTGCTATGTATTTGAGTAGAACTAGAGTAGTGTAATTGCATTGGTGTTTATGGAAGATGTGTTATTTTCTGCTGAGCAGATGTGATATTTCCTGCTCTTTTGGGATGGAAAGGAACTTCATACCCAGTGCAAGATGTGTGATTCTTTTCCCATGCTTTATATATTTGGGAGATTGGCAGTATTCCTTTCTCTCTCAGGTTTCAAGATGTATGATTCTTGGCCGCCTTTGTCTTTATATTATTCTAGGGCTATGTTGATCTCACATGCATGCAGGTTGCTGATATGGGGTGTGTGCCCTAATTCTTTACATGTGCCAGTGTGGCACACTCTTTATGTTTTATTAATGACAAGTATTCTTTTGTTATCATATGATTTCAATTCCTTTTATCTTGATACCCATTTGGGTGGTCCTTATCCTTTCTATGGGAAACATTCTATATTTGATGTCCTTTATTCCATATATTGCTAATTTTCCTATTTAGTATGCACATACCAACCTTTGTTGATGTCATCTATTTTCTCTTCTTGCTGGGGTATGCTTCCAATCCTAGGTGAAGGACATGGATGATAAGGAATGAAGTTTTGGAGTAGATTAAGGAGTTAAATCTTGGTGACAAAGTTTTTATGGTTTAGATTTCCCTCTACTAGATCCTTATGTTGAGCGATACATGTAAACCCTTTGTGGGAGATTATGATGTTCTTTTGTGACCTTGTGATAAATTGAATATAGTCAACATTTTTATTCCACTGCTATACTTTGGTTGTTTTGAATACCATTTATTGTAGTTTGAACATTTTGCACCTATTCTAGCATACATTTAAGTGTGTTAGGAATGGATGCTTTGTTCTTGAATTATTTTTAGTAAGGGTGTGATCCTGCCTCCTTACAACTACAAAAATATAACTCCTTTTATAAATTGATCAATGTCAGGATACAAATTGAAAATTCCATCAAAAAGGGTTCGCCCAGAACATATGGGTCACCTTTCAAACTCCATCTTCAACTTTGATGAAAATAAAAAATCCAAGATGGGCAAAGACAATCCATGACAAGAATGTTGGTTATATGGTAGGAAAAGTGATAATTCCATCTAACAACAACAAAAGACGGTGGTAGTCATCCACCCAAGCAACTCCAATTCAATCTCAACAACACAAGTCAACTATGTCCCATTAACTACACAACCTCAACAAGCCAAAGGGTTCCATACAATACACAATATTTTCAACCGCAATGCATACTGCAACAATATCAACATTGACCTAATCAATTTTAAGTATGTGGAACACCACCTATAAAGAGATGAGATCACCTCCCTACTAAAATTTAAAGGAAATACAAAACATCCACAATTTAAAAAAAAATAGAGACTTTGGGATGCTTGCATAATATTCCAAGTAAATAAGCATGATACCATATACATAATAAAATGTCAATAGCAGCGGAAATAAAAATACTAAGCCTTCACATGTCTTCATTGTTTACAACATGATTGATTCCCAAAAGAAATAGATAAGAGAAATAGGATCTAGCTATAACAACCTAGTCATCCTTCCTAAAAGCTTGAGATCAACTCTTGAGAAATCTTCCTTCAAGATTGATCTTCTCCTTGCACAACACCGGCACCTGGGTGGTTGGGAAAACACCCAACAAGAGGAAAAAGAAAGAAAAAAGTATGTGTCAAGAAAACTAGTCTAGGATAACAAGATATGTAAAGCAAGTAAAACAGGCTAGGGTTCATCATGAGAAGAAGAATACAAGAGAATGAGGATAAATAAAAGATGCTTGTCAATAACAGTTATAAATAAAAAAGTTTTGCATGTAAGATAATATGTCTACCTAAATAAGTAGGGTTGAGGCACCTACCAAACCTCTAACCTATAGATGAGGGGAGAGTAAAACATTCCCAGTCACCTATACAATATAATGGGGAGAATAAAAACATTCCCTAGGGAGAATAACTACATGCCCTCTGTGGGTGGTTGTACCTAAGTACCACTACTTTAATTTAAATAGAACATAAATCTACATGCTAGAAAATAATCATGGTAAGAATAAGCGTATGAAACAATAAGCATGGCAGTGGGGTTTAAAAACCCAAACAACAAGAAATAATAATCAGATATGAGGCACAAGAAATTATGGTTTCAAGAAAAGAAATTTAGGTTCAATTAAGCCTCATTATGGAGAACTGGGTTTAGGCATAAATATTCCCAGCTGAAGTGTTAAATGCACATACCTTAGCCTCAGAGTTCTGGAAACCACTTTCCAACCCTTCAAATGAAATCAGGGTCCACTTGTCCTAATATCATGATTATGTCATGGATTAGAACTAGGTATACTCATTAAAGGCTTAAAACCATAAAGTTACTAACTTTTTCCACAAACCTTCGAATTAGACTCTAAAAATATCACTATCGTCTTAGTTAGGGTTTTCTGATCAAAATAACATATAATTTGATATGATTTGAAGATGTGGAGTTTTAGATGTATTTTTAGTGAATTTTAACTAATTAATTCATTCTCAAAAACACCTTGTCAAAAAACTCAAAACCAGGCTTCGAAAATATTCTTAATGGATAGATGTTTTTTTTTGGTTCAGAACATATTTTAAATTTATTTTTTGATGCACAATTTAGGAGATATGAAATTTTGAAGATCGACCAATCATATGGTGCCACGTAGGCACTTCGTTCCACAGAGAGAGCGAGAGAGCAAGAAAGTGGGTTCGAGTCCTCCACTTGGCCCAATGGGCGATGACCCACCCTCGCTGGCTACCCGCGTGGCCAGGGTCAAAGATGGGTCAACAAAGGATAAAAACAAAATGAAAAGACCATATTACCCTCACAAGAAAACACAACAAGAAGGAACTGATTAGGGGGTGATTTGATAAAATCATGGGGAGTTGTCTCCCTCCCATCGCCCGTGCCATGGTGGCGTGAAGGCAAGCAACAACTTGCTACGATTTTGGGCAAAAAAACTATACACAAACAAACACAACAAGGAAAGATGCGGAAGAAAGAGGGTGCAAAACCGAACTGAATGGTACCTACAATTGCACCGGAGATGGAAAGAAGAGGGGGAGAATTCTGCCGCAAGAACCTACTCCTTCAATAGCCGTTGGGGGGTCAAAACGTAATGAACCAAGCAATTGACAAGTGCGGCGAGTTGGAAAGGTGGTGGTGAAGCTTGGGGTGCATGTATTTATAGAGGAGGGGATGTGGTTTAGGGTTCGTGTAAGTGTGGGGTGAGAGAGACTTTTAGTACATTGGAAAAACTTCAAATAAGCGATATAAGAGAAAAACTTGGGATAATGTTGTGTGAAATCTCACCAGGAATCCAACGAGCCTAAGAACTCATGATTTGGTTAAGAAACGAGTGAGATAATGCCAATCGAAAATCACACATATCTAGTTTCTATTTTCTAGTCTAAACCAAGGTAGAAGATGACTGACCACCGTTAGATCCAAGATCTACGGTCAGCGATCCGCACAAATACAACCTTATCCAATCATGATTTTGACTATAGTGACATATGCATTATTTAATGAATTTCTCTCTCTTGTTTTGAGGGCTCAAACGATCTCAAAAATTAACCAAAATTTACATCCTGACTGATTTTGATGTGTAGAATCCAAATATGGAATTAGTTTTATGTTTCACAGACTTTTAATAGGTTAGATAATTCAAATCTCATTTTCTCTTTCCTCCTTCATTAGTGGTGATAAGATGCCTCAAACTTCGTGAAACTTCACCCATAAGTCACCCTAAGTGATTTGGATACGATTTTGTCATTCATTTTACATGTTGAGATTATTTCCTTATTTATTTAATATATAGAAGATTCTACACACTTTCTCTCTCCTATTTTCACTCATTATCCAAATTAGTTGCAAATTTTTCCAAAGGCTTATTTCCATGTTTAGATTACGAATTTGGAGTAAATTTTCCAATTTGAGGACATTAAATGTTTTATTTCACTTTATTGGCCTATGTCATAGTTTCTTTTAATAAAGACTTTAATATATGCATTTATCTTCCAAATTAGGTGATACTTGTCCCTTAAGTTTCTTTTAGGTCAAGAAAACAAGATTGAGTGCCAAATTATCTTTGTGGGTTTTCATTTATGGTTTTTGGAACAATATATTCCTCATTATCTGCTTTTATCTAATATATCCTATATTATCTCCAATTATTGCATTTATCATATCATTTTTATATATTTTGGGTTTCCTTTTCTTTTTCATATTCTAAAAACTACTAGAAAGTTCTAGGATGAAATATTTTATTATTTTTATTACTTAGCAGACAATTTGCACTTCTGCCCCATTACTTAAATCCCTACTGATATATTTGTGCATGAAACCCTATATTAAGAATATATGGGAAATATTTATCCAATAGCCATTAAAATTCCACTAAATCAATTCCAAAGACATATGGGACGAAAATGAAGGAAAAAACTTATAATAAAAGAGTACAAAAAGATACATAGTGGATTTCAGTATGTTACAACACTCCACCCTTTATAAAGGATTTCGTCCCCGAAATCTCATACAAAAAGGGAAGGGTGGGTACGTAACATCTCATCACTCAACTCCCAAGTGGTTTCTTCTAAACCATGATATCTCTACAAGACCTTCACCAGCTCTATCTCCTTATTCTTCAACTACTTTACTCGGGAGTCGAGGATCTTCACAGGTAGCTCTTCATAAGTTAGATTCTCATGAATCTCCACAAGCTCAATCACGAGTACATGAGAAGGATCTTTCACATACGTCCTCAACACAAAGACATGGAACACATTGTGAATCTTATCATAAGAAGGAAGTAAGTCTAAGCAGTATGCACAATCTCCAACTTTATCTAAGATTTCAAATGGTCTGACATAGCGGGGACTCAACTTACCTTTTACTTTTGATCTCTCAATAGAACGTATAGGTTTGATCTTCAGAAATGCATAGTCACCCACTAGGAAGTTAACATCAGACCTCTTTTTATTAGCATACATATTCTATCATTCTTGAGCATCTTTCATCTGTTTCTTTATTAGATGTACCTTCTCGAGCATCATCTCCATATCATAGGTCTTCACCAGGGCCCGTTCACCAAAATCATCCCAATGCAAAGGTGAACAACAAGGTCTACTATAGAGAGCTTCAAAAGGTGGTATTCTAATACTGGCTTGGCAACTATTGTTGTAAGCAAACTCTGCTAATGGCAGATACCGATCCCATGCACCACCCAATCCATCACACAAGCATGTAGCAAGTCTTCCAGAACCTAAACTGTTCTCTTAGACTGCCCATCGGTTTGCGGGTGGTAAGTAGTACTGAAATGCAAGTTAGTACCCATCTCTTTCTGAATCTGACCCCATAAGTGAGAAGTGAATTTTGGGTCTCGATCAGAAACTATCATAGTAGACACACCATGCAGATGAACTATCCATGCCACATATAACTGAGCGATATCAACAACTTTATATGTGGTTTTGAAATGCAAGAAATGAGCAGATTTTGTAAGCCGATCAATAACCACCCAAACAACATCATAACCTTTCTTGGATTTAGGGAAACCAGTTACAAAGTCCATTGTGATCTTCTCCCACTTCCATTCTGGAATTTATGGAGGATGAAGAAGACCACCAGGTCATTAATGTTTGATCTTGACTTGCTGACATGTTAATCACTTCATGACAAATAGAGCTATATCATTCTTCATGTTCTTCCACCATACACTTCACTATAAGTCCTTGTACACCTTGGTTGTGCCAGGATGAATAGTGTACTTGGACGCATGAGATTCACTCAGAAACTTCTATCTCAGATCACCTATGTCAGGAATCCACAACCTTTGTTTGAAGCGGACAACACCATCCACTCTAACAGAGAAGTCTGATTACGGTTTCTTGGTCAAGGCCTTCATCTCTTCTAGCTTAGAACTTTCCAACTGTTCAACAATGAATTTCGAGATCAAGTCAGTGTAAGAGTCAAACTAGACATATGAACACACAACTTGTCTTCATCCACTGAATTGATAGGCTGGGGTCTCCAACTAGTCACATGTTCAAGGTTTTCCCACACTGAACATCTTAGAGCATCACAAAAAGCATCCTTCTTGCGACTTAAAGCATCATATATGACGTTTGTTTTACCAGGATGATAGGTGATGATGAAGTCATAATCTTTGAGATATTCCATCCACCTACATTGTTGCAGATTCAGATCCCTTTTAGTCAACATATATCTCAGACTATTGTGATCATAAAACACTTCAAACTTATCACCATAGAGATAGTGTCGCCATAATTCCAGAGCATGAACTATAGCAGCAAGCTCCAAATCATGTGTAGGCCAATTAGCTTCATTAGGTTTCAACTAGCGAGAAGCATAGGCGATCACTTTTCCATCTTGCATCAAAACACACCCTAATCCTTGTCTGGATGCATCAGTGTTGATGACATAGGGTATGCCCTCAATAAGCAAAGCAACCACGGGAGTAGAAGTCAAACTCTCCTTCAACTTCTGAAAACTATTTTCACATTTAGGGGTCTACAAGAACTTGACCTCCTTTTGAGTCAGCTTGGTCAAAGGCAAGGCCAACTCAGAGAAGTCTTTGATAAACCTCGGATAGTAACTGGCTAATCTGAGGAAACTACAGATTTCAAATGGATTCTTCAGAGCATTCCACCTTGTCACAGCTTCTACCTTCGTAGGATCAACAACTATATGTACGACAGAAATCACATGACCAAGAAACATAACTTCCTTTATCCTGAACTCACACTTTGAGAACTTTGCATAAAGTTGATTTTCTCACAGTGTGTTGAGTACAATATGCAAATGCTCGTGATGTTGTTCTACCATCTCGGAATAAACCAAAACATCGTCGATAAACACCACCATGAACTTGTCAAGGTATGGGTGGAATACTTGATTCATCAGGTCCATGAATGTGACATGGACATTTGTCATACCAAAAGGCATGGCCATGAATTCATAATGCCCATAGAGAGTTCTGAATACTATCTTTGGGACATCATCATCCTTCACGCGCATATGGTAGTAGCCACTTCACAGATCCATCTTGGAGATTATGGTGGATGACTTCAGCTGATCGAATAGGTCGTTGATGTGAGGCAAAGGATAACGGTTCTTCACCTTCACTTGGTTAAGCATGTAGTAGTCCATACACATTCGCATCGATCCATCCTTCTTCTTCACAAACAGGACATGGGCTCCCCAAGGTGAAACATTGGGGCAGATGAATCCCATGTCGTGGAGCTCCTCAAGCTACTTATTCAACTCAGCTAGCTTGAGAGGGGCCAAGCGGTAAGGTGGCTTTGAGATCAGTGAAGTTCCGGGTACAAGCTCGATGGAGAATTCCACCTCACGAGTGGGTGGCAACCCGGGTAACTCCTCGGGAAAGACGTCCAGGAAGTCCTTCACCACATCAATGTGGTCAAGAGTAGGAGGTGTAGCATCGAGAACTATAGAAGCTAGGAAAGCTCTACACCCTTACGAGACAAGCTTTTCATCTTTAATGGAAGAGATGACAAATTGTCGTTCCTCTCACTTCTTACCCTTGACACACATTCTTACCTCAACATGATGAATCAAACTAACCTTCGATTCCTTACAGTACCAAATCACTTTGTACTTTTTCAACCAATCCATTCCCAGGATGATGTCAAAGGCAGTCATATCAAATAGGACGAAATCTATGGGAAACATTATTCTGAATACACATAGGTCCATGGTTAGAGTTTGGAGGTACGAAGAATAGATCTTACCACTAGGGTTTTTTACATCTAACACCTGATCCATATACTCAAATTCTATATCTAACATAGAGGCAAACTGACAAGATATGAAGGTATTGGATGAGCCAAAATCAAAAAGTGACTTTAAAGGATGCATATTAAGGTGCAAGGTACCTTCAATCACTTCATTACCTTCACCTTCTTCCTCAGCATTGAGAGAAAACACTCTCCCATTCCACCTTTCCACTAGCAGACACCTCAGGTTTTGGTTGTTGTTATTGTTGTTCCACAGAGGCAAGTTTTACTTTGGCTGTTGCATTTACTGGGCATTGTTTTGCTGAGCGTTGTTCTGCCCTTGTTGGAAATGAGGGCACTTGGATCGGATATGCCCAACTTGGCCACACTCATGGAAGGTCAGAGGAGAATGGTTGTCTTTACGAGCAGGTGCATTGTTGGTAGGGCATCTTCCAGGAGGATGGTGGTGATTGGACCTGTTTCAGCGATCACGTCAACGATTCTCATTCTGATTAGGGTTCTGACCGGCCTAAATCGCGCGTCCAAAATTGGAGGCGGATTTGAGGTAGTCGAGCTTTTACATTTATAAACCCGAATCCTTCTAGGCCCCCACAACTTTGCTCACGGGGTCGAAGTAGTCATACGGGGTCGAACACAGGGACAAGGGGGTAGTGTTGAGAACCATAAATCGACACGCTACACTCCAGTAGGTATAAAGAGATATAAATTCCCGAAAGGGAACAATAATATGTCACGAAATAAACAAGAAAATTATCTCCAAATGGAGCTACAAGAGAGATTTAAGGTTTTAGTCATTTAGCAGTTTTTAGGGGTTTTCATGCAACAGAAGCAGAAAGATAAAGACTAGAGCTCAGGCAAGGTTCGGAGGATAAGACTGTAGTAAAACAAGCGGTAGCGGTAACACCCTGCACCCCTCCTCTCAGAGCGGGTACCTCTAGCCTCTACATCAACACCCCTCTCGAGGTTGCTGGGCTTCAGTTAGAGTGGAATGTTACATAAAACAACTCCGTTCCAGGCACTCTCGTACTCCAGAATCGGACCAAACGCTAGAGCCGCAACACAACTCTCAAAGTTGTTGCGACGGGAAAACGGTTCGGTAGCTAATCGAAATGCGATCCAAATCATGCAAGCTAGGGTTCGGATATTAAACAGAGCAGTCATCCAACATTGTACACCAAGCATAGAGCAACAAGTAATTGAATATTTCCATTTCCATAAACATTTAAAGGTCTTAATTCATTGCATAAACAAAGAATTAAATAACAGAATTAAAAGATAGGTGTTGCCTCCTTGATGTAGAACGGCTACATGGTGTTGTAGCTCTCCTGCCCGATATCGGTCAGAGGCCTAGCCCGATACAGAGGTGTCGGGCGACACACCCTCTCAGGCGACAAGCACCGACTAGAGACTGCATCGGTCAAGGGCTGTGGCCGATACGCTCATGTCGAACGACACACCCTCTCGGGCGGCACGTTCGATAGACTAAGCGTATCGGGTTGATATCGTGTCGGGCTAAGAGCTAAGCATTATTGATGTCGGTCACTTGTGTCGAGCAGTGATGTCGGCCGATATCGGCCCGCAGTGTCGCCCGGGACGGTCTTAAGTGAACTGTCCCCTCCCTCTCGGGATGAGGAGAAGCTCACCTAGTGTCACCCGAGACGAACACTGGGGCATGATACGGGTGCTCTCGGAGTTTCCTCGCTCAAGCTCCCAACTGTCTAACTGTCAGTTGTCCGAATGCGAACTGTTCTGACCTTTGCGAACTATCCGAGCTGTGCGAGCCGTGCGAGCCATCTTTTCGGCTCCCTGTAGCTGCTATTTATAGTCAGTTGGTTGGTGGGAAGACATGGTGCTCGAAGCTCCATGTAGCTCCCTTGTACGCCGGTCGATGGGGATGGACGGTTGATACAAGCATTTCTCGGCGCAAGGTGCTGGCTATTGGTCATGTGGCGGGCGGCACGCCTACCAGTGGGTGGCTGTGTCACCCGACGAGCTGGGTCGTCGAGGCAGCTTTGGGTCCCTGTCGGGTAGAAGGTGTGTCGGCCGGCACGTTCCTGTCGCGCGACATCTCCTCGTCGAACATCTTTGTGTCGCCCAGCCCGTGTCGGGCAGAGGCTGTATCGGGCGTCAGGGAGGCCGAGACGGGTCTGGACTTATTCATGGGCCGGAATCGGCCTTATTGCACAAAAGCGAGGAAAATTCTGTAAAAGATAGGAAAATCGGAGTAAGAGCATTGCTTGGCCAATTATTGCGAAAATGCTAATAAAATAGAGGAAAATAGCAGAAAAAGGGCAGTTTTGATAACAAAATAAAGGGCAAAAACGTCACAAAAATTGATGTTATCAACTCCCCCAAACTTAGCGTTTTGATTGTCCTCAATCAATATTTAAACTATATTTTTGTGATGCTTCTTTTTGCTCGGATAACTTTCAGGCCAAGAGGTAAAACAAGTGTAGTAATGCCTTTAGAGATAATGCTGCTTCACTCAAACAAAAGACTACGTGTTTCCTAGCCTTATTATTTCAATAAAATTTTTCTCTACATCTTCAGTGAGACTTTGTTGTATGATTCCGAAGTTAGCTTACGCACCAAACAACTTTATTTTCGGGGCAGAAAGTTGTGTATAGGGTAGGCTAAGGCTTTTTGGGTTTTTCATTCTTGTTTCCCATCAGTCCATCCAGGTAAGGGTCCTTTAACAGGAAAATGGTCCCTGCAGTCCAAGCCAGTTGGCTTTAGAGCAGTGATTTCACATCCTACGTACCACTGCCCCGGATCTACCATGCCTAAAGATGGGTACTTTTGGAAAACAAGGGGTGTATATATATATATATATTTCTTTTATTGGACACAACTCTCATGCTTTTATTCACTCTCTCGAGGCTTCTCTTTTTTTTGGGATTTTGTTGGGTGAGGGAAACAAAGAGATTTCCACTGTTTGGGTAGCTTTTTCCTTCTCCATACTTATCTCTTAGCTATTCGTGAGATTATTATATTTTTGAAATTTTTGACATGGCAAAGTATACTCTTTTGTTCGTTTGGAGCAGCATTATCAAAAAGATATAACAGGACTTGCATCACATTTAGCACAAAGAAAATAAACTTTGCAAAAAGTAACAACAGTTTTTTTCATTATTATTACAGCAACTTTGTACATATGCATAGGGGCAGAAATTTGTAAAGGGCAGGTTTTTGAAAATTGAAATTTTTATATATATGTCATACATGCGTAGATCAAATATACAGGAAGCTATAAGAGCACATCGGTGTAGAAAGCTTGAAGAGTTTAAAGAAAATTTATACCTCCCTCACTGGCATACGGATACCCCCCCAAACTTACTCCATACTCTGTCCCAGAGTAGAGAAGAAAGAAAAAGTGAGGTAAAGTTTAGCCAGTGAGGGTTAGCTTGCTGATGTACTGCAATATGCTCCTTTGAAGTTGCAGCATGCCATTGGGAGGTTGTCTAGCGGGCTCGCTTCGGTGAAATAGCGGTTGAGCTTGAGCGTAACCCTCAAAATTCACTTCTGGCCCACCTTTTCTCCACATCTCCGTTGTAAACATGCACGAAAGGACTGATCATCAGTCCCTCGTTCAGTTCCCTGGAGTGTGTAGTTAGGGTGGCCCCTCTCCCTTAAGAGGACGGAACCGGGGCACCTCAAACTTGTTTGGAGGCCTTGGTTTCCGCACTCTTGCTGCCCCTGGAGATGGTCATAAACCACCACAGGGACAGGTTGATAACTAGGTGACTCTCTATTGGAGCTACCAAATCAAGAAAAATCTCCCCTTTCATTGTTGTTGTCGTTTCTGCCCGACAGTCGTTGCTGATCTCCGCGCCGTTGTTGGCGCGGCTGGTGGTTTGCTCCGTATGAGCCATACCTGTTATTTAAAATCAAAATTTATTTATACGTTAGGCAGATAAAGATAAAAAGAAAAACTTTATTAAAGCTTGGGCGAGACGGGATCGGGCGATATGTCTGTCGCGCAGTACAATATCCCTCCCGATATAGGTGTATCAGGCGATAATGTCGCACAGGGCAACTGCCTGACAGGACGCCTTGAAAGAGAACGTGTCGCTCGATAAAAGAAAAACAAGACTTATTTCAGAAATCCGGGTATCATCCACTAAAAGAAACTCGAGTCGATGCAAAATTGGGTAATACGAGGAATGCCGCACGATACGACTCGTCGCCCGACACTGGTGTATTGGGCGACAAGGTCATATGTAGCGTTTTACTGCTTCGGGCGATACAATCCTGTAAGGCACATAAACCCGATCAGCAGCGTGCGCTAAAGAAACCTGTGTCGGGCGATAAGGTTATCGGTCGATAGACGTGTCGGTCTATATCTATGTCGGGCGATAAGCATGTCGGGCGATAAGAAAATAACAAGTCGATCGATACCAAGCACATGATACAAGACTCGTGTCGGGTAAAAGAAAACGTGTCGGGTAAGAGGTGTGTCGGGCTATACCCTTGCTCATAGGAGACATCACCCGATACTATAGTGAAGGCAAGATAGCCGACACACGAGCAAAAGATGGGTCACTGCATGCATTCCAGGTAGTTGAAAAGTGAACAAGTGAGGTACCCCGATACGATGGTCCCCCCCCCTTCGTATTTATACCAAGTTCAGCTGGGGGAAAATCGGTCAGATTAGGGTGCACGCGTCGACCGGTTAAAACATGTCGTCCCCGAGACGACGGTCACGTCGGCCAAAGTGAAGGGCATTTACTCCTCGCACAAAACGGATGTCGCTCGGGGATGCTAACCGTCGCGGCGCTTGCGGTGCCCAAGAAACTCTGGCCGATACGAGCGAGTCTGTGCGCCAGCTGAGCGGCTGCCCGACACAGCCTAAAACTTAAAGCAAAGCGGGAAAAAGCATTTGACGGGCAAAACATCATAGGTCAGGGTAGAACCCATCTCCCTCAGACAGAAATGCTCGTCAAAGCTTTGGAAAATTAAGCGATGACCCATAAAACAGAAGAGTCGGCATGCTCAGCGCATGCTCTGACTCGGGCCTTATTACAATTCATAAAGTTTGTTTTTGATGTTTATAAGAAAAATGCAGCCTATTCTAAGAAAGAAAGAAAGAAGAACTCAGGCTGCCTCCCGAGGAGCATTGGGGTTTGCGTCGCCAGCTCGACCGGTGTAGGATCATCATGTTCAACCCTCAATTGTACCCATATCTTGCAGACTGGTCTCTATACTCTTGACAAACGCTTCGTCTTCGTAGAACCTTTTCACCCTGTGCCCATTTACCTTAAAGGCCTTACTCGGATCGTCTTTGTCGTAGAGCTCCATCATCCCTGATGGATATATCTTTGACATTGTGAACGGTCCCAACCACCTTGTTTGCAACTTCCCACGGAAAATACGAATAGAGGACTTGAATAACAAGACCTTATCTCCTTCGCTTACATCTTTTCTCCTGAGATGGGCATCATGCCACAACTTGGTCCTCTGTTTGTAGATTTTTGCATTTTCATAGGCGTTCATTCTCAGCTATTCGAGCTCTTGAAGCTGCAAAAACCTCTTTTCTCCAGCTTTGTCGAGGTCCATATTTAGGAACTTGATTGCCCAAAGGGCGTTATGTTCCAATTCCAATAGCAAGTGGCAGGATTTTCTGTAGATCAGACGGTAGGGGGTGGTTCCAATGGGTGTTTTGTAAGCGGTGCGGTATGCCCATAGTGCGTCGTCTAGTTTCATGGACCAATCTTTCCTTATTCGGCTGACAGTTTTCTCCAAGATCTGCTTGATTTGTTTGTTAGAAACCTCTACCTGTCCTGATGTCTGGGGATGGTAGGGTGTAGCGATCTTGTGCTTCACTCCATACTTGCGCAGAAGTGCTTCAAACTGTCTTTCTCCGAAATGCGACCCTCCGTCGCTTATTAATGTTCGTGGGACACCGAAACGAGGGAAGATGGTCTTCTCGAAGAGCTGGATAACTGACTTGGCGTCGCAGGTCTGGGTGGCTACCGCTTCCACCCACTTCGATACATAATCTACAGCCACGAGAATGTATTGATACCCCCGGGATGGGGGAAACGGTCCCATGTAATCGATCCCCCATACGTCAAATATCTCCACTTCAATCCAGCTTGCCATAGGCATTTCGTTCCTCTTTCCTATGTTCCCCGTGAACTGTCACTCTTTGCAAACCTTTACAAAATGTGTCACGTCTTTAAACAGGGATGGCCAGTAGAAACCTGACTACAGCACCTTTGCAGCTATTCTTTCGCTGCCTAGGTGACCACCATAGGGAGAGGCGTGGCATTGCTTCAGGATGTCTGCAGTTTCTTCTTCTGGGATGCACCTTCTGTATAAGTTGTCGGCGCATCTTTTGAACAGGAGGGGATCATCCCAGTAGTAGTTCTTAACATCCGCGAGAAGTTTCTTCTTCTGATTGTACGTAATGTCAGGAGGCAGCTCACCGCAAGCAAGATAGTTGCAGATGTCTGCAAACCAGGGTAGGCTTTCTTCTTGGGCTTCGGCCGACATAAGAGCTTCATCGGCGTAGTCGTCGTTGATGGGAGGTCCTCTCTCTTTCTCACTCACGATCCTTGATAGGTGGTCTGCGACCACATTCTCTGCGCCCTTCTTGTCGATAATTTCGTGGGCGAACTCTTGGAGCAACAAGGCCCACCTCAACAGTCTTGGCTTGGCGTCTTTCTTTTGCATCAAGTATTTTATAGCCCCGTGATCTGTATATACCTTGACCTTGGCTCCAACGAGATATGACCTGAATTTATCAAACGCGAAGACGATCGCTAGCATCTCCTTCTCAGTGGTCGTGTAGTTCACCTGAGCTTCGTCCAACGTGCGACTCGCGTAGCAGATCACATGGTGCTTCTTGTCTTTCTTTTGCCCCAGGACTGCCCCAACCGCGTAGTCGCTAGCATCACACATTAGCTCGAAAGGTAAACCCCATTCAGGTGCTTGAAGGATTGGTGGTGAGGTTAAAGCGTCTTTTAGGGCCTGAAAAGCACTTAGACAATCATTAGAGAAAACAAATTCAGCATCTTTTACCAGAAGATTGGACAGTGGTTTGGAGATCTTTGAGAAGTCCTTTATGAATCTTCGGTAATATCCAGCGTGTCCGAGGAAGCTTCACACCCCCGTCACGGATCTTGGTGGAGGAAGCTTGGATATTGCTTCAACCTTGCTTGCGTCCACCTCGATCCCACGCTTCGAGATCTTATGCCCGAGGACGATGCCCTCCCGTACCATGAAATGGCACTTCTCCTAGTTCAGAACTAGGCTTTTCTCCTCGCACCTTTGAAGGACCAATGACAGATTCTTCAGGCAACTATCGAAGTCTTTTCCATAGATAGAGAAATCGTCCATGAAAACTTCTACGATGTCTTCCAGAAAATCTGAGAACATTGATATCATGCATCGTTGAAAGGTGGCGGGGGCGTTGCAGAGTCCGAAGGGCATCCTTCGGAAGGCATAAGTGCTGTAAAGGCAGGTGAACGTTGTTTTCTCTTGATCGTCGGGTAAGATGGGTACCTGGTAAAAACCTGAAAAGCCATCAAGAAAACAAAAGAAATCGTGATGCGCTAAGCTTTCAAGAACTTGGTCAATAAAAGGTAGTGGAAAATGATCCTTCTTTGTAGCCTGATTAAGCTTTCGGTAATCAATGCACATCCGCCAGCCGGTGATGGTCCTTACCTCCACCTCATCACCCTTCTCACCCCTGACCACCGTCATCCTGCCCTTTTTGGGTACTACGTGGATCAGACTTACCCAATTGCTGTTGCTGATTGGGTAAATGATCCTCGCATCCCTAAGCTTTATTACCTCTTTCTTGACGACCTCCTTGAGCATCTGGTTCAGCTTCCTCTGGGATTGGGCCAGGGGCTTGGCAGATTCCTCCAGGTTGATGCAATGCATGCACAAGGCGGGGCTAAGGCCTCTGATATCATCCACTGAGCATCCTATAGCCCCCCTATGGAGTCTTAGCTTTTCAAGGAGTCGGTCTAGCTGACTGCTCGAAAGATCGACGTTCACGATGACGGGGTTTCTGTGCTCTTCATCTAAGAATTCGTACTTCAGGCCCTCGGGTAACGCTTTTAACTCTGGTTTTGGTCCGGGTGTCTTCTCCTGAGGTTCTCCTTCAAGAGAGACATACATCGCAAACTCTACGGCCACATCTTCCTCTGAAAAGCCTTCCTCAGAAAGGCTGAGAAGGTCGAGATGCTTTGCGACCACTGGATCTTTGAGGTCAGGATCTTTACAGTTTATAGCCCTCAAGAGGGGGTCTACTGTCTGGAAGTCCTCCTCTATCTCCTCGCAGAATTTATTGTAACTATCTGCGAACTGTGTTGATTCAGAGATGGATGGGCCCCTCATTATTTCTTTCAGCTTGAAGTCCATATGGTCGTTTCTGACCCTTAAGGTGATCATCCCCTCGAAAACATCAATTAGCGCTCTTCCTGTTGCCAAGAAGGGGTGCCCAAAGATGATCGGGCACCGGGGGTCTTCAGCTGTATCCATGACTACTATATCGCAAGGGATGAAGAAATCGCCAACCCTTATCGGCACATCTTCGACAATGCCAACGGGTCTCCTAAAGGTGTGGTCCTCCAGTTGAATCCGCATGCTGGTTCCAACCATGTCGGTCAAGCCCACCCTTCGTGCGAAACTTAGAGGCATGAGGCTAATGCTTGCCCCCAAGTCCGCTAGACCTTTGCGCTCGACGTTGTCCCCGATGGCGAAAGGGATTGTGAAAGCTCCGGGATCCCTTCTCTTATTTGGTAAGTCGGGTTTGAGGAAGGCGGATGAGGCGGAAGCTAGCTGCACTATCTCTATCCTTCCTCCCCTTCTCTTCTTCGTGATAAGGTCCTTGAGGAACTTGGCGTACGTAGGCATCTCCTCCAGGGCGTCAAGGAAGGGGACTTCAAGATGCAGTTTTCTGATCGAGTCCATGAACCTTTCGTGACGCTTCTTCAGATTCGCCTTTATTAGTTTGTACGGGAACGGGATCCTAGGAGCGTAGGCATTCCTTCTGCCATGTAGCTCCTCAGGGGAACCTTGCGCAGACTCCCGAACGTATGCCTGTCTTTCTTCTCCTTCTGCTGGATCTGCACCCTCAGGCCTTTGCTCAGGCTGGGGCCTGGCTTCATCAGGGCGCTCCAGCGTCCTTCCAGACCTCAAAACTGCCATTACGGCAGATTCAGGATGTGGGAGTGCTTTTATTGCAGGATTCTTCATCAGAGAAGCCATCTGGGTCAGTCGCTGATCAACCTCGCACTGGCGCGTATGCAAGCTGGCCATCTGGCACTGCATTGAATCCAGAGCCCCAGGGCTAGGGAGCGTGTTCTGCACCAGTCGGCTGATGATGGCATCCTGTCTCTTTATATAGGCAGAAAGCTGGCCAACCAAGTTAGGCTGGCTTGACCTCTTGCCCTTGCCCTGACATTCATCCGCAGAAAGGGACTGCTCGCAGCGAGACATGTCTCAAATCTTGGTGGAACAAGTCGCAGATCTTCAGAGTTTCTAAAAAGGCATGGAAAATCAAGTTTAGAAAATTGAAATTTTTATTTAAAGCAAAGTATAATGCTACGAAAAGAAAAAGGAAAAAGACTGTTGTCAAGCTTATCTCTAAGCTTGAGGCACAGGAGTGTAGTTAGTGGATTTAGGTTCGTCTTACAGTACCACTATTGCCTTGTCCCCGGCAACGGTGCCAAAAAGTTGACTGGCCTAAATCGCGCGTCCAAAATTGGAGGCGGATTTGAGGTAGTCGAGCTTTTACATTTATAAACCTGAATCCTTCTAGGCCCCCGCAACTTTGCTCACGGGGTAGAAATAGTCATACGGGGTCGAACACAGGGACAAGGGGGTAGTGTTGAGAACCATAAATCGACACGCTACACTCCGGCAGGTATAAAGAGATATAAATTCCCGAAAGGGAACGGTAAGATGTCACGAAATAAACAAGAAAACTATCTCCAAATGGAGCTACAAGAGAGATTTATGGTTTTAGTCATTTAGCAGTTTTTAGGGGTTTTCATGCAACAAAAGCAGAAAGATAAAGACTAGAGCTCAGGCAAGGTTCGGAGGATAAGACTGTAGTAAAACAAGTGGTAGCGGTAACACCCTGCACCCCTCCTCTCAGAACGGGTACCTATAACCTCTACATCAACACCCCTCTCGAGGTTGCTGGGCTTCAGTTAGAGTGGAATGTTACAGAAAACAGATCCATTCCAGGCACTCTCGTACTCCAGAATCGGACCAAACACTAGAGCCGTAACACAACTCTCAAAGTTGTTGCGACGGGAAAACGGTTCGGTAGCTAATTGAAACGCGATCCAAATCATGCAAGCTAGGGTTCGGATATTAAACAGAGCAGTCATCCAACATTGTACACCAAGTATAGAGAAACAAGTAATTGAATCTTTCTATTTCCATAAACATTTAAAGGTCTTAATTCATTGCATAAACAAAGAATTAAATAACAGAATTAAAAGATATGTGTCGCCTCCTTGATGTAGAACGGTGACAGGGTGCTGTAGCTCTTCCGCCCGATATCGGTCAGAGGCCTAGCCCGATACAGAGGTGTCGGGCGACACACCCTCTCGGGCGGCACACGCCGACTGGTGACTGCATCAGTCAAGGGCTCTGGCCGATACACTTATGTCGAACGACACACCCTCTCGGGCGGCACGTTCGATAGACTAAGCGTATCGGGATGATATCGTGTCAGGCTAAGAGCTAAGCATTATTGATGTCGGTCACTTGTGTCGGGCAGTGATGTCGGCCGATATCGTCCCGCAGTGTCTCGCGGGACGGTCCTAAGTGAACTGTCCCCTCCCTCTCGGGATGAGGAGAAGCTCACCTAGTGTCGCCTGAGACGAACACTGGGGAACGATACGAGTGCTCTCGGAGTTTCCTCACTCAAGCTCCCAACTGTCTAACTATCAGTTGTCTAAATGCGAACTGTTCCGACCTTTGCGAACTGTCCGAGCTGTGCGAGCCGTCTTTTCGGCTCCCTGTAGCTGCTATTTATAGTCAGCTGGTTGGTGGGAAGACATGGTGCTCGAAGCGCCACGTAGCTCCCTTGTACGCCGGTCGATGGAGATGGACGGCCGATACAAGCATTTCTCGGCGCAAGGTGCTGGCTATTGGTCACGTGGCGGGCGGCACGCCTGCCGATGGGTGGCTGTGTCAGGTAGAAGGTGTGTCGGCCGACACGTTCCTGTCGCGCGACATCTCCTCGTCGAGCATCTTTGTGTCGCCCAGCCCGTGTCGGGCAGAGGCTGTATCGGGAGTCAGGGAGGCCGAGATGGGTCTGGACTTATTCATGGGCCGGAATCGGCCTTATTGCACAAAAGTGAGGAAAATTCTGTAAAAGATAGGAAAATCGGAGTAAGAGCATTGCTTGGCCAATTATTGCGAAAATGCTAATAAAATAGAGGAAAATAGCAGAAAAGGGTAGTTTTGATAACAAAATAAAGGGCAAAAACATCACAAAAACTGATGTTATCAGGTTCTTCCTCTTGTTGTTAATGTAGCCATCACCATGTCTATACTGGAATCTTGGGTAGGACTCAATGACCAGGGCCTTCTCCACCATCTGATGGAAAGTCAATGGAAGTTGCGGGATGAGGCTTCGGCCCACCTAGTAGTTCAGACCTTCCAGGAACAAAGTCACCCTTCTGTCGGCTCCAAGGCCGGTGGCATAGCATTCTAGAAGTAGGAACCACTAGATGTAGTATGCCACACTCATGATTCCTTGCTTGAGGCTATAGAACTCGACCTCTTTCTTCCACAGGAAGGTAGAATAGATGTACTTCTCCCTAAAAAGTTTTAGAAATTGGTCCCACTCCATTGTCGAGGTGTCTTGAGTCCTAGTGACACCGTTCCACCAAACACGTGCCGGTCCGTCTAGCACATCATTATGAACCGAACCTTCTGGTGAGGAGGGCATGTCATACACTCAAAGGTCTGATCCATAGCCAACACCCAGTCATTGGCTTTGCCACCATGTTAGGTTCACTTTCACCCTTGAAGCAGGGCGGCTGTATCTTGATGAAGTCGGTGAGGGTGAACTCCCTCGACTTGTTGGCGTTGGCGGCCACAACGTTGAGATGTCCCATCATGGTGGAGGATACCAACTGATGCAACATCGTCAGTTCTTTCTCAAGCGTGACAGCGGGAGTGCCGGGAGTAGTATGATTGATCACAGGAGTCACAGGAGTGTTCGGGTCATTATGATTCGACTCATTCTCCTAGTTCACGTTGTCGAACAAGTCGGCTCTCCTGAAAGGTAGGGTTATCATATTAGGTTCCCTGGAGTATAGAATCATAGATGAGAAGAGAATAGAAATAGGGATTAGTAAAGGATATCTAGAATGCTATTTCCTAAAAGCATACTATTTCAGACAATTCATATCAGCTCAGGCCAGGCCGGTATCATATGGGCACGAGAGTCCTCATAAACCAAGCTAGTGGCGTAGAGGAAAATATTTCCAGCCCCTAAAACCCAGATCCTTTCTAGACACCCTCGCTTCAACTTCATTCCCTAATAGTCGCCTAAAGGCTATGATACCATGCTGTAACGAGGCGAGATCACCTCCCTACTAAAATTTAAAGGAAATACAAAACATCCACAATTTTAATAAAAAGAGAGACTTTGGGATGCTTGCATAATATTCCAAGTAAATAAGCATGATTCCAGATACATAATAAAATGTCAATAGAAGAGGAAATAAAAGTACTAAGCCTTCGCATGGCTTTCATTGTTTACTACATGATTGATTCTGATGGAGCTTCCACTCACGTGGAATTGTGTGCACCACTAAAAATCCTAAAGATGGTAAGTCTTTAAGTTTAGCCTTTCTTATACTAGATCGAGAACTCCACCCACGTATGCCAAGATACGTGGAAGTCTTATCGTAGTATAGTTAAGGGTCGAATCTACGGGACAACGGTCTTGTTGGGAGCAACAAGATGGAAAACGTTGGAATTTCACTTAATCTCTTAATAGTTGGTACTTAAATCAAAAGGTTGGTTTGGTTATTTTTAGACTAAGAGCAAGTAAAGTAAAGCACACAAGTAAATTTAAGGATGTTAAACAAAGATAAGAAGCCACTAGGATGTGATCGGTTTTCACCGCCACTACACATGGATCAAAACATGCAATATAAAACATAACCCGCAACAAGAGTTGAAATAGTTAGTATCTTTGTAGACTTAGTTTCCTTTCAGAGATCTAACTACGAGAAGTGCGGGAATGTTGCAAAGTCAGCCATCCCCGAACGAATGGTCAACTACTTTGCATCATTTCCTTCGCAAAGTGTGTTCCTCGACTTATCAAGGTTTTACTTTCATACGTCAGTTGATTCCATTTCATAGTATGAAAGTACATCGATGATAAGTGAGTTTACTCCACTTCTTGAAAAACACTCCTAGATACCGAAATAGATGCATGGTGGATACATGCATCAAGAACCAACATTCAATCGAGTTTCAAATCTAGTAGTACAAACATAGACAATTCATATGAAAATATAAAAGATAACACAAGTTGGTGATCAAGAACAAGCATTCATTAAACGATTGATGTTTGAACTGAAAAGAAAGAAACTCTGTATTGCAAACTATGGATTACATTACATGAAATGAAAACATGGGTAGCGGGGCTACTCCCCGCACCCCAGTGAGAGAGTCTACTCACTCATAGCTAGGACAAAGAAGGAGGCGAGAAGAGAGAGAGAGCATCATCCCCACAAAGGAGAGAGGAAAGTCAACCCCTTGGAAAGAGAGAGAGATAGGATCTTCAAACTTCAAAGGTTGCTTGATGACGAGGTCTCCTCTTCCCACCTTCTTTGGTGAAGAGAGAGAAAGCAGCTTCAGGATGGAGCATGGATCTCAGACCGGCAGCCTTTGGGTGGAGGATGGAAGTCGGATTAGCTCTGGAGCAGTAGAGGCAGCCTTTGGGCGTCTGAAACTTCATGTCTTTGGGAGGACCCCTTGGGTCTTATTTATAGGCCTTAAGTGAAGTCCAAACGGTTTGGATAGTTTTGGGTCCAAACGGTCTTGAAGACCGTTTGGACCACGAGACCGTTTGGGCTCTGAAACCGTTTGGACTATGAGACCGTTTGGGCTCTGAAACCGTTTGGACTACGGGACCATTTGGGCTTTGAAACCGTTTGGACCCCGAGACCGTTTGGACTCCATGCGGTCTTGGGACCGTGTGACTCCATGCGGTCGTGGGACTGGTTGGCTTCATGCGGTCTTGGGACCGTGTGACTCCATACGGTCTTGGGACCGATTGGCTTCATGCGGTCTTGGGACCGTGTGAGTCCATGCGGTCTTGAGACTGGTTGGCTTCATACGGTCTTCGGACCGTGTGACTCCATGCGGTCTTGGGACCGTTTGGCTTCATGCGGTCTTGGGACCGTGTGACTCCATGCAGTCTTGTGATCATTTGGCTTCATGCGGTCTTGAGACCATGTGGCTTCATGCGGTCTTGGGACCGTGTATCTTCATGCGGTCTTGGGACCGTGTGGCTTCATGTGGTCTTGGGATCGTGTGAGTCCATGCGGTCTTGAGACCGGTTGGCTTCATGCGGTAAGGGAAACTAAGAAAATTTTTGTACAGAATTGAAAGAGAAGGTGGAGAAGGAAGGATATAGAAATGATACTTTGCCCTTGTCTAATGTACTCCCCCCCTAACTTATCACTCACTCTGTCCTCAGAGTGTCAAAGTGATAGATGGAGAAGTGCAAGGACAAGGGCGTCAGGCTGCTGTTAATCCTGAGTTCGCCTCTGGTGTTCTGAGTAGAGAAGCTGCAAACTTTCCACGTAGGGCGTGGTAATATACGTCTGTCATATCCTCTACTGGTTTTTGAAGGACCATGATGGTGTACATCCAGTAGAGGGCGTGGAAGCCACAATCGTTTGATTCCTGAATTTGTTGGGGACATTTGTGGTTGAAAGATGGGCGATGAAAGTATTCTTTGTTGTATGCCCTTATGTGCTGACTTAACAAAACGATTAGTCTGTCTGCACATTCCTTCGCCACTACCTCCGTGGGCATCTTTGGTGTCACTACATAATTCTTCTGTCGGGGATTGAACTGGTTGTCGGAACTGTTATAGATGTTAGTTGTTCCTTCGGGTAGGTTTGTTTCCAGAAGCATCCAGTGCTCATGGTAAAGGAAGGGGAGCATGATAAACTTCGGTGTTGTATGTTGTAGGAAGGAAATTAGTGCTTCAATTGTTCCAAAGTTCTTTAGCTGTAGGAGATCGTCCTTCATATATGCGGATGCCATATAGGTTGTAGGGTGATTCCGTCCGATAAGAAATTGATAGGCAGCCATCAAGCTCACGGATAGAGACCCTTTAAACTGTACGTTTTCTCGTAACGCGTCTGCCATGACCAAAATGTCACCGGACATGAAAACAAGGTCATCTTTCTCAGCGTGAAGCCTTGACATGATGAGACAGAGTTCATTGTTGGAGAGACTTTTGCAAGAACTGAGGTCAAAATCTGGGAAGGTTGGTTCTATGGCAGATAAGGGCATCATTTGTGATGAGGATCTCCTGATGGGTGCCCCTAACAAAAGATCTATGTCCCCTTTATCCTGTGCCAGATCAAAGTGGGAAGGGTCCCATTTTCTCTTCTCGGGGACTATTGTTGACTGTTTGTTTTTCTCCAATTCTTGTAAAGTATGTCTGAAAGGTCGCCTTTGCGGATGTTGGATTTCTGAAAAGAGGTAACGGGGGACATCATTTGGTGCCATTGTCGGGTCCTTGAAGAACCGTCTATCACAAATAAGCTCCATGGCGTAACACCCTCGTAGGGAGTGAAAATCTTCAGCGACTAGCTCGGTGAAGGGGGATTTCTTGGTTTAGATCTTGAATGTGACGGATAGTGCAAAAAGCGCAGTCCCCAGATCCCTCAGTAGTTTGGACTTGTGGGTTAATTATTTGGAACCGGGGTTGGCTCCAGTCCTGACAGAGGGACGGGCGTGCAGCCCAAATTAGCTTAAGAAGTTGGAAAGGTATACATCTTGCCTCTCCTGCTTCTTCTCCAACAAAATTTATTGTTCCAGCTGGTAGCTCAGTGGCACAAAAATTGTACACCTTGGCGTCACGAGCCTCGGTGTCCACAATCATAAACAACCAGTGATCGGAAACTTGAAATAGCACGGTAAGATATCGTGCCCTCCGTGCTAAACCAGCACGCAGCCGCTCTATTGACTTTGCTCGTATGTCTTTGTATAACAAGCCTATAGATAGAGCAGGTGAGGCGTTAAAAACTGGCTGCTGCCTCTTTGAGCTTCTGTAAACTTCTATGCAGTTGGCAAGTAGGACACGGAAGATTGCCATTGGCATCGTTGACCGTGGTCGCAGGATGTTGTGGAAATCTTCACGTGTCAACTTGCGCTTAGTCTTTGTATTGTGGTAGATGATGTCTCCCCCCTCTTTGGCATCATCGACAATAGTGTTCAGGATAAAGATGTGATGAAGTGAACTTTTAGAACCTTTTGAATATCTAATGACACAATGATAGTCTTTTAATTGCTTTTTGATCATCAAAAGGTACTTGAATTGTTTTGGCAGAGGTTGAAATTAAATTGATAATATTATGATTAATACCTTAAGTATGTGAGTGTTTAAAGTAATGGACTAGTCAAGTAGTGAGTCTTGATAACAATGGGAAATAAACTACAACCAAGATCTTTTAGTCAACTAGATATGCCTTCCCAGAATTATAGAAGCTGTGGACTTGAAAACTACGGATTCATTGGGTGGCATTATGTTAATCGTTGGATGGCTAGTGGGTGTTTAATCTTCATGCTTCCCTGTTGGTTACGTGGTCATGGGATTAGTCCACGAAGATCATTAAATGTGGGTGGAGACATGCATGTTGTGGCCTCATGGGAGTGGTTCCTTCACATAACTACCAGGGCGGATGGACTAGAGAAATGAGGGGCTTCACCTCTTCCATTCTGCAACTTCCTCCTATTCTTCTTGCAAGTGGTGCGGAAGAAAGGTAGAGGGGGATCGAGAGGTAACGTCACGAGGAGGAGAAGTCATTACCCAGCCTAGCCGCATGAAGGTCCAAGTATTACACAGCACCCAGACCTCACCGGGGTCTCCCCTCAAAGACACTTGAAGCGAGCGTCGGGCGAGGAGAGAGAGAGAGAGGGTAGCGGCAGGCGCATAGGAGCACCACCAAGACCTAGCTCCGACGATCTCCGTTGCTCCTTGCTCATGATACAACGACGCTTGAGAATGCATAGTGGAGGGGATGAATCGAAGGCTTGGTGGTCGATCGCGTGCCAGAGAGGAGGACCACCCGGTGGCGCCCACACGGATGATGCACATAGGCACCGGCGATCATGAATCTGAGTTTCGTGGACTCAGCTGGATCGTGGACCCACACGGACGGAATGCGTAATAGCGTTCTGGCGAGAAGGGAAGGATGAGAGCAAGAGGCGGCAACGGGTGCACTCTCGCGAGAAGGGCGAGATCCCTAGAATCCCGGCGGTGGAGGCTCTGTTATGAGCCTAATGCAAGAAACAGACGACGCTGCAGGCGTCAGGCTACGGCGGCGGCGCTATAGTTGAGAACCCAACCCTCGTGCACGAGCAGGCGTGGGCGAAGTCCAGCCTGAGATGAGGCATGTGGTGGCGCTGTGTTGTGCGGAGAAGAGAGGGTCCTTGTGTGGGTCCTTTCTCGCCAAGGATGCCTCTTGCTGCGGCAGCTGTGAGAACGAGTCCCATGGACTCCTACGCTGATTTGAGAAGAAGGCCAGTTGAACCGGGTCCAGACTGGTGAACCAGTCGACTTGAAGCAAAACCAGACCAACAATGAACCGCCAAGGTCTAGCCAGCTCATTCAGACAGACCAAGAAAGGAGTGCCCCAGATAGTGACCACGTGGCGCCATCTGATTGGCCATTCAAGGTAACTATTTTCAGTAATCACAGATCTTGCATAATTTCTAGTAATTAGCTCGAGCATCAGAAAAATACAAGTAATATACCAAAATGTTCAGAAAAATGCGTAGAATAAGATAGAAGTATAATATCAGGTTTTTGAGTAACTAATATCTGTGATATCATGAAAGATGTGTAATGCTTGTTTAGTGAATAATAAATAACAAATGATGACATAAAATCATGAAAAAATATTAGTAAGTCCATAATTATGTATAGAATGCATATGATATCAGATATGGTCATGTTATGACTCGAAATCATGTAATTTGTTTAATATGACTAATTAGGGCTAATTACCCTAAATAAAATGCAATTAATGCACACATGCTCAATAAATGATGAAATTCACAGAGTACGCTCATATCAGTATTTGGAACCTCAGAATTAAATATGAGATCAATATGATACACCTAATCTATGTTATACGATGATGTTTGCTCTTAATGTGATATAAACCCTAATTTGAGTAATGCATGTAACCTAGGGTTAACGTGTGACATAATGTTAATATGTTCAGATGATGAACTTTGATAATGAGACATGATCTAGAAAGTGACATCAATATGATAAATCTAAGATAAGAAGACAAGTAATAATGTATATAACATAATGAGATTGGCAAACCCTAAAATGGTGATAACTAGGGTTAAGATGAGAACCTGATGATAGCATATGATCTTGTCTTGATCAGGTTTAACAAAGATATAGAGGACATCATGAATATGGTTTAGAATGATCTATCTCTTTGGAAGGTACGCTATTACCTCTTACTTGGCTTATTATACAATATGCTTGTGTTATATGTGTAGTAGAATACTTGGCATGTGGTATTGGATGAAATGATTGTTCTTGTAAGATATGTTGGTTGGTTTTCTATACTTACTGCTATGAACACATCAAACATAATATCTCTGTTCCATTATATGAAAGCACCAACTCTTTGGCAGTGTGCTTGGAAGTGACCGAACTCTTTGGTAGTGGTCACATTGTACATATGGAAGCACCAACTCTTTGGTAGTGTGCTTGGACCCAACTCTTTGGTAGTGGTCACAGTGTACATATGATCCAAATCTTTGGTAGTGATCATAAAGGCCTTGATGATATAATGGAAAATGTGCTTAAAATATGTGTTCTCTTTTGTTGATGAATATCTTTGTGTAAGTATACGCTTTTCTTATATTTCTTTATAACTGCCAAGTATTAGTTTTATCTTATTGCCAAGATATGATGAGAGGTATATAAAAGACACGTAGGCGTACTCATTACAATATTCATGAAATATTGTGCTGACGTGTACCGCATGTAATCTTTTGTTTAGGTTGTGGTTATGCTCTTGAAGATCCAGGATGGTTGAGAGTTGTATGGCGAGCTGATGTACAGGTGGACCTGTTGTCTTAAGATCCTGTTGTTTAGCTGTAGCACATGTATATGTTTGCTGCTCAATATGTAATATCAAATGTTGTAACAATTCATGTTGTAATTATATGTTGAATGGTGAACATGTGTGTATGGTTTTATTATTGTTCATGTACATGTGCTACTGGTTGTTTCCTTTTGACTCCCTTGATTTTCTTCTTCTTAGCCTAGTGTGTGGGGCTCAAATTGGGATTCTCGCTGAGGTGAGGGTTTCAATTTGGACGTCACACATCAGATTAAGTTTTAGAAAATCCGGGGACGTCACAGGTGGTATCAGAGCATGAACAATAGCTAAGCCTGACATTTGCTCATTATGCAACTCAAACTAAAGAAAATCTTGAACCTTAACAATCCTTAGGGTTAGATTAGTCGTCTTTTAGAGACTAGATCTGACCTAGCCTCTAGGTTAGCACCTAGATGTCCGAGAACTAGGCCTAGACTAGTGCTTGTTGTATAGCGAGTCCTTAGATGTCGTTCTTTTTTTATAGTACAGTGGTATGGGACGTTGTATTATTTGGAAATGACGTGCATCAAGGGAAGAGAAACCCTAGACATATTGCACACGTTGTCTAGAGTAGCTACACTAGTCTACCCCTTGTTCTCACCCTTTTCACTAGTTTTCATGACACTGGACTCTCTACTATGTGTGGGACACTCGTTTCAGGATTTGGTTTTTGATTTCAAACAGATCGAACCTCGATAGTTTTCTCTGACGCTTGTTTTATCGGAGAAAAACTATATAATATTTTATTATGTATATGTATTACAAAAATGTGTCCCCACACATGTACGAGTAGGAGGTGGTCATGCGACCTAAGTGAAAGTGAATGACATCAGTCTAGAAGAGAGAGTAGTTCTAGATTAGATGTCTAGAGCCTTTTTGATATATATGATAGATGGAATAGATGAAATAAGCTATGATGTAAGTTTTATATAGAAGACATAAGATGGTTATGATGATCTATGTTTGTTTTCGAGGACCTATAGTTCAGTTGGGAGGATTTGAGATGAGTTTTGATGATGCAAGTATGCTTTCTTTTATGAGATAAGATAAGTTAAGTTAAGACAAGGTTGCGAGTCAGCATGAGCCTCAAGCTCTTTTACAAAGGAGGACCTCTAGTGTTAGGACCAGTTTTAGGGTTAACTCCAGAGAGAGTGAGACCCGTTGGGAGAAGGTCAGAGAACCTAAACTCCAAGATATGAGAATTCTGAGATATGTGATATGATATGTCCTAAACCAGACTACTCCTGAGTGATTGAGTTGAGTTGCTTTATGCATGATTCCTATAGTTTGTTAAACCCTAGATGTCCTTGGGAGGACCAAACCCTAGATATAGAGAGAGGCTGGATACATGTGCATATGTGAAAATTAATATGAGTGCCTGCCATCTGGGTGAGGGAGAGAGCCCAAGACCCTAGAGGAGGTAGATATGTGAGTTTCTGTGAAGCCTCATGCTCGGGTTGGTGGTTTCCCACATAGGAATCTAGTGGTGTATATAAGAGAGTTTAGGGTAAGTTGTTTCATGGGTACAAAACCTATGAAGAGTATATCATAGCATGTTTTGGTTTGTGCTTATGTGGCTAGAGTTAGTAAAGCAATCGACTTGTGCCAATGAGGTATACCCGATAACCCTAGATTAGAGAGGAAGGATAAAGTTTATGCATATGAGATACTCATAGAGTTGAGTTAGTTCAGCGAGACTGAGTATGTCACTACCCTCATGACAAGGGTTAAGACCTCAGTTGGACTAGATGAAGTTTTGATATATGTTTAAAGGGCCACTCACATAAGTTTGTTTAACACAACCATGATATAATATACGTAAGCATGTGATCTAATCTCGAGATGTGATATATAGACATGATATGATGGAAACCTAGAGTTGGTTTAATAAATATCAATGCATGCATGGTTAAATATACATGAATAATGATGATAATGTGATAGTGTTGGTTAATCTTGTGAGAATTCATTAATAAATGCTGCAATTTATTACGAGCAATGAAATAAGATCCTGTGAATGAAACATGTTACATGAGGTTTTAATCATAGTGCTTAATAAAGATGAGAAATATAGTTTGACAGTTAGCACAACATAATGATGATGGCACCTTGATGTGATCCATATGGATAAAGTGGGTTAACTTTAGTTAACTCCCTCCTAAAAGGCATATGTTAATGTTAAACATGTTCTAACAATGAGCTAAATAAAATGTTGATGACACCTTGAGATAATGGGTTAACTATAGTTAACTTCTTTGGAACATGATAATATGATGTAGAAACCCTAATGCACGGGTTAAGATAAGGATGCAACCCTGACATATGAGATATGTAATGACATAACCTAAGCTTCCAAACCTGGAGTTCAACCTTGAATGGAGTGTTTGTGCACCCAAGATGGTTGTAAACCCCCTGATAGTGCTTTGGATACATGGATCTAGGTAACATTTGCGGATATGTTTCACAAAGAGTGGTTTGCTACATATGGATGAAGACATGGTAGTTTTCCTTGGAGTACGGGTATGGTTGACTTTCGAGGACGAAAGTTCTTTTAAGATGTATATGATGTGACAAAGTGGTTTTTCTGACTTAATTCCGAGGACGGAATTTGTTTTAAGGTGTGTAGGATGTGATGAAGTGAACTTTTAGAACCTTTTGTATATCTAATGACACAATGATAGTCTTTTAATTGCTTTTTGATCATCAAAAGGTACTTGAATTGTTTTGGCAAAGGTTGAAATTAAATTGATAATATTATGATTAATACCTTAAGTATGCGAGTGTTTAAAGTAATGGACTAGTCAAGTAGTGAGTCTTGATAACAATGGGAAATAAACTAAAACCGAGATCTTTTAGTCAACTAGATATGCCTTCCCAGAATTATAGAAGCTGTGGACTTGAAAACTATGGATTCATTGGGTGGCATTATGTTAATCGTTGGATGGCTAGTGGGTGTTTAATCTTCATGTTGCCCTGTTGGTTACGTGGTCATGGGATCAGTCCACGGAGATCATTAAACGTGGGTGGAGACATGCATGTTGTGGCCTCGTGGGAGTGGTCACTTCACATAACTACCAGGGCGGATGGACTAGAGAAACGAGGGGCTTCACCTCTTCCATTCTGCAACTTCCTCCTGTTCTTCTTGCAAGTGGTGCGGAAGAAAGGTAGAGGGTGATCGAGAGGTAACGTCACGAGGAGGAGAAGTCGTTACCCAGCCTAGCCGCACGAAGGTCCAAGTATTACGCAGCACCCAGACCTCACCGGGGTCTCCCCTCAATGACGCTTGAAGCGCAGCGCGAGCGTCGGGCGAGGAGAGAGAGAGAGGGTAGCGGCAGGCGCATAGGAGCGCCACCAAGACCTAGCTCCGGCGATCTCCGTTGCTCCTTGCTCATGCCACAACGACGCTTGAGAATGCAGAGTGGAGGGGATGAATCGAAGGCTTGGTGGTCGATCGCGCGCCAGAGAGGAGGACCACCCGGTGGCGCCCACACGGATGATGCACATAGGCACCGGCGATCATGAATCTGAGTTTCGTGGACTCAGCTGGATCGTGGATCCACACGGACGGAACGCGTCACAGCGTTCTGGCGAGAAGGGAAGGACGAGAGCAAGAGGCGGCGGCGGGTGCACTCTCGCGAGAAGGGCGAGATCCCTAGAATCCCGGCGGTGGAGGCTCTGTTATGAGCCTAACGCAAGAAACAGATGACGCTGCAGGCGTCAGGCTACGGCGGCGGCGCTATAGTTGAGAACCCAACCCTCGCGCATGAGCAGGTGTGGGCGAAGTCCAGCCTGAGATGATGCATGTGGTGGCGCTGCGTTGTGTGGAGAAGAGAGGGTCCTTGTGTGGGGCCTTTCTCGCCAGGGATGCCTCTTGCAGCGGCGGCTGTGAGAACGAGTCCCGTGGACTCCTACGCTGGTTTGAGAACACGAGAGAGAAGGCCAATTGAACCGGGTCCGGACTGGTGAACCAGTCGACTTGAAGCAAAACCAGACCAACAATGAACCGCCAAGGTCTGGCCAGCTCATTCAGCCAGACCAAGAAAGGAGTGCCCCAGATAGTGACCACGTGGCGCCATCTGATTGGCCATTCAAGGTAACTATTTTCAGTAATTCACAGATCTTGCATAATTGCTAGTAATTAGCTTGAGCATCAGAAAAATACAAATAATATACCAAAATGTTCAGAAAAATGCGTAGAACAAGATGGAAGTATAATATTAGGTTTTTGAGTAACTAATATCTGTGATATCATGAAAGATGTGTAATGCTTGTTTAGTGAATAATAAATAGAAAATGATGACATAAATCATGGAAAAATATTATGAAGTCCATAATTATGTATAGAATGCATATGATATTAGATATGGTCATGTTATGACTCTAAATCATGTAATTTGCTTAATATGACTAATTAGGGCTAATTACCCTAAATAAAATGCAATTAATGCACACATGCTCAATAAATGATGAAATTCACAGAGTAATCTCATATTAGTATCTGGAACCTCATAATTAAATATGAGATCAATATGATACACCTAATCTATGTTATATGATGATGTTTGCTCTTAATGTGATATAAATCCTAATTTGAGTAATGCATGTAACCTAGGGTTAACGTGTGACATAATGTTAATATGTTCAGATGATGAACTTTGATAATGAGACATGATCTAGAAAGTGACATCATTATGATAAATCTAAGATAATAAGACAAGTAATTATGTATATAACATAATGAGATTGGCAAACCCTAAAATGGTGATAACTAGGGTTAAGATGAGAACCTGATGATAGCATATGATCTTGTCTTGATCAGGTTTAACAAAGATATAGAGGACATCAGGAATATGGTTTAGAATGATCTATCTCTTTGGAAGGTACGCTATTACCTCTTACTTGGCTTATTATACAATATGCTTGTGTTATATGCGTAGTAGAATACTTGGCTTATGGTATTGGATGAAATGATTGTTCTTGTAAGATATGTTGGTTGGTTTTCTATACTTACTGCTATGAACACATCAAACATAATATCTCTGTTCCATTATATGAAAGCACCAACTCTTTGGCAGTGTGCTTGGAAGTGATCGAACTCTTTGGTAGTGGTCACATTGTACATATGGAAGCACCAACTCTTTGGTAGTGTGCTTGGACCCAACTCTTTGGTAGTGGTCACAGTGTACATATGATCCAACTCTTTGGTAGTGATCATAAAGGCCTTGATGATATAATGGAAAATGTGCTTAAAATATGTGTTCTCTTTTGTTGATGAATATCTTTGTGCAAGTATACACTTTTCTTATATTTCTTTATAACTGCCAAGTATTAGTTTTATCTTATTGCCAAGATATGATGAGAGGTATATAAAAGACACGTAGGCGTACTCATTACAATATTCATGAAATATTGTGCTGACATGTACCACATGTAATCTTTTGTTTAGGTTGTGGTTATGCTCTTGAAGATCCAGGATGGTTGAGAGTTGTATGGCGAGCTGATGTACATGTGGACCTGTTGTCTTAAGATCCTGTTGTTTAGCTGTAGCACATGTATATGTTTGCTGCTCAATATGTAATATCAAATGTTGTAACAATTCATGTTGTAATTATATGTTGAATGGTGAACATGTGTGTATGGTTTTATTATTGTTCATGTACATGTGCTACTGGTTGTTTCCTTTTGACTCCCTTGATTTTCTTCTTCTTAGCCTAGTGTGTGGGGCTCAAATTGGGATTCTCGCTGAGGTGAGGGTTTCAATTTGGACGTCACACATCAGATTAAGTTTTAGAAAATCCGGGGACGTCACAAAAGATGTCCTGAGCATCTAGTATTGAGATGGCCGCCATATCTAAATCGTGCTTCTTATGCGGTAGAGGTGGTGTCGGGGGAAGCTCCTACAGAGGGGGTGAAGAAGTTTGTTCCAAAACTTCTATATAGCCTTGCAGATCGTCATCTGAATCGGAAGCAGAATCAAGTTCTTCATCTGTATCTAAACGTACTCATTCTAATTCTTCCTATTTTCGGTGAAAGGGCACTGATTGGTCAGGTGCGGCAGAAGGTTGAATGGCTGTTGCTGGTGGGCTTGTGCTGGTTCCTAATATACATTGGTGGAACTCAGCAAAGGCCGCATCTTTTACAGACTCCCCTATAGATCCCAAGGCAGAGTAATCGAGGAATTGGTCCCCATATGATATATTTACATTTTCGTTGTGGGTGGGGGACTTGGGATGATATCCACCTTCTTGGTGGTCTTTGTCATATTTTTTCTGAGAAGGTTCTGCTCCTTGGCTTGGGCCCTCCCCATCATTGTCTAGGGCATCAGATTTGTCATATGAGGAGGTGGTATCGTCGTTAGAATCAGCTGAGGAGTCGAAGTCATTTTCGTCGTCATTATCACCTTCTTTGTCAGCTGCTGCTTTGTTTGTTAGCTTCTTGTGTGCTATCTTTTTGCATTGTCGATGGATAGTTTGTAACTCGTCAAACGCCACTTGTACATGCTCGTGTGTTTCGAGCAGTGCGTTGTGTGTTTCCTTGAGATCTTTGTATCGGCCCTCGATAGAGAGGAGTCGCGCTGTAAGATCTGTTACTATATCTTGTAATTGTTGGATTGCATTGTTTGTCGACTCCTCCTGGCGATTGTTGAGTTGGGCGAGAGTGTTGCTGATGGTATCCAAGCATGTGCTAAGAGTTGTTTGTTGTTTCTTGAGATCGTGGAGGGTCTCAGGCATAGGTTGAGTCTGCGTAGAGATCTCATCGACTTGCTTGGCCATCGCTTCTTACTAGCTTTTTACCCCAAGGATCAGCTCGGGCAAGTTGTTGAAGTGGTTGTCGATGTGATCAACTTTCCTGCCCATTACATCTTGTCATTGCTGAAGACCTTGGAGGATGCTTGGCAAGGCGCAGTTCTATTCGTCGATCTTGGCTACCTGTTTAGATAGTCCCTGCAAACAATAAAAAATGGAATGCATTATATTATAAGGGTCGGTGAGGAGGTTTCAGATGGTGTCAAATTGACGTCCAAATTCCTCACTGACATTTGTGAAAGGGACCCCAATTATGGAAGGGTGGGATGGTTGGGGTCTGGATGGGAAGGGTGTAGTGACCTACGGAAGAGACACTGTTGATGGTTCTGCGAACTGCGTGGTGACTATAGATGGTGTCACCAGCGGTGTTGGGTTGGTGGTGGATGGGAAAGGTGGTGCTGTTGCTGGTGAAAATGGTGGGATTGATAGTGGTGGGGGAAAGACTGCAGGGATGGAGGCAAAGGTGGTGACATCGGGTGTAGGGGTAGAGAAGGGGATGCCCGAAGAGAAAATGGGTGAAGTGGAGGATGTAGGTGGTGGTGTAGTTGTGGAGAAAGATGGAAGAGTGGTGGATTGTGGAAAGGTGGAGGGTGGTGAGGTGGTTTTTTAAGTTCAACATTGAGACTCATAATGAAGGAGTCAAGAGATGAGGTGGTGATTTGTTCTTCGGGGAGGGGGTTTTCTGCTTCTGGATGCGGTTTAGATGTTGGTGTCCCCGACTGCTGTTGTTTCTGCAAAATTCTTGTGGAGGGTCGTTTCACAGGGATTTTTGTTACCCTAGCTATCGGGGAGGTTATGCTAAGTTCTGTCTGCCCCGCCTTTACTTTTTTCGCTGGTGCTTTGACCGTAGCTATGAGTTTTGTAAGCTCCTCGTCAGTGAAGAGGGGCTTTTCCTTGTCGTAATCTGCAAGCTCCGGGAGCGGTAGCAGGGTTCTAGAGGATTTGACTATAGGGCAGAAAATGTAAAATAACTTTGCATCATTCTCTTTGATGATGTAGCTTTTTTTCAAAGTTTGTTTGTTTGTTAGGATGTCGCCCTTTATCTGCGTGCATCTTGGTAGAGGTCTGTCCATCTTGAGGTATTTAATGATGGATGTGATATGACCCCCCATGTAAATTTCCTTCCCCAGGGAGTAAGCGGATAGCTTCTAGATCATATGACGTCCAATGTTGACTGGCATCCCATGTAGAATTGACCAGAGAACAAAAAGATCTGAAATTATGACATTCCCCCCTTCTGTCCTGGGGAAGAGTGCGCCTGTGAGAATTTTATGTAAAGTGCACACTAATCCAGATTGTATGTTTGAGGCCTTGCATGTCTTTGCCTCGTAGGTGGGGATCCCTGTCAGGGATTTCCAAAAGTTATGTCTGTTGAAACTAGTATTTTCTGTTCCCACAGCTTTGGCTTTCTTGAGCTGCTCCCCGTTGTCTATAAAGATTTCATTCAGCATATTTTCTATTATGACAACCTTGCTGTCGAAGAGTTTGGTGACCAACCTACGGTCACCTCCATCCCTTGATCTATCCATAATGTCGACAGGTTCTTTGTTAAGATAAGTGAAGAATTCAGTTGTAGGTTCAGTGTAGGAGATCTCAGGTACCAAACACAACCTTGAAAGATTGGCGTTGTCTAGCATGGTGAAAATTTTGTCGTAGATCCCCATCTTAAGCAGTACGCTGGAGCAGACGTACTTTGTAGGTTTTAGGATTTTATCGGTGGAGGGAAGGGTCTGTATGTAGAGGTTTTCTGGTGCTGGTGCTATAGTGGTGATGGGAGGGAAAGAAGGAACAGTGATGATGGCGGGAGCGGCAGTAGAGGTGGTGGTTGATGGAATGTTTCCTGCCAGGGTTTGCTCCCTTGTAGTGACAGGATGAACCTGCTTCCTTGCTCGCTTCTTTGGTTGCTGAGTTGTGGTGGTTTCCTGGGCCATCCTTTTCCCTTTGCTCTTTGTGGTGGGGGATTCCGCCTCAGGAGTCGGCTCATATTCTGAGCCCTCATCGCTGGAAGAGATTTCTTCGATTTCTTCTTCCGGTTCCTCAGCCAAACATCTGTTGATGCGACTAATTTCATACATGACCGCAAAGATGTTGACCTTTGGTGGGATCTGTCCAGTTTCTTCATAAGTGTCAACAACCTTCTGGAGTTTGGCACGTTCCTCCCGTAGTTGCTCCTCAGTCCAGAAAGGAGCGTCGACAGTTCCTGTAGGTTGCTTTGCTGATGAGGCCATTTCTGAAAATGGAAAATCATGTATTAGAATAACAAGTTTAAAGGAAAAAGAAAGATTTTATATGTATTTATGTGTTTTTATGTTTGAATGAAGTGTATGCAGTTTTGAAGGACCAAACAGTTTCAAGACCGTTTGATTCCAAACGGTTTCAAGACCGTTTGGCTCCAAATGGTTTCTAGACCGTTTGGCTCCAAACGGTTTCAAGACCGTTTGGCTCCAAACGGTTTATAGACCGTTTGGCTCCAAACGGTTTCAAGACCATTTGGAAGATGAAACGCCGGGGGCGCAGCGGACAGAAGATAGGCGGAATCGGCGGCGAAAGCAAAGATGACGGTGATAAGGATGACGATGGCGATAGAAAAGGGGATCGCAGCGGTGCCGTAGACGGCGGTGATATCAAGGATGGCGGCGGTGCACAGATGGAAGCGCCGTTGAAGCTACGTGCTGAGGTACCTTGCGGAATCTGTCAGAGATGACAATGGTGATGCGAGGAGAGGCGGCGACAGAGGCGCAATCACCGTGGAGACACACGGAGCCAGGAAGGAAAACAACGAAGGGAACCGGTGTTGCAGGTTGCACGGGAACGGGAGCAGAGATAAAACAGGAATAATCATTCGCGCGAGGGTTTAAGAAAGGTCCGGAGTCGAAAGAAAGAAGAAGGAGAGGGGTTTATATTTATAGGATTCGGGGGGTTGACCTTACAAAACCCTTAGGTCAAACAGTTTAGCGACCGTTTGGACTCCAAACGGTTTCGAGACCGTTTGGCTCCAAACGGTTTCAGGACCGTTTGGGAGGGTTAAGGTTATTTTGATTTTTATATTTTTATATTTGTTTTGGTTATATAAATTTTTATATTTTCAGAAGATAATCCTAAGGTAACATAAAAGAACATAAGATAAAAGAAGAAGTTCAGATCTTGGGTTGCCTCCCCGACAACGGTGCCAATTTTTGATGGAGCTTCCACTCACGTGGAATTGCGTGCACCACTAAAAATCCTAAAGATGGTAAGTCTTTAAGTTTAGCCTTGCTTATACTAGATCGAGAACTCCACCCACGTATGCCAATATACATGGAAGTCTTATCGTAGTATAGTTAAGGGTTGAATCCACGAGACAACGGTCTTGTTGGGAGCAACAAGATGGAAAACGTTGGAATTTCACTTAATCTCTTAATAGTTGGTACTTAAATCAAAAGGTTGGTTTGGTTGTTTTTAGACTAAGAGCAAGTAAAGTAAAGTACACAAGTAAATTTAAGGATGTTAAACAAAGATAAGAAGCCACTAGGATGTGATCAATTTTCACCACCACTACACATGGATCAAAACATGTAATATAGAACATAACCTGCAACAAGAGTTGAAACAGTTGGTATCTTTGTAGACTTAGTATCCTTTCGAAGAACTAACTACGAGAAGTGCGGGAATGTTGTAAAGTCAGCCATCCCCGAACGAATGGTCAACTACTTTGCATGATTTCCTTTGCAAAGTGTGTTCCTCGACTTATCAAGGTTGTACTTTTATACGTCAACTGATTCCATTTCATAGTATGAAAGTACATCGATGATAAGTGAGTTTACTCCACTTCTTAAAAAACACTCCTAGATACTGAAACAAATGCATGGTGGATACATGCATCAAGAACCAACATTCAATTGAGTTTCGAATCTAGTAGTACAAACATAGACAATTCTTACTAAAAGATAAAAGATAACACAAGTTGGTGATCAAGCAACAAACATTCATTAAACGATTGATGTTGAACTGAAAAGAAAGCAACTCTATATTGGAAACTATGGATTACATTACATGAAATGAAAACATGGGTAGCGGGGCTACTCCCCGCACCCCAGTGAGAGAGACTACTCGCTCATAGCTAGGACAAAGAAGGAGGCGAGAAGTGAGAGAGAGCGTCATCCCCACAAAGGAGAGAGGAAAGTCAACCCCTTGGAAAGAGAGAGAGAGATGATCTTCAAACTTCAAAGGTTTCTTGATGACGAGGTCTCCTCTTCCCACCTTCTTTGGTGAAGAGAGAGAAAACAACTTCAGGATGGAGCGTGGATCTCAGACCGAAAACCTTTGGGCAGAGGATGGAAGTCGGATTAGATCTGGAGCAGTAGAGGCAGCCTCTGGGCGTCTGAAACTTCATGTCTTTGGGAGGACCCCTTGGGTCTTATTTATAGGCCTTAAGTGAAGTCCAAACGGTTTGGACAGTTTTGGGTCCAAATGGTCTTGAAGACCGTTTGGACCACGAGACCGTTTGGGCTCTGAAACCGTTTGGACTACGAGACTGTTTGGGCTCTGAAACCGTTTGGACCACGGGACCATTTGGGCTCTGAAGCCGTTTGGACCCCGAGACCGTTTGGACTCCATGCGGTCTTGGGACCGTGTGACTCCATGCGGTCATGGGACTGGTTGTCTTCATGCGGTCTTGGGACGGTGTGACTCCATGCGGTCTTGGGACCGGTTGACTTCATGCGGTCTTGGGACCGTGTGAGTCCATGCGGTCTTGAGACCGGTTGGCTTCATGCGGTCTTGGGACTATGTGACTACATGCGGTCTTGGGACCGTGTGACTCCATGCGGTCTTGGGATCGTGTGACTCCATGCGGTCTTGGGACCGTTTGGCTTCATGCGGTCTTGGGACCATGTGGCTTCATGCGGTCTTGGGACCGTGTATCTTCATGCGGTCTTGGGACCGTGTGGCTTCATGCGGTCTTGGGATCGTGTGAGTCCATGCGGTCTTGATACCGGTGGGCTTCATGCGGTCTTGGGACCGTTTGAGTCCATGCAGTCTTGAGACCGGTTGAGTCTTTTGTGAATTTTTTGTGTCTTTTTCTGTAGGTACAAAGGAGAAAAGTTAATCTAACAGTATAATTACAATAAGAGAGGATAGTTAGGGATTCTATCTAATTTATCCGAAAAAGAGTGTGGAAAACTGAAGAAAATTACTAAGATAACATCAAAAAATTGGAGGTTATCAGATTCCCAAAAGAAATAGATAAGAGAAATAGGATCAAGCTATAGCAACCTAGTCATCCTTTCCAAAAGCTTGAGATCACCTCCTGAGAAATCTTCCTTCCAGCTTGACCTTCTCCTTGCAAAACACCAACATCTGGGTGGTTGGGAAAACACCCAGTAAGAGGAAAAAGGAAGAAAAAGTATGTGTTAAGAAAACTAGTCTAGGATAACAAGATATGTAAAGCAAGTAAAACAAGATAAGGTTCATCATGAGAAGAAGAATACAAGATAATGAGGCTAAATAAAAGATGCTTTCCAATAATAGTTATAAATAAAAGAGTTTTGAATGTAAGATAATATGTGTACCTAACTAAGTAGGGTTGAGGCACCTACCAGACCTGTAACCTATAGATGAGGGGAGAATAAAACATTCCCAATCACCTAAACAATATAATGGGGAGAATAAAAACATTCCCCATGGTGAATAACTACATGCCCTCTGTGGGTGGTTGTACTAAATACCACTACTTAATTTAAATAGAACATAAATCTGCATGCTAGAAAATAATCATGGAAAGAATAAGCATATGAAACAATAAGCATGGCAGTGGGGTTTAAAACCCAAACAACAAGAAATAATGATCAGATCTGAGGCACAAGAAATTAGGGTTTCAAGAAAAGAGATTAAGGTTCAATTAAGCCTCATTATGGAGAATTAGGTTTAGTCATAAATATTACCAACTGAATTGTTAAATGCGCATACCTTAGCCTCAGAGTTCTAGAAACCACTTTCCAACCCTTCAAATGAAATCAGGGTCCACTTGTCCTAATATCATCATTATGTCCATGGATTAGAACTAGGTATACTCATTAAAGGCTTAAAACACTAAAGTTACTAACTTTCTCCACAAACCTTCGAATTAGACTTTGAAAATATCACTACTATCTTAGTTAGGGTTTTCTGATAAAAAAATATAATTTGATATGATTTGAAGATATGGACTTTTAGATGTATTTTTAATGAATTTTAATTAATTGATTCATTCTAAAAAAACATTGTCAAAAAACTCAAAACAAGGCTTCAAAAATATTCTTAATGGATAGAGGGGATTTTTCTAAGTTTAGAACATATTTTAGATTTATTTTTGGATGCATGGTTTAAGAGATATGAATTTTTGAAGATCGGCCAATCATATGGTGCCACGTAGGCACTTTGTTCCACAGAGAGCGAGAGAGAACGAGAGTGGGGCCGGGTCTGCCACTTGGCCCAATGGGTGATATCCAGGTAGGCGGCCCGCCCTCGCAGGATGCCCGCGTGGACAGGGTCAAAGTCGGGTCAACAAAGGAGAAAAAGAAAATAAAAAGACCATATTACCCTCGCGTGAAACACAACAAGACAGAACTGATTGGGGGTGATTTGGTAAAATCACAGTGAGTTGTCTCCCTCCCCTCATCCGTGCCATGGCGGTGTGAAGGCAGACAACAACTTGCTACAATTTTAGGCAAAACCTCTATACACAACCAAACACAAAAAGGAAAGATGCAGAAGAAAGAGGGTGAAAAACCGAACTGAATGGTACCTGAATTGTGCCAAATATGGAGAGAAGAAAGGGAGAATGCTGCTGCAAGCACATGCTCCTTCGGCAGCTGTCGGGGGGTCAAAATGTGATGAACCAAGCAATTGACAAGTGCGACGAGTTGCAAAGGTGGTGGTGAAGCTTGGGGTGCATGTATTTATAGAGGAGTAAATGTGGTTTAGGGTTTGTGTAAGTGTGGGGTGAGAGAGACTTTGAGTATATCCAAGAAACTTCAGATAAGTGATAAAAGTATGAAAAACTTGGGATAATGTTGTGCAAAATCTCATCAGGAATCCAACGATCCTAAGAACTCGTGATTTGGTTGAGAAACGAGTGAGATAATGCCAATAAAAAATTGTGCATATCTAGTTTCTATTTCCTAGTCTGAACCAAGGTAGAAGATGACCGACCACCATCAAATCTAAGATCTACGGTCAGTGATCCGCACAAATATAGCCTTATCCAGTTATGATTTCGACTATAGTGACATATGCATTATTTAATGAATTTCTCTCTCTTTTTTTGAGGGCTCAAACGATCTCCAAAATTAATTAAAATTTACACCATGACTGATTTTGATGTGTAAAATCCAAATATGGAATTAATTTTACCTTTTGGGGACTTTTAATAGGTTATATAATTTAAGTCGTGTTTTCTCTTTGCTCCTTCATTAGTGGTGATAAGATGCCTCAAATTTTGTAAAACTTCACCCATAAGTCACCCTAAATGACTTGGATATGATTTTGTCATTAATTTCACATGTAGAGATTATTTCCTTATTTATTTAATATATAGAAGATTCTACACACTTTCTCTCTCCTATTTTCACTCATTATCCATACATTATTCAAATTAGTTGCAAATTTGCCCAAAGGCTTATTTCCATGTTTAGATTATGAATTTGGAATTAGTTTTCCAATTTGAGGACTTTACATGTTTTATTTCACTTTATTGGCTTATCTCCAATTTTCTTTTAATAAAGACTTTAATATATGCATTTATCTTCCAAATTAGGAGATACTTGGCCCTTAAGTTTCTTTTAGGCCAAGAAAATGAAATTGAGTGCCAAATTATCTATGTGGGTTTTCATTTATGATTTTTGGAACAATATATTCCTCATTATATGCTTTTATCTAATATATCCTATATTATCTCCAATTACTGCATTTATCATAGCCTTTATATATATTTTGGGTTTCCTTTTCTTTTTTCATATTCTAAAAACTATTAGAAAGTTCTAGGATGAAATATTTTATTATTTTTATTACTTAGAAGACAATTTGCACTTCATGCCCATTACTTAAATCCCTACTGAGGTATTTTTGCATAAAACCCTATATTAAGAATATATGGGAAATATTTATCCAATAACCATCATAATTCCACTAAATCAATTCCAAAGACATATGGGACAAAAATGAAGGACAAATCTTATAAAAAAAGAGTACAAAGAGATACACAGTGGATGTCGGTATGTTACAGCACTCCACCCCTTAAAAAGGATTTTGTCCTCAAAATCTCATACAAAAAGGAAAAGGGTGGGTACGTAACATCTCATCTCTCAACTCCCAAGTGGTTTCTTCCAAACCATGATATCTCCACAAGACCTTCACCAGATCTATCTCCTTATTCTTCAGCTGCTTTACTCAGAAGTCGAGGATCTTCACAGGTAGCTCTTCATAAGTCAGATTCTCATGAATCTCCACAGGCTCAATCGTTAGTACATGAGAAGGATCTTTCACATACTTTCTTAACATAGAGACATGGAACCCATTGTGAATCTTATCATAAGAAGGAGGTAAGGCTAAGCAATATGCATAGTCTCCAACTTTATCTAAGATTGCAAATGGTCTGACATAGCGGGGACTCAACTTGCCTTTTACTTTAGATTTTGCAATAGAACATATAGGTTTGATCTTTAGAAATGCATAGTCACCCACTAGGAAGCTAACATCAGACCTCTTTTTATTAGCATACATCTTCTGTCGGTCTTGAGCAACTTTCATCCGTTTCTTTATTAGTTGTACCTTATCGAGCATCATCTTCATATCATCGGTCTTCACTAATGATCGTTCACGAACATCATCCCAATGCAAAGGTGAACGACAAGGTCTACCATAGAGAGCTTCAAAAGGTGGCATACCGGTACTGGATTGGTAGCTATTGTTGTAAGCAAACTCTGCTAATGGTAGATACCGATCCCATGCACCACCCCAATCCATCACACAAGCACAGAGAAAGTCCTCTAGAATCTGAACTGTTCTCTCAGACTGCCCATCGGTTTGCGGGTGGTAAGTAGTACTGAAACGCAAGTCAGTACCCATCTCTTCATGAATATGACCCCATAAGTGAGAAGTGAATTTTGGGTCTCGATCAGAAACTATCACAGCAGGCACACCATGCAGATGAACTATCCAGTCCACATATAACTGAACCATCTCATCAACTTTATATGTGGTTTTGAAAGGCAAGAAATGAGAAGATTTTGTAAGTCGATCAATAACCACACAAACAACATCGTAACCTTTCTTGGATTTAGGGAAACCAGTAAAAAAGTCCATTGTGATCTTCTCCCACTTCCATTCTGGAATTTCAAGAGGATGAAGAAGACAACCAGGTCGTTGATGTTCAATCTTGACTTTCTGACATGTCAAGTAGTTCATGACAAATAGAGCTATATCATTCTTCATGTTCTTCCACCATACACTTCAATGTAAGTCCTTGTACATCTTAGTTGTGCCAGGATGAATAGTGTACTTGGACCCATGAGCTTCACTCATAAACTTCTATCTCAGATCACCTATGTCGGGAATCCACAACCTTTGTCTGAAGTGGACAACACCATCCACTCTGATAGAGAAGTCTGATTGCGGTTTCTCAATAAAGGCCTTCATCTATTCTAGCTCAGAACTTTCCAACAATGCAACAATGACTTCTGAGATCCAGGTTGGTGTAACAGTCAAACTAGCCATATGAACACACAACTTATCTTCATCCAATGAATCGATAGGCTGGGGTCTCCAACTAGTCACATGTTCAAGGTTTTCCCACACTGAACATCTCAGAGCAGCACAAATAACGTCCTTCTTGTGACTTAAAGCATCAACTATGATGTTTGCTTTACTGATATGGTAGGTGATGGTGAAGTCATGATCTTTGAGATATTCGATCCACCTACATTGTCACAGATTCAGATCCCTCTGATTCAACAAATATCTTAGACTCTTATGATCAGAAAATACTTCAAACTTTTTGCCATAGAGATAGTATCACCATATCTTCAGAGCATGAACTATAGCAGCAAGCTCTAAATCATGTATAGGCCAATTAGCTTCATTGGGTTTCAACTGGCGAGAAGCATAGACGATGACCTTTCCATCTTGCATCAAAACACACCCAAATTCTTGTCTTGATGCGTCAATGTAGATGACATAGGGTATGCCCTCAATAGGAAAAGGAATCACGAGAGAAGAAGTCAAATTCTCCTTCAGCTTCTGAAAACTGTTTTCACATTCAGGGGTCCATGAGAACATGGCCTCCTTTTGAGTTAGCTTGGTCAAAGGCAAGGCCAACTCAGAGAAGCCTTTGATAAACCTCTGATAGTAACTGACTAATCTGAGGAAACTACATATTTTAGATGGATTCTTTGGAGCATTCCACCTTGTCACAACTTCTACCTTCACATGATCAATAGCTATATGTTTGACAGAAATCATGTGACCAAGAAACATAACTTCCTTTATCCAAAACTCACACTTTGAGAACTTTGCATAAAGTTGATTTTCTCATAGTGTGTTGAGTACAATCCACAAATGCTCGCGATGTTGTTCTAACATCTCAGAATAAACCAAAACATCATCGATAAACACCACCACGAACTTATTAAGGTATGGGAAGAATACTTGATTCATCAAGTCCATGAACACGCAAGGGGAATTTGTCAAACCAAAAGGCATGATCATGAATTCATAATGCTCATACCGAGTTCTGAACGCTGTCTTTGGGACATCATCATCCTTCACACACATCTGGTAGTAGCCACTTCACAGATCCATCTTGGAGAATATTGTGGCTGACTTCAACTGATCAAACAGGTCATCGATGCGAGGCAAAGGATAACAGTTCTTCACCGTCACTTGTTTAAGCATGCGGTAGTCCATACACATCTGTATTGATCCATCCTTCACCGTCACTTAGTTAAGCATGCGGTAGTCCTTACACATCTGCATCTATTCATCCTTCTTCTTCACAAACAGGACAGGGGCTCCCCATGGAGAAACACTGGGGCAGATAGAGCCCATGCCGTGAAGATACTTAAGCTACTTTTTCAACTCAGCCATCTCGACTGGGGCCAAGCGGTAAGGTGACTTTGATATCAGCAAAGTTTTGGGTACAAGCTCAATGGAGAATTACACCTTGCAAGTTGGTGGAAACCTAGGTAACTCCTCGGGAAAGATGTATGGGAAGTCCTTCACCACATCAATGTGGTTGACAGTAGGAGGTGTAGCATCAAGAACTATAGAAGCTAGGAAAGCTCTACACCCTTATGAGACAATCTTTTCAGCTTTAATGGCAGAGATGAAAAATTGTCGTTCCTCTCGCTTCTTACCCTTGACACACCTTCTTCCCTCAACAGGATGAAATAAACTAACCTTGGATTCCTTGCAATGCCAAACCTCTTTGTACTTTTTCAACCAATCCATTCCCAGGATGACGTCAAAGGCGGTCATATCAAGTAGGATGAAATCCATGGGAAACATTATTCTAGATATACAGAGGTCCATGGTCAGAGTTTGGAGGTACGAAGAGCAGATTTTACCACTAGGGTTTTTTACATCTAACATATGATCCATATACTTAGATTCTATATCTAACATAGAGGTAAGCTGACAAGATATGAAGGTATTGGATGAGCCAGAATCAAAAAGTGCCTTTAAAGGATGCATATTAAGGTGCAAGGTACCTTCAGTCACTTCATTGCCTTCACCTTCTTCCTCAGCATTGAGAGTAAACACTCTCCCATTCTGCCTCTCCACTGGCAGACGCCTCAGGTTCTGGTTGTTGTTGTTACTGTTGTTCCGTAGAGGCGGGTTCCTCTTTGGCTGTTATGACTGTTGGGAATTGTTCTCCTGAGTGTTGTTCTGCCCTTACTAGAAATAATGGCAGTTGGGTTGGATATGCCCAACTTGGACGCACTCATGGTAGGTTGGAGGAGGACGGTTGTTTTTATGAGCAGGTGCGTTGTTAGCATGACATCTACTAGGAGGATGGTGGCGATTGCACCTGTTATAGTTATCACGTCCACAGTTCTTGTTCTGATTAGGGTTCTTCCTCGTGTTGTTGTTTTAGCCATCACCATGTCTAGATTGGAATCCTAGGTAGGAATTAATGACCAGGGCCTTATCCACCATCTGTTGGAAAGTCCGTGGAAGCTGCGGGATGAGGCTTTGGCCCACTTGGTAGTTCAGACCCTCCAGGAACAAAGTCGCCCTTCTATCGGTTCCAAGGTCGGTGGCGTCACATTCCAGAAGTAGGAACCGCTAGATGTAGTCCACCACGCTCAAGCTTCCCTACTTGAGGCTATATAACTCGACCTCTTTCTTCCTCAGGAAGGCGGGACAGATGTACTTCTCCCTGAAAAGCTTCAGAAACTTGTCCCACTCCATGGTCAAGGTGTCTCGAGTGCGAGCGACACCATTCCACCAGACACGTGTCGGTCCGTGCAGCACATACGTCATGAACCGAAGCTTCTGGTGAGGAGGGCACACCATACCCTCGAAGGTCCAATACAGAGTCAACACCCAATCATCGTCTTTGTCCACCATGTTAGGTTCACTTTCACCCTTAAAGTAGAGCGGCTGCATCTTGATGAAGTTAGTGAGGATGAACTCCCTCAACTTGTTGGTATTGGCGGCCACAACATTGAGCTGTCCCATCATGGTGGAGGATAGCAACTGACGCAACATCATCAGTTCTTGCTTAGATGTGAAGGCGGGAGTGCCTGAAGTAGTATGATTGACTGTAGGTGTCATAGGAGTGTTAGGGTCATTATGATTTGACTCCTTCTCCTGATTCATGTTGTCGAACAATTCACCTCTCCTGAAAGGTAGGGTTATCATATTAGGTTCCCAGGAGTATAGAATCATAGATGAGAAGATAATAGAAATAGAGATGACAAAAGGATATCTAGAATGCTATTGCCTAAAAGCATACTATTTCGGGCAATTCGTATCAGCTCAGGCCAGACCGGTATCATATGGGCACAGGAGTCCTCATAAACCAAGCTAGTGGAACGGAGGAAAATATTGCCAGCCTCGAAACCATGATCCTTTCTAGACACCCTTGCTTCAACTTCATGCCTTAATAACCGCCTAAAGGCTTTGATACCATGCTGTAAAGAGGAGAGATCACCTCCCTACTAAAATTTAAATGAAATACAAAACATCCACAATTTTAACAAAAAGAGTAGTAGTTGGGGTTCGTTTATACAAGTGCTACCCATGATCGTGGAGCGATTCCGGTTGAATGCTGCTATGTTCAGCATGTTGGGGAAGAATTTAAGTAGAAATGTCTTATTTGTATCCGATCATATTTGTATTACGTCTTTGTAACTCTTGCTTCTTTGTTGTCAAGATTATCGGAATATCTTGTCTTTTTAGATGCCATATGGCTTTTCTTGTTATAAGATCACTGCTTACCTTTAAAAAAAAAGAGACTTTGGGATGCTTGCATAATATTCCAAGTAAAGAAGCATGATTCCAAATACATAATAAAATGTCAATAGCAGTGGAAATAAAAATACTAAGCCTTCACATGGCTTTCATTGTTTACTACATGATTGATTCCCAAAAGAAATAGATAAGAGAAATAAGATCTAGCTATAGCAACCTAGTCATCCTTTCCAAAAGCTTGGGATCAACTCCTGAGAAATCTTCCTTCGAGCTTGACCTTCTCCTTGCACAACACCAGCACCTGGGTGGTTGGGAAAACACCCAACAAGAGGAAAAAGGAAGAAAAAGTTTGTGTCAAGAAAACTAGTGTAGGATAACAAGATATGTAAAGCAAGTAAAATAGGCTAGGGTTCATCATAAGAAGAAGAATACAAGAGAATGAGGTTAAATAAAAGATGCTTGCCAATAACAGTTATAAATAAAAGAGTTTTGTATGTAAAATAATTTGTCTACCCAACTAAGTAGGATTGAGGCACCTACCAGACCTCTAACCTATAGATGAGGGGAAAATAAAACATTCCCAGTCACCTATACAATATAATGGGGAGAATAAAACATTCCCAGACACCTATACAATATAATGGGGAGAATAAAACATTCCCAGTCACCTATACAATAAAACATTCCCACGAATAACTACATGCCCTCTGTGGGTGGTTGTACCTAAGTGCCACTACTTTAATTTAAATAGAACATAAATCTACATGCTAGAAAATAATCATGGCAATAATAAGCATATGAAACAATAAGCATGGCAGTGGGGTTTAAAAACCCCAACAATAAGTAATAATAATCAGATCTGAGGCACAAGAAATAAGGGTTTCAAGAAAAGAGATTAAGGCTCAATTAAGCCTCATTATGGAGAATGGGGTTTAGGCATAAATATTCTGAACTGAAGTGTTAAATGCAAATACCCTAGCCTCAGAGTTCTAGAAACCACTTTCCAACCCTTCAAATGAAATTAGGGTCCACTTGTCCTAATATGATCATTATGCCAATGTTAGAACTAGGTATACTCATTAAAGGCTTAAAATCCTAAAGTTACTAACTTTTTCCACAAACCTTCGAATTAGACTCTAAAAATATCACTACTGTCTTGGTTAGGGTTTTTAGATCAAAATAACAAATAATTTGATATGATTTGAAGATATGGAGTTTTAGATGTATTTTTAGTGAATTTTAACTAATTAATTCATTCTTAAAATCACATTGTTGAAAAACTCAAAACCAAGCTTCGAAAATATTCTTAATGGATAGAGGGATTTTCTGAGTTCAAAATATATTTTAGATTTATTTTTGGATGCACATTTTAAGAGATATGAAATTTTGAAGAGCGACCAATCATATTGTGCCACGTAGGCACTTCATTCCACAGAGACATCGAGAGAGCAAGAGAGTGGGGCTGGGTCCACCACTTAACCCAATGGGTGATGGCTAGGTAGGCATCCTACCCTCACTGGTTGCCTGCGTGGCCAGGGTCAAAGTCGGGTCAACAAAGGGGAAAAACAAAACAAAAAGACCATATTACCCTCATGCTAAAACACAACAAGAAGGAACTGATTGAGGGTGATTTGGTAAAATCACAGGGAGTTGTCTTCCTCCCCTCGCCTGTGCCATGGCGGCGTGAAGGCAAGCAACAACTTGCTGTGATTTTGGGAAAAACCTCTATACACAACCAAACACAAAAAGGAAAGATGCGGAAGAAAGAGGGTGCAAAACCGAACTGAATGGTACCTGCAATTGCACTGAAGATGGAGAGAACAGAGGGAGAATGCCACCACAAGTTCCTACTCCTTCGGCAGCCATTGGGGGGGGGGTCAAAACACGATGAACCAAGCAATTGACAAGTGCGACGAGTTGCAAAGGTGGTGGTGAAGCTTGGGGTGCATGTATTTATAGAGGAGGAGATGTGGTTTAGGGTTTGTGTAAGTGTGGGGTGAGAGAGACTTCAAGCACATCAGGGAAACTCCAGATTAGTGATAAAAGCATGAAAAACTTGGGATAATGTTGTGTAAAATATCGTCAGGAATCCAACGAGCCTAAGAACTCGTGATTTGGTTGAGAAACGAGTGAGATGGCCAATAAAAAATCGTGCATATCTAGTTTCTATTTCCTAGTCTAAACCAAGGCAGAAGATGACCGACCACCATCAGATCTAAGATCTACGGTAAGCGATCCACGCAAATACAACCTTATCCAATTATGATTTTGACTATAGTGACATATGCATTATTTAATGAATTTCTCTCTCTTCTTTTGAGGGCTCAAACGATCTCCAAAATTAACCAAAATTTACACCCTAACTGATTTCGACGTGTTGAATCCAAATATGGAATTAGTTTTTCCTTTTGGGGACTTTTAATAGGTAACATAATTCAAATCTTATTTTCTCTTTCCTCCTTCATTAGTGGTGATAAGATGCCTCAAATTTCGTATAACTTCACCCATAAGTCACCCTAAGTGACTTGGATACGATTTTGTCATTAATTTCACATGCTGAGATTATTTCCTTATATATTTAATATATAAAAGATTCTACACACTTTCTCTCTCCTATTTTCACTCATTATCCAAACATTATCCAAATTAGTTGCAAATTTGCTGAAAGGCTTATTTCCATGTTTAGATTACGAATTTGGAGTTAGTTTTCCAATTTGAGGATGTTAGATGTTTTATGTCACTTTATTGGCTTATCTCCTATTTTCTTTTAATAAAGACTTTAATATATGCATTTATCTTCCAAATTAGGTGATACTTGGCCCTTAAGTTTCTTTTGGGTCAAGAAAACGAGATTGAATGCCAAATTATATTTCTGGGTTTTCATTTATGATTTTTGGAACAATATATTCCTCATTGTCTACTTTTATCTAATATATCCTATATTATCTCCAATTATTGCATTTATCATATCCTTTATATATATTTTGGGTTTCCTTTTCTTTTTCATATTCTAAAAACTACTAGAAAGTTCTAGGATGAAATATTTTATTATTTTTATTACTTAGCAGACAATTTGCACTTCATGCCCATTACTTGAATCCCTACTGAGGTATTTGTGCATAAAACCCTATATTAAGAATATATGGAAAATATTTATCCAATAACCATCATAATTCCACTAAATCAATTCCAAAGACATATGGTACGAAAATGAAGGACAAATCTTATAAAAAAAAGAGTACAAAGTGATACATAGTGGATGTCGGTATGTTACAACACTCCACCCCATAACAAGGATTTCGTCCCCGAAATCTCATACAAAAAGGGAAGGGTTGGTACATAACATCTCATCTCTCAACTCCCAAGTGGTTTCTTCCAAACCATGATATATCCACAAGACCTTCACCAACTCTATCTCCTTATTCTTCAGCTGCTTTACTCGGGAGTCAAGGATCTTCACATGTAGCTCTTCATAAGTCAGATTCTCATGAATCTCCACAAGCTCAATTGTGAGTGCATGAGATTGATCTTTCACATACTTCCTCAACATAGAGACATGGAACACATTGTGAATCTTATCATAAGAAGGAGGTAAGGCTAAGAAGTATGCACAATCTCCAACTTTATCTAAGATTTCAAATAGTCTGATATAGTGGGGACTCAACTTGCCTTTTACTTTAGATCTTGCAATAGAATGTATAGGTTTGATCTCCAGAAATGCATAGTCACCCACTAGGAAGCTAACATTAGACCTCTTTTTATCAGCATACATCTCTAGTCGGTCTTGAACATCTTTCATCTATTTCTTTATTATCTGCATATGGGAAATCCACTAAATCTATGTGTTTCTTCCATCCTCAAATGGCCAGTCTAGGTAAATTATAGTGTATACTTTTTATCTAGAGTTCTCATATATGGTGTAAAACTTATAGCATATTAAATTGTAATTGTTCGAGAATATATCACCTTGGTTTTGATACCAACTGTAAGGAGTAAGACCTGAGAAGGTATTCACTCCATATTCAATTGAATCAAAGGCGTAATTCCAATGTCAAATGTCAACACATTTTTTTGCATAGGATAATAATTCAATTTATTCAATTTAGTATGTTCCAGACACAAAAGATAACAACAAATGAATTTTTTTAATACTATACAATTTTATAAGATTACAAGAATGACACCCATTTGAGTGAGTTACATAAGGTACACAATATATCAATAATCTTGTATTCAGAAGGTAATCCAACCACTTCACACTATCTTCCAAGAATTGATAGCTACACATGTATAGGTCCATGTCAACTTAGTATCCTTCAAATGTTCTCTTTACCTAAAGGTTTCAAAGCAAACCCCAAAGAAGAAGAAATAGTTGAAAATGTCAGCTAAAGGTGGTAAGTACATATAATAAGGAATTGGACAATAATAAGGGAAAAGGACAAAAAACAATATATCAAGGATCCCAATTTAAAAGAAATTGAACCATCTAAATGAATGTTGAAACAACATGTCACGAGAAAGTGACTAATCATAAGATAAGGCATCTTTAAGATTCATAATGAAGCTTTCTAATTACTTGCATAATAAAACATGAGATTAACATCCATGTGTTTTACATGGGATAATACAAGAACATATAAAACATGGAGGTAATAATTAAAACAACTAGCATAAATTTTAGTTGAGTAGAAAAAATGCACATCTTCTCTATGATATGGAGTGAGCAGGAACATGTACACATATGCTCTGAGTAGGACATGATACACATCTATATAATAAGCATGAATTATTACATCTACACAACTATAGGTTGTGAGAGTCTACACATCCATGAATAATCACACATATTACATTATACTAGTAAGTTACCACATGATGCATAATAAATGGGAAAGCAAGTTCATTTCACATGTAAGGCATGAGAACATCCATAAAGAACTCATAAATGATGATTAAATAATCTTAGTATTCCATAAAATTTATTCTAATCATTGTGAATAATTTTTAATAATTGCCTTAAAATATATGTATGTATATACATGTAGGAACCAAATTAAGGATTTGATTCATCAAGAAGATCAAGAGAGAGAAAGATTAGGACATTTTCTGATTATGGATTAGAGAATTAAACATAACTAATAACCAACCTTAAGTTATATTTTGTCCAAACCCTAGGTCCATAATAGGGTCTGAATTCACCTATTCGACAATTACATAGAATTAACATTAAATTCTCATTTTATATTTCTACCCTAAATAAACTATGTTTACTTATTGAGGTCTTGAAATTAAAATATTCATATAGAGTATAATTTTTTGACTCCAATTTTATTTATTTGTTTTTATTTTTTGACAACTAGATATGATACAAATTGTAACCAAATTCAAAATCCTAAAAATCTCATTTTAGTATATTAAAGTTTGGTGATGCAACCCATATCATTGAATGTAGAATGAATTTTGAATATAAATCATGTTTCTACTTGATTTATCGACATTCCTATATTTAGTTAATTACAAATTTATATATTCCAATTTAAGAGGAACAGAGGATATGAAGCACAATCCATGGATCCAAACTCCTAATTTATAGATTCATGTTGTTGATAAGAAATTCTGATGAGGTCACGGGATGAATCCAGATTCAATGACCTAAAGGTTAGGCAAAAAGAAAATAAAACTCCTTCAAAGAGGTCCCTGTCATTATTGGACCAAGATAGGAGAAAAATAGTTAAGAAAAAGAATAAAACAAATCAACAGAAGGATTCTATTTCATTTGCTAGTATAGGTGAACACATGGAGAGAAAAACTTCTTATAGAGATTGACTGACACACGAAACTCAAATCATGTATTCCTTATCAACATAAAAAAAGGAGAAGCACTTCTCACTAGATCTTCGATGAAAAAGAAGGCACCCTAAGCACAAAGGGGACACAAGGAAGCAACCAAGATGGATCTGGTCATCATGTTAACCCTGGTAGAGAGGGTAAAGGTATCATATTGGGGGGTTTCTACATTTTTGGAAACTTGGGCTCAAGTAAGGGGCATGTAAATGTGTAATATCTTAAGGAAAACAAGGGAAAGAACTGTGAATACTTGTGTATAAATGAGGGAGATATTAGGTGTGAAAATCAAGAGGTAAAGTGAATCACTGTATGCATTAACTAGAGACTCTCCTCAAGGTAGAGGACACGTTAGTAGCCCTTGAAACAGGATCAGATAGTCTACAATACAATCAAAAATTGTAGACAAATCTCTTATCCAAACATTTTCCATGATTAACAAAACATAGAGAAAATCAAATTGAAATTGGAAATAACAATGTGAACACAAGTAATGCAAAACAATATAAAATGGAATCAATTAATTAAATATCAATCTATTCATGATATTTAGATACTTTTATTCCCTTTTTATTAGAGGCATTAAGAATTAACCAATTAATGTGAAAACTGACATCTAGCCTAGTCAATGCATGGAAAATAGGAAAATACTAATAGTTTATGGTTTTAGGAATGCTTATTAGGAATCTTAAAAAATCATGGATGTTTAGCATTATCTTGTTATTTCTTTTGTAATTCCTTCAAGGAAACTAACATAATCCGATTAAAGTCAAATTTGGCATGTATTCTAATTATGATGTGTATAACCTGAATTTAAACCTTCTTTCCTAATTAGAGATCATACATCAAGCCATCTAGCATACTAGGGATTTTTAGTTTACTAAATAAAGATTTATATAAATATTCATTTAATCCCATGCTTGGGAGTAAGATTGTTTTGGATTATCTATCAATTAAATTTTTTCTTAGAAATCTAAATCCAACCTTTATCAATATTTTAGACAAGTTCTCAATTTTGATATCTTAGAAACATGTATCCATCTTTTACTCAAGTTCCCACTTTCAATAGTTATAACTATAAAATATTATGTCCTGAAGGTGATGTAATAATTTATGTGTTTGTCTCTCCTCTCACTCATTTAATCCCCAATTTTCATCTTTGACTCTTTCTTTCTCTTATCTAGTTATAGGATAACTCTAGAGAACCAAAAAAAATTATTATGCTGGTAAAATTATAGAACTGAGCCCAAATTATAACTTTATCCGAATTATTTACAATTAGTCCTCAAATAGGATTATTATTAGTTAAAAAAACTATTTTCTATAATTTTGAACATACTGGTATATTCTAACTTAGAAAAAATGATTTGCAGTTCAATATTATTAAAAAAGGTATAAGGTAAGCGAGAATTATGCCAGATCCTGAGAGTTGGGCATGTCACATGGATATCCTCTCAAACTTCAACTATCAAGCTATGAAATATTGATGTGAGGGGTCTTAATCTAGTCAACGACCGATACTGAGCATGTCATCTACTATCTTTCCAAGAAGTTTAACAATATTGAGGCCCAATACATAAAGACTGAAAGGTATTGCTTTGCTCTAGTGTATTCTACTTGAAAGATGCATCACTATCTAGTGAGATACTAACTTCAACTAATTGCAAGACATTACATTCTCTACTACTTGTGTGGGTGACTATCCCTCACCAAATGTTGCATAAAATGCCAAGTGATGTTGTGTAAATTTGATATCAATTATCTACCCATGATTCCATTGAGGTGGAAGCACTAGAAAATCATCTAGAGGACTTCCACTACCTGAGGAAAAAACACATGAGTACAAGTTTCCAAATGAAGATATCAGAATGATCAATTCACCATCATCATTTTCCCTCTGATGTGGAATTTTGAACAATCTTCTTTGATAAGGACATCAGTCACAAAGGGGTCACAACAAGATTGGTCCTCTAAGACTCACATGGCGAACAAATTCAAGTGGCAAGATGACTTGAATTTGGTGACACCAAAAACATGGTTGAATATGAATAATGAATCCAAGGACTTTAACTTGCCAAGTAGCAAGGGGCATGTCATGCTCAACTCTATGATGATTCCCTTCTGGTGATGTCTCATGTCAAGAACAATTAGACAACTCATAGTTAATATTTAATCCCTTACCAAGAGTATTTATTCTCTCTTGCCAAGATCTCAAAAAAATCTCATTTAACTCCATGATACGAGAATGCAATTCCTTTGTTGATGCTTTGACCACACTCGCTTCATGGATTGACTTCCAATGTGATAAAACCTTCTCCTTTGAAATTCACACAATCTCTCAACTAATCTATTGCATGGTTATAGATAATGCATTTGACAACAAAGAAAGGCGTGGTTCTATTAAATAAAACCCTATATTGAGAACTAATTCATCCCTAAAAATTTCTTTGTAAGAGAATGCCAAATGGCTAAACAATAAGCCATGCAATACATCCTAGGAGGATGACAACTTTATTGGAAATCATAAAAAAACCCTCCTTAGGCGTGTCAAAAAGATGGAGGTTGAAAGTATCATGAAGGAGGTCCATGGAGGGTCATGTACTAGCACACACTTGAATGGGGTCATGCTTGTAAAAAATTATAACCTCTCAAATGATAAGGAGCACTACATAAGCATGTTGTTGCCAATATGTCTAGAAGTAATGAATTTGCCAAATCCATGGTGGTTATATTCATGCATCAACTAACTAGATATACAACATGGTATTCCTTGGCCATTTTCTACTTGGGCAATTGACATGATCAAAAACATATATACTAAAGTGTCAAATTAAAAAGTCTTCAAATTGGTCACAATAGACTAAAGCCATCTTCATCACCAGTGCTTCAGCTCAATGAGTGATCAATTTCCTTAAGAACAAATCCCTAAGATGGTAAGGGATACCACACAAATTCATCTCCAAAAATGGTACATACATCATTGCCAAAATTTTCAAAGAGTATCTAAGATCCATCAAAATTAAACAACGACAAACGTCGCCATACCAGCCCTAGGTGAGTAGAGTTGTAGAGTCTGCAAACAAAAAATCAATAAAATATCCTCAAAGAGACGATAATCTCAAATACCAAGTGGCGTGAACATATTTTGGAGGTTTTGTTGTCATATCAAACATCTACCACAACTTCCATAGTAGCTACACTATACTCACTTGTATAGGTATGGAGGAAGCCCTACAAATGGAGGTTGAGATAACATCCCTTCGCATAGTTCAAGAAGTAGGAATCTCTAAACTGGATGGGTCCAAGACCCTATTTACTACCTCAACACACATGGAGATGAAGAAAAAAGAATGAATAGTGAAATATCTACATCACACACATTGTTACTAAGATAGAGTAGCTTGAGCATTCAACTAGAGAGTTAGTCCTTGCAATTATAAAAAAGGGAAATTTGGTACTCTATATCATTAAGAACGCTAATACTAGGGGCTTCCATCCTAAATGGGAGAGACCTTGCACCATCTATTAAATTAATGACTGGGTTGTCCTACATCTCGAAGGCATGGATGGAGATGTTCATCTCCACCACACAAACGCCAGCCTTGTCAAATGCTAATACTATAGATGAATGAGATTCATTGATATCAAGCCATTGCAAGTTCAACTATATGGAAGAAAATTCCAACCCATAAAATACATTTCAATACCCCACTGTGTATCCCACGTATGACTGAAGGAGTGAGATGAAAACTAGAACTAAAAGGTCAATGAGGGAAGGTGAATGAATGTTATCATGAGGCCCCAATAGCTCTCCAACCTATATTCTCCTTGAAATTTACCCACCAGAAGTACCATACCAAATTCATGGTTGTGGCTTGGGGAAGGAAAACCCCACATTACAATCATGACAATACCAAAGAAAAGTCATTGATGAGAACATCCATCTATGGTCATTATTGTTTGTCTGATATATGAGGTCTACTAAACCTAATAGTCCCTAGATCTAGGTTGTACATACTATACAAGGTTAAAATATCTTGACACTCATACATGATTGGGAATTGCCTAATTTTTATGTTGAGATTGGTATCTACCTAGGTCTGCAAGACACATGCAAGTCTAGTGGACCGGAATATATTTCAATATTTGTGATAATTAATCCTCATCCTTCCAAAGGAAATGAAACCAAACTTCTCATGGAACCTTCTAGAGCCCCAAGATAGAATAACCCTTAAATAAGAAAAGGATGTTCATTCCATACCCATGGGACCCAACCTCCCATACTAAGACATGAAGTATTAATGTACAATCCAATCAAGCTTCTCAAAATCGAAAGACCACCACACATGAGAACACCTCAAATTTACCTCAACTACCAAAATGGCACCCCGAAAAATTAGATACATGCTTGTTATATGTTGCCACACTATCACATATCAGGAGTAGAACCCATTGGGGTGCCTCTAGCACCTTTCACTTTAACCCAAATGGTATGGATTTTCCACTTGCATTCCCATTACATGGCATGACTTTAGCCCCTAGTGTGACGTCTAGGGGTTAGTGAATTCCCAATCCATCATCTTCCCTATATGAAGGATCCTCTTATGGCACATTAGAATGCAAACATATGAAGGGAGAATCTATATACGAGTAAAAGTATGAATTGTGGGAAATTCTTAAATATGCTTAGGATCCCAACCATATCACTCTAGTAATGGAAAGTGATAGAATGGTTGACCAAGACATATACTATTCTCAATCTCTTGAAAATACTAAACTTACACACCCATCCATGATACTCTACACATATAAGTGAGGAAATCCTAACATGCCTAACTCATTTGACCCACTAAAGGCAACTTTTAGGAAAAAAAATTACCACAAAACTGATTTGGTAACACTCCTACCATCATAAACCATAACATGTTGAACATCCTGGAGGGAGTACCCCAGGATGGTTTTGGGCACCATGGTTACAACATAGTTTCAATTTTTTCTTTTTATTTATGTTAAAATGAATTCATTACAAAAATAAAAAGCTAAAATGGCTCACTGTTCAAACAAAAAAAATACAAAAGAAAATAAAACATAGGAAGTGAGTAGCATCACATATGACTACTTTGATTTTCCTCGGTACCGTAGGTCAAAATTTCAAAGAGGACAAAGCTATTCTCTCTGAGTACTCCCAAAAACAATCCATATGAAACAAAATACTTCTAGAGTCATATCCTTACAATTAGGCCCGCATTCTTGCAATCATCTCATAGACATTGATAGAACCATTGTGCAACCTCTAGTAGAAGGAAAAAAGTGTTGATGGTTGAATTGTCTAAGTACAGACAATAGATAATAAGAAAAGCACTACTCTAGAAGCAAAATAATGATCAACCATCACAAGTCCGGCATGACTATCTCGCAATCCAAAGTTTCAAGGTTGATGTCATCCATACTTAGAGAACATATTCATGTGTCCAAGTAGATAGACATTATACCGATTCACCATGACACTAAAGAGCATTGGTGATCTTGATGTGCCTTGTCATATAGTCATGTGTAAGGGTATGGTGCACTTTAGACATCTCCTTCAACTCATGAGGACCAATGTGAACCTAAAGATAAAAGTATAAAACTTTAAAACATCTTAGCATCCTTCCATTCAACTTTTCTTCATCTAGGCACTCATACAGTTTATCTAGGATCAAGGAACAATGATTTCACTATGTTGATTGCTACTATGACAACCACTACTAACACTAACTCCTGACCAACCATTTCTTTAAAGAACAACTCAGTCAGAAAGGCCATGGTATAAGCCCTCAAGTAAGGCATATCTGGAGATCGTGCATCCTTACACACCACTTTTACAGGACTCCCACGAAGGAGCCAACTTGAAAAAATGACCATATGCAATAAGCCATTGAGAAACTTTGGGCTTCCTCTCACCAAATAGATTAGCTAGCTCAATAATCCAGGTTGCCTTCTTCTAAACAAATAAACAACAATCATGAAGAGGTAAACAAGCAATTTCAGCCACATCCTCCAGAACAGGAGTCAATACAACATCCCCCAAGTAGAACCTTTGACTAAGAGAATCCCTAAAATGATCAACAATCAACATTAACTCCCTTATAGTAAGAACATAAGCCAGATGGAAAAGGTGTGATGTCACGCTAAAGTTATCTAGCTCCACCTCCTCCATGTCTAACATGTCTGTGATCCATCATCACACTAAGGATAGGCTCATTAGATGTCTTCTTAGAAGAATAACTACATTGATCACCAATTTCTCTATGAATTCAGATCTCAAAAGACAAATGATGCAAAAAAAATGAGGGGAACGTGTCATATTTCTAACCATACCAAGGAGTTTGGATCTTGATTGAAACCCTTAATTAGACAAATATTATTGCTAATCTTGTTCCCTCATGGAACATTGCACACTGCTAGCAATGGAACTCCTATTTACAATCCCACATTTTTTTGAAAATAGCTCAATATCATTAAAAGTAAGCCATACGGCATCTACAAGATAGCCATCTCTTATCACGTAACCAAGCAGCAACTTCTTTTGCAGAAAGACATAGCACAAGGCTCAGATTGGGATGTGTTAGGTACGCTTCTGCATCGTCCACCTCTTGTAGTGTCTGTCTAAAGCAGCTATCTGGGATGGAATTCATCAATCTACAAGAACCTATGAGTACATCTGAAGAGGAGTTTGCAAAGTCACTGACAGAGATTACCATCATGAAGACAACGATATATTACCAGACAAAGAGCTCGACCGCAAAGAAACGACACAGACCTAACAACACACACACAACGCCCCACAAAACAGGATGAGAAACACAACAATCAGTGACGAGCACTAAGGTTGCACCAACCAGGAGACCCGAGAAGGAGGCCAAACCCCAACGATGCAGATACAAAGGAAGGATGGCTCATGCGGATACAAAGGTAGGGAGTAGAGGGTGCCGGGAACTCCACCACCACTCCTGACCACCACTACGAACAGGGGGTGGAAGACCCGCACGAAGCCCAAACCCAGCTTCCTCCTCCTCTTCCTAAAGCACCAAGGGTTGCCCGAGCTCACCGTCTGCCAAAGAAGGAACCCAAGACACGACACGACCAACAAACGACCACTACAGAAAAAGAAAAAAAACACTCCCACTGGAGGGTCAAAGCCAAACCTAACAAACTAGGAAACGCCGATAGACGGTGACTAAAAGGACATAAGAAACCTGCCACAGACAAACAAACCTAAACAGAAAAAAAACCTAAATAGAAGACAATAAAACTAAAGCAACGATCCTCCGCCCAGCCCCACACCGGCCAAGGACCGCCATCTCCTCCTCATCGTCCCCATCCAGCGTCGCCCCCAGCACCGCCGCGGTCGAAGAGGGCGCTTGATCGGGATCCCTGGCGGTTAGCAAGAACCCGCCGCCCAAAACCGGATCACGCTGAAAGAGGAAAGGAGGAAGGAGATGGTGCAGAAGCTCAGCCAGGAACCGTGACCAGCAAGCACGAGTCGAGGTAGACGCTCAGGGGGAGTGGGTGGCACTCACCAGTGGCCGGACCCCTCCCTCGAGCCCGACGCTGTCGTCGCCTTCGGAAACCTAGATCGCCCGTATGATCGCCTTCGGGAACCTTACGTCTGCCACTTCTATGTTTGAGGTATTTTACAGTCCCACATTGACATACATTGTTGAAGCCAATCTTCTCCAACTACTCCAACTATTTAGGTACAAGCTCTACATACAAATGCCTTACCTCATCCCAATAATTTATGAAAGTAACACTCAAGACCCCAAGTTGTTATAATGAAACAAAGAATAAACATCAAAACATGATAAAAGAAATCAATTCCAATCCAAAATTGGCAATCAAAATGAATAATAGGGGCATAAAGCTTCAAGTTCATCATTGACAAGGAGGTCCTCAAGACAGGAGGTCATCCACAATGGAACTAAAATCACCACAAAGTCCTCAGGAAAGGAGTTCTCCATGAAACCTATTTGCACCTACATCATGACTACTTAGAGCAAACAATGATTAACAATGTCCTAGTCTAATGAAAATAAAATCAAACAATTAAATAATCTAAGTTCATGTGGACAAGCCTCAACTCTTATGCAGTCATTCTACTCTTACATGAGAGGATCCTCCTAAGGGATATCTATTTATCCCAATCAAGATAGCTATGAACCACCATATGTGATCAAGTAGTCAAAATTGTAACAACACCATCTTCATAATGCAAGTTGAATCGGCACGATTAGGCGTTAGACACTCTGAGAAATGTGAAAATGACAAAAACAAACAAGTAAAAAATTTTAGTATGATCTTTTACATATTTAACCTTTAGAAAGAAATGAAATATGGATGTGAAAATCTAAAAATCAAAGAAAAAGGATAAAAAAAATCAAAGGATGAAAACTAGAGAGTATACCTCCTCTAAAGCCTGAAAATAGCCAGAGTTGTTCTAGAAAATGCTAGAACTATCCCTCCACCACTACAAAAAGTCACCTACCACACCTTGAAAGAGATCATCAATGGAACTACTCATTTTTCCATGCTCCTCTACTATAGAACGTTTTGTTCCATGAGCTTCGTTTCATACCTCTCCTTTGGCTGCACTCAATAATGTCAAGAAATGAGGGTGATCCTCAACTTCATTCCGTTTTCACCTTAAAACATTTTTGTGAAAATTTCAAATAGATCCCTAGATTTTAGTTGAATTTTCGAACACCTTATAAAATTATAAAAATTGATAGAAAAATCAGTAGGAAATACATAAAATGTTAAAAAGTACATAAAAATATGAAAATCCCAAATAAGTCCTTAAAAGTTGGAAATCTCCCTGTTATAAGTAGAATAAAATACTTGATGACCCCTAAAGCCTAATCATCCTTTTAGATTTTGAATCTTAGACTGAGGTCCCCACTTCACTCAATTTCAAATCTGTTAACTCAACCATAATCTTAAGTTTCGAAATTTCATGTTCAGATCTTACACTGAGTCATGAAAATGCAAACCCTATCATAGGTAGGTGTAATCACCTTCAGTTGGATTCTAAAGCATGAAATAAGACTATACCATTGGAGTGTTAGATCATGACCTTAAGATGTACCTTTTGGTCCTAGATAATGACATTAAAATGTTCCATATGGTGCTAAAATATAATATTAAACTATTTTATTTTCACTAAAAATCCTTTTACGTTCTGGACCAAGACCTTAAAATAGACCAAACACACTTTATATTGAATACCTATCTCACATAGACACCTTGACTACTGAAAAATACTACGTTAGGTAGGTAACTTCAGTTAGATCTTGGAGCATGACCTTAAATTGTTCCATATCCATGTATAAAACCCTATCCTATGTAGGAAAGGATTTTAATTTAACTTTAATATCCATTTCTTGGGAAATAAACCCTTACATTTGCATGCATCATGTAGATAAACCTCATGTTTTGTTTTTTACATCAATCCCTAACTTTTATAGGCAACTTATTTTGCATTAAAACCCTATCTTGTATCAATAAACCATGTTGCATTTTAGGTCCTACCTCCAATAGATAATAAATCTTTTTCAACTGAAGTCATATTCTAAGTAGGCACCTCACAATGTTCTCTTTTGTTTCAAGTACTACATCTTGTAGGTACATCATTTTCATTTAAAGCCCTACATTTTGTAGGCATCATGTGTTTCATTTTAAAACATATATTTAATTGGCGCTTTCAATTTTAGAAGCCATATCTTGTATAGGAAACTATCCACATTTACAATTGAAGTATTTATGACTCTAGCATTAACTTTGATCCACTTATAGGTCTCACAGTTGACCTAACTCACTCGAACATCTAACTACTAAATTTTGGTGAAATATGGTTATCTTTCCAATTCAAGTACTTCAATGATCTATTAAGATTTTTGACTCATGATTCAATAAAATATTCCTTGATGAGTCCAATCTTTTTCGGCCCTTCGTGACCAAAAATGAGGGTCAAACTTGTCTCCATCATGTGGTTCTCCCTCATATCTCAAAACTTATCTTGTGAGGAGAAAACTACTGACACACCATTTTTTATCATTTATTCTATGATTGAGATCATATCTACTCTCTAGATAATGATGGAGTTCATCCCATTTACTCTGCATTTCCCCATATTTTTACACCTATATAATCCACTCATTTCACCCATTTTCCAAAGCTTGAGGGTTTCATTGACTAAAAAGTATTTGACTGAATTTAAGTGTAATTAGCTCTTAATCGAGCTTTTACAAGCCCTTTTTGATAAATTTCCTTGTTAACTGACTCGAAATATAATATTTTGTTTTAAATCCAATGGGATATTCAACTGCTGCCATTTTGCATTATCTTAATGAAAAATCATATCTTTTCATAGAAAAGGAAGAATTGGTACACAAGTTTATCTCCTTTTCCCTTGTATTTTTCACTCAAGTTTTATTCATGACATAACTCAATTTGTAAGTCAAACCATTTCTTTTTATATAAACACCTCTTGAACTTTCCAAAAAATGTAGAAACTTAAATAAAAGAGACCATTTTCTCCTATTTGGGGACACCTGAGAGAATCTAGAAATCTGCCAGGGTGCCACATGGAAGAATCCAATGTTAAACCAATGCTTGACCCCATGGAATTCAATGTTCCACCAAGTTTCTTCTAAATCTTCTCTATGAAACCTTGGACACTCAAACCCTAATTCTAGACTATAAATACTCCCTCACCCCAACATCAAACATTAGTTCTCCCCTTTCAACTCTCCTAAAGCCATAAAGAGAACTATCCTTCTCTTCCTATTTTCAGTTACCAATGCAAATAGAATATCCTTATCCTAGAAAAAAAAACAACTCTCCTACACCAAAAAGGTTGTCGAGATGGTAAGGAGGCATCATGGTTGCTGACTTTAAACTGTCATCTTTAATTGTCATTCAATAACTACTAGAAATATTTTCTTTAGCTACTTATCCAACTAAATAATTATCGAAAAATACTTATCCAACTAGATCTATTCTAACTATTTGCTAAAATTCTTGCTTAACTACTTATCCAACTACAATTTCTCATGTCAATTAGACTAGAATTGCTCACCTTATCCAGTTTCCATCAATTACAACTTCACAACTATATCAATTACCATGTGATCAATATATTCTCTACTTATCTTGCTGGATTTACTCACACAAAAGTATCTCATGTTCACAATTTTGTCTCATTTATCTTTTGTCTCTATTTCACACTTCCATACCAATCTCTAATGATGGATCTCCATCCCGGGAGATCCTGAAGAATTGGGATCTCATAATCGAAGAAAGTAGTATCTTAAAAAAATGATGATGAGAAGGTCACAATCATCTCTACTTCCCAAAATTTTGCAAATATAAACCATATTAGTTTGTTTTCTTATTTTTCTTGAATTAATCACACCAAACTACCAATTATCATGAACTCAAGGATACATATAGTAATGCCATTTTATTAGTGACATTGGGGTGCCTAACACCTTCCCTAGTCATAACTAGGTTGCCTAATATAGTTTTTGTCCATGATTTCCATTCTTTTTCTACCCTCAGGTGGAGTCCTTTTCCAACATATTTGCATTTTTGGTGATTTAAATATCAACTTATGGAGTTCTTTGTTTTTCTTATAAAATAAGGGGGTGACTCGGTCCTTATAATTTTCATATATATCTTTTTGCTTTATTTACGACCTTTGAGATTATATCTTCTTGATATTTTTCTCCGTAGGTGAAATAATTTGTGAAGATACATACTATAATGTTACTTTTTGTGACTTGTTATCCAAACTTATCCTTATAATCATTACTATTTTTTATTTCTTTAACATTCTATCTATTTAGAATGTAACAAGTTGAGTCAAAACTATAGAAATAGTCAAGTTTTTTCTTCTTATTTTATAATATATCAAATGTGATATCATCAAGAAATGGATGCATGAACAACCAATTTCATATTTAGAAACAAATTTTCACATCTTCGACAGAAAAGGTTTTGGGTGTATCATGTTATAAGATTAATAGTCCTAACCATCTAGAAAATAGATCTATTGACCACTTTTTCGAGGAAGTTTTAGGTAAGAAAATCTTATGAATTTGTATTTTATTAATCCCCCACCATTATAAAGTGCAAAGTTTGTTTCTAGCTCATTTTCAACTATAGTGCAAACCTTTGAAAACTTTTATATCATTTGTATTTTTTAACTAAGAAATATATACATGAATACTTGAGTAAGCATACACTATGAAAAATAACTACTTATGATGCCCGATAGATTGTTGTCTCAGTGGCACTAAATTGGTCCATACGGATAAGGTTAATGGGTCCACATGTGGAAGGAGTTCATCTAGATCATTGTATGTTCTCTTTTGGTGCAAGGTTAACATTCCATATTTCTCAAATGGGTATTTATTTAATCATATAACTAAGTCATGATTTCATTTTTCTTCATTAGACATAAGGCATTACTCGTAACAAGGGAATGTATTTAGCTATAGGGATAAATAGCTTACTATTTTTTTTCCTTCATAAAAGTGTCATGAATGTATGGAATTTAGCAATTTATATGCATGTTTCTTTAGGTTGTTGATAAAAAGATTTGAATTGTATTTTGAAAATGAAATAATGGTTACCAATCCAATATTTTGAACATTTGACACACAATTTGGGTCCTTCAAGATCAGGTTAGGGAACCAATATTATATCCAATTTCACATTTTTAATGTGAGAATTTATGTCATGTGATAGTGAACAAAAGTTCATACATAACCTTGTTCTTACATTGTCCAAGGTAATTCATGAGAAAATAAGTGTGTGTGTAATCTTACTTAATATGCAACACTGTGTTGTCCAGTTAAACATTGACTTTTATTGGCATACTGTTCAACTAAATGGAGACTTCAACCACAAGGGTGAATATATTCACTACATATAGCATTATTAGATCAAGAAATATATGAATCATTTTTGTATCATCATGAGTATAATTGTAAGGAGGTACATGGAAAAACTAGAAGCGGATGCCTATAAGATCCTCAATTTTGGAAAATTTGGATTTATGATTACGAATTTAGTAATATTGCATTGATAATCATGTAAAGGTAATTAGAGTAAAACTAGAATGATAAGGAAAATGGTATAACTTTGATCCAAATTTTGATCTGTGCCCTAGAGTTGAAATAAATCTCCGATTTAAATAAATAGTGTAAAATTGAGCACATGTGCTAATACAAGGCTTAATTGAGATAATATGATGATCAAAGACTTAATTTGGTTATTAAGAATATAATAAAGCTCATGGACCCTTTATAAGACCAAGGAATGGGCCATGGACCCTGGAACCTAATTCAAACCAATTTGGGCAAATTAGGGGTTACAAATGGGTCCCTGGAATACGAATTTGAGAATTTGGTACTTTGTGCACATAAGACATATCCATGATAATTTTCGTTGATAGATAATTTGAATATAAGAAAATGGGAGAAATTTTAGGATATTCTAAGATATATTGTGACCCAGGTATTTTTTTTGTGATTACCTAGAAATTACTTGAATGGGAAGTTTTTAAGGATAAATGAATTAATTTGGAGATAATGTCCAGAAAAATTGGTGATAATATCAAAAATAGGTTTATATCAGAAACATCGATTAAAAGGAGCCATAACCTAGTCAGTATAATTAATTCCCCATTATGGTTTTTATTTAAAAGAACAAAATGAAGAAAAATACGCAAGAGATAGGTCCCTTTGGAGCTAGTCTATTAGGCCTAGGTGGATTCATGAGTGAGGAGGTTATCTCCTCCACCAGGGACTCCAAGATTCCCCAAGAGGCATGCTTCCTCGCTCTAATAGTCTCCCCCCTCTTCAGGTGGTTGGAGTACCCGAGAGTTATACCCTAAGCTCCGCTACACCCAATCGCATCATCCCAACCACCTCTCCACTATCATCGTGATCTGTCATAAGCCATATCTAAATTGTTAGGGTATATCATCTCTCACCTACTCTTATATCATGATTTCCTATATAAGGCATTAAATTTCTTCAGCCACCAGAGAACAAGGAACTCAAACACCCTGTGCCATCTACAAAGACTCTGACACCTAAGGTTACCTCCCCAAAACCTCCACCATATCATAGACCACCTTCATGATAAGACAAAGTTATGCCAGAACTCCTTGTTGGATACCAGGTCTTGCGAAGGAGATAGCAAACACCCGGGGGTCATCTACTTCCAACCATCACATAGAGGTGTGCTTAAGTATGGTCTTTTGACCCTCTTTTCTTTGTCTTTCAATCTTCTGTAAAACCTATCTACATTAGGACCATGTTATCTCTGATCACCACCAACTACACACAGAGCTCAGCTAAGCTCCATGAGGATGTGTGGAAGTGAGTGATGCACCATGTGGCTTGTAGAGCCTAGTACCAGGGAGCTCAATCACTAGGCTGACTCTCCCATGTGGGAGTCATTCCTTTCACATGGATGAAGCAGGCCTAAGTCCATTAGAACAATCTGCCACTAAGTGTGTGGCATACCAAATCATGGAACCATGGCAGTAGGTTCATTGTTCCAGGATCAAAGTTGGCCTAGTTCATGCATTAAGTAATTTTGATCCATTGACATGGCACAACTCTATTGGCCCATATCAAGTTATTTTGCAATTAAGATAGCTAATTATAGGTAGCTTGGGTAACAATGATGTGATATATAAAATTGAATCAAAAAATGACTAGAATCTGAGTAAAATAGAATCAGAACTTAATTATGCTTCTTATTCTAAAAGTATACCCAATACATGATTATGGGGTGATTAGTATATAGCAAATCATTGATTGGTTTAATAAATTTCTCATATCAGTAAATTCTTCTATTTTGAGATATAATCTGATGTTGCTAAGTATAATGAGATCCCAAGTGATGATAACTCTCTTTTGAACAACATTAATGCCAACCGTTAGAGGGAAACCCAAAACCTAAACCCAGATTATGAAGCAAAACATCTAATTCTCAGCAAATGTGATTAACACGATATATGAAAAACATAGATACATTTTTACTTTTTATATCTCATAAAACCTCGTAACAGTGTCACCTCACTCACGACATGTTTAGTCACTACAAGTCATATTCAATCCATTAAAATCAAAATCAAGACTTATTATTCAAATATGAATCAGTTTACATCAGTTACATGAATATGAAGGAATAGCTCGATCTACAACCCATCTCAAGAAAGAGAGAGTACATGAACATTCTAATCTATCTAGATAATTCTATTTATATCTTCTTTGTCATGACCTCTCCTATGGATAGTATTATGCATAAAAACATTTGAAACAACCTCATGAAACTCATATAGAGTCCTAGTGAATGGATCCCTCCCACTCAATCTAAGTACATGCATCACCATCAAATTAATGATAATGAACTTAAAAGACTCTTTGTATATATTGAAAAGTCTAGCCAATAGTTCTAGAATCTGATGAGATAATGTTTATCAAAATGATATAATCAGTCAAATAAGGTAATCATTTAGACCAAATCCCACTTTAATACATCTTTTAGAGCATGTCTATGAACAAATCAATAGATCTTACTTAATTCAAAATGACAATATAGTAGTATGCGTAATAAGTTAAGATCTAAGCATTTAGAGTCAATAAATAACAATAACATCATCTTTGTGACACTCAACCAACTGGACCAGGAACATATCCTTTAGTTTTGAATCTGAAATACACATAAAACATGTCCACCAGGCAAGACTATTCAAATGACAAGTAAATCCAAATCATATATATATATATATATATATATATATATTGGATACTAAATATCAACATCAACCACTTGTCAACATTGAGCTCATAGTCCAAACTACGCAAATAAGAATACAGAAACATTATCTTTATGAAAGAATGATTAATTTCTACCAAAATCAATATGTTCAACAATAGTAGGTCTATCAACTAGTAGTAAAAGGCATATACAAAAATTCAGCTCATATACTACAAGCTAGTCAAGTTTTATTCATTTTCCTAAGAACTATTTGACTTTTACCTCCCCAAGTAGAAGCTGTCACATCTATTTCTTATGTCAACAACTCACCGTCACTACCTTAGGGTTTAGCTAGCCACCCTAAGATATCAACAATAGACGTTGCCCCACCGCAAGTTTGTCTAAGGATGCTCACATGCTCATCTCAGGTACATAACATAGGAATTAGCAAAACAATATATCACATATCACAACATTATCATATTTTTGCATTTCACATATTTAATTCATTAGAGTATATTCCACATTGACATAGACTTTTACATCAAGTAATAAGGGAGAGAGCCACACCATATGTCTCACTCCTAAACCTTGGTATTCTAACCAGATGTCTCACTCCATAAATCCTTCTAATAATGATCATTACACGGAGATATGTTTCATTTCCGCAATCTAGAACTCGATGGAAAATGCTTTTTTGGAGGAGGGAAAGCCCCGCCGCCATTTCAAGGCACCTAACTAGACGTGTCATCATTTTTCTTATTATTAATCTTTCTTAATAATCTTAAAGAAGATCAATCATCATTTATCACATGTGTATATTATCGCATAACCAGAATGACAGAAAACAAATTAGTCTTATCAAGAGAGATAGTGACTAAAATAAGAATCACGACAAATATGTAAATTTTTAACACACATGATTCTTTTCATTTCCACATCATATCATAACAATCATCATCAATGGGATTTTATCCCGATGCATTATCCCATTATCCAACATTTACCCTCATCAGGGTTTCTCAAATGTAATAAGTGCATGTTGAATTCATTCTCACATATTTCTTATCAGTTCATTCTATATCTCATTTCTCAACAAATACTCACATAGACATTAAAACCAATAATAGTATAAGCATGTAGACATATTATATCATTAATCATAATAGAATAGTTTGATCATGCAAGATATACTTATTCCATTTGATTTTATACAAATAAATAAATCTCAAAGCATGAATGTGCATAACACACTTAATACTCCCCACACACTATATACCACACTTCAGTTATGGCTACTATTTAATGTATGCATGATATCATTAGAAATTCATCAGAGAAGGTCATTCTAAGAATACATGTATCCTAACATAGATTTACAATCTAAGAGCAGATTCTCACAAACCAATTCATATCCTTGAACCTCTTCTGGTAATTTTATTTAAACTATACTCATATGCATTTCTTAATCCCTCATTTGAGATTATTATTCATTAGCATCACATAGATCTTATTTAGGGTTGGGGTTGGGTTCTTAGAATCATCTACTAAGTTTCATCATTTTTTTCTTATTTCATATTCATTAGTTTTAACTTTTGTTATTTTATGTCCACTACTACTCTAGGAACTAATCAATCTTAATATTATTTACACATAAAGTTTCTCTTTGCTAGAAATACTTATATTCTAATTTTAGTGTATTCCATTCGTTTTAGGTCAACCTAGATATACTCCAAGTTAATAGATATATTTTATTGATTACATATCATCACAATTCATATCACCCATGTCCATTTCTTATTTTGCATCTACATACATGTACCATGGCATTTGACTCATAATGGCACTTTGGTAAGTAAAGGAAATCCTTCATTCCTTATTAAACATCTCAAATTAGAAGGTACCACATATTAGGGTTTCTTGTTCTTACTCCTTAGTCTTTATTCATCTATTGATTCAGTATTAAGCGACTTATATAAAAGTCTAGCATTCATGTGGGTTTTTCTCATATTCTATATATTATACTAGAATACGGGCATTAGGCCTGTAACATATTAGTAAATTGCATCACCTTCAATTGAAGTAATAACACCTATAGTTGAGAATTCTATCACATTTATAGGATTATATACAACCTTGAGTTTTATCTCTCGTACTCATATCAATACTAGATTTCTAGGGTTTAAGAAGTCATCTTAGTTCAACACATAATAAGAGTGATATCATTCAGTAATCTTGTCATGGTACATAGGGGTTCATTAGGGATATTCACACACATGGAAACCCTAGTTTCCATACCATACAATCAACCAATCATTTATAAGCATACAATGATTTGTTGACTCATTTGAGTCCATCTCTAAACATTAACCCTAGACATGGATTTCCTCCATATCAAATTGTAACATCCCAAGAATTGAGGCCTCTAATAAAATGATCTGAAAAGGAATGATCAGACTATCCATATCACCAAGGTGCACCTCCTTTTTAGGGAGCCCATCACTAAAGAACTCTATGGTTAAGCATGCTCAGCCCAGAGTAGTACTAGGATGGGTGACGAATTGAGAAGTTTATCCTGGCTTGCATGTGGGTAAGGACAAAGCACACACTTAAGGCTAGTAGTGGTCTGTAGGGCTAGTTATTCAATCCTGAAACTATACTAGAGCCTTGGGCAGTGGATTCAGGCATAACACCCTTATATATTGATACTCATCTACATAACATACCCATTTTGTATAAGGATTTAAAATTTCAATTGAGCAACTCATGATTACTGAGTTCAAATATGATTACATTCATGGCAAAGAAATTTCCAAGCATATCGCCTATTGACTGAATTTTAAGCAAAAACGGTATAAATAGACATAGTACTCTATCCATAAGACATACCATATATCTTGAATCAATAGATCAAAAACTAGGCAAATACAAATTAATGAGGAAGGGTCTAAGTCAATAACATTTATTTCCCCCCAAAATAATCCCAATTGATTTTGCAACTACATACAATTACTAGCAATAATAATAATAATCATCATCATCATCATCTAAGACTCTATCCCAACTACATTGGGGTCGGCTACATGGATCCTTCATTTCCATTGAGCTATATCATGGTTCATATTGTGGTTGAGATGTCAAGATTCAAAACCTCTCTTTATAAGCTCTTCCCATGTTAATTTACACCTCCCTCATATTCTATTAATTTTTCTTGACTCAATAGCATTGTTTCATATAGGATCATTAGTCAGTCTGTGTTGCACATTTGCATACCATCTGAGTCGGCCTTCGCACAACTTGTCCACAATGCTCTCCACCCCCACTTTATTCCTAATACAGTCATTTCTCAACTGATCTTTACTTGCATCCCACACATCCATCTCAACATACACATTTCAGCCACATTCATCTTGTTGAGACCATGTTTCTTCACTGCACAACATTTGCTCCATTGAGCATGGTTGGCCGTATAGCTATTCTATAAAACTTTTTTTGTTTAATCTGAGAGGGATCTTGCAATCACATAAAGGTAATGATTATAGAGTTTGATTATTTAGCTAGATATAATTAGGATTTCAACATGATTGTAGATCTTAATAGGGACATGAACACTCATCTAAGGTGACAATCACCTTAAAAATGTAGGTCAAATTCTCAATTTCTAGAAATCCACCAAGGTTATAGATATCAAATCCATTTATTCCTCCTTCTGTCTCAAAAACCCTAGCACTGGAGAATGGGTGAGAAAGAAAGGGAAAAGATGGTGATTTGATATAATTTTGATTGAATTCAGATAACAGATATAATTCATAGTTAGGAGAGAAGAATCAGTAAGAGAGTCTATATAAAGAAGCTAAATAAACTTGATTTTATCATTTCTCAGATGGTAAAGCCCTAGGTCAACATCTCCACCTTCTTCCTCACCCAAACACTAACTCTCCTTCTCTCTCAAGGATTTCATTTCAATAGAATGAATCATTAAACATGAGAGCTACTTGGGTTCTAAGTTACTCATAGGGATAAATTAAGGTTCTTGGGCCAATTCCAAATTGACCCTTCTTTACACTTGCTTTTATTTCAGCATAATTTTCAATGATAAACAAATGTTATAGAAGATTATTTACTTAATGGGTCAAATCTCCTCCAAAAATTATGAAAATTTAGCATGTTGTTTGACATATCATTTTAGATCTCCAGTAAAAACTTCAAATTGTGCAGCATTATCATTAATAAATAAAATCAAAAACTAAAATACTATATGGCAGTCTATAGCATGGTTGATCTGCTTGTTATCGATAAGAAACTCGATCGACATGCCACTCTGTAAAACTAAAAGATAATCCAAAAACAATGAAACTTTAGTAGGATTATGAACTTAAGTTTCCAAACTCAAACTAAAATTTTATATCAAATGGATGTATCGATAAAAATACAAAATTCATATACCAGACTGCTATATTTCATCTTGAATGTATGGTTAGCTAAGTTTGTCTTGGAATAACTCGACCGACAAATAGATCGCAAAATTATTCAAAAATTTTGATATTGTGCAAGAATACAAATAATTGAGTTACCCAAAATATAACCCAATGCCAACTAAATCGGAGTTACATATAAAATAACAAAAATCATTTTGTACATAATTGTATTTATCAGATTTTATATTCACATGTTAAGAAAACCCTAATTTTGGCTGATTAGGGTTTTCGATTCTCAAACCCTAATTATTTGATATAAAGATATACTTGGAGTTTCTCATTATGTTTAAAGAATCATAATTAGACTATTTATCATATTGAAACCGAGCATCTTGACTCTACAAACCACAATCCTATAGATAAGAGAGTGATATGCTTGTTCTTTAGATTTGATACAAACAAGGATAAAGTCATTTCTTAATAGTGGTAATGTACATAACATGAATAACTCAAAAGGTAACCCATAAGATATTTTGTCTTGAAGACAAATATAACATGATATGTGGTTATAGGTTCTATAATCAACATCGCATGTTATAATACACTCATATTAACATAATAACTTAATTATGTGATAACATGTAATTAAATTCATTAAGCATGTTACATATTCTTCTTTTGCAAATTAATATGAAAATAGTGGCTATAATATGTTTAATAAGAGGTATATTGTGCTTTGGAATAACAATTGTTGTTTCCACATCTATAAATATGGATGTTGTACCGTTATAAAAATAAATAGTGAATTAACTGATGTAATAGATTAAATGAGTAAAATATGGAATTTTGTGCATAATAATATAAGAAAACTCTTTCAGAAACAAGGTGAAGATAATAACATTTAATTTAATGAATGTTGATAATAGTGATGGTAATGATCCAAAATCTGATTGTTTTATAAATCATAAGAAATCTCAAATCCCAAATATAATGGTAAACAGTGTTCTTTGGGTCCAACTTAGATTGGGTGCCAAGCTTCACATTATTTGAACAATCCTAACTATCCCAAATTCATTAAGGAAAGAAAATGTAAGCTAAAATAAAAAAAATATTAAATAATATGCTTAATGATCCAAGAGTGGATATAGATGACAAAATCAGATTCTATGTGCCTTAGTTAACTTAGATGCCAGTTTTCATATTAATTGGAGTATGTTTGGTAAGAAAAAGGGTTAAGTTGTAAATATGGAAAAATTATAACAATTAATTCATTTGATTTCCCAATTTAATGATAGTGGCATGTTAAAGTTAGACGTCGGACTCCTTGACGTATACTGCTTCAATAAAAGTTGTTATATGTTGATCGCAACATCAACCTCTCTTCTCCTACCTTCTATTTTCTAACAGTATCCTATAAACTAGTGTGGTTGTGTTGCCATTTTCCTCTCTTGATTTTCTCTTTGTATGGTTTCTTTGTTACCTTCCTTTTCCCACCTTCTGATTCCTCTCCCTACTCAGCACATTCCTAACATAGTTTTAGCAAGGTTTCAAAAACTATAAGACCTAATCGAATCCTCCACCCCCACTTCCCATGTTCTTACCCTACATATCTCTTCTTCCACATATAGGAACACCCCTGGTCTTCGAGCTTCATGGTACCACTCAAAAAATTAGCATGTCGCCTTAGGAAATCCTACTCCCATAGTAGTTGGTCTCGAGACCGCCTATTCCTTTTCCTCAAACTCCACCTTCTCAGTTTGGTCATCTAAGATATTTTTCCATGATGGATCCTTCTATGATTGCCTAAGGTGACAAAGAGGTTACCTTGTGGATTTCTTTGGCCTCTCCTAGCTATGATTTCAGGTGGTTAGGTACTTCATCATTTTTGCCTTTTTCTATTTGGGTTTGTTGGATATGATCTACGAGTTAAATATTGTCATCTTATTTAGGTCCTAATTGACTGATTTGGTCCTTCACGTCCATTTGAACATCACAAATTGGTTCTACACCTTCCTCGAGCTTGATTTCTTGTCTTGCTTGGGTTCCAATTTCTCTCTCAGATCTATCCATGGTGGAAGAGAGCTTTCTAGGGATCCAACTATCTCAATGCCACATTTTAGGCTTGTTGAGTTCGACCTGCAGGATCCAGGGACTCAAAGGCGTCGTCTTCCTCAACTAGATTAGTGTGGAAGATGGAGTTTTAATCCAAAGTAAACCCTTCATCAACCTATGAGACATTGTCATAGATAGCAACAATGGTTGTTGAGTATATTACATTTTTTCCCATGGGTGTTATTATGATTTTTTCTCATCATCGAGGGGTGTTTCGGTAATTTTGTGTCTGGTTCTTCTAAGCCATTTTGATTTTGAAATTTTAGTTTGACCTTCTTTCCCATGTCAGGCATAAAGGTCATTTGATATTAGTTTTGTTTTTATAATTCAATAAATATAATAATAATAATAAATTCATAGATAATTGTCTAAACATTTGAAAAGTAAAATAAAACATGGAATAAGAAAAATATTCTCTTTTGAATGGTACTAGTTTCATTATCTAATTTTAATACTATAAAACAAGATATTTAAGGATTTTATAATTGGCTATATTTTCTTAAATTGATAACTAATAATATATAAGTCATAAAAATAAAGTAAAATATGATAAACTCAAAAAAAATCTACAAGACGATATGGTTTTGATAGCCTAAATCATTAATGACAAAAGGTAAATTTTAAGGTTTATACAGTTAATGTAAACTTAACCCATATCTCATATATGTCTTTAATAGGTTTCTTTCGGACAAAGATGGCATTAGGGTTTTGACCTTGGACATATGTAGACTTCATGTGAAGTATGTTGCATCCCTATTTTCCATATTGAGCATTCACCCATATTTATCACTCTCTCTTGGTCCTTTATAGATATACCCTACATGCTTTTTCTTCTCTCTCTCATGAGAGGTTGATTCATTTGAGTACCTATATTATTTTATTGATCTTGTCAACCATATTTGATGGATTGGACTCATATTTATATCTTGTTCATTTTATTCCATGTAGAAACCCTAATTTGAGTATTTGATACCGTAATCTCCTTGTGTGGACTTTTATGATCGATTTGTGTACCTTGTTGAGGACATGATTGGATATTTGTTTATCGGTCCTCTGACACCACATGATAATTGTTGGATGTTATCATCTTATTGTTTCAAATTGATTGAACTTGTTCTTGCCTATACATTGTACATGGCTTAGACTAATTTTATTTCTAGTAGCGGTACATCTATACAACCATACTTTTGGACATTTTGTCATGTACCAAGTGTGTGTATTCCACTCTTATATATAAGGGTGCATGTATTCTGCCCAGGGTGTGTGTATTCCACCCAATACTTTTACGCTGAGATCATGTGGTGTCCAAACCCTACTTCAAATAACCTTAGTCTGTTGTTTACAAACACTTCTTATGATTTTGATATTATTAGTGTGATATTGTTTTAAGGCAATAAAACTCTTATTATTCATTATCAGTTTATTGAAATTATTATTCTTTTAATGTCCACTTGGATAGTGCTTTTCCTATTCTATGAGAAGCCTTGTTATATTTGATTTTCTTTTTTCAAATATTGCTCAATCCCCAAATAATATGCACATGCTGGCTTTTATGCTGACAACTTCCATTTTATTTTCTCTTGTGGGCTATTATTTCAACCCCTAGGTGAAGGACATGAAATACATGACTAGTAGATGTGGACCTCGCTTAAGGAGATGACTCTTAGGAGATAGACTTGAGATAGTTTAGATATCCCTCTTCTTAGATCTTGATGATGTTTTTCTTTCATGTAAGCCCTTTTAGTGAGATCTTTTGTAATCTTGTATAGTCAGAGATATTATTTTGTTGATAAACTTTAGTTATTCTTGTATACCATTATTTGAAAAATGAAAAGTTTACACCTATTCCAACATGCTTTATAGATTGTTTGGACTAGATGGGTTTATTCCTCAAAGTAAGTGAGGAGTGGATCCCCACTAGGGTCCTACTCCTTACAAAATGGTATTAGAGCCATTATAGTCAGAATCTGACTATTTCAATTTGGTCTCCCTAATTATAACCCTTACCCTACATAGTCACCCTCTAAGTGAGATGCTTACCATATAATTGATCCTAGTTATTCACGAGATGATGAAGGTCGATTTATGATCATATGAGATAAACATAAGAATCATCATAGGTAAACCCTGATGTGATGAGACTCTAGTTGACCATTCCTAGTCGTGACATATCTCTTTGGAAGTTATGATTTTTTTATTAGAATGGAATTGGGTAATGAGGATGCTAGTGTAGCAGGATAAGGAGATCCTAACATTGAAAAATTGAGACTTTGTTTCTCATATTGATTTTCATCCCTATCTTCAGTTTTGTATGACAAATATTTGTCATCAAATTATTTTTCCTTACAATAGCTTATGTACGAAAAATGTTCTCTAGATTTTTTGAGGTTTTCTTGAACTAAGTCAAAATGAACAGATGTGTGAGATCTTGATAGAGTAACCCTATAATTAATTAAATAGAAATCTCAACCCTAGTTTTGGATATGATGTGATGACTAGGAGTATGTGGTTTGTAATAAAGGTTTAGTGGATCTACCCTCTTTACTCCAATAGGTTATGGAGTTATGTACGTAGTGTCTTAGTGGATGCTCATGTGAATTTTAGGGTTGTTACTCTAGAAACGCATGCCCCTAAAACTCAACCCTAGATGGATTAAATCATGTAGTTGGAGGCATGACCTATGTATATCATAAATATACCCTTGTGTTGGTATACTTTCAATTTTGTCTAGTTTATCTTACTAGGTTAAACCTTTTAAGAGGTGGAGTCATGTGTCATATAGATTCTAGGTTGAAATTCAACTAAAAGGGTTGTTTGAGCATAATGATAGAAGCATTAACGAACTCTTACTAGCTTTACCAATAAATTTGCATGGATATAATGATGACCTAACTAAGATAATGAATGAACTCATCTAAGTTGACTATGTCAATATTATTAAAACCAGTTTTGCATATTGAACTGTAACTTACCTAAAGTGGTGACTATAAATAATGCAAGGTAGTAAATAGGTTTGAAAAGTCTTAAAGGATTGGTTTTCTTGTCCCTTTACACTAACTTGCTATAATATTGATAAAACTAGGTTAAACACTTTAAAAATACCATAGGTGTAACTTGACCTGCCATGTCACAATAAATTGAAGTGCAAATAAATCAAGTATAATATAATCCTAATATATATGATTAATGTATGCAATAAAATTTTGAACATTCCATTCAGTTAGTTGCATATAACATGGTGCTTGAATATATGATCAAACCCTAATTGTACACCTTAACTTTAATAGTAAAAAATTATACGTAATTTCTTGGTCAAGATATACATAGTAATTGATCTGTAAATTTACTATACTTAATTGATAACCCTATTATAGATAAAAGGATATATTTTTGTAATATACTCTTGAAGTACCCAAAGGCTTAATCCTTAAAGAATATGTATATGAAGACAATGATGATGATACTACCATCACAAAGTATGTAACTCTAATAAGTGTAATAATGTTGACAAAACCCTAGGCTTTGACTTAACTCTTTAAGTTTAGCTTCTAGTGAGAGAAGATAGTGGAAATAAGATGCTTGGACTAACATAGTTACATCTTTGTCAGTGATGACTCTTTAATCTATGTTTTGAATTCTTGTATTTTGGGGACAAATCATATTAAGGGTTGGAGTGTTGTAACATATTGAAACCTAGAATCTTGATTCTAAAACCCCTGATCCCATAGATAAGAGAGTGGTATGCTTTTTTGTTAGATTTGATCTGAACAAGGATAAAGGCATGTTTTAATAATGTTAATGCAAATAACATGAATGACTCAATAGGTAACCCATAGCATATGTTGGCTTGAAAACAAATATAACGATATGTGGTGTTAGGTTTTATAACCAATATCACATATTATAATACACTCATATTAACATAATAACTTAATTATTTGTAATTTGTAAGTTAATTTATTAATCATGTCACATATGTTTCTTTTTCTAACTAATATGCAAATAATGGCTAAAATGTGTTTAATAAGAGGTATAGTGTGATTTGGAACAAAAATTGATCTTTCCACATCCATAAATATGGATATTGTACCATTATCTTAAAAAAAGTGAATTAATGAAAGTGATAGATTAAATGTGTAAAATGTGGAATTTGTACATAATAATATAAGATAAATCTTTTCTCAACAATTTAAAGATAATTAAATTTAATTTGATGAATGTTGATAATACTGATGGTAATGATCTGAAATCTTGGTTGTTTTAGAACTCATAAAAAGAAATCTCAAATCCCAAATACAATGGTAACATTGTGTTCTTTAAGTCCCAATTAGCTCCGGTGCCAAGCCTCACATTATATGAACAATCCTAACCATCCAATTTTAATAAGGAATGAAAATGTAACATAAACTCAAAATTATTAACTAATATACTTAATGACTCCAAAAGTGGATATAGATGGAAAATCATATTCTACACGTCTCAATTAACTAGATGTCAATTTTCATAATAATTGGAGTTTACTTGTTTCCTTAATTGAGTTTGAGGAAAAAAGTTAAATTGTAAATATTGAAAATCATAACAATTAATCCATTCAATTTCCCAATTTAATCATAGTGTTATGATCAAAATTAGACATCAGACTCCTTATCATATACCACTTTAATAGAAGTCGTCAGATGTTGATTGCAGGATCAACCTCTCTTCTCCTACCTTCCATTTTCTAACATTCTCCTATAAACTTGTGTGGTTGCACTGTCGTTTTCCTCTCCCTATTTTCTCTCCCTATGCTTTCTCTCTTACCTTCCTTTTCCCACCTTCTGATTCCTCTCCCTGATCTATTCATTCCTAACCTAGTTTTAGTAAGGTTTCAGAAACTATAAGACCTAACTAATTTCGCCACCTCCACTTCCCCTGTTCTGACCTCACAGACCTCTACTTCCATATCCATGAATCCCTTGGTCTTTTGGCTTATTGTTACCACTCAGGAAACTAGCAAACCACCTTGGGATATCCTTCTCCCATATTAGTTGGGCTCTAGGCTGCCTATTCCTTTTTCGTCAACCATATGAGATCTTTTGCCAGGACAAATGCTTCTGTGATTGCCTAAGGTCATGGAGAGGTTCATTGTGGCTTTATTTAGCCCCTCATGTCTATTATTTTAGGTGTTCAAGTACTTTCTTCATTTTCCCCTTTTTCTATTTGGGTTTGCCAGTTTCTAATTGACGAGATAAATGTCATCATTCTAGTTAGGTTTTGATTGACTACTTTGGTCCTTCATGTCCGTTTGGACATCACAAATTGGTTTTAAACCTTCCTCTCACTTGATTGTTTTTCTTGCTTAGATTCCTATTTCTTTGTCAAATCTATCCATGGTGGTAGAGAGCTTTCTAGGGCTCTATCTATCTCAACACTACATTTTTGGGCTTGTTGAGTTTGCGTTGGTGCTAGAGACTCAATGATGTCATCTTCCTCGACTAGATCGGTGCCTAAGATAGAGTTTTGATTTGCAGTAAATCCTTCATGAAGGTGTGAACCATTGTCACTGACAACAACAATGGTTGTTGAGTATATTATATTTTTTCCTTGGGTGTTATTCTGATTTTGTCTCATCAGTGAGGGGTGTTTCAGTAATCTCTGGTGTCTGGTTCTTCTAAGTAGTGCTGGTTTTGAAATTCCAATTTCACCTTCTTCCCACATCATGCATCATGGTCTTAGAACCATATGTGAGGACATCAAGGTCATTTGAGTTAACTTTTTTTATTATAATTCAGTAAATATGATCATATTCAAGAATTCATAACTAATTGTCTAGACATTATAATAATAAAATAAAACATATTTTAATTAGAAAAATATATCTTCTAATGGTACTAGTTTCATTACCTATTTTTAATATACTAAATACATGGTTTTATGAATTTTCTAATTGGATAGATTCTATAAAATTCATAACTAATAATATGTAAGTCACGAAAATAAAGCAAAATATGATATGAACTCAAAAATATATGATCTACAAGATGATATGGTTTTGATAACCTCAATCACTAATGACAAAAAGGCGACCTTTAGGGTTTATACAATTAATGTTAGAGCTATAAATGGATATGGGTATACCCGCATACCCTCAAACCCATACCCATTAACCCTGTCATGGGTATGAATTTTTATAACCATGTAACCACTTACCCTTATACCCACATACCCTCCTCTTACAGGATAAGGTTATGGTTATGTATATACCCATACCTTGTATACCCATATACCTAATTACTTATAATTTTATGTAAATAATTTATGTTAAAATATAATGGTGCATATTGTAGGAGTTACATCTAGCAAGTATATGTACCTTAAAATAGTAAACATTTGTATTAGAATGTATTTCTCCATATCCTAGCACTCACATCTAGTAAATATAAGTACCTTGTAGTAGTATAATGAACAAATCCATTGATGTAGTTTTATAGCCATATGAGTACATTTCATTAAATTAAGAAAGACATAAAGTCATTCTCTCATTCCACTTCTCTCTCCTCTTTATGTTGAATGATATTTCTACATAACCTATCCATTTAAGTGTGGTAATTTATTGTATCTCAAAGTTTTTGGTGTATTATTGTAGCAAGTGGAACATAACCGTATACCCAATTACCCATCCATATACCTGGTGGTTATACATATATGGGTATGTTGCGGGTACAACTTTTGACAATGCAAGTATATAATCGTACCCATATCCGCTTAACTAAATTATTACCGTTATAGATATGACCATACCCGCACCATATACTACCCATTTACAACCCTAATTAATGTAAACCTAACCCTAATCTCATATATGTATTTATTAGGTTGCTTGGGGACTGATATGGGATTAGGGTTTTGACCTTGGACATATGTAGACATCATGTGAGGTATGTTGCATCCCTATTTTTCATATTGATATTCACCCATATTTATCACTCTCTCTTGATCCTTTGGACATATGTCCTACACACTTCTCTCTCTCTTTCATCAGAGGTTGACTCATTTGAGTACTTATATTCTTTTATTGATCTTGTCTATGTTATTTGATGGATATTATTGTGAACTCATATTTATATATTGTTCATTTTATTCCATGTGGAAACCCTAATTTGAGTATGTGATACCCTAATCTTTTTGTGGTGGACTTTTATTATCTATCGACATACCTTATTTGCGAACATAATTGGATATTTTTATGGGTCCTTTAACCTCACAAGATAATTGTTGGATGATCTAATCTTTTTTATATAATGAGCAACCCCTCTCAAGATTGGCCACTATTGGACCCCACCCAACCAAGAGTAAACCTCGGGACCAGCCATGCCACTGGGCGGACACCACGACATGCCTAGTAAAAAGCCAACCACTATTGCACCACGGCTGATGCCAAGAGTTGAACTTGGGACCTTTCATTGGATGTTCTCATCTTATTGTTGTAAATTGACTAAATTTGTTCTTTCCCCTACATTGTGCATGACGTTGACTAATTTTACTTTTAGTAGTCATACATTTGTACAACCATACTTTGGAGGTGTGTATTCCATCATGAGTGCATATATTCCACCCGTATATATAAAGGGTGAGCATATTCTGTCTAGGGTGTGCGTATTCCACCCAATACTTTTAGGCTGAGATCCTATGGTGTCAAGGACCTACTTGAAATAACCTTAGTCTATGTTGTTTACATGAATTACTTATGGATTGTGATATTATTATTGTGAAGTTGTTTTAAGGCAAGAAATCCATAATTCTTCATTATAATTTTATTGAAATTCTTATTCTCTTTGATATCCACTTAGATAGTACTTACTCTTCTATGGGAATCCTTATTAAATTTTGTGTCCTTTTCCTAATGTTTATCAATCCCCAATTAATATGCACATACCAAATTTTTTGTTGATAACTCCCATTTTGTCTTGTATTGTGGGGTATGCTTCAAACCCTTTGGTGAAGGACATGGAGGACATGACATGTAGACGTGGACCTAGCTTAAGGATCTGATTATTGGGAGATAGACTTGAGGTAGTTTAGATATCCCTTTTCTTATATCGTGATGATGTTGTTTCTTTCATATAAGCCCCTTTAATGGGAGATTATTTTATAATCTTGTATACATTGAATATAGTCATGAAATAATATTCTGTTGCTATACTTTGGTTATTATTATATACCATTATTTGATAAATGAAAAAATACACCTATTCCAACATGCTTTATAGTGTGTTTGGATTAGATGGATTTATTCCTCAAATAAAGTGAGGAGGGGACCCCCTCTCGGGTCCAACTCCTTACAGACTACCATCATTAGTCTAGCTTTAAACAATGAACCCAGTTAGGCATGCAATCATCCAATTAGACCCTAATTAAATGGAGAATTTTGAAATGAGTTGTTAGAATTATGATGATAATAATTATTATTATTTAGGGATTTTTATCAATAATCATACATATAACAAACTTGGGGTTGAAACCAATGTGTATATCTTTCTATGACCTTAATGAACATTACCTAATATATGGGTTCATAATGACACTTTAGGATCAATACAATAATTAGGGTTATACATAATTTCTAGTTAGGGTTTCTAACCCCTGGGAACAATTATGTGATGGAATTAGGTTTTGATACCCTCATTCATATTCCACCAAGACAACCCTTAACCTAGATTAGAACCTAAGATAAGTATAATATGAATAATGGTAATACAGGGTGACACATATGTATTATACATGCATGTAGATAATGTTGATTAAATGATTGATTGCTTGGATTTGTTGAATGAACATACTTGAAGTATATTTTATGGTTAAACATAAGGTAAGTGGTTATGATTATGAATACTCACATGTATTGACTCTAGAGATTGTCGAAGGTTTCTTGGAGTTTGTTGAAAATAACCTATTGGATGTTTAATTATTTCATGCAAACTAAAAGGCCCCTATGAGTATCACAAAGTATAGAATATTTTGAATCCTGGTTACACCCATCAAGGGATAATGCACATAAGTCTAATGATGGAAAATGATTGCACAGAGAGGGCATACCAAGAATGGGTTATAATGTGAAATGAAAATACAAGTTTCATATGTGCCATTAAATTATTGCTGGATATATATATCACACATGATGTTTTGTATGAACCAACGTACCAGTATAGAAATATGTTGACTGCATTTTGTTTTTTGGTGTTTTAGGTAGTTGATACACATGATACATGGACATGAAGATAAAGATGAATTCTATTGAAGATAATATAGTTATGCCAATGAGGATTAATTAGATGTACTACTTCCTTTCAATATATGTTAGTTCTCATGTTGATATATTCATGTAACTCCTTAGAGGAGCTCATTATACAATCGTGTAAACATTACTTGTTCACATAACTTGAAATTATTTGTTATTGTTTTTTGTTAAATATAATCCTAGAAAAATTAGGTATCAACTCATAAATTCTAGGTATCTCTTAACTAGTGGATGCTAAGAATTGAGAGTTGTTACAATGCCACTATATAAGTCCTAGTTTTAGTTGCATTTTTCATCCTAGTTTTGCATTTTGGTTTAGAATTAGATTGATTTAGGTTTCTTTGTAATTTGTCAAGTTTTCTGATGTAATGACTTGTAGGGAAGGTTGAGGTCAGAAGTACCTATCATGCATCTCCTCCATTGCATGCTTACACAATGTCACAAGGGATCGACTAATGCATTACATCAACCTATATTAAAACTTTCTCAATAAGCTACTTTGATAACATCCCTGACAATCACTTTGACATCTCTATATCCATGTTGATACTTCCTATATCGACATCGGATAAGCATATGCCACACCAATGCATCATTTGCTTCCCACATTGATTTATTCCTTCCATACTATCATCATCACCTTGATGTGATGCATCACCCTACTCCACCACGTCGTTGATGTACTACATCAACCATGTTTCCTGACATGATGCCCTATCCTATGTAGCCACCAGTAGATGCACTTTTAAACTCTTCACCTCCCTCTAGATTCCACACTTTGATCAATGATCTTAATTTGATTTATTCCCAACCTATATGTCTCATGTCGTGGCAAATGCTTGTCACCCTACCATGGTTGACACATGTACTACAAATAGTTAGGTTTTGAACCACAAATCCTAGTTCTTTCCTGTAAACCAACCCAATCCTCCTTGTTGAGAAATATCTCATTTAGGGTTTAAAACACAAAAGCTTTTCCACCTTGATAACTTAGTACTTCTCACCTCACTTGATCCACCTCATATGTATCACCCAACCAAGGCTTTCAAAGATCGGCCATAAAGGAGGAAAGATAATGGAGGTCCTTTACCACATCACTTAAGTTATCACTAAGTATCTAAGGATCAACCTCATAAAAAGAAAGAATGACAGTTCCATCTATAAACTATGTAATTCCCCAAATTCTAAGTAATCTAATGTTTATAATTGTATGCTTATGAGGCCCTAGCCAAATACATGACACACATGCTAAATTGATTTAATGGTCTATAGGTTAATTTTGAGCCCATTATTATCCATAATAGCAATAGGGTAAAATGGTATTTAGTCTATTGGTGTGTGTTAATTAATTTTCATATATTTATATACATATATATATATATATCATCAAAATAATGAGAAATACATTTTGACCAAGTTTAGTTTAATAATGTTCATATAAAATGATATGTATTATTAACCCAAAAATAGGATTGTGAGAAATAAAAAAACATTAAATGGTTTTATTTTGAAATTCTAAGACCTTAATTATATTCCTTAGATACATACACAGTAATGGTTAAAGTTTTATGATTTTTGGTTAATGATAGATAAGGAAATAAATTCAAGAAATAAGTCTAGATGTGGTTCATTGTCAAATAAATCAAATAATTTGAGATATGATAAATTAATTGTTTCTCGATATTTAAAAATGATAATGAAACAAATATCAAACTCATAGTCAAACATCATGATATCGAGGTTCTACCTTTCTAGTAATTTCATTTGGGGGAAAGTTCAATGTTTGTTTTGGGAGTAATTAATGATAGGAGAAAATTTGAATTGATATATTTTTAATTTCAAAAGAGGTTAGGTTCCAAGTCCTTTAAGGCAATAAATGCATGAGACATTTATTAAAAAAATTATTATGAAGTTACTTATTAGTTTGGATTGGAAATAAATGTTAAGAAGTCATCAATATTCGTTTTAGAGTTGCTATTTTAGGAAAGTTGGATAAACTAAATGTATACTAATTGAAATTTAGTTGATATTGAAGCAATATGTTTGACATAGAATTAGAGGGAACTTAAGGATGTACTTCATTATGTTTGTCAACATTCAAGTCATGTATAAATTAAACATAGTAGAACTAATTTTATAAAAAAAATGTAGTAATTGGATATTATAAGAAATTATTGGCATTGGACCACCACCTTTCTAATACAATTGGCAACCTTGACATGGAAAAGGAAATTAAATTTTGTGTATTTGAATGCGATTTGAACCAAAGAAAAATGGAAACTATGTATTTTATATGCACAATTGAACATTCTTTACCTTTACATAAATATAAGATCATGTCAAATATATATGATTTTAGTAGGGGTGATTAATCCAGTCAAATAATTTTCTTAGTAATTTTGACCATATTACTTTTTGTTTTGGGAAATATATATGGAAGTAAAATTAAAAGTAGTCTCAAACCCTTCTGAATGATTTTATTTCCTTTCATAAATAAGAGTGATTGGTCCAAACATCTGGTAAGAAACCAAAAGTTAAAGAGTTTTATACGTAATGCAGTTGATAGAAATGGAATGTTTATGATATATATAGTTTCAATTTTATATCAGAATAAGATAAATATGATAATGTAATAGATAGTAGTTTATTTGAGATTTATAGGATGTGCAATAAATGTTTGTATATTATGTTGGTGTTGGATGATTGAATAATTAATTTATAGAAAAGAAATTAGGAGTAGATTCAGAAATAATAGATTAAGATTCAGAGATAAGAAATAAATAAAAGAGATAGAACATGACATCAAAACATTAACTATATACATTATAGGATAAGTCCTCACCAGAGAGTTTTGAGATGATTTAGAGGACATTACAGGTGTGATAGAGGGCACATTGTGTCAACTGGGGGTGTTTTGTACCATAGATGTAAGGAGTGGGACCTGAGAGGGGATCTACTCCCTACTAGATTTGAGGAATAAACCATCCAGTCCAAACGCACTAAGAAACAATATTAGAATAGGTGTATTTTTATGGGTCCTTTAACCTCACAAGATAATTGTTGGATGATCTAATCTTTTTTATATAATGAGCAACCCCTCTCAAGATTGGCCACTATTGGACCCCACCCAACCAAGAGTAAACCTCGGGACCAGCCATGCCACTGGGCGGACACCACGACATGCCTAGTAAAAAGCCAACCACTATTGCACCACGGCTGATGCCAAGAGTTGAACTTGGGACCTTTCATTGGATGTTCTCATCTTATTGTTGTAAATTGACTAAATTTGTTCTTTCCCCTACATTGTGCATGACGTTGACTAATTTTACTTTTAGTAGTCATACATTTGTACAACCATACTTTGTAGGTGTGTATTCCATCATGAGTGCATATATTCCACCCGTATATATAAAGGGTGAGCATATTCTGTCTAGGGTGTGTGTATTCCACCCAATACTTTTAGGCTGAGATCCTATGGTGTCAAGGACCTACTTGAAATGACCTTAGTCTATGTTGTTTACATGAATTACTTATGGATTGTGATATTATTATTGTGAAGTTGTTTTAAGGCAAGAAATCCATAATTCTTCATTATAATTTTATTGAAATTCTTATTCTCTTTGATATCCACTTAGATAGTACTTACTCTTCTATGGGAATCCTTGTTAAATTTTGTGTCCTTTTCCTAATGTTTATCAATCCCCAATTAATATGCACATACCAAATTTTTTGTTGATAACTCCCATTTTGTCTTGTATTGTGGGGTATGCTTCAAACCCTTTGGTGAAGGACATGGAGGACATGACATGTAGACGTGGACCTAGCTTAAGGATCTGATTATTGGGAGATAGACTTGAGGTAGTTTAGATATCCCTTTTCTTATATCGTGATGATGTTGTTTCTTTCATATAAGCCCCTTTAATGGGAGATTATTTTATAATCTTGTATACATTGAATATAGTCATGAAATAATATTCTGTTGCTATACTTTGGTTATTATTATATACCATTATTTGATAAATGAAAAAATACACCTATTCCAACATGCTTTATAGTGTGTTTGGATTAGATGGATTTATTCCTCAAATAAAGTGAGGAGTGGACCCCCTCTCGGGTCCAACTCCTTACAGACTACCATCATTAGTCTAGCTTTAAACAATGAACCCAGTTAGGCATGCAATCATCCAATTAGACCCTAATTAAATGGAGAATTTTGAAATGAGTTGTTAGAATTATGATGATAATAATTATTATTATTTAGGGATTTTTATCAATAATCATACATATAACAAACTTGGGTTTGAAACCAATGTGTATATCTTTCTATGACCTTAATGAACATTACCTAATATATGGGTTCATAATGACACTTTAGGATCAATATAATAATTAGGGTTATACATAATTTCTAGTTAGGGTTTCTAACCCCTGGGAACAATTATGTGATGGAATTAGGTTTTGATACCCTCATTCATATTCCACCAAGACAACCCTTAACCTAGATTAGAACCTAAGATAAGTATAATATGAATAATGTTAATACAGGGTGACACATATGTATTATACATGCATGTAGATAATGTTGATTAAATGATTGATTGCTTGGATTTGTTGAATGAACATACTTGAAGTATATTTTATGGTTAAACATAAGGTAAGTGGTTATGATTATGAATACTCACATGTATTGACTCTAGAGATTGTCGAAGGTTTCTTGGAGTTTGTTGAAAATAACCTATTGGATGTTTAATTATTTCATTCAAACTAAAAGGCCCCTATGAGTATCACAAAGTATAGAATATTTTGAATCCTGGTTACACCCATCAAGGGATAATGCACATAAGTCCAATGATGGAAAATGGTTGCACAGAGAGGGAATACCAAGAATGGGTTATAATGTGAAATGAAAATACAAGTTTCATATGTGCCATTAAATTATTGCTGGATATATATATCACACGTGATGTTTTGTATGAACCAACGTACCAGTATAGAAATATGTTGACTGCATTTTGTTTTTTGGTGTTTTAGGTAGTTGATACACATGATACATGGACATGAAGATAAAGATGAATTCTATTGAAGATAATATAGTTATGCCAATGAGGATTAATTAGATGTACTACTTCCTTTCAATATATGTTAGTTCTCATGTTGATATATTCATGTAACTCCTTAGAGGAGCTCATTATACAATCGTGTAAACATTACTTGTTCACATAACTTGAAATTATTTGTTATTGTTTTTTGTTAAATCTAATCCTAGAAAAATTAGGTATCAACTCATAAATTCTAGGTATCTCTTAACTAGTGGATGCTAAGAATTGAGAGTTGTTACAATGCCACTATATAAGTCCTAGTTTTAGTTGCATTTTTCATCCTAGTTTTGCATTTTGGTTTAGAATTAGATTGATTTAGGTTTCTTTGTAATTTGTCAAGTTTTCTGATGTAATGACTTGTAGGGAAGGTTGAGGTCAGAAGTACCTATCATGCATCTCCTCCATTGCATGCTTACACAATGTCACAAGGGATCGACTAATGCATTACATCAACCTATATTAAAACTTTCTCAATAAGCTACTTTGATAACATCCCTAACAATCACTTTGAAATCTCTATATCCATGTTGATACTTCCTATATCGACATCGGATAAGCATATGCCACACCAATGCATCATTTGCTTCCCACATTGATTTATTCCTTCCATACTATCATCATCACCTTGATGTGATGCATCACCCTACTCCACCACGTCGTTGATGTACTACATCAACCATGTTTCCTAACATGATGCCCTATCCTATGTAGCCACCAGTAGATGCACTTTTAAACTCTTCACCTCCCTCTAGATTCCACACTTTGATCAATGATCTTAATTTGATTTATTCCCAACCTATATGTCTCATGTCGTGGCAAATGCTTGTCACCCTACCATGGTTGACACATGTACTACAAATAGTTAGGTTTTGAACCACAAATCCTAGTTCTTTCCTGTAAACCAACCCAATCCTCCTTGTTGAGAAATATCTCATTTAGGGTTTAAAACACAAAATCTTTTCCACCTTGATAACTTAGTACTTCTCACCTCACTTGATCCACCTCATATGTATCACCCAACCAAGGCTTTCAAAGATCGGCCATAAAGGAGGAAAGATAATGGAGGTCCTTTACCACATCACTTAAGTTATCACTAAGTATCTAAGGATCAACCTCATAAAAAGAAAGAATGACAGTTCCATCTATAAACTATGTAATTCCCCAAATTCTAAGTAATCTAATGTTTATAATTGTATGCTTATGAGGCCCTAGCCAAATACATGACACACATGCTAAATTGATTTAATGGTCTATAGGTTAATTTTGAGCCCATTATTATCCATAATAGCAATAGGGTAAAATGGTATTTAGTCTATTGGTGTGTGTTAATTAATTTTCATATATTTATATACATATATATATCATCAAAATAATGAGAAATACATTTTGACCAAGTTTAGTTTAATAATGTTCATATAAAATGATATGTATTATTAACCCAAAAATAGGATTGTGAGAAATAAAAAAACATTAAATGGTTTTATTTTGAAATTCTAAGACCTTAATTATATTCCTTAGATATATACACAGTAATGGTTAAAGTTTTATGATTTTTGGTTAATGATAGATAAGGAAATAAATTCAAGAAATAAGTCTAGATGTGGTTCATTGTCAAATAAATCAAATAATTTGAGATATGATAAATTAATTGTTTCTCGATATTTAAAAATGATAATGAAACAAATATCAAACTCATAGTCAAACATCATGATATCGAGGTTCTACCTTTCTAGTAATTTCATTTGGGGGAAAGTTCAATGTTTGTTTTGGGAGTAATTAATGATAGGAGCAAATTTGAATTGATATATTTTTAATTTCAAAAGAGGTTAGGTTCCAAGTCCTTTAAGGCAATAAATGCATGAGACATTTATTAAAAAAATTATTATGAAGTTACTTATTAGTTTGGATTGGAAATAAATGTTAAGAAGTCATCAATATTCGTTTTAGAGTTGCTATTTTAGGAAAGTTGGATAAACTAAATGTATACTAATTGAAATTTAGTTGATATTGAAGCAATATGTTTGACATAGAATTAGAGGGAACTTAAGGATGTACTTCATTATGTTTGTCAACATTCAAGTCATGTATAAATTAAACATAGTAGAAATAATTTTATAAAAAAATGTAGTAATTGGATATTATAAGAAATTATTGGCATTGGACCACCACCTTTCTAATACAATTGGCAACCTTGACATGGAAAAGGAAATTAAATTTTGTGTATTTGAATGCGATTTGAACCAAATAAAAATGGAAACTATGTATTTTATATGCACAATTGAACATTCTTTACCTTTACATAAATATAAGATCATGTCAAATATATATGATTTTAGTAGGGGTGATTAATCCAGTCAAATAATTTTCTTAGTAATTTTGACCATATTACTTTTTGTTTTGGGAAATATATATGGAAGTAAAATTAAAAGTAGTCTCAAACCCTTCTGAATGATTTTATTTCCTTTCATAAATAAGAGTGATTGGTCCAAACATCTGGTAAGAAACCAAAAGTTAAAGAGTTTTATACGTAATGCAGTTGATAGAAATGGAATGTTTATGATATATATAGTTTCAATTTTATATCAGAATAAGATAAATATGATAATGTAATAGATAGTAGTTTATTTGAGATTTATAGGATGTGCAATAAATGTTTGTATATTATGTTGGTGTTGGATGATTGAATAATTAATTTATAGAAAAGAAATTAGGAGTAGATTCAGAAATAATAGATTAAGATTCAGAGATAAGAAATAAATAAAAGAGATAGAACATGACATCAAAACATTAACTATATACATTATAGGATAAGTCCTCACCAGAGAGTTTTGAGATGATTTAGAGGACATTACGGGTGTGATAGAGGGCACATTGTGTCAACTGGGGGTGTTTTGTACCATAGATGTAAGGAGTGGGACCTGAGAGGGGATCTACTCCCTACTAGATTTGAGGAATAAACCATCCAGTCCAAACGCACTAAGAAACAATATTAGAATAGGTGTATTTTTCCATTTCTCAATTGATGGTATATGAAATACCAAAGTATAGCCACAAAATAATATTTCATGGTTATATTCAATTTATGTAAGATTATATAATATTCTCCCATTAAGGGGCTTACATGAAAGACACTACATCAGAAATCTAAGTAGAGGGATATCCAGCTATCTCAACTCTATATCCCATTAAGAGTCATCTCCATACGCTAGGTCCATGTTTGTATGTTCTGTCCTCCATGTCTTACACCTGGTGTTGGAAGCATACCCCCAGAAGAGAAGACAAAAAATGGAAATTATCAGCAAAGAAGTCAGTACAAGCATAACAGTCGGGAATTGAGAAATATAAGGGAAAAAGGATATCTAATATAACTAGGCTTCCCATAGAAGAGGAGAAGTGATATCCAATTATATATCAAGAGAATATGGATTGCAATAAGATGATGATCAAAAAATAAATGTGCCACTAATAAAACATATGAGGTGCCCCAAAAGGACATATAAAGAGTTTAGGGCACAAAACCCAACACAATATTAATCAACATGCATGCATGTCATATAAGAATAACACTAGCAAAATATAAATAATGATGGTGGCTAAGGCTCATAACCTTAAAACCTGATATAGTAAGGCATATAACCGAACTCCCCATATATGAAGTGGGTAGAAAACCAAGGTATGGGGCACATAACCTCCATCCAAAAATACCATGGGCACATAACCCAGAGTATGGTGCACATGACCTCCATCCCAAAAATAAAGGGCACATAACCCATAAAAACCAAAGTACTTACACAAATATAGGGCTACTGAATCATAAAGCATGAAAAATGTAGAGGGAAGTAAAATTGTTGTCATATGAATGTAATAACTAAGGTTTCCATCACATAAATGGACAATATAAAACATACACCACATAAGTGGGGAAGATAGTTCATATCCACAATTAGGGTTCACTATGAAATAAAGTACAATTCAGAGTCAATAAGAACATCCAAAAAAATAAAATGATCACAAAATCATAACCAACATAGAATCTTTCACATGAAATAAATTTTCATAAGAGAGAGAAATTGTGTAGGATAATTTGTCCATAGGACCAAGAAAGAGAGGGAACATGAGTGATTGCTCAATATGATGAATAGGGATGCAACAACCTCACATGAAGTCTACATATGTCCAAGGTCAAAACCCTAATTCTATCTCAGTCCATAGGAAACTTATTAAAGGCAAATATGAGATTAGGGTTAAGTTCACATTAATTGCATGGACCCCAAAAATTGCCTTTTTATTATCAATGAATTAGGAGTTGGTAACAACATGGGATCCACCCTATGAGTTAATGAATACTCCCATGCTACCCCAGGGTCCACAACTTACTGTATAAGACATTGATCAAGTGGACAATTTTTCTATGATGCTCTAGAAGACCCCTTCCTTCCATAAGAACATGGTCATACCATGAAGTTTTTGAATGCCTTAAAGCAAGGAAATAAAAGCATCACATCCCTCATGTCTTCCTTTAAAGTTGCTTGCACCACGAAAGCAAAGATGATAACGACTCCACCCAAGAGGATTGTAGTAATAGAGCAAGTCAATTTTGTTCTTGACTACCCCTTCCCCAAATAGAGGAAATATCATGGTGTCCCTCTCATTCCTTGCTACATCAACTTTCAATTTGTGGAGCCCACACTCCTTGATTGGGCTCCAGTGTGAGCATCATTCCTTATAGCTTACTTGTCAAGCTTTGTCTATAAAGAATGAAACTTGTGGATTGCATTCTATTACAAGCCAATGCATCCAACAAGATACCTATGAGTATGGGAAAAAATGGAGTGTCAACTATCCAACATATTTTATTGTAATGGATATGAATCAAAAGTATGGGAAGAACCACATCATCCTAGGGAGGCAATTCTTATGCACAGTGGATGTGAAGATCAAAGTGTGAATTGTCATCATGACAGTCTATTATATGAGGAAAAAGGTAGAGATATTCATGTTCATCACTAAGGAAAGGAAGAACATAATGGATGACCTTTGTGACAATGGTGATTATACTAACTTTTGTGAGAGTTGGATGGAAAATAATACCTAAAAATCCTTGCATTTACCTGGGATGAAGATCATGTGGTAAAAGCTTTGGAGAGGGTCACTTTGAATGAGAAGGAGGACAACTTGGGTGTGGAGACATGATGGTGGAAAGAACAACAACTTCATTGAAGGCTCTAAACTTAGTGCTAGTAGGACACAACCTATGTCAATTTGAGAGTCTTTCTCTCAAAACCCTGTTTCTTGTTATACTTTAGTTTTTCCAATAAATACATACACACATCATACTTGATAGTTTTTCTATTTGTGAATAACGTTAGAATAGGTACAATGGTGGAAAGATGGTACATGAAGGATCTCACCAAGGAGAAGATAAAAATTGAAATGAAAAATGAATATTAGTGAAAAATCTACAAGACGGAGTCCAACACGATGGTTCCATACACAAGGTTGTGTTGTTGGCAAGACAGAACGACCATTTTGCACAAAACAACCATCGTGGCTCTGCCCATCTCACCTAGTGCTACATTGATCACTCCATCTCTTGGGATATATCTACCACGACTCCATACCTTGTACCATATTATTCTAAATTTCTATTTCATGTTGAGGACAACATGGTTTAAAAGTTTAGGGTGGTAGGGTAGTAAGTCCTTCCTTAAACTCATGTTTCTCTATGTATCTTGTTCTAAATTTTTGTCGAGATGATCAAATAGTCTAACTAACTCTTATACTTGACCAACATACTTTGTGTGTTTGTTTTCATATCATGTAGTTTATTTCATGCATTTTGTGTAATTTTTTTAATTTTTTTGCTTTTCATGTCATGCATTGCATCTCATGCAATTTTTTTTGTAATTGTGTGTTTAAGATAGGATTCGCTTGCTATATGCTATTAATTCCCTAAATGTTGGTTTAGATGTGATTGAGTGCAAGTTGGCACCATTTTGGCCAATTTTGCCCAAATTTCGAATGTCTTGCCCAAGAGGCATGCTTGGACCTAATCTCCACTTTTTTAATTGAAAATCTTGACATATGAGAAATGCATGCTACATTCTTGTGTTGCATTGATAAATGGTCTTAATTGTTGACCTTCTACATGTGAATCACTTCTACCACGTTTGAGAATTGTTCAGTTGAATTGTGATTTGAGCAAGCTATGAATGCTTAGGGTTTGTAGAATCGCATGATAAAAGCATGAATTTTGTATTGCTCACTCATGTAATGTGACATTATTTGATTAAATGTTGGAATAATCTCATTCATGAGATATTATGTTGAAAACAATACTAGTGACCCCCCTTTGACCCGACCTTTCTTTCATCATCTTCTTACCTCTCTATCTCATTAAAAGAAGGCCAAAGTGCACATATTCAACCTTGGCCACCTCCAAACGTTTGGGGTGGCCATATCTATGTCTCCCCACTTTACTCTCATCACCATGTACCCTAGATACACCAAGGGAAAACAAAAAAAGGAAGAAAAGAAAATGCAAAAAGAAAATAAGATGATCCTATGTAATAGCATCTAAATAAAGAAAGTCCCTATGTAATAGCACTCTAAAGTCTTAAACAATCTCCTTCTTCTGTTTGCATACCCATTGATCTAGAAAACATCAAACCTAGCTCACTTCACCCTTTTACTATAGACATGTGGTCACATAGTATGGTTTGAAGTATGAAATTGAATGCATGAAGGTGAAACAACAATCCTAGTCATTTTTTATTATCACCACCATGAAACAGTCTACCTAGAGATGCATGAAAGGCATATAGATTAATTGTGCATTCTATGGTCTATATTTGAAGTTTGTATGCTCAATGCTTAATTCATTATTAGTTTGTGAAAGTGGAGACGAGAGAGGTGGAACACATGTACTTAGTCACCATTAAGCCCATTTAGTCAATAATCATCCATTGAAATGCATTTATCATTCTTGTTTGTTGAAATACTCGAAGAGAGATTGTGTAATGACCCCGCCTCCCGGTAACCCCCAATTAGGGGAGACCAAAAGGTCATAGCTGTTATCCCAATTTTCCATTTCAATGGTTCGGCAAATAATCAATAATAATTATTAAATTCTACCAAAAACTATACTGAAAAGCTGGAATAAAATGAAACTTTGCATACCTCTTTAAAATCTTGGATTTATAAACTTCTATCCACAACTTGAGTGAATTCTAACTAATCCACCTTGTACTTTAATTCATTAATTCACAATGTGTCACTTTACTATTTGTCCTTTTCATATTGTACCTAAAATGCTGACAAACAAAATGTTAGTCAGCATAAATGAATATGTCGGTATGTGGGAACAACCAAAATTTCACAAATATTGCTAACAACCTAAATATCACAATTAAGTTATTTAACAATCCAAATTACATTTTCAATGTGACATTCTCCACCGCTTTTGCCCTAACCCTGGAATACCCTCTCTAAGGTTTTTCCTTTGCATTAGACATAAGGTCACCTTCTCCATCCTGAGCTTGGTGCCTGGGGTCACCTCTCATGGTGCCCAATAGTCATGCAAGAAACATAAGGCCACCTTCTCCAACCTGAGTTTGGTGCATGGGGTCACCTCTCATAGTGCCCAATGGTCTTCCCTCTTGGCCTTGACCTAATTGACCATCCCTCGAGGGCTTCGTCATGAATCATACATCAAGGTGGCATGTAGGTGCGAGAATGCAAATTTATAATTAATTGTGATAATCATAGTGACTTTAAAGATTTGCATAACTGAACATCCAACAGTTAGGTTGCATCCAATTCGATCAATCATTCGAGAAAACTCAAGATCTATCCAAACCAACTTGCTTCTTAGGATTTCTACCCCTTTTTAGGGTTTCACTTGCAATTAGGGTTTTTCCTTCACTTTTAGTACCACAAACCCTAATTAGACAAAACTACTTATAAACCCTAAATTTCACATCCTATCTCTCCTAGTAGGCTTAGGAACAATATTTATCAACCTTTTCCATATATTTCGAATTACACATAGTTTTCTCTTCTTTTACCCTAAATTAGGGTTTCTAGATCCATTATCTTGCATTTTTGGTTCATAACCCTAACTCATGCAATTTCTCATCAAAATGAGGTTCAAGCCTATCACTATCATTCAACAGGTTAATATTACTCGAATTAACCTATTAAGCTTCATAGATTCATTCATTAACCTCAATTAGGGTTTCTAACCAAATTTTAATACATTTTCCATCAACTTAACATACTTTTGCAAATAGAAACGAAATTAGGTTCTCAAAAAGCTTTTATTGTGTTCCTTGTTTTTTCTGATCAACTTTCATATATTAAGTTTTATCATTAAATCTTCCTAGTAATTTGTATGAATTTTACAAGGAAAACATATTTTCTGGAATATTTGAGCAAAGAGGGTGATTCACCAAAAATCTGAGGGCACTCAATCAGTAGTCTGCTGGTCCACCCTTTGGATCCGACGATCTACATCGTGCGCCTCCACTCGCGAGGTAACTAAGCCGGTCGAGCCTGAGACTGTTGGATCTCTTCACGAGACCACGATGGAACGCGATCGGACGATCACTACTCGTCATCCTCTTCCTTTGCTGACGCTCGACTTGTGGTGGTGCTGAGGCGGAGCTCTCACCAGAGAGGGATTGATCTAGAGGTAGTGAGGGAGCTAGGACTCGAGATGTAGTCATTTGGGATCACGATGATGTGAGGAATTGAGAGGGGGTCTATTTATAGGATTTGGGGGCTCCATTAGGGTTTCCCTACCCTCGTCGTCGCCTGTTCCTCAGCTCGATTGGGTTTTCCTATAGAAACCTCAGAACACCCTAAGAATAGGGTCGTTTGTGACTGGAATCGCCTCCCAAAGACCCTCGTGGTCTTGGATTTGTGGCAAGTGGGAAGAAATGTGAGGAAATCACATTGGGAAATCTCGGTTGCCCTCTCCCTTTCCTTCTCTGAATCAAGGTTGGTGATGGACAACCACCATTGGATCTGTGATCCTCTAGACCACGTGAGGTATCCAACAGCTGTAATCACTCCCCTATTTATAATTTCTTAAAAACGAGGGGAAAATGGTATTAAACGATGAAATCTTGTGAAAATCATATCTCTCTGCTCGTTTATTATTTTTCACCCAAATTTTATAGGAAACTCTGTCTTGGCATTATCTACTCGTATATTAAATTTGAAACCCAAATTCTATAGGAAAATGGTGTTTCCTTCATATGCAAGTTATTCATTAATAAAACCAAATTAATTGATATTTCCTCTTTCTTTTGTCATTATCTTATCATCTTGGATTCCTTGGACCTCAAGGAACCCTAAAGGCACGAAATCCCATCTTGGGAAATATTCCTTTGCCTTTTTCCCTTATTCTTTTCTCTCTTTCTTACTTATTCCTTTTATTAAATAAATTCATTTTTCTTTTATCTTTTTTCTTTCTTGTAATTGGGCTCAATAGCCAATAAAGGCCACTAAGCAACCAAACAAGGCTATTGTCAATGAAATCCATCCAATACAAACAAATAAATCAACCATTGATTTCATTTATCATTAAAAGGAGATCTACAAATCTCATTACATATTTTAGTAAAAATGAGGTTATAACATCCTCCCCTCCTTATAGGAATTTTGCCCTCAAAATTCAACAATCAAACAAACAAGTTAGGATATGCTTTTTCCATGCCCGTCTTCAGCTCCCACGTGGCCTCATCCTCTCCATGGTGCTTCCAAAGAACCTTTACCATCTCTATATTCTAATATCTGAGTTCTTTCACCTTGGTATCTAGAATCCACAAAGGTGACTCAAGATAGGTCAGCTTCCCTTGAAGCTCAATAGGCTCAATGCTCAGCACATGGCTCAGATCTTGCACATGTCGCTTCATATTGGACACGTGAAACACATCATCCATCATACTATACTGAGGGGGTAATGCCAAACAATATGCAGCTTCACCAATCCGTTCTAATACCTCAAACAGACCCACATATCAGGGACTCGACTTTCCTCTATTCTTGGCTATAGCTCAGAGCAGTCAGATTTTTAGAAATACATGCTCTCCCACAGTGAACTTCACGTCAGTCTGCTTCGCATCAGCATATGACTTCTGTCATTCCTGGGCTCTCTTCATCCTCTGCTTGATCAAAGTGACTTTATCATCATACACTTGGAGTTCCTCTGACCTCAACAAGGTCCTCTTACTGACATCATCCCAATGAAGTAGTGACTGACACAGTCTCCCATAAAGAGCTTCATACAGAGACATCCTGATACCGGCTTGGTAGCTGTTGTTGTAGGCAAACTCATCTAAAGGTAGGTATTGTTCCCACGATCCACCCCAATCAAGCACATAAGATCTCAACATATCCTCTAATGTCTGGATCGTCCTCTCTAACTGACCATCCGTCTGGGGGTGATAAGCAGTACTAAACGTCAACCTTATACCAAGTTCCTCTTGAACGTGCTTCCACAACTTGGAAGTAAACTTTGGGTCTCTATCAGAGATGATGGAACTGGGTACGCCATGCAAACGTACTATCTCTCTAATATACAGCTCAGCTAGATCTGACACCTTAGCAGTGGTCTTTAGGGCAAGGAAGTGTGCTGACTTGGTAAGGTGATCTACCACAAACCATATTGCATCATGACCTTTCTTGGTCCGGGGAGACCCACTATGAAATCCATGGTGATCTATTCCCATTTCCACTCTGGAATCTCTATCGACTATAAAAGTCCACCCGGTCGTTGGTGTTCAGCCTTCACCATCTGGCACTTAAGATAGTTGGCCACATATGCCGCAATATTTCTCTTCATTCCTGGCCACCAGAAAAACCTGTGCTGGTCCTTGAACATCTTGGTAGTTCCCGGGTGCACTGTGTACTTAGAACCATGAACCTCTTACAGGATACATTCCCTTATCCGTGAATCCTCATGAACCCATATACGATTCTCAAATCTAATCCCTCCATTTACTCCCACTGAGAGACGAGTCTGTGGCTTCTTCATCAAGCCCTTCATCTTGTCGAGTTCCCCACTGACCAACTATGCTGCCACGATCTCGCTTAACAACTCTGACTGAATCTGGATGTTGGTCAGTCGGACTCGATCCACTATAAATTGTGGAGTCTATTCCACCAGCTCCTCTAAGATCTTCCATTGACTGGACAAAACAACTACACACTTGAGTTGTTTCTGACTCAAAGCATAGCCACGACATTCGCCTTACCAGGATGATAGGCGATGGTGAAGTCATAATCCTTCATGTACTCCATCCATCGTCATTGTTTTAGGTTCAAGTCTCTCTGTGTCAGGAGGTAATTCAAACTCTTATGGTCGGTGAGGATCTCGAAGGTAGAACCATACAGGTAATGCTGCCATATCTTCAATGCATGGATGATAGCAGCCAGTTCTAAGTCATGTGTTGGGTAATTCACCTCATTGGGCTTGAGTTGTCGGGAAGCATATGCAACCACATGCCGGTCTTGTTCCAACACACAACCAAGTCCCATCTTGGAAGCGTCGGTGAATATCACAAAACCCTCATTGTCAGAAGGTAGGGTCAACACTGGGGTAGTGGTCAGCTTCTCCTTTAGCTCCTGGAAATGAGCCTCACATACATTGGACCACACAAATTCCACATCCTTTTGAGTCAACATGGTCAGTGGCAAGGTAGTCTTCGAGAAATCCTTGATGAAGTGTCGATAGTATCTGGCCAATGCCAAGAAGTTGCGAATCTCGGAGGGTTTCTTTGGTGCAGGCTAGTCTCAAACTACCAATACTTTGGCTAGATCTACGGCAATCATTCCTCCTGAGATGATGTATCTGAGAAACATGACTTGGTCTATCCAAAACTCACATTTTGAGAACTTTCCATAAACTTCTACTTTCTCAGGATATCAAGGACTCTACCCAGATGATCACGGTGTTGGTATAGGTCATCAAAGTACACCAAGATGTCGTCTATGAACACTATTACAAAGGAATCAAGGAAAAGTTGGAACACATTGTTCATAAGGTTCATAAAGATGTTGGGTGCATTGGACAACCCAAACGGCATGACCACAAATTCATAATGGCCATATCGGGTTCGGAAAGCCATTTAGGTATATCCTCACTTATCACTCTCACCTGGTTGTATCCTGACCTCAAATCAATCTTGGAAAAGACTCGAGCTGTTTTGAGTTGGTCAAACAAGTCATCTATCCTGGGTAAAGGGTACTTGTTCTTAATGGTCACCTGGTTGATCATCTGATCATCAATACACATTCGGAGCGATCCATCCTTCTTCTTCACAAAGAGGACTGGTGCTCCCCATGGTGATGTACTGGGCTGGATAAAACCTTTATCTAACAACTCCTGCAACTAGGTTTTCAACTCGAGCAACTCGGCAGGGGCCATTTTATAGGGTGCCTTAGATACAGGGTTAGTTCTGGGAGCTAACTCAATGGATAAATCCACCTCTCTCTCTGGGGGAATCCCTGGTAGATCATCTGGAAACACGTCTACATACTCCTGAACCACCTCTATCTCCTCAAAGGGTCGCACCCTTATCTCAGGTTCGGCAACTATAGCTAGGTATGCTCGACAACCTTTGGATATCATCTGCTCAGCCTTCAAGGCTAGCACATAAAGGCTGGTAGTTGCATCTCTTCTTCCTCGAATGGTGAAGGGTGGATGGCCAGGCTTCCTAATAAGAATCTTCTTCTCCCTATAGTCAATCTGGGCTCTATAGGTGTAAAGCCAATCCATACCAATGATTACATCAAAATCATTCATATCGAGGAGGATGAAGTCAGTGCGAAGTTCATGGTTCAGATACTTAACTGGCAAGATAGGGGTTTTTAAAAGAGATGTATATATGCGATCACTTGGGATTGTGACATCCAAAACATAACCTAAATCCTTGATGTCCAAATAAAACATAGTTTCCAGATTCCTCAAAATAAAAGTATTAGTAGAACTAGAATCAAAAAGAGCTTTTACATTTTGCCCCATGACTTCAAGCATGCCTACATAGTTCATACCATAACAGATAGATATTACATGATCTACTAAACTAAAAGGAAAACTCTATGGGTTATTACCCTTGATCAACCTATTAGCATTCGCCTGGGCTTCTTCATTGTTGATGCAGATACTCTGGCTTACCTTCTCTCTCCAATAGGGGGACCTTCAGTAGGTGCTCCTCCTCCTGCTAGGGGTGTTGCTGCTACTAGCTGTGCTACCACCAGACCTCTCAGATCAGGCTAAGGACAATTGGTGATGAAATGTCCCTCTTGTTGGCAATGGTAGCACACCCTCTTCTCAAAGCGGCACTTCCCAAGATGTGACTGTCCACAGGTATGACACTTCAAAAAGCAATTCTCACCACGTGGCTTTCTTTTGTGTCCATGCTTGCCCTTATTGTGATTATGCTCTTATCCTTTCTTATGGTCATTCTTCTGTCCTTGATTTCCTTCAGTGAAACCCATATATCCTTTGGAGGGGTTTTGAGCAGGCATCACGGTCCTCTCCATGTCCAAGGCGGTGTTGTAGGCTTCAGCAAAGGTTTTTGGTTTATTTTTCATCCCATGGGGCTTGATGGTAGGATGAATATGCTCTATGAAATGGTCCACCCTTCTTTCCTCATCCATCATGTGTCTAAAGCATTCCAGGATGTGAAACTTGCAACCAAAGTCCGCAACAGATGAGTTACCCTGAGTCATGTTGGTGAACTCCCTTTCCTTCTCCTTCTTATCTGAGACGGGGATGAATCGGGCGGTGAAGATAGTCTTGAAGTCGGTCCACGCCATCAGTTCTTTGCTTAGATCTCATCCCATGATATAGTTTTCCCACCATATCTTGGTTGCTCCTTCCAAGAGGTGAGCAACAAAAAGAACCTTCCTGTTGGGTTTTACCTCAAGCATGCAGAACCCATTCTCGACTGCCAGCAGCCAAGCCTCTACTTTGTCAACCACTTCTATCTTATCCTCTCCCCATAATCTCTCAATGTTTATCTTGACAAAGTCCAGGGTGGTGACTCTGAGTTGGGGACGAACGGGAAGCAGTTCACCATTCTCGTCTATAGCTATGTCCCTGAGGGCCAGAGCATTGATGGCCTCAGTCAGCCTCTTCTGTTGTTCCATCCATAAGGCGTCAGGGGTGTGAACCACCATTGTTAGTTCTGGACCTCCATATTGGTCCTCTTCCACTTTGGCCTCATCCTCGAACATAGGTTCATCTTCTTGTTCCATCTCGAGGTTGTCAAAGGGTATCGGTTCAGGATCGGGGTCTTCACCTGTAGCTCCCTCAGGTCTCTTCTTCTTTTTTGAGGATTCACCATCGTGGTTCCTCTTCCTCTTCTCAGAAGACCCCTTTCCCTTACGGGAAGGCCCACCACCATCGGTGGCCTCAGGGATAGCAACGGTCTTCACTCGAGCCATCTACATAAGCATACAAACAGACCTTTAGTCTATGTTTAAACTAATTATACTTATGTTGATGACATCTTATTTACGTATCTTTTATTAATTTTATGGAGGATTCCTTAAACCTTATCATACTTACCCATACCTCAGGAGGGTGGGGAAGAGAGAGAAAACCCTAAATCTTAGAATCCTTAATTGAATAAGGGTTGAGAAGGGACGAAAATGATGAGAGAGTCCTAAAGGTATCTTATTTCGAATCATAACCTAAGGCATTGGCCAGGCAGTCACACAGTATCTGGGAGTCCTCGTGACCGACTAGCGGGGTGGAGGAAAATATTTCCATTCCCTGTACTGTGATCCTTTTCTAGATACCTCTGTCTTTCAAAAAATCCTCTAATAACTCCCTAGGTTCTACAGAGTTTGTAAAATTTAATAATTACTAAGGATTAAATGAGGAACCAATGCTCTAATACCAAATGTAACGACCCTGCCTCCCAGTAACCCCCAATTAAGGGAGACCAAAAGGTCAGATCCGTTATCCCAATTTTTCAGATCAATGGTTCTGCAAATAATCAATAATAATTACTAAATTCTACCTAAAAGTATAATGAAAAGATGGAATAAAATAAAACTTTGCATACCACTTTAAAATCTTGGATTTTTAAACTTCTATCCACAACTAGTGTCTATTCTAACTAATCCTTCTTGTACGTCAATTCATATATTCACAATGTGCCACTTTATTGTTTTTCCTTTTCATATTGTACCTAAAATGCCGACAAACAAAACGTCAGTCAGCATAAATGAATATGCCAGTATGTGGGGACAACGAAAATTTCACAAATATTGCTAACAACCTAAATATCACAATTAACTTATTTAACAATCCAAATTACATTTTCAATGTGACATTCTCCACCGCTTTTTCCCTAAACATGGAATACCCTCTCTAGGGTTTTTCCTTTGCACTAGACATAAGTCCACCCTCTCCATCCTAAGCTTGGTGCCTGGGGTCACCTCTCATAGTACCCAATGGTCTTCCCTCTTGGGCTTGACCTAATTGACCATCCCTCCAGGCTTGGTCATGCATCATACATCATGGTGGCATGTAGGTGCGAGAATGCACATTTATAATCAATTGTGATAATCATAGTGACTTTAAATATTTTCATAACTGAACATCCAATAGTTAGGTTGCATCCAATTCGATCAATCATTTGAGAAAACTCTGTGAAATTAAATCGATTACTCATAAATAACCACATACCTATACTGCTGATTTTTTAGATAGAATCAACCAAGTAGGGAAATCCAATCAAGCAAGAAAGTACAAGAATCCTGAAATAAACATACATTTTCCTTTAATCAAGATCTATCCAAACCAACTTGCTTCTTATGATTTCTCTTCCTTTTTAGGGTTTCTACCCCTTTTTAGGGTTTCACTTGCAATTAGGGTTTTGCCTTCACTTTTAGTACCACAAACCCTAATTAGACAAAACTACTTATAAACCCTAAGTTTCACATCCTATATCTCCTAGTATGCTTAGGAACAATATTTATCAACCGTTTCCATATATTTTGAATTAAACATTATTTACCCTTCATGAAGGAAAATGTATTAATCACATCTAGGAATGTTAGAATACAAGTTAATTACCCTAATAAATGGTTTCATATCAAAAGCACTTATGGTTAGAATACCTCAGGAATGTCAACGAGAGGGGGACGAGGGGGAAGAGGAGGATGTAGTGGCAGCGTTGGCATTTTTGGAGGCCGTCGGAGAGAAATAGGAGACTCGGCGAGTGGAAAATGTTCACTGGAGGACGGGAATGCAGACAGCAGTAGAAGGAGGGACCTGGACACTGGGCAGCACGCCGGTGGGAACCATCTGAGCGGAGGCGTCAGGATGGCAGTCCCCCTGGCAGGGTTCGCATTCGAGTATGCTGGTATGCGTGGTTCATCAGAACAGACAGAGCAAGAAGTAGGGGAACAAATGGAGACGACGATGTCCGAAGGTGTGGCGGTTGGAAACTCAACCGACGCGGCAGTTCATCACGAAGAAACCAACACATAGGCGGTACAGTTCCGATCATACAGTGCGGTGGTTAGCGGAAGAATACAACTTGTGGACGAAGTCGATCGACATGAAGGAGAGAATCATACATTATTCCTCGAGAAACTATTCGACAACAGGCTCGAGGATGCAGCGATTCACCTAAAGGAGATGGACGGCGTCCCCTCCATAACCATCGAATCGGCGGCTGTGGAAAGGCTGGCCAAGCCATGGGCATACGCGGTCATCGCGCGTCTGCTGGGGGTGGACATAGGGTTCATGACTAGGGTGGATAAAATCAAGATGTTGTGGAACCCTAAGGGACGGTATAACATTTACGAACTCGACCTGGGTCACTTTGTGATTCAACTTTCTTGTAAGGAAGACTATGAACGGGCCATGACAGGAGGTCCATGGCAGATCTTCAGTAGTTTCCTGGCTGTCTGGGACTGGCAGCCTTCGTTTAAACCTTCGGAAGGGATGCCAAAGTATCTGGTAACATGGGTCTGAATCGTCTATAGCCTCCCACTTCATCTCTATGTCCACACTCTATTTGAATATATCGGCAAGGCGTTGGGTAGGCTTATCAAGGTCGACGGCCATACGACCTGCAGAACAAGGAGCAAGTTTGCTCAACTGGCTGTGGAGGTCGATACAACAAGAGAACTCCGCCTGACGATCATCATCAACGGAGTAGACTATACGGTGGAATACGAGGTGAGCCCCGACAAGTGCGATGCGTGTGGAAAGGAAGGACACAAACAACAATATTGTCGAACGTCGGTTAGGGGGAACTCTCATACCCAGGAGACTACTGAGAAACACCAGCAGGCGAATGAGAGGACGGGCAATCATGAAGACGAGTGGCAGACCCAAAGAGGAAGGAATACAAGACAAAGAAAGCAGGGCCAAGGGAGGAAGGAGAGAGGGGAGCACAGTAATAATGAAACGGAGAATAGATTTGCCAACCTTGAGGGAGATGAGGATGAGGATGAGGCACCATCACAAGGAATGAACATCAATGGAGGCAACTTTTAGGCGTCCATCAAAAAGGTGATGGACAGACCGCCCAAGGTGGAGACCTAGATCCACCAACAAAGCTTCTGATAAAGTGCAGAATGAGAAGACTACAGAGAAGGATAAAGCATCCCAAAATGTTAGGGACTCAGGAGGATCCATGTCGACGATAGAGAAAAGCCATATAGTAGTGGAACCAAGCATCGACGAAGTCATCGTGGGGATGGACGAGGACAATGCGAGCAAAGAGACAAGCGAGGCGAGTGTTAAGGGGTAGGAGTCGACCCAACTGGAAATGTGGAGGAGATAGAAAGTCAAACAGCCACGAAAGACCCGAGTTCTGAAAATGGGACTGAGTCCACTGTGACTAACAATGCGGCCAATGACGGCGGGCAATCAGGAGAAAGCCGACAAACCGAGGCGTCGGCGGTCATCAATCTGAACCCCTTACCACCCGAGAGAAAGTTAAGAGGCAGCAGACCTAGGATGAAGCCTCATAGAGAAGCTCCCACGTATGAGCAGAAAAGAATATCCTCGTGATTAAGGGATTAAATAGAGGGTGAGGAAACTGTTGGGAAAGATGAGGTAGACGATGAGAATGACAAACACTCCGAGGGGGACCAACAATCCTAGACATCATCCATGTCTGACATCCTTTGCTGGAACACAAGGGGGATAGGAGGCGAGAAGAGAAGGAGGGCGTTGAAGGAGTTGATGAGTATACACAGACCAAGCCTGGTCACTGTTCTGGAGCCATGCATCAGTGCAGATAGAGAAATGAAAACTATTAAAAAGTTGGGGTTCTCCAACTCATATCGAGTGGAGGCGTGAGGCTACTCATGAGGGATTTGGCTATGTTGGAATGGGGAGAGTTGTGCAGTAGATATCATATGCTGCCACCACCAATTCATCACCTGCAAACTTAACGATACCTACTGGGTCACGGTGGTGTATGCGAGCCCACAGATTGCCACTCGAAGATTGATATGGAAGCATATTGCAGCCTTGGGATAGAGGATCAAGGGTCCATGGATTTGCTTAGGAGATTTTAACGCTATCGTCTGCCCCAATGAGAGAAGTGGCACCGATGCCTTTAACAACTAGGATGCCACTCTGTTCCAAGATACGATAATGGAAGCTGACTTATCTGATCTCAGATTTTCTAGGATGAAGTTCACCTATAGACATGGCTTACTTCAAAAGTGGCTGGATAGGGTGATGGGTAACACAGAGTTTGTGGCTAGATACCCGGACGTTGTGATCGATCATCTCCCCAAAATGGATTCAGATCACTGTCCATTACTCGTTCGATGCAATGTTAGAGTGAGAGGCTGTTATAGGTTCAACACTCGCCCCTCATGGCAAGGGAGCCCAGAATTTCCTGATCTGCTGAGAAGAACCTGGAGAACAGACCTCTCATTCCACGACGCTCTTATGGAAGCTCAAGGACCGATCGCTGCCTGGAACCGCAACGATCTCAGAGCCAAGAGGCAGAGGAAGGACCGTCTCCTAGACAACATAAACCGGCTGCAAAAGGACCTGGCAGAACAATATAACCCTATAACAGAGGCTCTATGTAACAATATGCAGGACGATCTAGACAAAATTTTAAAGGAGGAAGAGGAAGACCTTAGACACTGGACACACCTGAGCTGGATAGTCAACGATGATAACAACTCATGCTTTTACCATAACTTCATCAACCAATGGAGGAGATGCAATAGTATTACTGCCTTGAAGAATGCTGAGGGAGATTGGGTTAGAGGCGATGTTGACTTGTTAGGTTTGGTGGTCAACCACTTCAAAGGCATATTGTCTGTACCTCACGGTGGCAGACAGTTCAATAGCAGTGTTTTTCCTGGTTCTTTCCGCAAGCCGACGGAGGAGGAACAGATTGCGCTCAGCACTATCCCAAGCACAGAAGAGATACACAACATCGTTAAAGGTCTCGACCCTGTCAAAGCTCCTGGGCCGGATGGCGTCAGTGCTTTCTTCATGCATAAGAATTGGAACATTGTAGGCCGTAGCATAACGAAAACGGTCCAGGGAGCAGTGGCTGAAGGCATCCTACCTGAAACCCTGTGCAATTCCACGATCGTGCTTATCCTCAAAGTTGCTGACCCTGAGAGATGTGAAAGTCTGAGGCCTATATCTCTTAATAATGTAGCCTTGAAAATCTGTTCCAAGTTGGTCATGCAGAGGCTAAAAGAGTTCATACCCGAGTGGGTATCGCAGGCACAGAGCAGCTTTGTTCCCAGACGCCGCATCACCGACAATATCACTTTGGTCCAGGAGGTGATCAACACGATGAAGAGGAGGAGAGGAACAAAGTCCATGACCTCCTCCTCCAATTTAGGCCATGAGGAGTATGAGGGAATGGAATCAGGCTTTGATCCTCAAACACCTTTGGGAATTGAGGAGCAATAGGGATACACATTGGCTATGGTTCATGAGAGAAAAAGATCGCAGAGGCACTAGGCCTTCGAATGTCTCAAGGTTGGGTGCTGCTATTTTCGATGGGGAAGACTTTATGGAAGCGAACACCTATACCATACTGATGAATGGTGAATCTACCAGCGTGTGGTACGACCGGTGGATCCAGAACAGGCCTAAATTGGAGGAGGAGGTCATGAGACAGGTTCCGCCAGAGTTGGCCGACCTCAGAGTGGCAAGCATGGTGGATTTGTAGGGGAACTGCGATAAGGACTTCCTGTACGATTGGTTTAGCCCGGCGACGGCGGAGGCCATCTTGAACCTTAAACCACCCCACACGGACGATGGTGAAGATGTGATGGTGTGGAGCCTGACTAACAATGGACAATTCACTATGAAATTGGCCTATTCCGAGCTCCGTGAAGGGAAGGACATCAGGATCGATGGGAGTTGGACTAAACTATGGAAATCTAAACTCTCTAGCAAAATTAAAACGTTTGTGTGGTTAATGATGCATGATGCACATCTCACAAACAACCAAAGGTTTAAGAGGAGGTTGACGAACTGCAGTTCATGCCCTAGATGTTGGGAGGAGGAAGAAACTATGCTCCACGCCATTAGAGATTGTAGAGAGGCTAAGGACATCTGGGAGGAGGTCCACGATAGCACAGGCGTCCCTAATCCTTTGCAATCGATGGTGGACATTAGAGACTGGATCGATGCTCCCCTCAATCTGTACGAAGAAGAAAGATCGGCTACCTTCATCACCTACTGGGTGATTTAGAAGGCGAGAAACATACGAGTTCTAGAAGACAAAACCATGGACAAGCAGACAATCGTGGGACAAATTAGGCGGGAGATCGCGGCACACAAACAGGCATTCAGTAGGCAAACACAGATGGAAGCCTTCATTAGCCCCGCTCGTTGGACGGCGCGTCCTCCTGGAGTAGTCAAATTCAATTCTGACGCGGCTGTAAAGAATAGAACGGCCTGTAGCGCTTTTGTCTGCCACGATGAAGAAGGTAGGTGGATTGGAGGCGTGGAGGTAAGATCGCAAACCACGGAGGTGGTTGAGGCTGAGTTGGAAGGAGTCTTGTTCGCCATGGAGGTAGCATTGGATAATAACATCACACAAGCTATATTTGAAATGGACTATCTAGAGGCTGTGAAGATGTTACAAGGAGACGATACTGATTACCCTAAATACGCTAAGACCATCGGTAGGATCAAATGAATGAGTAGATTAGGATGGTGTATCAAGCATATTGGAAGAGATGGTAACATGGTGGCAGACCAGTTGGCCAAGTCTAACATTAAAAACCAACATGCATACGTTGAGTATGCTTCACCCCCTGCGGGTTGTATCGATTTACTTTCTAGTGATTGTAATGGCAGTAGTACTACCATGTTTATGACTTCTCATTTAATTAGTGGTTGTATTTTGTCATTTCTGATGCTCGTAAGAGGAGGGCGGGATGAATAAGATTGCCTCCTGACTTTTCTTAAAAAAAGCACTTATGGTTGTTTTTTGTGTGTTTTTCAAGTTTTTGCGCTATGCATTGGATGAAAAGGAGAGAGAGAGAGAGATAGGATCCTTGGGATTCTACACCCTAAAATTCAACCTAGATCCCCATGCAACCCATGGATCGGAAAAAATAGGTTCAAAGCAAAGGGTAGATGATTGAAGGATTTTGGAGAAAAAACATGAAGTTGATCCCTCAAAATGCATTGTGTTACCTTGCCATGACTGTAGACAAAGCTCTCCTCGTCACAGTAAAATTCAAGAAATTCAACAAGCTTCAAAAATTGGAATAGCACGGTCGTGGCTAGCAAAATAGCCATGCTAGCTTAGCTCTACCATGCCCATGGTCACCACCGTGTTCATGGTGAAGGACATCCACAATGACCATCAGAAGCAAAATGGTTGTGTCATCCCCAACCACCACTCACGTGCCAGCCGCCACGCCCATGCCACTTCACAACCACCATGCTTGTGGTAACCACCACGGCTATGGTACTAGCCTTCCAGAAACCTCCACCAACCTATCATTTTCCCCCATATTCACCTCGCTCGTAGCCATCCACCACATCCATGATCACCTCACCTCACCATGGCAGTGGTGATCAAAACTGATGTGGTGGCCATCAACTCTGGTACAATTTTTACACTGCTTTAATAAAACTACCCCCCACTTAACCTAATACATCCCACCACCTATATATACCTAGGTGGTAGTTGTAACGACCCGCACTTTTGAGTGTCTAAAAGACCTTAAAGTCACAGATCATTATTCATAAATTCTAGGATCAGATTCAAGAAATAATACATAATAGTAAACAATCTCCATTAATGAACAAATATTTACATGTTTGCATAAAAAACTCCTCTAAGAAGTTACATAAATTTTAGACTTTTAAGAGTGCATCCAAACATCCAAGCAACAAAGTATTCAATAAACATTATCTAAAATACACATACTACATATGTGTCACCATGTATTCACATTATATTAATCAGATCTAGATTCTCTCTTAAACTAGGGTTTAGGGTTGTCTCATGTCTTTGACTAGGGATAAGGGTCACAAACCCTAATTCCATCATATCATGATCTCTTAAGATTACAACCTTTAGTTATGCCTATTAGGAGAAACCCTAATCATCATCTTAAGCATATTAGACTATCCATGATACCTAGATCACATTATTAGGATTAGATCATAGAAATATGTCGACGTTGGTTTTAAAACCCTAAATCAGCATGAATAAGATCATTCATCTTGAATCGTCGTTTATTCATCATTATCAAGGATTTCTTTATTATACATAACAAGATCAGGTATTAGCTCAACATAACCTAATCTACTCAATTAAGCATCATATTAAAGCAAATCTAGGTTTTCATTTACATTTACATTTAACACATACAAACTTTGATTATATTTTATTTGGATTCCTCCCATTTTTTCAATCAATTTGATATATAGTTTCCCTATTTTCGGACCATCCTATAATTTACTATGAATTAAACAAACATAAACTTTATACCTCAACTCTGGGCCAAGTGGCAGTGCATCATTGGTCGGTGCTATCGGCAAACATGTGCCATGTTGCATGAGTGGGGGCACTGCTGGAGTGGGAAATAATTGGTTTAGTTGATTGAACCATCAGCTATCCATGGACCGGCCCATCCTTCTCCTACCTCACGCTATACGAACATGTGAATAGCAGAACACCTGCCTTCCGTATCGTCACCTTTGTAAAGAACAAACTCACCGCCCTTCCTAGTGGGGGTGTAGAGTTCCCTGGCGTCAGGCCTCTCAGCTGAGGGTGCCACCCCCAAGTCTTCCCCTCGCCATTGTTCCACTGACCTAAGCCCTCTCACTCTCTCTCTATTCCTTCACAAGGCACCGCCCACCATCCGCAGACATAGACTCACGCCATGGTTGGTGCTCCTTACCCTACGATCAACACCCAGACCAACCAGTCTCTTCGACCCTGCCCTCCATGGCCGTCATCATGAAGACACATCTGCTCTCAAACTCCTAGCCTTCTTCCTCCTTGCAAGGCCTACTCACTGCCACCAAGGAGGAGTCAACGATTATGTTGACTCTCTTCTCCATAGCACGCATGGTCCACACGAGGGTGCCCCTTGTAGCAGGTTCTAATGTGAGTTTGTAGGGAGGTAGTCCTCACTTATACATGTATGACACTGGTCTTGTAGAAGCACTCTACTATAATGATGTTTCTACATCCAAGAGCCCAGCATGTAGGTTTGCACGAGCGTCTCTTGCCATGGATCTGACTGAAGAAGAGCATAGGGGTGTTGGAGTTGTTATGTCTTATGCAAGCCTCCAGGAGAGCCACCTAAGTTTCAGCTGCAACCTCCAAGCCACAGTGATTGCCATGGTCATCTTTGGTCCAGTACATGGCTTCCGGACCCCTCTCTACATCGTGCAATTGCCCAAAGGATCCAGAGAGACATTCTTGAATGGGTTGGTCAGGGAGAGATAAAGGGGCAGGCTAGGCTGGTGATGAATTCATCGTATCATGTGAACCGTGTAGGTATATATAGGTACTTCCTTGTAGCTCCCCTTTCTCATTTCTCATATTGGGGTTCAAGTAATCCAAAATTGGAAGGAGTATTATGACTATCCGAAATATCAATTTTCAAAGACTATTTAATCTCAATACCAACTAGGAAAGAAAGTACTCTTTTTATATAAACTTTTGCTTTTATTCCAAAAGACCACGAGAGAAACCACCATATGATTTAGATTTGGATTTGGAAACAAAAGCCTTTAAGGAATACACACAACCACGGCATTGTCAATATCGGATAGATAATTATCCTCTAATTATCAAAAACACCATAAATCATATTTCTTATGGGAACTTCACAATTATTTCATTTATCATAACAAAAGGCCATTAGTATTAATTCATGTACAAATTCCCTTTCTCTAACTTATGTTGCAAGGACCCATGCACCCAAAGGTGATCCATATTGTTATTTCACCAATAATACCATTTGGGAAAGTTATTTATCAAATTGTACCTTTCTTATATCATTCAATTTCTACTGAAATTGAGGATATAACATTCACCCCTCCTTCAAAGGAATTTTGCCTTCAAAATTTCAATCTAGTAAGCTTTTAGGTGAAAGATAACTCATTTTGTTTCAAACCTTAGGGTTATCAACCCTACCTAGATATGCTTAATATCTTTGATTGATATATACATTCCTCACATTATTACTAAGATTGGTACCAGAATTCAATTCGAGGATACCCAAATCCTTGGCAACATCTCTTGGTGATTACATGTTTCATTTGTGATTTCAATTTCACTTGGTGATTACCTTTTTCACCTAGGTTCTTCAACATATTATTCATTCATTCCCACATAAGGGTGAGGTAACACCTACAACCCTAGGTCATGTCATTAAACTTTCAACATAAGATATCCATTTTCTTTATCTCAATTTTAAGCATAATGTGTGTCTATCCAATCTCCCTCCCTCATAATGAGATGAAATAAGTATGTGACTGCAGTCCAAACACAAAGTTCATTCCATTCCAAGAGAGGAGATGGTACATCCACACATTACCTTTTAATTTCACATATTAAGTTGAATCATACTCGATATGACTCTAAACTTACTTGTTCTTAATTTCATAGTATTCGTATGTTCCATGGAATCATGTGTACCTTTTCTTACTCTTAAGTAAGGGCACAACTTCTCTCACATTTTCATGACTTCATTATATCTTTTACACCTCGTGTATCATTATGAGCCTTAGCCAAATTCTTGAGGTCTCTAGGGGTATTTGGAGTGATCTCATCCTTATACATCAAGGGAGTGTCTTTCACATTCACCCATTAGGCTACATGATCCTCGTGAAGGTAGCTAATCTCCTGAGTCATGTACCTTAGGCAAACCTAGTTGTTACCTCTGGACCACATGGTCATGTGTATTCAGGGCATATCAACTCCCAACCCATTGATCATATGTACCTCTACTATACCCTACTTGACCGTAGGATTGTATTATGACTCTACCCTCCCTAAGGGTTTCTTTTGAGATGTCACATCTTTTAAGCACATTATTCTCTTATTCAATTCTTTAACCTGTATTGCCTTCACCTTTCTCTTTTGAGTAGATATTATGCAGTGTAGTCCCAACATTGGTCTCGGGCCACCTTCCCTCCAGGGCTTGGTTCCATGTCAGTCTTCCCTCCTAGGCTTGACCTTCCATGATCTTCCCCTCCAGGGGCTTGATCCTAAACAACTACACTGTGGACTTGGGCCACCTTTCCTCCTGGACTTGGTGCCTTTCTGGTCTTCCCTCCTAGGTTTGACCATCTCATGACCTTCCCTCCTAGGCTTGACCATCTCATGAACTTCCCTCCTGGGCTTGGTCGTCCACTCAAGCCACCTTCCCTCCTGGGCTTGGTGCCTTAATAGTCTTCCCTCCTAGGCTTGACCATTTCATGACCTTCCCTCCTGGGCTTGGTCATCTACTCAGGCCATCTTCCCTCCTAGGGTTGGTTCCTTACTGGTCTTCCCAATCCTAGGCTTGACCAGTTGTGTTACTCAGAGATGGTATCCTTGGGTTCAAATAATGTAAGTGCTTTCATCTTTATATCTTTAACCCTTCACCCCTCTAGGTGAGGATTAAGGGTATCTCAATACTTAAATACATTTATTCACTTACCTTTTAAGGGAAAGTCCTAGCCTAGGGTGTCTTCTTGGCTCATAGGAGGGGGTTAGGCTCTCTAGCCACAACCTGATCCCAAGATCTAAGGTTTTGCCTTCCTCCTAGGTCATCTTCCCACTCTTGGGTCGACCCACCCCAGGTTGGCACACTAACCCTAAAGGTTTCACAAATATCCCTTTTTTTATTATTTGACATAACTTTTTATCATTATAACATATCAAACCATGTTTGCTCAATTTCTAGACTACCCCCTCATGGTTTCTATCCAATCAGTGAACTTGGGTCACCTTCCCCTCCAGGGGCTTGGTGCTACATTGGCCTTCCCCTCCAGGGGCTTAGCCACCATCACCAAACTTCCAAAGACAACATGAGGGGTTTGAGAAAGTTATATTCAAACTTTCATTTTCATATATAACTATTGAGTTCAAATATTACTTAAAACCTCTTACTTACGTGTTATGCTCCTCGTGCACACATGCATGAGAGACTAGGTTACCTCAACCCATCCCTTTATCTTTCTTATTCCTGATTTCAAGTTTCACATGGGTGGTATCCCATACCACCACACCATGTTCATTATGTAAGATTAAGGTTTTAGGGTTAGGGTTAGTGACTATAAGCTACCTCTTATAGTTCCATATCTCTGGACCCACTAGAGTTTTCATACCCTAAACCAAGTCCTTACTCTAAGAAAGGGCTTACCCATACATGTATCTTTCTAGTGTCTACCCTCTGTAGAGGTACCTATACAAAAGGTTACATCTTTTCACATTTTACTTCTCTAATTAACAATTCCTTTTCAAGGCTTTTTCAGTAAAGAGATGAGAAGTAGACAAAATTTGAGATGAGAAACCTAAAAGTTACATTATGCTTTAATAATTATCCTCTTAAGTTTCTAAGGATTATTTTAAATTATAAATATTAAGTATTAGTTGATGAATCAGTGCTCTAATACCAAATGTAATGACCCACACTTTTGAGTGTCTAAAAGACCTTAAAGTCACAGATCATTACTCAAAAATTCTAGGATCACATTCAAGAAATAATACAGAATAGTAAACATTCTTCATTAATGAATAAATATTTACATGTTTGCATAAAAAGTTCCTCTGAGGAGTTACCCTAATTTTAAAAAGAATTAACTTGTACATGTGTGAATATATACCACTATGACTAAACCTTCATGAATAACTTTAGTATCTTCAACATCTTTATTTTGTAACCTCATGTCCACGAATCAAGTATACCTGATACCTAAAACACCGACAAACAAATACGCGATCATTATATTTCTATACTAGTATGTGGGTTCAAACAATAATCACATGTACACATATAAGCAAACATATTTATCTTGCATATAAGAACATAAACTTGTTTTCATATTCTAACCCATATATGGTCTACTACCTCAGGTGTAATCAATGTCCCTCTGGGGCTTGTGTGCATTACCCTTAAGTTCAGTCTAACCCAGGGTTCATAATATTGCTATTTTCTTTACATGATACTCATAGGAACTTTATAATTTGTAAGATGTAAATAAATAAGAAAGTAGTTTATCTTTCATTCAATCTCATCAAGAAACCTCGATAAACTCAAAATTCGATACATGTATTCATAAGCATAACCATGTACCTTATGCCATTGCAGAAACCATGTGGAAATCTCACATACTTTAAGAGTGCATCCAAACATCCAAGCATCAAAGTATTCAATCAACATTATATGAAATACACATACTACATATGTGTCGCCATGTATTCACATTATATTAATCAGATCTAGATTCTCTCCTAAACTAGGGTTTAGGGTTGTCTCATGTCTTAGATTAGGGATAACGGTCACAAACCCTAATTCCATCATATCATGATCTCTTAAGATTACAACCTTTAGTTATGCCTATTAGGAGAAACCCTAATCATCATCTTAAGCATATTAGACTATCCATGATACCTAGATCACATTATCAGCATTAGATCATAGAAAGATGTCGGTGTTGGTTTTAAAACCCTAAATTAGCATGAATAAGATCATTAATCTATAATCTTCATTTATTCATTATTTTCAAGGATTTCTTCATTATACATATCAATATCAGGTATTAGCTCAACATAACCTAATCTACTCAATTAAGCATCATATTAAAGCAAATCTAGGTTTTCCTTTACATTAAACACATATAAACATGTATTGCATATACTTTTAGAACAAAAAGCTTTATCAAACTTTGATTATATATTATTTGGATTCCTCTCCTTTTTTTGATCAATTTGATATATAGTTTCCCTCTTTTTGGACCATCCTATCATTTACTATGAATTAAACAAACATAAACTTTATACCTCAACTCTCACTAGTAAAAATTGGGCCATTATTCACGAGTGAGTCATGTCACAAACCCCTCTCTACAGGCCCTCACAAATAGGGACGGTTGTGGGTCTGGCCCTCACAAATGGTCCGTGAAGAGAACTCATGTGACAAATACCGGTGGCCCTCACGAATATAATTGTCACGGACCAACTGACCCTCAAGAATGTTATATTGAGGGACTATTTAGCCTTCATAAATACATTTTTGAGGGACTATTTAGACTTCATGAATACATTTTTTAGGGATTATTTAGCCTTCATAAATACATTTTTGAGGGACTATTTAGTTCTCATAAATACATTTTTGAGGGACTTGATGGTCCTGGAGAATATATTTTTGAAGGGATAATGCCTTCATTAATATTATTTTTGAGGGGCTATGTGGTCGTCATCAATGCAATTTTGATGGTCAATCTGGACCTTCATCAATATATTTATGAGGGACTACTTTAAATGATTTTGTTATTGATTATTGAATGATTTATTAAATGATAATTAATTGTTACTATAGTGAATATCAAATTTTAAATGAAAACTTTGTATACATAACCTCAAGCAAAATTTTTATACTAATTCACATGACATCATAAGAAGATTCAACACCAAAATGACACATAAAAATGTTAAATCACCTCAAACCAAATTTTTTTATTGAAGCAAAATATTATCCATACATTGCGTGCTCAACGTTGATATAAATAAAGAGTACATATGGTTCAAAATTTTGAGATTGATGACAATCAACATATCATCCTAGAAACTCTTAAGATATATAATGTCTCCATATTCCTTCAAATGGTGTGGTGATCTTCATCAATGCCAGGCCTCATACGGTTAGGTACTTGAATATTCTTCTCCTAAAAATGACAAATCATTATATTAATAGAATTTAAAGTTTATACATAAATCATAGTACAACAAACAACTTACCCTTATATTTCGGTTTTGGTCTACTCCAAGGTGCATTGTCCGTCGAAATCCATCATTAAAAGTAATTCTACCCTATCAATATAAATACAAAAAGGAATCAGAGTGAGTGCGAAGTAGAGATAAATGTAAGTGAACCAACATAGCAGCAACATGCACCTGTAAACTAAAATTATGATAGGAAACTAAAACAGAAGCTCAACAACTACCAAAAGCGTCATCCATCAACCACTTCTCATCTTAGAAGGAAACAGTAGGCTAGCAAACTTAGGTGCTCACTGAACAACTGCCTCAGCAGGCTACCGGACCACACAACCAGACTCAACCATCTCTATAAAAGTGAGAGGGGAGCACAGAAGATCAACCAACACATCAGCCACCATCAAAGGACTCGACCAACACAGTAGAGCCAACAACTCAGGCACAAAACAGCAGAACAAGCCGACCAACATATACTGCAGATCATCAACACTTCGAAAGAATCACAATGGCAGCACCTACCCTGCCCCAGCCGTCAACAACCAGTAGCACTCAAGACTACACAATACAAAGCAAAGAGAGCACAGCCACCAACGCCAGGCAGCCAGAAACCAAAGGAACAAAAGAAACAAGAACCAACTATAGATCCCTGCCATTCCAGCCCAGATCTGAACCAGCAACAAACAACTAGGAAAGAGGTCAACAGCAGCTTCAAGACAGCATAAAAATAGAACAGAACCAGCCATCGTAAGAAAAAATAAAACCAACCAAGTTACTGATGAAGGACTCAAGTCTCAACAAATAAATGAGAGTTATCCTTCTTATTTGTATAGCATTACTGAAATAGATGCCTTCACCCATGTCTTAACTAAGAAGCTTAAGGTGTACATCATAAGGGTTTTCTTAACCATGACAACATGCCATGTTAGGGTTTTGTATCTTATCTTTTGTTGCTCGGATCATAACGTGTACTTATGTTTATACATTTGGCTTTTGTCAGTTATAATAAAAGTTTGGGTATTAGCTAGAAACATAATAGAACCGAATGGCAAAGATCAAACATTCATACCAACATTTGAAGGATCGTCTTGTAAGAAATGATCATTCCAACTCAGATATTTTCTTAAGAACTATAAATCTGAAAGGGTCCCCTTGTATCAAGTGAACAATACTTTCAATGTAGTGACAGAAATACAAGAATTGATGTAGTGACAACAATTGATGTAGTGACAGAAATACATAGGAAACGTGCTATCATATGAGAAAGAACGATAGGTTGGATATAAGTTTTTTTTTTCAAGCACAGATTATGCTGGTGTAGAGTGTGTTATTGATTGATTACAGGAAGAACTTGCCTTGCAACAAATCTGCTTACATATTGAAGAGAAAAAAAATGTGGGGACCAAGTCCAATGTTGAAACTGAAGATAGGGAAACACCCATACTACCATAGATTTCAAGACTAATGGATAATAACATTACTGCTTACTGTGTTGTTTTCCTTGATCAGCTGCTATATAACAATTCCTATGCACCACAATAATTATAATGTTATGTTTTTTGCATGTAATCCTCTGTTTTATAGGAGGATAAAACATCATTAAATTGATATTCATTGTCCAAAAAATAAAGAGAAACTGGCTTTTGATTTTAAATGCAGTACCAATTAAATAATGAGCAAACCTTCTGGTGTCTAAAAAGCCAGTAGTAAATATTTTTACTGGACTCGTTCAGATAAATTCTTTCTAAAACTCCATGACAAGCTTGGCATGTTAAAAACATATGAACCCTACATAAGCTTGAGAGAGAACAAGGACTACTTTTTTTTCTTCTTTCCATCTCCTAATTTTTGGATAGCAGTATGACCATCTTGTATGAAAAGGATGCTTATATGCTTTTGTTAAATTCGTCCAGACCTTCAAGTCAACCTATGTATGTGAAGCACTTGAGAATATTGACTAGTGATTTTCAGGAAGACAAAAATGTCAATCTATCAATAGATAATGTCAGTTTCTATATCGTCAGATGTATAACAACATACTGTAATCTGAAACTCTGGATGTCTTGTGATAAATTCAAATATGTCACAGGTAGGAAAAACATATACAATACTGAATATATCTTAAACACATGAAAAATGTAAAGCCTTCAGTTTTTTTTAAAATCATGTCATTCAGATCACTAGAAGTTTAATCAAGCACGTATTGAATACCTGATTTAAACGATGAGTTCTTGGTGTGAAAGACACCGATGAAGATGTGCTTGGTGTGTTCTGCATTTGAGGATGACTTTGTCGATTATTACCAGAAGAAGGGCACCAACTTTCAACTGCAGCATTTAATAAAGTGTACATGTTAATATTCTTATGTGTATGAATATTGAAAATAATATATAGTTGTTATGAGGTACCTGTGGCTGAAAGATTAGTGGATGTCCATTGCCTTGTATGGAAAGCCTGCCTACTCCATTCTCCCTTGAATTGCCTTGTATGGAAAGCATGCCTACTCCAGTCTCCCTTGAATTGCTTGAATTGCTTTGTCTAGAAAGTCTTCCTAAGCCATCCCCGCTTGAATTATTTTGCATGGGAAACATGCCTACATCTGCACCATTACTTGTATTGTCTTGTATGTGAAAAGAACCCACATCCGACCTATTTGTGCCACTTTGCATGTGTAAGACACCTGTAGTATTCTGATTGGGGTATTCAGCTGCACAATCAACATTAATACCGCCATCCTATAACAAATACATCAACAATGTCAAAAAAAAATTATATATTACATTGACATAGACAACTAAATCTGAGTTACCTGTGATTGATTATACCAAGTCATTATTTGGGAGACGAAGTTCTTCAATCCATTTACTATTTCTTCAAGTTCCTTAAGTTTATCCTGAAATAGAAAACAAATTACAAACATTGATCTAATAGACTAGTTGTAACTAATAGTTCAAGTTTACTTATAATCCAACATACATCCTTTGCATTGCTTTCCTCAAGAAGCATTTCATATCTTATACGGGCAGCTTTTCCCCTATGTCCTATCTCTTTGTGCCCAATTCCAACACCTCGGATCCTAGCCTTTTTGGAAGGATTTAAAACTTGTAAATAAGCATCACGTGTTAGATTATCAACACTTCTAGGATCTATTTCTTCTTGGTTTTCTACTTGGTTTTCCACAATATGAGAGATTTCAAGCTGTAATTAGAAAGCATCATAAAAGGAAAGCTTAAATTGAGATATCTAAGCATATGTAGCTTTGTAGACATCATAGGAAAGCAAATATCCATTTTCTAACCACTTGTGGGCTTTTGTCGTAAACGTTTTCCAAAAAATTGTTAATAGGCACAACGGGTTGATCTTCACTGACCTACACATGATAGATAACATAATAATTGTCCATGTTATATGTTCAACTCCTACTAAGAAAGACAAGTGTCCATTATTAATACCATTTCTGCCCGATAACAACTCCATGGATTTGATCATGTGGTATGATCCATCACTTTTTTTTCTCTGTTTGCCTTGTTGATCTCGGAAATTTTCTAAACCATAAGAAACATATAATTAGAAAAAGTAGATAGGTATACATGCAAGTTATATGAAACCATTGTACCTTAGACTTCTCGGTTCCCCATTCTTTAACAAGATTTTTAATCTGGTCCATATATATGGAAGCATTTTTCTCAACTTTCTTCATCATCAATTCAGGTTCAATCTTGTACTTTTCATAGTAATCTTTCTTTACACGTGCCCTCCACACTGATATCCCTTTGCTAATGTGTTCATCAATGTGATTCCATGCATTAGGGTGACTGCCTAAATCAAAGTATTTCTACAAAAACATAGAAAATATTACTTTAGATATAACAATCATACAATTAGTTGGTCTTTTATGAAAAAGATTACCTCAATAAATGATTTTCTATCTACAAAAGCTTGTTCTGGTTGTTCGTTCCACTTCAAGTCTAGATGCCATATGTGTGGTTTCCTTGCTAGCATATGCCAATAACGATTCAATTTGGCACCATTCTCCCCAATAGCATTTCCTTTATAATCCCATTGGACCTTGTGACGTGGCTGCCCTTGCTTAGGAAGTAGGCTTTGCTCACTTGCAGGCCCACATCCATACTTCCTATTCTCCTGTTCATCCTCAACATTTTCTTCAAATGTTACATCATTTTCAATATTGTTGGAGAGTAGAGTAGGTTCATCCTCACAATTTTCTACAATTGTGGATGGAGGGACAACAATAGGTTGACAGGGTGTGTTGTTACAACTAGATCTAGTGATTCTTCTTCCTGCCATCCTTCAACTGGCAAGAAAAAAAATTAGATTATTAGTGCAGAAATGTCAGTAACAAAAGTAGTAGCTACATTTGAAAAACAAATAAATTGCGGAGAATATGAGACACCAACATATGAATATTCAGCATTTGAAAAACATATAACTTGTAGAGTACCTTGGTTTCATATCCCAAAAAAGAATAATGATGTCCTACTTGCTGGTATATGAAACAAGACTAAATAAATTGCAAAGAATATGCCATATAGTAACAGTTTTCCAAAAAATGCAATAGAACATATTCCCCAAGTAAATTATTCTAGACTTGCAAACAAAATAATTTGATGAAAATAGACAGATTAATGAACTAAACATTAGCCCCATCATTCTTTTTTTTAGTTCTATCAACAAAAGATCCCTCGGTGTCACTCCTCGTCTAAGACACATCACTGGTTACACCACCATCAATAGCTTCAGATTGTAAACCAGTCAAACAATTCTCAATAAGAGTCTTTAGAATAATCTTTAGGAGGATGCTTTAGCATTGTGCACCAATCATCATCATTAGGATCCTTCACATAAAAGCATTGCAATGCTTGAGAAGCCAGGATAAACGGTTCCTCCTTTTTTTTATCCTTGAAGTGTTGATTTGTGTGAACCCATATTCATCAATTTGCAACCCGTTAGAAGTGCTTTCATCATACCAAGAACATCTGAACAACGGAACTTTGATTCTTGGACCATAAGTTAGCTCAATAACCTCCTCTAAGTAGCCATAGTACATGACTTCAGCATTTATAGGATTTTGATCTCTACCACTTGAATAACTTGAAGTGTCAGCACACAAATACACTCCACTATTTTGTGTAGTACATGTACTTTCAATGTGCTTTGAACGGAAAAGATATCCATTGACCGAAAATCCTTCATAAGACATTCCCTCAGCACAAGGGCCTTGGGATAACCGTCTCAAATCATCACTAATATTGTTCGGCCTAATATCTCGCATTTGCATTACCTTCATAAAAAAGTAAAACATTAATGTAATCTACACTAACTTGAACATTAAGAGTGACAACAATATTTATGTTTGAGACTTACATGCTCTTTCAACCACTTAGAAAACTCCTTTGCATGTTTTGTTTCTAGGGTCCGTGGGGCAATGTTGGGTTCCATATCTTGAAGAATACACATGTGTTCACTGCTTTATAAGAAGTGTATAAATTAATGTACAACAAATATACAAATATCAGCAAGAATTTTAGGACGTAATTAAATCTTACCTTCTGTAAACATCCAATTCCTCTTTATTGAAAAGGACATAACGATGGGCTTGTTCCAAAGTGTGGATGTCGAAATTTCTTGACACTCCAACTCTAATTGGAGATCCATCAACATTATGAGGAGTGTGGTTCAGTTTTGTCTCAAAATTATGCAAGTACCTAGCACAAAATGTCAAACTTTCTTCAGCTAAATAGCCACTAGCAATACAACCAGCCGGTTTAGCTTTGTTTCTTACATACTTCTTCAATTTATTCAAGTATCTCTCTATTGGGTACATCCACCTAGTTCGAACAGATCCGTCTTGCCTGGCTTCATAAGCTAAATGAATGGGCAAATGCATCATGATGGTGAAGAAAGAAGGAGGGAAGATTCTCTCCAACTGGCAAAGAGTGACAGCAATTTCTTGTTCCAATTCTTTGAATTCCTCCACATCAATAATGTTAGAGCAAAGCTTGTTGAAAAATGAGCACAAATTAGCAATAGTCTTGTACACATCTAAGCTTATGCAATGTCTCAAGGCAACAGGTAGAAGTTGATGCATAAGAACATGGCAATCATGACTTTTCAGCCCAACAAGTTTTCTATCAGATTTGCTAACACACCTAGATATGTTAGAAGAATAGCCATCAGGAACTTTCAACTTTTCTAACACATACATGAACTTATCTTTCTGTGCATTAGTCATGGTGTAAGATGTTGGAGGCAAGTAATAGCGGTCACCTGCATCTACTGGCCATAAATCTCTTCGAATGTGCATTTTCTTCATATCTTGACGAGCTTGTAAGTTGTCTTTACTTTTCTTAGAATCACCCAATAATGTGTTTAAAATATTCTCACACACATTCTTTTCTATGTGCATCACATCCAAATTTTGTCTAACAGATAAATACTTCCAATAAGGTAGCTGAAAAAAAGATGCTTATCTTATTCCAACCAGGAGGTAATGGTTGAATTTGATCTCCAAGCCTCTTGCGCTTATTCATTTTTCCAAGTGTGATATTTTCATATCCATCAAATTGCCTCAGTATATCTTCTCCAAATAGTGGCTTAGGTGGAAGTCGAAAATCTTTTTCACCATCAAAATTTTTCCTATCACGTCTATATGGATGATTCATTGGAAGAAAACGTCAATGGAAATCATAGCATTGCTTTTTCCCAAACTGTAACCATTTTGATACAGTCTCCACATTACAACAAGGACATCCCAAATCTTTCTTACCTTTAGTGCTCCAACCAGATAAGTCACCATATGCTGGGAAATCGTTAATGGTCCATAAAATCATTGCCCGCATAGTGAAGTTCCTTTTGCTATATGCATCATAAACTTTTACTCCAAGCACCCAAAGTAGTTGCAACTCCTCAATTAATGGCTCCAAGTATACATCAAGGTCATTGCCAACCATATGTGGACCTGGTATTAATAGGGACATCATAATAAATTGTTCTTTCATAAGAAGCCAAGGCGGAAGATTGAGAGGTGTCACCAACACAGGCCAGATGCTATGTGATGCACTCATATTGCCAAATGCATTAAATCCATCTGTTGCTAATGCCAATTTAATATTGTGTGGTTCAGCAGCAAAGTCTGGATACCTGGCATCAATAGACAACCATTCTGGTGTGTCTGAAGGATGATGAATACGACCATCCTTGCCTTTTACTTCAGATGGACAAATCATATCTTTAGCAATAGATGAAGACATATAGAGCCTCTCTAACCGAGGTATCAAAGGGAAGTGATACATGAACTTGGCAGCTACCTTCTTTCCCTTTGTTTTGTATTGCTTTTCATTCCATCTTGAAGCACAACAAGTATCACAATTTTCTTTTGAAGTTGCATCTTTGCAAAAAAGCATGCAATTATTTGTACATACATCTATAGTAAAATGATCAAGTCGTAAATCCTTCACGATCGCATTTGCTTCATAGTACGTCTCCGGGAATAGACAATTTTCTTCTGGAAATCCTGAAATAATCAACTATAACAACTTTGTGAAAGAATCGTTGGACCATCCATATTCCTCCTTCAGAAATAGCAAGGAAACCAAATGCGATAGCTTAGAATAACTTGTGCAACCTCTATAGAGTAGTTGATCCGCCTCTTTTAGTAGCTTGTAAAATCTTTGTGCATCTACATTTGCAGGTTCCTCTGTAGCTTCAGTAGAGTGGTCATTTGTTGTGTCACCCATACCAAACAAATCCTCCAGCATCTGATGCATATTGTCGGTGCTAGGCATGTTTGGTGCCACAACAGGATTGCTCCTACCAATCACCTCCCCATGAAACGTCCAAACATCATAGATATGCACAAATCCTTTTTGTAATACATGTGAGAATACCTCGTCCTCTGTTTTAAGGTATCTGTTCAAACATACCTTGCAAGGACATATTAATTTCCCCTATCTAGTTGGTCTCTGATGGATAAGAGCAAACTCAATGAACTTTCGTAACCCTGCCTTGAATACATCACTTCGCATTCTGTTCCCAATATACATCCAACTCCGATCTATTAGAAAATCCATCTACATGAAGGAAAATATATAATAAGTTAAGCACACATTACAAGAAATGTATATATATACAAGATCATATGCCTAGACCAAGAGAGAAGAGCTCACAACCATTTCTATGAAGGTATTTAGGGAAACTTGTGCTATGGGCATGATTGATAGTTGGAATACATCAATATTTCTACAAGTGGATTCAATCTATTTTTTGAATATTCATCATATGGTTAACACATCAATATGATATTGCAGAGCTTACTCGCATCGGCATACTATATTTGTAAATGCTACTATAATATAATTGGGTATTTGGATGGATCGATTATTCCTTATTATAATCAAGTTAAATTCCCAATATTTTAATGTATAGTTCTCATTTATCATGTTAAATGAGATCTTAACATATTGGAACACTATTGGCCTATAGTTTGTTATCTTACTGATTCTTGATGGAGTAGTCTTCATGTGTCGAACCTTAGGTGGTGAATTCTACCAGAGGTGATCTTGTTGATACAGAAGCTTGAGTTGGTATGGCTACTTTCAGTATACATATGTAAGACTATATTTGCACCTTGATTCAGCTATAGGATTTCCAAGATTGGTCCGCATATCCTCTATTTTCTAAAGTCTCGGGAGGTGATAATAAAGTTGATACAAGCATATCAAAAAAATAAAATAGGAAGGAAACAAGAAGTTGTGTAATAGGGAGATGCAAGTATTAGAAGACCAAAACCATAACAAGAAAAGAAAACACCCAAGAAGAACCAGACGATTAACAAAAACCATCAATCTATTTGCGAACCAGTAGCTTTTAAGACTCTGCAACTGATGATCCAAGGAAGGAGCAAGATTCAGAGATATGGCTTTAGAAACTGATCAATTAAGAAAGCAGTTGCATCAAAATAGGCTTAATCAAGTGCCAGATTGATGTAGCAACCACATACTTATTCCAAAGCAATAAGTTTAATTATTTTTCCTTGGGATAGTATCAATGAACTTATCTTCAAAGTCCAATCTCCAGATAGTAAGAGTGTATGAGAAATCAAACATGATATGATGATCATTTTCATCATCACGGTTACGAAGAAAATAGTAAGAAGGAGTAGATATTCCTCTTCTCCTTGCATAATCAGTAATAGGCAATATGGCATGCCCAAACTTCTAAGTAGTAATATGAAAACTCTTAGGATCATTAAATTTCCAAACCCAAGAGAAGATAGGATCATCAAATCCTCTTTTCCTGATATTAGTCCAAATCAGTCTCAGGTTAACTTTAAGTTCATTACAAATCCAAATTCCATCCTCTCCGCCAACATGGTTCAAAACACCATTAAGAAAACTGATCAAAGCATTATGCAACTTGGAAGATGAGAAGTTCCACTGAGTCCCAGTCACAATGGAACTGACCTTTCTAGACATTGACAGACCAATCTGATAATCTCTTTTCTACCTATACCATCCTAACCAATTTGTTATGGGGAGTCCAGGGATCAAGACATAGCCAAGTATTCTCCCCATTCTCAATACTATAGATAATGAGAGCTTGAAAATCATCAAGATGTATGATCATCTGAATTAAATACCAAGAAAGTTGACCATAGATATCAATATTTGAGATAGAATCCTTAAGAAGGTATTTCTCATGGATCCATTTGATCCATAGACTACCTTTCTTTGAAGCTACTATCCAGATATTTAAGATCATAGCAACCTTACAAACGTCTTTGACTTTTTTTATAGACATACCACCTTCATCCTTTACCTTGGTTACATCATCCCACTTAATAAGATGGATATCATTCTTGCCTTCACACTATCCCCACAAGAAATTTATAATAGTTAGTTCCACTTCATCACAGATAGAAGTAAGGAAGTGAAAAGGAAGAGGACCAGAAATTTTGATTGGAGAACATAGTAGAATTACAAAGTTCTAGTCTCCAATGGAAACTGAAATGATATGTAAATAAGTTTGGTATCTTTAAAAATCAAATGATGGGCATAGAAGCACTAAAGAATGGGCAGAAATAATGATGGTAACTTCTGGTTCACTTGTATGATATGTATCATTATAAGTTAGTAGCATACCATCTTTGTGCACACTTAGCATCAATAGAATGTCTGTCATGCCCATGGAAAGCTTCAGACATGCATTCAACAAAAGGAGTCTTTGAAAACAACATTTGTTAAAACAACATTTTTTTTGGTCGGTCGAAAACTCGTGTTGCTTTTTTTGTATTTTCTTTTTGGTTTTAGTACAATGCATTTCATCTTCAACAGAAAATGGAGAAAGAAAAGAACAAAAAAGGAAGAAAAACTATACAGTGTATACTAAGAAGGAGAGGAAAGAGGAGGAACAAACTGAGCAACAGAAACACTCCAACTCCTCCAGATAAAGAACCTTCAACAGATCAGCATAAGAACTTCCGATGGGCAGAGCAACACAGATCAGCATAAATACTCAACCATCATTGCATAAAGCAATGAGAGGGGAGTAAGACATCACCAGAAGGAAGAAGAAATGATCATAGCAAACGAATAGCACCCCCAGACCGCCAGCCAGACAGCCACAACAGAAAAACCAAGGAGATCAGAACCAGAAGATATATCATCACAACTCAAACTTCAACAAACACCATAAAAGGAAGGGAGGGGAGTGTCGACATCCATGCAGGATGGTGACTCGACCCTCACTTCAACCATCAAACTTCAGCAAACTGTCTCATGTAGCTATCCAACAAATGAAACAACACAAGAGCAGCAAGATAAATGAACTAATCTGATCCTCCATCATGACACCTGCCAGCAAACATCCAAAGCATCCAGAACCAGCCAACCATCAACAAGAACAGGCTAAATCTGCAGGACATAGGGCTACAGCAGCTTTAAACAATGGTCAATCAGAACAACAAACTGACCACCGTGATAGAGAGGGAGGGGAGCGTCAACATCCACGCAGGATGGTGACTCGACCCTCACTTCAACCATCACAAACGGTGAGAGGGGAGCGTCGACATCCATCATAGGATGGAGACTCAACCATCACCAAACAGAGCAGAACAAACATCAAAACCTGCAAAACTTCTTTAACAAACAAGGAGTGTGCGATCTCAGCAAGCTAACATCATACTCAGCAGACACAGAACCAATCTTCTTTATCCGCAGACATAGCAAGAAAACCAGTACCAAAGACCCCATCCTCTATATAACAAAGGATTTTCAGACTCCAATCTTCCAAGATAGAGGAGAACAGAAGCCAAGGAGATCTCAGCAGAACTTCAATCAAAGACAAGAAGACCAAAACACATCCGGATCAGATTAGCAGGTCAGCACATCCTTCAGCATATCAGCATAAAGAAACCCAAGAAGTGAAGCACCAAAGACCATCAACAGAGAGCTCAACCTTTCCAGCAAGAAAAAATAGAGATCGCAGCAAACAAAATCATACCAAAACCGCCAACCTTTCCAGTCATCAACTGAGGAACAGAGGAAAACTAGCCAGCAGAAGACACTCCCGAAGAATCAAGCATCACAGACCTCCATCCACAAACAGACATAAACAGAAAAGAAAGAAGGACCCAGCCAACAGAAACCTGAACTTCACACCGACCAGTAGCAAGAGATAACGACCATACAGGCACCCAACAGGCCTCACCACAAAACAGAGGAAAACCAAAAAAAAGGATCAGCTGGAGCAACAGATAGAACAGAGGACAACAGCTCAAGAAACAAAGAACAGAGCCGTATGCTTCTCATAACCGGAGAGAAAGAAGAAACAACCATCAACTACAGGAGACCAAAAAAAATCATTGAATAATAAGAGTAATGTCATGTTCAATAATCCTCCAAAGCGTAATCACATCCTTGCTTATGTTATCATGGACCCTTCTATTTCGTTCAAGCCAAGAATGATAGAGAATACTAGGAATAGCAACACCAGCATTAGTACTCTTCAAATTGATGATACTCTCCCAATTCATAGGAATAAGACTGATTAAATCTTAATCCAGGGCTTTATTCCATAACTCCTTCATGAAACTACAACCAAAGCAAATGTGAAACGTGTCCTCATAGTCATTCATACAGAGATAACAGATCGAAACAACAGAAATCCCCCTTCTTCTGGAATAATCATTAGTAGGAAGCTTATTATGGATAGCTTTCCACATGTGGAACTTAGAATTCATACTAGCTTTAGTCTTCCAAAGCCATGAGAAAATGTCTTTCTTCTCACCTTTAGATCTAATATGGTCCCAAATAACATTCAACCTTACCTCTTTCTGTCCTTTGAAATAATAGTTGTCATCTTGTTCCTTATAAATATGCACATTTTCCAGAATATCCAACAAAGTCTTAGAGAACCTCGTATCCTTGATATTCCAACAACCATTTTTTATAATAGTGTCCAATTTAGCACCATTAGGTAACCCAGCGCGAACAGAATAATTAAGCTCAACAAAGTCATAAAGGAATCTCCCATTAAGCCAAGGATCTTTCCAAATATCAATACTATCCCCATTGCCAATCTTTATCTCAAAAAATTTCAGCAAAACATCCTTGATACAAATGAGATTATTGAACATCCACGAAAAATTAGTGGATACATTCACACTCCAAAAAGTTTCCTTCCTTAAGTACTTCTCATTCACCCATTTAACCCACAACGAATCCTTCTTCCGTGCCACATCCCAAGCATTTAAAATGATGCAAGCTTCTGCCACCTCTTTGCTCTTCCTTAAACCAAGACCACCTTCGGCTTTAGGTAAAGTGATATTCTCCCATTTTATAAGGTGAAGATTAGATTTCAACTCAGAGTCCCCCCAAATGAAGTTGCGACAGATTCTATCAATGTCATCCAAAATAGAGCTAGGCAGAGGGAAGGAAAGGATCCAATAAAGATGTAAAGTAGATAAAGTAGATTTAACCAGCTCTACCCTACCAGCCAAGGACAAAGTCTTCGATTTCCACCCTTCAATTCTTCTATTGATTCTATCAATAAGTCTACCACAATAATTCTTATTGAGTTTGCCGGGAAAGATAGGAAGGCCAAGATATTTAGCATCCTCTAACTTGCCAATCTTTATACCCAAGGTATTAGAGATATCCTCCGCATCTTTGGTAGGGTTCATAAGAATCATACTCTTGTTTTTATTGATACATAAGCTAGACAAGGAAGCAAAGTCATCCAGCAAGGACCTCATATTCTCAGCCTTGTCATTACCAGCTTTGGAAAACACCATGAGATCATCTGCAAAAATAAGATGGGAACAGCTCATATTCTTAGACATCTAGATAGGGGCATAGTTAGGCTCATTCTTTATCATCTCAGACAGACCCTGCATAGCAATGGTGAAGAGATAGGGCGCAATAGGATCGCCTTGTCTAACACCATTCATAGGAAAAATATTCCTGGTTACCTCTCCATTAACAAGGATTTGATAAGAGGTAGTACTGAAGATGACCTCAATCCATCTAATCCACTTGCAGGAGAAACCCATTCTTCTCATCACAGAAAACAGATACTTCCAATTCACAGAATCATAAGCCTTCGAAATGTCAACCTGGACACACATATTTTTGCCATTTTTATTAAACACATCAGTCATGATCTCATTCGAAAGAAGAATAGCATCCTTGATATTTCTCCCTTTAATGAAAGCACATTGATTCATATCAATGATGGAAGGGATACAGTCGTGCAGTCTATTGGCTAGAATCTTAGATATGAGTTTATAGAACACATTGCACAAAGCAATAGGCCGCCAATTAGTGATCAACGATTTATCATCTCCTTTAGGCAGAAGAGTAATGTACGTTCTATTAGCTTCTTTCAGAAGAGAACCATTCACAAAAAACTCCTTAACGGCTTCAAAAACATCATCTCCAATAACTTTCCAAGCTTTCTTATAAAAACAGCCATTAAAACCATCAGGGCCGGGACTTTTGTCCTCATTCAAGTTAGAAACAACATCGTCCAGCTCCTTTCTAGTAACATCTTTAGTAAGTAACTCATTTTGGCTAGGACTAATTTTAACACCTTTCCATTCCCCTTTCCACACTCCTCCAACGTTCAACTTACAGAAAATATTCTCATAATGGTCAGCGATAACATCCTTTAATATTTGGCTATCCCTAACCGTATCACCATCAACATTGAGACTTTTGATATTGTTCCTGCACCTTCTGGCTTTCATAGAAGAATAGAAATACTTGGAGTTAAGATTACCTTCCTTTAACCAAATCGCCCTAGACTTCTGTCTATACAAAGCTTCTTCTCTGATGGATGCATCATTGGCTTCTCTTCTCAGGATATTAGCTTGTAGTCTAAGACTCTCATCTTCAGGATTCATATCGGACTTCTTCTGAGCTTCAAGGGCTTTGAACTTAGCTTCAGCAGCCTTATCAAACACATTCCCAAAGTTAGTTTTGTTCCACTTTTTGAGCTTAACTTTCAAATTTTCCAGTTTTCTATATAGACGAAACATAGCATAGCCTTGAACATCAATATTCCAACTCTCATCGAGGATCTTCCCAAAGTCTTCATGATTCACCCAGCTATTGATAAACCTAAAAGGAGTGCTTCTTTTAATAGGTTCACCAACCTTCAGTGAAATCCTACAGTGATCACTGATAGTATTAAACAAAGTTTCACCATAAAATTCATCAAATCCGGATTGAAAATTCTGATTATACAAAATTCTGTCTATTTTAGTATAAATAAACTTATCACCATCTTGATTGTTTTTCCAAGTATAGCGAGGACCAGCAAGATTCAAGTCTAACAGACCACTAGTCATCATAAAATTGTTAAAGTCATCCATGGACTTCTTAGTGGGGGGAAGAATGCCAATTTTCTCATCATTCCTCCGAATAGCATTAAAATCTCCAATAACGACCCAAGGACCAGAAATAGAGTTACTACAATGCTCCAAAACAGACCAAAGCCCTTCTCTATCATAATCCCCATTATGACCATAAACAGCAGTAATATTCAGGGCAGCATCATCTTTCTCAAGCAAGAAATGCAAAGTTTGATCGGATTCAGAGAACTTTGTAATAGTGCAATTATCATTCTTCCACAAAACAATGATACGACCAAGAGCATGAGACCTACTATTAGAAATCCAATTATAATCAGCAAAATAGTTTCTCATCAACTTTTCTAATCTATCCCTTCTTAGTTTTGTTTCTATCAGGACAAACACATCACAGTTTGCCCTTCTCACCTCCTCTTGAACGCTAAGGATCTTGTTGCTTATTCCTCTAACGTTCCAAGAGGAGATGGTGCATTGAAGAGTCATTTGATCTTAACGGCTATTGTACTTTCAGCCTCAGTTTCAGTAGAAGTTAGATTCAGTTCTCTTGGAGTCGGTGCAGATTGAAGATCTTCCAGTCTCACATTGACATTCAGTTTAGCTTGGCATTTGGGAGGTTCCTTCGCCTTACCTTTTCCTTTATCACAACTGATAGACTTTGATGAAGCCTGTGAACTTCCTTCACTAACAGGAGAAATATTAGGAAATGTAATAACCGAGGACGGTGTACCAGGAACAGATGAGAACTCGTTAATACAGCTGATAACATCACCAACAGACTTTCCAGCTAGGCCTTCATCAGGATTCTCACATCCAAAACCCTTGTTAACCTGTTCAGATAAGAGCTCATCTTCAACAATGATTTCAATGGGATAATTACTGGCGACGCCTCTTCTAATCTCCTCCATATCTTCAATTTCTTCCAAGATAAAATCATCAACAGAATTCGTATCCTTCTCAGGTATTTTGTCAAGCACAGAATCCGCAGTCTTCTTCTTGACTTCCCATATCTGCTCATTCTGCCGACCTCTGTAACCACGTCCAACATATTTGTTCTGAACAGAGCATTCATCGTGCCCAAGGTAACCGCACCTGCCACAGACATAAGGAATCCATTCGTATTCGATAGCAATGCGGTGCTCATTCCCACATTCGTCCTTCATAATGACCTCATCTGGAAACTTCACATTTCTATTCATTAGAACCTGGATTCGTGCCATATCAAGCCTATGGAGATTCAGGGTAGATTCATCCATCCTTATCGGCGTTCCCAGGATGGAACCAATCCTGCTGAACATCTTCTGATCCCATAGGTCGATAGGAACATCCTTCAGTTTAATCCAAACCAGAACATCCAGCAGCGGCGTCTTCACTTGTTTCTCGCCCGGCCGCCATTTCTTGAGGATGACGGGCCTATCCAAGACATACCAGTCGCCGTTAAGTATCTTCTCTAGATCCTCCGACAACTCGAATCTGATCAGAAAGAAACCATCACCTCTGTTGAACACCTCGAAGTACCCATTGACGCCCCAGATGTTGCTGAAGTGATTCGTTAGAAAGGGAATATGTGGCCGGAAGTCGATCACATAACCTAGGAGACAATTGCTCCACTTACTAGCATTCTCCACTGCCTCACTTCTTGGATAAACAACCTTCCCATCTAACAGAATGACGTCCACTTTTTCTAGATCCGTAGCATGTCCACTTCTTCTGGGCTTGATACTCTCCCAGTTGCGAGGCTTTTCCACCAGATCTGAAGATTCCTCCATGCCATTGATAGGATTAACAGTCGGTTCACTCTCCCTCCGTCTCAGATTTGACCAAGGACGCGGCCGGCGAGGGACCGTAGCGCCTTCGATCGCCTCTCCAGTTGCCCGGACGGTTATTGCATTTCCTAATGTTAAAACAACATTTGTATATTTGTCTTAGTAATGTGGGTTCCTCCTTGTTCCCTTTATTGTTAAAACAACATCTGTATATTTGTCTTTTTTCCTTTACCCCCTCCATCTAATATAATACCCTTTCTTTAACATGTGGTTGTGATGCAGGCCCTAAAAGCCAATAACTATGGTATTGATGTCTTGTCCGACTGCCCAGGGCTCCCATGGGACACATCCATTCCTAATATAATAGTTGGCTCTTAGGAGATCTTTGGCATGGATGGAAGATGCTCAGTTGTGATGAACTTCTCTGCAGGCTTATTCAGGATCTCATTCGTTGTGGAAACATTAAGTGCGTTGTCAGTAAATTTTTTTATGTATTTCGTTTAACTAATTTAAACGAAATACATTAAAAGATTTTACTTACAACGCCCTTCATGTTTCTACAGCGAATGAGATCCTAAATTGCGCAGAGAAGTTCACCACAGCTGAGCATCCTCCATCCATGCCAAAGATCTCCAAAGTGCCAACTGTTATATTAGGAATGGATGTGTCCCATGGGAGCCCTGGGCAGTCGGCCTTTAATTAATCTCCAAGTACAGAGCTACAGTTAGTAGAGGATCATTACCATAGTTATTGGCTTTTAGGGCCTGCATCACAACCACATGTTACAGAAAGGGTATTATTTTAGATGGAGGGGGTAAAGGAAAAAAGACATATATACAAATGTTGTTTTAACAATTAAGGGAACAAGGAGGAACCCACATTACTAAGAACACCCATTCTTTCTTGAGGCTTCTGCCTAGACTTCTCAACCAGAGCAGACCTCTGAAATGTTGACAATGACTTAGTGTGCCTCTGCAAAATGCAAAAACACCAGGCTATATTATACTTAGTACCAAAAACAAAACATTCAAAAACAACGCAGTGAGAAAACAGAATAGCACTCGTACAAGTGCCCATAAATAGCAGTATGAATAAATATTTTATCCCCAATAGTGATTCTAGTATGTATTAATTTATCATATTAAAAAATCTTTTCAACAGAGCATTAGATACCATTCCACAAAACAAAAACTCTCCCAATACCATGACTAGTGTGATGAGAAATCCACTTTAACTACCCAAATATTTCTTGAGCAATTTTTGGATCTTCCCCACATGAAATTTAGTCTCATTCAACACAATAATATGAATCTTAAGCCTGAAAACCTCCTTTTAAACCTTAGGATCTTTGATTTTGAGCCCATAACATTCCAGGAGATAATGGATAGACCTTCTTTGATCCTTGGAACCAATGTTAACCAGTACTTCACTGGCTTGAGCTTCTCATAAACAATTGCTAAGTTATCAAACTTATTGGATAAAGTAGCATTGTTATCCTCAGTTGACCCCTTTCTCCCTCTACCTCTGGATGTATTCTTCTTATTACATTTTAGAAACTCAAAGGAAGGTTCTAAGTTATTTTTCTCAATAGAGTTGGGAGGGGTAACAAGGTTAACCACTTCCCCTTCAAAAGATGGATGAGACTTAGATGAAATGTGAGAAGTATCCACAAAAGAATCCCAGAACTCTTGTTGATACTCTATAGAGTGTCCACATGAGAATGAAAAAACATGAAAAATCAAGTGAACCCCCATGAAAATATTATTTCCATGAGAGTCAACTATCTAAACCATATTGGCATGGAGGAAGATAAAAATATAATCCCATGTTTGTGATTCCATCATACATGTTTAACAAGATCTTTCCTAAGAAAATTGACTATGGGAAAAGAAAAGCCAACAATGCTGAGTTAGAAGAGAAGAATGTAACTCCCCAAGCTTTGCCTCACTTGAGAAGCAAGTTAATGCAGTCACCAAAGCAATCTACAATTTTCACCCAATAAGAAATGTGTTTATAGGAATGGGTTTAAATGTAAGGGTTTTTAATCAGAATGATGCTTTGGTCACCTCTAGAACTGCTCTTCAAAAGAAAGGTCATTTCAGCACAACAGTTTACAAGCAACCATCTTGATCATCACTGGATCAATAGACTAAAAAACACCAGATAGAAGCTCTACTTCATCTTCTGAACATAAGGACAAGTAGGAAACTCCAAAAAAGGGAGACGTAACCCCCTTAGAAAAGAAGCACTTTTAACTTAGTATGGAAACTCCAACATTGTACAACACATACAACCATCTTGATCACCACTACATCAATAAACCAGTAACATCAGATGGAACCCTTCTTCATCTTTAGAAAATAAGCACAAGCATAGCAATTCCAGAAAAAAGAACACAGGGCTCGTTCAGTAAAGAAGCACTTTTATCTCATTATGGATAATAGACTATAGCACACTCACATTGACTAACCATTCCTCAAAAATCACCTTATTTCTATACCACCAGATATAGTAAAGGATACATATAATACATTTAAAGGATGTATTGCTTATTTACTTCATACTGTCTTCAAAGAAACTAGGAATATTATTAATACATTCATTATCAACTACTTTGGCTCTGACCCATATATATGGGTGTCATGAGAACACTTGTTCATATAGAATAGAACAGAGTAGCAAAATTAAACATGCATGCACACATGTGTATTGCTTTGAACCAAGCTTGAGCCTCAACAATTATATATGAGTAATATTTGATCAAGTATGACTTGGATTACATGGTAGGTATTATACATAAATTCGAGTTTGTACAATTAATAGATATTGTACATATTCGAGAAAGACAATATTCAATCAAATACTATATCTACTCAATCACATCAGTAAATTATTCTTTTCTTATTGACAAAACACAAAGTTGTATGATAGAAAATCATTATGAGGATTCTATACTATAGATGCATAGCCTAGGAATTTATGTACATCACAACTTTGGTTCCCTTCCATTTAGTTATGGTAGCTACTCCCAAGGAGCTATTTCCTCACTTCCAAATATTGAACACGCCCCTGACTACTCTCTATTATTGTTGTATGACCATCTCCATGCAACTGAGGATAGTCAAAGTTTTTCAACATTGTGATATGTTTCTTATATGTGTGAACGTTAACCCTTAGGGGAGGGGGAGATAACTCATATGAATACTAGATTGTTAGTATTTTTACTAAGTAAACCCAGCTAATCCTATGCAGATCACATTGGGGGGAGATGAGGCGGACACATGAGGTATGAAGTGGAAGCCCATTGGAGGAAGAACCAATCTTGTCTATCAAGGGTCGAAGTGGGGGCTAGTGCTCTCCCAAATGAGAAAAAGATAAAAAGATATGAACCTAGAGAGGATTCCAGTGGCCGAAGAAGCAATCCAGCTGCGTAGCAGAAACGTCCAATGGTCGAGCAGGGCGATCGGCGGCAATCTAGCATGGTGACTGCATAGCAGCAACGACCAATGCGGAGGGCAGCAACCGTCAATGGCGGAGGGCAGCAACCGTCAATGGCGGCAAGGAGTTATGAATGATGAGCCCAATGCGGAGGGCGATTGGCGTCAAGGATGAACGGCAGCAACCGAGCAGGGTGATTGGCGTCAAGGATGACCCAATGCGGAGGGCAGCAACCGTCAATGGCGACAAGGAGAGAAGAACCTTAATGTCGAGGCATTTTCTGAAGGTGGAGGAGTGTGGAGGAACCGATGAGAGAATCGGGAGGGGGAGGGTTCAGTGGGTAGTTGCAGTGGAATTGAGGGGGAAAAAAGGTAGACTTCACCGCAAATAGGGTGCTCGTCGGGACTGGGTGATATTTTTCATCAATTTTGATAGACGAATCAATGTTTTAGAATGGAGGGAAGGATTATGAGATGGAGGGAAACATTTGGCATGGAGTTTTTGAGGGGGTGATTCATGAGAAATGTATTTGTGAGGGACCAATGTTCACATAAAATGCCTAACGATGTTAAGAACATGGTTGAGGGATTTGGTCCCATATTTGAAGGATGAGCCCTCACAAATGGACATCATTATTCATGATTTTTGGTTCCTCACAAATGTTCTTCAACAAAGGCCAAATTTTTTGTAGTGTCTGGGCCAGGTGGCGGCACATCATTGGTCGGTGCTATCAGTAAAACATGTGTCATATGGGATGAGTGGGGGCACAACTAGACTGAGCATTAATTGGTTTAGTTGGTTGAACCACCAACTATCCATGGACCGGCCCATCCTTCTCCTACCTCACGCTATACAAATGCATGAATAGCAGAACACCTGCCTTCCGCGTCATTGCCTTTGTGAGGAACAAACTTGCCGCCCTTCCTGGTGTTGTTGTAGTGTTCCCTAGCGTTGGGCGTCTCAGCCGAGGGTGCCACCCCCAATTCTTCCCCTCATTGCCTGTCTACTGACCTAAGCCCTCTCTCTCTCTCTCTCTGTGTTCCTACACGAGGCACCGCCCACCATATGCAGACGTAGACTCATGCCATGGCTGGCGCTCCCTACCCTACAATCAACCCTAAGATCAACCAGTCTCTTCGACCCTACCCTCCATGGTCGTCATCATGAAGACACATATGCTCTCAAACTCCTAGCCTTCTTCCTCTTTGTGAGGCATCCTCACTACCGCCAGGGAGGAGTCAACAGTTATGTTGACTCTCTTCTCCATAGCACACATGGTCCACACGAGGGTGCCCCTCGTAGCAGGTTCTAATGTGAGTTTGTAGGGAGGTAGTCCTCACCTATACATGTATGGCACTAGTCTTGTAGAAGCACTCTACTATAACGATGTTTCTACATCCAAGAGCCCGGCACGTAAGTTTGCACGAGCATCTCTTGTCGTGGATCTGACTGAAGAAGAGCATAGGGGTGTTGGAGTTGTTACAATCTTATGTAGGCCTCCTGGTGAACCACCTCAGTTTCGGCTGCAACCTCCAAGACATAGTGACTGCCATGGTCATCGTTTCTCCATTCCACAGCCATCAGACCCCACTTTGCGTCATGTTATTTCCCAAAGGATCCGAAGAGAAGTTATGGGATGGGTTGGTCAGGGAGAGATAAAGGGGTAGGGTAGGCTGGTGATGAATTTTACCATATTATGTGAATCGTCTAGGTATATATATAGGTACTTCCTTGTAGCTTCCCTTTCTCGTTTCTCATCTTATGGTTCAAGTAATCTAAAGGTAGCAAGGAGTATTATGGCTATCGGAAATATCAATTTTCTAAGACTATTTAATCTCAACACCAACTAGGAAAGAAAGTACTCTTTTTATATAAACTTTTGCTTTTATTCCAAAAGGCCATGAGAGACACCACCATATGATTAAGATTTGGATTTGGAAACAAAAGCCTTTAAGGAATACACACAACCACGGTGTTGTTAATATCAACCATATAATTATACTCAAATTATCAAAAACACCATATTTCTTTTGGCAACTTTACAGTTATTTCATTTATCGTAACAAAAGGTCATTAGTATTAATTCATGTACAAATTCCCTTTCTCAAAATTATGTTGCAAGGACCCATGCAACCAAAGGTGATCCATATTGTTATTTCACCAATAATACCATTTGGGAAAGTTATTTATCAAATCATACCTTTCTTATATATCATTCAATTTCTACCAAAATTGAGGATATAACATATATGGTGAATAATGTGAAGTGAAATACCCTCAAAGTTGCTCCCCATTTTTTATCTTTAACTCCTAATTACACTAATCAAACTTATATTAGTCAAATCCAATTGAAATCCCACCCAAACCTTGGTCCGGTTGAGCCTCTTAAGGCTAGATATGATGTGCAAGGGTGTAATTCCCCTTCACACATTCTATTATATCCATGGACAACCAATAGTCCAGGGTGATTCCATTGCATTTGACTAATTATTTGGTTTAGAAATCTTGAATGAATGGTTAGGTTTTGCATGGTATGTTCCCCCCAAACTTCCCACCTCTCTTTAACATTACTTAAAATCTCAATTGTTTTCTTAGCTATTTCATGCTAGTTTAGTTGGTTGCTTTAATTGTTTTGTTAATTAACCTCCCTATTTTGGATAGTTAGGTCTTGCTAGATTAGTTAGTGCTCTTTTGAGCTTGCTAGTGTAGTTCTTGCTAGTTAGTGTTAAATCTAGTTCTTTAATTTCTTTAGTGTTTAACTTGCTTAGCTAGTGTAACTTAGTCTTAGTCTCTTGCTCTTGCTTACTTAATTTTCTTTCTTTGTAAAACTAGAATTAACTTGTTTAGGGTTAAATTAGGTTTTTGCTCGTTTTTATTCTTCTCTTGCTTTCTTGCATGAACCTTAGTGTAATGAAACCAAAACTAACTTCCAACCCTAAAACCCTAATCTCTGCTTTAGGAACATAGCTTAATTTAACTTAGTTGTAGTGCCCCCTTTTTCCCTTTGGATTGACCTCTCACTTACCAATCATCTATACTACAATACGATCTCATGCACTTGTGGGTGAAATATTCTAGTCTATGTGAATGTGTTAGTATAGGGCCCATTAAAAATTTGAAAGACTCATGTTGTGTGTTTTGAGCCTCTTAGGGTTGCATCTATTCACAACTCAGTTGATTAGTGTGTGACCCTAGGACTGAAAGGGAAACACATCAAGCTTTATGGCTTCATTGTCAAGGATTGAGGTACTTGATATAGCTAGTTAGTGTAGCTTCACTTTTCCTACTGCCATCAACATTGTTGTTCTTTATTCTTTGTTTACCTTTGCATACTTGTCTTCTAACTTAGCTCTTGTTTCTTTTTTGTGCCTTGTATAGGTGACAGTTGTGCATGCTTGGGCAAAGCTCAAATTCTATTGACTTGATTCCACTTGATCCTGAGATGGGCATGTCAACATCAGCGCAGACAACATAAAGAAATTGAGATGGATATTCTTTGTTTATGTTTGCATACTTGTCTTCTAAATTATCTCTTGTTGCTTGTATGTGCCTTATGTAGGTGATAGTTGTGCATGCTTGGGCAAAGCTTTAATTCTATTGACTTGGTTCCACTTCATCCCGAAATGGGTAGAAGGAGATATCAACATCAACACAGACAACATTAAGAAATTGAGATGGATGGTCAACAACATGAGGATGGGGTAGCAGATCCTCCACCACCCAAGCCCCTACATGATTACTTCACTCTGGGAAACTACACCTCTCCCATTGCCACCCTAGTTGACCAAATGTTAGGTCAAAAATTCTCCATTCCACCTGCCCTCCTTAGACTCCTACCCACCTTCTATGGGTTGGAGAATGAGAACCCATATCACCACATCGACACCTTCTTGGAGATGTTTTCCTCCTTCCACACACCTACTGTGACTGATGATTCTATTAGGAGAACTTTGTTCCCCTTTTCAATCAAGGATAAGCTAAAGAATGGTACATGTCGAAGCAGAAATTGGTCACTAGGGTAGATGTGAAGAAAGCATTTTTGAAGAAATTTTATCCTATCTCAGAGTTGACGTAAATGAGGAGGTACATCATCTCATTCACTCATAATGAGAATTAGCCATTTCATGAGACGTGGGAGAGATTCCAAAATCAACTTAGAGATTGTCCTCATCATGAGCTTTCCATTTGGAAACTTATGTAATCCTTCTACAGTGGGCAATCTGAATTAGGTTAAATGGTGGTTGACTCCTTTTATGGTAGAAACTTCATGGCTAATCCCCCAAAAGAGTCATGGACTCTCCTCAAGAACATAACTGAAAATTCACATCATCGGGCTTCTAGCATGGGTGTGCATTCTGATAGGAACTACACTCCTCCTCCACCTTCTCCTCCTTGAGTTAGGGAAGATCAAAATCCCCAAATGATGAAGATTCTTGCTAACATGATGAACTTGATGAAAAATCAAGTTCGAGGTTCTTCTAAACACTCAACCAACTCTATGGAATCTATTTGTGAGGAGGTTCTAGCTGTTCAATCTTTTGGCAACCGCAATAGCCAAGGATCGAAGTCCAACACCTACTCTTTGGAGTTAAGAAATCACCCAAGCTTCTCTTAGAAGCAAGGGGATGAAGGACAAGGACAGACAAGGCAGCACCAAGGGCCAAGGAATGGCTCAAAGTTTGAAGAAGAGGTTCTTGGGAGGTTAAGAGGTCTTGATCAAGTGAAGACAGGTTTGTCCTCTCATGGACCACCCATTGATCATCTTTAGAAAAGGAAAGACCAGATTTCCATGTCAATTTCCTGTTGTGAGAAGAGAAGACTCCCTTCCCAAACCATGGCCAACCCAAATAGTGATAGTGGTTCTATTATCACTCCTCAAGGTGTTATGTCCCACCACAAGGGCAAGTCACAACTTTGAAACAATACCAAGACCGCCGCATCCATATGCTCCCTCACCTCCACAACCCAATTACAACTACCAATATCCTCTACCTCCGCCACATTCCTACCAACAACCCCCTCCCCGATATTGACCCCCTCCACAATAGCCACAACGACCACCTCCACAACAACCTCCGCAACAACCTCTACAAAAACCAACTTACATCTTCCAACATCCAAAACCACCTCACCAAAGACCACCACCACCACCACAACCATTAATCCTCATGAGACCCCCCTCCTCCTCATGAGCAAGAGAGCATGGTATCCATCATTTGGGGGAAGAAGGTTGTTGAGGAATTCATGGAGAGGGAGGAGAAACTGATCAAGGCTCATGACGAAGAATCATTGTCAGAAATGTCTTGTGGATATGCTAAGAGTAATAAAGATATTGTTATTTCATTTTTTCTTGAGAGTACTAAGAGAACTGAGGTTCTTGCTACACCATCTTCCTATAAGAAAATACCACAAAAACTCCCACCTTCTGGCGATATGATGATTACTTCTATCTCACCTTTGCTTGGGGATACATCTCCATGTGTCCCACCATTGTTTAAAAAGTAAGAATTTGATGTACCACCTTTACACGGAGGTGCCAAGGGCACCAAAGTATTTTTTGTCCCACCTTTTTTAAGGATATAACAGCTTTTGTCTCACCCCTACCAGAGTTGGTAACAACATGGGATCCACCCTATGAGCTAATGAATACTCCCATGTTGCCCCATGGTTTATAACTTACTATAGAATACATTGATGCAAGTGGGTATTTTTTCAATGATGATCTATAAGACCCCTTCCTTATAGAAGAGCATGACCATACCATGAAGATCTTGAATGCCTTAAGATCAAGGAAAGGCAAGCATCACAACCCTCATGTCTTCATTTAAAGTTGCTTGCACCGGGAAAGAAAAGATGATGATGATGCCACCCAAGAGGATTGTAGCAGCAGAGCAAGTCAACTTCATCTTGACTACCCCTTCCCCAGACATAGGAAATATCATGGTGTACCTCTCATATCTTGTTACATCAACTTTCAATTTTTGGAGCATGCACTCCTTGACTTGGGCTCCAATGTGAGCATCATTTTATATAGCTTGTTTGACAAGCTCCGCCTAGAAAGAATGAAACATGCAGATTGTTTTGTATTTCTAGCCAACAGATCCTACAAGATACCTATGGGTATGGTAGAAAACCTAAGTGTCGATGTGGACAAGAAATGGAGTGCCAATTATCCAACAAAATTTCTTGTAATGGATATTAATCCAAGGGATGGGAAGAACAACATCATCCTAGGGAGGCCATTCTTATGCACAATGGATGTAGAGATCAAAGTGCAAGATGGCATCATGACAGTCTCTTATATGAGAAAAAAGCTAGATATATTCATGTTCACTATTGAGGAAAGACATAACATAGTGGATGAGAACTTTTGTGACAACTTGGACTATACTGACTTTTGTGAGAATTGGATGGCAAATAATAGCTACAAAACCTTACATGTTCCTTGGGATGAAGATCATGTGGGAAAAGCATTGGAGAGGGTCACTTTGGATGAGAAGGAGGACACCATGGGTGTGGACACGTGATGGTGCAAAGAAAAACAATCTTGGTTCAAGGCTCGAAACTCAACTCTAGTGCGAGGCAACCCACTTTGGTGTGAGACACTTTTTCTCAAAACCCATTTTCTTGTTATACTTTAGTTTTTCTGAGAAATACACACATGCCATACTTGATATTTTTCTATTTTTGAATCATGTTAGAGTAGGTACAATGGAGGGAAGATGATGCATGAAGTAGGTGAGCCAAGGAGGAGATCAAATTTGAAAATAAAAATCAAGATTAGTGAAAAAGGTCAGGAAGGAGTCCAACACGGTTGTTCCATACAACATGGTTGTGCTACTGGAAAGCCAGAACAGTCGCTCCATATAGCATGGTTGTGTTTCTACTCACCTAGTCCTATATTGATCATTCCATCACTTGGGGGATTTCTATCATGACTCTATGCCCCCTTCCCTACTATTCTAAACTTCTATTTCATGTCGAGGAATGCATGGTTTAAAAGTTTGGGCTGGTAGGGCGGTAAGTCCTTCCTTTTAACTCATTTTTCTCTTTGTATCTTGTTTTAAAAAAAATTCAAGATGATCAGAAAGTCTAACTAACTCTTATACTTATCCAACCATACTTTGTGTTTGTTTTTACATGCTTGCGTATCATGTATTTTATTTCATGCATTTTTGTGTTATTTTCAATATTTTTGCTTTTCATGTCATGTGTTGCATATCACATAGTTTTTATGTAATTATTGTGTGTTTTAGCCAGGATTTTCTTGTTCTATGCTTTCTATTCCCTAAATGTAAGTTTAAATGTGATCGAGTGCAAGTTGGAACCATTTTGGCCAATTTTGCCCAAATTTAGAATCTCTTGCCCAAGAGGCATGTTTGGACCTAATCTCCACTTTTTGAATTGAAAATCTTGACATATGACATATGCATTCTACATTCTTATGTTATATTGATAAATGGTCTTAATTGTTGACTTTGTACATGTGAATCACTTCTCTCATGTTTGTGAATTGTTCAATTGAATTGTGATTCAAGCAAGCAATGAATGCTTTGGGTTTGTTGAATCACATGATAAAAGTATGAATTTTCATATTTCCCACTCATGTAGTGTGACGTTATTTGATGAAGTGATGGAATATTTTTCATGCAGGAGATCTTATGTCAAAAACCACACTAGTGACCACCCTTTGACCCAACCTTTCTTTCATCATCTTCTTACCTCTCGGGCCTCATGATAAGATGCCAAAGTGCACATATTCTACCTTGGCCACCTCCAAAAGTTGTAGGTGGCCATATATATATATATCTTCCCACTTCACTCTCACCACCATGTGCCCTACCTACACTAAGGGAAAAGAAAAAGAAAATTCAAAAAGAAAATAAAAGATGCTCCTATGTAATATCATCTAAATAAAGAAAAGATGAGTGCTCCTATGTAACAACACTCCAAACTCTTATGCAACCTCCTTCTTCTATTTGCATACCCATTGAGCTAGGAAACATCAAGCCTATCTCACTTCACCCTTTTTCTATAGCCATGTGGATCACATTATGTAGTTTGAAGTATGATATTGAATGCATGAAGGTGAAACAACACTCCTAGTCATCTTTGGTTATCACCACCATGAAACGGTCTACCCGAAGCTACATGAAAACCATATGGATTGATTGTGTATTCTATGCTCTATATTTGATGTTTGTATGATCAATGCTTAATTCATGATTGGTTTGTGAAAGTGGAGAGGAGAGAGGTGGGTCACATGTAATTAGTCACCATTAAGCCCATTTAGTCAATAACCATCCATTGAAATGTATTTATCATTCTTGTTTGTTGAAGCATACTTGAGGACAAGTATACTTTAAGTTTCGGTGGTGATGGAGCCCAAATTTAGGGCTTCATCCTGTGTTTTCTTGCATCTTAATCACATCTGGGCATGTTAGAAAGCAAGTTAATTCCCCTAATAAATGGTTTCATATCAAATGCACTTATGGCTTTTTTTTGTGTTTTTCAAGTTTTTGCACTATGCATTGGATGAAAAGAAGAGAGAGAGGATCCTTGGGTTTCTACACCCCAGGATTAGACCTAGATCATATCAATGCATCCCATGGATGGGAAAAATTAGGTTCAAAGAAAATAGCAGATGATTGAAGGATTTTGGAGCAAAAACATACAACTCGGCCAGTAAAAAGAGTTGTGGTACCTTGCCTTGGTCATGGCCAATTTCTCCTCATCACAATCAAATTCAAGAAATTTAACAAGCTGCAACAACTAGACTAGCACTACCATGCCCAGCAAAATAGTTGTGGTAGCTTATCTCTACCACGTTTGTGGTGAAGGACATCCACAACGACCATCAGTAGTAAAACAGTTGTGTCATCCCAAACCTCCACTCCCATTCCAGCCACCTCACAATCACCACGGCTATGCTACTGACCTTCCAAAAACCTCCACCAACCTATCATTTTCTTCCATATTCACCTTGATTGTGGCCATCCACCATGGCCATGATCACCTCACTCGACCACGATCATGGTGATCAAAATGGTTGAGGTGGTCAGCAACCCTAGTACAATTTTTACACTGCTTTAACCAAACAATCACCAATTAATCTAGTGTTTCCCCACCACCTACATATACCTAGGTGGAAGTTGTAGCACGAATTACAACCCCTAGGTATTCAAGGTAGCTCACCTACTCCCATCCACCTCCACCTCATTTCCACATTCATTCACCCAAAACCCTAATTTTCTAGGGTTTTTCCCACTTCACCATCCATTTTATGCCATTTGGTTGCCAAGGAGGACGTGCTCTGGTTGTTGGAGGTGAAGGAGAAGAAGATCTTCCACGAGCTCCATGGCATTTCCTTCTTCTTCTACATCTTCTTTTACTCTTTTTTGCACTATGAGTAGTTAAGCCCTTTATGGTGGGCTATTTGGGGTTAAAATGATACTTTGATACCATGTTGGAAGAAAATAATTTTTAAACTCTATAATTTCATTCTATGATGATGGATTTCTACTTTCATATTATTTCCCATGTTGCTTCTTATGATTTGTGCTTGAAAACATGAATTACCTATTGTTTTATTCTTGAAACCACCTAGTTCTAGGAGAAGATGGCATATGTGAGGCTATCTTGGGATTTGCTCCTAGGTCCAACTAGTGGATCCCTAGCTAGCACCCCATCTTACCATACATATATCCCTTTCCCTACTCCTAGATGTGAGATCTAAGTGGCTAGTATAGGATTGATTAGTGTAATTTCCTAGGAGTTTACTAAAAGCTAGATGGTGAGTAAAGTGAAGTAAAATACCTCACCTCTACTCCCCATTCCTACCTTTGGCTCCCAATTACACTAAGCATTCTTACCCTAGAAACCTAGATTAGTCAAATTCAATTGAAATCCCACCTAAACCTTGGTCCAATTGAGCCTCGTAAGGCTAGATAGGGTGTGCAAGGGTGGAATTACCCTTCACACACTCTATTCTATCCATGGACAATATTTTAGTGTGATTCATTACATTTGACTAATTGTTTGGTTCAGTGATCTAGAATGAATGGTTACATTTTTCATGGTGTCCCCCCCAACTAATATCTTAGTATCACTCCCTAAACAACCCACCTCTCTTTAACATTGACTAAAACCTCAATTTCTTTCTTAGCTAGTTCATGCTATTTTAGTTAGTTGCTTTAATTGTTTTGTTAGTTCACTACCATGTTTTGGATAGTTAGGTCTTTCTATAGTATTTAATGATCTTTGGGGTTTGGTAGTGTAGTTCTTGCTAGTTAGTATTAAATCAAGTTCTTTAATTTCTTTAGTGTCTAACTTGATTAGTTAGTTTAACTTAGTCTTAGTCTCTTTCTCTTGCTTACTTAGTTGCCTTTCTTTGTTAACTATAATTAACTTGTTTAGGGTTAATTTAGGGTTTTGCTTGTTTTTCTTCCTCTCTTTCTTTCTTGCATGAACCTTAGTGTAATCAAACCAAAACCAACTTCAAACCCTAAAAACCTAATATCTACTTTAGGAACATATCTTAATCTAACTTAGTTCTAGTGCCCCCCTCTTTCCCTACGGATCGACCACTCACTTGCCAATCATCTATACTATATTGTGATCTGTGTTCTTGCATGAAATATATTCTAGTCTATGTGAATATGTTACTATAGGGCCCATTACAAATTTGAAAGACTCCTATCATGTGTTTTGAGCCTCCTAGGGTTGCATCTAGTCACAACTTAGTTGATTAGTGTGTGGCCTTATGTAACGATACCACCTCTCGGCAACCCCCAATTAAGGAAGGCCAAGAAGATAGAGTCATTATCTCATTCAGGATCATATTGTTTTATAATAATAAAAAATAATAAATAAGTTCTACCACAAATAAGCTTAAAGCAGGATAAAAAATTTCACATACCTTTCAAAAAATAGGATTTCAGGACTTTACCCAAAGAAAGCACTAGCTATTTGTAATCCTCTGAACATTATTTAACCTTGTTCTTTTTCAATGCCACCTTTTATAGAACATCCACTTTTCATGATTTATTAGGTCACAAACCCTAATCCTTCATTAAATACACCTTTTATTTCATGGAAATCCTAATCTATCAAATTATGGGTTGCTAAGCTCAAATAACTTTCAAGTTTCTCTTTTTATGCATTAAAGATCGATCTTTTATTTATAATAACAATTGGACATATTAAGATAATCCATACTTGAAGCTTAGGGTTTCAAGTTCATTAACTATTTTAAAGATAAAAAATTTATGCATTTTTAACTAGAAATGGATTTAGGCCATGTTTATATTTTTATTGGATTGCCTATATTCTATTGCTCAATTTTCATATATAAATTGTTTCCATCAGAGCATCCTAGCAATTTCTACAATTTTTACTAGATAATCATATTGGGCCAATGAGGTGACACCACATCAGTAATCAAAATCCTTTATATTACCTTTTCAACTGGACTCTCAGATATTGTGTTCGTCCCGTTTATCTCTAAACCCAAATTTGCCTCTGCCTTCTTCCTCACATGTACACGTGTGTGGGGACTCTGTTTCTTTGTAGGAGACAGAGCACTGCCGCATTACGACTCTCCGTCAACCCTCTATGCTCCCTCTTCTCTGCTCTTGTGCCATCCCATTCTATGTGGAATGCTTCAAGGCTCTCCACACCCTTCTCTTGTCGAGACTCAACCTCTGTGTTGAGATGCTATTCTGATATCCAGGCCCTAACACCGCTGTCACTATCACCCTTTGAGCATGGAGGACGTAGAGAAGGACTAAGGGTGGTCCTAGGTTGTTTGAACCTCTGCTCTAGTCTCACGGGTAAGGGTCTGGAGCCTTTTATAGGTTCTAGCAAGGGGAGGACTGAGTACCAATGGAGTCCTTCTTGACTCCCTATCATTTGGGGAAAGTCAAAGTCTTCACTAGTGCTATGAGAAAAGAGGGTCTTTGAATTCGATTCCTTTTACTGAACCCAAAAGGATGATTCACATGGTCTTTTGGTGTCTAGATATGAAAAGAGGTGTCCCTCAAAACTAGGATCTCGGTCGCTGGCCTCCCAGGTCATGCAAGGGTTGATGAAGGCTCCAACGCCAATGATTGTTGATCAAGCGGTTGTTAAAAAGCCTAAGATATAGAAGGGGCGTTGCTACACAGACAAATTAAATTGGGTCCCAAAAAAGGAAACATGAGTATTAAATTGCAACTAAATCCTCCTTTCTCCTTGGATTTTCATAGGCCACTAGGAAAATTCTTTTCACCATATTTAAGAGAAAGTCATTAACATCTTGTCCAATCTTAATCTGGTTTTTAGGATTAATTTGATTAACATTAACAGCCAAAACTTGATCTTTTTTCTATATTCTCAAGTTAATTACCCACACTGTTTGATAGGTTCTTTCTATTCCAAATTTTGAAGGAAAGCTTTTAATGACCTCATCTAACCATGGGAAAGGTTTGAGACCAAAACTCGAAAAGAAAATATACTTTCCTTGACATGCAAGTCATCCACTTTAACACATATATTATGAAATTAAAATTCATTTTTCTCTTTCTTTCTCTTCTATTTTCTTTATTTTTATTTCTTTTCTTATTATAAACCAAGTGGAACCGAAAACTAACAAATAGTGGTCATACATACCACTTTCTAGAGAATTCTACACAATTCTGACATATGCACACAATTATCTTTTATTTATTTCTCCTTTTACTTATTATAGGATTTTCGTTTATCCTTTTTCCCTTTTATCATTATTGGATTTATCAAAACAATATAAACCACAAAATCATGCATCCAGTGTAAATTTTGCAAAAGAATCCATTCTTTGAAAACAAATTATACAATTTTACATTCAAATCCCTTTATTTAAAAAATTGCATTTCAATCAATACAATCAAATTTGAGGTTATTACATCCTTTCCCCCTTATAGGAATTTTATCCCCAAAATTCAACAAATTAAACAAACAATTTAGGGTAAACCTTTTCCATGTTCATCTTTAGCTCCCATGTGGCTTTATCCTCTTTATGGTGCTTCCAAAGAACATTTTCCATCTCTATCTTTTTACTCCTGAGCTCTTTCACCTTGGTATCAAGTACCCTCACAGGTGATTTAGAGTAAGTCAACCTCCCTTGGAGTTCAATGGGTTCAAATGCTCAGCACATGGCTTGGGTCCTTTACATGGCACTTTAGATTGGATACATGAAACACATCATGCATCATACTATACTGAGGGTAACGATAAGCAGCTTCACCAATCCATTCCCAAAATCTCAAACGTACCCACGTATAGGGGACTACGCTTTCCTCTATTCTTAGCTATAGCTCGGAGGGATTAGATTTTCAAAAACACATGTTCACCCACAGTGAAGTGCAAGTCAGACTGCTTTGCATCAGCATACAACTTCTATCGATCATGGGCTCTCTTTAGCCTTTGCTTGATCAAAGTGACTTTATCAGTATACAACAGTAGTTCCTCTTACCTCAGCAAGGTCCTCTCACCAACATCATCCCAGTGAAGTGGTGACCGACACAACCTCCCATAAAGAGCTTCATACAAGGGCATCCTGATACTGGCCTGGTAGCTGTTATTATAAGCAAACTCAACTATGGGCAAGTACTGCTCCCATGATCCACCCCAATCGAGCACACATGCTCTTAATAGATCCTATAGCATTTGGATTGTTCTTTCTAACTGTCCATTAGTCTGGGGGTGATAAGTTATGCTAAACTTTAGTCTAGTGTCGAGTTATTTTTACACTTGTTTCCACAACTTGAAAGTGAACTTTGGGTCACGATAAAAAAATAATTGAACTCAAAACACCATGCATCTTAACTATCTCTCTAATATATAGTTCAGCTAGGTCTGTCACCTTGGCAGTGATCTTTAAGCTGAGAAAATGTGTTGACTTGGTAAGGCGATCTACCACAACCCATATTGCATCATGACCTTTCTTTGTTTTGGGGAGACCTACCACAAAGACCATGGTGATCTGTACCCATTTCCACTCAAGAATATCAACCAATTGTAGTAGTCTGTCGGGTCACTGGTGTTCAACTTTCACCATCTGGCACATGAGACAACTGGCCACATATGCCACCATGTCTCTCTTCATTCCTGGCCACCAAAAGTATCATTGGAAGTCTTTTAACATCTTAGTAGTACCGGGATGTATTGTATACTTAGAACCATGAGCTTCTTACAAGATATGCTTCTTCAAGGGTGAATATTTAGGAACCCAAATATGACTCTTGTAGTGTATTCCACCATCTACTCCCACTGAGCGATATGTTTGAGGTTTGTCTAACAAACCTTTCATCTTATCAAAGCTTTGGGTTTGCTAACTGGATAGATACCAACTCGGTCAATAGGTATAGTTTTATTTGAATGTTAGCCACATGAATCTGGTCTTCTAAGGGATATATAATCCACCTAGCAAACTCTTCCAATCCTCTCCACTGGGTAGATAAGATAGCTACACACCTGAGTTGTTTTCAACTAATTTTATCTGCTACTACATTAGTCTTCCTAGGGTGATAGGTTATGATGAAATCATAATCCTTCATATACTCCTCCATCGTCTTTGTCTCAGGTTTAGGTCCTTTTGAGATAGGAGGTACTTCAAGCTCGTGTATCCATTATTTTAAGAACTAGATTCACATCATATACCTATAGAATTCAAATTCCCCTTGATAATCATATCCTCACTTGAAATCTTACTTTGGTGATTACCGTTCTCACCTCATCTTCCAAACCATTTATCCAATATTCTCTCCTAACGGTGCAGTACTTCCTCCAATTCTCAACAAAAATATTTCAACTAAGTATTTGTTCCTCTTATCACTTCTATTCATAGTATGGCATGTGTCTGCCCCATCTCTCACATTCATAACAAGATGAAATAAGCATTTGGTTGCAGTCCAAATACAAATCTCGTCCCATTCCAAGAGTAGAGACTGTGCATTTACACATTTCCATTTTATCTTCAAATCTAGGTTGAATCATCCTCCACATGACTCCAAACCATGAATACCACCATTCCCTTAATTCCACTTATACATATAGGAAAAACTTTTCTCATAACATCTGAGTTTTATCATAACTCCTATTTACAAACCTTAGTCATTTCCTCAAGGTCTCTAGAGTGTCGGTACTTTTGGGGTGATCATACTCTTATGCATCTAGGGAGTGCCTCTCACATTTACCACTTAGGCCCCATGATCTCATGAAGGTGGCCAACCTCCTAACCCATGGGCCTCGAGAAAACATTAGTTGTTACCTCCCAACCCTATGGTCTTGTGCATTTAGGGAACATTCAATTTCTACTCCTATCAGTCTCATCCCTACTTGGATTTAGGATTGACTTAAGGTTCTATCATAACTTTATTTTATATCATCACACATTTTTCTTGTGGTTCATTTGATAATATCCAAGCATTTTATATCCTTTAGAATCCTCACCCAAATTTTTTTCATCTCTTAGAGTACTCATACTTTTACTTATGTCCCTTCATGGGAATCATGGCGACCTACCTATCTGGGTCTAGCCCCATTCTACTGGTCACTTCCATAGTGACTTTTCTACATGTCTTGTATAGATGGTCATACTTGGGTCTAAAGAATCATACTCAATATATGTGCTTTTTTGTGTCATGCACTTAATCTCAAAAGTTTTAAGAGGCATTTAATGTTATCTCAAAAACTAATTTTGGAACTCATTCTTTTAGGAAGGGTCCTTTCCCAGGACATGATAAAACTATCACTTGACCATATCAAGCATCTCAAAACTTTTTTAATACCTAGTATATTACATGAGGGCATGTCCTTTAGGCATATTTCCTATCATTCCATCCATGCAGTTTATGCATGTGAGTTATATCATTATATCCTGTGATGTACTACTCAAGAATTGGATCACTAGTGGTATCTTACTACTACGGATCGAAGCGTTTGGATATAATAGGGCCAATGGATTATATATCACATGTTCGAGGCTACAGGAACAACTATTGTATCTGACATCATATGCCAAGTACATTATCCAATCCATACCATATGGTAGGCCAGAGGAGGCATAGCATACCTTGAAGAAGACCACCTTATTTACCACCTAGTCATCATGTCAATTGTAACCACGTTCCATATTTATCATAAGCAATATTTCATTTCTAAAATTTCCATTATGTCATACTTATTCATCATCTCTCAAAGTTGGACCAGATTTATACATACATATGACACCAACTTGTGTGAGTGGCTCATCAAACATACATCTCAGTCTAAGTGGGTTTTCCTTTTATTTAAAATATGAGGGGGTTCCATGCTTATTCCCTATGAACTCATTCAACCTTGTAAGCACTGTATGCACCAGATACCACCACCTCCCCTCTTGGGTCTACTTCCTCAACATTAGTCATCTAAACTGCATGACTAAGCTGCCCAAGCATGTACCTAACCAAAAAAAATGCTAGGCATTTTCTTCTCAACATTCTCTTCCACATAAACAATCCTTAGAGTCCTACACAAGGATACCAATCTAAGTTTGATGCTTCACATCATATTACTATTCCTCACATCTCCAGGATATTGGAACTCTCTTTCGCTCACCTAGACGGTAGGTACTCGTATCATCTAAACATCTGTATAAGAATCATCCTTCTCAATCTCTAGGGTTTGGTCCTTTCAAGTACATCTAGTGCCATGCATTGAGTGACTTGACCCATTCACCCAGGGTGAATTTGGTTTAGGACATATCATACAAATATTTCTCATGTCTTGGAGTCTAGGTTCCCAACCTTCTCCTTCTGGGTCTCACTCTCTCCTGAGTTAACCTTATTACTGGTCTTAGCACTAGAGATACCCTCTTGGTAGAGAAGTTGAGGTTCCTAAGCTTCACATCTTATTCTCACCTCGATTACCTTATATGATGAAGTGTAATATTAAATCTTATATCCAACTGAGATCATCATATACCATATTATCTCATTACATAACATGAAGCTCCTTAATCATTTCCTCCAGTATGCCTATCTCATAAACCAACATGCATTACCCCTTAGGATTAGAACTAAATCCCATTTCTAGCCTTGATGTCTCTCACTTCAACGTAAGTGGATGCCTATCTCCTACTTGTATCTAAGTGGGAACACACTCGTTAAGGTTCCTACCTAGAGGGTTTTAAACTTTTTGGTCACCACTAACCTTCTAATTTAGTGTGTTATCTCTCTTAAATCTTTTCTCCTTTTCATGGACAACCCACCCTAAGTCGGGTCACAAAAACCAAAAGTTGCACTAGGGGTCATGCAACCACATATTATCTATATTGTCCATGAATACTCCAATCGTCCACATATATCATGCATGCCTACCCAACGTATTTGCATGCATGGGCAAACTAAGGTATCCAACTTATTGGGTTCTCTCTTTCTCTAACCACTGCTTAAGGTTTTGGGTTTAGGTGAGGGTTTAAAATCTGCACCTTTGGTGTTGAGATTCCCGTGACCCACTGAGGTTGTTTTCCCTTACCAGCCCTAGTCCCATCAAACATTTTCTCTTTATCATTATGTCCACTTTTATTATTTGACATAGGGTGCCTTGATTCTAAATACTCTTATCTCCCAAAACTCAGGAGGAGGTGGAGAGGGAGAAAACCTTAAGCACTTAAAGTTTGTTTAGTGAAATAGGGTAAAGAAGGGATGGAAGTAGATAAGAAATCCTAGAGGTATCTTATTTCAAGTCAAATCCTCAGATTTTTGGCTAGGAATTCCCATGGATTTTGAGAGTCCTCATAAACTGACTAGCGGGGTGGAGGAAAATCTTGCCAGCCCCCAGATCGTTATCCTTTTCTAGGAACCTCCATCTTTGAAAAATTCTCTAATAACTCCCTTTGGGCTCTAAAGAATTTACAAATTTTAATAAATATTAGAGATTATATGGAATATAAGGATCTGATACCATATGTAATGACCCCACCTCCCGACAACCCCCAATTAAAGAAGGACAAGAAATAGTTGTTATCCCAAATAGGATCATATGGTTTTTCAAATAATTAAAAATAATTAATAAATTGTACCACAACTAAGCTTAAAGCAGGATAAAAAAAATTCTTTTCACATACCTTTCAAAAAATAGGATTTTGGGACATTACCCAAAGAAAGAACTAGCGATCTATAATCCTTTGAACACTATTTAGCCTTATTCTTTTCAAATGCCACCTTTTATAAAACATCCACTTTTCATTAAGCTTGTAGATATAACTGCATATTACCCTAAAATGTCGAAAAACAAAATGTGGGTCGGTATAATGAATTATACTGGTATGTGGGGGAAACAAACTGTTTGTATCTATTTGTAACAATATGTAGCAACAGAATTATTGTTTAACAAATCATTCTTTACATCTTAAACATAACTACTCCATCCTGATTTATCCAAGCCTCTATGATGTCCCTACAGTGGACATGGATACTACCTCTCCCCTATGGTATATCCTCAATAGCCCCTTTTGGTCCTACCCCAAAGGTAGAGCAAGACCTAGAGTTGTATAGTCGTATGATCCTACCTAAAGATAAACCAAACATCGGCTCATGATAATCTATTGATCGTCCCCGAGGTAGACCAATACCTAGATCATAAATTTCTCACATATACACAAATCTAAAGAGGAGGACTAGGATATGAGCTAGTCATGCACATATTTATGGTGATAGCCATAGTCACCTTATAGTTGCAGGAATTAAACTTCATCCAAGCAGTTAATTTCAAGCAACCGGTAAAACCTCAGAAATCACCGTGAACCTACAGCGATTAGCCATAAGCGTAACCACATACCTTGATCAAGATTCTAGATGTCCAAGCAAGCAATCAACCAACCAACCAAGAAAGTTCACCCTAAAAGTTAATGTGGCACACCCATGTATTACTATTTTATCCAAATCATCCTTAAGATTGACTTGGCCCTCAATATAGGGCTTCTAGGTCAACATTATAGTTTAATTAGGGTTTTGGCTTCCTAAAAACTAATTTCTACTTTCCACACTTTTTTAGGTCACAAACCCTAATCCTTCATTAAATACACCTTCTATTTCATGGAAACTCTAATCTATCAAATTATGGGTTGCTCAAATAACTTTCAAGTTTCTCTTTTTATGCATTAAAGATCAATCTTTTATTAACAATAACAATTGGACATATTAACATCATCAATACTTGAAACTTAGGGTTTATAGTTCATTAACTATTATAAAGATAACAACTTTGTGTACTTTTCAAACTAAAAATAGATTTAGGCCATGTTTATATTTTTTTATTGGATTACTTATATTCTAGTGATCAATTTGTATATATAAATTGTTTTCATCAGAGCATCCTAGCAATTTCTACAATTATTACTAGATATTCATATTTAGGCCAATGAGGCGACGCCATGTCAGTAATGAAATCCTTTCTATTACCTTTTCAGTTGGACTCACATATCCTATGTTCGACTCATTTATCTCTAAACCCAAATCTGCCTCCACCTTCTTCCTCATAGTTACACATGCGCAGGGACTCTGTTTCTTTGTACACTACTACAGAAAATGCTTTTTATAATGGGAAAAACACAACAGTTCTGTTGATTGTGTTGTAGTTAGCATATCTTTTACAACAAGTCTATTTTTGTGTTGTGAATTATATATTTTATACAACACAAGTTATATACAACGGGCCAAACTCGTTGTAGTATATGTGATACTACAACAGGTGCTAAATTATTGTAATAGATTGTAATATCACAACATACTCAAACCCGTTGTAAAAGACCATAATTACACAACATGCTCTAATCTGTTGTAATAGTCATGTATGCTAACTTGTTGTAATAGATCATCATTACACAACATACTCTAAACCGTTGTAAAAGATCATAATTACACAACATGCTCTAACCCATTGTAATAGTCATGTATGTTAACCCGTTGTAATAGACCATCATTACAAAACATACTCTAACACGTTGTAAAAGATCATAATTACACAACATCCTCTACCCGTTGTAATAGTCACATGTGTTAACCCATTGTAATAGACCATCATTACACAACATACTATAACCCATTTTAGTATACTATAATTACACAATAGGCTTTCACCTATTGTAATAGTTACCCGTTGTAATAGACCACAATCACCCAACAGGTTTGCACGTCATTTGTTGTATATGTACAACAAAGAATATATGTGTTGCATAAAATGAAACTGGTTCAACGGTTTGATATGTGCCTTACTTTCAAGTGGTCTCAAGTTCGAAACCTTGTGTCTAGTTGTATTTTCCTTTTGTCTCAACATGTTGTATACAACACCCCTATTACAACAGGTGTGTTCAATGATCTACAACATGTATTAATTGTTGTATAAAATACATATATTACAACATGTGCAACACCTATTGTATAAAGACCCCCCCATAAGACCACACGATCTAATACAACAGTTGACACCCGTTGTAAAATGAAAAAATGAACTATTGTAAAAACCATTTTTTGTAGTAGTGGTAGGAGATAGAGCACCGCCGCATTGTGACTCTCTATTGGCCCTCTATGCTCCCTTTGCACCGCTCTTACGCCATACCATGCTCTGTGGACTGCCCTGAGGCTCTCCACACCCTTCTCATGTCAAGACTCACCCTCTGTGTTGAGATGCTACTCCAGTAGCCAAGCCCTAGCACCGCCATCACTGTCACCCTTCAAGCATGGAGGATGCAGAGAAGGACTAAGGGCAATCCCAGGTTTTTTGACCCTCTGCTCTAGTCTCACAGGTAAGGGTCTGCAGCCTTTTATAGGTTCTAGGAAGGAAAGGATCGAGTACCAATGAGTCCTTCTTGACTCCCTGTCCTTTGGGGAAAGTCAGATTCTTCACCAGTGCTATGAGAAAAGGGGGTCTTTGAATTCGATTCCCTTTACCTAACCCAAAGAGATAATTCGCAGGGTATTTTGGTGTCTAGATATGAAAAGAGGTGTCCCTCAAATCCAAGATCTTGGTTGTTGTCCTCCTTGGTTGGACGGGGGTTGGTGAAGGCTCCGATGCCAATGATTGTTTATCAAGTGACCGTTAAAAAAACCTGAGATATAGAAGGGACGCCGCTACATAGACAAATTAAACTGAGTCCCAAAAAAAAGGAAACATGAGTATTATTTTGCAACTAAATCCTCCTTTCTCCTTGGATTTTCATAGGCCACTAGAAACATCTTTTCACCATAAAATTTTAGAGAAAGTCATTAACATATTGTCCAATCTATATTAGGTTTTTGGGATTAATTGGATCAACATTAACAGTAGAAACTTGCTCTTTTTGTATATTTTCAAGTTAATTACCCACATCATTTGATAGGTTCTTTTTATTCCAAATTTTAAAAAAAATCCTTTAATGGCCTTATCTAACTGCGGGCAAGGTTTGAGACCAAAACTTGAAAAGAAAATATACTTTCCTTGACGTACAATCATCCACATTAAAAGAATATATTATGTAATTAAAATTCAATTTTCTCTTTATTTCTCTTATATTTTCTTTGTTTTGATTTCTTTTCTTATTAGAAACCAAGTGGAATCGAAAACTAACCAACATTGGTCATACATACCACTTTCTAGACAATTCTACACGATTCTCACATACGCACACAATTATATTTTATTTCTTTTTCCTTTTACTTATTATAGAAATTTCTTTTATCCTTTTTCACTTTTATCATTATTGGATTTATACAAACAATATAAACCATGAAATCATGCATCCAAAGGAAATTTTGCAAAAGAATCCATTCTTTGAAAACAAATCATGCAATTTTCCATTCAAATCCCTTTTATTTGAAAATTTGCATTTCAATCAATAAAAGCAAAATTGAGGTTATAACACCCTAGGTCTGAAAAAGAAACACATTAGTGAGCATCCCAGCTAAAAATGAAGACATCAATAGGTTTGTGAAGCAATCACAAACTCAAAAGGCTAAAACGTCAGTGAAACCAATCACTAAAGCTCCTAGGTGCCCCTGAGATTAGAAACAAGCAAAATACAAGGTTCAAGGGGTGGTAATGAGCACAAGCCTTATGAGATGAAAGATGAGGTTCAAAAAGTTTTGGTTGTATGAGAGGGACATATCCAATTCTTGTATGCACTTCGTCGAGGCCAGAAACTTCAACCATGAACCATGGCCTCCAGATAGATGGCTCGAGTAGGGGTATCACACCCCATATCAAATGAGTGAATCAAGCATGGGGACATAAAGCTAGGAGATGCATTGACGATTAGGAAACAATGTCCTAGTGGTTTGATGATCTTGAGAGCAACGAGATAGAAATGGGACAGTAAATAGAGGAAGAGTAGAGGGGGCAAGAGTGGATGGTGAAATTGGCTTCAATATTTGTCAACATGCACAAGTTAGGGTATATGCATTCAGGAAAACACTGAGAGAGTGTAGGAGAATGAATTGGAAAAAAAATATGTTCAAAGAAAGAGAAATTGAAGAAAATTACTCAGAGGAAAGCCTTGTTTCCTAATAGAGAGAAGAAGGAAAAGTGCAGACATAGGAGAGAGAACCATGACTATTAGATAAAAAAATTCAAAGGTCCAAAATTAATCATGCTTTCCTTAAAGGTGAGAAATCAATGTGACCTTCATCAATCATGAAACTATAGGAAAGGAAATGTACCGGTTAAGTATTTGCATTGTTGGGTATTTTTAACATGTTTTCCTTTTTTTTTGGGGGGGGGCCAAACATTTTTCATTCAATACCAAATTTGGAACCTAGTCTAATTAGGCATGCAGAATCTAATTTTGTGATCATTTTTATTTTGGGGCTATTTATTATTTTATTTGATACATTGGACTTTAACTAATATTTTCTCTCCTAAATAAAACTAGGATATATAATATTATTCAATTAATGTGAAAATTAACATGTAGACTTATTTTGGAACGTAGAATTAAAATTTGGGATTTATTTTTGCTTTTGGAGTCACTAAACATATTATTTAACATTTTGGAGGAAATTCATATTTTCTTCTCTAATAACTAATAAAAGTAGGACAGTTATTATTGTTCGAATAATGTAAAACTTTACACCCAAGCTAACTAGGACCCAAGGAATACATTTTACCATCATATTTAGGTTTTGCAATTTCTTTCAGATTTCTAATATATTTAAGATATTTATCTCATTATCATTATATTATTAAACCATTACATTATTACCACCATTATTTATTATTTAGAGTCTTATTATATTCACATTGTTACCAAACAACATCCTTGTATAATTATGTATCAATTTCAATTGTATATATTTATTAAACATATAAAGTTCATTAATTCAATATTAGTTTAGATAATGGTGCGTTGTTCATATTTATGGACATGGAAAGATCAATTGTTATTCCAAAGAATAGTACACCTCTCATTAAATATATTTTAGCCATTATTTGCATTTTAGTTAGCAAAAGAAACATATGTGACATATTTAATGCATTTACTTACATGTTAGTGCATTATTAATTTATTATGTTAATATGAGTGTATTTTGATGTGTGATGTTGATTATAGAACCTACCACATAATATGTTATATGCATTAACAATGTAAATTAAGTTATAACTTTATCCTTGTTTGGTCAAACCTAAAGAACCAAGCATTCTAATCTCCTAATCATGGGAATAGAATTTCTAGAGTCAAGATGCTAGGTTTGGGTATGTTACAACACTCCACCCTTTAAAGAGGATTTTGTCCCTAAAATCCAACCATCCTTACTATACTAACCAATAACTCTCCACCCCTCAAAAGTTTTAACCTAATAATCCAAGTTCAGCATCATCATGGAACTAGGGTTACTTGTGTATCTTTTAGTTGTGAATATATTAGCGGTTTATGTTGTTCATAGATCATGCATCCAACCAACAGGTCATACTCACCTAAGATTGAGTTTTATGTCCTTGTGTTACCAACTTATCAACCCTAAGATTCACATTATCATCCAAAAAGTCACAGGGTGCCAAAAGGTTAGGTCAACTAAAACATTTACCACAAGCCTCATACACATAAATTTGGGTTTAAGATCTCTACTACAACTAAAACTAGGGTTCCTATATCAAACTTCATACCTCTCTTCTTTGTGACTCAATTTGAGAAAGCATCAATAAATCCATATAATTTTCTTTTGTACATATGATAGTATAATGGAAAGTACTTTTGACAATCGAATCTATTCAACATAAAACAAAAGGTGGATCCAAAATAAATTGTGAGAGTTTAGCCACAAAGTATTCCATAGTAACATCTCATTATCCTACAAGTTTTCCATCCTTATACCTATATCCATCCCAAATTCAAAACTCATAACTTCCAAAGTGTTATATTACCACAAACCTACATATGATTTTAACGGTCTCCCAAAACTAGGGTTTATTCATCAAGATTCTTATGTGTACCTCATATAATCCTAAATTGACCTTTAATCATCTCATGAATGATATAGGTCAATTATAGGGTAAACATCTCACTTAGAGGGTGAATATGTAAGGTAAGGGTTCTAGTTAGGGAGATAGAATTAACATAATCAAAATCTGACTACTATGGATCTGATACCATCTTGTAAGGAGTGGGACCCGAGAGGGGCCTACTAAATTTGAGGAATAAACCATCTATTCCAAGCATGCTAAGAAGGTATGCTGGAATAGGGGTATTTATTTTCATTTCTCAAGTGATGGTATACAAAAAAAACAATGTATAATAGTAGAATAATATTTCATGACTATATTCAATGTATGCAAGGTTACAAAACATTTTCCCACTAAGGGGATTGCATGAAAGCAACTGCATCAGGAATCTAATTATAGAATATCCACCTATCTCAAGTCTATCCCCTATTAAGAGTCATCTCCATAAGCTAGGCCCACGTCTACATGTCATGTACTCCATGTTCTATGCATAGGGTTGGAAGCATATCAATCAAGTATTAAGTATCATAAGGGAAAAAGGGCATCTAATATAACAAAGCTTCCCATAAAAGAGGAATAAGTACTATCCAAGTGGATATCAAGAGAATATGAATTGCAAGGAGATGATAATCAAGAAATACTCTTTCAACTAACATAACATATTAGGTGCCACACACAGCACATATAAAGAATTTAGGGAACAAAATCCATCATAATAATAATCAACCTAGATGCATGTGAGATAAGAATAGCACTAGCAAAATATAAATAACAATGGAAGTTAACATTCATGATCTTAGAATTTGTAGAGTAAGGCGCATAACCAAAATCCCAATATATAAAGTGGGCACAAAACTGGGGTATGGGGCACATAACCTCAATCCCAAAGTATAATGGGAAAATAATCCAAGGCATGGGGCACATAACCTTCATCCTAAAAATATAGGTCACCTAACCCCATAAAAACCAAAGTACTTACACAACTCCAGGGCTACTGAATCACAAATCATGCAAATGTCAAGGCAAGTAAATATTATGTTATATGAATGGAATTAATCAGGTTTCCATCACATCAATGGAAATATAAAACATACACCACATACTTGGGCAAGATAGTAGGTATCCACAATTAGGGTTCACCATGAAATAAAGTACAATTCAGAGTCAATAAGAATATCCAACAATATATGAGGATCACAAGGTCATAATCAACATAGAATCTTTCACACAAAATAGATTCTTAGAAGAGAGAGAAATTGTGTAGGCTGATTTATCCATAGGACCGAGAGAGAGGGAATATAGATGATTGCTCAATATGACAAATAGGGATGCAACATATAAACAAGGTGAAAACCCTAATTCCATCTTAGTCCATAAGCAACCAATTAAATACATGCTAGAGCACATGCTCGAATAGATGTAAATCTTTCATTTCTTAAATGATGATATACAAAAGTCCAAAGTATAGCAGTGGAATAATATTTTGTGACTATAATAAATTTATCAAAGTTACATAATATTATCTCACTAAGGGGCTTACATTAAACTTACAACATAAGGGTCTAAGTAGAGGGATATCCAAATATATCAAGTATATCTCCCCAAGAGCCCCACCTAGTAGGTCCATGTCACCATGTCCAATCTTCCAAGTTCTACACCTGGGGTTAGAAGAATACCCCAAAAGAGAAAATAAAAATGGAAATTATTAGGATACAAGCCAGTATGAGCAAATTAATAGAGAAATGACCAATATAAGAAAAAAAGACATCAAATGTGACAAGGCTTCCCATAGAAGAGCAAAGTACCACCCAAGTGGGTATCAAAAGAATATGAATTTCAAATAAAATTATAATCATGAATAAGGGATTTCTAGTTTTAAAATGATTCCACAATAATATCATAAGAAGTGCATGTAAACAAACATATACTAAAGTTATTTGAAGCAGGGATGAGACACCATAAAATCCCAACCTAAGAATATAAATATTGGGTGGAGATCGCACACCTTAGGTGGAGATGGTGTGCCACTGTATAAATAATGAGTGGAAAAGCACAGTCGGGGAGGAGAAAGGGAGCCCTATATATGGTTGTACACATGTACCACTACAAGAAATAAAATTAGTCTAAGACATGCACTGAAATAGAGAAAGGCAAGTATAAGTTTTATTTTTAATAAGGCAAGTATGAGTTTAGTCAAACTGGAATAATAGGATGAGAACTTCCAATAGTTATAATGTGGGGTAAGAGGACCCATAAGAAAATACCCATTCATGTGTACAAATAAGATGCACCATAAGATCATAAAGTCCACCACAAGAATATTAGAGCATCAAATACTCAAATTTGAATTTCCGCATGGAATAAAAGGAATAAGATGAAAATAGAGTTCAAATAGATATCCATCAATCTAAGTAACCAAGATCAATAAATGCATATATGCACTCAAATGATTCAACCTCTCAGGAGAGGGCAAAGTAGGGCAACATGTCCAAAGGACCGAAAGGGATAAAATATAGGTGATTTCTCAATATGAGTTATAGGGAATGCAACATACCTCACATGAAGTCTATATATGTCTAAGGTTAAAAGCCTAATTCCATCCCAGTCCACAAGCAACCTATTCAAGCATATGTGAGACTAGGGTCAGGTTAACATTAATTATGCAAACCCTAAAAATTCCCTTATTATTGATTTAGGTTATCAAATCTATATCATCTTGTATATTATATTTTACTGAGTTCAAAATATATTTTACTTTATTTATCTAACTTATATATTATTAGTTATGAATTTTAGAAATATAACCAATTAGGAAAAATCCTTAATTTATTATATCAACAAGAGGTGATGAAAGCCATACCATCAGGTAGAGAATAAAAATTGATTCCCAAACATATTTTCTTTCATTTTTTTAGTTATAACTAGTTTACTATGAATTTCAAAATTGTTGACCAATCAAAAAATATAAAAAGCTATGTATGCAGGAAAGACACGAGTAAGTGGGGGAACTTGTGAGGTGGAACAATCAAGGCTTACTAATTGTCCTAGGTCTTCAACAAGGAAAGCACACAACTTGGTCCAAACTGGGAAAAACTAGGGATCAAAATAGACAATAATACCCCTCAAAGAAAAATATATGAAACACCCAAATCAGGTACATAACCATACAACTATACCCCTAATTGCTCCTTTGAACAAGGAACGCCATGGATTGGAACTCTAGTTGAGATTCATTTTCAAAAGCTAGATGTTTACAACAAAAATCAACATTGCCATCACATTTTTTGTGATGCCACGTTGGGGACCCCAAACAAAAATGTTTAACATGTGTGTCATGGTATCCATCATGTCGGTTGGATAAGGGAGAAAGGAACCCAAGAAAATAAGATACCCAACCAAGAGAAACAACACATAACACTTCATAAACCCTTGTTTATGTCAACTAAATAAGGGTTGAGAGGCTAGAAACCCAAAACCACATTGTAAAACAACAGATAAGAAACACGGAATAGGTAAATTGAGAGATAACTCAATGATGATGAAATTGAGAAAGTGTTAAGCCTTGGGCAACCCTATTGAATCTTCTTGTATGGTCAGAAGGTTCCTCCCATGGTTCAAATTAATGAGACGACATGGGGTTGATCTCATAGAGAAAATGGTTTTGGGGTGGCTAAACTTGAGAGGGGACAAGACCAAATCACAATAGGAAAGTAGTATAGATAAGAAAGATGGAGGTGTTAGGATGGTCTAGAAGGGGTCTAAAGTGCCAGAGAAGTGAGAAAACACAAAAAAGGGGAGAAACAGAGGACAAATGGGGGATGGGCGGTGACACTCCTTGTCAAAGAAGTCGACGCATCAAACCCCTAGGTAAAATAGGACAGGCTAGTGTGTAATCAAACAAGGAAACTTTTGCAGAAAAAAATGTGGCAAGAGGTGAAATGAGGGATGAGAAAACCTCACAGAAGAAATCACTCTCCAAGCATCTAAAAATGTGGAGAATTATGGGAAGAAGATGAAAGGTGCACTGTCCAATCGAGGATCAATGGCGATAAATAATCACTGAAACATTAATTATGCAAAAAAATGAGCTTGATGAGGAATATAACACGAATCATAGGAAATTAGGATATTGGAGGCATTAAAGATATAGTCTAGTTAAATCCTAAATCATTTTCTTTCCTATATCTTTTGAGGGTGAAAATATCGTACAATTAATACAACATTTGACACCTAATTAAGACATGTAAATTCCAATTTTGGTATTAATTTTTAGTTTTGATGACACCTAGTATTTTATTCAATATTTTTTATCACATTACATACTATCCCACCTTAACGAATTTGAGGCATTTAGGAACACTCAAAAGATGTGAAACTTGGCCTACAAGCAAACTTAAACATGAGGGTCATGATTTTTCCATTACTTTTTCCTTTTTGAAATGTTTACTATCTTATTTATTATTTTGGACTTTAGGTCATGTTCTCTCTCCTAAACTACACTAGGATAAATAAATTTGTCCAATTAATTTAATTTCAAATATTGACTAATTTTGGTATTGGGTTTCGTATTTGGTGTATATTTCTACTTTTGAGGTCATTTAGTAATTTGTTTAACACTTTTGGCTTTTTCTCATATTTTCTTCTCTAAATAAAACTATGATAATTATTATTGTTCAAATAATGTGAAACTTGGCAGTGAAGCTAATTGGAACCCAAGGAACACATTTTTACCATTATATCTCATTTTATAGATTTCCTTTAGTAATCTATATCGTCATTATGGTTTTTTGGATCAATGGGCTCTAGAGGGGGTGAATAGAGCTAAAAACACTTGCACAAAATTTGTTAGACCTTCAAGTTACTACAAGATATGGGATTGCAAATATTGAATTTGTAGTGCAACTAATCATACATAGAGAGGGTGAGAGAGATTGAACAAACACAAGGAACAATCTATGTAGAGTGGTTCCAATATCCAAACTAGGAGATAGTCGGTCCACTACCTAGAGAGGTTAAGCTCTAGGATTTTACAACCCATGTATACTTATATTCCATTGTAAGACATACAAGATGACCTTCCTTTTCCTGAGACAAGGATACCCAACCACCTTTTTAAGGACCAAAAGAATCCATTAACCTTACACAAAGGGCTTACTTATCCTTGAGAAAGAGACTTCTACCTCCAAGGACTTACCCACTTTTGTAGCTAGCTAGAGACCTTTGCCAAGGTAATCTACTTCTGCAACAAGTCTTTAGCCTTGAGGATTTACCCACTCTCCTTGTAGATCTTCTGCCTTTGACTTCTCCTTCCATTTAGAGAAGCTTTAGCACCTTCCTCTTCAACCTTAAAGAATCTTCACACTTTCTCCTTCACTTGGAGAAGCATTCACCAACTTGATCTTGAAGAAAGGGGTTGGGGAAAGAGAAGTTTTGAGAGCTTTACAAGCATACAATGAAGTAGCTCTTTCACACAGATCATATCTCACTCATATGGACATTTTTATTTTCAAACAAGAGAGAGAAATATGCTCAAGTGGACTAGATGCACTCAACTATAGCTAGGAGCTTGAATAGCATGAAGGAGAAACCTTGGAATGAACTCTAAGAGGTCCTATTTATAGTTGGGGTGTCCACTAGAGACTAGGAGTAGAAAGGAATGTTTTCCAGACATTTGGGGTGATGAAACAGATATAATTTTGAATTTTACAACACTCCAACGGTTAGAATCACTTTTTCTTGATTCTCCATATAGTGCATTTGCTCGAGTTTCAATAAAGGTAACTCAACCAATTGCATTATGCGACAAAGCTAATTTAAAGCATCGGTCAAGTTTATCTTGGATGAAACTCGATAGAACCGCTTAAATCAGTTTTGGTCAGTGCAGGGATCAGTCGAGTTATGTGTGTGGTAAACTCGATCTCATGAATTTTTTCAAAATGCATCAAGCGGATCGGTTGAGTTTATCACATGGAAAACTTGACCGAAAAACTCCCTGTAATGAATTTTGGAAAATATCATTAAAGTGATTAAATATTCAAATTAATGACTCTTGGTTTTTTCTCATCTTAGTTATAAGTCATTACATCTATACAAATGATTACAAAAATCATCCTAAGGGCTTTAGGGTATTTTCTACAAAAGTGCATTTGCTTTTCTTTTGACTTGAACTAGATCAAGCTTGGGCTTATAGAAATGATCATTTTCATGTAACCAATGCCTAAAATCAATCTCAAATGGACATATTAGATACATATGAATGAATGTTTAGTATTATCAAAATATGGACAATGTATAACTCTCAGGTCAACATTCTCCCCCTTTTGAGAATGACAAACCATTCCTCAACATATTGAAAAGGATATGAAATTTGAACCATTACCTTGGAGAAGGATGTGAGAGTTAAACCTTTGCCTTGTGAATTGTAAGGGGATACATGATTGAACAATGTGTATTTCTCCCCCTCAATTCATGCTTACCTATGCCTTCATGGTTAGTCTTTCTACAAATAGTCATGGCACACACACACACAGATATATATATATATATAATATGGTCCTCTAACAAGTCACATGATATTTCAGACAATTGACAAGAAAATGATTACATAAGAAATAAATTGAATATGGTCAAGCTCATTTCTCTCCCTTTTTCATATCAAAAAGGCAGGGGGTATAAGAGCTATAAAATACAGGTCTTCACCATAGGCACAAACTACACAAGCAACCACACATAGCATGTGCCAAATAGAGACAAAATAGAGAGAAAGAAGCAATCTAGAGTCATAATCAAAATATGGAATAGCATACCAAGAACTCATAAGATATAGTCTACCAAAGAGTTAAGGTACATAAGATTAACATTGCAACACCAAGCATGTCTTGTCGGAATAAAAACTACATACCAAAAAAGAACGACGACATGATAAAATAGCATGCCTCAGATACAGTGACCAAATGTCTAATAAATGATAGTCTACAAAATGATATATATAAACATATATATATGCCCCAGATGGCAGGGCCAATAGGAAGAGCCAGAAGAGGAAGAGCACCAAGGGCAGGGGCAGGTCCACCATCAACATCAATAGGAGGTGCAGTGGAAGTAGTAGGAGGTTGGGGGTCAGGGTAAAACTGATTGTATGCATAAGAGACATAGTCAGTGTTGGGGTACGCCTGGTAGGGTGGGTAGGGGTGGATGTAGGATAGGTTCATATGTGACATGGTCTGGGAGAGGTCTTGGTGGAGACGATCATGAACCCTAAGGTTATAAGCCTTTTGATGTATCATGTATCCCATGATGGCTTCATTTGATATAGAAAATGAGGTGAGGTCAAGTCAAGGTGGTGGCATAGGTGGAGGGGAGTGGGTGGAGGTAGAGGCACCTGGTGTGGTGGAAGAGGTAGGAAGAAAAGTCTTCTTGATAGTTGTCGCACAAATGCAAACCCCTATGTGACCTAGTTTGTATTCATGGTCATGGATGAGAGATTTTTCATAATGGTGATCAAACACACCACATATCAGGTTTGGACAAGGGAATTGGTGTTGATGGTGTTCTTCTTATAGTCAAAGCAGGTCATATGATGTAGAATATAGCGAGCCCACTTGACTTTGATATCATTCAAGAGACAATACATGATCATTATTGTGTTCTCTGCAATCTCTATTTGATTCCTCTTGGGATGGATATTGCAATTGACAACTAAGGCGATCAGTCTTGTCTTAATATCGAGGGAAGAGGAGGGTAGGGTTGCCTTCTGCCTATATGATACATCTAGTTTCTTCATGAACTTATGGATGTTAGGAAGGGTAATCACGAGATCAAAGCTCTTATAGAAATCTTCATGGTCCAAAGGTCATGGTAAGAGGGATAAGAAGGCAACCAAGAGGCAATGACATCAGTATCAGAGAAGTAGGTATTTAGAGAATCCTCAGATATAGTTATCTTGGTACTGGATATCATCGAGGTCAAAATGACATGGGTATTAGGTGGTGGGACTAGGGTGGTGTAGTTTCGTGTCAAATTGGCATAGAATTCATGGACCGCATTTGTGCTTGACATAGAATTTGCAAAGCAAAAATGCTCAATACACAAATCACTTAGGTGATGTGCTTTGAACACCCTAGCAACCTCTTTGATCACCTCAGTCCTTGCAAATTGAGGCTCAAACAAATATCAGAAAGGAAAGGGAGTCATAAGGAGGAGTTCCTTGTACCTACTCACAGCTTGTATGGAGAAGAAAGAGGCGCCATCAAAGGATATAAGATGAGAAGCAGTGGAGGAGGATGGAACTCCAACTGGTCCACTTCGTTTCCTATGGTTGGAGGCCATTGAGGTCAGATTGAGAGGTAAAGACCACCAAACAAGAAATAGAATGAAAGAAGCAGGTCGCCTAACCACCTCGGTCACATTTACAAGAGACAAAGAGGTCATATCGAAGGCCAAGAAGGGTGTAGGGGATGGGTTATCCTAGGGTTGGAGGAAGATCACTAGAGAAGGACTTTTGGTTGGTTTTTATCTAGTTGAGAGGGAGAAAAATCAATCAATACCCTTTATAAATTTGGTCCATTTCTGCTGTCGGTCGAGTATTGAGTTTAGGAAACTCGAACAATTGGGTATTTCAACTTTGTCCTCAACTAGGGATTGGTCAAGTTGTAGCAGGTCAAACTCGATCAATCACCTGTCTGTCCCAAAATGTAGAAAATTTAATTCTAGGCCTCTAGAGTGCTATACAAAATTATTTTTCTAGGCTATCATGTATTTTAAACATATTGAGGCACATCTCACTCATCATTACCTACTATTTTGCAGTAAAACATCTGTTTGTGAAAAATAGCTGGAAAAAAAAACAAAGCAAGGCATGAAAACATGTCAATTATAGCACTTTAAGTTAAGATATGATCAAATTTAAGCAAGAAACATATAGGCTTGATAACATCTATCTAGATTGTATGTCAATATTATCAAGGGTAGTTATAAGTTTTGATCTAATGAAAGTAAATTGCTCTCTAGCTAGAGGTTTTGTGAAAATGTCCAAAAGCTTATTCTCTGTGTCCGCATGCGTGATATAAATATCCTTCTTAGAAATGTGGTCATGAAGAAAATGGTTAAGGACCTCTATATGTTTAGCTATATTGTGCAATATAGGATTATAAGAGAGATTAATTACACTAATGTTGTCAAAGTTGATAGGAGAAGCATCAAAATGAATATTAAAGTCTTGAACCATTTGCTTCATCCATAGGATTGTATCAAAACAACTTCTAGTTGCAATGTATTCAGCCTCGATAGTTAGAAGTGTCATTATGCTTTGTTTCTTAGAGAACCAAGAAACCAAGAATGGTATGAGGAAGAAATAAGTGCCACTTGTGCACTTTCTATCTATCAAGCACCCTGCTTAATCAGTATCACTCTAGGCGGTAAGAGTAAAGTCCTTTGACTTAGGACACCATAGTCTAGAATTTTGAGTCTTGGCTAGATATCTCAAAATCCTCTTAACCACTATGAGATGTGATTTTCTAGGACTTGATTTAAAGCGAGCACACAAGCCAACACAAACCATTATGTCAGGTCTAGAGGCAGATAAATAAAGTAAACTTCCAATCATACCTCTATATAGCTTTTCATCAACATTTTCTCCTTCTTCATCTCTGTCAAGCTTGGTAGTGTTTGACATGGGGGTGTCCAATAGCTTGGTGTCCTCCATCCCAAAGTGCTTAAGTAGTTCACTAGTGCACTTTCCTTGGTTGATGAAGTTACCTTACTTGGTTTGCTTGATTTGAAAGACGAGGAAGAAAATAAACTCCCCCATCATGCTCATCTCAAAATCATCTGCATAAGAGAACTAAACTCCTTGCAAAGATCAAGATCAGTTCTGTCAAAGATAATATCATCAACATTAATTTGAATGATTAAAAAGTTGCTAGAAGTGTGTTTTAGAAATGAATTAGAATTGGCTTTGCCCATGATATATCCATTGTCTAGAATAAAGTTCTTTAGTTTATCATACCAATATCTAGGGTCTTGTTTGAATTCATATAGAGATTTTTGTAACAAGTAAACAAGGTTAGGAAATTTATCATGTTCAAAGCTGGGAGGTTCAGAAAAATATACTTCCTTCTCAATTCTACCATTTAAAAATGCACTTTAACATCCATTTGATAAAGCAAGAATTTTTTATGTCTAGAAAAAGCAAGTAACATTCTAATTGACTCAAGTCTAGCAACGGGAGCATAAGTTTCATCAAAACCAATACCTTATTGTTGATTGTAGCCTTGAGAAACTAACCTTGCTTTGTTTCTTACCACTTTTCCGCTTTCGTAGAGCTTGTTGTAGTAGACCCACTTAGTGCCAATGATCTTTCTATCACTTGGTCTTACCACTAGGATCCACACTTTGTTCTTTTTGAATTGCTCTAATTCTTCTTGCATGGCTAGGATTCACTCATCATCCTTGAGAGATTCTTTGACATTCTTTGGCTCAAGTTGAGAGATGAAGGTGTTGTAGGATTGTTCTTTGTTGTATGCAGCATGTGTCCTCACCCTTTCAAAATTATCACATATAATGAGCTCTTTAGGATGACGCTTTGCAAGACGGGGACTTGGATCCTTCTTTTCTTGTTTCTCTTCTTCATCAAATAGCACCTCTTTTCCTTTATCAACAATGTTGAGCTCTTTCAAGTAAGGTATCACCTCATCTACAACATCATCATTGTCAATATTCTTGGAAATAGAGGGGTTAGTCTCGACAAATTTAACATTGATAGATTCTTATAGTTTAGAGAATTCAATTCCAAATACTCTATAAGACTTGCTAGTAGTGTTATAGCCAAAAAAGAAAGCCTTGTACAATTTCACATCAAACTTATCAAGAGAATCGTTGGTGTTCAAAACAAAACAAAACAAAACAAGGACAACTAAAAACACAAAAGAAATCAATAGATGGCTTTCTACCATGCCATAACTCATAGGGGCTATGGATGAGTGAAAACTTGGTTTTGCACAAAACATGTAGTGCTAACGGTTTTAGACTAAAACTACTTTGGAGTGTCATACTCTGGAAGCATGGTCCTAGCCATTTCTTATAGTGGTCTATTCTTTCTCTCTACAACCCCATTTTATTGAGGTGTTCAAGGTGAAGAAAAGTTATGTGCATACCCAGATTCCTCACAAAACCATTCAAACAAGTCATTTTCACATTCTCCCCCATGGTCACTGCGGATAGAGATGATCCGGAAAGAATCTTTGTTTTCAACTCATTTACAAAAGGTCGAGAACACATCATGAGTATCACTTTTTTGAAACAAGAAAGAAGGTCCAAGTATAGAAACTTTGACTTTTTTGTTGTCACCAAATGTCACTGATCTTTCTTTCTTCTTTGTGAATTGGTTGAAGTGGCTAATTTCACTTGCCATATGCTCTAAGCAACCACTATCAACAATCCATTTTTCTTTTACCTACAAGAAAGGAATATGTCGATGCCCAATTCAAACCTTGGAATTCGGCGTTAGCTTGGGTACCCATTTCATATTTGGGTTTGTCCCCTTCTCTCTATAAGGACAATAAGTAGAGTAATGTTCATCACTCTTACAATACACACAAAACATAGGGTTCTTAGAGATGGGTGACTCTCCATGGACAATAGGAGGTGTCTTGCTCTTTTTCTTAACCTTGCCCTTGCTCTTGCTCTTGCTCTTTGGAGCTCCCCCTACATATTCAAAACCATTAGTACCAACTTGTTTGGTAGATTGATCTAGAAATTCATTGAGGGACTTTTCCCTTTAAGGAATTTCTGCAAGGAAGCTCTAATTTTGTGGTTTCCATCTCTAAGAGTAATGACAGTAGAAGATAAACTATCAAGATCATCGTATGCATGAAGTAAGTCAGCCTCCAAATGAAGGGTTTTAGTATGATAGGAATCTCTTTCAAGAGTAATACAAGCTACCTCATATGAGGCAATAGAGGTCTAGAGAAAATATCACTAATTTGAGCAAGCAATCGATCATTTTTAGTTCTAAGCAAGATAAGATCATCAACATAAATCATATTCTCATATTTAATAGCATAACAATCATGTTTAAGATCATCATTTTTAGTTCTAAGTAAAACAAGATCATTAAGTTGGGCTTGCTTTTCCTCCTTAAGACTATTGATGGTCTTAAGGTAGATACGATTCTCTACTTCAACTCCATTGTATTGGAGCTCGAGGTCAAGAAACTGCCCTTGCAAGGAATCAATGCCATCAAGATGCAATTTTTCATTTTGATCAAGAATATCAGTTTAGCATACAAGTCATCTATGATCTTCCCTAATATCTTCTTATTAGATTTTCATTTAGAATAAGAAGAGAAAGTAGCATTAAGTGTATCAATGAGATTTTCCTTAGATATCTCATGTAAGCTTATTGGTGAATGCATATTCATCCCATTTTTAATTGCACTTTGAGTCTAGTTAATCATTCATATAACATAGTTTTCATTAGAATAGCTTTGTTTGATCGACTTAAGTTCTTATTCTAATTTGTAGTAATTTGATATCTTTCTTGACTCCCTTTGTAGGTTTCAAGTTATATCACTCTGTAGTAAGTTTGCCTAGGGGGTATTTAGAGAACATTCAGAAGGCAGATTGATACACAAATTATGTGTCTGAAACTAATTTCAACATGTCGATCAACATGCAAATCGACATCAAAATCGACCAGCAATCAAGAGCTTGACAGCCTTGTTGACCTCCATGATAGAGACACTCAATGCTCAATAGTAGTGTCGCGCCCCTTGGTCGACATCCATGCAGAATGACACCCAGACTCATCAATGATCAAGTTCGACAACCCTGGTGACCCCTCTCCTTGACAATGTCATCGAGCAACAGTCTATAAGAAATCAACTCGTTGACACAACGTTGACGATGCTCTCATCAACAAGCACAACTTCAATTGACATACTTGTCGACCCACAAGGTCGATAGTCCTGTCGACCCTCAAAAAGATGACAGGAAGTTCAAAAGTCATGATCAACAGACATGTGGACCCTCAAGGTTGACATGGCAATCGATTGACAATAAGTGGTCGACACCGATAGGGAACACAAGAGTTTGACAGCCTAAAACCTATAAATAGGCCCCCAGTGCATCTGTACAAATCATCTCATATTTTTTGGAGACAAAAATGCTAAAACACTACCACTAAAATTAGAGCAAGGATGACGTCTGTCGACCTAGCTAGTTCTATCGACCTAGATGGTCGAAACCTATTGACCCCGAGCATAGATAGACAGATCTCCTTCATCCCCAACCCCAAAAGTCGTCAATTTCCTTCTCCAAGGCAATTGATCTCTTCCTTGAGCTATCATTCCTTCACCTACTTATGTTGAAAGCCAGGGTTAGTTCATGGACAAGAGAGAAGGAAGAAAGTCAATCATCGCACACCACACCAAGCTGCTTCCACCACCCTCATGACCATGATGGCATCCTCTTCCTCTTCTTGTGATGTTAATATCACCATGTCGAGGGAGTATTCTTTTCGCTGGAGTGTGGGGACTAGCCCCATTACCCATTTCTTGCAATTTCTTTCATGTTCCAATTCTTGTATGAACTCATATAATTCATAGCCAATCATTTATTGCATATTTTGTGGATTGATCACCCACTTTACGTGATTTATTATAATCTTTTACCATGAGAACTTCAATGTTTAAGATTTGAATACCGATTAGATTTGGTTAACACCCTGACGAGTACTTCAATGTTTAAGATTTGAATACCGGTTAGATTTGGTTGACACCCTGATGAGAACTTCCAATGAAAAGTCTTCGGAGTAGTGGATATAGGATTTGTAAGTAACGAGACATCAATCTTATAGGGATATCTACCCATACAAGTTTCTAATGCCAAAAGGGGAAACTTGCATAACTCGAATTATATCTTCATACAGGTTTGGATTTGAATGAATGCGTAGATTTGAGTAGTGGTCATGAAACCCAGTTCCACCCTAGTGTTTCCATCCATTGATAACTAGAACCTTAATCTAAATCTTTTTTTCTTGCAATTTTATATTAACTAAATCAATCTCAACTTTTGTGATAAATACTAGTTCTTGATAGGTTACTTTGATTAGTTAATTCTTAAAAATATTGTCTCTTGAGATTTGATCATGAACTATACTACGATAAGATCTGTCCACTTGCGGGTGGCATTATTACACTTTGGTTTCGGTAAACTCTATGAATTATATTCCTAGTGAATTTTCTTGTGTGAAAATAATCCATGTCACTCATCTCACTTACCTCACTTACCTCACCAATGTCTTCACTAGTAGAGGTCATGAGTGCCAGATGGCATTCTCCTCATTGGAGATGGGATCAATTGAAGAAGACTCTTCCCATGCGGCATGGGTTGCATCCTTGCTCTTCTTATCCTTCTTGTCCTTCCTCTTGTACTTGTCTTCCTTCTTGTAGTCCTCCCTTTTCTTGTAGTTTCTTTTGTGGTAGGACTCCTTGGCTTTTGGGCACTCATTCTTGTAGTGTCCCTTTTGTCCACATTCCTAGCACCTTGGAGTGAAGGAGGAGGAAGACTTTCCCTTGAAGTGCTTTCCCTTAGAGTAGTTTGCTTCATGATCACTAAGGGCATCATCTTCACTTGAGGAAGTAGGAGAGGACCGAAAAGCAAGTTGTTGTTGGAGAATCATTGCCTCCGCTTGAGCTTTGAAGGTGTTGTGTTTGATCTTCTTTGATTCCTTCTCTTCTTGCTTCTCATCTTCCTCTTGTTTTTCAAGTCTTGATTCATGAGCTTGAAGGTTGCCAACGAGCTCTTTGGTGACTATGCCACCAAGGATTCTAACTTCTTCAATGGAGGTCACCTTGGATTCCCATCTCTTGGGGAGAGACCTTAGAATCTCAGAGTTCATGGTCCCTCTATCCATGGTGTGGCCCAAAGAAGCAGGTTTGTTGATGATGGTGTTAAGCCTTGTGTACATTTCACCCACTCTCTCCTTCTTGCCCATCTTGAAGCTTTCAAGGAGTCCCTTGAGTGTGTAGATATTTAACTCATTGACTTGCTTTGTGCCTTCATAGGTGTTGCATAACTTGTTCCAAATCTCATGGGTTGTGTCCTAAGATGAGATCTGGTTGAACTCGGATGGGGTGAGGGCTGCATAGATGATGCTAATTGCCTTTGCATTCATCTATACCTTCTTGAGATTGGCTTCATCCCAAGTGTCTACATCACCCTCCAGATCCTTGTAATCAAGGATGACTATTTTCCACATGTCATGGATCATCCCTTGAAGGTAGAACTACATCAATCTCTTACAATAAAGGAATTTTGTACCATTGAAAATTGGGGGTCTCATGGAGAAACCACCTTTCAAGTTAAGAGACCCAAGTAGGTTGTCACCCATCTTCTCATCTTGTAGGAGATGTGTCAAATAAGATTGGGGCTCTGATACCATTTGTTGGATTAATGGGCTCTAGAGGGGGTGGATAGAGCTACAAACACTTGCACAAAATTCGTTAGACCTTCAAGTTATTACAAGATATATATGGGATTGCAAATATTGAATTTGAAGTGCAACTAAGCATACATAGGAAGGGTGAGAAAGATTGAACAAACACAAGGAACAAGCTATGTAGAGTGGTTCAAATCTCCAAACTAGGAGATAATTAGTCCACTACCTAGAGAGGTCAAGCTCTAGGATTTTGCAACCCATGTATACTTATATTCCATTGTAAGACATACAAGATGACCTTCCTTTTCCCGGGACAAGGATACCCAACCTCCTTTTTAAGGACCAAAAGGAGCCAATAAACCTTACACATAGGGCTTACCTATCCTTGAGTAAGAGTCTTCTACCTCCAAGGACTTACCCACTTTTGTAGCTAGCTAGAGACCTTCACCAAGATGATCTACTATTGCAACAAGTCTTTGTCCTTGAGGATTTACCCACTCTCCTCGTAGATCTTATGCCTTTGACTTCTCCTTCCATTCAGAGAAGCTTTAGCATCTTTTTCTTCAACCTTAAAGAAGTTTTGCACCTTCTCCTTCACTTGGATAATCTTTCACCAACTTGATCTTGAAAACACAGATCCTATCTCACTCATATGGACATTTGATTTGCAAATAAGAAAGAGAAAGGGGCTCAAGTGGACTAGATGCACTCAACTATATCTAGGAGCTTGAACAGCATGAAGAAGAAACCTTAGAATGAACTCCAAGAGGTCATGTTTATAATTGGAGTGTCCAATAGAGACTAGGAGCACTAAGAAATGTTTTCTAGCCATTTGGGGGTGTTGCAACAGATATAATTTTGAGTTTTTCAACACTCCAATGGTTAGAATCACTTTTTTGCGATTCTTTGTATAGTGCATTTGGTCAAGTTTCAGTAAAGCTAACCCGACCGATTGCACTATGCAACAAAGCTAATTTAAAGCATCAGTCGAGTTTATCTTGGATGATACTCGATCGAACCACTTAAATTAGTTTTGGTTAGTGCAGGGATCATTCAAGTTTTGTATATGGTAAACTTGACCAAACCTGAATTTTCTAAAAAGTGCAACAAGGGGATCGGTCAAGTTTGACATTGGTAAAACTCGACCAAAAAACTCCTTGTAATGAATTTTAGAAAATGTGATTAAATTGATTAAACATTCGAATTAAGACTCCTGGTTTTTTCTCATCTTAGTTACAAGTCATTACATCAATATAAATGATTACTAAAATCATCCTAAGGGTTTTAGGGTGTTTTCCATAGAAATGCACTTGCATTGCTTTTGACTTGAAATAGATCAAGCTAGGTCTTTATAAAAATGATCCTTTTCATGTACCTAATGCCTGAAATAAATCTTAAATAGACATATTAGATACATATGAATGGAATGGTTTAGTCATTATCAAAATATGGACAATGTATAACTCTTACGTCAACATGGTTCTAAACAATTTATCTTCATATATATTGATAATCTTCAATTAGAGTCCCATTAATTTCACATTGTTACAAAAAGAGTTATATATTATTATGCAGAAAATTCCACATTTTACTCAATAATTCCACTTTAACTCAAATGATTTTACTTGTAAATTCCAATTGCCATTCTAATATATGTATTAAGCACACTATCCTTGTATTTCACCATTATGTGAATATTAGTTATCAAAGAGAAAGTATGTAACGTTTTTCTTGAATTTATTTACATGTTGGCACATAATTAAGTGATTATGTAAAAATTTGATGTTGTTTACAGAACCTATTGTGACAAAATATGTTATTTATTCATTAAGGTGAATTTTATCCTTGTTTGGTCAAATCTAAGGAACCAAAATCACTAGTCCTTTAATCATGGAATAGGGTTGGATTCTAAGTTTTGATTCATTACAACACTCCTATCCTTAAAAGGATTTCGTCCTCAAAATCTAATCATCCCTACATTAACAACCACCTATACTCCACTCCTTAAAAGATTTAACCTAATAAGCCAACTCTTATAGATATCATGGTTACTTATACATCTTTGAGTTATGAATATTTTAGGGTTTATGTTGCTTAGGAATATATTAACAAGTCATATCCAACTAGGGTTGAGATTTAGTTCCTTGTGTTTCTAACCTAATAGCCCTAAGATTCACTTCAACAACTAAAGGTCATAGTGTACAAAATGGTAGGTCAACTAACCTTCAAATAATGCCAAAAGTTACCACTTCATAGACAAAACTAGGGTAGGCACTTTTACTCTAACTAATTTTAGGGTTTCTCTATTCATATTTCTCACACCACTTTATTGTGACTTAGTTCAAGAAAACCTCGATAAAATCCAAAAAAAACCTTTTTTATACATCTAGTAATATAAAGAAAATAATTTTGATGTCAAAATTTTACGATGCAAAACTAAAGATAGGACCCAAATTCAAAGCCATAATCAAGTCACTATTTTCCATTTAAGGTATCCTCATCTTACTACTTCAACTTCATGTTAGCATGACTCCATCCTCAAGCCAAACAGCATAACATCCAAACATATATATCATAACTAACCTACCTCATAGAGTATGATCAACCAAAGTCTCATTACATTAGGGTGTACTTAACATGATTCTTATATGTACCTCATACTATTCAACATCTTTCCTTCATCATCTCATGAACTACAAAGTTCAAAACTAGGGTAAACATCTCACTTAGAGGGTGATAATGTAGTGTAAGGGTTCTATTTAGGGAGAAAAATTTGAAATACCCAGATTCTGACTACTATAGATCTGATACCATGTTGTAAGAGTGGGACACAAGAAGGGATCCACTCCCTACTTAATTTGAGCAATTAAAACTCATCTATCCAAACATGCTAAAAAGAATGCTCGAATAGATGTAAATTTTGCATTTGTCAAATGATATACAAAAGAACAAAGTATAACAGTGGAGTAATATTTAATGACTATAATTAATTTATCAAAATACATAATATTCTCTCACTAAGGAGCTTACATTAAGGTTAAAACATAAGGATATAAGTAAAGGGATATCAAACTATCTCAAGTTTATCTCCCCAAGAGCTCCACCTAGCAGGTCCATGTCACCATGTTTGGTCTTCCAAGTCCTACACCTAGGGTTGGAAGCATAGCCCAGAAAAGAAGATAAAAATGGAAATTATCAGCATACAAGCCGGTTTGAGCATATTAATAGGGAATTCAGCAATATCAAGAAAAAAAACATTAAATTTAAGAAGGCTTCCCATAGAATAGGAAAGTACCACCCAAGTGGGTATCAAAAGAATATGAATTTCAAATAAAATGATAATTAGGAATAAAAGATTTATTGTATTAAAACAATGCCACAATAATATCATAAGAAGCCCATGTAAACAAACATAGACTAAAGTTATTTCTAGCATGGTTGAGATACCATAAAATCTCAGCCTAAAAAATAAATATTGGGTGGAGACAGCACACCCTTGGTAGAGATAGTGCACCCCTGTATAAATAATGAGTGGAAAAGCACACTCGGGGCGGATAAAGTGCACCTTTATATGTGGTTGTACACGTGTACCACAATAAAAAATAAAATTAGTCTAAGCCATGCAATGAAGTAGAGAAAGACAAGTATAAGTTCAGTGAAACTGAAATAATAGGATGAGAACATACAAAAGTTACAATGTGGGGTTAGAAGACCCATAAACAAATATACATTCGTGTCCACAAATAACATTAAACATAAGATCATAAAGTCCACGGCAAGAATATTAAAGCATCAAATACTCAAATTTGAGTTTCCGCATAATGACCAAAATGAACATAAGAGTTCAAATAGAATATCCATCAAACTAAGTAACCAAGATCAATAAAAGCATATAAGTACTCAGACGAGTCAACCACTCAGGCGAGGGCAAAGTGTGTAGGGCAACATGTCCAAAGCACTAAAAAGGAGAAAATATAGGTGATTTCTCAATATGAGTAATATAGAATGCAACATACCTCACATGAAGTCTACATATTTCCAAGGTTGAAACCCTAATTCCATCTCAGACCACAAAAACCTATTAAATGCATATGTGAGATTAGATTTAGGTTTATATTAATTGTATAAACCCTAAAATTTGCCTTATTTTTATAAATTAGGTTGTCAAATATATAATATCTTGAATATTATATTTTATTGAGTTAAAAATATATTTTAATTTATTATTCTGAATTATATATTATTAGTTGCAAATTTTAGAAATATAACCAATTAGGTAAAATCTTAATTTATCATATCAAAAATAGCTGATGAAAATCACACCATTAAGTAGAGAATAAAACACTAATACCAAACATATTTTCTTTCATTTTTCTAAGTAATTTACTACAAATTTTAGAAATGTTGACAAATCAGAAAAATCAAAAAATCCATTATGCAGGAAAGTACATGAATGGGTGGGAGATCTTGTGAGATGGTCCTATTAGGTCTTGCCAGTTGGCCCAGACCTTCAACAAGGCAAGCACACAGCTTGGGCCAAACTGAGAAAAACTAGGGAACGAAAAAGACAATAATATCCTCAAGGAAAAATGGATCAAACACCCAAGTTAGGGACATGGCCATACAACTACAACCCCATATTGCTCCTTGATTGAACAAGGAATGCCATGGATTGAGACTCCAGTCGAGATTTGATCTTAAAATCTAGAGATTTACAACAAAAATCAACAGTTCCATCATATTTCTTGTGGTGCGACGGACCTGGGGACCCCAGACAAAAATGTTCATCATGGCCGAAGTTGCTTGTGGTGATCTCCACCGTACCGATTGGAGCAGGGAGCAAGGGACCCAAGAAACTAGATTCCCAATCAAGAGAAATAATACATAATGATTCATAAACCCTGGCGATGTCAACTATCAGAAAAACAAGTCAAACAAGGGTTGAGAGGCTAGAAACCCAAAACCCAATGGAGAAGAAACACAAAATAGGAAAATTCAAAGATACCTCAATGAAAATTAAATTGAGGGAGTTGTAAGCCTTAGGAGACTCTATTGAAGATTTTTGGATGGCCTGAAGGTTCCTCCCAAGGTCCAAAGCCATGTGATAGCATGGGGTTGATCTCGGGTGGCTAAACTTGAGGGGAAACAAGACCAAATCACAATAGGGAAGTAGTTTATATAAGCAAGATAGAGGTGTTAAGATGGTTTAGAAGGGGTATAAAGTTCCAGAACAGTGAGGAAACATAAGAAAGGGGAGAAACAAAGGACAAACATGGGATGGGTGGTGGAACTCCTCTCTAAAGAAGTTGTGGCATAAAAAACCCTAGGTAAAATAGGGCAGGCCGGTGTGGAATTGAACAAGGAAACTTTTGTTGAAATATTCGTGGCAAGAGGTTAATTGTGGTATGAGAAATCCTTACAGAAGGAATCCCTCTTTGAGCTTCCAAAACATGGAAAAGTTTGGGAAGAAGACGACAGGTGCACCATCAAATTGAGGATTAATGGTGACAAATAATCAGAGAAACATTTATTATGCAGAAATGATCATGGCAAGGAATATAATGCGAGTCATGGAAAATTGAGGTATTAAAAGTATTAAAGTTACAGTTTAGTTAACTCCTTAATTGTTTTATTTCTCATTTCTTATAAGGGAGCAAACATTGTCCAATTATTACAAAATTTGACTATAGACTAATTAACATCTTGATTCCAATTTTGGTATTAATTTTCACTTTTGAAGACACTTAGTATTTTATTTAATATTTTTAGATCATATTATATATTTCTCACCTTAATGAATTTTAGGCATCTAGGAACACTCAAAATATGTGAAACTTGTCCTACAAGCAAACTTATACATGATGGGTACAATTTTACCATAATTTTCCATTTTAGAAATGCTTACTAAGGAATTTAATATTTTGTATAAGTCATATTCTCTTTCCTAAACTACACTAGGATAGATACATTTGTTCAATTAATGTGATAATTCAAAAATCAACTAATTTTGGTACATAATTTTTGAATTTGGGGTTTATTTCTACTTATGAATTCCTTTAGTAATTTATTAAAATTTTGGCTTTTTCTCAGATTTTCTTCTCTAAATAAAACTAGGATACTTATTATTGTTCAAATAATGTGAAACTTGTCACCCAAGCTAATTGGGACCCAAGGAACAAGTTTTTACCATTATATCTCATTTTTTAGATTTACTTTTATGAGTTATATTATTACCATTATGGTTTTAAGAATTTTATCTTCATATATATTTATAATCTTCAGTTAGAGTCTCATTAATTTCACATTGTTACAAAAAAGGTTATATATTATTATTATGCACAAAATTCCACATTTCACGTATTAATTCCACTTTAATTCAGATGATTATAATTGTAGATTCCAATTGTTATTCTAATGCATGTATATAGCACATTATCCTATTATTTATTCATTATGAGAATATTAGTTAACAAAGAGAATGCATGTAACATATTTAATGAATTTATTTACATGTTGGCACATAATTAAGTTATTATGTAATAGTGTGTTGTTGTTTATAGAACTTATTACCACAAAATATGTTTCCATTAAGGTAAATTTTTATCCTTGTTTAATCAATTATAGGGAACCAAAATCACTAGTACTCTTATCATGAATAGGGTAGGGTTATAAGTTTTGGTTCATTACATGTGCACTGATAAGTGCAATAAAAAAACCAAGGGTGCAAAGACAAAAATACCACTGGAGGGGAAACAAAGAACTATGGAAATAGAGAGGAGTTAAATAGAAAAACCACTAGAGCTCATCTTATTTGTTCAACTCGTCCATGCAAGGAAGAACATGAAAACACCTATTTCTGAAATCTAAATCAAAAACTCCAAATTGGAACCTACAATGAATGATGAACTAGCAGAATTGATAAGCATCATTGAATTAGTGAGAAATGTCGAACTGAGCAAGCCCAAACTATGGGTATCTTCAAGGCTAGAGCACCTGAAGGGTACCACGACACACCAAAATATACTAGAGATATGCAGGAGGGATGAAACCTCAGAGCATTGATAGGTGAGCACCCCATCCGAAACTAAAGACACCAATAGCTTCGTGAATCCACAGCAAACTCAAAATGCTAAAACATTGGTGAAACCAATCACTAAAGCTCCAAGGTGCCCCCAAGACCAGAAATAAGCAAAACATGAGTTTAAAAGGTGGAATGAGCACAAAACTCATGATATGAAAGTGGAAAGAAAGCTTCAATTGTATGAGAGGGACATCCAATTTTTCTCTGGACTTTACATAGCCAGAAACTTCAACTCTGACCATGGCCTCTAGCATAGATGGATCAAGTAGGGATATCATACCCCAAACCAAATGAGGTTGATACAATGCTAGGAGATGAATCAAAGAGACAGAAAGGGGATTGAAATGGGATATAAAATAGAGGAAGAAACAAATGGATCGAGAGTGGATGGTGGAACTTGCTGAAATAGTTGTCAACATGCCCAAGTTAGAGCATAGGTGGTTTGAGAAAACACAGTGAGAGCATAGGAGAATGAATCGGAACAAAATATGAATCAAAGAAAGAGAAATCCAAGAAAACTACTCAAAGGAAAGAATGGTTTCCTAATACCAAGAAGAAATAAAAGTGTAGAGATAGGAGAGAAAACTCTGACCATTAGATCAAAACTCCAGTGTCCAAAATGAATGTGAGACCCCTAACCTTGCTTAAAGTGTTGAACAAGCTTAATTATCATAATTGAATTATTATAACCCTAATATAACCTTATGATATGCTTTTAAATAATAATACAAGCTTAAGTTTCAAATTTGGTCCAATTTGGACATTGTTTGAGCAAGTTATGCAATTGTATGCACATTTTGGACTTTTCTGCAATTTACCCAATTGAGTGGTTTTCTTTGCAATTTATCACTTGAAATATGTTATTTGGATATTCTCTCATAATTATTGAGCTTGTTGATCCATGGGGATCCTATTTAAACCTTGGTTTGAAGGTGTTTTCTCTAATGGTATTTTAGGGTTTACCCCTTTATGGATGACCTACCTTTAGGAGCTATCAACTAATGATTTATTTGTTTTGCTAGGAAATTCAAGAAACGAGGGATAATAATGTGTCTATGGATGGTGGTGGATCTTCTTGTATGTGTGCTTGTATATTCTTAATAGCTTAAGGTCTCGGACACTTGGAAAGATACTAGAACTTCAACTTTTTTTTTCTTTATCTTAAAGTTTCATATACTTATCCCTAAGCACCCAAACGAGCCATTTTCTCTCCACCACTTCCCTCCTTCTATGAACCTCGTTCTCCATCTATGTTTCTGCGAATTGCCTATCCAAGGAAGAAGAAAGAGGGGATCTTCTTGGAAAAAGAATCTAGGGTTGCAATTGACTTCCTTTTAGGGTTTGAAAAGCTTCCTTCTAGTGATCTTGACCTCAAAGAGTAAGAATCCCCTTATTTCCTCCATTTATTTCTTTTTTATCCTTCCTACTATCTTTCTCCATGTAGGAATCTTTCTGTTACATGGTATAAATTGCTCTAAAGCTCTAAAACCCTACCTTTCTTGCTCGTTATGCTTAGGGTTTGCTCATTTGATGAAGAAAGGTGCTAGATGGACGAGTTCACAGCTTATGCTTGGATTTCCTACCCTAATTGCTCATGTTTTCTTCTATTTTGGAGTTTATCTTCTCATTAGAGTCAAGTTTTATAACTTTCTCCATGTTTATTGCTTACCATAAGCTTACTAGCTAATGTTCTTACTTGAAAATGATGACCCATGCACTAAAAAGCTATGCTTGATTTGGATTTCGATTTTTATAATGTTTCATGTTCTGATTTCAGTTTAGATGAACCTGTGATCATGTGTATGTTATTTCTAAGGTATAATATGACTTGTATCGGGTTGGTTTTACAACCTATGGTGCTAAGCACCTATCAACCAATGGTCAATTTTAGGGTTTAAAGCTGATTTCTTCTATAAACACATGACTCGATGGTAGCACCATTGCAACAACCGATGGTGTTGTCTTCATGACAACTGATGGTGGTTACCAAGGGTGTCAACTTTAGTTCACCCCTTAGGTCAGGTGTTTTCCTAATTAGAAGCCTAGTGATTAACAACTAAGTACCCTAATGATGTTATCAATCAATGGTGATATTAGTTTGATATTTGATGTTGATTAATGAATATAGTGCTGATCTAACAACCTATGGTGACCTAATGGTCACTAATGATGGTGTATCAGGTCTCCAAAACCTATGGTGAGTTAATCATATAGTTTTAGCATCAATTAAGCCTTAGACCAATGGTTTCTTGGGTCACTTGATGCAATGGTTGGACCTATACTGTAATTGATGGTTGTAACATATGAACTTGACCCAATGGTCAAGATCTAATGTTTATTCCTCCAATAAAGTGGAATGATGGCTGATGTAATATGTCGGTCCTTATAATGTGATTTATATGGTTTCCTTTATATCATCAACTTAAGGAGCTTACTTGTTGACAATGGATGGCTTGTTTTAAATGAACAGTCGATTGTGGGTTTTACCTTACTCTCAACAGAACCCTTATTGTTGTTAATCAAAGGATGTCTAGCGTTAAATGGTGACTTTCATAGATCACAACTCAATAATATCATAGATGATTCATTCAAGGTGTTTACTTATGTAAACGACCAATGGATTTACCTTTTCAAGATTTCATGGTTAGAAGTTGATGCCTCAATATTCCCATTATTTTGGGTGAAGCGTGAAGTGTAATGTTATGATTCAAATTATGACAATTTGATGGTTCAATGCCTTAAACTTGTAGTCTTACCCTTGCCCTCGTATGATTATGATTTATAATCACCATAATGAATTAATGGGTAACCCTAATGAGGTATAGCTTGTTATACCTAGCTTTAATATAACTAAATGATGGTAATTGGGTATGAATAGTCCTTGAATGACTAATACAATCATGGAATACTCTCATACTATTGAAACCCTAGTATGTTATAACCCGATGGTTACACCTTGATTTATGTGTGGGTTCATACTTGAGAATACTATGGAATGTGATGGTGATGCTTCAACTTATGCATCCATGATCTAATGGGTTTTCCATGAGTTAGGGTTTGGGTGTAAGTGTTGATTAGTAACATTAATATAATTTATCTTGTTGAACCTAACTCTAGTGCAAATAGATAAAGATGAGTATTCGGGTTTAAGATTCTTATATGATGGAATAATGGTGAAATAACCTCCTTAATATGATCATTACCTTAATATGTTAATTGGTGGTTATCATAGCCACATGGTTGATACTTTCTTATGCTAAACATGTGCATTATGAATATGATGAGGGTTAATCATATCTAGATTCCTTGCATGTTGATGTAATAAAGGAATGTTCTTAATGTTAATATAACCCTGCTATGATTGTTTATGAATATCTCCTAGCTCATTAATGCAATATTGTGCTGATCTGGTGTATTATATGTAAGTGATGTTGTTGAGCCTTGTTATAAGGCATGGAAAGATAATGATGATCTTGCAAGGTATAGTATGATGGTCTTAATGACCTTGGGGCATGGTTGAGCCATGAATGAGGTGTAATCCTCTTATGTTGATAAGGGTTGATAACTTGTGATATTGTGAAAAGGATATATATCTTGTAATATTATGATGACTAGTGTAGTCTCATGTATGGAAACTGAATAGTACCATGTGATTATAAGATGAGAAATTACGTTTCACATGTTTTATATCTTTTAAAGTTCTGATTTATATGCTTTCTAGAAGTGAATTAGGGTTTGTATGTCTACTTGTTTGATGCAGCCTTAATTCACCCAATTGGCATAACTAATCGAGTGCCCTATGACGTAGAGCCATCTTCAGTGTCAGAACTTGTTAGATGGTGAAATGAGTATTCCAATGGGAAACTCAGAGAGGATACTGTTGAGTATGTGGGTGTGGCAAGTTGAGGTATCCTTGTCATCCACAATGCAGGTTATGGAGGATGGATATGGTCATGCCTCAGATATTTGGTTTGAATGAGGACAACTACAGTTGTACCTCAGATTAGAGGGTTTTGAATACCCTAGATGCTAGCGTCGTGACCTGTACCAAGGTGGGCTAGTTACAATACTATATGTCATTATTTTGCAGTTTGACTATATGTCACTGCCTTTTACTCATATTGACTGAGACTGGCACTCCTAGATCTTGTACGGAACTGAATAGCCCTTTGTAGGGGTAAGTTGGACTTTGGATGGTACAATTCAAATTCTACAGGGCATAATAAAAGTTGTAAGACAGTCGTGTAGCATATATGTTTAGGGTTATACACAATGCTTCATATTGGATGATAACCCTTGTTTTCTTTCTTTTCATTGAGATCATGTTTATTACAATAAGAGATAATAGATATGTTTATGTTGTAGTTATGCTCATGTTGTAAACATGCTATGTTGTCAAATATACTGACATTGATGGTTAAGATGAGGCTGCTAGCTATGTTTAATATTTCTAGCCATGCCTATGTAATTATAGATGCTTAAATTGCTAATCATGCCTATGCAGTTAATTGTGCTATGATGTTAGTTCTACTTATGATATAGATCTGCTCCCTTTATTTGAGTGGCCAATATTGATAGCCATGTTATGTTACTAGACATATTCATGATGTCAGGGATGCTTATGCTACTAGATTGCTTGTCCTGTTAGCAAGGAATATGATGATAGTCAGATTAATGATAATGATTGTTATTAGATGCAATTTGATGATATTTGAGTGGATATCTATCCAGAGAAATGGATTTATTTGTTATTTATATATGCATTGATGATCATACTTGTTGCTAAGATTATTTGCTTAATCTATTTAGCATAATTAAACTGTTCAATCTATTAAATTGATTATAAAATACTCCAACTGCTCAATTATCTACTATTTAAAATGTTGTATTCAATAAGCATTGTTGGAGGTTATATCTCTTACTGGGACATGAGTTTCACCCTTGTGGTTTGCCACATATTTTTAGGTAATCAGAAGTGACGAAAACAAACATGTGGCAGCAAAGAGGAGCTATAGTAATGAATCCTTGAGAAAGTTGATTATATGTCTAGTGTGTCCTAGAGTCATCCATGTACTCTCAGTCCGGGCAAGAAAAAATTGTAAATGGTGTTTCAAACAAATTGGACTTTAGTTAGCATATTAATGCTTGTTTGTGTGGCATATATGAATATTGTTCTCATGTGTATATATGGTGTGGCTAAGATGATAGAACAATTTGTATCAAATTCTTGGCATAGTATAGATATAAGGAAGATGTTGGGCTCTTATGAAAATGTTTTTGAGAAGGTGCTGACGTTGAAATCAGTTTTAATTTGCCCACATTTTTGGGTATGTGATTATCGAGATCGATTGTGCTTTATGTTTTGAGTAATCTCATTTAGTGTAACGGGTTGTTGACAATGAATCACATGTTCCTTTAAGGTGAGGAACCAATGTGATAGTCTTATCGACCATGGAATTATACTAAAGGAAATGCACCATTAAATATTTGCATTATTGGATATATTTAACATGTTTTCCATTCCTTATTTATTTGAGGGACCAAGCATTATTCACTTAATAGTGAATTTGTAATCTAGTCTAATATAGGGAATGTAGAATCTAATTTTGGCATTAGTTTATTATTTGGGGTTGTTTACTATTTTATTTGATGCTTTTGACTTTAAGTAATATTCTCTCTCCTAAATAAAACTAGAATAGATAAGATTGTTTAATTAATGTGAAAATTAACACATAGACTAATTTTTGTATGTCGAATTTGAATCTAGGATTTATTTCTACTTTTGGATTCACTGAACACATTATTTAACATTTTGGAGAAAAATTAAAATTTTCCTTTCTAAATAAAATTAAGATAGTTATTATTGTTCAAATAATGTAGAACTTGACACCCAAGCTAAATGGGGCCCAAGGAACACGTTTTTTCCATATATTTGGGTTTTGGAATTTCTTTTGAGGAGTTCTAATATAATTAGGATTTTTTTCTCATTACTATTGTATTATCACCATTGTTATATATTATTTCGAGTCTTGCTATCTTCACATTGTTACCAAAAGAGTTTTCTTATATAATTATGTACACATTTCCCTTTTTTACTTACTTAATGTATTAAGTCAATTAATTCAATATTAGTTTAGATAATGGTACATTATTCATATTTATGGACATGGAAACACCAATTATTATTCCAAACAAAAGAATACCTCTCACTAAATATATGTTAGCCATTATTTGCATTTTAGTTAGCAAAAGAAACATATGCGGCATATTTAATGAATTTATTTACATGATAGCACATAAATAAGTTATTATGTTAATAAGAGTGTATTTTGATATGTGATATTGATTATAGAACCTATTGCCACATAATTTGTTATATTTCTCACCAATGTAGATTAAAGTATAACTTTATCCTTGTTTGGTCAAATCTAAAGAACCAAGCATTCAAATCTCCTAATCATGGTAATATAATTTCTAGAGTTGAGATGCTAGGTTTGGGTATGTCACAATAGAGCACACTTCAGTGACAAGAGAGGGCATGTTGTGCCAACAGAGGATATGTTACACCATAGAGGATATTTTGGTATCATAGAGGAGGATTTATAGTATAATGGTAGCCATAAGAAAATAAAAGACACATTTATTCAGTATAAGTTTACAACTTTCATATTTTAGTTCAACTTTATGTTATAGTCTATTCATATTTATCTTATTAGAAATTCAATGCCACTTACTCTACCTTATTGTACACGGTTTGGGATGAGGTGTTCACAGGTACTAATCTTCATAAGGATCAGTCAAGATAAAGGACTCGTCAATAGTTTTAAGAGGCTATTTTTTCTTTTATTTAGTGTATAATTGCTCATTTTGATATTATTTATGCATTACTCATCATTACTATCATGTGAAACACTATTCCGTTAATTAATAAGTATTTTAATCAAATTATGTAAAATTATGAATTTTTATTTAGACTTATAGTGTTTTTTCTCATTTTAGAAAATTTTAGCACTTTCAACACAACTCGATAAATTGATGGTAGCAACACTTTGCACCCAAAACAAGTCATAACTCATCAAAAGCAACTCGGTGCTACTAACACACAAGTCGATAGTACTAACACTTATCAGGCTTTTAAGTCGGGCGACAACTTGGTACTAGTGACTTTCCTGTCGGTGGTACTGACTTTGTGCGATCAGAGTAGATGAAAGATTAAGACAGATTCGATGGTTGAGACTTAATGTCGATTTGAGTCCTACTTATGACCTAAGGGGAGTTCGGACATATCGATCTATCATGCTCTATCAGTCTACAATATAACAGAGAGCCGAGAGAGGAGGAGGCGAAGGAGACAGCCATGTACTGGGCGATTCGGGTACTTATGGGAAACAAATTTGCATTCAAACAGTGTGGATCAAGGCACTCACCAGAGAGGATCATCCATATTGGTTTCTCTAAGGGTTTTCATTAGTTTTTATGATGTTTAGCTCTTTTTCTCCCTCTTCCTTATTTTATTTTTGCTGATAGAAATCATGGCAGCTAATCCCCTTGTTACATAGGACCCGGGAGTAGCCTAGTTTTGTATTGTAATTAACTCTAATGATTATATATATATATATATATATATTCCTTAATTATGGATGTGAATCTATGATTGCTTAATGAATTGCATGTGCTTGATCACCACATTCAATTGTTTAGAGGGATTAAGGGTTGGACAAGTCATAGATTCACACATCCAATATCATTTCTCGGGAGAGGGCCCACACATGTGAGGGAAATAACCTAGAGTTTTCTCTAATGCGCCAATATGATTCTTAAATCGCTACAGAAGTGGGTTTATCTTAGTCTAGGTAGAGTATTACGTAGTTGAATTTGATAATACTTGATACATGTCCCTTGGTCTAGGGGTAAGGGTAAATGATTATTAATAAAATGGAGTTAAATGTAATGTATACCATTGTGAAATGGTAACCCTAAGGAATCCACCATTTCGTGATGACATTCCTCTCAATTTAGATTTCAATTCTTTTTCTTAGTGTTAAACAAACAACCAATCACTCTTTTTTTAGGCCTAGCTGATTAGGTTATAGTTAGTAATAATCTTTAAAGTACATTTTCTTGAGTTTGACATTCGGGCCTAATAGGTCTATACTACACTTGCATTTTGCACACACAATTTAGGCGTGTCAATGTCTTAGGACGAGATGTATGTAGGTACTAATATTCAGAATGATCAGTCAAGATAATGGACTCATCAATAGTTTTAAGAGGTTTGCTTCGTGGGACTCCATCTACACGATCTAAGATAATAGACATAGTGTAGTCTTTTGCACATTGTATTTAGTATTTCTTATAAAGTGTTATGTAACCAAGTTCTGTTCTAATAGTTTATGAGAATATATTTTATACACTAATTTTGTAGGTTTGTTTCTATTATTATTGTGATGTGTCATCTTTGTGACACTCTCAGGTTGAGAAAAAAAATATCTTTCCCTCATGTATATGAAAATGGGGTGTTACAATATGGTATTAGATTGATATTTAAGATGGCTATCAAGAAAATTCCCATATTTTTAGTCTAGTTCCTTTGGTAGAATTCTATATAGATCATAATATAGAGTTTGATTGATAGTTAGTAACTTCTATTTTAGAAGAAATTAGGCAAAGATATTAGATTCCAAGCCAGATATGTAGAACATGATATAACTTGAGATATGCATTGAAGTTAGGTACGTCTTGCCTTTAGATCTTAAGTGTTAACTATAGATATGCCTAAACAGGACCTCTCTATTTTTGGTGGTGGGTGGTCTTGGAACACATATCACATGGAATTGTAGAGGAAGTGTTATGCCAACATTTTCTTATGATGTTTGTCTCACCCTTTTTGTGCATGTGGTATGAGACATGTGCACTAATGGGGTGTAGAGACAAGTATTATGAAACTTCAGGTGTATATGCAGCCAGTATATATCAAAAGATGCCATGCAACATGATTGATATTAAGAGACCCAACCTAATAGTTAGTTGAACCTAATGACATTAGAAGTATGTATAGGTATACTATCCATAAAAGTGTTGACATCTCATGAATTATAATAAGATAAAGATATTTTCATGAGATTAGAAAATAATAGAGGCACAAGAAAATGCTTATGAGAAACAATGGGAAGACATGTATAACTTCATAAGTTATGTTATTGAGGTATCTTCTAAAGGAAATAGGTGTGCAGACCCACTAAATAACTTTACAACTAAGATTAAAGAGAACACATTTTTTTTATTATATATGAAGGTTAACTTAGAGTAAGTTCCATTCAGAGGTGAATCTTGAACTATACCGATCAATAGTATATCTTAGAAGAAGGTTTTGCTTGAACTGTTTTATCCTCCCTACTACACGTCTTAGGGATAATGGATATCCCTTAACCCAAAAAGTCATACTTAGAACTCATAATGTAAATCATGTGACTTATTTTAAGGGATTTGAGAAATATTAATCATCTTAGTTGATAAAGAATCTTTATGAGAAAGATCTCTTTTTTAACAACTAAACCTAGAAAAATCATGATAGTAAGATTGTCTCTGAAGAACTAGTTACTTCCAAAAAATTGATATACTTTGATCTTTTTTTGGATGTTGGATCTAAAGAAAGTACAAAAGATGAAGTAATTAGTATGAATAAGTCCATAAAGTTGGTTTGACATTGTGTGGATCCTTATAATCCACTGAAGGATACAAAATATTCTCTTTAATGTTGAAATTTCAAATAAAAGTATAAGGCTTGAGACCATGATGTAGTTAAACATAAGCATAGTACATAAAGATGAAAGTCAACAAGGTTAAAACTATAAACTTTAGAATCAATATATATATATGTAAGAAGTTGAAGTGATTCAATGATGTACATAAGATTAAATATGTTATAAATATTGTTAGTGATAGTGAAGTTTTGAGGTGGATAGCTATATAGTTATCCTAGATGAATTTCGATGACAAAATTCCCAAACAGGTGGGAAGAATTATAACATCCCAAATTACAATTAATCTAATGTAAATAATTTAATCCTCATGAGGCCCTAGCAAAATACGTGACACTTATGCTAAATTGATCAAATGATCTATAGGCGCATTTTGAGTCGATTAACTGTTCATAATCACAATAGGGTAAAATAGTATTTTGGCATTGGTGTGTGTTAGTTAATTTTGCATATATATATATATATATATATATATATATATATATATATATATATATATATATATATATATATATATATAATTAAAATAATGAGAAATACATTCTTACCAAGTTTTATAAATTAACAATGTTCATATAAAATGATATATATTATTTACACAAAAAAAGGATTATGAGTCATCAAAAATATTAAAGGATTTTATTTTGATTTATTCCTCAGATAAATATATAGTAATGATCAAAGTTTTATGATTTTTGGTTAATGTTTGATAAGGAAATAAATTCAAGAAGCATAAGGCTAGATGTGGTTCATTTTCAAATAAATCAAATAAATTGAGAGATGATAAATGAATTGTTCCTTGAGATTTAAAAATGATAATTAAATATATATCAAACTATATTCAAACATCATGATATTGAGGTTCTACCTTTTTCATAATTTCTTTTTGGGAAATATTTCATGGTTGTTTTGAGAGTAATTAATCATAGGACCAACTTTTAATTGATATATTTTTATTTTGGGAAGAGGTCAGGTGTTAAAAATTTTGAGGCAATATATACATGAGACATTTACTAAAATATTTATTATGAATTTATATGTTATTTTGGATTGGAAATACACATTAATAAGTTATGAAGATTCATTTTAGAATTGCTATTTTAGGAAAGTTGGAAAAAATAAATGTATACTAATTGAAATATAGTTGATAATTAAGAAATATATTTGACATAGAATTAGAGGGAACTTAAGGATATATTGCATTATTTTTGTTAACAATTAAGTCTTGGATAAACTAAACATATTAGAACTAATTTTATAAAAAAAAGTTATAGTCATTGCAAATAATAAGAAATTGTTGGCATTTGACTACCCCTTTCCAATACAATTTGAAACCTTGGAATGTTAAAGGAAATTCAATTATATGTATTTGAACGTGATTTAAACAAAATAAAAATAGAAATGATGCATTCAATATGCACAACTGAATGTTGTTTACCGTTTCATAAATATAAGCTTGTGTCAAATAGATATGATTTTAATAGGGTGAGTGGCCTAGTTAAATAATTTTCTTAATAGTTTTGACAATATTAGTTTTTTCTTTGGAAAATATATATATGAAAGTTAAATTTAAAGTAGGCTTATACCCTTATAATGATTTTATTACCTTTTATAAATTAGAGTGATTGGCCTGAACATCTTTTATAAGAAACCAAAAATTTAAGGGTTTTGTACGTAATGGAGTTAATGGAAATGGAATGGTTATGATAATATATAGTTCCTCTTTGCTATTAGAGTAAGAGAAATATGATAATATAATAAATAGTAGTTTATTTGATATTTATAGGATTTGAAATAAATGTTTGGATATTTTATGTTGACGTTATATGTTTGAAAAATTAATTATCACAATATCAAGAAAGGGGTTATATCAGTTAAAGAATTTATGAAAGTGTCAGTATTGCATTGTTACCTTCTCTATGAAATTGGGTGGTGTGAATGAAAAAATAGTCAATTATGATGGTGGGAGACTAATTTAATTAGAAAAGGAAACAAGATAACCAACATGTACAATTGAAGATGAAGTAAACTAGAAGCAAAAATAATGTAACTTGACTATTTCATAATCATAAGACCAAGTTAAACAAATAACAAATAGAACTTCCTACACCCATGCTTGAAAGGAAATCTATGGTTTATTATCTTAATATACGACAGGAATTTTATCAGTTAATAGTTTTCAAGGAAATGTTGGATTAATATTGAACGTTGAGTCCCTTAATATATATGGAAAGTAGTCCCAAAGTCTAACCTGTATGGAGTTGATGACAACCTTTTTCAAGATTTATTGATCAATTCATATTTTCTTATGCTTGAGATGAGATATGAGAGGATGAGTCGATCAACCCTATAAAAAGAAGTCAATTGACCCCTCCATAAGCCATAAGAATAGACAATGGAGATTTGATCTCATCTGTCTCACCATCTTTCCACTGGTACTACATATAAGAGAAAAAGATAGGAGAAACAATAAAGGTGATAAGGAGACATCTAGAAAAGAGGTATAAGGTTCTCATCTCCATTCCATCTCAAGAAACTATAAAGGACATGAGGGATTTGCCTCAAGCTTATGAAGTTTATATGTGCTTAAGAGGCAATTCAGATGCAATCATCATGATTCTCTCGTACGAGGTATTGGTCATGGCACCACCCGCATCATTCTCTTGTATGAGGAGGCACCAATGTAGAGTGGTCATCTAGATCCTTCCATGCCAGATAATGAAGGGAGATTCCTTTTCACATGGCGCATGAGATCATGGGTAAGGTTAGCATATTATATTGTTGTTCTGTGGCATCCTCTATACCAAGAAAAAAATAGGGGAGCAAAACTCTACATCTCTGACCTGAAGTGCAATAGGTAGGAGGAGTATCAAAATAGGGTGAGTGGAGAATGCCTTAGTGGATCTAGATGCCTACCTTGATGGAGGTAGGTAAATCATAAGACAAGGCTTACATCTCCAAATAGAGGAGATACTCAGGATCGCATGTGCAAGTACAAGTGGGGATTTTATCATGCACTTGAGGTAAGTGGGCTATGTCCATTGAATTTCAATATTATTATGATTCCATCTACAACTTGTACAGAGTAACTTAAGGATTAAGTTACTTTCGTACTTCATTATTCATGTTTATTTCAAATCCAGTCATGTTTTGAGCAATCAAATTTCATTCAAACGATGTCATGTTGCCCAACATTCATATTGTAAATATTTGATATTTATATTACTTTTAGATACTCGACATTTCTATGTCCGGTGCAATTTATTTTCTTAAATCCTTGGAATCATATATAAGTTTTTGTATATTTGCTCAACTAAAGAGCTTTAAATTTTGGTTTATCTATACAATAAGAACATTAGAACCCATATCCATATTTATATTTAGTTCTTTTTATTATATTAATACTTAGACACAGATGTCATATATCTGACACCGAATATAATTGAGTCATTCTATTAATTAGAGTTTCATATTAACATTTATTTAGATAATTAGAATATTAGATTTTAGATTTAGATTTAAATTCAGTTTAGTATTAAAGAATAGAGATACAAATTTAGAGATTTTAGATTAAGATTGTAACATACCAAAAACCTAAAAATATCTTTCAAACACTATCTGTCTTATATAATTTCCTCTAAGTCTGGTTTTGATCACTCTTTTACTTAAACTAGTTTCAAATACATGTCTTGTGATTAAGGTAGATCTCATGGAGGGATCATTATATGCCATTATACATGTGGTGATTTACTTTGGCTAATAATGCAAGGATAAATATGATAAATAATTTGTTATTTGTTAGAATGGGCTTAAAGTATATAAATGAATAAGAATTGAATACTTCCTTAATTAAATAACCATAATTGTATTTATAAAATAATATTAGATGAAACTTCATCAAATTAATTAATTTAATAAATTAATATTCTTTTCTATGACAATAATCACCTTTACCTAAAAATGGTGGTCTAATTAACTTAAGTTAAAATGTTAACCTTTAGCTCAAATTTGGATATGTAACTCTTTTAACAACTCCACTTTACATCTAGAATGACAATTTTACCACTAGCATAATTAAGTACCTTATTTTGCACAAAACCCCAAAGTAATATTTATATAGGCTATATAATGTCTAACATACCCTGTTATCAATTTGTGTGGACAAACCAATGGTAGGTAATTAAAAATGTATGAAATTAACTCATTTATGGACATCTTATAAATCATGTATTTAAATTAATTAACGTGTTCAAACTTCTGCCAATATTTTATTTGGCTAATGCAATATAAATATTAGCTTCAGTAAAAATATCAAAGAAAGAATCAACTCTTATGACCATCAAAGACTCTTAAATGATAAAAATGCCCCTATCCTATTTTTTGGCCTTAGTCTAAGAAATATATAAAATTATCATTATTATAGAGTGGTAGACTAAATCTACCATGCTCTAAAATTTGATCTCAATCGAACAACGTTTACCCATTCATTTAATTGTTTGAATCACTTGATATAGTCCATGATATTTATACTAGATGACATCATCCATTTTTATTTTTCCTTTGTAACGTCTGCTTCCTTATTCACCCTAGTCGTACTAAAATAGAGTCGGGTATGGTTGTTCAGCAGGTGTAACCAGTACCTGATGTTTCTCTCCCTCTTCCTCTCCTCTCCCTTACCCTCTCTATGTATCCCCCCTTCTTCCCTTGATGCCACAATCCCTAGACATTGTGTATCCCTCTCCTACTTTGTGTAGAGCTTTCTTAGCCTAGAAGTTTGCCTCCATCATGCTTTATTAGTGGGGCTGCCACCATTCGGAGGCTAGCTAATGGATGAAGGAGAGCTCCTCTTGCATACACCTCTATTTCTCTTCACCCTAAGCCATGTCCCCATCTTTGTTCCCTCATCCCTAACACTCCAATGTCGACACAGCAAGTAGCCATTGCTAGCCACTGCCATGGTCATCCTTAGATATAATATTCATCACTTTGTTGATGATCACCTTCTTTAATCACTTAGTCATTTGTCCCCACATCGTTCTTCTAGACATGAGTATATGAAACCTACAACCATGGAACCAGAAGTCGTCATCCTTAGCACTGATGGCCGAGGGTATGATGTTCAAAGGTTTTCATACCATTCTTGACAGTTCTATGTCTCAGACCATACTACCATGCTCCTCCTATCCATGAATCTTTGTATCTGAACAAGTAGGACTACGTCGGGCTCGCAGTAGTTCCTTCAATGTCTAGCAAATTCCATCATTGATGCATCCTCATCTCATCATCAAAAGTGCTTTCCCTTACACCCACAAAGCTGCCTCACAACAGAGATTGGAGGTAGCTCTTCCTTCAAGCCACCATGGTTATACCTCCATCTGGAGGGAAACTCCACGAGCATGACAACAGCCGCTCAAATCATGAGATCAGTTGTCGACTGACTTCAAGCAAATCACCAATCATGGATATCATCCTTTGTGGATCCTTAGAAGTTGACTCAGTCATAATCACCAAAGGTCATTTGTGCTCCTAGGAATGATGAGAATTCAACCATCTAAGGACAATTCCACTACATTGTACTCAACTGATTAGAAGTATTCATTTATGATTCAATAAGTTCATCATTCATGCTCATGTACACCAAACCTATCAATTATGAAACAGAGATGGGGATTCTAGTCTTAAACATGTAGAAACAAATTATATGGAGTACATAGATGATTGGTCGTTTCAAAGTTTCATGTTCATATAAATAATTAGAGTCTTATACATTCTAAAGTTAAAAAGAAAACCTTGTTCATAAGTATTAAAAATAGCCCCACATTCAAGTTATAAATCATGATCAGAGTAATTTATATCAATTGACATATTATCTTAGTACTATTATATTGATACACATATCAACTAATTAACATTTTTAAGTTTTATAAGTTCATTACTTATCATTCAAATTAGTAACTTTATCCTTATCATGGAATAGAAACCCAAGATATGTGTATATGTTTTTTTTGGTCAGCTAAAATTCCTGTTGCTATATTGAAAACCAAAAACTTTGGGCATTGTACAAAGGACCCCTAAAACTAAAATTGCAAATGGAGAACAAGCTCACGCAGGAGCTGCTCCATTCCCAACAAGAAGCAAAAGCCTTGAAACCAACATGCTGGTGAACAAGGGACAAAAGAAACCTAAAAACCTAAGACTAAGCATAGAAAAAACATGAACCTTGAACAACTCAAGCTAAGGAAATATAGGTTGATGCAAGGCCAAGCACTCAATAGCAAAAAGACCACCCACAAAGTATGAGCACAAAAGCCAAGCAGACAAACCATGCCCCATCAGGAAGAGATCTCCAGAGCTCTGATTTCTACACCCAAATCCTAGGTTTCGATCGAGATCAGGACTCAGACAGAGTCCAAATCAACTGCAAAAGGAAGCATGAGGCTCGACCAGCAAAGTACCAGAACCAAACACTGAAACAAACCAAAGACTAGGGGAAATGAAGGCTGGAGACCACTGAGGCCTCTCTTCACTAGCATTAAGAACATCCACAAATTGTAAGAAGAGGAGACAGGGGTCGAACAACATCATTATCCCCTACTCCTGGATCAGCTGTAGCACCAAGTCCTGAGAGGCACACTGGAAGACTCCTATTTGCACAGACGCAAACCAACGAACACCTGAAGGGCGTTCCAGCAAAACACACCTTGAGACTGCAATTGCGCATGGAGGAGGAAGCACCGTCAGGAGTCACCATCCTACCATGTCATGGACGCCATTAGCTGTTGTAAGCACAGCAGCCCAACATCAGATGCCTGAGAGGCATCCCCATCCACTGCAAAAGAGGTGTCAAGGGAGGAGGCGAAATGCCTCAGCCCCTACTGGATCGGAGCAGCTCAACCCTGTCAGCACGACAACAGGGGAAGAACCCTGCCACTGCACATCGCCTGGAGGAGAAGGTGTCGTTGAACACTAGCCCAAACCTGACAGTGTCGTGCCTTCGCCAAGAAGCCTTGGCGTATGATTTGGAAGGGGAAAGCCACCAGCTAGAGGAAGATCGGCCAACTGGGAACCACCCACCGCCAAGGTCAAAGAAATAGATCCATGGCCATTGTCGGGGAGCCACCGGCTCCCTGGGTAACCCAGAGCACATCGCGGAGGAAAGAAGACCAGATACATCATCCGGATCGACGGAACGACATCCCGCGAGCACAAGATCTGTGGGAACACAGATCTTTGCTCAATGAGGATGCCGTCTCGAACCTCTGCTTCACCAGCGGAAGGACCACACCGTCGAGTGGGAGCAGCTAAGCCAAGCTCACAGCAGAGGGACCGCTCAGAGAAAGGATGAGAGGGTGCCGGTGAAATAAGGGGAAACCCCTACTTCATAGGCGTGATGGAGCAGCAACAGACCAGAAGGGGTGGAGCAGCTTCTCTCTGTCTGCCACACTTGAGCAGATAGGATTCGCTTGAGACGAGGTAGCCGAGACCCGCCCCGATCCAAAACCGCACGCGCAGTCGCATCGCCCTTTCACCCCGATCAGCCAAGACGACCCCAGCACGACGGCCTGCTCCTTCCTCTAGATATTCGCTCCAACTCGCATCGAGAAGCCTTGTCGATGACAATAAGTGCCAGGGTGAGGAAGAAGTTGAACCAGCTCTCCCTCCCCCTAGCGGTAGCCACCGGGGATTCTAGAGGGAGGGCAGAGCGGAAGCCCATTACATTAAGAAGTATAATGCATCTATATCGGCCTTTTTCAAGTAGAATTGGAAAATTAGAGGAAGAGTATGTAATATGGTTGACACTAAATGTAGTATGATGGCATAAACATATTGGATTACCCACATGTATAAGAAAATGTGTTTATGTAATTACCTTTGAGTTTATGAAAGACTAAAACCCTAGATCCTTGCAATAAGTTCATTTTATTGAATATTTATAATGTGGAGTGTATACTTGATCCTAGTTGGCTAATATTGACCCTTATAATAGAAAGAATATGTATATAAGGTTGATTTTATAAATATAAGTACAGGTGAATTTATATGTGAAAAGCTTACTCATATATGGATTGTATCCCTAGACACCTCTAATAAGATTATTTTGATTCAATAGTATCTCATGTAATATATACCCTTGACCAAATTGATAAAATTGAACTATATGATAGAAAGAGAGAGAATGACATTACAAGACCTAAATTAGTAGAATACATATTAGCATGATATGTGACCTAAATACATCTAGAGTTATGTGATTAGATATGTATCTTAGAAGTAATTTAAATTTTAAACCCTAGTTTGGAGATGACATTAGTTATACGGGAGCATAATCCTAGATAGGAATCTAAGTCCTAAATAACTCAAATGAAGTAACATTAGATTTGAAGTCAAATTTTAATAGATAATATTCTACCTTGTAGCTCTCTCATCACCGACCCACGATGACTTTTGAATTGAGAAATTTCACACTTAGATATAGAGATAACCATGAGGATAAGGTGTGTGCTCTTCACTATTTAGTTTTGGGCATTAACCTGACTAATATATTCCTATAATGAGGCATTCTTGTTAATTGGTCTTTTATTTGTTCCATGATGAAATTATTGATTCTCTAAAATTGATAAATATCTTATTTCCTCAGGTCTCTGACCCCACCTACCATTTGGACTTGAAAATGTGATTGGAGACTTTTACAATATCTTGCCACTCTATTTACACATGTTTGATTATTTAGCTAGATATATATCGTATGATGCATGTGCAGAACCATTAGGGCCTATCTTTCCTGCTAGGGTGTGCCTTTCCTCCCATTTTAGGCCAATAATTCAGTGTTTTCATGGTTGTACCATAGCTATTTAGTCTAAATATATCTACCGTGTGAATATATCTAATTGTTGTGATATTGTGAATAATGGCAAGACTTTTCATCTCAAATAATGTACTCTAAAATTTTAATGCCTCTTCCTCTTGGAATTGATTCTCTTAAAGTTATATGGCCCCCTCTTTCCAGAATTCCCTCTTTTGCACTTCACATTCTTAAAATGCCCAAAATATTTTATATTGTAAACATATACCAGTTGTTACTGATGCATACCCATTTTTATCTATTTTCTGGGTTGTTCTCAAAACCACCCACGTACATGTGCTTATAAAGACATGAACACATGAAGGTTTACACGTGAAGTTTCCTTGAGGATAGATCAGAATGTCCATGTTTCCCTCTACAACTGCGTCTCTTATAGAATTAGATGTAGTATTTGCTTTATTTTTATGTACAACCCTTAGGGTGAGGAACTTATGTATATAGAATATTTTTTAAACTCTATAGACGGTCATGTTTTCCATTTCTTAATCATTCATGGCTCTTATCTTTTCCCATTTGAGTGGGCCCACTATCAGGCCCCACTCCTTATATCAAGGTATCAGAGCCAAATCAGTCGGTAACTTGACTATTTCAAGTTGCTCTCTGCATACCTTAGTTGGGTAGTTAGGTAATCCTTAAGGCCTCATTTGGATTGTAGGACTCTAAGTGGGATAGAACTAGAATCCCACTAATAATTACAATCATGTGTTTGGTTCTGCAAAATTCATGAACTGGACAAGACTTCGACCGTAGAGGGAGTCCCATCCCACCCAGACTACAAGTTCAACACCCCCCTGGTATTTGACCAGGATACGCACCCATGGCGTCCTGATGTTTCCTGACGTCCACCCAACCTTGGCTTGTATTTTTCCACATATTGTAGCTATGAAACCCTCATCACCATGACTACTTCTCACCCCTCTCCATTGCACAACTGCCCAAATTAGCTCTTCCCTTCCAGTCTCTCTGGTCATGGATGGATTGTTTTGTCGATTTTGCATCTAGCCCTTTCCTATCGTTGTCTTTCTGTTCATTGATTCCATCTTGAGTGAATCGATTCTTATAGAGACCACACAAAACTAATAGAGCAATTTCATTAATCAATATATATTCTACAACATTTCTACTTTGACAACATCGAAACACTATGAACAAAAAAATTTGTAGTATATATACGACATCGTCGTGCCTCCAACTTTATACTGACATGTACAGGTGATCTCCATATTTGGAACCCCTCTCCACCGGCCTCTACCAAGATGGAAGAGAAATTCACTTGCATATATACTCTGCTAGATTAAGCTATTACATTTTTAGTTGTCTAACCTTATGCCTGACGTGTAGAGCCAATCCCCAAATCTACAACCGGTCTGTTGTCCATCCAAACACAGGTACATAAACCAAAAGTCCTATCTTGTTTAGCTACCATCCAATCCTATCTACTAGTCCATCCATTCGGAGTCTTAAACCACAAACCAAACATGGCCTAAGGGTTGATGATATACCTAATCATAAGTTGTGGGATACCAATTAGTGTTGCAATCTCTACATAATTAGCCAATACCACTCTCCACAGTATTCATTGGATTTGAATCTATTTAGATATTGTCATCACAACTACCCTTGTATGATGGTGGGATGCCCAGATAGTCCCCTTAGGGCATATGGATATATACTTACCCAATTATACCAAGTTTTGGATGCCCACATAGTTATGTTCGTCTTGTAAACCCTGATCTCTTCTTAGGATAGCCAAGTGACCAAGGAATCCCTATATCCCATGTTGATGTTAAGTATTCTATGATAGGATCAACTATAAGTAAGATGAAGTGTTAAATGACAAGAGAAGTAACTAACACAGATCTAGTAGAAAATGATATCATGTTCAAGTAATCTATAATCATGTCACCTTTTGTATGAGTTAGAGATGTTTTTGGTATACGGATACATACCCTTGGAGGTTTAGACTCTCTTGGTAGAGTAAGTCATAGTGAAAAGTGATTGACTTGGTTCTCACACTGAATTTGGTGCCAATTTTTTAGTTTTATATCCCAAGAGTTTCATCGTCAGAAATATTTTCATTATAACAGTATATTTATACAAAAATATATTTTTATGAATTTCATTGATGGCTTCATGAACCAATTAAACACCATATGAAGTTAAAATTAGTTAGGAACCCTCAGTGAGACTCCCTTAATTAGGTAGGCCAATCCATAATCCTAGACCTAAGAGTGGTGCAATGATTTAGAATTTGGATATATATATATATATATATATATATACCTTAATTAGGTAGGCCAATCCATAATCCTAGACCTAAGAGTAGTGCAATGAGTTAGAATTTGGATATATATATATATATATATATATATATATATACCTTAATTAGGTAGGCCAATCCATAATCCTAGACCTAAGAGTAGTGCAATGAGATAGAATTTGGATATATATATATATATATATATATATATATATATATGACTTAGTTGATATACCCCATTTGACCTCTTTAAGTTGTTATTTATATGGTAGGATAATCCTTTTAAGGGGGGGAGTCCAGTACCTTAGTAGTTCAAGAGAGAAATTCAAAATATCTGACTTAATAATGATTGAACTAGGTAACCTTTGGAAAAATTTCTCATTTAACGTCACTCAAGTCCAACTACTTCATTAATTATGGAGATTAATTTTTGCTAAGATGGATACATTGGACATTAATTGAATAATCTAATATAAATCGATCAATAGTCATATGCATCTGTGAAAGGTAAGTTTCTAGGTGAGAAAGCATAATGGTTAATGTTAGTCATAATGGTGCTTTAGGTTATGACCGGGTGAATTTCGAGGGTGAAATCCTATTTAAGGGGTGGAGTTTTGTAACATACAAAAAATCAAAAAATATTTTTCAAACACTTTCTTTCTTATATTATTTCCTCTGGGATTGGTTTTGATCACTCTTTGACATGAACAAGTTATTGATACATGTCTTATGATTAAGCTAGATCTCATAGAGTGAACATTATATGACATTGTACACATGGTGACTTATTTCATGTAATAATGCAAGGATAAATATGATAATAGTTTATTATTTGTTAGAATGGGCTTAAAGTATATAAATGAATAAGAGCTAAAAACTTCCATATTTAAATAACCATAATTGCATTTATAAAATAATATTAGATGAAACTTTGTCAAATTGATTAATTTAATAAATAAATATTTTAAATGAAAATAATCATATTTACCTTAAATGTGTGATATAGTTAAATTAATTTAATGTTAACCTTTAGCTGAAATTTGAATGTGTAACTTTTTTTACCAACTCCACTTTACATCTAGAATAACATTTTTACCCCTAATATAATTAAGTACCTTATTCTGCACAAAACCCCAACATAATATTTTATTTAGGTTATGTAATGTCTAACATACCTTGTTATCACTTTGTGAAGACAAACCAATGGTAGATAATTGAAAATGTATGAAATTAATTCATCTATGGCCACCTTGTAAATCATGGATTTAAATTCATCCACTCATTCCAACTTCTTGTAAATATTGTATCTGGTTAATACAATATAAAGATTAGCTTCAGTAAAAATATTAAAGAAACAATCGACTCCTATGACTTTCAAAGACTCTAAAATGAAGAAAAAAAACCTATCCTGTTTTATGGCCTTAGTCTAAGAAAAATATAAAATTAGCATATAGAGGGGTAGACTACTTAATATACCATCCTCCAAATTTTGATCTCTAATGAACACCACTACCCACTCATTTAATTGTTTGAAATACTTGTTATAGTCCATGATATTTACACTAAATGGCATCATCCATTTTTATTTTTTCCTTGTAACGATTTCTTCCTCGTTCACCCTAGCCATTCTAAACTAGAGTCGTGGATGGCCATTCAGTGGGCCTAACCGAAGCCCAACATTTATCTCCCTATTCCACTTCTCTCTTTCATCCTCTCTATTTCTTCCTCTTCCTTCTTCCCTTGACACCCCAAGCCCTAGCCACCACGTATCCCTCTCCTACTTTGCACCAAGCATTCTTAGCCTAGAAGTCGGCTGCCGCCATGCTCCATTAATAGGGCCTCTAATACTAAGGTTGATGGATGAAGGAGAGCTCCTCTTGTATACACCTTAGTTTCTCTTCACCCCAAGCCTTATCCCCATCACCTTGCCCTCATCCCTGGAGCCCCAAAATTGAGATAGCAAGCGGTCATCACCATCCACTACCATGGTCTCCCTTAGATCTAGTAGTCATAACTTTGGAGTTGATCATCTCCTATATTCACTTAGTCATTTGTCGGGACAACTTTCTTCTAGACATGAGTAGATGAAACCTACAACCATTGAACTAGAAGCCATCATCCTCAACCATTGAATATCGATGGTCAAAAGTTCATAGATTTTCAGGCCATTCTAGCCAATTCTATGTATGGAACCTACTGCCACACTCGTCCTATCCATTGAAGCTATGTATGTGAACAAGTAGGACTACACTTGACTTGCATTAGTTCTTTCAATGTCTAGAAAATTCCATTATTGATGCATCATCATCTCATCACCATGAGAGCTTGCTCTTGCACCCGCAATGATGCCTCACAATAGAGATTTGAGGTAGCTCTCACTCCAAGCCATTGTGGTTATACCTCCAGTTGGAGGGAAACTCTACGAGCATGTCAAAAGCCACCTAGATCGTGAGATTTGTTGTCAAATGATTTGAAGGATATCACCAATTACGAAGATCATAATTTGTGAATCCTTGGAACCTAACTCAACCATTGCCTAGTCGCCAAAGATCATATGTGCTCCTAGGAATGATGAGGATTCAACCATATAAGATTAGTTCTACTACATTGTACTCTACCGGTTAGAAGTGTGCATCTATGATTCAATAAGTTCATCATTTATTCTCATGTACACCAAACCTATAATTGGTGACTTAGAGATGGATATTCTGGTCTTAAACATGTAAAAACTAATTATATGGACTACCTAGTGTAGGGAAATATGGCTACAGAGTAGACAGCAGAATTTAAAATTTTATCTACCATATTCCCATAGTCAGTAGATTGCGTCAATAACTATAATGCAGGAAGGATGGTTTTGAGGATATATATGGTCTTGGAGAAATTCCAACAACAATCCTCGTCATCGTAGATGCGCAACTCTAAATCATGGTTGCACTGAGACTCATCTAACTGCTACTCCTCCTGGTCAGCACCATGGACTATAGCCACGAACATCGTCTTCATTGGCAGCTCCTCTTATCATGGACTGCTTGTTGATGTTGTCCTCCAAGTGACAAAAAATGGCTTCCCACCTCTATGGTAGTCCACATGGACCACCTAGAACTCTTTTCATCCTACTAGAATGATAAGGAAGGACTCTTCCCTCCTGTAGGTGTACTAGTCACCAACTTGCTCTCCCACGACAATGATCACAGTTGCTATTTTCCTTGATGTTCCTCCCTAGTCAGGTATAACTTGCTCAGGCTCTCATGGTTACCACAACTAAAGAGGACAACATTTGTTAGATCAACTTTTTCTCAATTGTCTATGTTGTGTTCTGGGAAGCCCCAATGCCCCCTCTATTTTAGGTAGGGTTTGGGTCTAGCTTCCCAGTCTATGTGGAAGTGGAAGGGACCAAAAGAACACAAATTTTTGCAACAATTTTGGAATTTTCACAACATACGACAACCGAAATGGATGTTTGGCAAACCCAGATGGTCGTCTTGCACTGTGAGACGGTCAATTTGCAGTTTCCCAGTTGTACATGAATTTGGCAAATCACTTCCCCTCAATGTTAGACATTAATTTCCTTGTGCAACAAGTACTTCTCAAGCAAAATGAATAGGGAAACATCTAGAACCTTCCTCGAGTGAACTGGACCATCTTACCCATGTGATATGGCCATCTCGGTCACACAGACGGTCGTCTGGTGACCCGATTTGAGCCAATTTGGTTGGATTCATTCGTTCCTTACCCAAATTCAATATAAAATAGGCCTGACACCCAGACGCCCGTCTCAACTCTTGAGACAACTGTTTGGCACTTCCAGACACTCGTATCAACACTTGAGATGGGTGTTTGGTAGTGTTCTCATCCTATTTATTGTGTGAATTAAATACCTAAACGATTTAGTACTTAATTCAAATGTCATTCAAGATATGAACTCATCTAATAGGTCAAGATCTATGTGTGTGACCCTATAGGTCCCATATTACATTGGTAGTGAATGACCATAACAACTTATGACATTACAAGAAAAGAGTAGTGCCTAGTTGCATATCATTGCTACCCAAGTAAATGGAAAATTTGGGGAACAACTTCAACCTACAATCTGTGTATGGTGTTGTAGTGTGTTTGTATAGTTCTTTTATAACTGATGTCTAGATTGAACTCAAGGCATGGAGTAGTCACCCTCATTATTGTTCAATCCTATTTCCTGAACCAGAAAAGATTGTATGAGCTATATGTAAGCTCAATATCATATATTGACTCACGTGTGCATGGCCATGCTTTTCTCAGTCTTGCTAATCAAGAGGTCTGGGACATTACACTCCCATAGGAGGGATAAATCCCATATCTCTGACTCATAGTTAATCCCCATACATCAAAGACACACAACCATCACCGTTATAACAACTCATGTTTTAGGATTGTGTTTTATGATGTCAACGTGTACTAAACGACATGTGTTGAGTGCAGTGATTTTAGGTCTAAGAACCACAACCACCACCATCACTTTGAGAGCTAACTATGACTTCCATGATGATGGCTTCCACATGTAAGTCTCACGGTGGGTCCGTCTTATACACTATTCTCTAACATGTATTTGTGTGCTTGGTTTGATATAGGCATATCATGACTCCCGAGATTGCATCATCAACCAACCCACACTCTGATCTTAGGTGTTATTGTTGTCTATCAACCTTCCACAATAACAACCAATCAGGGAAATAATGAGAATATGTATATGTACTCTTAACATTCATATGTTCTCATCTTGACAAGGCTAAAACTTGAAGACATACGTCATCAAGTAATATTATTCTCTAGACATTTATAATGTTACATAACTATCTCATAACTGAATTAAACAAAATAAATTGGAATCTTGCCTTTATTTATTATTCAAATCAATTACAAGTTATGCCATTATAATCACCACATTATTGGCTCTCTGGGCATACATACCAACAGACTCCCACTTGCACTTAGAGCCAATCACCTACGAATCGTGTTCAAAGTAATCTTACATGTACATCATGCTTCTGATGTGAAAGTGCATTCGTCAAGGGATCAATAATGTTGCTTTCAGTTGGTACTTTGCAAATCTTTAATTCTCCCTATTTCTTGATCTATCATATGAGATGGAACCACCTTTGTATATGCTTTGAGCACTGATGTGATCTAGGTTCCTTAGCTTGCGTAATAGCTCCATTGTTGTCACAATATAACTTGATTGCCTCACTGATGCTTGGAATGACTCCAAGTTCTTTTTTGAACTTCTTTATCTGTACATCCTCTTTTGTTACACTCGGTGCAGCAATATACTCTGCCTCTATTGTAGAATTAGCAACTAGTTCTTACTTGGAACTCTTCCAACTCACAGCTCAGTTGTTGAGGTAGAGCACAAATCCAGATTGCGACTTGTAGTCATCTTGATCAGTCTATAAGCTTGCATCGGTGTAACCTTTTACCACCAACTCTTCCTCTCTATTGTAGACCAAGAACTGATCCTTAATCCTTCTCAAGTACTTGAGGATTTTCTTTATAGATATAGTGAGAATCACTGGATCTGACTAATATATGCTCGTCATGCTCAAAGCATACGAGACATTTGGACGGGTACATAACATTGCATACATGATTGATCCAATAGCTGAGGCATATGGAATCTCACTCGTATGTTTCCTTTATTCACAAGAACTGGGACATTAAGCTCTAGAGATGGGGACACCATGGTGCACATGTAGGTTTCATCTCTTTGAGTTCTCCATGTTGAATTGCTTCAACACTTTGTCAATGTATGTGCTCTGACTGAGTCCAAGAATTCTTCTGGATATATCTCTATAGATCTTTATCCCCAATATGTAGGATGCTTCTCCCAAGTCTTTCATAGAGAACATATTTCCAAGACAAGTGTTTACCTTTTTTAAAGTAGGAATGTCATTCCCCATCAATAATATATCATCTTCATATAATATGATGAATACCACTATGCTCCCACTAACCTTCTTGTACACACAAGGTTCATCTTCATTTTGAACAAATCCAAACTCTTTGACTGTCTCATCAAAATGAAGATTCTAGCTCTGAGATACTTGCTTCAATCCATAGATTGACTTTTTTAGCTTAGAGACTTTATTTGCATCCTTTGGATTGATAAAACCCTCAAGCTATGTCATGTATACATACTTGAGTAAATTCCCGTTAAGGAATGTTGTTTTAACATCCATATGACAAATATCATAGACATGATAAGCTGCAATAGCAAGCATGATCCCGATGGACTTAACCATGGCCACTGGAGAAAAGGTTTCGTCATAGCCAACACCTCGAACTTGTCTGAAACCCTTTGCAACCAATCTTCCCTTATAGGTTTAAACTTTTCCATCCATGTCGGTCTTCATCTTGAAGACCCACTTGCACCCTATGGGTTTTATCCCTTCATGTGGATCCACCAAAGTCTATATTATGTTGGTGTACAAGGATTCCATCTCAGATCTCATGGACTCAAGCCATTTCTTAGACTTTGGTCCCTCAATAGCATCTTTATAAGATATTGGCTCATCACCTATAACCAATTTATTGCCTTCCTGAGTTACCACATATCCAAATATCTCAGGTTCAAGGTGTGTCCTATTAGATATATGAGGTTCCTGTGTTACCTTAGGGATTTGAGATTCCACATCACCTTGTGATTCTCTAGGTTCCTCTGGTTCATCTATCAATTCAATGTTCTCTTTTTGGTCTTGAACCTCTTCAAGCTCTACTTTCCTCCCACTGATTCCTTTGGAAATGAAATCCATTTCAAGGAATGTAGCATCTCTAGCAACAAACACTTTGTTGTCAGATTGGGAATAAAAGTAATATCCTCTTGTTTATTTAGGATATCCAACAAAATAACACTTATTAGATTTAGGACCAAGCTTATCATAAAACATCATGTTACCATAAGCTTCGCATCCCTAAATCCTCATAAAATATGTACTGGGACGCTTCCCATTCCATATCTCATATGGTGTCTTTCGAACTGATTTAGATGGTACTCAGTTTAGTGTATACACTGCGGTATTTAGAGCATACCCCCAGAAGGTATTCGGAAACTCTTCTAAACTCATCATTGATCGCACCATATCTAGCAATGTGCAAATCCTTCTTTCTGACACATCATTATGTTGTGGTGGTCCATGTGGAATCCACTGGGATACGACCCCATGGGATCTAAGAAGGTACTCAAACTCTTAGTTTAAGTATTCCCCACCTCAATCAGAACAAAGTGCCTTAATACTTTTACCAAGTTGGTTATGTACCTCATTCATAAACTCTTTAAACTTTTCAAGAGTTTCTGACTTATGTTTCACTAAATAAACATATCCATACCTACCGAAGTCATCAGTGAAGGTAATGAAGTACTTCAACCCCCCTATATCATCTATTCTAAAAGGGCCACATACATCAGTATGTATGAGTCCTAATAGATCAATAGCCCTCTCATTTTTTCTAGTGAAAGGGGTCTTAGCCATCTTTCCTGTTAAACAATATTCACATGTCTCTATTGATTCAAAATCAAAAGAGTCTAGATAACCATCTTTATGGAGTCTAGACATGTGATTCTCATTTATGTGCCCTAGACAACAATGCCAAAGGTATGTTTTGTTTGAGTTGTTGAGTTTTAGTCTTTTGGTATTAACATTATATACATCTGTCTTTAGATCTAACAAATCAAGACCATAATTTATAGGGGCATTGCCATAAAAGATCCCATCTTTTGAAATAGACCATTGACCACTTTTAATATGGAATTCAAATGCATTCTTGTCCAAAAAGGATACAGAAATTATTTTTCTATTTATAGTAGGTATGTAATAGTAGTTTTTTAACTCTATTACAAGCCCCATGGGCAGAGATATACTATAGGTTCCAACTGTGATGGCTGCAACTCTTGTGCCATTAGCAACTCGCATTTCCACCTCACCTTTTCCCAAAGGCCTACTTCCTTTTAAATCTTGCATATGAGAACATATGTGAGATCCACATCATGTATCTAGTACCCATGATGTTGAAGTAGATAGATTTATCTCAATAACATATATACCTAAAGTGGAGATCACCATTCACATCTTCTGCTTCCTGAAAGCCTTCAAGTACAAATGATGAGTTCCTCTTGTACTTTTCTTTCTCCTTATCGTGAGTGTTGAAGAATTGGACTTAGTCTTGATCACAAAACTCTTCTTGGTCTAACTTTGATCGTTGGACGCAGCCCCACTGATCACCCCATCATGGGCTTGTCCTTCTTCACTTTTGCTTTAGCATGAATCAACATGGCAAGCAATTCTGACATATGTCCAGTCAAATTACTCACATGGTAACATGGAATAAAATGACTATATGATTCAGACATAGTCCTTAGAATCATAGTAGTGGCCAACTCTTGGATCAAAGTAAATTCCAATTCTTAAAGATGATACACATGTCCAATCATATTGAGCACATGTTCTTCTACTGAGGTTCCCTCTATCAGCTTTGACTCAAGCAACACTTTTAAGATAGTGTCCCTTTGTTGCTTGTCAAGACCAAGTGTTTCCTTCTTAAGATGTGTCACCATCTCAAGAACACTCATGTCCTCACATTGCTCATGCAACGCATAGTTCATGCAGCTAAGCATAGGGTACTTTGTATCCAAGGCATCATTGGCATGCTTCTAGTAAGCATCCACTTGTTCCCTAGGTGCATCAAGAGCAGGTATTTTTGGTACTAGTTTGTCAAAGATGTAGAGTTTGCACTCTTCATTAAGAACCCTTCTCAAAGTACAAAACTAGTCATGGAAATTTCTCCCGTCAAGTTTGTCCTTCTTCAAGATCAATCGCAAATTGAATTTGTTCGTCATTGATTCTATAAGAGAAATTTTGCATTTGTCAAAAACCATTTTTGATTTGATTTGATTTGAAAAAAAAAATTACAATATTAATTAGGTCTTTAATTATTACCACTTCCAATATTTTATTCAAATTGATAGCCCTTAATATCAATCCAGAATATTGCAGCATATGATATTCTAGTGGGACATATCCAAGATGATTCAATTGTGGCCCTATCAACACCGCAAAACACAGTTAACCATCAAGGTAGGCAACTCTCGCCAATTGCATCATATGCAATTCTAGATTGATGATATGTGCAACCCCTTACCATAATCGCATGTATGCTTCTGGACTCAGACACTCTGAGAATCACCAGTCAAGCCTGACCCAAAAGTCGACACAATAATAATACACCACATGGAGGCGGAACCTATATGATTGCCATCACACTTCCATGAGATAGACGGTGCACCCTGCGAGGCGGAACCTACACTTGGTCGATCAAGCTTTTCATGTGTGCCATTTTTGGAAAGCATCTAAGACTTTGATATATTTTAATTGAGGGAGTTTTTATAAATCATATACTTTATCCAATCACCACATATATAGTATGTATCATATACATGTTATATCCCACAATGAAAACATGCAATAAATGAAAGTGATGGTTACAGCTAGTCCTAATGTAATCCCTTAGAGCCACAAGGAGATTATGTCATCTAGGTCTACATCACATGTAGGAACATGTTGTTGATGAAGATCCGTGCTTGCCAATCTGGGTTGATCGGTTCAACCCTTGAACCGATTGACTCACCTCCTAGCCATCTGTTAGGTCATCTCATCGATCATTAGGTTTATCTATCCACCATCAGCTAACTCCTCCAGTGGATCGGTCGGTTCAACCAAGTGATTAGTTTGTTCTATCCACCATGTCCTCCAAGGCCCTTCAGTCGTCCAGCTTGTCTTTAGGATGTCTTCATCTTTGTCATAATATAAAGCAAACTATCATACTTTTACATGATAAAGGGAAACCTCGAGTTACATTCAAGGGAAGCAAAGGTAGAAGAGAATTAAATTTACACTGGGAAGATAATATAGAGGCTCGATACACATACTGAGATAAATGGATAAACCAACCACATACAACCATGCACAAATAGGGGTTATTAGCCATAACCATGCAACACATCCACCATCAAAATCTCTTTTAGGGCAACACATGTAAATTGCTTTATATATATATATATATATATATATATATATATATATATATATATATATATATATATATATATATATATATATATATATCATACATATATATTAGTTTGGGACTATCTTGGTATTGGATTTGACAAGATATTATTCGCATTACATGCAATAATAGAATGACAAAACCAAAATCTAATTATATTGATTATCCTATAATATAGTAAATTGACGTTGGATCTGATATAACTGTAGGGAAGTATGGCTACAGAGCATGAAGTGGAATTTACAATTTTATCTACCATATTCCCATAATTAGTAGATCATGTCAATAACTATAATGCAGGAAGGATGGTCTCAAGGATATACCTCATCCCGAGGCAAGTCCAACGACAATCATCATCATCATAGATGTGCAACTCTGAATCTTAGCTGCACTGGGACTCATTTGAATCCTGATCCTCCTAGTCAGCACCACAGACTGTCGCCACGAACGTCATCTTTGTCAACAGATCCTCTTTTCATGGATTGCTGGTTGACATTGTCCTCCAAGTGGCAAACAACGACTTCCCACCTCTATTGTGGTCCACACTGACCACCTAGAACTCATGTCGTCCTACTAGAATGAGAAGGAAGGAGTCGTCCCTCCCAATGGTGTACTATTTACCAACTTGCTCTCCCATGACAATGATTTCAATTGCTCTTTCCCTTGTTGTTCCTCCCTAGTCGGGTAGAACTTGTTCAGGCTCTCATGGTTACCACAACCAGATCGTACAACGTTTATTAGAGCAACTATTTCTCAATTGTTTGTGTTGTGTTCTGGGAAGCCCCAGTACCCCTTATATTTATAAGCGGGGTTTTTATCTAAGTTCCTAGACTATGCGAGAGTGGAAGGGACCGGAAGAACTCAAATTTTTGCAACAATTCTAGAATTTTCACAACTTGTGACAGCCAAAACGGTCATTTAGCAAACCCAGACATTCATCTCACATGCAAGATGTTTGTCTCGCACTGTGAGATAGTCATTTTGTAGTTTCCTAGATGTACACAAATTTGCAAATCAATTTTCATCTATGTTAGACATTGATTTCCTTATGCAATAAGCATTTCTCAAGTGAAATGAATATGGAAACATCTAGAACCTTCCCCGGCCAAACTGGACCATCTCGCCCATGCGAGACGGCTGTCTCAGTCACCCAGAAGGTCATCTTCTGACCTGAGTTGAGCCAGTTTGGTTGGGTTAGTTCGTTCCTTAGCCAAATTCAATACAAAACAGGCCTAACACCCATCTCAACTCTTGAGGTGACCATTTGGCACTTCCATACGGTCATCTCAACACTTAAGATGGGTGTTTGGCAATGTTGTCAATCTATTTCTTGTGTGAATTAAATACCTAAACACTTTAGTACTTAATTCAAATGTCATTCAAGATCTAAACTCCTCTTCTAGTTCAAGACCTATGTGTGTAATCCTATAGGTCCCATATTACATTATTAGTGAATGTCCATAACAACTTATGACATTACAAGGAAAGATCAGTGCCTAGTCACACATCATTGCTACCCAAGTAAATGGAAAAGTTGGGGAACAACTTCAGCCTACAATTTGTGTATGGTGTTGTAGTGTTTGTGTAGTTCCTTTGTCACCGATGTCCAGATTGAACTAGAGGCATGGATTAGTCACCCTCATTATTGTTTAACCTTGTTTCTTAAACCAGAGTTTATTGTCTGAGATATATGTAAGCTCAATATCATATATTGACTCACATGCGCATGGATATGCTTTTTTCAGTCTTGCTAATCAAGAGACCTAGGATATCACACTCCTATAGGTGGGACAAATCCCATGTCTCTCACTCATAGTCAATATCCATGTGTCAAATCTACCCAATCATCAACGTTATAACAACCCATGTTTCAGGACTACATTTGATGATGTCAAAGTGTACCCAACGACATGTGTTTAGTGCAGTGATTTCAAGTCTAAGAACCACAACCACCACCATCACTATGAGAGTTGACTATGACTTCCATTATGACGGCTTCCATGTATCAGTCTCATTGTGGGTTTGTATGTTACATTGTTCTCCAACATGTATCTGTGTGCTTGGTTTGATATAGCCATATCATGACACATGAGATTGCGTCATCAACCAACCCACACTATGATCTTATGTGTTATTGTTGTCTATCAACCTTCCACAATAACAAATGATCAGGGACATAATGAGAATATGTATATGTACTCTTCACATCCATATGCTCTCATTTCAACAAGGCTAAAACTTGAAGACATACGTCATTGAGTAATATTATTCTCTAGACATTTGTAATGTTACATCACTATCTCATAACTGAATTAAAGAGAATAAATTGGAAGCTTGCCTTTATTTATTATTCGAATCAATTACAAGTTATGACATTAAAATCACCACATGATTGGTTCTCTGGGCATACCTACCAACACCTAGATGATTGTTCATTTCATAGTTTTTGATTCATATATATAAATAGTGAGTCTTATAGATATTGAAATTTAAAAGAAAATCTTTTTTGTAAGTATTAAAAGTAGCCCTACACTCAGGTTATAAATCATGAAAAGATTAGAAATGCATATTAATTGATCTATTATCTTAGTACTATTATATTGATCCACAGATCAACCAACAAACACTTGTAAGTTCTGGAAGTTGATTAATTATCATTCTAACTAGTTACTTTATCCTAATCACCGATAGAAATTCTAGATAAATGTATATGTTTTATTACATTAAGAAGTATAAATGCATATATATTGGCCTTTTAAAGTAAAATTGGAAGATGATAGAAAGAGTATATAATATGGTCAACACTAAATGTAGCATTATTACATAAACATATTGGATTACCCATATGTACAATAAAATGTTTTATGTGATTAGCTTTGAGTTTATGGAAGACTAAAGCCCTAGATCCTCACAATAAGTGGATTTTATTGAATATTTATAATGTGGAGTGTATACTTGATCCTAGTTGACTAATATTGACGCTTATGATAGAGAGAATATTTATAGAAGGTTGATTTTATAAATATAAGTAAGAGTGACTTTATATTGAGACACACTTACTCATATATTGGATCTTAGCCTTACACACCTCTAATAAGATTGTTTTGATCCAATAGTATCTCATGTAACATACATCCTTGACTGACTTGATAAAATTGAACTATATGATAGAAAGATAGAGAATGATTTTACATGACCTAAATTGGAAGAATACATATTATCATCATATGTGACTGAAACACATCTAGAGTTATGTGACTAGATGTGGATCTTAGAACTAATTAGATTTTAAACCTTATTTTGGAGATGATGTATTAGTTCCATGAGAGCATAATTCTATATAGGTAATCTAAATCCTAAGTAACTCAAATTGAGTAACATTAGATTTGAAGTCAAATTTTAATAGATATTATTCTACCTTGTAGCTCTCTCATCATCAACCCTCAAAGACTTTTGAATTGGGAATTTCACACTTAGAAATAGAGATAACCATGAATATAAGCCATGTTCTTTTCCCTATTTTATTTTGGGCATTAACCTGAGTAATGAGTCGTTCTTGTTAATTGGTCTTTTATTTGTTCCATGATGAAATTCTTGATTCTCCAAAATCGATAAATATCTTGTTTCCTCAGGTCTATGACCCCAAGTGCTATTTAGACTTGAAAATGAGGTTGTAGACTTATACATTATCTTGCCACTCTATCTACGCATCTTTAATTTTTTAGCTAGATATCTAATGTATGTTGCACGTGTAGAACCATTAGGGTGCGTCTTTCCACCCGAGCTGCGTTTTTCCACCTCTCACATATATAGGGGTGCATCTTTCTTCCCAGGGTGCCTTTCCCCCATTTTAGGCCAATGATTTAGTGGTGTCATGGTTATACCATAACTATTTGGTCTAAATATATCTACATATAAATATATATATGATTGTTGTGATATTGTGAATTATGGTAAGACTTTTCATCTCAAATATTTTATTCTAAAATTTTAATGCATCATCCTCTTCAGATTGATTCTCTTGAACTTAGCTAATTTAAATGGCCCCCTCTTGCTGTAATTCCCTCTTTTGCTCTTCACTTTCTTAAATGCCCAAAATATTTTATATTGTGCACATATACCAGTTGTTACTGACGCATACCCATTTTTATCTATTTTTTGGTTGTTCCCAAAACTACTCAGGTTTAGGTGCTTATAAATACATGTATACATGAAGGTTTATACATGAAGTTGGCTTGAGAATTAGCTTGGAATGGCCATGTTGTCCTCTACAACTGGGTCTCTTTTGGAATTAGATGTAGTACTTTTATTTTAATGTACCACCCTTAGGGTGAAGAACTTATGTATATGGGACATTTTGTAACTCTATAAATGGTCATATTTTCCACTTCTTAGTCATCCATGGCTCTTGTCTTTTACCATTTAAGTGGGCTCACTATTGGGTCCCACTCCTAACAAAGATTCACATAAAAGAAAGGGCAGATTCAGAGATAATAGATTGAGATTCAAAGGTAAAAAAATTAAGAACGGAGATAGAACATGACATTAGAATGTTAACTATATACATTAAAGGATAAGTCCTCACAAGAGAGTCTCGAGACAATTTAGAGGACACTATGGGTGTCACAAGGGGTACATTGTGCCAACAGAGGGTGTGTTACACTATAGAGGACACTTCCTATCAACAGAGGGTGTTTTGTGCCATAGAGGACACTTCAGTGTCATAGAGGAGCAATTATTTTATAATGGAGGCCACAAGAAAATAGTAGACATAAATAAAAGACTGAATGATTCAGTATAAGTTAACAACTTTTATAACTTAGTTCAACTTTATGCTATAGTATATTCATAATTATTTTAACAGAAATTCAGTTCCACTTATGGTAACGGTGGTTTTCCTTTTTATACATGGCTAGGGACGCCATCTACACGATCCAAGATAATAGACAAAGTGCAGAATTTTGCACCTTGTATTTAGAATTTCTTATAAAGTTTTATGTAACCAAGTTTCCATTATAAGAATTTATGAGAATATATTTTGTACACTAAGTTGTGGTGGTTTATTTTTATTATTATTGTGATGTATCATGTTTTTGACACTCCCAAGTTGAGAAAAAATTAGCTTATGCTCATGTGATATGAAAATGGGGTGTTACAACCTCAATCGCACCCACAACTTCTCATCTATATTTCCAGTGGCCTTCTTAACCTTTGGTCATTACTTAAGTACAAAGAATAATTGAGCATAATGATACCTTGACAATCATCTAGGGTTCAATCCTATTGCTACATAAATTCAAGTCACTTTTTAGGGCACGAAGGCACTACCTCAACTGATGCATCTCTTCATACCTTGTATGTTTTCTTTCAGTCCTTTCTTCCTTGTTGAGCTTGATCTCACCATGAGGAGTGAGTAGTTTCCTCTCTACGATGTCAAGAGTAAAATGATGCCCATTTTTTCCTTTTACTTCGATAAAATCTTATATGAACTTTGCTAGATTTTGAATCAACCATTTTATGCTAGCAATTATATTTGACCAATAGTTTTGCATGCTTATCAAATCTTAGATGTATAGAACTTTGAACTAGAATCCATGGTATCGGTTGCTTTTTGTCAAACCCTTGATGGGAACACTACACATATGGGATTAAGAGAGTAAGATCCCCCTCTCACATGCCTGTGCAGAGGCCGAACGCCCAGGAGGGTGGTAAATCAAGGTGGCAACAAGCATTCGAAACCTGGTCCCTTTGTTAGGGGACACCGTGATTGACCACTTGAGCCACTCCTTGTCGGCTGGGAACACTACACATATGGGATTAAGAGAGAAAGATTTCTCCCCCCTCTCCCATGCCCGTGGCGGAGGCCGAATGCTCGGTATGGTGGTAAATCAAGGCGGCAATTGGGATTCAGACACGGGTCCCTTTGTTAGGAGACACCATGCTTGACCACTTGAGCCACTCCTTGTCGGCAGGGACACTACACATATGTTTTCTAAGGTGATGGTTGTGTGATCTCTAGGTAACAGACAATAAGAGTAGGGTGATATGCAACTGGGAAAGTTCATCATCTCGAAATGATTGAATCTATCCAACATTAATGTTTGTTTGTTCATGCTTGTAACAGTGTAGCAAGAGAGATAATGTAGGTAATTGTAGTGGAACCCTTTCACCCCCTAGTATTTCCATCCAGTGATAATACTAAATTTACTTTGGTTCTTGGTAATCTTGCACTTTAGTATAATCGGTAAAATCTAACCCTTTAGGATAAATACTCTTTCAAGTTTGGTTAACTTGATTAATACAATTCTTAAAATGCATCCTTTGAGTTTGATCCAAAGTATTCTCTAATAAGATCTGATTGCTTGGAGATAGTTTATCATGTCATTCATTAAGGTAAAACTAGAGTTTCTATCCTAGTGAATTTGAGGTACAATTATGTTACATCAAACTTTAGTGTTGTTTTGGGAAGAAACAAAACAACTTATATATTTAATCTAATTAGAATTATTCATGAACTTTCTTTCACAAATTGATTCCATTTCAAATCTTATTAAAATCAATCCTTCTTCTACCACTAACTTGTTCTTGTATGCCTTTCTTAGAATAAGCCTCTAGTGCATGTGACGCTCTTCTAGTGTCAACTCCATAGTGGACCTCGATACATAGATTGGAAGAACCTAATATAGTTACTCCATCAAAATAAAGATAGTGCGACAGAAGAATAAATCAATCATATAGTACAAGAGACATTCAATGCACAAAGGATAGACTCGTTGTTGAGGTCAAAGTAGTTGTGTAGGAGGATATGAAAGCAACGGAGGAGGCTGAAAGATAAAGAGATGTATGGGAGTTTTATATTCCTAAAGATGTATGCATTCACCACCATGTATTCCAACTTTCTAAATCAAGATGTAGTGGGTAACAATGATGTAGAACAATAATTTGCAGGTAGACTCAAAGAGGATGCACACGTGATGCCATACTTTCAGAGCCCCCGATTTTACTAAGATATGAAGTCCTAATTTCTATCAAAATAATAGTACAAAAAACCACTCATAAGCAAATGAGTCTTATCATGGTACAATTTCAGATTGAACCTAAGGGACAACCTTTTAAGAACATATTATATCTTAAGCCTAATTAAGAAAAAGTGTTTAATAAGTATAGTGATTGATATTTTGTTTTAATTAACTAATTTAATAAAGAAATAAATATAAAATAAAGTAAATAAGAATTGATTTTTAATACTTTGAAAAAAAAATACTAGGATGAGAGGTTTCACTGGCATTGCCTACATATCTGTTCTCTTGCATTCTATCACTCATTCATACATATATTTATATTGGTGTTAAGACTACATCTAATCTTAAATGGTAAATTAGGGTTTACCTAGATGATTACATGCTTAGTTAAATTGATCATCTCTTAAACTTGATTAATGATGGTAACTCATTATGATGTCTTAAACCTAATCAAAATCCTAAGCATGTTTTTATTTCAAATAATTAGGGTTTGAGAATATAAACCTTAGTATGATGAAATTAGGGTTTTCACCCAACACGCCCATGTTGGGGAGGATCGGGTGAGGTAACAACAAAGGACAATGAAAATGGAAGTTGGAGTCTTGGGTAGAACGTCCATGGAGGTTAACATGGCCATATAGGGTTGATGGCAGCATGAATAATCTTTTCTAGATGATAGTTTTGGAAGAATCAAAGTGTTGGTTGTCTTTATACTCAATTCTGTTGAAACCAATGCACCACAGCCATAGAAGGCATCATGGACATGCTAGGTGGCATGGCCATGGTAGCTTGCACGACCGTTCTAGGTGTGCAAGTCATTTTGTTCTTAAACCGGCTATTCTATAGACGTGAGTATAGCAATCAATGTTTGATTTTTAGTTTTACATTGGTAGATCAAATGATCTAAACTTTTTACTGAAGCCCTGAAACTCAATGACAAACAATATGCTAATTTTTCATAATTTTTGGTGGAGGTTTAAACTATTAAGTAAACAATTTATAGTAATATTTTAATGACAAACAAATATGTTGATAAAAGAAAGTGTAAGTAGGGTCAATTTACAATTGACCCAAGCACCTAAATTGCTATATATGAGTAATCTAACATACTAGGAGCTCTCATATTTCATGATTCAATCCATAGAAACAAAATCCTATAGTGAGAGGGAGATCTAGGGTTTGGATGGAGAAAGTGGAGAAGATGGCGATCTAGGGTTTTCTCTTCCTAGAATTGATGAAATCAAGTAAGTTTGTCATCTCTATATAGCTTTTTTATTATTCTTCTCTAACATGTCAAGATCCCCCCCCCTTCTGATTTGATATGAAATGGTAGCAAATCTCTCCCTTTTATCACTCTTTCTCCATAATTCTCCATTCTTAGGGTTTCCTAGTTGAAAGAAAGAAGAAAGCGGTGATTTGCTAGGGTTTTGATATCGATTTGAGAAGTTCAAATGTGGGGCTACGTTTCAAGGTGTTTTCAGACCGTAGGTGAGTGGGTACTTCTTTTAAACAATAGGTTGCATCAAATTGGATTGATTCCACCACAAATCTTCAATTCTCTTGTATGAGACAATATATCATAAATTGTTTTTCAGTTCTAGCTTGTGAAAAATGATATAGACATGGAATATTTTCCTATTGTGATGGATTTCCTATGATAAAATGATGTTATAAATGGATACAAACCATTTAATTAGAATTCCTAAAGTTAATGTAGAATTTATAGGAATAAAGTTAAATCTAGGGTTTTGGTTATGTCTAAAATTAATGTATAATTAAATGAAGATCTTTGTTTATCTAAATCTCCTTAGTTATAAATGATAGTTTTATCTAAATGTTTGGTACGGATGTGTTGATATTATCTAGGGATTTATGTGAAGTTATCACTATTTGTTTGATATCTTAGTAAAGAGGGTGAAACCCAAGATGAATGGGAAGTTGGAATTTTTTTATTAGACTTTATAAAATCCAACTGAAGTAAGTCCCTTGACATAATAGATTTATTTATTCAAGGTTATTCTTGACACTTGATATTTCAATGAATGGCATGAAAACCCTAGTTCAATTCATACCAGGGTTTCATATGCATGATTGATTGAAATGAGTTATGTTATACTTTGAGTTTCTAGCTAAATATTATTTTATATGCATACACATTTTTATTTGTGATGAAAAAATATCTAGTTGAGTTCCTTGACATGAAATGCATATGTTGTTATCATATTTTAAGAAAATATAAATGGAATTTCCCTAGATAGGTATGGTGTTGATGCCATGCATAAACATGAGAAATGTTGAATGAGAATGTTTATATCATTAGACATGATATCTGTTTGAAAATATGAGAATTGTTATATGTGCATGAAAATTGAGAAACCCTAAGAGAAGGTGACTCAATATGTTATGCATTCAGCTAAGTATCATCAATTAATCTAGTTCAATAGTTCAAGTAGCTAGTAAAATATAGTAGTAGTAGATGCCCTGAACACTGTAGAGCCCTCCCTATAAGTCTATAGTGGGATGGGTGAAACGGGCTAAGGAGTATCAGATATAGGAAGAAGTATCCCAGAACTGAGTATCCAACACCAATCTAAGTATTATTTGTACTATAGTTTAGTAACAGAGTTCCCAACAATAATTGGAGATCCTAGTGTTACTAATTCAGTAGTAGAGGTATCCAATAATAACTAGAGATCCCATGGTACCCACTAGTCGGAGTATATAGCCCTTGTGGACCTACTCCTTCTGGAAGTTACGTTGTACTATGTGTTAGCTCATGAGGAACTGCATTACGTGGGTAGAGGCACCCCTCCTGAGTATCCAGGACAAGGGGCCACAATTATATGGCCATCTATTTAGCCATTGACATCCTTTATGAGGCTCTCTCGATGTAGAACTAGGTAGTAGTGGCAATCTTAAGGTCCCTGAGTTTACCTTAAGACTTGTACAATGAGTCAGATAGTAGTGGCTTTATCTTGGATGGTACAATCCAAGAGAGTTCATGGGCAAAGTAAAATAAAAGTTTCAGTTGAGTTCAGTATCAGAGTTTAGCAGTCAGATCGGTCAGTTATATTTAGTTGGCCAACATAGTAGTACTCAGTTCAATAGTCAAGTCAAGTCAGAGTTGATGAAATATCAGAAACAGAATAATGAGGAAAATGTTTAGATATTTGTATATTGCTAGTGATTCATAATAAGATGAATGAGAGATTAATTGTGTAGTGCAGTTGTACCTTTATTCTTCATATGTATCTAAATTGCTAGTTCCCTTTGTGATTAGTCAAGTCTGTTTAGTATCTTGTCATATATATATGTTTCTAAATGATTGATTCCTTTATATTCATTATTGTTCTTCTTTGAATTCTATTGCTTAATAATACATCTTTGATTGTTAAAGTGATTTATATATATTTTTTTAAGTATTCATTCATTGAGAGAGGAGGCTCACCCCTCTACTCACATATTTTCAGGGCAACCATGTGGAAGAATGACAATGTCAGAGTAGATCTGCCACAAGAGCTATGTATAATATTAGTTAAGTTTAGTTGGTCCCTGTCACTCTAGATCCTTGAATAGAAGTGAGAGAGTTGTAAATGATGATGTGTAACTTTGTTTCCTTAACAATTAAGAATGTATTCGATTATCAAGTTGTATGTAAATGGAAGTGTGAGAAACATAATGAATGTCTAGATATGTATCTTTATTGTTGAAGATCAGATTAGAGTAATCAAGTTTTAGTTTCCCTTGTAAAGTTGTTTATGTGATTTAATGTGAGTAAACAAAGAGTTTGAAATATTAGAAAAGAGAAAAATAAAATTTAAGGGTGATCTTTATATTCTATTTAATTATAAATGTATGCCCTAATCTCATGATTAGCGGAAATTGTGGGATGTGGGTGTCACAACTTGGTATTACAACTTAGACTAAGTCGTCAGGAACCATTAAAATAGGAAGTCAGAGTCCTAATGGTGGCAATTAGAATGTGATGTGTCAATAGCTCAAGGAGGTCTAAGTATTTGGATACCCTAGCCAGGTATTTGAATACTTAGGTTAGTATCACACTACTCTATCTATTCTTCTCTGGATGCCCTGTCCAGGTATGCAGAGGAAAGATGGGCTAGAGAGAAACCCTAGAAATATTAGGGTTAGAAGACCCAAAAGTAATGAAAATAAGAGCATAAAGATAGAATGTGACAAAACTTTTATTTTGTATTGTTGTTTGGGTTGGAGATGAATAGAAATGCTCTTATATATTTGAATTCATATATTTAGTTCATATATATGTATATATATTATTCAATAAGATTGTTGTACAGTATGAAGTTACTTCATTTATTATCTATATTCTTTGCATCAACTAGACCATAAATAATCTTTGAATGAGATTTTAGTAAGTGGATATTCTGTCCACATGTTTGAGATAAATAGGAGTCGATTAATCATGAGTAGCTCTTGGCTTTATGACAACATGCTAGGCCTAGTCCGGCTGGAAGGATGCATTACTGGGATCTAATGAATTCTATTATATGATATAGTAATAGTAGACTCTGGATAAATTAGACCCACATTATAGTGAGAAGATATGTATAGTAAGATATTGAAATATAAGGGAAAGACTGGAATAGCTTAGATCAGTGGAACTGATATCTATGATCCATATTTAGGGCCTTAGATAAGAAACCCTAAATTGGGAATGAAGGAAGAGGGAATATAGATACAAGACACATATTAGTATGTAACATACAACATGAGGAAGAAAGGATGGATAAAGATAATGAATTATATAACTAATTGAGGCACTTTATCCAATAACTAATTGAGGCACTTTATCCAATTTAAAATCAAGGAAACATAAGAGAAAACTATATAAAATTCCAAGACAAAAGGAATCAATTATGATGAATGGATCATTTAATCAAGTAAAATCCATTTATGTATTATAAAACATAGGGAAAGTAGGATGAAAGAGTTAATTATACAATAAGCACATAGATATGAAGAGTCTTTAGAAGAGTTAAAGTGAAGAGAACTAGATGAACATGTGAATTACAAGACTAGGATAAGAAACTTAGATGAAATAAATGGAAGTGATGGAAATGATGAGTTTGATTAAGGAAGGAGGGTTACATGATATTATTAAGAGCATGGAATGTGTACTTCTATTATGAAGTTTAACTCATTCATCATTACTATCTTTTGATTCAAAGTCTCTATAGAGTAACAACCTAGTTTCTATCAAATTTATTCAATTGGTTTGTAGTGATGAAATGGAACTAATTCTCAAAAGAAGAACAAAGGTGTTTCTAAACAAAAGAACAAGTCATATGAAGGTAAATCATATTTAGAACCGAAAACCTTGATTGAAAGAGAAAATATGTTTGACCCCTACATGAGCCATTTGAATTGAAACAACTATTATGTATTTAACATAAGATGGAACTAGTAGGGAGAATATTGATTCAGAATTTCCACATGATAATAGTAAAAGGACAATAAGAAATAAAGCGTGATCTAAAATATATTCTTGCTATGGTAGAAAAAAATGACGAATACTCCATTCTTACATTGTATTTTAATGTTTGATATGTTTAATATAGATGATAAAAATGAGAAGGATAAGTAGAAGAAGCAAGTAGTAATGAATTAGAAGAGAAATCGGAGAAAACAATGACTTTCAGTAAAACATGAATTTTTTTATAAGTATAATTTGTTGAAGGTATATTAAAGGATTTAATTTTGATTTACCTATGATTTTAGTTGTACATGTGTGAGTAATATACTATTTGAAAAGGGTGTTATGGCTTTAGTCATTCATATCGGTAGTCCAGTTAAACATTGTACAATTATTGTTAAATCTAACATTGCTGCTTATGAGTGCTTTTCTATTGGAGTATCACAATAAACATCAAGGTGAACTCTTTTTAGTAATTTTGATGTGATGTAGAATAATAGTATAGATTGAACTATATGAATTAATATGGTTGGATTGTATTTCTAGTACTAATAAAACACCTCACAAGTATGATAGAATTGAAAATGGTTGTTTCTCTTTCTCTTTCCTATTATTGATTGTGACATAGAAAATTTGTTTGCCATCATTGAGAAGTCTTATCCCTTGTCATTAGACCACTGTCTAAATGAGTGATTTCTATGCTTATGGACCTTGTCTCCCTTCAGCCTAATCTTCCCTTTACAAAAGGAAATAACTATTGCATGATCTGATACTTGATAGAAGAGTAGTGTTAAGTCCCTTCAATTTCAATTTTTTTGTCCCCCCCCTTCAATTTCAAATTTGTTGTGATTAGAAGAGAAACAAATGAATCACTGTTGAAAACAATATTCAAATGTCAAATACAAGAATATGGTGACATATAAGATTTTAGAGTTCAAAAGAAACCTTGAATCTACTTTGTCTGCATATTTATGTTTTGGAGACAACTTTATTCGGGAGGGAGAATTGTTATGACTGCATTTGAGATTAATTGGTAAATGAGGGTTTGCCTAGATGATTACATGCTTACTTAGATTTCTCATCTCCTAAACCTAATTAATGATGGTATCTCAATTATGATTTCTTAAACCTAATGAAATCCCTAAGTGTTTTTTTGTTTCAAATAATTAGGGTTTGAGAAGTATAAACCCTAGTCAGCTGAAATTAGGGTTTTCACCCAACATGTCCGTGTTGGGGAGGAACTAGAGGTAACAACAAAGGACAATGAAAATGAAAGTTGGAGTCTTAGGTAGAACGGACGTGGTGGGTTGATGGTGGCATGGGCAATCTTTGTCACACGGCCATTTTGGAGAAATAAAAGTGTTGGACATCTTTATACTCAAATATGTTGGGACCAATACACTACGACCATGGTAGGCAGCATGATCGTGTTAGGTGGCAGGGTCGTGGTAGCTTGCATGACTGTTTTGGGTGTCTAAGTCATTCTATTCTTCAATTGACTATTTAGCAGACTGCAGTATAGCAACATACAATTTAATTTTTAATTATTTATTTGATTATCCAAATGATCTGTTTTTACTAGTGCTCTAAAATCAATGATAAACAATATGCTAATTTTTCATATTTTTTGGAGGTTTGAACTGTTAAGTAAACGATTTATAGTATTGTTTTAATGACAGAAAATTTTGTTGAAATAATAGAAAGTGTAAGTAGGGTCAATTTACAATTGACCCAAGATAGAATATAATAGTCCAATGGATTAGTAAAGATTGTATACTATTGTTTGCACTTATGGTTGTAAGTTTCATTCACAACTACAATTGACCCAAGCACCTCAACTGTTCTATACAAGTAACCTAACATACTAGGATCTCTCATATTTTGTGATTCGATCTAGAGAAACATAATCCTAGAGAGAGAGAGGGAGAGCTAGGGTTTGGATGGAGAAAGTGGAGAAGATGACGGTCTAGGGTTTCTCTTCCTAGAATTGATGAAATTAAGTAAGTTTGTCATCTCTATATAGATTTTTTTGGTGATTCTTCTCTCACATGTCAAGACTCTACTGCTCCTCTGATTTGATTTGAAATGATATCAAATATCTCCCTTTCTCACTCTTTCTCCATAATTCGTCATTGCTAGGGTTCCTGAGTGGAAAGAAAGAAGAAAGTAGTGATTTGCTAGGGTTTTGATATGGATTTGAGAATTTCAAATGCGGGGCTACGTTTTAAGGTGTTTCACACCTTAGGCGAGTACTTATTTTAAACAGTAGATTGCACAAATTTGGATTAAATCCACCATAGATCTTCAATTCCTTATATGTGATAATAAACCCTAAATTGTTTTCAGTTCTAGCTTGTGCAAAATGATTTATACATGGATTAGTTTCCTATTTTGATGAATTTCAAATGATAAAATTACGTCAAAAATGTATACAAACAATTTAGTAGAATTCCTAAAGCTATTGCATAATTCATAAGAAAACTAAAATCTAGGGTTTTTGGTTATGTTTGAAATTGGCGTATAATTGAATGAAGATCTTTGCTAATCTCAATCTCCTTATTTATAAGTGATTATTTTATATAAATTTTTAGTAAGGATGTGTTGATTATCTAGGGCCTTATCTAATGTTATCACTATTTGCTTGATATCTCAGTAAAGAAGGTGAAACCCTAAATGAGTGGGAGGTTGAAATTTTACGATTAGACATTATGAAATCCAACTAAAGTACTTCCCTTGGCATCATAGATTTATTTATTCAAGGTTATTCTTGATGCATGATATTTCAATGAATGGCGTGGAAAATCTAGTTCAATTTCATACATGGGTTTCATATGCATGATTGATTGAAATGAGTTATGTTATACTTTGAGTTTCTAGTAGAATATTATTTTATATGCATACAAATTTTTATTTGTGATGCAAAAATCTCTAGACGAGTTCCTTGATATGAAATGCATAAGTTTGTATGGTATTTTAAGAAAACAAAATGGATTTTCCCTAGATGGATGTTGTTGGTGCTATGCATAAATATGAGAAATATTGAATGAGAATGTTTATATCATTAGACATGATATCTATTTGAAAATATGAAAATCGTTATATGTGCATGAGAAATGAGACACCCTAAGAGAAGGGTAATCAATATGTTATACATTCATCTAAGTATCATCATTGAGTACAGTTCAATAGTTCAAGTAGTCATTAAAATATAGTAGTAATAGATGCCTTGAACACAGTAGAGCCCTCCCTGTAGGTCTGTAGTGGGATGGGTGAAACACTGAAACGGGATATGGACTATCAGATACAGGAAGAAGTATCTCGAAATAGATTATCCAACACCAACCGATTGGGTATAGGTGGTACTACAGTTTAGTAACAGAGTACCTAACAACAATTAGAGATCCCAGTGGTACTAGTTCAGTAGTAGAGGTATCCAGCAATAACTGGAGATCTAGTGGTAACCACCAGTTTGAGTATATGGCCCTTGTGGACCTACTCCTACCAGTTACTTTGTATTGCGTGTTAGATCTTGAGGAACCACATTACGTGAGACAGAGGCTCTTTAGCCTAGAGGCAGCCCCCGCGAGTATCCATGACAAGGGGCCATAGTTATACGACCAACTATTTACTCGTCGATAGCCCTTATGAGGCTCCCTTGATGCAGACCGAGATAGTAGTAGAAGTCTTAAGGTTCATGAGTTTATCTTAAGACTTATACGGTGAGTCACACAGTAGTGGCTTTCTCCTTAGATGGTACAATCCAAGAGAGTTCAGGGGCAAAGTAAAAGAAAAGTTAATTGAGTTCAGTTGAGTTCAGAAAAAGAGTTCAGTAGTCAGATTAGTGAGTTATGTTTAGTTGTCCAACATAGTAGTAGTCTTTCAGTAGTTAAGTAAAGGCAAAGCTAATGAAAGATAAAAAATATAATAATGAGGAAAAAAATTAGATATTTGTATATTGCTAGTGATGTGTAATATGATGGATGATAGATTTTTGTGTGTATGTGTAGTTATACCTTTATTCTTCATATGTTTCTGAATTGCTAGTTCCTTTTGTGATGAATCAAGTCTGTTTAGATATTGGTTTACTCTTTGTATATACCTAGAGTATCCTTCCATATATATGTTTGTGAATGATTAGTTCCTTTCTAGCTCATTACTATTCTTCTTTAAATTTTGTTGGTCAATAATACATCTTTGACTGTTAAAGTGCTCTATATTGTTTCTTCAAACTACTCATTCACTAAGAGAGTAGGTTCACCCCTCTACTCACATTTTTTAAGGAAACCATGTGGATTTGAAGAATGATAATGCCATAGTAGATCTACCACTAGCGCTATGTATCAGATTAGTTAAGTTTAGTTGGTCCTAGTCACTCTAGGTCCTTGAGTAGAAGTGAGAGAGTTGTAAAGATGATGTGTAACTCTGTTTCCTTAATAATAAAGAATGTATTTAATTATCAAGTTGTATGTACATGGAAGTGTGAGAAACATAATGAATGTCTAGATAGTGATGTTATTGTCGAAGATCATATTAGAGTAATCAAGTTTTAGTTTCCCTTGTAAAGTTGTTAATGTGATTGAACGTGATTAAAAAATGAGTTTGAAATATCAATAAAGAGAAAAATAAAAAGTTAAGGGTGATCTTTATATTTTGTTTATTTCTCAACATATGCCCTAATATCATGATTAGTGGAAATCATGGGATGTGTATGTAACACTTGTGACCCAGGAATTTCATATGATTTTGGAGTATGATTTACATGGATGTATTTTCCTATAAGCTCAAGGTCTCATTGCCTATGGATTCTTAATATGTCTCCCAGATAACTCCCTTCCATGACTTCTTTTAGGGTTCAAAGATATCAATTGGTATTTTAATCCTATACTTTAAGGTCTCCGCATCTAGGAAACTAAGTATTGTGTAATATAGGTAGCTAATATATTGATCATGTAATCAATCAATTGATAATAAATCATTTGAATAACAATTTATAACATGAGAGTACAAGATATGGGTAGTGAGGCTAATCCATGCACCCTAGTAACATATATAATCTCTTATATTGTTCATGTGAATAAGAAGCTCATAGAGAAGATAGTGTTGTGTAGAAGAAGCTCTATGGTCTCGTTATCACTCTCAAATGGCAACTGCAATATTTTCTCACATCCTTTGAAACAGCGTGTCTCCATGTCAAAATGTCCACTTCCATCTCTAGTTGTCCTCGGTGGAAACTAGAATTGGATGGGACATAATAGGTAATGGACCCTTACCACAAAAATCCCCTATAACGAACTAAAATATGGCTATATTATCTTTTTGGCCCTTTTTCTAAAGCTTTTCCTATATTTTCTATCCCTTTTATCCTTGATTTTGAATTTGTGGAATTATTAGTGGTTTGGGGTGAATTTTGATCACCATATATGCCAATATATGGGTTTATGGACAAATACCTCAATAAATATTAGTAAGGGTCTAAATGCAAAATTTACCACTTATGTGACGTATTAATAAAGTAAATTTGTTCTAGATCATACATTAGCCTTTTGATGCAAGGAAGAGAAAAAGGAATGAACAATAATTCTTTAAACATGTTAATGTGATATTGAATAATATAATATGTGAAATAGTGGTAATATTGAATAATAGGCCAAAAATCATAAAAAGAAGACTAACTAGTTAAAGATAACTTAAGATTCATTTTCTTTGGGTTTGGTTTAGCTTGGAGGCCAAGTTTCATAATAATAATAACTATATCTCTTTTAATTTGAAAAGAAAAGGTGAGTTTTCTTCAAAATATGAAATAAAATATTAAATGGCTCCAAAAGAGAAAACTAATCTTAGATTTAATCTACACAATAAAAATATCCTTTGGGTAAATTTCATATAATTTGGATAATCTTTAATATACATGTGTAGATTAGGAGAGAAAAAATAGGTAATTTCCCAATATATTAAATAATGAGCAAAATAGTTCCAAAGGATAAAATTAATGGCCAATTCGTGTTACCATGTTCAAGTTTGCTTAAGGGTGAAGTTTCACATTAATTGAAGATTTCGAGAAGTCTCTAATGTGATAAGAAAGAGAAAATGTGATTTACTTCAAAATAATTAACTAAAATATTTAGAGTCTTAAAAAGAGAAAAAGGGCTATATTTGGATTCCTCGTGTCCAAAATAGGCTAGGTACCAAATATCATTTAATCTAGAGTTTGTTTGCACCCTCAAATGAGGAGAGAGAAAAAGAGAAATAGTTTAATATTCCACTTTAGTTGGATTTTGATTTGAATATAGTTTTGCATTAAATATCTGTCATGTGGTCGATTTTACTTTTATTGTTTGCACGGGATCACGATCGTCGGATTCACGATCCAACGGCTCATGAGTCATCTCTCTTCTCACGACCAGATCAGGAAATAGGTTGCCATGTTCGAAATGTGTTTCTTAAATTTCTCTCTCAATTCACCACCTTTTTGCGATATTTCTTTGCCTACGGATTGCTCTTTCGATTCTGCATGCAATGATCTCTTACTCACATCATTTTGGCAAGTATTCAAGAAATGCCCAATTCTTGGGCAATAAGCTTCTTCAGCCAACTGGTCTATGCTTATATATGAATCCCCACCTATAGATATGAGTAGTTATGCTCCGTTGCCGTTCACTTAGTCTTCCTCTTCCATCAATTTCTTCACATGTAATTGGTTTTTCCATCATTAATCTACTTCTTGATTTTAGCTTGCGGCTATTCTTCTCGGCTCTCAGGAGTACCAGCACGCCAATTGATGGTGATGGTGAGTTCGATTAGTCTTTTTCTTCTTTTCCTTGTCTTCGTTTTGATGAATCATTGTGTATGTAGGATTTTCCCAAATTCCCCAAGATTCATCCTTACTACTTTGCAGCCATGGCACGTGCATGAAGGGGGAAGATGAGATCTTGTGTTTTCCCTGGTCTGCCCTTGCTTGTTCTTTTGTTATCTTTTCATCGTCAAGGGCATCGTGGTCTTTTTACTGTGCTTTTCTTTGCCTTAGTGCAAGTCAAAATTGACCTTTGACCATGTGACTTGGCCACCCTTGATTGGGCCAAGTCAACGGGTGGGTCCTCTCACCTGCTCTCTCTGCCTCTCTCACCTGCTTTGATGATGTGTCATCCTCTGATTGATCATATTTAATAAAATCGTATCTTTTGATTCCTTTGTCCAAAAAATAAAATAAATATGTTTTAGAATAAAAAAATGTGATATTTCTAATAAAAATACTTTCGAGATTTGATTTTGAGTTTTGTCAAAAGATGTTTCCTAGAAAATTATTTTAATACATAAAAATCACCAAAAATACACTTTAATCATCGTAACTCCAAAATTGGCAAAATTATGTTTCTTAATTAGGAGAACCTAATAAGATCAATGGTGATGTTTTCAGACTCTAAATAAAAAATGTGTACATAAAGTCCAAAAATAGGGGTTTTATTTACATTAATGTACATAATATACCCTAATACATGATTATACATTAGAAATAGGAAAAGTGGACCTTGGACTCAGTTAAAGTGGTGAAAGTGAATAATTGAAATCATTAAGAGAGGTATGTGCATCCTTGCACATTAGTTGGGAATATTTGCAAACCTAACCTAATTTCCCTAATGAGGCACTTATTGAACCCTAATTTCTCTTTTGATATTTCTTTTGCTATATTTACCTCAAAATCAGTATTGATAATCTTTTTCTTGGGTCTTGTACCCCACTGCCATGTGTCAACTATTTCATGCTTATATTTGCCATAGTTCTTTTTAGTATGTTGATTTTATTAGACTATTTAACAGGTGTAGTGGTACTTTTATACATCCACCCACATATAGGGCATATGTTAATTCGCCCAGAGGAATGTGCTACTCTCCCCAATATAAAATATTTGGTAGGTGATTGGAATGTGTTACTCTCCCTTGCCTATTTGGTTGAGGTCTAGTAGGTGCCTCAACCCTACTTAGTTAAGGTAGTCAATATTAATCATACATGCAAATCTTTTACTATTTTCTGGTTATGGCAAGCATCTGTTTGTTTATGCCTCCTATTCTTGACCATCTTCATCTTATGATTAAATCTTAGCCTTTATTTCCATTGTATTGCCTATTCTTTTGTTCTTATTCCTTATTTGACACATACCTTTTCTTCACTTGTTGGGTGCTTTCCCAACCACCCAGGGTTTGATCAAGTTGTTGAGCAAGGCCTAGGATCAGAGTGCACAGCATGAGGATGGAGGACCAGCCTAGGAATAGGATAAGAGTACATGGCTTTCAGCTTGGACCTATCTCATGAAGTTGTTATTTGGAGACAAAGTTGGTGTTGTTTAGTGACGTGGTCTATTATCACACTAACAAATTCACTCAGGGTTGAAATCCCAGAGTTTTTAACCAAAACTTGTGCAATAATACCACCCGCAAGTGGACGGGTCTTATCGTAGTATAGTTAAGGATTGAATCCCAAGGGACAACGTTTTTAATAATCATTGCTAGTCTAGTCTATCTCAAGTAAGACTAATATTTAGAACAAAGGTTGATTTGAGTTTAATTAAACTAAGTGAAAGAAAAGTAAAGTACAGGATTAAAGTTGAATCTAGATTAATGATGAAGATCGCTGGGGTGGTCCTGGGTTTCACCACCACTACACATGCAAACATATTCAATCACAAACATCCATTCAAGATCTAACTATCAAAATAGAGCTGTTGCAAGCCCTCCGTTAGGATGTTTAGGTTTGCGTAAGCATCACCTTAGGCATCGGATTTCTTGTTGCCATCTGGATCACGTACTTATAGCTTTGAAGATACATATATCCAACTGAAGCTGCGGCCCTCCGTTAGGATGTTTAGGCACACAGAAGCATCACCGTGGGCAAAATGGCTCGTCCCCTCATGGATCACACACTTACGACCTCAGGAATCACGTCCAATTTCTCATCAGGGAGTCAATCGCGTTAATCGACATTCAAATCATACATATAGAAGTTCTCGCAACATAGGAAAGAACAAGATAAATGCAAGCATGTGATCAATCCACAAGCACACATCGACGATTAACAACGAAATGAAAAGTTACATACATTCCATAGAATGTTTAATGAAAAGACATATAAGCATGGGAAGCAGGGCTAGTCCCCGCACCCCAGCAAAATGGAACTACTTGCTCATAATGTGAGGAATAAAAAGAACAAGAGAGAGGGAAGATTCCTCCATGAGCATGATGTAGAACATGGTCATAGCTTGGTGAAGATACGATCTTCTACATCACGTCAAAGTAAATCTGGATGGGGAGCGAGGGACACCACGGCAGACAGGGCAGACTTTCTCTCTCCACCTTCCTTCTTGTCTGACCTCCTTGCTCGTAGAAGGAGGAGCAGGTTGTGGATGCGTAGGTGGAGTGGATGACGGGTAGATGTGCAAGCCTACTGCTCAGCTTGGTTGTGGAGATCGTCCTCCACCAGGGGTCGAGTGCTTCTTAGGCATAGCCTGGTGGTGGAGTGGAGGATGAGGAGAAACGGAGGCGGAGGAGCTTTCCCAGGGGTCGAGCACACTAGGTGCAGCCTGGTGATGGAGTTGTTGTTGTAGATCGGAGGGAGCAGGGGTCGAGCTTGCAAAGGAGTAGCGTGGAGGCATCCCGGATCCTATGCCCAAGTGAGGACCCCTCTGTTCCTATTTATAGGCACTAGTCATGTCTTAAATGGTTTGGGAGAGCTGTTAACATCTTCATAGTTTAGACTCTAGATAATTCCTCACAATTTGGAAATCGAGAGCCCTCCTCACAGTCTTGAGTTCTTCACAGTTTGCCTTCCTAGCATTCTTCACTCCTGCCTTCACGCGGTCTTCACTCCAACTGGTCCTCAGTCTCCTCACGGTCTTAAGAATGAATACAGACCTAGCGGTCTTAGGCAAGCGGTCCCCTCCTCGTGGTCTTGAGTTCTTCACGGTTTGGGAAAACCATTTACCTCTTGTTCTCGGTCTTGGAGATCATTAGGCTCTTCACGGTTTGGAAACCAATCCACGCTCTTACTGTCTTGCGACGATGGCCCTCTTTACAGTTGTAAGACCGTTAGGGCTTTCTTCACGGTCTCGGAAGACCACAAGGATGTGGAGCTTCGTTGTAGATGGCTGAGGAGGGCAGGTTCAGAGAAGATCTATAAGTTGTGGCGACGATAAGTTTGCTAGAGTGAGGGTGATCGGTCGTGATGTTGTGGCTGGCGGTGGAGATAATGGTGGTTCTAGTAGGTGGTTGCTGCGATGGAGATGGGGGAGGTCGAGGGCGTTGTGGACAAAGGCGGCGGAGGTGGAAGTGGCTCACGATGGTGGTGGAAGTTGTCAGAGGTGGCGACGACAGGTGATGGTCTTCGTGGTCTCAGGACCGTGAGGGCGCTCCTCACAGTCTTGAGACCGTGAGGGTTCTCGCGGTCTTGAGACCGTGAGGGGGGGTCGAAAGGAGGAGCAAACTGTTAGGGCAGATCGCAAAGGTGACCAAGACCGCTAGCCCAAGACCGCATGGGTCAAGACTAGGATGGAGGTTGTGGTTAGGGTTGCTGGAGTAGAGGAGAGCCTGGTCGAGGTGTGAAGATGAAGGAGCCCTTGACGCTACTATGATTTGAGTAAAGAGAAAAGGGCCACGATGGTGGATGGGCCTTGGAGAGAGGGAATGGGAAGGTTGTTGGAGTGTTAGAGCAGGTTGTGGTTGTCCAGGGGAGCAGAGGAAGCAAAAGGAGTGGCGCTGCGAGTGCTGTCTTGGATAGCAGATGGTGGTCGTCATTGTTGACGGAGAGAGGAAGAGGGGAAGGTCGCAGGCACTGCTGCAGGTTAAAGCAGAGGAGCTCACGAGGAGCAGGTGGAGAAGCGACGACGATCGTGGGGGTCCTCACAGTTTGAGGACCGTTAGGGCTCCTCACAATTTGAGGATTGTTTGGGGTCCTAGCGGTCTGAAGACCGCTTAGGCTCGAGGGGAGGGTCGAAGTCCAGACCGCGAGGGGAGGAAGTAGCAGACCGTGAAGGGGATGGATGAAGCAAGACTGTGAGAGGAGCAAACCGAATGGAGGAGAAAACCACTAGGGCAAGACCGAGAGGTCAAGACTGCTAGGGTAAGACTGAGAGGTCAAGACTAAGGCTGGTCATTGATCTGTGATCGGACGGAGGGGAGATGGTTGAGAGTGGAGGTGGTAGGAATGGTGAAGGTAGAAGGAGGATGTTGATTAAGATGGAGGTGGAAGGTGATATTGAAGCACACCAAGGTGGTGATGGTGGTTATGATGGAAGGTGAAGTAGATGAAGGGTGTTTGATGAAGGTGGATCTAGGGTTGAGTGAAGGTGGGCCCTAGTTGAAGATTCAACCTCATTGTGACCTGCATGATTTGCATGAAATTCATATAAACCTAGTTAATAATCTTGATAGTTAAATCAATTAAGAAATCTTGCATTTTGCAAGATTTAGGAGATGAAAGTGAAAGTATTGAGTCAAATTAGGCCCAAGATGGCGACTGAATATCATGATGAATGTGGATTCATCATTTGGATTTCCCTCTATCTAGATCCTTATGTCGTATCAATCCATTTATATCCTATATGGGAGATGATGATGTATCTTTATAAAGTGATTATAGACATGAAACTTTTATTACGTTGTTATACTCTTTGGTCTTTTGTATACCATTATATAAAGATTTGAAAATTTTACACATGTTCCAACATATATTTTGAGTATGTTCGGGAATGTTTTATTCTTCAAATTTTTAGTAAAGGGGTGATTTCACTCTTTTACAACATGGTATTAGAGCCCATGGTAGTCAGAATTTGACTATTTCAATTGTGTCCCCTGATTAGAAACATTACCTTACATAGTTCCCCTCTAGTTAAGATGTTCACCCTAGAATTAACCTATGATTTTAATGAGATGATGAAAGGTTGATTTAGGATCATAAGAGTTTCACATTAGAAACAAGTTTGGTTAACCTTTATGTGATGATCCTCTTAGGTAGCTATTAGGGCATAAGTTGAAAGCAAAGGTGTCTAGAAAGGATCAGGATTTGGGGGCTAGCAAGATTTTCCTCTGTGCCATTAGCTTGGTTTACGAGGACTCCTGAATCCATATGATACCTGCCTGGATTGAGATGATACTGATTTTCTGAAATAGCACACCTATAGGCAATAGTGGCCTTAGACATCTATGTTGGATACTCTTGGGAACCTTATTTGTTGACCTTGCCTTTCAGTTGCAATGACTTGTTGGAGGATGGATACCCAATATAGTACCATTATGTTCCATAGAACCACATGTTTGCTTAGACTATCCCTAAAACCTAGACCTTGAGGTTGAAGTGATAGATCATATACATGGTTTAGTTGGACTCAACCTGTTACCTCTAGTTTAGTTTGACTTGGTAGGTCAACCCTTCAAGGGGTGTAGTAGTACCTCAATAGATCATGGATATGTTCCTTTCGAGAATGAAATCCTTTTTAAGGGGATGGATCCATGTGACATACTGAGGTCTATCTACTCTAATTCTAGAAACCCTAAATCCATGATTAGGAGGTTAGTGCGCTTGGATCATTAGTTTTGACCAAACAAGTTATAGTTGTAGCCCCACATGCTTGTTTATATACTAATGAACATATAATGGTCATATAATGAATAGTTCATATGTTTGAACCCTAATGAATACTTAATGCACATAATAACAGTAACTTACATATTAATGCTAATAATTGTTATGCATGATGTTGACCATGTCATCAACCAATAAACCCTAATGTCATGATGAGCAAGATAATTGTAACCTAATCTTGGACTTAATACATTCTAAGAAGTTATATCTGAAGATAATGATCATGTTCACCTAAACCCTAAGTTGTAATCATCTAACCTTAATATATATACATCCTTGATGAAATTCATGATACCTTAGTAACATTAGGTGTCATAATCAGATCACATACTTTGATACACATAAATGTTATATAATCACCTAATCATAGATTAATCAAACTATCAATATGTAAGGCATATCACTTTGTTCTCTAATAAACACCTAATTAAACATTGAATCATGACTTGGTATGTAACTCAATTCATTAATAGGTAATATATTCCACCTTGTTCATTAAAATCATATAATGACTCAAATATGAAAAGAAGTAATTGGATTCATACAAATGTGCATAATCAGTAATAAGAAATGAATAAACATGAGTAAATGATTAATGATAACATTAATGTGAGTAAGAAAGGTAATGTGACAAAGTGACAATGTTTAATATAGATATATGTAATTAATGTGACATTATTTGGATTAATTGTAGACGTAATAACAAATTGGATAAAGTTTCCTACCTCATGCAAAGTAATCTCGTATATTTAAATATGGTGATAATATGAGGATAATGAAGTCTAAATCCAAATTATTAAGGATAATGATCTAATATATTAATAGGCATTGAGATAATTGAGTATAACTCTAATTGCGCTAAAACTCTTAATGGGGTAAATAAGAAATATATAAGGTTTCTTGCATAATAATGAAATATAACTCTTGTGGAAGCAAACTAAATATAATTGGACATAATTAATAGAATAATAACAATAATGTGATATCATAATAAATATATTTATAATAAGACTAAAATATTAATTGTGATATATCTAATAAAAAAATCTTAATAGTACACCCTTAGTTATCCTTAGGAACCGAACATATGAGGAGTGCTAGTGAAACTTTTGGTGGAATTTTAATGATTGGAGGAACAACATGAAGTTTTGAGATGAGATGTTACATACTCACCCTTCCCTCTTTGCTTGAGATTTTGGGGACGAAATCCTTTTTAAGGGGTGGAGTACTATAACGAATTGAAATATGGCTATATTATATTTTTTCCCTTTTTCCTAAGCTTTTCCTATCTTTTCTATTCCTTTTATCCTTAATGTTAAACTAGTGGAATTATTAGTGGTTTGGGGTGAATTTGATCACCATTTATGTTAATATATGGGTTTATGCACAAATACCTCAATAAATGTTTTAATAAGGGTCTAAATACAAATTTTACCACTTGTGACATATTGATAAAATACATTCGTTATAGATCATTCCTTAGCCTTTTGGTGCAAGGAAGAGAAAAAGTAATGAACAATAATGATTTAAACATGTTAATGCGATATTGAATTATTTAATATGTGAAATAGTGGTAATATTGGATAATAGGCCAAAACTCATAAAAGAAGACTAATTGGTTAAAGATAACTTAAGATTTGTTTTCTTTGGGTTTGGTTTGGCTTGGAGGCCAAGTTTCATAATTTTAGAATAATAATAACTATATCTCTTTTATTTTGAAAAGAAAAGGTGAGTTTTCCTCAAAATATCAAATAATATATTAAATGACTCAAAAATAGAAAGATAATTTTAAATTCATAATCTACACATTAAAAATAGCCTTGGGGTAAATTTTCATAAAATTTGGATAATCGTTAATATACATGTGTAGATTAGGAGAGAGAAAATAGGTAATTGTCCAAAACATTAAATAATGAGCAAAATAGTTCCAAATGATAAAATTAATGGCCAATTCATGTAACACATGTTTAATTTTGCTTAAGGGTGAAGTTTCACATTAATTGAAGATTTCTAGAAGTCTCTAATGTGATGAGAAAGAGAAAATGTGATTTACTTTAAAATAATTAGATAAAATATTTAGAGTCTTCAAAAGAGAAAACTAAGACCATATTTGGATTCCCCATGTCCAAAGTAGGCTAGGTACTAAATTTCATTTAATCTGGAGCTTGTTTGCACCCTCAAACGAGGAGAGAGAAACAGAGAAATATTTTAATGTTCCACTTTAGTTGGATTTCGATTTGGATATAGTTTTGCGTTAAATATCTATCACGTGCCGATTTTACTTATACTATTTCCACACGATTTTGATCCTTGGATTTGTGATCCAACGGCTCACAATTGGTCTCTCTTCTCATGACCAGATCGAAAAATAGGATGCCATGTCTTGAATTCGTTTCTAGGATTTCTCTCTCAATTCACTACCTTTTTGCAATATTTCTTCACCTAACGATTGATCTTTTGATTCTGCATGCAATGGTCTATTAACCACATCATTTTGGAAAGCATTCAAGAAATGCCCAATTTTGGGCCAACAAGCTTCTTCGGTCAACTGGTCTTTGCTTATATACGAATCCCCACCTATAAATATGAGTATCTATGGCTCCGTCGCCATTCACTTAGTCTTCCTCTTCCATCAATTTCTTCGCATGTAATTAGTTTGGTCATAATTAATCAACTTCTTGGTTTCGGCTTGCGTCTATTCTCCTCATCTCTCGGGGGTACTAGCATGCCAATTGATGGCGGTGGTGAGTTTGATTAGACTTTTTCTTCTTTTCCTTGCCTGTATTTCGACGAATCATCATGTATGTAGGATTTGCCCAGATTCCCCAAGCTTTGGCATTGCTGCTTCACATCCATGGCACATGCACGAAGGTGGAAGATGAGCTCTTATATTTTCCCTAGTCTTCCCCTGCTCGTTCTTTTGTTTCTATTTCATCGTCAAGGCCATCATGGTCTTTTTGTTGTGCTTTTTTTGCCTTAGTACGAGTCAACCCGGCCTTTAACCACATGACTTGGCTGCCCCTGATTGGGACAAGTCAGTGGGTGGGTCCTCTCTCTCTCTCTGTTTGTCTCTCTCATGCTTTGATGATGTGTCATCCTCTGATTGGTCAGATTTAGAAAAATCATATCTTAATTCCTTTGTCCAAAAATTAAAAATAAATATGTCTTGGAATCGGAAAATTGTGATCATTATAATAAAAATATTTTCAAGGTTTTGTTTTGAGTTTTTTCGAAAGATGTTTTCTAGAAAATGATTTTAATACATAAAAATCACCAAAAATACACTTTAATCATCATAACTCTAAAATTGACAAAATTATATGTTTTCTTAATCACGAGAACCTAATAAGATCAATAATGATGTGTTTAGAGTCTAAACAAAAAATTTGTACACAAAGTCCAAAAATAAGGGTTTTCTTTATATTAATGTACATGATATACCCTAATACATGATTATACATTAAAAATAGGAAAAGTGGACCTTGGATTCAATTAAAGTGGTGAAAGTAAATAATTGAAATCAGTAAGAGAGGTATGTCTTGGGAATATTTGCAAACCTAAGCTAATTTCCATAATGAGATACTTATTGGACCCTAATTTCTCTTTTGATATTCATGTTTCTATATTTGCCTCAAAATCATTATTGATAATCTTTTTCTTGGGTCTTGTGCCCCACTGCCATGTTTCAACTATTTGATGCTTATACTTTCCATAGTTCTTTTTAGCATGTTGATTTTATTATGCTATTTAACTAGTGCAGTGGTACTTTTGTACAACCACCCACAAATACGGCATGTGTTAATTTGCCCAGGGGAATGTGTTTCTATCCCCAATATAAAATATTTGATAGATGATTGAAGTGGCAAACATCTATTTGTTTATGCCTCATATTCTTGGCCATCTTCATCTTATGATGAAATCTTAGCCTTTATTGCCATATTATTGCCTATTCTTTTGTTCGTATTCCTTATTTGACACATACCTTGTTTCTTTCTCTTGTTGGGTTCTTTTCCAACCACCCAGGGTTTGATTAAGGTATTGAGCAAGGCCTAGGATCATAGTGCGCAGTAGGAGCATGGACGATCAACCTAGGAATAGGAGAAGGTGTATATGGCTTTCATCTTGGACCTGTCTCATGAAGTTGTTGTTTGGAGACAAAGTTGGTGTAGTTTAGATTTCCCTCTATGTAGATCCTTATGTTGTATCTATCCATGTAAACACTATATGGGAGATGATGATGTATCTTTATAAAACTGATTATAGTCATGAAACTTTTATTCTGCTGTTATACTCTTTGGTCTTTTGTATACCATTATATAAATATTTGAAAATTTTACACTTGTTCTAGCATACTTTTTGAGTATGTATGGGAAAGGGGTGATTTCATTATTGTACATCCCACAAGTACTTTTGTATCTTCTTACAAATATTAAGTTCATCTAAATTAATCTAACCATTGTCGGTCATTTCTTGTAATTCCTATAACTGAAAAAATAGGTGATTGGAAGGTCATTAGATTGATTGGAAGCCGTCATTAAAATGTTCATTGTATAGATAATTGAATCACACTTTCAATCCTACTTGAATCACTAAATTCTAACTTTGTATGTGGAATCTAGAGCCATTTTAGTGCTGGTATATATTTTTCAATTGAGCGATTGGAAAAACTTACCAAGCTTCTAGATATTACTGTGGTAAATTCTCAAACTACTTGGTCAATAACATGGAGAGTCACAACACCGTCTATATCATGTATATATTTGCTTTGTAGGTCATTGAATCATGTGTCCAATAATTTTTAATCGTCCAATTTTGAGTTTGTATGTAAAGTTATAGCCATATGAGTGATCATATATACTTTAATGATCCTCACTCTAATTGTCAAAATTGGGGAGTAAGGATATACAATCTTTAATCATTTCCTTGGCTTTTATGGAGGGAAATTTCTTCTCCCTTTGACTTGAATGAATCCCAAAAATTAAATATAGAAATGCATTAAATACCAAACAAATTGTATAAACTACTATAATTGTAGAACGAGCGAAATATGAAATGAAATGCAATAAAAAAATATAAATTCACCTAAAACATGAAAAATAGAAATTTATCTGCATGATCATCTAAAAATTTATAGACATTTATGGACTAAGAAAGCGTGTGTGCATGTCAGAAAAATCCATCAACCTATGGCTATTAAACTATTCCCTTACAAACAAAGCCAGGGTGTGGTATAACTCTTTAGAGGACAATAGCATCAAGACTTGGAAGGAACTTCAAAACATATTCCTAGAGAATTTATTCCCACCCTCACTTATTATTCAACTCTAAGGGAAGATAAATCAATTCTTATAACTACCACAAGAGTTCTTGTTCAAAGCTTGCAAATGATATAAGGAGTTGTTCTATAAATGTCCTCATCGTGGCATTTCCTCTGTGCATCTTATTGAAAACTTCTACATGGGAGTGTATGATGACATCGAGAAGTTCCTTTGTGCCTCTTTAGGATGTAATGCCATGTGAAAAAGCATTGAGAACACATGGATAGTTGTGGGGCTTGAGAAGAAAACCAAGACAATTGGGGAACGACTAAGCATAATGGAGTTCTTAAGGTTGCCATGAAAAAATGCAAATCGGGGCCAAAAGGCAACCACATAATCTTTAAAGTAGGTCACTCTAAACAAGACAACTTTGAGTATTTTTTTCAAAGATACATGTAGAAAGATTGATCCTCATAACACGCTAAGACAACCCAAGAGCTAGGTTTGCAGCGTAGAGGGGAATACTAGTCTAGAGAGCATCCACCTCTGCTAGGAGACAATGAACATGCACCATCCACCATTAAATGATAATGGCCCAATTGAAATAGTTAGTGCTATAAAGTCTATCCCAGGATAGGGGTACTACAACCCCAACAAGCCAAGGAAGCATCTTGGATTTTGGTATAAGAACCCAGATGGATATGAGAATTCTTATCAATTAATGCATGGACATGACCAAAGTCAAACTTGGGGTCCTTTTGGTTCTCAATAAAATCAGAACTTCTACAAAGGTTTCGGACAAACACACTTGCGTTCAAGGTTTTGGATAGTCTAAAAGGGCCCACATTCAAGAAGAAATTCTCCTTATTTATTTTATTGTAATGACATAGCTACAACAATAGACTCCCATTTTATATGACACTCATTAATCACATGGCCTATGACTTGACCGATTCGTTGGTGGAATAATTTCTTATCCAGTGGACAAAATAGAGGAAGACCGCAAAATTTGAAGTACTTAAGTCCATCTATGTTGTCGAGGAGGAAATCAAGACACCCACTTTCTTGGAAATGAAGGTTCTACCTGGGGGTTTCAAGCACATACATCTTCTTAGATGAGCATGTGATCTACCCAGACATCATCAATGTAGATTTCACTCCTCTGCAGGAGTACTGGTTGTTTCCTGAATGAGAATGAGATAGAAAATCGTTTGATACAAAATCAAATATCTTACTAGATTTCGTTAAGCCTTGTGAAAATGTATACAATAAACATGATTAACAACCACAACTCGTCCATCGAGTCTCAATGTCGACTAAATCCAAAAGGACGTAGTGTGCACAAAGGTAATAATAATGTTGCTAGACAAGGTCATCTATCTCATTTCTGACTCACTAATGGTGAATCTTATGTAAGTGGTGCCTAAGAAAGGAGGCACTACAATCATAATGAATGAGAAGAACGAGGCAATTCATTGGTTCCATGATGGCAACTGATTGCATGGTCTTGCCATAGCATTTGATGCCTTCATTGACCTCGATCTATTGGATACTGTGTCTATGTAAGGTGTGTCGACCTCCATTTTTAACTCATCTTATTTGGTTCTCCCTGGCCTTAGGTCCATGCTTTTGTGTTGCACCCTTGTTGGTTCACATAGTGGTTTGTTGTGGGTTGTTTATATGTGGTTCCCACCTTCCACATACTGCATTTGAGGCACCTATGATGCTTCATTTCCTAAACTGGTTTGTACCTTCCTACTCATAAATGCAACTGCATTCATTGTGTTATATATCTAATTACCCTATAAAAAGAGTGTCGTTGTTCTTTGTATGCTTGCTTTTCATGGTTGGGTGCTTGTTACCTTATACGAGTTTTGGTTTTATTTTCTTCTGAGCAGCAAGACACATATTTGGTAACAAATAATTCTAGATATAATCATCTGCCCACCTGGATGGGTTGCCTATAAAGCCCAATATGGGGATAAATTTTCTTATTTTAAATAGGAGGGAAGTAGGAAGAAAGAGAAAATTGTATTGCTCATAACCTTTAAGCCATAATGAATTTTCTTATGAAAAAAGCACCAAATTCGTTATAAAAAATATTTTTCTACAAGACTAATGTTGACATACTTTGGAGAAAAAATAATATGAGAAAATAAATAACGTATTTTGGGGTAAAATAACTCATATTTTGGGTACAATACCAATGTCTTGGATACAATATCTCTCATTATTTTTAATCCGCAATGAAATTTTGATGAAATAAAAGTATTAGATTCTTTGCAAATTATGATTTCTAACAACACTAATGTCGACATACTTTAGAAAAAGAATAATATGAGAGAAATATAATACTAATATTTTAGAATGCAATACTCGTGTTTTTGTTACATTATCATGTTTTAGAGGTACATTACTCTCATTTTGAAGGGTATAATATGAATGTTTGTTGATGATGTACTGGTACTCTAAAACACTAGTACCGTACTCCAAAACTTAGGTACGGTATCCAAACACGGTTTTTGTACCCCAAACACAATATATGTACCTCAAAACAACAATTAAACATTGGTATTGTTCTCCCAAATTGGGATTAACTTGTTTAAAACACGAGAACTATACCTCAAAATATTGATATTATACCCATGTATACAATACCCGTTCTGGAGTACATTACTCTCATTTTGGAGGGTACAACAGGAATGTTTGATGATGAAGTATTGTACCCAAAACAAGAGTAATGTATCCCAAAACATAGGTATTATACTCTAAAATATGAATTTTATACTTCTCTCATAATTTTTCCAAAATATGTCAACATTGGTCTAGTTAAAAAGTATTTTTCAAAATCTAATGCTTTTTATTTTGACAAATAATTCATTCAGAATTTAAAGTTATGAGCAAAATCATTTTCTATATCTTCTTGTTATTTCTTTTTTTTTCTCAAGTGGGTTTTTCTACCACATCAACAGTGCCCCCTCCCAGGATCCCAGATGGGGGAGCGGGGGTGTGTTACTCTTTGGAAACTGGGGTATTTGCTAGACAACTCACCACTTATCTTTTATATTATTCTGAATGTTCTTTGTATGCCATGTTTTTTTGTAGTTGGGTGCTCGCTAGCTTATGCTAGTCTTTTTTTTTCCTAAACATCAATCAGCACACTTGACAGCTGGATATTTGCTTGACAACTCACTGTTTATTTTTTTATTATTTGTGCTTTTGTTTGTTATATTTGATTTATTTTTGATGTCACGTCAATGAAGGAGGATGGAATTTTATAGAAGCTTTATATATTAGGTTTGTGTGCGCATCACTATAATATGTGAGTGTGTTTTAGTAGTTTTGTTGTGTGTTCATTAGTGTCCATATGTGTATTTTAACAATCATTCTGTACATGTCTCTATAATAATTAATCCAGTATGTCTGTGATCTCAAAAATGTATAACTTTATTGTGTATTGCAGGGACAACTTAGCACCTGTATTGTTTTGTTACGTGCTTGATATTGTGCAAGCAACTTATTTTCTTATATCATATGAATTTTTTTCTTACAACTTTTCTTTTGAGTTATTTTTTGTTGCCGCCATAAATGAGGACAGAGGCTCCATAGAAGCGACACATTTGAGTTTTTGTGTTAATCGGTCCAACACGTGCACATATTCTAACAACTTGATTATGTTCTCATCGGTCCGGTTAGTTTGTGTTCCACCTATCTATATGTGTTCTATTAAAACCATTTTATACATGTCTTAAAAATCAAAAGGGAGTCCACTCACAGTTAATCAAACTGCTCTTTCTTAGTGGAGTGTTCTTAAATGATTTTATATGCCAATGTAACACTAGTTACAAGCCTGATGAAAAAATCAATTTGAGACATGGAATTCTAGCAGTCTGTCTGTACTTATTGGCATGCCATGTCACTGTGTTCCAATAACTTATCTATAATATGTATGCTTGTATAGCTAGGTGCTTGTTAGCTTATACGAGTTTTATTTTTTGTTTCTGAGCAGCAAGCCACGTATTTAGTGACGAATAGTTCTAGACATAACTGGCCTTCCACTCGAGTGGACATAACCGGCTGCCCACCCGGCTGGGTTAGCTATAAAGTCCAATTTGAGGACAACTTTTTTTATTTCAAAGAGGAAAGTAGGAAGAAAGAGAAAAATTATATTGCTCATAATTTTTAAGCCACAATGAATTTTTTGATGGAACAAAAAAGTACAAGATTTATTATAAAAGGTACTTTCTGAAAATACTAATATTGACATATTTTAGAGAAAAAATAATATGAGAAAATAAATAATGCATTTCGGGGTGTAATACTCCATATTTTGGATACAATACCAACATTTTTAGATACAACACCTCTCATAAGTTTTGATCCTTAATGATTTTTTTGATGAAATGAAAATATTAGATTCTTTTGAAAATATACTTTCCAATAACTCTAGTGTTGACATACTTTAGAGAAAGAATAATATGAAAAAATATAATACTAATATTTTAGAGTACAATACTCGTGTTTTTGGTACATTATCATGTTTTGGAGGTCCATCACTCTCATTTTGGAGGGTACAATATGAATGTTTTTTGATGACATATTGTACCCCAAAACACAGATACCGTACCCCAAAACATATGTATCGTACCCAAACACGATTGTTGTACGCCAAACACGAGTGTTGTACCCCAAACACAAGACATGTACCTTAAAACAACAATTAAATATTGGTATTGTTCTCCTAAATAGAGAGTAATTTATCACAAAATATGAGTATTACACCTTAAAATATTGGTACTATACCCGGGTGTAAGCGTTCTGGAGTACATTACTCTCATTTTAGAGGGTACAATAGGAATATTTGTTGATGACGAACTATACCCTAAAACACGGATAATGTACCCCAAAATATAGATATTGTACTTTGAAATATGAATATTATACCTCTCTCATATTATTACTTCTCAAAAACTCTATCAATATTATTCTAGTTAGAAAGTACTTTTCAAAATATAATACTTTTTTATTTTAGCAAAAAAATTGTTTGGAAGTTGAAAGTTATGAGAAAAATTGTTTTCTCTCTCTTCTTGTTATTCCTTTTTGTTTTTTAAGTGGATTTTTCTATCACATCAGCAGTGCCCAACCAACACTGGGTGGGAGCCCTTGTTGGGGAGGGGTGTGTGTAGGGTTACTCTGCAGCTCACCGCTTATCTTTACTATTATTTCTGAATGCTCTTTGTATGCCTTACTTTTCTTAGTTGGGTGCTTGCGATCTTATGCGAGTCCCAATTTTTTTCCTGAACAACAAGCAACACACTTGGTAGCTAGATATTTTTTGGACAACTCACCACTTATTTTCTTTTATTACTTATGCTTTTGTTTGTTATATTTGATTTCTTTTTAATGTCACGTCAATGAAGGAGGATGGAAATTTATAGAGGTTTTATATCTTAGGTTTGTGTGTGCATTAGTTTAATTTGTGGGTGTGTTTAGTAGTTTAATTGTGTGTTCATCAGTGTCCATATGTGTATTCTAACAATCAGTCTGTACATGTTTGTATAATAATTAATCCAGTATGTCAGTGACCTCACAAGTGTATAACTATATAAATTATTGCGTATTACACTGACAACTTAGCGCCTGAATTATTTTTTATATTACGTGCTTGATACTATGCAAGAAACTTATTTGCTTATATCATTTCAAATTTTTTGCAATATTTTTTGAGTTAACTTTTTGTTTTCACCGTAAAGGAAGATAAATGCTCCATAAAAGCGCCACATTTGAGTTTTTGTGCTCATCAGTCCAACACGTGCGCATGTTCCAACAATTTGATTATGTGGTCATCGGTTGCCTATATGTATTCTAATAAAATCACTTTGTACATGTCCTTACAAATCAGAGGGAGTCCACTTACAGTTAATCGAACTACTCTTTCTTAGTGGGGTATACTTAAATGATTTTGTATGCCAATGTGGCACTAATAACAAGTCTGATAAAAAAATCAATTTGAGACACAAAATTCTAACAACATGTCTTTGTACTCATTCATGTGACATGTTAGCGTGTTCCAACAACTTATTTATATGTTAATATGTTGGAGGGAGTAAATTGATTGTTAATCAAGCTGCTTTCTTTTAGTAAGTTGTATATATACTAAGGGTACGTTTGTTTTGCAGGATAGAAGAAAGGATAGGAGTCCAAATCCCATTAAAATTCTAATCATGTGCTTGGTTGCGTAAAAATCCATAATAGGATGGGCAACCAACGGTATTGGAGTCCCAACTAACTAGGATTCCGAGTTCCGGACTCCTCCCAAGTATTCAGTCGGGATACGCCCGACCCAAGCGGTCTCTCTCTCCCGATAATTTTTTTCTTGTTCTCTCTCAGGAACGGCAAACGGTCATCGCCCTCGCGAACAATAAGCGCTCGTCTTCCTAGCGAAAGGAGAACTCTTTCTTCACCCTCGTGAACTTTCGTCCTTCTCCAACCTGACATGGTTGCTCCTCAGGCGAGGTTCTCTTTGGTCTCACAAACGGCGTGCACTCTCTTCCCTTGTGTCGTCTAGGACCAACACCATGTGCGCGCCCGGCTCCGGCAAGCTTTTTGTTCGACTCTGGTAGCACCTCAGCGGAACATGTTGCTCTTCGACTCTGGAACCTGTTGCTCTATTTCTGTCTGCTTGCCGAGAACTTTCATTGTTATTTGTATACAGCAATGATCACGGCCTTGAATGTGGCATATGCAAATCTTGCTATGGCCAATATATTGAAAGATTTGCAGCCCGTCCAGTAGGCAATAGAGAACATCACGGAAACCATAAATTAAGCAAAAGGGAAAAATAAGAATCAAACTTCTGCAGTGTGACGGCCCCTACCGGAGCCAACAGAATCCTGTCCAAGGCGCATCCAAACGCAGGTTTTCACATTGATTTTCCTTTCCTTGTACCGACCAATCCAATACCTTGTTGTATCCTATACATATTCTATTCAACAAACCAAACGGGGCCTAATAGTAATAATCATGAACCTAATGAATATAATTTATTTTAAACTTAAATTTTAGTAATTACACATATTACATGAGTCAAATGACATTTATGAACATATGTGTGTGCGTTTTTTATAAACATCACACGTTAGAGGAGTTAGCTAGCATTAATTGAACGTCTGTGCGTGTGTTTACAAAAGTGGCAACAAGAACAACTTATTTGAAGATTATTTTTTAGGTTTAGGTCTGAAAAAATATTATGAGACAACATCTCAGTGTTTGTCTGCATGCTCAACAATACATTTGTCTGCATGCTCAACAATACATCTGTGTGCTTACTTGATTATTATTTTTTCAAAATAGAGGTAATTTTTGTAATCATGCTCGCTCTAAAAATCGGAAGGACTCAACATACAATTAATATAATCATTTAATTTAAAAAGTTTTATTTGAATTATTTTAAAAAGTGATTATATATTGGCCGTCAATGGACCCATATCTAAGATAAGAAACACACACTTATATATTGATATACATCACACTAGATACACTTCTAATTCACATCCCAGTCTCGAGACCATGCCACAAGCAGCAGCCATACATGCACCTTTAATATTGACATATTACCGATGCTCTGTCCGCGCAGTATTAATTTTTAAGTATAACAGTGCTAGAAGATAAAGAGGCGCTGGTTCAAAAAATATTGAACCTGGGACATAGAACCACTCTACCCCAACTCTCTCCCTCTTTTTAAAGTGGCTTTCTCCAGCTCCAGCTGCTACCCATATGTTGTCGTCATGTCCGCCTGTCGTCGTCACCTTCAAACCACCGCCGCGCCCCCGGTCGTGACCAAGCGAATGTCACGTCCAGCCTGCCTGCCACGCCCATCCAACCATCATCCGCCCAACCTACGGCAGTGTCCGGGACGCCATTGCATCTAGGCTGAAGTGGTGCCCAGCTCACCTCCAGGCCAAGGTTGCCACCGAGGATCCCGTCACACCTCCTCCATCGTCGAGATTCATCGCGACAACAACATCACACCATTGTCGTGGCCACACTGTCTCCTCCGTCGTCGATTCCTTCAACATGACAACACCTCATTGCTGCCCTGCACACCACCTCCTATGCACCAATGTAGCAACAAAACACGTCGATGTGTCCCATGAGATTGTCGCACCCACACCGCCACCGCCACCGCCACCTCCACTATCATATCCCTACTATCGGCTTTGTACCCATGACGATGACCATCTGGGCCATTCGTCGGTGCTGTCATTTTTATTTATTTTAGTTGTTAGTCCTAAGTTTTGTATTTTAATATTAAAAATAGACATTTATTGAAGGAATTGTGCTACTACAACATTTGTAATGGAGTTTTCATTTTGTTCCAAATGAAAAATGTGATTATTTATGTGTCATATGCAATAACGTAGAGTTATGCATATAAAATATAAAATTTTGAAATAATTATAAATGGCTATTGTGCTTTGCATTATATTGTTCTGCTCACAAAAATCTCTCGATCTTAACTGCCGATCTAATTTGCATCCGGTCTTGTTCATGATTTTTTTTAGTAGTGCAATGACAATCAATCGTTACTGTGTTTATATTTGTAGTAAAATGTACAATGTCGCCTAGAAGTGGAATGGAGAATAAAATAAAAATTGAATTTGAATGCAAGTGGAGGGAAGATGAAAAAAAATTGAATTGAATTTGGCACGAGGATAAAGCATGGTTGGTTGGTGGGTGGTAGAACAAAATTATTGTCTTTGTTGCAATAGTTGCATGCATGCACCATGCGACATTCAACCATGCAACCATAATAGTAGAATTTTCATCTTGACGACTAGTCGCATTGTGCTATACATTTTTTTAGTATATTGTAGTTGTAAGTTAGCATTGTAATGGATACATTTAAGTACTAATTTTTTACTTAGCAAAACAAAGTGATTATTTATACATCATATGCAATAATGTAGAGTTATGCATATAAAATACAACTTTTTTAAAATAAAATAGTTATTGTATTTCATATTACATCTTCCTGATCAAATCTCCTGATTGTAAGCTATAGATAAACCAATGCTTGTTTATTGAGTGAGTAAAATAGCGTACAATGCGGTCTCTTATATAACAGAAGAGAATAGATACTAAAGCAGAGGTGAGAAATATGAGACTAAACTACAAAAGTAAACAACATAAGTTAGGCACATGCTATGCACATGGCACTCAACAAAACATAACAAAAAACAACATATCTTTATACTCCCCCTCAAGCTGGAGCATAGATGTCGATCATGCCCAACTTGTCAACTAGGGTTAGAAAACGAGCTTTGGGAAGTATCTTTGTGAAAATGTCTGTAACTTGCTTGTTGGTACTAAGATATGGCGTGCAAATTCTGCCACTGAGAACTGCTTCTCAAATAAAGTGACAGTCGACCTTGATATGTTTCATTCTCTCATGAAATGTGGGGTTGCTCGTAATAAAAATGGAGGCCTTATTGTCACAAAACATAGAAATAGGGCTAGAATAAGATATGTCAAACTCCTGAAGGAGACTCTGAACCCAAAATAGTTCGTAAGCAGTATGAGCCATTGCTCGGTATTCCGCCTTTGCACTGGATCTGGCGACAACAGTCTGCTTTTTACTTCACCAGGTGTCAAGGTTTCTACCCACAAAGGTACCATAGCCTGAAGTTGACTTTCGATTAGAATGACTTTCTGCATAGTCTGAATTCGGGAATCCAGATAGGTTGTAGTGGCCATGCTTTTTATACATCAAGCCTTTTCCTAGAGAGCTTTTAAGGTATCCCAGAATATGGCATACAACATCTTAATGGCATTGTCGGGGTTTGTCAAGATACCGGCTGATGAATCTGACAACAATAGTAAGATCAACTCGTGTGATAGTCAAATAAATAAGCTTGCCTACCAGCCTCCTGAACTGGTGATGATCAGCATAGAGAGGAGAGTTTGCATCATCCCAGTCCATGTTTGGATCAAGTGGAGTGTTATCCGATTTGCAACCAAGCATGCCAGTTTCCTGCAACAGATCAAGTACATATTTCCTCTGAGAAAGACACAGTCCTGCAGAAGATCTGGAGACTTCAATGCCTAGGAAATATGGAATTTTTCCCAGATCTTTAGTGATGAAATGCTTCTCTAAGTAAGTTTTAGTTCCATGTATGCCCACTGTGTCACTTCCAGATAATATAATATCATCCACATAAACAAGCAGAATCACAAGTCTGGTGTCACGGAACCGTTCTTACCCCAATCCTAATCCTACTGCCTAGACAGTAGTAAGAGGATTGAAGCGCCCGTCCCTGAGTGGCCCAATATGATCTACCACACTGGCATATACAATAAGAAATAAATAACTCAAAAACTGGATAATTAAAGAACAAACTAACCCAATATGGAGATATATCTGATTATCTTTGTCATCCGAGTGTATGAGTGCGGAAGCGATCTTATTTTAATAACCCATTGGTATTACCTAAAATCAAGAAAATCAAGACACAATCATGCAATTGCACGGTACGCTATCAAAATCAAGCAAAACAGTTTATAAGAAAAATATGTATACTTGGCAGGACTTATATTTCAAAGAATAATAAGCAATTTGCAAAACCAACATTTATTCGACAAGTTTTTCAAGCAAATCAACTTTTATTACGAATTCCCATTATGTTGTAATTCAAGAAGCATGCTTATATATTTTGTATGACTCTATTACCCCAACGCAATGGGGAAGGTCACTAGGCCCCTTTTCACCATAGGAACATAGGAAGCCAATGTACAAGTCCCACTTCCAATGAGGGGGGTTGTTGTACTCAATATCCACATTATCAACATTATCAATATCATCATCATTATCAACATCAATATACAGGCAGTCATAATGGGCATGCAATTTATGTTTTCATGTTTTTCAAAATATAGTATAGAAAAAGAGAAGACTAATCATAGGGAACAATAGCTCATCCAAGTAAATAGCCAAGTATACAATCAAGAGATACATAAAAGTATCTACAATACAATCAAGGAGGAGTCATATAATAGCATACCTTTCACCGAGATTTCGAGTATAGATCATGAGTAATAGGTCGATCCTTCGAGTTAGATCCTAAAACACAATATTTGGATCAAGGGTCAAGATCAAGATATTTGGATGTCATGTAGTAATATTCGAGATTAGGGTTACACTTTCCTAGGTCAACCTTAGGGTTAGGTCATCCACTTATGATCAACCAATATTTTAGTTTATCCATCATTATTTTCAAATATCAAGTATATTCTAGTGTGAATGACTTTCCTAGGTTTCTAGGATCATATGTGTTAACCCTAATTTATGGTTATTATCCAAGTCATCATCATGTTCCTAATTCATCATGATACTTAGCATAATTGCAAATAAAGATCAGTTTGATTAAGATAGAGTCATGAAATATACACTTGATCAAGGTTTTTCACAAGATTTAGATTTATTATCACAATATAAAGGTTAATCCTTAGTTCAATGTGCATGATTCACATTCTAGGAGAGATAAGTTATAAGATTAGATCTAAACTCAGGTTTAATCAAGTTTGGCTTCAAGATGAACATCAGAGTCAAATATCAAGATTTCAAGGGATTAATCACTAAAATAGAGTCATTAAATAAGCAAGATGTCAAGATTTAATCATATCAGTGATCATAGTTTGGAATCAGGTTTCAAAAGTATTTTTAATGGATTCACTGGATTTTTCTGATCAAAATTGACTACTTGTTCGAATTATTTGGAGTTAGGATGCATTTTCCACAACTAAAACAAGATCTGAACATTTGTTGCAATTTCAAGTGAAGGGGAATATAAATACCTTATATTTGGAAAAAGGATGGCCATCGGATGCACCAAGAATGGCCGAGATGGAGCCACATAGGCGGGGCGGCTTGCTTGGTTTAAGATCTGGTTCAAGGCCCGATTTGTCTGGTTCAACACTTGTTTTCTGGGTTCAATTAGCGGTTCAGTTGGTTTGCTAAACCGACGAGTTTCTCTTGAACCGAGAAGTTCTAGGACTCCTTCCCCTGCTCGCACGGGGCTCACGCGAGCCCAGAAGATCGGCGGAGGACCATGCCGGCGTGGAGCCGCTCCGGGAGAATCAGCGGGCGACGGAGGCCACGAGTAGATCATCCCAGTTCGCCACTGTCTCGCGAACTTGGTGGGATCCAAAGGAAGGGGGAAGGTTGCTCGGATGAGGCACGCCCACAGTGGGCTGGGCGGCGGCGCCATGGAGGAGCAGTGGCCGGAGAAGAAGGGAAAGAGAGAGGGAGGGTACGGTGAGAGGAGGCAGGGTGCCTCTCAGCTTCGTGGCAGCGGAACGAACTCAAAGGGGGGGGGTTATATAGCTAGATGGGGCTAGGTTTAGGGCAACCGGGGGGCGGCGCACCCTAAAGGGATGGCTTGTTTTCTTGGCCTCCAAGCAGAAAATCCGCAGCACCGATCCATGCGGAAGCTTCGAGATAGGGTGCAGATTCATTTGATTGAGTTCTTGGGCGCAACAGGTGTGAAATGGTCGATCGGGGTTGGGATGCCAGGGTGGCTGTCCACCGTGGACCTTGCCGTACTAGGCGCAAGGTAGGGGATGACCCCAGCGCCGTTGGATTAAGATCCAAGGCTGCTGGGTCAATCCCCCTTGTCCAGCGGCGCCTAAAACAACAGATGGGCCGGGCCCAACAAGGAGAGAGGAGTAAAAAGGTGGGAAAAGGCTAAACAAAACTAGGAAAAGACTAAGATCATAGAAAAATCGTATAAAATCATAGGAAGGTCCAAATGATCTCAAATTTGGATCAAAACTTCAAAAAAATGTGGAGAACCTTTAGAAAAAGTTTGAGGACAAGAAGATGAATTTTGATTGGTCAATTTCTTTATTTTTACAAAGTGATGAATAAATCAAATATAAGGTGTTATAATGTGCATAAAGTTCACATTGTTCACCATATCTTGGATTTGAGTTTCAACTTTTCTTATGTAGATAAGAAAATTAATTTAGGACCATTAATGGATATAATGAGGTCAAAAGAGTAATTATTTCATTATAATTCTAAAATCCACTTTGTCACATCCTTCTCTCCTTAAAAGAATTTTGTCCCCAAAATTCAAAATATCCTCAAAAATTGATATTATTCAACCTAAGTCATTTCCTCAAATACTGGGGTATCCTCTAGTATAAAATCAAAATCATGTCCTCAAACTTTAATTAGTCCCAAAAATCACAATTGAGATTCCATGTTCCATATCATAATCAACTTGGTACTAACATTATTTCATCATTGAGAAATTGAGTATCAACATCAGCACATAGATTGTCCAACGTCATTAAATGAGTCACAAATATGGAAAGCATCCTATTGTTCACAAATTTGGACATATTATCCTTTAGGTCAAACAAAAAGAGTCCTTGGATCAAGTCTACAGGGTGACTTTCAATCCCAAACTCTCAGGGTCTTAGCTTCTACGTTGGCCAGGGTGGGGTTATACATCCATGATTTGAGATTTCATATTTCAACATTTCAAGACAACATCATACTTTTGATACCACTATTTCGAGCTCAAAATCAATGGGAAGGTCCCACCCTAGTCCTAGTGAGAGCTAAACCCTAATTCATAAATCGAGAGTGTCAACTTGGTCATCATTTCAAAATTTTCAAAATTTGGGATTTTGAAGTCATTAGTCATATATCTAGTATGATTTGTAGGTCCAAATAATGTGAACATAGGATTTGTATCATTATTGATATCTGATAATCATGAGTCACAAGTCCATTAATCAATATCAAGATTCGAGATTTTAAGCATCAAAAGTTATAGGTCTGAAATTTGATCATATGTATATATATTTCAAAGCTAGGGTTTATATTCCTATTTAGACCTTGGGGGGTATCATTCATCTATATCCAATTTCGAGCAACATTATTCAATATTCGAGCAACATATCATAATTTCATTATAATGTTTCCAAGGTTGATGAATGATCTAGACCTAGGTCTATCTAGGAAATAAACCACAAGCTATAGACAACATTTTCATATATCAATCATCAAATCAATCTTCAAGATCGAGTATCATCATTGGGTTTAACCTATTTAGGCTAAGGTCAACCAATCCAAATCGGGTGAAAAGGGATACTTTTCCAAACTCTAAATAATCAACATTATGAAAATTTAGAGGTAGTCAAAAATAGGGACGTGACCTAGGTTAGGGGAGTCACGAGTCAACTGCCACCATAATCTAGCACATTACCAACATTAGTCATTATCAATTGAGTTTATTCAAATAGGGAGAGTATCCATGATTAGGTCGTATATATCAAGGTCATAAGATCAAACTTTAAGATAATAGGTCAATAATGTCAAGATTTTCAATTCTTTCCTTTCATGATCAAGGTAGTGATATAATTAAGAAAATTGAGGATTTTCATTTGACATTCGAGGAATTAGAGCATAATAGTGCAAAAACTAGCCCATCATCATCATACCAAAATCGAGATTGAAAAAGGCATCAATAGTCTTACATCATGGTTTTGGGAGTCCTAGACTTAGTCAATTTCATAGCATAGTCATGATGAGCATCAAATAGGATAAGAGTTTGCTTAACTATGTTTGAGGTTTAGTCAAAATAATAGGGCAGCATGGATTTGATCAAATAGGGACCTCATCAACAATGAAGTATAAGGTACAAGTCATCCTTATTTCACCAAATCAAAATTTACCTCAACATAGGAAGCATATATTTTAGCTAATGATATTAGGGATCATACATGAGTATTTTATTCTATGGATCAAAATCAAGTTTTCAAACTAGGGTCAGATCATGGTATCAACTTTCAAGATTTAGCGATTCCCATGCTTAAGCTACCCATAATCGAGACATCATGTGGTATAAGGTCACAAGGAAGGACCACATGAGGAGATGAGAATACTACCTAATCTTCATCTACATGGGTGGCTTAGGATAGTCCTTAAAGAAGAGATGAGATGCTAGAATACTCTCTAGGATTTCACAAGAGAACCTTTAGGTCCAGTTCTGGATCAATTAAGGCCAGGTAGAGCGGGGGATCTCAGCCACCGTGAAGACGGATAGGAGAAATTATGTCAGGACCCCGAGCCTAGACACCTCAATTTTCACCATTATGGACTTTAGGGTTTCTTGGGTGTAAGAGACTTGAGAAATTATTTACTTAAAGTATATGAGAGTGTGCAAGCTCTGATACCAACTGTCACGGAACCGTTCTTACCCCAATCCTAATCCTACTGCCTAGACAGTAGTAAGAGGATTGAAGCGCCCGTCCCTGAGTGGCCCAATATGATCTACCACACTGGCATATACAATAAGAAATAAATAACTCAAAAACTGGATAATTAAAGAACAAACTAACCCAATATGGAGATATATCTGATTATCTTTGTCATCTGAGTGTATGAGTGTGGAAGAGATCTTATTTTAATATCCCATTGGTATTACCTAAAATCAAGAAAATCAAGACACAATCATGCAATTGCACGGTACGCTATCAAAACCAAGCAAAACAGTTTATAAGAAAAATATGTATACTTGGCAGGACTTATATTTCAAAGAATAATAAGCAATTTGCAAAACCAACATTTATTCGGCAAGTTTTTCAAGCAAATCAACTTTTATTACGAATTCCCATTATGTTGTAATTCAAGAAGCATGCTTATATATTTTGTATGACTCTATTACCCCAACGCGATGGGGAAGGTCACTAGGCCCCTTTACACCATAGGAACATAGGAAGTCAATGTACAAGTCCCACTTCCAATGAGGGGGGTTGTTGTACTCAATATCCACATTATCAACATTATCAATATCATCATCATTATCAACATCAATATACAGGCAGTCATAATGGGCATGCAATTTATGTTTTCATGTTTTTCAAAATATAGTATAGAAAAAGAGAAGACTAATCATAGGGAACAATAGCTCATCCAAGTAAATAGCCAAGTATACAATCAAGAGATACATAAAAGTATCTACAATACAATCAAGGAGGAGTCATATAATAGCGTACCTTTCACTGAGATTTCGAGTATAGATCATGAGTAATAGGTCAATCCTTCGAGTTAGATCCTAAAACACAATATTTGGATCAAGGGTCAAGATCAAGATATTTGGATGTCATGTAGTAATATTCGAGATTAGGGTTACACTTTCCTAGGTCAACCTTAGGGTTAGGTCATTCACTTATGATCAACCAATATTTTAGTTTATCCATCATTATTTTCAAATATCAAGTATCTTCTAGTGTGAATGACTTTCCTAGGTTTCTAGGATCATATGTGTTAACCCTAATTTATGGTTATTATCCAAGTCATCATCATGTTCCTAATTCATCATGATACTTAGCATAATTGCAAATAAAGATCAGTTTGATTAAGATAGAGTCATGAAATATACACTTGATCAAGGTTTTTCACAAGATTTAGATTTATTATCACAATATAAAGGTTAATCCTTAGTTCAATGTGCATGATTCATATTCTAGGAGAGATAAGTTACAAGATTAGATCTAAACTCAGGTTTAATCAAGTTTGGCTTCAAGATGAACATCAGAGTCAAATATCAAGATTTCAAGGGATTAATCACTAAAATAGAGTCATTAAATAAGCAAGATGTCAAGATTTAATCATATCAGTGATCATAGTTTGGAATCAGGTTTCAAAAGTATTTTTAATGGATTCACTAGATTTTTCTGATCAAAATTGACTACTTGTTCGAATTATTTGGAGTTAGGATGCATTTTCCACAACTAAAACAAGATCTGAACATTTGTTGCAATTTTGAGTAAAGGGGAATATAAATACCTTATATTTGGAAAAAGGACGGCCATCGGATGCACCAAGAATGGCCGAGATGGAGCCACATAGGCGGGGTGGCTTTCTTGGTTTAAGATCTGGTTCAAGGCCCGATTTGTCTGGTTCAACACTTGTTTTCTGGGTTCAATTAGCGGTTCAGTTGGTTTGCTAAACCGACGAGTTTCTCTTGAACCGAGAAGTTCCAGGACTCCTTCCCCTGCTCGCACGGGGCTCATGCGAGCCCAGAAGATCGGCGGAGGACCATGCCGGCGTGGAGCCGCTCCTGGAGAATCAGCGGGCGATGGAGGCCACGAGTAGGTCGTCCCAGTTCGCCACTGTCTTGCGAACTTGGTGGGATCCAAAGGAAGGGGGAAGGTTGCTCAGATGAGGCACGCCCACAGTGGGCTGGGAGGCGGCGCCATGGAGGAGCAGTGGCCGGAGAAGAAGGGAAAGAGAGAGGGAGGGTATGGCGAGAGGAGGCAGGGTGCCGCTCAGCTTCGTGGCGGCAGAACGAACTCAAAGGGGGGGGGGTTATATAGCTAGATGGGGCTAGGTTTAGGGCAACCGGGGGGCGGCGTACCCTAAAGGGATGGCTTGTTTTCTTGGCCTCCAAGCAGCGAATCCGCAGCACCGATCCATGCGGAAGCTTCGAGAGAGGGTGTGGATTCATTTGATCGAGTTCTTGGGTGCAACAGGTGTGAAATGGTCGATCGGGGTTGGGATGTCAGGGTGGCTGTCCACCGTGGACCTTGCCATACTAGGCGCAAGGTAGGGGATGACCCCAACGCCATTGGATTAAGATCCAAGGCTGCTGGGTCAATCCCCCTTGCCCAGCGGCGCCTAAAACAACAGATGGGCTGGGCCCAACAAGGAGAGAGGAGTAAAAAGGTGGAAAAAGGCTAAACAAAACTAGGAAAAGACTAAGATCATAGAAAAATCGTATAAAATTATAGAAAGGTCCAAATGATCTCAAATTTGGACCAAAACTTCACAAAAATGTGGAGAACCTTTAGAAAAAGTTTGAGGACAAGAAGATGAATTTTGATTGGTCAATTTCTTTATTTTTACAAAGTGATGAATAAATCAAATATAAGGTGTTATAATGTGCATAAAGTTCACATTGTTCACCATATCTTGGATTTGAGTTTCAACTTTGCTTATGTAGATAAGAAAATTAATTTAGGACCGTTAATAGATATAATGAGGTCAAAAGAGTAATTATTTCATTATGATTCTAAAATCCACTTTGTCACATCTTGTAACATCTGGGCCCACTGCCCAAGGCTCTAGTAGAGTTTCAGGAATGACGACTGGCCCCACAGACCACCACTAGCCTTAACTGCACGCTTTTTGTCCACTCACGCGCAAGCCAGGAGCAACTTCCCGACTGGTCACCCATCCTAGTACTACTCCAAGCTGAGCACGCTTAACTATGGAGTTCTTTAGAGATGGGCTCCCGGAAAAAGAGGTGCACCTTGGTGATATGGGTAGTCCAATCATTCCTTTTAAAAGTGTGTTATCCGAGGTCTCAAATCCTGGGATGTTACAATCTCCCCCACTTAGGCTCTTGACGTCCTCGTCAAGGCTCAACTATGAGGCCTCATAATCTCTTCCCCATTTCAGTGCAGACCCACAATGACCCATGGACACCCAGCTCCCAATCACGGATTACCAGCGCAAGGGTGGCTACGTCAACCATGGACAGCCCTTTCCTACATGCCTGGACTGCACGACTCAAGACTGGCATGCCATGTCCATGTGGGCCCCACCTACTGGAGGGGAATTGGCTCTGATGCCATTTGTAACATCTGGGCCCACTGCCCAAGGCTCTAGTAGAGTTTCAGGAATAACGATTGGCCCCACAGACCACCACTAGCCTTAACTGCACGCTTTTTGTCCACTCACGCGCAAGCCAGGAGCAACTTCCCGACTAGTCACCCATCCTAGTACTACTCCAAGCTGAGCACGCTTAACTATGGGGTTCTTTAGAGATGGGCTCCCGGAAAAGGAGGTGCACCTTGGTGATATGGGTAGTCCAATCATTCCTTTTAAGAGTGTGTTATCCGAGGTCTCAAATCCTGGGATGTTACATCTGGCTGCTGTCTTGCGAATAAAGACTGAATGGTCAGAATGAGAACGACGAAAGCCAAAGGTGACTAAAATTTGATTGAGCATGTCAAACCAGGCTCGTGGACTTTGCTTGAGACCATAGATAGCCTTATTTAGCTTACATACTTTGGAGGTAGACTCCCCCTAAGCAACAAATCCAGGTGGTTGCTCCATGTATACTTCTTCCTGTAAATCTCCATAAAGAAATGTATCTTTCACATCAAGCTGATAGAGGGACCAATCGTTATTCAGAGCTACTGAAATCAGAATGCGAATAGAGTTTAACCACACAACAGGAGAGAAAGTCTCAAAATAATCAACATCGTATGTCTGTGTGTAGACCTTAGCAACAAGACAGTCTTTGAGACATTCAATAGTACCATCCGACTGATATTTAATAGTAAATATCCAACGATAGCCCACTGTAGGGCAAGAAGAAGGGTGATCCACAAGATCCCATGTCTTGTGATCACATAGTGCCTGCATTTCCAGGTCCATTGCCTTCTTCCATGCTAGAATAGCAAGAGCCTCTATAGCATTTTTTGGAATACTGGCAGCAAATAGTGCAGAAGTAAAGCAGGCAAAGTTGTTATGCAGATTATTAGAAGTGTAGAAATGACTGATAGGATTCTTAGTACAGGAGCGTACACCTTTCTTTAAGCTGATAGGAAGGTGCATATCAGAGGTTACCTCCATATTTATTTGATCATCCGCAGACGTAGGAATTGGTTGAGGAGGGGCCATGGAAGGAGTGCTTGTCTTCGGTCGGCGTTTGTACACTTACAGTGGACGTTCTTTAGGTTGGTCAGATACAGATAGACTTTCAACTATGTCTGGTAGAGGTGTTTGTGCCAACACATCAGGAGACAGGCTTGCTCCATCCTCAGAAAAAAAAGGCATATGCTCAAAGAAGACGACATCCGCACTGATAAACCACTATCTAAGTATCAGATCAAAACAACGATAGCCTTTTCGAGTTCGTGAATAACCCAAAAAATGCACTTAGTAGACTGAGGGTCAAGTTTCGACATTCCTGGGCGCATATTTTTAATAAAATAGGTACACCAAAAAATGCGATGTGGTACAGGAAATAGTGGTGCATCAGGAAATAAGATAGAGTATGGGATGTGATTTTATAAAATAGATGAGTGCATGCAGTTTATAAGGAAACATGTTGTAGTGACTGCCTCAGGCCAGAAACGGTGATGGACTTTGTAATGGATAAGAAGAGTGTGAACATCTAAGCCTGTGTTTGGCACAGTACTGGGATTCTGGAATTTGGACTGGGTTAGTCAGGGTTAGTCTGGATTCCGGTGCTGGGTTAGTCAGGATGCAGTCTGATTTTATTTGGCAATGCAGTCTAATTATAGTCAGCTAGTCTGATTTGAGTCTGTGTGCAGTCTGATTCTGTTTAGCAACCTAGTCAGGATTTGCTTATTCTGTCATGTTCTTACATAACTGTTTGAACAAGTATGCAGAATGTGTATTTGTAATGCCACTTCAACCTAAGTTCATAATATATTAAAAAAAAATTGTATTGTATGGGTGTTATTTTGTATATTTAGAAAAGTGCAAATAAGATATGATTATGCTAATTTTGACGTGGTGATTAAAAATTAATTAAACATTATTGTTGTCTTGAATGACATTTGCATGTTGTATATATGTAATGTTGAACATATTCGACACAGTAATTGTCAAGAAACATGAAATATTAAATTGGCCTAATATATTTTGTTCATAACATAAACAAATAACAATATCGTCAGTAACAACAAATGATAATAATGATATTGTTGTCATTAGTTAAACATAAATTATCACTGATAATAAAACATTTGTTTACAGGAGAACTATGTCGACAACATACAGGGGAGACAGACAAAAAAGGGGACGCATGCCATAGACCTAGACAGCCGAATAAGATTTTGACCCGCCACTTTGGGGGACATTCTTCGATGTGGATGTTGATTTAAATTGGTACAAGGTGGGCCATCCTAGTTGGTCCACTTTATGACCTCATCGTACTCATCCCATGACACAGGGCATGCTTCCTGCACCGGCTGCTTGTATTGTTGTTTGATGTCGTGTTTTGGCCAATCAAACAACAACGGCAAATGAGGAACATGCTGGCTGACCCGACCCTTGACTTGTTCATCGGTCCCAATTTTGCCCTCCTCCTTTGTGTGATCGCAACATGGTTTTTTGTATACAAGGTTATCTTCAACATATTTTTGAATTTTTGCCGGAGACCAACAATTTTTTAAATTTTGCCCTTGCCCTTGCCTTTGCACGCGACGTCGACATCTAAAATTAATAAAAACAAAAGTATGACCTTGTTTGATGTCGTGTTTTGGCCAATCAAACAACAACGGAAAATGAGGAACATGCTGGCTGACCCGACCCTTGACTTGTTCATCGGTCCCAATTTTGCCCTCCTCCTTTGTGTGATCGCAACATGGTTTTTTGTATACAAGGTTATCTTCAACATATTTTTGAATTTTTGCCGGAGACCAACATTTTTTTAAATTTTGCCCTTGCCCTTGCCTTTGCACGCGACGTCGACATCTAAAATTAATAAAAACAAAAGTATGACCAAATAACAAAAATGGTAAAGTAACTGTGCCAATAAGTTTTACAAATAAATAATGCAACCTAACTTAGCTGATAATAAGTTTGAAGGTGATGCAATTTTTGTAAACATAATAATGAAGTAGGAAATTTGATCACATTATGGTAGCAACAAAATATTGTAACACAGAAGTAGAGCATGTAAAATGTTGTGACGCAAACACAAACAACTACAACATTTAGCACATATGTTACAAGTTCATTTGTTTATTTCAATCGTCAGTGGTAAAGAATGTAGAAATTCCAGGTGGGTAAGTGTGACGCGTCGTCACAAAGTTGCGTTCAATGCCTTGTTGCGCGACCAATGTGGGGGAGGCAATAAATCTCCCAATATGAAAAGATTTTCTCTTACAAACTCTCTCTTGATGTATTGCCATCGCATTTGCAACTCAGACAATGAAATGTAAGGGCCTCCTATTATGTTTTGGAACTGGTGCCATGCCTCCATCCAAGCATGTATAGAGTATACTCCATTTACACATCTACCCATGTCATATTGGGTTCTCATCAAACCCCTAAGAACCATATCAAGCTTGGTAGACCAGATAAAATACGGTGTCGACGGTTGGCCAGCCATATAACAGATTCTGTAAGTAATATATTTCAAAAGTAAGGGTGTATATCATAATTAATTATATTATTTGGTTTTACATAACGTTAAACAAAATTTAGATTAATAACATACATCATTAATAAAACATTCACCAACATGAAGATAAAAATTCATAACACTTATAATGTAATACGACATTTATATAAGTGCCTAAATTAAACAAGTGTATGATGTTCATAACATCCATTGATAGTCAATCTAAATAGAGAAGACAATGTAAATTTATTTGCCATTCAACATTATGGAGTCATGTGAGGTGAAGGGATGTCCAGAAGCATACGACAATCTTCCTCCATACTGGCAACGTTGCATTCTGGAACATCATGCTCATACTTTTTGTTAGTGTATATATCATCATAGTTGTGATGAATTTCAACGAAGTCCTTCACGTTCATCGCCTAGCCCCACACTGACTTGCACTCAACAGTTAGTAACATAATCTCTGCTTTCAATGAACCAGTTGTTGGGGGGGAAGATCGACTGCCCGATGGAAGTATCTGCATCGGTCTTTTTCCTAAAATGTAGTACCAAGTTAAAGTTAATGGAAACAAATGCGTAGCCTCCACAAGGGCAATCTATTATTTATTGATGTATTGTCGCACCTCACGAGTAGGGCATATGCAATACATTTCGCCCGACCTTTGACTCAGAATGCCAAAGTCATATAACCCTGCATCCTCTATGTTAAGCCGTAAGACTGCATTTAGCCCACAATCACACCTCAGAACCTCAGATGGAGTCATCAACATCTAATAAAACAAAATTGACGATTAATACAAAAATGTTGGGTTCATGACATAATTTTTAAAGATAATATGCAGAACATTTCTTCAGGAGTAGTTAATTGTTAAAAACAGACAAGTGCAGTTCATTTGGACAGATCATAATGTATTATGTTGAAGAGTCATTATATCTATGTTGACGTATTGTATCCATTTTCCTCTGTTGAAGAGTCATTATCGCTCGTTATTTGGAGTCGGTGGCGAAGATATCGACACCTCTCCCACATACTTGAAATTTCTTCTTGTAGCCTATCGGTGTCTGCTCTTGTTGAACATACAAAGTCACAGTGTTTTGACCAGAATTTGCATTCGCTACGTGCATATGCGAGTTGTGATACCATTGCATCCCTAATTGCAGTCAGCGTGGCCACTGTAGGTTGTACTTGCTGTGCGGGCAACCTCATATGGCATCTGGTTGGAACAAGACCCCTACCACGTGTAAAATATGGCATGTGGGGATTGTTGTCTTCAAACCGTCCATTTTCCACATCTGTGGCATCCATGTACACTCGTACGGTGCAGTGTAGACCACATGGACACGACGACATGCCATTGTCCATTTCTATACAGAAGAGCTAATGAGACATAATTTGACATTGTTTAGAAGTAGGCAAAATTGTAGTCAACAATAGAGTTTGAGAATAAAAGTCGGTCGTTAAGTTACAAAATTAAATTCGAAAAGGGAGTAAGTGAAACATGTTGTAGAACATGTTTCAATGTCTGCAAGTTAGACAACATATGTATAAATCACTAATTTTCCCACATAGAATTGGCAACAGTTTCGCACAAAACATCTCCCTCCCTAGCATCGGCCTGGCTTGTTTGTTGGAGAGTTTCAATGTCTGCAAGTTAGACAACATATGTATAAATCACTAATTTTCCCACATAGAATTGGCAACAGTTTCGCACAAAACATCTCCCTCCCTAGCATCGGCCTGGCTTGTTTGTTGGAGAGAACTCAATTCCTTCAAGATGTCAGTGATAGTATGAGGCTCATCCAAGTTTTCGTCCATCATAGGATCACCATCATTTTGGTGCCGGATAAAATTGTGAACGATACAACAAGCCATTACAATCCGAGACTGAGACTACACGGGAAACGTCACTCATTTATGAATGTAGGAAAACCTCTTCTTCAACACACCAACGGCTCACTCAACAATGTTACGTAGTTGAGCATGTTGGTGGTTGAACATTTCCTTTTTGTTGGTGTATGAGCTTCTGTTACCCTGATACTCTGCTATATGGTAAGCAACGGTTCGATATGGTTGGCGCGTGGTTCACCAAAAAAAAACATTTTGATATGGTGCAAGAAATTGTCTGGTGTTGGCGTACCCTGCATCAACAAGATAGTACTTCCCAGCGGGTACTTTGAACCCGCCAGTGGTTGTAGCTGCATGAAGTACCCTTTGGTCAGCAGCAGATCCCTCCCAACTAGTCATGATATATGTAAACTCCATTGCGAAGTCTACTACATCCATGATATTCATGGAAACATTCCCTTTTCTATTCCTATATCGGTTCTACTTATCATGCTTCACCAAAACGGGGATGTGTGTCCCGTCAATTGCCCCAATGGCATCCTAAGACAAGTATATAAGAAATACGCAAGTAAATACCAAACTCAGCGATGACGATAGTGGTTATATTAACAATGGAATGGACAATGGTCAACTAATTGATGGTCATACCTTGAAGTAAGGGTAAAATCTTGAACTCTCGCCGATGCGGTGGTGCGGAGTTGTGGATGCAGTTGGCATCACAATATATTCGTTGCATAAAGCACACACTGCATCCAACACCTCATTAAACTTTCTGCTTATGGTCTCACCGCTGTGAATGTAGTTCTCAACCAGAACACGGTTGGTATGGCCATGGCCAACCATTTGAAGGAAGTAGCAAACTGCCTCCACTGATGACACACCTCTTGTACTTTTCAACAAACCTCCGTCCACAAGTATGTCAACAAAGACTAAAACCGTGTTGGGTAGCATGCGGTACAGATCGTACACCCTCCTTTCATGGCCGGTTATTATTTCTAAAACCTTTTGATGGCCGCTCCTAATACTAACCGATCTCGGTATTGGTTGGTGTGTGGTTGCGTCGTCTGAATTTTGCATGATATTGTGAGATATTTGGTCAGCTATTTGGTAGGATATTGCGTTAGTAATGTCATTAGTCAGACCAGACATAAGATCCACTAGTTGTATAATGTCATCAGTTGTTTCATATGGATGAATATCGGCCATCACGTCTATAATTAAAAGTGATTACCCGCATAAAAAAAATATCAAGATATTGTAGAAATGAAATTAGGGCTATAGCGACCAAATAGCAAAATAATGACCAAATAGTAAATAACAAGATAAACCATTACATAGTACCATAGTTCAGAGATTGTTCCCAAAGGAATTAAATAGTACAACAACAACTTTTGAGAAAGTTCATAAAATAAAAGGCAGGATACTAATATAGTTCTTAAAGCAGACAACCTCAGAAGTACGGCGGCGGGGCAGGACCTCTACTATTGTAACCACTTATGCTAGAAAACGACGACAGTGAGATTGTGGATATGGTGGTGGCGTGAAGGGTGATTGTGATCCAGAAGCTCTAGAAGTTTTCTTCATTTCCCACAGGTCTTGCAACCAAATGATAATTTTTGTGGGGTGTCCATAAGGCTTAGGTAAATATTACGGTTTGCTGGATCTTTTATGGCGTGCACAAGAGTGGTAAAAACTGGGACATGGGCATCAGGTTAGCTTGCATGAAAGTGGTGCAAAACGGTTTGATATTCATATTTGTCATTAGACCTAGCAGCAATTCCGTTGCCCATCTCATGTACCTTGGAAAACACCTTTGTGATTTTAGAAACGACATCATTAGATAGGACACAACTGTCCTGTGAGCTTGACGCTCGCTTCCTGCATCTGTTCGTGGTGGGAGTCCTTGCACCAACACCTTAGTTGTGTGATCCTCTATTGGTGTCCTCACTTTGCGTCCCAGAATTATCCATGTCTTTAGTGAAATTGGTTGGACCGGTTGGACTGGCTGGACCGGTCCAACCTGGGCTGACAAATGAATCAGATGCATCTAGGTCAACAACAACATCATCTTCAGATGCAACATCAGAAGGAGGTTGTCAATCGTTTGAGGACATTGCATGATGGACCCTAGCTATGTTCCTCCCCCCATCATCTCGACGTCATGGTAGTGGTACAATGGTTTGTTGATCAATCTCTCTAGTTCCCTACTTGCCTAAAGTAGGGGACAACTACTGATTAGGTTAATATTAACAAGTTTAAGTTAATATTTAATACTCAGGGGAGTGTATATTATTAGACATACCGCAAGTGCCTCCCTCCACTCTGGGGTGTCAGGCAATATTGGCTTGTGCCTGCTGTCATCCCATCCAACACCATTTTTATTGGTTACCAGTTTTATCTTTGCATAGTCTCTCCTGAGGTTCTTCCACCGAGTTTTTAACTGCTCCAATGTACCCTCGTTCCTCCCCAACCTGATATGCCAATCGTGTAGCGTCTCCCTCCATGCATCCCTAGTAAATATTCCATCGACGCACCTACCCAAGTCATATTGTCTCCTCAATGCTACAACCAGAGCCTCCTCCAACTTTTTCATCCAAATAATACGGAACCTCGGGTCGGGTACAGCCATAGTACCAATGACACTGCAATATATCACTTTAGTCAGGGTGTTTAAACGAAACCTTTATACGAACCTAGTATCAGTGTGCGCAGTTGAAAGCAATAACTTGTATTGAAGTAGTTTAAGACAAGATCCATTAACCAGACCAGACATAAGATCCAAAATGTGTACATTGTCATCAGTTGTTTCGTTGGTCATCAGTTTTAGATTTGCATAGTATCTCCTAAGGTTCTTCCACCGAGTTTTTAACTGAAAAAATAGTCACCTATAAATTTAGGGCTTGTAGTACAAAATCAAACTCCCTAGGGAAATATGAACTTGTTGATGAACACATATTATGAATATCACTTTTGTTGCAGTGCTACTTGTCGGGTTCCTTCCATGACCAAACAATATGCAAAAACTATCATGTGTAAATATAAACATGTCGTCGTATATGAGGTTACACATCAATATATAGGTACTTCTAACATATCAATCCAATATGGTTGTAGCAAACACATCATCCAATATGTTCATTACAAGAAAAGTACATAAATGGCAAGCATTCAACATGGCATTCACATTAACCATGTTCATATTGCTCATGAGATATACCTGGTAAGCCGAATTGAAGGTTGAAGAGAGTTGCACGGCCAGTGACAGGGTCACAGACGGTACATACAAGAAATTTAGAGGGAATACATATTAGCCAAAATAGTTGGATTATTTGCAATATAATCAGCAGAATAGTAATGGGTGTACATTTTGGTCGTACATGAAAATTAAAATAATTACATTCAAGCTAACATATATCACAAAGCATAATTGTTTCACATGAAGTCTATGCAATTAAAATCATTCATTCATTCTATGTCCCAAGTGGCGGGATGAATGAAGTGGGCATATTGGTGACATGTGAAATTTTATTTATCAAGTCTGCTCAATTGACCACAAGTCCATCTTTCACAAATTAAAATATGTACAGGTAGAATTAGAGGTAAGAATTAGAAAATATTGATATATGTCTGCTATTAAAATATTTGAGCTCACAAATTAAAATATTTACAAGTAGAATTAGAGGTAAGAATTAGAAAATATTGATATATGTCTGCTATGAAAATATTTGAGCTTAAGTGGATGTGTGTACAATAGTAATATTGTTCCTAGTTAGAAAAGGGATATAATATTTGGGTAAGCTCAAGAGAAAGTAAAATAACAAAAAACATAGAATACTTCTTCATGGTTATCTTCTTAGTCTTCTTTGTTTAGAGGAAATGATAAATCTCAGGTGAATATAGATCATTTTCAGGAAAAATAAAATACTTCAGCAACAATTTAGAAAGATTTTTTGCATATGATTTCATCCAATTTTGAACAAGATATTTCTATAGAAGTTTCAAAAGCACCATATTGCATAATTTTCTTAAAGGCTTCAAACAAATAAAAAGGGAGCAGTAAATCTTCAAGGCTTAGAAGTAATTCAAACCTTTTTAAAATATCAATATTGGATCCTTCTTCAGGTTCACACTAATAAATTAACATCCATCCAATACATTCACATTAATAAATCAATATCCATCCAGTGACTACTTAAGATTATTATATTACTCATATTAGTTAGTGAAGGCTAGCTGAAAGATATCAGACAACATGTAAAAGAAACAATCAACAATTCTGCATAGAACATGTGTACTCCCCCTTAAATATAACTCCCTAACTAATAAAACATGTGACAAGGCCACCTTTGAAATTATGTTCTGTAGGTTGTGAATACTTGAGCTTTGAGAAAGATATGCTGAAGTGCATATGGAATGAAGAAGATAATTATAAATATAGTACATGATCAAATTAACGAGACTATGCCATATTCATTGGAATGGACTTTATGATTGAAATAAGTGAAAATAACGCATCCAACATTGTAGTGGTTGAGGTATCTTCAAACACAAATATAATGAGGTGATTATGTCTATCAAGCTAGATGCAAATTTAGTGTGACTCTTGGGGGGTTGATAGAAATGAAAGAAACCACATCAAAGATAGCCCAAGTAGATGACTAGAAGAACCATCTTGGCATCTCAGAAACAAAACATGCATCATTGAGAAAACATGAATAAATTATCTTGTTGAAATAAATTTGTTATTAATCATCAACCTTGCAAGTGTAGTATATGTAGACTACATATTGATGAATTTGTGAAAAGTAACCATTCATCTCATGAGATGCAGCGAGATTGTGGCAAGGTCAACAACAATAGGAACAAGATGCTAGAATAAGCACAAAAAAGTCCCTTAAAAAATTAAGCTCATGCATACAAATTTGTGTTGAGAAGATTATTGAAAACCCCCATTTATTGGATGCTTGCCTCTTGTAATGTTGTTTATTGGTGACACATAAAAAAGAATCAATAAATATATCAATGGTTGGAGTAAAGTGCCTTTAGCTAATGAACATGTATTGCAAAAACAAGAGTAGTGTTTTCCTTGTGGACAATGGAAATTTTTTAATTACAATTATTCTTTAGTATGTTAACAATAATATTTAACATTAGGCCAACAGAAGAAAAGAACACGATGGTCTAGTGTGCATTACTTGGAGTGTCGACAATGTTATAAGAATAGAGAGATCAATTACAAGGGTCATGCAATAATTCTCACCTACTCTAGTAGATTGGATTGGTAGATACTTCATGTCATCATAGTAAGGGAATGTTGTATGAATTACTTCATTTAGAAAATTATTGGAATTGGTGTTTGAGATCAACTTGGGGTCGTTACGCACAATTACCAAATCCCTACACCCTCCATCGTGGTTTCCTGGTAACTGACCAACAAAATTGAGCCCTACTTGTTACTCGTGTACAATACATCAACAATATCATGGCGATAATACAATAGCCATCAACCATGTGATTTACACATCATCCCAATGACCCCTGTTACTTGTGGACATAATACAACAACAATATTGTCCGAATCAAGCAAGCAAGCAACCAGAATAGGAGAAAATGTGTTGTTATTTGATAAGAACAAATACCTGATCAGCCGAGATGATGAAAATAGGAGCACGACCAGACATTGTCAGGGACGAAATATGTGACAAGAAATTCATAGGGAAATACACATTAGTTTACTGATTAAATCATCTATCATTACAAGAGTGAAGAGAGTGAAGATAGGAGGCTAGCAAATAGAAAGAAAGAAAGGGTTGGCGGAGACAAACCTTGTAAGTAGGTCGGCAACTTCCCCGTAAAGTGGCTCGGCAGTGGCGGCGGCAGAGAAGAGTGTGTGGAGGGTTTGAAGGTAAAAAGGGAGGAGATCGTTGATGAAGCACAGAACTATATAGCAGGCGCGGTGGCGCTTGCCCTTACTAGGGTTTACTGCATGGCTTGCACACTGTGAAATGGGCCGCTTTGATGGGAGATGACAACTTGGGAGGGTTCCTTGTCGGCGTGTAGACTGGCAGTGTAGCTCGGCGCTTGTAGACGAGTCAACACCTCCATACATCCGCTTGATTGACCTGGTCTTCCGCCTACTCCACTGGGTAGGGTTATCCCTACGCCACTCGCCTACCATGGCTTTGCCGATGGAAACGATGTGAGACAACTTTAACTCATGGAGAATAGTAATGGTAAGGGCGTCGAGGTCTCGGGAGAGAAGAGAGCACATACCAGAGAGCAGAAGATAGAGCAGGTAGAGGGGAAAGACGGAGAAGGGGGGAGGTGTTGGGATGGGTAAGCACCGTCGGGGCAAGGAGAGGCGAATAAAGTTGATCAGATCGTAAAAACTGGTTTGTGAACCGGAATCCCGTCCTGCGTGGGACTGGGAGAACCCCAGTTAGGGGGTTCTGTTATCCCATAATGGGGTTTTTTCAGGGTTGCAAACCAAACAAAAATCAACCTCAAACCGACACTTGTTTGGCGGGGTTGGCACATAAAGACAAGGCCAAACCGGGTTTCGGTCCCGTGCCAAACGCAGGCTAAGAGATGGCGATTTTTGCGTTCAGCAACACCGTTTTGCTGAGGAATATAGGGACAAGTGGTTTGGTGTATTGTGCCATTATTAGAACAAAATGAGGTGACAGACTTTTGCACAAACTCTAGGGCATTGCCAGTACGGAGAATTTTGATGTTTTTATTTCGGAGAAGAAAATACATATATTGTCCAAAATAGTACTCCGGTCTTTGAGCTGAAAAAGCCAGGTAGCACGGGAATAATCATCAATAAATGTCAAAAAATACTTAACACCAGTTTGACTCAAGACACTACATGAATCCCAGATGTCAGAATGAACAATGTCAAACATATCTTTAGACCCAATATCATTCTTTGTAGGAAAAATAGACCTCGTGTGTTTACTCAAAACGCAGGCTTCACAAGAGAATTTATTTTCAGCTAAAGTAGGAAATAAAAGCTTCATCTTTGCAGCAGACTGATGACCCAGCCAAACGTGCCACTGAAGTCCTGAGACAGATGTAGATAAGAGAGCTGACGCCGTCGGTGGTCCATCTATGTAGTAAAGTCCATCTGGTCCTTCATGGCCCGAACCAATCCTCGTCTTCGTGCGGAGATCCTTCAAAACACAACCAGAGGGATCAAATTTAATAGAGCACTGAAGTTGTTTGACAATTTTATTGACAAATAGTAAATTAACAGGAAACTGAGGTATATATAAAATAGTTTGAAGATTCATCTTGCGAGATAACAGAATGGTGCCAATGCCATGTACAGGTGCTTTCGAGCCATTAGCAACGGTGACCGATGGAATATGTGAATTTTAGATAGGGCAGAAAGGAGGTTGCCTGCCATGTGAACAGACGCCCCATAATCAATACACCACTTTTGATTACCAGCAGAGGGAGACACCAGCATAGCAGATGAGCCTCCTATCGATGTCGAGGGTAGTTGAGTCATTCACTCATGGGAGAATTTCTCAAACTCTAAGCGAAGCCAATCAGTGGATGGAGGAGCATCCGGTGGATCGAATGCGGCTTTTGTAGTAGCTTCAGTGGAGGCCTATTTGCCCAGGCTGGCTTGCCGTGCTTGATCCAACACCTATCTTCAGTGTGACTGTCACGACCACACCAGTTGCAGTAACGAGGTCCAGTGGGTTGACCTCATCCAGGAGCAATAGAAGTGCCTCTTCCCCCAGAAGGTGGTGGACGTCCTCCACGACCACGTCTAGGACCGCGACCACGTCCAGAGTCAATAGTACGAGCAACCAAGGTAGGATGCTCAATAGCTAGTGTAGAGGAAACAGATGGTAGTCGCTGGACCCGCTTTAGAACATCATGAAGAGTCAGTAGCGGATCACTTGACAATATTTGGTCAACCACACCTGAAAAAGAAGCGGGAAGTGCAGCTAAGAACTGAACCAGTTGGAGTTCATTGCTCTGCTTCTGAGCTTCTTTGATGTCAGCAGTCAATGGGTGGTAGATCTCATACTCGTTCTAGAGAGCAGAGCACTGGTTGTAAAAATCTTCAATAGACGATTTGAGGAGTACTCCTTTTTGGCTAGGTTTTTGAAAATTTCAAAAACCCTCTTCAGATTTTGCTGGTGTGAGTAGACATGAGATAGCTGGTCCCACATTGCTTTGGCATCATGAAGGCACATGAGAGACTGACTAATGCACGACTCGGTGCTGTTGAGAAGCCAGGACATAACTCCTGAGTCGTCTTTAGACCATTGGGCATAAGCCTGTTTGGTTTTGTCGTCAGCAGTAGCATTAGGGACATGAGGTGAATAAGTAGTAAGATGAGAGTATCGGCCTTGAGCCTTCACATATAGAACAAAGAACGCCGACCACAAATGGTAGTTGGATCCATCGAGCTTGACCGTGGTAACACAAAGAGATCTAGGAAGCTCCACAGATGCCATACTGGGCAGAGACAGGCAATAGCAGGATGGTGACGTAGCAGCAACAGACAACAAGTAAATAACCCACGACGGGAAGTAGCAGACAGTAAATAATGAACCTGCTATGGGGTAGTAGCAGCAACAGGGATCTGACACATCAGATCAGAAGGACCCGTACTTGGGCAGAGATAGATGAAAAGAACCTACGCCGTCATGAGGAAATCAATAATCCTTCATGAGGTGCAGGCAGAAAAAGAACCGGAGACGTAGGAGACTCTCAACGTGAGAGATCTATGGCTGTCCAGAAGAGTAGATTACCCGCTAGGAGAAGAGGAAGGATGGAAGTGGTGAAGAAGGAAGAAGATGGAGGTGGAGAGGGAGGGGTGGCGACAGTCGATGGGTGGGGGGGAAGGTGCTACGGCGACAATAGGAGGTGGGGGTGGGGATAGGGGCGACAGTGGGTGGTGGAGGCAGAGGGGCGGCGTGTGGTGGTGGGGCTGGGCAGGGCAGGTCGGCGGCATTGGGGGGTGGGGTTGGTGGCTGCCGGGGGGGCGCTTCAGGGCTTGGGGGCAGGGTGGGAAGAAAAATCGAGGACCGGGCCTGCTCTTGATACCATATAGATAAACCAATGCTTGTTTATTGAGTGAGTATAACAGTGTACAATGCAGTCTCTTATATAAACAGAAGAGAACAGAGACTAAAGCAGAGGTGAGCAATATAAGACTAAACTACAGAAGTAAACAACATAAGTGACGCACAAGCTATGCACATGACACTCAACAAAACATAACAGAAACAACATATCTCTATATAAGCATTATTCTAATTTATATTTGGCATTGTTCAGTATATTTTTTTGGTAGCGCAATGATGACCAATCAATACTATATTTATATTTGCAACAAAATGTGACAATGTTGCCTAGAAGTGGATTTTTTTTTAAATTTAAATGCAAGTGGAGGAAAAAAATGAATTGTATGTGGCAAAAGGATAAATGCAAGTGGTTGGGTGGTGGGTGTTGAACGAAATGATTGTCTTTATTGCAACAGTTGAATGTATGCAACCATACAACATGCTATCATGCAACCACATTAGTAAGTTTTTTTGCCCTGACGACTATGCCGCATTATGTTATATATTTTTCAATATATTGTCATTGTTTACTTAGCACTGTAATGAAACATTTAAGTACCGGTTTTTGACTTAGCAGAAAAATGTAAAGATAATTTTTTCTAGTCAGACATTATTACAGTCTAGAAGTGAAAAGAAAACATTTTCATAATTTTCTTAAAATGGGATGCACTATGCTAGTTTATTTTCGGTCTATTTATTAATTGATTCTGGTACTACATTCAACACAATTGAGTACTCTATTTAGACTTAGCAGCGAAATGCATAAAATATATTTGTATTCGGGTTTATGCAGCTGAGAAGTGGAGAAAAAATGAAAAAAAAAGCATATGTTTATTTATGGCAGAGAGAATAAATATAGTTAATTGAATAATGAGTTGTTGGCGCATAATTATGTTTGTTGCAACATGTAGCAGACGTACTAACCGCTTTATCACCTAAAAGGTTGTGTCCCAGTGTTAAAAATGGATATGCACTACTTTCCGAAATAGAAATGTGAGTATTAGTGGAAGTGGTGTGTTCTGAATAATTTCCCTCATTCACACCTAATACATTAATTCAACTCTGTAATACTGTGCTTAGTATGTGTCTTCAGCTCGTTATATCTAAACCATGCTCGGTTTATCAGAAAAGCTAACAAAATGTCACCGTTTTCTTTTGAAGTGTCCGTCCGTTTGCCCAGACGTCACGTACTCGCGCATCACATGGCGGATCTTTATCCACCGTCGGCTCTTTTTCTGAAGCTCCTCTCGACTCTTGCCGACTTGTCCTCTACAAGGCACAGCAGAAAGGCGCGATGGATTTCTACTCTCCTAGACTTCCCACTCTTTTCACTCCCTCATCTACCACCACGCGTCCTCACGAGAACCCTGCTGCACTTGGGTGGCGGACGGCGACGCAGACGCCAGTATCCCGGAATCCCCATTCGATCGCTCAACTGCTGCAGTACTCCCCGGCAATACCTCTACTCACGAGAATCGCGCTGCCTCTCCTAGTCGCCCCGCTTTTCTTCGCTCTCCCCGCTTCTCTTTAAGTAGCTGATGGCTGGTGGCGGGGGCCGCCGGAGGAGAAGGCTTGTGGACAAGCTGAAAGCACTGCTGAGGAGGAAGGACAAGAGTGAGAAGGAGAAGGAGCAGCAGCAGAAGCAGGAGGAAGAGGAAGACCCGGTGGCGGTAGTGGTAGACGGCTCGGACATCAGGGAGTTGGTTGGCAACGAGGAGGTGTTCAGCCAGTATATCGACAAGAAGTTTCAGGAGCTTGACGTGAACCACGACGGCAAGCTGTCCGCGTCGGAGCTTCAGCCTGCTGTAGCAGATATCGGTGCTGCCCTCGGCCTCCCTGCCCAAGGGGCGTCACCGGACTCTGACCAGATTTACTCTGAGGTATCCATTTTTTTTCATAGAGTAATGTAGGCAGTCCTTTTGGCACCTAGAACTACGTTTGCTACTATTAGCCATGGAAACAGAGGCATGCCCAGTTAGCTCCAACGGTAATTAACACAAGGAGTATAGTTAGGATAGTTTGTTGTATTATTGAGGTATTTCAAAGCTCGCTAGTCATGTAGCATTCTTACTTTCTAAAGTAAGATAAGAAGCATCTACTTAAGGTGAGTGGAGATCAAAGGCCATGTGGGCCTTGCAGAGGTACAAGAATATCGGGCTGACTGGACTTGCTTGTGTATTCAACTTTGTCTAATTAGAAACATAAGTATTTCCACCAATTCGCCACGCCTGGCCCAATTTTTTTTCCAAATCATTATGATTTCTTTCTCGAACTATTTTGTACCTTTTTTTTACTCTTTTTTTTTCTGCTTGGAAACCCAATGTCGCACAACATTTATATGATTTCTTTCTCGAACTATTTTGTACCTTTTTTTTTTACACTTTTGTTTTTTCTTCTTCTTGGAAACCCAATGTCGCACAACATTTATTGGTTGAATATTATTCATTTATTTTCCATTCTTACTCTTCATCTTAACTATTTTTGAAGCCATCAATTACCTTGAGGCGCTTAAACATCGTTTTGGCTATCTCATTCAATACAACCCAAACATCTTGTACTTTATCGGGTACTTTTTGATTTAGTGGATATATAACTGTTATCTGATCGAATATGGTTTGCAATCAGTCAAATTTGGGTGCTATCTAATTGAATACCTAATTGGATACATTTGCTATTCGTGCGGATACACTGCCGAGCTTTTGTCCTTTTCGAAGCCAATCAAATCACATGCTTTTCTACTCGATTATACTTATACTCGTTTGAATGCCTTTCCTATTTAGTCGAGTACACTTGTATCTGACGAGATGACTCTTTTATGCGATCAAATATTTTTCAAGTTTTAACATTTATGGCCACTTACAAGAGTAGTTTTTATGTCACTCCTCGATTCTGTTGGTTGAGTACAACGTCTTTATGCTTTTTGGAACGAGAAGGGGAGTTAATAAAAGAGGAAAAAATTATTGAACATGGATGTCTCTTCATTTAATTTTCTTTCTATATAAGGAGATATCTCAAAATTACATATGTATTGAATTCCACCAATGTCTCCTTGTTGTGTGTGAGTTGACTGCTCTTGCTCTCTTCTTCTTCTTCTTCTTCTTCTTCTTATTCTTCTATGTGACTATTGTTTGACCTCCACCTCGAATAGCCTCCACTACTTTCCACCTCCCATCTTGCAATCATTGTGCAATCTGTAATTTTGGATGATGTATATATTAGTATATACACTTTACTGCTTTTCTTTACTTAGTGTATTTGCTTATTTCTCTTTATTCTCTTCTTCTCTTTATCCCATATTGCTCATCTCTAAATATTGTACACTCTCTTGTCTTATAAAAGAGAGACCATTGTATTCTTTTTAGATCATCCAATAATAAGCAATCTCGTTGCCAACTTCTAGATGGTATTAGAGCAGGCCGATCCACCTTAAACCTAATCCCTCTCTCACCCCAACCCTAGTCACCATCTTCTCCACCAACCCTAGCCGCCGCCACCCCCACCTCTTTTTTTTCCTGCCGCTACAGTATCGCTACAGTACCGCCGCTACAGTACTGTCGCCCTCCCATCCAATCTCTCCACCAACCTCCTTCTTCCCTTCTCCCATCCTTGTGGCCTAATCCACCACAGGCCCCTCCGTCTAGCTCCGTTTCTCTTTCTGAAATCTCCGGACAGCCTCGGTAACTTTCCAGTTCTGGCACGTTGACGGAGTAACGGGCTTCATCCTCTCTGTTTGCCTGCGCCTCATGGTGGAGTGACTGATCCTCCATGTTGGCGTAGGTTTTTCTTTTCATCTGCTGCCCCTACGTGGGTTTTTCTAAGATCCATGCGTGGATCTTCTACCTTCTACTACTAGTCCATGTGTTAGACTTCTGCCTCTGACTGCTGACTACTACTGCTCTCTACGCCTGTGCTTCTGCCCCTGACTGCACCTTCCGATGGCGACTCCGGATCTTCTGCGTACTCTGTGTGTTACTACTGTGAAGTTGGATGGCTCCAACTATCACCTCTGGGCAGCTTCCTTTGAACTCTATGTTAAAATACAAGGGCGCTATTCTCATCTATCGACCAAGGGACCGGACGATCCCACTGCTGATGCTGATGACAAGACCAAGCAGGCCTATGATCTCTAGTCCAAGGAGGACTATGGTGTTATGACCTAGATGGTCAACAGCACCGAACCGAAGATCAGCCAGTCTCTCCTTCGTCTGAAGACTGCAAAGGATATGTGGGACCAACTCTCCCACGTATACTCTCACCAGCAAAATCCAAAGAAGGTGTTTGAGATCTTCAAGCAGCTGGCCAAGCAAGAGTTTTCTACTATTGATTCTATCGAGGACTACTAAAACAACTGTTGTGCTCTCTGGGATGAATTTTAGGTGTACCATCCACTTTCTGCCGACATCACTGAAATCCAGCGTCAACGGAACGAACTTCAGCTTGTACAGTTCCTCGCTGGTCTACCCTCCTCCTTCGCCGAAATTGTTGATCAGATTCTCTCAAGTGATCCTCTGCCTACACTGCGAGATGTTTTGAAACGTGTTCAACGTCTACCTTCTGTATCTCAGTCTTTGCCTGACACTTCTGATGGAGCGGCCCTTGCTGTTCGCACAAGTGACTCCTCTCGTGGCTACGGTCGAGGACGGGGCCGTGGTCGTGAGCGCTCCTCTGCACCTGGACGTGGCTCTGGTACTGAGACTACTAAACCACGCTTCTGTACTTTCTGCAAGCGCACAAATCACAATGAAGATCGCTGTTGGATCAAGCATGGCAAGCCAGCCTGGGCAAACCAAGTCACTACAGATCAACATGAGACTACCACTACCTCTACTGCTCCTTCTGCTGATTGGATCCGGTCGGAGTTCGAGAAACTTCTTCAGGCTCGTCTTGCTTCTTCTGCTGAAGCCTCTACTGACGGGAGCGCTGCACTTCTGACCCAGTCTGGTAAAAATTCATGGGTGATTGATTCGGGTGCGACATCCCATATCTCTGGAAATCCTGCGTTATTTTCTAACTTACATAATACTTCTATTATACCTCCTGTTACACTGGCTGATGGGTCTAAGACACCTGTTACTGGCATTGGTGATATCTGCACTCCTGGTTGCCTGCCTCTGCGGTCTACTCTTTATGTTCCGAAATTTCCTATAAATCTGTTATCTGTCAATAGAACTGTAAAAAGTCTTTGTTGCTCTATTATCTTTGACCCGGATGGTGTTGTGTTTCAGGATCTGCGCACGAGGGCGACGATTGGTTCGGGCCATGAGGGACCAGATGGGCTATATTACTTGGACGTTCCAAAGACCGCAGTATATCTGACATCCTCTGTGACAGGCATCCAGTGGCACTACCGTCTGGGACATCCTTCTGCAGCGAAATTGAAACATTTACTTCCTGATGTTTTAGATTCTGTTTTTCATTGTGAGACTTGCCAATTGGGCAAACAGACGCGAGCATCTTTTTCTAAGAAATCATGTATTAGTTCAAAGCAGCCATTTGATATTATTCATGCTGATGTTTGGGGTCCTTGTTCTGTGTCCAGTATTTCTGGATTTCGCTACTTTTTGAGTTTTATTGATGATTTTTCTAGAACTACCTGGATTTTCTTGCTCAAGGACAGATCTACTATACTTGATACCATTACTGCTTATTTTGCTGAGATCCGTACCCAGTTTGCCAAACCTATCAATTTTTTTTGCATTGATAATGCCCTTGAATTCGTGCAAGCCTCGGTCAGCAACTTTTGTCGCAAACAGGGTACCATACACCAAACTTCTTGTGCCTACACTCCACAGCAAAATGGAGCCGCCGAACGCAAAAATCGACACCTCCTTGAAGTTGCTCGCACTTTGCTGTTTCATTACCATGTCCCACAATGTTTTTGGCCTGAAGCTGTTTCCACTGCATGTTACCTTATTAACCGCATGCCATCCTCTGTGCTTGGGAATCAAGTCCCTTATCAAATCCTGTACCCGGATGCACCCCTCTTTTCTGTTCCTCGTATCTTTGGGAGCACCTGTTTTCTCAAAAATCTTCGTCCTGGTCTCACAAAACTTGATCCTAGAGCAATAAAGTGTGTCTTTTTAGGGTACTCTCACACTCAGAAAGGGTACCGCTGTTATGATCCCGTGTCAAAGAAATGGTTTGTATCTGCTGATGTTGTTTTCTTTGAGCACATGCCTTTCTACTCCTCTGCCGGGTCTACCCTTACATCAGATTTATTAATGGAGACACCTCTACCTATGATTGATGATACTGATGATACTGCTCCTCCTGCTGAAAGTCCTCTGAAAGTTTATCAACGAAGACAGAAGACAACAACTCCCTCTATGGCCCCTCCAGAGTCTTTGTCCTCCGTGCCAGATCAAACACCACCACAGGTATACTCTGACTTAGATGTTCCTATCAGTTTGAGGAAAGTAACTAGAGCTTGTACTAAACATCCTATTGGCAATTTCTGTACTTATGATCATTTGGGAACTAATTTTGCAAATTTTACTGCTGGTCTTTCTGCTGTCTCTGTTCCTAAAAATGCTTCTCAGGCTCTTAAACATCCAGCTTGGCGTCAGGCCATGGAAGCGGAAATGCAAGCTCTTACTGATCGCAATACTTGGCAGTTAGTCGATCCTCCTACTGATTGTTCTCCAGTTGGCTGTCGTTGGGTGTTTACTGTTAAATATCAACCAGATGGCACGGTTGAGCGCCTCAAGGCTAGACTTGTTGCCAAGGGCTACACGCAGACTTATGGGGTCGACTACTTTGAGACTTTTTCACCGGTGGCTCAGTTGAATTCCGTACGCATTCTTATTTCTGTTGCTATTAATTCTGATTGGCCCTTATACCAGTTGGATGTGAAAAATGCGTTTCTGTATGGGGATTTACATGAGGAGGTCTATACGCAACAACCTCCAAGATTTGTGCTTCAGGGGGAGTCTTCCAAAGTCTGCAGGTTGCGGAAAGCTATCTATGGTTTAAAATAGAGTCCCCGTGCTTGGTTTGATAAACTAAGTACCATTCTTCAGAAGTTTCTTTTTCGACGCTCCCAGTCCGATCATTCTGTCTTCATTAAAAACACTACTGCTGGCCTTGTTATTCTGATTGTATATGTTGATGACATTATTCTCTGGGAGTGATCTTGACGGTATTCAGGCTACTAAGTGTTATCTGGAGAAACACTTTGTCACCAAAGACCTTGGGACTTTGCGTTACTTTCTTGGGATTGAAGTCTCTAGATCTGCTTCTGGTTTATGCTTGTCTCAACGTAAATATGTTCTGGATCTTCTTTCTGACACAGGACTTCTGCTAGTACTCCTCTGGATCCAAATACTAACTGGGACGATGAGAACTCTCCTGCCTATCCTGATCATCATCATTATCGCCGCATGGTTGGCAAGCTTATTTATCTTACTGTTACTCGTGCTGATATTACTTCTGCCGTTGGGCTTGTTAGTAGATATAGAGATATGTGACACATATCTCTATAGTAGGTATCTGGATAAACCCCGTCAATGTCACTGGGATGCCGTTTGCCACATTCTCAAATATCTGAAGAGTGATCCTGGGAAAGGTTTGCTATATTAAAACATGGTCACTGTAAGCTTGTTGGATATTCGGACTCTGACTATGCCGGGAGTAAAATCGACCGACGCTCCACCTCTGGCTACTGTACCTTTGTAGGAGGAAATCTTGTTACTTGGCGAAGCAAGAAACAAATTGTGGTTGCTCGCTCAAGTGCTGAAGCAGAATATCGCGCCATGGCGCATACTACTTGTGAGCTGTTCTGGATTCAGAGCCTACTGAAGGATTTTGGCATTTCTAACTCTTCTCCTATTCCGATGTACTGTGACAACAAAGCTGCCACTTTTATTGCCAGTAATCCTACTTTTCATGAGTGAACAAAACATGTTGAGGTTGACTGTCATTTTGTTCGCGAAGCTGTCTTATTTGGCCAGACATCTACTCCCTACATACATACTTCTGATCATGTGGCTGACATCTTCACCAAGATTCTTCCGAAGACGAGATTCCCTGCTATGACATCCAAGCTGGGCATGATTGACATCTACACTCCAACTTGAGGGGGAGTATTAGTATATACACTTTACTGCTTTTCTTTACTTAGTGTATCTGCTTATTTCTCTTTATTCTCTTCTTCTCTTTATCCCATATTGCTCATCTCTAAATATTGTACACTCTCTTGTCTTATAAAAGAGAGACCATTGTATTCTTTTTAGATCATCCAATAATAAGCAATCTCGTTGCCAACTTCTAGAGTATAAGAGCCAACTAACGGTTAGACTTGCTATCCTGTTGGCATGGAGAAATAGGACCTTAGTTATTTGATGGCGATTGAACGTGGGAGAAAGAACAATGACTAGCTTGTACACATGCACAACATAATTTGTCTTCTCGACAATGATCATTCTGACACGCTTTTACCTCAGGCTCAACTTTCCAAAACTCTTTCGATCGGTATAACTTTTTTGCTTGCTAGTTTTTGTATTGCAACTTTACCTAGACTAGTAACTAATTGCTCTACTTTTTAATATAGTTAAATATGCGAACTATATGTTTCTTGACATTTTGTATGGAATCATTGGTTCACCCTTTAAGTTTTTCACGAAACCATTTTTGGTACTCTTTTGCAACTCTTCCATTTCAACATAATAAAGTTTCATGTGGAAATAGTTTTATTATGCTCCACTAACAGAATTAGGTTGTGTGGTTGAGGCACTTGTTTTTCATTTTTTTCATATAAATAAAAAAATCCTTAAATACCATGTACAACATGTTGGTTTACAAGTCATACCATTGAAATGATTTACGTAAAGCATGCTATATTGACTTATGTACGTCAGTCCACACAACTACTAGGTTTCAACTAGCAGTCACTCATCTGGTGCAATACATCATGGTTAGCGCTCCTTCCCCACATACACTCTTAATTGTATAAGATTTTTCTTTTCAAGTTTATCTATGTGTTGGTCAGTGTAATATAATGAAAAATAATGATTAAAGTATAATACATTAAATAAGTTTTGGAAATTCTTGATTTATCTGTAAGGGTTAGGGTGCACAATGTGTGTACCCCGTATATTTTTAAAGAGAACAATTACATAGTTCACATAGAATAGGAAAATAACAAGTGAATATAAAGAATTTAAATAAAATACTATTTAACACTCTCCCTCAAGTTGGAGCATAGATATCAATCATGCTCAACTTGTCCACAAGAGAGCTGAAATGTTTCTTGGCCAGCAGCTTTGTGAAGATATCAGCAACTTGGTCCTTTGAGCGAGTGAAAGGGGTGCAGATGCGACCAATCAAAAATAGATTCTCTGATAAAGTGGCAGTCAACTTCAATGTGCTTGGTCCGCTCATGAAAGATAGGATTATTTGCAATAAAAATAGCTGCTTTATTATCGCAATGCATAGGAATAGGAGCAGAAGATCCCACATCAAGTTCTTTTAGAAGAGACTATACCCACAGAAGTTCACACGCTGTATGAGCCATAGCACGGTACTCGGCCTCAACACTAGATCTAGCAACAACATTTTGCTTTTTGCTCCGCCAGGTAACTAGATTTCCACCAACAAAAAGTCAGTAACCAGAAGTAGATTTTCTATCTATCTTACTTCCAGAATAGTCAGAATCAGAATAGCCTTCAAGAGAGCAATGACCATGTTTTCTATAGAAAAAGCCTTTACCGGGAGCTTTCTTTGTATATCTCAGGATATGACAGTGCTTCCCAGTGACACTGTCTAGGGTTGTCAAGATACATGCTAACAAGACCAACAACAGTAGAAATATCAGCTCTAGTGACAGTCAAATAGATTAGTTTGCCAACCAGTCTTCTATATCTCTTACTGTCAGGATACATGGGAGATTCGTCATCATCCCAATTTACATTAGGATCTAGGGGTAGGCCGAGCTCCAAGCATTCCAGTTTCCTGTAGAAGATTAAGAACATACTTTCGTTGTGATAGAACAAGAGCATTAGCAGTCCTGGAAACTTTGATCCCCAGAAAGTATCTCAGTTTGCCTAGATCTTTAGTGACAAAATGCTTGCATAAGTGGGCTTTAGTAGCATTAATTTAAGAGAGATCACTGCCAGATAAAATGATATCATCAACATACACAATTAGAACCACAATACCAGAGGATGTCTTTTTAATAAAGACAGAGTGATCAATATGAGATCTGAGGAAACCATAGGTAGACAAAATCTTGCTCAATTTATCAAACCAGGCACGTGGACTCTGCTCAAGTCCATAAATAGACTTTTTGAGGCGATAGACTTTGTGTGACCCCCCGAGCAACAAACCCAACTGGTTGCTCCAGACTTCGTCTTGGAGATCACCATAAAGGAAGGCATTCTTGACGTCCAGTTGGAAAAGGGGCCAATCCAGATTGATTGCCACAGAGAGCTGAACCCACACAAAATTTAGCCTGGTAACAGGAGAAAAAGTTTCAAAGTAATCAATACCATAAGTTTGAGTGTACCCTTTTGCTACTAGGCAGGCCTTCAAGCGTTCAACAGTTCCATCAGGATGATACTTGACAGTGTACACACAACGACATCCAACAAGTTTGCAATCAGAAGGAGGATCAACCAGATCCCAAGTACCTTTGTCAGTAAGAGTAGCCATCTCCTCAGTCACGACATGTGTCTAGGTCGTACTCTGTAATGCGTCATGAACATTTTTAGGGACAGAAACAACAGAGAGAGCAACAACGAAATTACTAACATGAACACTCAGGTGTGCAGTAGAGACATAGTCAACAATATTATGAGATGTACATGATCGAGTGCCTTTCCTGAGAGCAATAGGTAAATCTAGATCAGAAGTTACCTCGGCAGGGGCAAGGCCTTCTGAAGGAGAAGATTGGTTGTCTGTGGGGGGGTCTTGAGCATGAGTAGACTGCGGTGGCCGATTCCTACGTTGGTAAACAATAAGAGGAGACGTAGTCTCAACAGGCTGCAAAACAGATGTGGAGTCACTAATAATGGGCAGAGGCGCTGCAATGAGATTTGAACTCAACATGTTCCCCTTAGTAGAGTAGTATGGAGTGTCCTCAAAGAAAACTACATCACTTTTCATGAACCACTTTTTAGTAACAGGACAATAGCAACGATATCCTTTCCGAGTCGGTGAGTATCCCAGAAAAATACATTTTTCAGCTCGAGGAGACAACTTGTCCCGAGTCGGTCACAGCAAACGAACAAAACAAGTCGACCCAAAAATCCTTGAGGTACAGAAAACAGAGGAAGATGGGGTTGTAGTACTTGTACATGAATTTTATTTCCAATAACAGACGAAGGCATACGATTTATCAGAAAATAGGCAGTAAGAACCGCTTCTGGCCAAAAATGTTTTGGAACATTAGAATGCAGCATGAGAGTTCTAGTAACTTCAAGTAAATGCCTATTTTTCCTTTCATCAAAACCGTTCTGTTGGGATGTGTAAGCACTAGATGTCTGAAGAATTGTACCCACAAAACCACAAAATAATTCAACATTTATTTGAACAAATTCTAAAGCATTATCAGTACGCAAGATTTTAACAGGCATAAAAAACTGGGTTTTAATTTCAGCAAAGAAGAACTTAATAGTAGGCAGGATTTGTGATCTATCTTTCATCAAAAACAACCAGGTAGCACGGGAGTAATCATCAATGAACAAAATAAAGTATTTATTGCTTGACAAACTTGGAAGATGACAAGGACCCCATACATCAGCATGAACCAAATCAAAAATATTTTTGCTACCAATCTATTTTTTGGCAAATACAGTTCTGGACTGTTTGCCTAATTGACATTGCCTCGCACTGAAAACTGTGCGTGCCTACACCAGAAATAACACGTTTTAATTTATCAGCTGACGGATGCCCGAGTCTAAAATGCCATTGTAATGCAGAGACAGAAGACGACAATGCTGAAGCTAGAGCTGTAGTGCCAATCCGTTTCAACTGATCCAAGTAGTAGAATCCATCAAGTCCTTCATACCCCCCACCAATTTTCATCCTCGTGCGAAGGTCTTGAAAAACACAAGTACCCGGTACAAAGGTCAGACTGCAGTTCAGATTACGCACAATTTTACTGACAGACAACAAGTTTAGCAAAAAATTGGGCACATATAAAGCAGATCGCAGAAGAACTTGAGCACATCTATATCCAATTCCAGACACAGCAGATTGCCAGATTTGGATCCATCAGCAAGCATAACGACATATTTAGAACAAGGCTTAGACAGTCTATAAAAAATAGAACGATTGCCAAAGATATCGGAAGAAGCTCCAGAGTCAATCACCCATTTGGTATTACCAGCGCTAGAAGAGGGAGCACTCAAGAAGGCAAAATCACAACCAGTGTAAGTTGCAGCGTGAGCTCCTGATTCAGCAAAAGTTGAGGAAGCACTGGTCTTTTCAAGTAGGAGACGTTCCACCTCAGAGTGGATGAACTTAGCAGTGGAGGAGCTTGAGGTAGCAACAGAAGGTGACTGAGAAGCGCCCTCAGACGCAACATTGGCCCACGCAGGTGTGCCATGTTTCTTCCAACATCTGTCTTTAGTATTGTTGGTGCGACCACATAAGTCATAATACTGCTGAGCAGTGACACCTCCAGAGACATCAGCAGATGAGCCACGACTAAGGGAGCTACGGCCAAGCGACCCACATCCCCGTCCAGGAGCAGAACGATTGTCCGGAGGTCGACCGCGACCCCTACCACGACCACGGCCAGACATAGCAGCAAGAGCAATAGTGTCACCAGTGTCAGAAGGCAGATCCGATGAGGAAGCCGACAGTCGTTGTAGACGCTGAAAAGCACTCTCCAACGTGGGTAAAGGATCACTGGCGAGGATCTGGTCAACCACGCCAACATATGAGTCAGGAAGTCCGCATAGGAACTGGACAACCTGGAGTTTCTGCCGTTGTCGCTGCATCGTGGCTAAGTCGGTAGATAAGAGATGAAGATTCTCAAGCTCAGCCCAGACGCCTTTGAAGGTCGAAAAGTAGTCAACAATATTGGGCCCAGTGAAATGCAGGCGGGCCAGCTGTTTGTTCAGGTCAAACACCTTTTTCGGATTCTTACTATGTGAGTAGGTGTTGGCCAGTTGATCCCACATCTCCTTGGCAGTCTGGAGACGAAATAGAGGTTAGCTAATGCGAGTTTCACTACTGTTCAGAATCCATGTCATCACTATCGAGTCATCCTTGGCCCAATCATCGTAGATCTTTTTATCCTTGGACTCGGCAGTATTGGACGGAGCAGGAGGCGGAGCCTGAGTCAGATGGGAGTGCTTGCCTTGGGACTTTCCAAAGATCTCTATGGAGCAAACCCAGTGTTGATAGTTGCGGCCATCTAGCTTTATAGTAGTCACCTGACGACGAAAATCATCATGAGAGGAGGCCATGATCGAGACTGAGTCCAAAAAAGCAGAAAACAACAGCAGTAGTCAGAACCGCCTAGATCCTCCGGCTAGGCGGCAACAGGCAGATAAGAGCAACTGGAAGGACCGGTTTACATGAAGACTACGCTGAGGCACAACAGAGAACCCGACAGCTCAAGGGCCGATGCGTGCAGAGAGTAGGGCTCCGAAGACCCTCAAGATGAACAGCCGGAGGCGGCAAGGAATGGTGCGGGCGACACTAGCAAGCCAAGCCCGCACGGGGAGGGCTTTCGGCGGCAACAACCGACCGCACGACGATGTGCGGGAGCAACAACCGGTGGGCGGCGGGGGGGGGGTGAGGAGCCGCCGGGGAGAGAGAGGGGGGCGGCGGCTGCGGGGAGGGTGGCGGCTAGAGCACATGCTCTGGTACCATCTTGATTCGTCTGTAAGGGTTAGGGTGCACAATGTCTGCACCCCGTATATATACAAAGAGAACAATTACATAGAGGTTCACATAGAATAGGAAAATAACAAGTGAATATAAAGAATTTAAATAAAACACTATTTAACAGAAATTATACTAATAAAAGATGGGAAACAAATATAATATGTTCAAAGATAGATATTATCAGCTGAAACCCCTGCTTGTGTATTGTTTATACATAGGGATTAGTAGTTGCCTTCATTAGAGTTGCATGGCTATAAATATTCTATTTATTATAGAAAGTACTATGAACTATCAACATATATCTATGCATGGTACTGTTGTATTTGTAATAGATGGTATTGTTGTTATTTCTGGATATCTACCATTGTCTATACACTTGGAAACTGTTGCTGAGAGTTATTTAGTTATTATTTTTATTATTAGTTTGTAATATGGGCCTAAGTGTTTTGGCCCATTAGGGTTGGCTTATGTCTGAACGCTTCCCTGTCCTATATATAGTAGGGTTTCTTTTATTCAATACAACAAGTACCCGTCTTCTATTATTCCAGATGGTATCAGAGCAGCGACCCTGAGCCGCCGTACGTGAGGGAGAGAAGGGAGACATGTAGCCGGCGGGCGGCCACCCTTCTTCCTTGTGGGTCGGCTGCCCGCATGCTGTTCCATCTCCGTAGCTCTTGTTTCTCCAATTTTATTTTCCGCTGCTCCTATCTATTCCTATGATCGTTCTTGTCCATCATTGATCCTTGATAGTTGACGACCGTCAGATCTGCTGCCCATTGCCCAGTCGCCGATCACCCTTCCTCCGCGTCGCCGCTGCTACCAACCCTATTGCCCGCTACCCTTCCTGCCACCGTCGCCTCTAACCCGTTGTTGCCTCGCGTCTGTCCTGCCGCCAAAGTGACTGCCGTCCCTAACTCCATGCGCCGCCACGGCCTTGTTGCTGCCGTAACTACTCCCTGCTGCCTTGCCGCCGCCGTTGGTCCTCCATATTGCTGCCGCGCAGCGCCACACGCTACCATCCTGCTCCTCGCCGCCAACCTACCCCCGTTTGAGTCCGTCGCTGCCTGATGCCCTACGTGATGCGCCCATGCCGCTCCGCCGCCCTGATCTCCACTTGAAGTTGCTGCCACATGATATTTGTTGCCACCAAACCGTGTTGCTGCCTTGCCACCGTTGCTGCAATAAGCCGCCATCTTCACCTTCTACTGCCTGTTGTCGGCCCTCCTAATTGCCTACTGCCGCCAAAGCTAGCCAAACTGAGACTAGCCACCGCTCTTCACTGCAACCAAACAACCCCACATACATGGCTTATCTCTCCTATACATATTTTTCTACTGCCCCCCATATACACATTACATATTTGAGCTAATCAAATCTATTTTTTTAGCCTAATCGGATTTTTGTAGGGGTTTCGCCCCCGCACCCCCGAATTTGTTGCCCTACGGGCTAAACAAATCCTCTTTTCGGGCCGGAGAGAGATCTATTTATTTTTCTACCCGAATCTACCTAATCGGGTCATTTTGCACCTTAATCTCGCATTATCAGTTACCTCCTCCACATATTTGCCTATACAACCATTGCCTCTACCATTGCTTTTGACTCTCCACTCCAACCACTCTCTTGATTCTTTTCGTGGTTGGCGTGAGGGGGAGAATAGAGGATGAAGAGTAGAGGGAAGAGATGAGATGCGAGGAGAGATGAAGGAAGAAGAAATGAAGAATTTAGTTATGCAGTTATGTGCATCTTCATGCCACGTTTTACTGTTGTTCTATGGATCTCGTGCTACATATACTACATGATAGTTTTGCTGCTATGTGTCATCATCTACCTCGACTGCTGCTATGAAGTTACATATTGGGACGTCATTGTTTCTTCTTGTGCTATGATTAGCACATTTTACTTGCTGCTATCTATCTGTCCGTGCTTAGTTTGCACGTTGATTTTTCTACTGTGGACCAACACTCTTTGGACTTTGACGTCTGCTACTGTGGTTGATACTATATGAAGAGGGAACATGATGAAGATCTTTGTTGCTGACTTTACATGGAGATTGCATATTGAACTTAGTTATTTGTTAGCTACTTTGTCCATTGGTCTTATATCTGCCTACGTCGTCGACTGTTGCTTCTGTGCGCCAACACTTCTGGCATGTCCGTGTTTTGACACGTTGAATCTCTTTTTGTCCATGCCTTGTGTGCATGTCGACTCCCTACTTTATGCTTCTGTGTGCCAACACTTAGTGGCTCGTTTGTGCTCTGTTTTGCACGTTGACCTGTCCGTACTTTATTTGTACGTTGACTACTGCTGCTACCGTGACCCAACTCTCTCTGGGCTGAGACGTTAGTGATGAGATGAAAACCATGTTGCTTTGATACTTACTTCTGCTCCAAATGATTGTGTTGCTGCTTGATTCTGCTCCAGATGGTCGAGAAGCTTCTACGACCTACTTGCTTGGAGTATCTACTTGAGGGGGAGTGTCTTAGTGTTTTGAGTGCTTATTTGTAATATTGAGGGGGAGAAAATTCTTGTATGGGCTAGTTTATCATTTTATTTTTGTTTCTTTGTTTTTAGTCCAACTTTCTGTTTGCAAGCTGATTTGGGATTCTCCCAACTTAAGCTTGAAGGGGGGGTGTTGAGAGTTATTTAGTTATTGTTTTTATTATTAGTTTGTAATATGGGCCTAAGTGTTTTGGCCCATTAGGGTTGGTCTTATGTTTGTACGCTTCCCGGTCCTCCTATATATAGGAGCAGGGTTTCTTCTATTCAATACAACAAGTAGCCGTTTTCTATTATTCCAAAGTTATGTCCTAAATTGTGTCAGTGTTTATGCTGCAAATTGAATGTTGTAAATTCTTATACATGCGAAGATACTGTTATCACAATTATCATATGTTCATTGGTAGTATGCAAAGAAACTTATGCACTCCCACACATTCATAATGAAAATGCATATCTATCTCCATCCACAGTGTCTATAGTAACAAACATTGCTTGCAGCTAGTAAGATGACTATGTCGTTGCTATCTGACACCATTTTTTCTGAAATTTAGTACAAATGGGAATGGAAACCCATTTTTGGGGAACGTCTTGTTTTTGTGTGGATATTTTAATAATATGTGAAAAATTCATTGCAAATCGTGGGAATGGGACATGTCATATTAGGTTACTATTCTTTACCACTTAAAACAGGGCTGAAAGTCATGACATGGAACCGAAACAGCGTTTAGGTTGCAAGTATGTAATGACTACTGAACGCCATATATATTTATACACTGAATTTTCTAATCATTGGAGCTGCGGAAAATAATAGGTGTGCTGTATTTCTTATAAATAGATGGCAAATTCCCTTCCTCTATATAGAAGAGGAGGCAAGTACAAGGAAACGAACTTGATAGAGTGTCTATTTAATTAGTGTTTTAGTCTTTTACTTAAGTTCTGTTTGGTCTAATTGTAACATGGGCCCAATTGTCTGTCTGTATGCTTCCCCCTTCTTCTATTTATAGGAAAGGGTGGTTGCCTCCTTTCTATCAAGCAATAAGAAAACCTACACGTAAGGGGTTCTTCCCCATCATATCGTTTTCCTCATGGTATCAGAGCAGCCGGTCCTGTGCTGCCCCCAACCCTAAGAGAGAGAGAGAGCACAAAGGAGAGTTGCCTCCCCTTGCGGGCGACCGCCGCCGCCGCTAGGCGCTGCTGATGGCTGCCCGCAGGGATTTTCCCATCCCTGCCTCTTTTTGGAGCCGCCTCCATTGAGTCGTCTCCATCTTCACCAACAAAATTTGCCCAATGATGTTGCTAGATCCAGATCTACAAGGACTGCCATGCCTCCGTCTGCCTTGCTTGCTAATGAAGTCACCGCTATCCTATTCACCACTGTCCATGTTTCCGCCACCATTATTGCTCACTTGGAGGAGCCATCGTTGCCTCCCTGTATGCTTCCGCCGCTGATCTACTCCATGCAACTACCCCTATTGAGATCTACTTCTACATCAAGGAAAAGATCTCTTATTTCTGCTGATATTGGGGATACATTGTCCCCATATTGCTATGGTGGAGATCCGGAAGGATTTCCCCCTCTTTTGTTGTTGTCTTCGGGGTTTTCTGCTGCTGTTCGCCGTCGACACAACATGTCTTTTCATCGACACGACGTGTAGGCGGTGTTCAACTTCTTCGCGACTGCGTTTGCCGATTTTGGACACGACGTGTCACTTTCAGACACAGTGTCGCTTTCTGACACGACATGTTATCTTTTTGACACAGCGTGCCAGCTGCTTCTGCCCCGAGCTTCTGTCAACTGACATGGCGTGTCCTTTCAACAACACGACGTGTCACCGACTTTTGCTGGCGCTGACTACTGCTACTGTCTACCAGACACGGTGTGTCGCCGACTTCTGCTAGCGCTGATTGCTGCTACTGTCTACCAGACACGGCGTGTCTCTTCACCGACACGACGTGTCGCCTGCTATTGCTGCTTCCCATGTCAACTCACTCAACGACACGACGTGTTCGCTGCTACCAATTGCTACGTCTTGGTGTGCTACAATGATTCTATCATATGACTGAGGTATCTATACATGGCGCATTAAGCCATCAAAATGAGGACAAAATGAAGATGATCAATTTTCCTTTTTCTTTTGTTCCAACGTTCTTTCTCTTACCAGCAACAATTATCTTCCCATTTTCAGCATTTTTATAATTTTGTTTACACCCCCAGTCTTCCAACCCCACATAACCTTTTTCCTACCTCAATACTTGTTCCACCCCTTTTTTGTACCTATTCATCCTGCCGAGTAACATTCTGATAGTATATCTCCTCTTTCTACCAAAGTTTACATTCTGTAGTCTTCTTTTTGTTCTTCTTGTCCTACCCCCATATACACTACATATTTGTGCTAATCGGATCCATTTTTTAGCCTAATCGGATTTTTGCAGGGGCTCCGCCCCCGCACTCATGGATTTGTTGCCTTGCGGACTAAACAAATCCCCTTTTTGGGTCGAAGAAAGATCCATTTATTTTTCTATCTGGATCTATGTAATCGGGTCATTTTGTACATTGACTCGCATTATCGGTTACCTCCTCCACTTATTGCCTACACAACCCTACCTCTACCGTTGTTTTTGACTCTCCATGCCGAGTGGTTTGCGTGAGGGGGAGAATAGAGGATGAAGAGCAGAGGGAAGAGATGAGATGGAGGAGAGATGAAGAGGAAATGAAGAGAATTCAGTAAGCTACTATATATATTTTCAAGCCACTGTTATGACTGATATATGGATCCTTCTGCTGCTATATGGTGTTCCTTTTGCTTCTATGTGGATCCTTCTTTTATTATGTGGGCTGTTCATGATTGTGTTGCTGCTATGTGGAGCTTTCTGCTTCTATTATTGCTTATTCATCATCTACCTCAAATGCTTCTATGAAGTTACATGCTTGGACGTCATTGATGCTACTTGTGCTATGATTAGCACATGTTACTTTCTGCTTTGTGCTTTTGCACTATCTCCTGTCCGTGCTCTATTCTGCACGTTGACTTTCTATTGTGGACCAACACTCTCTGGACTTTGACGCCTACTACTGTGATGGATATTTTATGAAGAGGGGAGATGATGAATACTTTTGTTGCTGATTTTACATGGAGCTTCTTCTACATTGCATATTGGAGTTATTTGTTTGGTTGCTACTTTGCACATTGGTATGCTCTCCGCATGCATCATCGACTTTTGCTTCTGTGTGCTAGTACTCCTTGGCTTGTCCGTGCTTTGCGCACGTTGACTCTCTACTTGTCCGTGCTTTGTTTGCACGTTGACTAATGTTGCTTCTTGTGACCTAACACTCTCTAGGACCTGTGATCCAACACTCTCTGGTTACTACTAGGACGACTGTGATGAAGATCTTGGTGCATGTCCGCTATTCTTTTTGTTGCTCTAGATGCCATTATGATGATCAAGAAGCCTCTATGCCTGCCGAAATATATGCTGCTTTGGAGCATCTACTTCAGGGGGAGTCTTTGAGTGCTCAAGTGTTTTAATGTAATGTTGAGGGGGAGAAATTTTTGTATGGGTATGGTTATCTTTTTATTCTATTTAGTCTGTCTGTTTGCAAGCTGACTTGGCATTCCCAAGCTCCAGCTTGAGGGGGAGTGATAGAGTGTCTATTTACTTCATGTTTTAGTCTTTTACTTAAGTTCTATTTTGTCTAATTGTAACATGTTCCCAATTGTCCATTGGTCCATTAGGGTTTGTCTAAGTGTCTGTATGCTTCCCCCTTCTCCTACTTATAGGAAAGGGCGGCTGCCTCCTTTCTATCAAGCAATAAGAAAACCTACACGTAAGGGGTTCTTCCCCATCATATCGTTTTCCTCAGAACTTAACCCTAATTGGACAATACAATCAAGCTCAAGAACTTGTTAATGAATAATATATATTGTTAAAGTGTCTATATTAGTCTATTAGTTAAATAGGCTAATTAGTTTAGTGGGCCTTTATATTCCGGCCCGTCTAGTTTAGATTACTTGGGACACAAGTCTCAGGGTTTCTCCCTTGCTCCTATATATAGGACAGGGGTGTCTAGTCTTGTAGCAATCTATTCCTATTCAATCAATCTCATATTTTAACATATATAATATCTAACACTCCCCCTCAAAGTAGAGAATGGGTGAAACACATATCCAACTTGGGCATACAAGACTCAATGAGATGCACGACCAATAGGAAATAAAAAATGTCACTCCCCATACAAGAATTTTCACTCCCACTTAAACATGACTCTTCAAATAATAAAAGAAACATATGATGACACCTCCTTTGAAATTATGCTCTGCAGGTTGTAAATACTTGAGTTAAAAAAAAAGATCTTCCGAAGTGCATTTGGAATGAAAATGATCATCAATCCGGAGCAGACAATCAAAGCACCATGACTATGCCATCTTTACTGGAAAGAAATGTGTGATTGGAATAAGCACAATCAACACATCCATGATGTAGAAGTAGAGGTATCTTGAAGTCGTTTGAGAAGTGTAACTAACTAGAGAAAAGTACCACAAACATGCATATTGTGGTGCGAACACAATGTGGTTGATGACTGTTCTATCGTGAATCTTTGGGGGCTTGATAGTATTGAAAGACGCCATCAAGAAAGTCGAAGTAGATCACTAGAAGCATCATCCCAACACTTGAGAAACAACATATGCAACTTGGAGAAGACATAAATAAAGTAGCTCGGTGAAGATAAAATTTGGACGAACATCAACCTTGCCTGTATAGTTTTTGCAAGCTAGATAGTTCCCGAAAAGTCTGAAAAATGACCATTCGTCGCATGAAAATGCAACAAGATTGCCACAACACTAACATCAAAGGAAACAAGAGGCTAGAATAAGAGCAACAAGCCACGTTTTGAAGTTTTGACACACTGGAATAAGCACAAAACGGCAATTCACATGCATATTGTGGCATGAACACGAAATAAAAAGCACAGTGCCATTGGAAAAGAGATACACCGATGATGAACTGGAAGCACATGCTTAGTGGGAATGAAGCTCCACAAAGACAACAAAAGATGGATGTGCGTAATTTAAGAAGATCCATGAAGATCAGAATAGCCTGAACTGATACATAACAACTCTCTCTTCTTTTTTCTTATACTTCCTCTTCTCTATCCCCCCTCAACCATGAAAAAAATCAAGAGATTGGTTGGAGTGGAAATGCATAAATAATGGTAGAGATAAGGATATGTAGGAAAATATATAGATGATTGGAACCGATAACTTGAGTCAATATGCAGCATGACCCAATCAACAGGATCTAGGTAGAAAAATAAATGAGTCTTTATGCGAACCAAAAAATAGAGTTGGTATGATTAGCTAGCAAATAGATCCAATTAAGGATCCAATTAGTAGTAGGCATAGTGTATAAGGCAACACAAGTATTGAGTGAAGTAAGCTATGTGTATGTATGGTTGTTTGGTAATATTATGAAGTGGTGGGCAACCGTGGGTAGTGATGGGTAACTGCGGTAGACAGGGAGGCAGCGGCGGTGGCAAGATAGTAGGAGGGTTGGTAGTAGAAAGCAATTTAGGCATGGCGGCGGTAGAGCTAGTAGACGTGGGCGGCGCTAGCGGCAGATGGATGAGTAGTGGGCGGCGGTAGTAAGCCAACAAGGAGGCGGTGAGGTAATAGCTGCAGCTAGAGGAGGGTTGACGACAACAGTAGTGGTGGCTGCCTGGCTACTGCCAGTGGTAGGGGCAGCTGCTGGTGCAGCCAGGCGGTGGTGGCTGGTGCCGCTCGGTTGCTTTTCCAGCTACCTGCGATCGACATCGGCTGCTACTACAGTCGGCAGTTGTTGTGCGGCTGCCTCTGGTGGGCCTTGATGTTGGCTGTAGTAGCCAGTGCCGATGCTTAGGCTGACTGCGGTTGCTGGCTGCATCCGGTGGCGACAGCTAGTTGGCTGGCTATTGTTGCTGGCTGGAGGAGATGCAGTTGGAGTTAGGGAGGACTTAGGGAAGGACAACTTAGACGTGACTCGGGGATGACAAATAACGTTGGTGATGGTCGGGAAGACAAGCATCAACACAGGGAAAATTGATATAGGAGGAAGACGGGAGGAGACAACCGTGGAGGCCAAAATGATCCCTGGCTGGCGGTCAAATCAGGAAGAGACGGTGGCTGCCGGCATGCGGAGGCTCTCTCTATTTTCTCCTCTCTAGGGTTTCCTAAGAGTGCTGCTCTTATACCATCCGCAAAATAAGATGTGTTGCATTTCTACATTTCTTATTGATAGACGGAAAATTCCACTCGGATATGTAGGAGAGGAGGTAGGTACAAGGAAGCAAACTTAACCCTAATGGGTCAAGACACTTAGACCCATGAACCTATTAAGTTTAACATCTAATAGGACTATATTTGAGTGAATCAACAATAGAACATAACTTGATTTTGGGCAATAATGTTGTCAATAGATGCAGTTCCAGGTTTATAAAGTAGGGATCACATAATATTTAGATGAAACACATTTGGCTTCAAAAATTTATAAATTGAAATTTACAGAAAATAATTACATATAAATGGAAAATAGAAAATATTGGTTTGGAAGGTAAGATACCCGGTTTCTATAAATATAATACCTCTAGGTAGCATTGCATTATGTTGAAGGTTAAACGTTCTTGGTTTTTGCAAATCCCATAAAAACAGATCCAACTGAAAAAATGCCAAAAATTTGGGATGATTCCACCTAAGATGTCTCTGCCAAATGTAATCCTAATTTTTGTATTTAGAACCTGATATAAAGTGTAGATATAGTATTTATAGCATAGATGCAAAAGAAGCCTTTCATTCATGAGTGAGGAGAGGCCTTCCCTCTGTCCTCAAAGCGATAGGCTAGGGGAGGAAGAAAACCCAGATGCCTTGAATAGGTAGATCAATCTAAAACATGAAGAAAAAGTAACTTACAATCCTAGGGAAAAATAAACAGATAAGCACGAGAAAACAAGAAAAAATAATTCACTATGCCGGTCTACTCTTCGGGAAATCTGAAATGGATGCTACTCCAGTGTTGATACACACTTCAGTATAAAGACAATTGATACTCTTGCATATGCAAATATCCCATAGTCGGGTTTCATTATATCTACTATCATGAAAATTAATATCAAATAATTCTTCATTCATGAATCACTATTACATGTAAAACTCTACTCTGGCTCCTCTTATTGAAGAAAAAATTTCATTTGCTTGCATGCACACTCTTAATAGAGCAACGATAACAACACTCAACTCTCGGTAGCTGAATGTCAGACTATTATGCCACAAAGACAAACCAGTACATGTTCTGATGAAAGTATTCCAAAGCCATTGAAATTGGTGAAAGGTCCACCGAAACTCCTACCTATAGAAAACTTGCCATTTAGACTGATGCACCAATCAGAATCGAGGATGTAATAAAAAATATTCTGATGGATGGTACCTATAGTATAATTACTTCTTGTAAAGCTGTTTTGATCAATGTGCATACAGGTGGGCATGATCCTAAGTGGTATGTAAGTTATTCTCTTTTTATGTGTTTGGTGAACACTTTTAGAATGAGAAACATTTATTGATGCTATTCATATTTGCTAGTACGAAAAAAGACTTAAAGGTATATCTTAGCATGTTTAATCCTCTACTTATTACATGGATATTCAACTGTGAGAATGATTGAAATAATTCATATGTCATACCGTCGTTGTAAACTAATTAAGACTTGTTAAATAAGTGGTTTACAATTAGTAATCATATCGTAATTAGGAAAACAATTAAAAATAAGTAAATTGTGATATGTTAATCTCCTATGACACTGGAGTAAATTACTAAACAAGAATCCTTCTATTTCTCCTTTTATATTTGATTTTGACAAACAAATACTAAACATTTATCCTTTTGCAGGTTTTGAATGAGTTTATGCATGGTCAACAAACAGAAGTGAGTAAAACGGAGTTTAAGGAAGTGCTATCTGACATCCTACTTGGCATGGCAGCTGGACTGAGCAGAGATCCAGTTATAATCTTGAGAATTGATGGAGAGGATCTCAGGGAGTTCATTGATAGCCCGAGTTTTGAAATTGAAGGGATTGCCATGTACTCGCGAATGGAATCGAGGAGTTTGTCACTCAGAAAGTGCATAGAAATGGCGTTGGAACAACTTACTGTAGACAATGGAATGCCACCATACAGTGATGTTTGGGTAAGCAAATATGATCAATCTCACTGTCTTCCATCAATTAACTTATAAGAAATACAACATATCTGGCATGTTAAATTCAAACTATAAAATGTATAAATTCTGATTAATATCGAAATTTGAAGATGTGGAAGGGGCTGATAAGTTCTAATTACTGGGCTGTTGAGTTTAGTCTGGGTGTAAATTTAATTGCAGCATTTGATCTCAAGCAGCTTTTGAGTGCACTTGGGAAAACATGAAGGTTTGACCATTTAAGGAACTCACGGGAACAGCTCAAAATCAGAAACAAATATGCAATTTAAAACATTCTCTTAGCCTATGCTTGTTTGTCTTTATTATAACTCAAGAGCTAAATGTAGAAAAAATATATCCTATGGGATTTCAGCGATAATCTTAATAACAAAAACCCATGCTCCTCCACACAAAAAAGGAAGAAGAGAATGACGAGTCTAAAAAGGGTAAACACTCAGTTAAATTCAGTTTGAATACTGTGATTATGTAAGACCTAATGTCATATAAATCTTGCATTAAAGAGCTTCACCTTACCCACCCGTTCAGCTTCCTTTGTATGAAGAGAAATTCTTATTGTGAGAATCAGGATTACAGAGAGTCATATATATAGCCTTGTCTCAAGGTATTGATGTACCGGAGACGCAACATAACATAAACTAGACTAATGGGCCCGAGGAGAGTAAGCCCAATCAGCTTATGCAAAGGAAAATACATAACAGAAAATACCACCAACACTCCCCCTCAACCTGGAGAGTACACATCCTGTATTCCCAGCTTGTCACACATATATGAGAAGGACGAAGGCGGAAGAGGCTTGGTGAATATATCAACAGTCTGTTCTCCAGTCTTTACATATGGCGTAATGATCTTCTTGTCACAAATTAGGTCTCTCACGAAGTGACAATCAACATCAATGTTGATACCTTCATAAAAAATTGGATTATTAGTTATATGAATAGCTGCTTGATTATCACACTTGAGAGTTGTTGGAGAAAAGAGAGGAAACCCTAATTCTCAAAAAATAGACGTCACCCATTGAATTTCAAGGCACACCTGTGCCATGGCACGACGAGCTACAATAGACTGCTTCTTACCCCGCCACCCGACGGGATGACCTCCAAAAAAACACAAAAATCAGAAATAGATCTCCTGTCATTCACATCTCCAACCCAATTAGCATCTGCATAGCATTTCAAAGAGATATATGAAGATTGTGGTTTCTTCTAGAGTAGACCTTTGCTAGGTGCACTTTTCAGATAGCATAGAATGCGGTGTATCTGACTCCAGTGGCACGCAAGAGGTTTAGCCATGTGTTGACTAACAACACTAACAACAAAGCAATCTAGTCGATTAATTGTAAGATAGATTGGTTTTTCAACCATACATTGAGATTGTTCATGATTTGAAAAAAGACTCCCCCTCAGACAGAATTTTGTTGTGATAGTCTATGGGCGAAGAAACATGCTTAGACTTTAGCATACCAGAGTCCTTCAAAAGGTGGAAGACGTACTTCCGTTGAGATAAATAGGTGCCATGATGAGAACGTAGCACCTCTATGCCCATGAAGTAATGAAGTTGTCCTAGATCCTTGGTATGAAAATGTTGTTGGAGTGCCTATTTTAGTGCTGAAATCCGATGAGCATCACTACCAGTGATAATGATATCTGTTACATTATATATTTCCTGTTTTACATAGCATGTTATTTGTTTTGTTATTTTCCTTTATATATGGACCTCTCTGTAATTGTCTCAGTTATATATATATGAGGGTGCACACGTTGTGCAACTCTGAGCTTTCTGCAATTCCTGACTCTGTCACATGGTATCAGAGCATGCTCTAACCTAGCCGTCCTTGCTTCCCTCCCTCCCTTCCCTCTCCTCCGCCGCTGCCCCCCCCCCCCACCCGTCGCCCGGCAGCAGCCAGGCCGCCGGTCGGCGGCAGCAGCAGGCCGCCGCAGCTCTGGCCGGCCATCTCCAGCGGGCCGCAGGTCTCTCCGTGGGCTCCGTGGTTCCGTCTTGCCTCCTGGCGTGGTGCACCGCTAGTGCTTGAGCAACCGTAGTTGTTGTTCGCACAGCAGGTGCGCTGCTGGGTGGTCGTTTTCTACGGGACCACTGACCCACTGGTAGATCTGGACTAGATCAGTCTTCAGGGGGAGATCGACGCATTGTTCGTCTAAGGGGTTACCGTCGGTTCGTGCTTGTTTGTGCTTGCCTGCCCGTGTAGGCTTCGGCCTCCGGGTTCTCTGCTACGCCTTGCGTAGTGCGTATGTGAGAGGTCCACAGTGACTTGTTTCTGCCTGGTTCTGCCTGCCTGACGGCGTAGTCCGTCTTCTGTCTGTGCCTACCTGTGCCTGTGCCTGCCTTCCTGCATATTCTCATGGCGTCTTCTGGGGATGACATGTGGAGAGAGTCTTGCCGTCAAGTCACTACTGTTAAGCTTGACGGGCGCAACTACCAGCTGTGGGTATGTTCCTTTGTGATCTTTGCCAGATCACAAGGGAAGTACTCTCACTTGATTCGGACGGGTCCGCCTCAGCCTGCAGAGGAGGCGGATGCAAAGGACATCAAGGCCTTTGATGACTGGGTTCGTGATGACTCGACCGTCATGACGTGGATTCTCAACAGCTCTGTTGAGAAGATTAACGTCACTCTTCTTCAGCTGCCTACGGCGAAGCAGATGTGGGATCAGCTCGCCAGTACCTACTCGCACAGTGAAAATCCAAAGAAAGTCTTTGATATCACAAAGCAATTGGGGCGCCTACAATTTACTGGTTCTGACATTTCAGACTACTTCTCCACCTTCGCTGGTCTGTGGGGTGAGTTGGAGATGTATCACTCGCTGTCCACCGATTTAGCTACTATGCAAAAACAGCGGGCGGAGCTTCAGCTGATTCAGTTTCTCAGTGGATTACCTGAGTCCTATACTGGAGTGGTAGATCAGATCTTGGCGAGTGATCCACTCCCTACCTTGCAGACTGCCTACAAGCGTCTCCAACGCCTTCCGTCATCGACACCGTCTCCGCCTCCTGAGACTGGAGACTCTACTGCTTTGGCCGCTTGGGGCGGGCGTGGTCGTGGCCGTGGCCGTGGCCGCTCCAGTGATGGTCGTCCTCCCCTGGGTGCAGGCCGGGGGCGTGGACCTGGTGCTGGACGAGGAGCTCCTCCTGCTGCCCCTCCTTCTGTTGCTGCGCGTCCTCAGCAAGGACAACACTTGTGTACTTTCTGTGGCCGGTCTAACCATATTGAGGAAAAATGCTGGGAAAAGTATGGTAAGCCGGCGTGGGCCAATGCTGCGGCTGATTCTTCTGCGTCTGATGGTGCTACTCAGACACCTGCACCAGAGCCTGCGGGGGCTACCGCAGACTACATCTGTGCTGAGATGGAGCGTCTTCTTCTTGAGCGTGCTGGATCCTCTCCTGCTGCATCTACGAGTGGAGCACATGCTGCCTTTTCTGGTTATGACACTGCCTTCCTGAGCTCCTCCTCACCTTCTACTTATGGTAATACCAAATGGGTGATAGACTTTGGTGCATCTGCAAATATTTCTGGAAATAGATCTTTGTTTAAACATATATCTACACCTGTCCGACATTCTTCTGTTATGCTTGCTGATGGCTCTAAGTCGTCAGTCTTTGGAGTCGGTGATATTATTTCTCATTTTGGCCTAAAATCTGCCTTATATGTGCCCAGATTTCCTCTTAACCTGTTATCTGTCAGCAAGATTTTACGGAGTTTAAATTGTAGCCTGACATTTGTTCCTAGTTCATGCGTTTTTCAGGACCTTCACACGAGGATGAAGATTGGTGGGGGGTATGAAGGTGCTGATGGGCTGTTTTACTTGGACCAGTTACCTAGATCAGAGAAAACTGCTGTGGTATCTGCATTATCTACTTCTGTTTCTGCTCTCCAGTGGCACTACCGGATGGGCCATCCATCTTCAGAGAAGTTGCGTAGTTTAGTTCCTGATATTGGCAGTTGTCATTTTCAGTGTGATTCGTGTCAACTAGGGAAACAAACTCGTACTGTGTATCCTAGACGTAGTACTGTGAGCAGTAAAAACATTTTTGATTTAGTTCACTCTGATGTATGGGGTCCATGCAATGTACCAAGCTTGTCTGGTTACAAGTACTTCATTCTGTTTATTGATGATTTTTTGAGGACTACTTGGCTGTTTCTGTTAAAAAGTAGGTCCGAAGTGCTGTCTACTATTAAATATTTTTTTGCTGAAATAAAGACGCAGTTTGGCTTGCCTATTAAAACTTTTCGCACTGATAATGCTTTAGAATTTGTTAAGCAAGATGTGGCTATTTTTTGTAAATCTGTGGGTACTCTTCACCAAAGTTCATGTGCTTATACCCCACAGCAAAATGGTGTTGTTGAGCGAAAGAATAGGCACTTATTAGAAGTTACCAGGACAATAATGATGCATTCTCATGTGCCCCGCTCTTATTGGCCTGAAGCTATCTTGGCTGCATGTTTTCTGATTAATAGGATGCCATTGTCTGTTATTGGGAATAAAATTCCCTTCCCGGTTTTGCACCCTGACATCTCCATGTTTCCTGTGCCTCCTAGAATTTTTGGGTGTACCTGTTTTGTTCGGTTGCTTGGACCTACTTCTGATAAGCTATCTCCTCGAGCTGCTAAATGCATTTTTTTGGGCTATTCTCGCACTCAAAAGGGTTACAGATGTTATAATCCCAGCACTCGGAAGTGGTTTACCAGTAGTGATGTTGTCTTTTTTGAGGATACACCGTATTATTCTTCAGCAGGAGATAGTTTGCAGACAGATATTCTGGCTCCTCCTTTACCTGTTATTTTTGACTGTATGCCTGACCGCACTGATACTGAGACTACTGCAAAGCAAGACCCTCCTCTTATTGTTTATCATCGCAGGAATAAAGCACCTTCCACACATGTACCCCCCCAAGACAACCAATCTTCTCCTCCAGAAGGTTCTGCTGCTCCTGAGGTAAACTCTGATCTTGACGTACCTATTGCTCTCCGTAAGGGTACTCGTTCTTGCACTTCTCATAGCATTGCTCAGTGTGTGTCTACTGCTCATCTAAATACTCATTCCACCAGTTTTGTATCTGCCTTATCTGCTGTGGCTGTACCTAAGAATGTTCAGGAAGCTTTGCAAAGTACAGCTTGGACATCTGCTATGAATGATGAGATGCTTGCTCTTACTGACAGAGACACTTGGGAGCTGGTGGATCCACCTCCTCAGTGTAAGCCTGTAGGCTGCAGGTGGGTTTATGCAGTTAAATATCAACCTGATGGTACTGTTGAGAGGTTGAAGGCAAGGCTTGTTGCGAAGGGATATACTCAGACTTATGGCATTGATTATTTTGAGACTTTTTCTCCTGTTGCTCGCCTTAACTCTGTCAGGATTCTTTTATCTGTTGCTGTGAATCTAAACTGGCCTCTCATGCAGCTTGATGTGAAAAATGCTTTTCTGTATGGTGACTTACAGGAGGAGGTGTATATGGAGCAACCTCCTGGGTTTGTTGCTCAGGGGGAGTCTCACAAAGTATGCAGGCTTAAGAAGTCTATCTATGGGCTCAAGCAGAGTCCTCGTGCCTGGTTTGATAAGCTGAGCAGGATTATGATTGATTTTGGCTTTCTGAGGTCACAAGTTGACCATTCTGTATTCACAAAAAAGACTTCTGCTGGTATTACTATTCTGATTGTATATGTTGATGACATTATTATTTCTGGCAGCGACACTCTTGGTATTCAGGCTACCAAAGATCATTTGGGCAAGCATTTTGCTACCAAAGATCTAGGTAGACTCCGGTACTTTCTTGGCATAGAAGTCTCTAGAAATTCTAATGCCTTGGTTCTTTCGCAGAGAAAGTATGTTCTTGATATCCTGCAGGAGACTGGTATGCTTGGTGCGAGACCTGCAGATACTCCTCTTGATCCCAATGTCAATTGGGATGATGATTCCTCTGCTATGTTTACTGATCATAAAAAATTCAGGAGGCTGATTGGTAAATTGATCTATTTAACTGTTACTCGTCCTGATATTGCTACTGCAGTGGGTCTTCTTAGCAGATACCTTGACAAACCCAGACAATGCCACTGGGATGCTGCATGCCAAGTCTTGAGATACTTAAAAAAATCTCCTGGCAAGGGACTTCATTATAAGAAGAATGGGCACTGTGTTCTTGAAGGATATTCTGATTCTGATTATGCAGGCAGCAAAGTTGATAGAAAATCTACTTCTGGCTACTGTACCTTTGTAGGGGGTAATCTTGTCACTTGGAGGAGCAAGAAATAGAGTGTAGTGGCCAGATCTAGTGCTGAGGCTGAGTACAGGGCCATGGCCCATACTGCTTGTGAGTTGCTGTGGGTGTGTTCTCTTCTGAAAGAATTTGGGATTGAGTCTTCATCGGCCATTCCTATGCATTGTGATAACAGAGCTGCCATCTTCATTGCAAATAATCCTGCCTATCATGAGCGCACAAACATATTGAAGTTGATTGCCACTTTATCAGAGAATCTATTCTTGCTGGCAAGATATGCACTCCATTCACAAGATCTGAAGACCAAGTTGCTGATATCTTCACCAAGCTCTTGGCTAAGAAACAGTTTTGCATGCTGCTGGACAAGTTGGGCATGATTGACATCTATGCTCCAACTTGAGGGGGAGTGTTACATTATATATTTCCTGTTTTACATAGCATGTTATTTGTTTTGTTATTTTCCTTTATATATGGACCTCTCTGTAATTGTCTCAGTTATATATATATGAGGGTGCACACGCTGTGCAACTCTGAGCTTTCTGCAATTCCTGACTCTGTCACAATATCATCAACAGAAACGAGGATGATGATTCCAACTTGAGAAGAATTGAAGAATAGACTATGATCAGTAGATGATTTGGAGAAACTTAGGCTAGAAAGAACGCCACCGAGTTTTGTAAGCCAGGCCCGTAGTGATTGCTTGTGACCATACATAGAACGTTTGAGATGACAAACTCTTTGTGAAGATTCACCTCGAGTACAAAATCCTAGGGGTTGTTTCATATACATTTCCTCTAAATCACCATGAAGGAAGACATTTTTAATGTCAAGTTGGAATAGAGGCCAGTCCGTGTGAGTGGCAAGGGAGATTACAAATTTTGACAGAAGCAATGCGGGTGACCGGTGAGAAAGTTTCAAAGAAATCTATGCCATACGTTTGGGTAAAACCATAGAATTAAATGTCCGATTTCGATGTCATGTCCGATGGCCCAAAAATAGAAATTTCTCAAAATTTCGGCCGAAAATTTGATATTCACGACCCTAATGATTTCGACGACCAAATAAGAAAATCTAATCATGAAAATTTACCAGGACAAGCGGAACACCGAGATCTACTCAAATACGCAATAATATTTCATATTGGATATGGGGGGGTCTCCCACATTTGTAAGTGAAGGAAGTTGAACAATTTCGACAAATTTTGATGGCAATTTTGATGGAGAAATGAAGGAATTAACTTATGAAATTTTGCGAACACAATGTTTAGACATAAACACACTAGACTATATAATATATATGTTTAGAGGTCAAGGTGGGATACATGTCTTGATGAGTGAGTGTACAAATGAATAGAAATGTCAAGTCTGCTAGACAATTAGACTGTTAAAAGCTTCAAGTTACAGCTTAGAATTTAAAACATACAGTTAGAAGTTCCAAACTTACCGGCTACAACTTGTATAAGTCTAGTGTTAGCATTTAACTAGGTTACACGGGACATTTATACATAGATCCAAGAAAGAACTTTGTTATTTCCGGAGTAATTCTCCATATCTCTATAGAAGAGTGTAGAAATTGATGAAGGTAATGTATAAATGGTCTAGGGATTGGGGAAACATACCTTAGAATTAAGAATGATAGCCTTTAGAAGCAAGAGATTAAAGAAAAAGCGAAAATACCCAAGATGTAGTATTATCAGCCTTCTATACAAATTTCTCAAAATATAATTTGTGTTTCTGTACCATTTCGTGAAATTATGGCCTAAAGTGGACTTTTTGCTGTGAAATTTCACCATTTTTTGTCGAAGTTTCACACCTAGAGTCGAAATATTTGCAAAATTACGTCCCATTCCCTGCATTTATGTGTTTCACATGTTCGATCGTAGGTTTCAATGTTCGATTAAATTTTTTTTTTTTAATCGAAATTTTACAATTTCGATCAAAATTTTGTTCCATGGGGAAAACCTTTGGCAACAAGTTGATCTCTAAGCCTTTCTACCATACCATCTCTAAAATGCTAAAGGCTATTTCTTATTGAGTGAATAAAACAAGTACATGACTCTCTCTTTTATAAGACAAGAGAGTGAGACAGTGTAGAGCTAGGCAATATGGGATAAAAGTACAAGAGGCTACAAAGACAAAAGCCAAAATACACTAAGTAAGAAGCACAATAAAATATATATACTAATACTCCCCCTCAAGCTGGAGCATAGATATCAATCATGCCCAACTTGTCAATCAGAGCAGTGAATCGAGTCTTCGGAAGATATCTACAACTTGATCGGAAGTATGTGTGTAAGGCTTAGTTATTTGACCAGATAAGACAACTTCTCGTACAAAGTGACAGTCAACTTCGATGTGCTTAGTACGTTCATGAAATGTAGGATTACTCACAATAAAGATAGCAGCCTTGTTGTCACAGTACATAGGAATAGAATTGGAATGAGAGATACCAAAATCTTTTAGAAGGCCACAGACCCATAATAGTTCACAGGTAGTATGAGCCATGGCTCGATATTCTCCTTCAACACTAGAATGAGCAACAATTGTTTGTTTCTTGCTGCGCCAGGTAACCAAGTTACCACCTACAAACGTGCAGTAACCAGAAGTAGATCGGCGATCTATTTTGCTCCCAGCGTAGTCAGAGTCAGAATACCCAACAAGGTTACAGTGGCCATGTTTCTTATACAGAAGACCTTTCCCAGGAGAACTTTTTAGATATTTTAAAATATGGCAGACAACATCCCAGTGACATTGTCTTGGCTTATCGAGATACCTGCTATCCGGTCCAATTGCAGATGTGATATCAACTCGAGTGACAATAAGGTAAATAAGCTTCCCGACCATGCGACGATACTGATGATGATTAGGATAAGGAGGAGATGTCTCTTCATCCCAATTAGTGTTCGGGTCCAACGGGGTACTGGCAGGCTTGGCTCCAAGAAGACCTGTTTCAGATAGAAGATCCAGAACATATTTGCGCTGAGATAAGCACATACCAGAAGATGACCAAGACACTTCAATCCCAAGAAAGTATCTCAGTATACCTAAATCTTTAGTGACAAAATGAGTTTCCAAGTAGCGTTTAGTAGCCTGAATACCTACAAGGTCACTCCCAGATAATATGATGTCATCAGCATAAACAATCAAGATAACAAGCCCACAGGAGGCGTGTTTGATAAATACAGAATGAGAACGACGAAACTGAAATTTTTTGAAGAATAGAGCTCAACTTATCAAACCAGGAATGGGGGCTTTGCTTCAGTCTGTAAATTGCTTTGCGCTGATGACAAACTTTTGAGGACTCCCCCTGAAGCACAGAACCCATGAGGTTATTCCATGTATACCTCATGCAGATCACCATATAGAAAAGCATTCTTGACATCGAGATGAAATAAAGGCCAGTCAGAATTAATAGCCACAAAAATAAGTACACGAATCGAGTTCAGATGGGCAACAGGTGAGAAGGTCTCAAAGTAATCCACGCCATATGTGTGGGTATAGCCTTTGGCAACAAGACGAGCTTTGAGACGTTCAATAGTCCCATCAGGCTGATATTTGATTGTATAGACCCATCGACAGCCAACCAGAGAACAACCAGTAGGAGGATCAACTAACTGCCAAGTGTTGCGTTCAGTAAGAGCCTGCATTTCAGATTCCATGGCCTTACACCAAGCTGGATGCTTAAGAGCCTGAGAAGCATTCTTAGGAATATATTAGTATATACACTTTACTGTTTTTCTATACTTAGTGTATTTTGCTTTATGCTTTTTTTCTTTTTCTATTGTGTACCCTTTATCCCACATGGGTTATCTCTATACCATGTGTACTCTCTTGTCTTATAAAAGAGAGCCCCCTGTACTATGTTTAATCATCCAATAATAAGCAATCTCGTTGCCGACTTCTAGATGGTATCAGAGCGGGCCGATCCACCTTAAACCTAATCCCTCTCTCACCCGAACCCTAGCCGCCATGTTCTCCACCAACCCTAGCCGCCGCCAATACTCCCCCTCTGCTGACTGGGTACGGTCTGAATTCGAAAAGATGCTCCAGGTTCGTCTTGCTTCCTCTGCTGAAGCTTCTACTGATGGTAGCACCGCCCTCCTGTCACAGTCTGGTAAAAACTCATGGGTGATTGATTCTGGTGCGACATCTCATATTTCTGGAAATCCTGCTTTATTTTCTAAACTGCACAATACTTCTATTATACCTCCTGTTACACTGGCTGATGGCTCTAAGACACCTGTTACTAGGATTGGTGATATCTGTACTATTGGTTGCCTGCCTCTGCGGTCTACACTTTATGTTCCTAAGTTTCCTATTAATCTGCAATCTGTAAATAGAACTGTGAAGAGCCTTCGTTGCTCGATTACGTTTGACCCGGATGGTGTTATTTTTCAGGATTTGCGCACGCGGACGACAATTGGTTCAGGTCATGAGGGACCAGACGGGCTATACTACCTGGACGTTCCGAAGACCGCAACATACTTGACATCTTCTGTGACAGGCATCCAGTGGCACTATCGCTTAGGACATCCTTCTGCAGCAAAGCTGAAATAATTATTACCTGATGTATTAGACTCTATTTTTCATTGTGAGACTTGCCAACTGGGCAAACAGACCTGAGCATCTTTTTAAAAAAATCATGTATTAATTCTAAACAACCATTTGACATTATTCATGCTGATGTTTGGGGACCCTGTTCTGTGCCGAGTACTTCTGGATTTAGATATTTCTTGAGTTTTATTGATGATTTTTCTAGAACCACCTGGTTGTTTTTGCTTAAAGATAGGTCTACCATTCTTGACAGTATCACGACTTTCTTTGCCGAGATTCGGACCTAGTTTGCTAAACCCATTAATTTTTTTTGCACTGATAATGCCTTAGAATTTGTTCAAGCCTCTGTTAGCAACTTTTGTCGAAAACAAGGCACCATACACCAAACTTCATGTGCTTACACACCACAAAAAAATGAAGTCACTGAACGCAAAAATCACCATCTTCTTGAAGTTGCCCGCACTTTACTTTTTCATTATCATGTTCCCTAGTGTTTTTGGCCTGAGGCTATCTCTACTGCTTGTTGCTTAATTAATCGAATGCCCTCTTCTGTGCTTGGGAATCAAGTTCCATATCAGATTCTGTTTCCGGATGCGCCCCTTTTAACTGTGCCTCCTCGTATCTTTGGGAGCACCTGCTTTGTCAAAAATCTTCGTCCCGGTCTCACCAAACTTGATCCCAGAGCGACTAAGTGTGTCTTCCTAGGGTACTCGCGCACTCAGAAAGGGTACCGTTGCTATGATCCTGTGTCAAAGAAATGGTTTGTATTTGCTGATGTTGTTTTCTTTGAGCAAATGGCCTTTTACTCTTCTGCCGGGTCGACTCTTACATCGGATTTATTACTGGATACACCTTTACCTGTCATGGATGACACCACTGATATTACTGATATTGTTGATACTACTTCTCCTACTGAAAAGCCCGCCTCTAAAAGTATATCAAAGAAGACAGAAGGCAGCAACTCCCTCTATAGCCCCTCCAACGTCTACATCCTCCGTGCCCGATCAAACACCACCGCAGGTATTCTCTGATCTTGATGTTCCTATCAGCTTGAGGAAAGGAACTAGAACTTGCACTAAACATCCTATTGGAAATTTCTGTACTACTGATATCTGGGGACTAATTTTGTTAACTTTACTGCCGCTCTTTCTGCTATATCTATTCCTAAAAATGCTTCTCAGGCTCTTAAACATCCTGCTTGGCGTCAAGCTATGGAAGCTGAAATGCAGGCTCTTACTGAACGCAACACATGGCAGCTAGTTGATCCTCCTGCAGATTGTTCCCCCGTTGGTTGTCGCTGGGTGTTTACTGTCAAATATCAACCGGATGGCACGGTTGAACGGCTAAAGGTGAGACTCGTTGCTAAAGGCTATACACAAACTTACGGGGTCGATTATTTTGAGACTTTCTCTCCTGTGGCTCGGTTGAACTCTGTACAGATTCTTATTTCTGTTGCTATTAATTCCGATTGGTCCTTGTATCAACTTGATGTGAAGAATGCTTTTTTGTATGGGGATCTACATGAGGAGGTCTACATGGAACAATCCCTGGGATTTGTGCTTCAGGGGGAGTCCTCTAAAGTCTGCAGGCTGAGGAAGGCGATTTATGGTTTTAAAACAGAGTCCCCGTGCTTGGTTTGATAAACTGAGTACTATTCTTCAGAAATTCTCTTTTAGACGCTCCCAGTCAGATCACTCTATTTTTGTCAAAAATACTACTGCTGGCATTGTTATCCTTATTGTATATGTTGATGATATCATTCTCTTAGGGAGTGATCCTGCAGGCATTCAGGCTACCAAGTGCTATATGGAGAAACACTTTGTTACCAAAGATCTTGGCTCTCTGCAATATTTTCTTGGGATTGAAGTTTCTCGGTCCTCTTCTGGTCTTTGTTTGTCTCAACGCAAATATGTTCTGGATTTGCTTTCTGAAACTGGATTTCTAGGTGCTAAGCCTGCTAGCACACCTCTGGATCCAAATACTGACTGGGATGATGAGAACTCTCCTGCCTATCCTGACCATCATCAATATCGACGCATGGTTGGTAAGCTTATTTATCTGACCGTCACACGAGCTGATATTACTTCTGCTGTCGGGCTTGTTAGTAGATACCTGGATAAACCCCGACAATGTCACTGGGACGCTGTTTGCCACATTCTTAAATATTTGAAGAGCTCTCCTGGGAAAGGCCTACTATATAAGAAACATGGTCACTGTAAACTCCTTGGTTATTCTGATTCTGACTATGCTGGGAGCAAGCTCAACCGACGCTCCACTTCTGGCTACTGTACATTTGTGGGAGGAAACCTTGTTACTTGGTGAAGCAAGAAATAGACTGTGGTTGCTCGCTCAAGTGCTGAAGCTGAATATCGCGCTATGGCGCATACCACTTGTGAGCTTTTCTGGATTCGAACCCTACTGAAGGATTTTGGTATTTCTGACTCCTCTCCTATTCCGATGTATTGTGATAACAAAGCTGCTACGTTTATCGCCAGTAATCCCACTTTTCATGAGCGGACTAAACACATTGAGGTGGACTGCCATTTTGTTCGTGAAGCTGTATTATCTGGCCAGATATCCACTCCCTACATCCATACTTCTGATCAGGTGGCTGACATCTTCACAAAGATTCTTCCAAAGATGAGATTTGCTACTATGACATCCAAGCAGGGCATGATTGACATCTACACTCCAGCTTGAGGGGGAGTATTAGTATATACACTTTACGGCTTTTCTATACTTAGTGTATTTTGCTTTATGCTTTTTCTCGTTTTCTATTGTGTACTGTTTATCCCACATGGGTTATCTCTATACCATGTGTACTCTCTTGTCTTATAAAAGAGAGCCCCCTGTACTCTATTTAATCATCCAATAATAAGCAATCTCGTTGTCGACTTCTAGAGAATAGATACAGCAGAAAGAGCAGATGTGAAATTTGCAAAATTAGTCCCCAAGTGATCAGTGGTACAATAAATTCCCGATGGGGTGTTGTGTAAAAGTCCGAGTACCTTTGCGTAAGCTGATAGGTATATCTAAGTCAGAAAATACTTGGGATGGAGGTGGATCTGCCATCGAGGATGAAGGATTTGGATGGGCTGTGGAGGGAGTTGGAGCCTTCAGTCTTCTTTGATAAACCTTCAGTGGAGGAGCAACAACAGAAGTGGTATTCGATGAATCAGACACATCAATCAGCGGTAAAGGTGTATCCGCAAATAAATCTGATGTTAAGGCAGGATCAACAGAGGAATAAAATGACATATGTTCAAAGAAGACGACATCAGCTGAGACCATCCACTTCTTTCCAATCGGGTCATAGCAGCGGTACCCTTTTTGAGTCCTAGAGTACCCTAAGAAGCCACACTTGATGGCTCGGGGATCAAGTTTATGTGAAATATGAGAATTGAACTAATGTAATTGTGATGTTACAAAGACTGACGACCTCTCCTTTATATAGGTGAGGAGAGACGCCCTATTACTTAGGACCCAAGTAAACTAGACGGGCTGGAATATAAAAGCCCACTAAACTAATTAGCCTATTAACTAATAGACTAATATGGACTCTCTAACACTCCCCCTCAAGCTGGAGCATGGGTGAAACACATGTCCAAAGCTTGGAGGTTACAAGACTCGATAAAATGATAAAAGAAATGATAACTGAAAGATGAAAGATAAATATCACTCCCAAAATATGTTACTCCCCCTGAAACATATGGTGATGATGACTCTGCAGGCTGAAGATACTCGAGCTTTGAAGAAGCTCTTCCTTAAAGTGCATCTGGAATGAGGACATATGAAGAATGGACCTGATACTACAACAATAATACGCCACTGGAATACGTGCTTAACGCGACACGAACGCGGACGGACGATCTGCTGCTTGATTACGATGCAGGAACCATAAAACTCTGACGCATGAAACTTGGGGGCTTGATGGGAAAGGAGATCATCCATCAAGGAAGGTCCCAAGTAGATCAGCAACAGGTGATGTCGATACAGCAGATGCGGCTTGAAGAAGACGCAATGAAGCAGCTCGATGAAGATAAACTGAGCTTCTGAAGAAGCACCCATCTGTTTCATGTGAATGCAACTGAAGGAATACACCATCAACACCTGACGTACATAACGCGGTACGAACGCGGATACAGTGTCGACGCTGGATCTTCAATGCTGGCTGAACAATGTGAAGCTCCATGAAGATAGCTTGGAATATATAACCTGAATACATATATCATCTCATCTCATACTCTCTCTCATACATTCTCTCATATGCTCTCATGCTCGCTCTCTCTTCTGATCTCTTCCTCTCCTCTCTATCCCCCCCCCCCCCATACTGGGGAAAGGGATACACACAAGAAATGGGTGGGTGGGAAAGGAATTGGTGGATTTAAGAGGATTATGTGATATGGAGATGTATAAAAAATGTGGAGAATGGAAACCGATAACCGAAGAGAGTATACTAAATGGGTCAACATGAGATCCGAGTAGAAAAATAAATGTATCTAGTCCCGACCCGAAAAGGGGGTTTGTTGGGGGTCAAAATAGGATTCGATTAGCAAAAATAGGACCGATTAAGGATCCGAATAGAGACAGGGATAATGCATATTGGGGCAGTAAACATGGTTGTTTGGTAGCGGTGGAGAGTGATGGGTGGTCGCCGACTGTAGATGGCAACAGTAGTATGATGACACACAAAGCAGCAACCGGTCCAATGAGGATCGCCGAGATGATGATGGAGCAGCTTGCGGATGATGGCTAGATATGACGCTCGGCTGATGAAGCACTTTGTCGCAACATCGGAGATGACAAAGGGTCTCCTGCGTGACTCCGGAGATATTGCATGCCAAGAGGATGCATGCGGAGCCAAGGTGGAGCCTCTCCGAATCGACGATGAAGACTGATCTGAAGACGTCATGAGATGGAGCGCCGGTTGAAAAAGTGCGATCAAGGTTTGGGATACAGTTGCTTGGATAAAGCAGCACTGCAACTTACGAGCACAGATACAACGACCGCTGATCAACTCTCGATACCATCGACAGGACTGTTGATGGTATCGACAGACGCTCTTCTGTCGCTGTGATAAACTCGAGACCATCGACTTCTATCGATAATATCGACGGGGATGCATGTTACTTCACGGATGGTCGGCGAGGGAGACAAATATGGTGGCTGATTGCTGCTTTGGCAATTAATGATGGTCCTGCTGTTGCGGAAGATGACGCCGACAGAGATGGTTGTTGTGTCTGCCTTTGGCCTGGCGGCGGCTGCTGATGATAGCGGCGGCGGTGGCTGCTTGCTGATAGGTGGCGGAAGATGGCCAGCGGGTGGCTGCTTGTTGATAGGTGGCGGAAGATGGCCAGCGGGTGGCTGCTGTGCGGGCGGCATAAATTGCTGCTGGTGGAGGCAGTCGGCGACACTGCTCTTAGGTGCTACTTGCGGCCGGCGGTAGCTGCTGGAGGTGAAGATCGGCGTCGGAAAACTGACGCTGTCGGCGCACGGACAGGAAATAGTAGAGCGGCGTGGATCGGCAAAGAATAAATAAATATGGAAGGAGATAAGAAGCCATGGAGGTTGGGATTTGCCTAGCGGGCAGCCGGCCAAGCCATGGCGACGGGGTCGGTCGCCCGCAGGCGGGTGCTCCCCCTTAGTCGCTCTCTTTTAGAGGGGCGGCTGCTAGCTGGCAGCTGCTAGGGTTGTTGTGGACGACTAGGAGAGAGAGAGGGAAGCGGCGACGCTAGGGTTCTCTCAGGACGAAACCCGCTCTGATACCATGTGAAATATGAGAATTGAACTAAGTAAACTAGACGGGTTGGAATATAAAAGCCCACTGAACTAATTAGCCTATTAACTAATAGACTAATATGGACTCTCTAATAGTTTAGTTAATCTAGGACGCAAATTTTTAACAAAGCAGGTGCTTCCAAAAATCTGAGGGGGGACAGAAAACAACGGAGCATCAGGATATAAAATTTGATATAGAACTTGATTGCCAAGAACAGAAGATGGCATGCGATTGATAAGATAGCATGCAATAGAAATAGCTTTGGGCCAAAAACAGTGGGGAACATGGTAGTGAAACATAAGAGTGCGAGCAACTTCAAGAAGATGTTGATTTTTGCGTTCGACAACTCCATTCTGTTGTGGAGTATAGGCGCATGAGGTTTGGTGAATAGTACCCAGTTTGCGACAAAAAGAACTGACCGAGGCTTGCATGAATTTAAGGGCATTGTCAGTGCGAAAGATTTTTATAGGTTTACCAAACTGGGTATGTATTTCAGAATAAAAAGGCAGTAATAGTATCAAGAATATTAGACCGATCTTTTAACAACAATATCCAGGTGGTTCTAGAGAAATCATCAATAAAACTCATAAAATACCGGAAACCAGAGACACTGGGAACAAAACATGGACCCCAAATATCAACATGCACTATATCAAAAAGCTGTTTTGAGCTAATACATAATTTTTTGAAAAAATAGACCTAGTTTGTTTGCCTAATTGGCAAGTTTCATAATGAAAAACAGAATCAGAAATAGCAGGTAGTATGTGCTTCAATTTGACCGCTGACGGATGTCTCAACCGATAGTGCCATTGGATGCCCGTCACAGAAGAAGTCAGAAGCACAACAGTCCGCGGTACATCCAAGTAGTATAAGCCGTCTGGTCCCTCATGGCTCGAACCAATCTTCGTCCTCGTACGCAGATCCTGAAAGATAACACCATCCAGGTCAAATGTTACAGAACAACGCAGGCTCTTAACAGTCGGGATAATAAATTAATTGAAAATTTAGGAACATATAATGCAGAGCGCAGAGGTACGCGGCCAGAAGTACAGATGTTGCCAAAACCAGATACATGCATTTTTGAACCATCATCTAGAGTAACAGGAGGAATAACAGTAGTTTTATGCAAAGTAGAAAACAAGGTAGGATTGCCAGTAATGTGGGAGGTCGGACCAGAATCGATCACCTAAGTGTTTTTACCAGACTGGGTTAGGAGAGCAGTACTGCCATCAATGGAAGTCTCTGTAGATGAGGCCAAACGCGCTTGAAGCAGTTCTCAAATTCCGATCTGATCCAATCGGAAGATGGTGGAGCAGAAGAGGAGGCAGTAGTATCAGGCTGCTCAGATGTGACTTGATTTGCCCATGTAGGTTTCCCATGTTTGATCCAGCAACGGTCTTCATTATGATTAGTCCGTTTGCAGAAGGTGCAATAGCGTTGTTTAGTAGCATCAGCAGTAGAGGAGGACCCCCGTCCTGGACCAGTAGAGGAGCGTCCACGACCGCATCCTCGACCGCGACCACGCCCACGCCCACGCCCACGCCCACGCCCACGCCCACGGAAGGAGTCGCCAGTCCTAACAGTGAGGGTTGTCCCGTCAGAAGTTTCAGGAAGTGCTTGAGAGACAGAGGGAAGGCGCTGCACACACTTCAGAATATCGCGTAGGGTAGGAAGAGGATCACTAGAAAGGATTTGATCGACTACCCCCGCAAAGGATGACAACATGCCAGCAAGAAACTGGACTAACTGTAACTCATTGCGCTGGCGCTGGATCTCAGTAATATCTAATGATAAGGGGTGATAGACCTCGAACTCATCCCAGAGCACAGAGCATTGATTATAGTAGTCCTCCCCAGAATCAATAGCCGAGTGCTCCAGTTTGGCCAAGTTTTTGAAGATTTCGGACACTTTCGGATTCTGCTGGTGAGAATACACGTGGGAAAGCTGATCCCACATTTCTTTGGCCGTCTTCATCCGGAACAAAGACTGGCTGATTTTGGGCTCTGCACTATTGACCAGCCAGGTCATGACGCCGTAATCTTCTTTAGACCAAAGATCATAGGCCTGTTTCATCTTGTCATCAACATTTGTAGCAGGAGTCGTTGGACCTTTGGTAGACAGATGCAAGAAGCGTCCTTGAGCCTTGACGTAGAGTTCAAAGGAGGCTGCCCATAAGTGATAGTTGGAGCCATCCAATTTGACAGTGGTGACGCACAAGTTGCGGGGAACGTTTGAGGTCGCCATGACGAAAGCAGGCAGCGTGAACCAAGGGCGCAGGCAGCAGTAGCAAGCAGAAGGTTGACGTACCAGTCAACAGAGACAGACTGAAGCAGAAGCCCAATACATGGGCAGATCTAGAGGCAGAAGATAGGAGATCCAAGTATCGGATCTCAGGAACGTAGGGGCAACAAGGAATATAGAAGAACCTACACCAACATGGAGGACAAATTACTCCACCATAAGGCGTAGGCAGACAGATAGCAAAACTGAGTTTACGTCTTCAACGTGCCAGAACTGGAAAGTGTCCGAAGCTGTCCGGAGACCAACAGGAAGAGGATGGGTGGATGGGGCAGTCAACGGGATGGGATAGGAATAAGGGATGAAGAAGATGGCGATGACGGAGAGTTAGGAAGGTGGTGGTGGGCTGTGGAGAAGAGGGTGGATGCGGCAGGTGGAGAGATGGGTGGCGGCGGCAGAAATGGGGCAGGAGGAGGCGACGGGCTGGTGGAAGGGGTGGAGATGGTGGGGCGGTTTTTGAGGTGGACAGGGATAGGGGGGAGAAGGGCTGGTGGGGTGGAGGAGGTGAGGGCGGCGGCGGCAGGGGCTGAGGAGGCCGGCGGCAGCAACAACAGGGGAAGGGGGTCGGCGACAACAACAACAGGGGAAGATGGGGGGGCAACAACAAAGGAAAAAAAGAAAAGGGGGGTAGCGGCTAGGGTTAAGTGGGAATGGTGTTAGGGTTTAGGAGGGAGGGATTTAGGGAGGATCGGGAGGCTCTGATACCATCTAAAATACTAAAGGCTATATCTTATTGAGTGAATAAAACAAGTACACGACTCTCTCTTTTATAAGACAAGAGAGTGACACATAGAGTAGAGCTAGGCAATATGGGATAAAAGTACAAGAGGCTACAAAAACAAAAGCCAAAATACACTAAGTAAGAAACACAATCAGTGTATCAGAAAGTGGGAAGCGGGAGGCGGGCGATTAAGCGGTAGGCGGGCGATTAAGCGGGCGATTTTTGAAAAAGTGGGTGTCTAAATTTTATATATTTTTATAGAAAATTACATGTATATGTATATAAAATATATATTTATAAGGAACTTCTATATATATCTAATCGGAAAATCAGTAATTAACTAAGTATTCATCAATACTTACTATTAATCAGTATCTCTAATCACTAAAATCAGCAAGCAGATCAGTGATTGTAAATAACAAACTATGAATTGTTGAATTAAAGTAATCACTAAAGTAATACTAACCAGTAGTACCAATCATTAATCACTGAAAGCAGCAAGGAAATTAGTAAAATTAATCATGCATTACTATTTACTAGTATAATAGAGCAATAGGATATTTACTTAGATGCATTACAACAGTACCCAATTATTACAGCTTACACACAAAGTATGCATTCTAAATTAGGACTAGCTATATCATAGAATATTTAATGTATACAAGTTTCATATATTATAGTCAACACTATTTGGACTATGTAATTAATTAATGTTAGATGCTTACATTAGGATTTTTAAACAAAAGCGGCAAAAAAGCGGGCAAAAAGCAGGAAAAAGCGGGTGAGGCGGGCAAAAAGCGGGCGATTATGTTCAAAACGATTACGCGGGCGCTTAGGGGCTAAATTAGGCGGATGAGGGTCATGGCCGCTTAAGCGGCCCGCCTGGCTGTTTTTTAATTCACTGAGCACAGTAAAATATATATACTAATACCATCCGAATTAAATTTGATAGAGAAGACCTACCGATAGTGAACAATAGTTTTGTTTGGCGGAGTAGGGACTATATCCCATATTCCATTCTCACGTAACACTGTCATTTTCCCGAGCATCGTAGCTTTCCAATCAAAGTGCTAAAGGGGCTTCACAATAGTTTTTAGAAATCTGGATAGAGTTGAGCTGTTGGGAAATGGATTTTGTAGTACGGGAAAGCTTGGATAGGCAATAGATACGAGATACATGATGGCGAAGAGTGCAAGAACGGAAACCTTTCCGGAGAGCTAGGAGACATGTCAGATCTTCGTACGTAAACAATGGTGCCAGGTCCTTTGCTGAAAGAGGAGGAATGACAGGAGGGTATGGGATGGATTTATGATCCATTGGGTCAGAAAAATCAAGCTCAACAAACTTAGTTGGAAGCTGAGGTTGGGGCGGAGAGGATATTGACATAGAATAAAAAACATTCCAAATTTATGAAAGGTTACATCAGTAGAGACATACATGCGACGGTCTATAACAACGATAACCATTCTGAAAAGTAGAATAGCAAAGGAAAACTATTTTAATAGAGGGGATCGGGTTGCCCGCTTTTGGATCAAAGTTATGCACAAAAGTTACACCTAAAAACACATAAAGGAAGATGGAAAGCTGTTTGTGCGGGAAAAAACCCCGAAAAAGGGGTCTTGTTCGGAAGAACAAAAGATGGTTATCGATTGATAAGGTAGCAGGCTGTGAGAACAATTTTGGTCCAATAATAATCCAGATAATTTATCCTGAAACATAAGAGCATGAGAAATATTAAATAAATGATGATTTTTAAGTTCTACCACCCATTTTGTCGTGGGATGTGAGTGCATGAACGTTGATGGATGGTTCCGGGTTTAGAGCAAAAAGAAGACACCGGAGTTGAAAAATATTCCAAAGCATTGTCAGTTCGATTTTTTAAATGAATTTATTAAATTATGTTGAAATTATTTTATGAAAATCCCGAAAAACACCAATCATTTTATCACGGGGTTTAAACAGATATAACCACGTATTGCGGGAAAAATTATCAACAAAGGTAATGAAATAGCAAAATCTATTAAATTTTGTGGTTTGAAAGGGACAAATAATGTCACTATGAATAACATCAAAGGCAGCTTTAGAACAAAGATTAGTTATCTAGGGAACAAACTTCTATGATGCTTCCCAAACCCATGCGAGTCACATGGAAGACTTTTTAAACTAGATAAAAAGGGCTTTATGTGCTTCAACTTCTCAAGAGAGGGATGACCGTAACATTGGTGAAGTTAAAAAGGTGTGCTTGCAAGGAAAACTTTAGACAGAACAACATCACCAAAGTAATAAAGGTTACCACCTCTAGAACCCAAATCAATCGTCCTAAAAGTTTTGAGAATCCTGCATCACAAAATCATAACTACCAAAGGTGACGTTGCAAGTTAATGCATCGACTAACTTAGCAACGAACATTAAATTAAAGGGAAAATGAGGAATACAATGCATACATTAAAGTTTGAGGCTAGGCGAGACATTAACACAACCACATTGTTGAACAGTTTTAATGGACCCATCTACCAGGGTGACAAATGAGGTAGGAATATGAGGTTCAATGAAGCAAAGAAGTTGCCTCATGTTAGTCATATGTTCAGTGGCCCCAAAGTCAACAATACAAGGAATGCTGGATGCCAACATTGAGGTCCTGACATTACCTTGGTTGGAGGATGCGCCGAGGATGTCACAGCGGATTGCATGGCTACGGAATCATCATATTCTGTGGATTGTGGAGGAGCCTATTGAGAGGCTTGCATAAGTTGCTCATACTCAGTTGAAGAGATGGTAACAACCTGATTGTCTGATCTGTGGGCAACATGGGCAGTCCCAATGTTAGGACCCGTGATGTGGAACACAGAAAGAAGAAGAAAGAAGAAGATAACTGACAATTTTCAAAACTCAATTCATATTCAACTGCCTGGACAAAGGCCCCAAGGCTGACTTTTATAACACTACGTGACTGGACTCACAAGCAATGAAAATACAGTCCTATTTTATAAAATTCGAAATTAAATAAAACCTAAAATAAAAAATAAAACATTTATGACTAAGCACACAAACTAGATAATTTGCGCTTAGGTCCCTAAATATTAATACAAAGCAAAAACAAGTAGAATAAAGCCTAATATGCCCTAAATCACCACGCCCATAGGGATGACTGTGCTTTTGATAGAACTTTTCCTCCAGATGACCTAACGTGTTGCAGAAAGTGCATTGTGGCTTAGGCGTCCACGACCACTAAATAATCCGAATCGCTAATCAATTGTTTAGAAAATTAAGTAAACCTATTTAGATGGGTCACTTGTGGGTACCTGCGGGTCAACCTGTGAGACCTAACTAATAAACAGTATGTGTCGGGTTTGATCCATATTCAAATGGCTTGCCAAATTATTCACCCAAACATGAATTTAAGCAGGTCGGCTTGTGGGTACCTACATGCCAATGAACCATTTTGACATGTCCATCCACGACTAGGGCTAGAGGGAGGCAGACCATGTTTAGGGCCTCCATGGAAGCGACCACGTAAACGACCACAACCACGACCATGACCGCAGCCAGAGTCCCTTGAGCGAACAAGAAGCAACAACCTCACAGGGTTCAGAAGGTAGAGAAGATACAGGCGGTAGATGCTGGACCTGCTTAAGAACATCTCATGGAGTAGGCGTGAGAACACCGAACAAGATCAGATAAACAACACCAGAGAAGGAAGTAAGCAGATTGCAAGAAGTTGGACCAATTGAAGTTCATTCCACTGACACTGAATTTCTGTGATATCAGCTGAGAGAGGATGATAAACCTCAAACTCATCCTAGAGAATGCAACATTGGTTGTAGTAGTCTCCAATAAAGCCATCAGTGGAGTATTCCTTAGCCAGGTTTTTGAAGATCTCGAACACCTTCTTGGGATTTTGTTGGTGAGATTCGACATGTGAGAGTTGATCACACATTGCTTTGGCAGTCTGAGGATGAAGAAGAGACAAATTGATTTTCGGTTCCATACTACCATCCATGCCGTGTCGGAGTCTTCTTTAACCCATATATCATAAGCCTATTTGGCTTTATCATCAACAACGGAAGTAGGTTCAGGTGTAGCAATACTGAGGTGGTAGTAACGACCTTAAGCTTTGATGTACAACTCGAATGAGGCAGACCAAGTCTGATGTTGGAGCTATCCAACGACAATCGTGACACAACACACGGTCAGTCGACGCCATGAGGACATTAAGAAAAGTTAAGTAGAAATATGTGGATTACCACACATAGTACACATCAACGGGAAGACTAGAGTCGAGCAACATCATAGAGATAGTAACAAAACCCAACACATGAGCAACAAAGGATAGCCATTATGAAGGGGGATGAGCTCCCGAAAGAGAGAGAGACCCGAGACATGAGAACGGAGTTTAGACGGAAGACAGAATGCTGATGGGTGTCCACCGGAAAGGGTGGTAGGGGTGGTGGCTATAGTGGGTAGAAAAGGAGGGTGGAGGGGAGGCAGCAGCCCGGGGGTGGGGAGGGTTACAACAATTGTAATGAGAGAGGGAAAGACCAGGATTGGCGCTGGGGTGGAGAGGGGGCGGTAGCGGACAGTGGCGGGGGTGAGGGAGGGGAGGGCTGCAGGCTTGGGGGTGGGAGTGGATCCACGGTGGGCGAGCTCGGGAGCAGGGGAATGGCAGCACAACAAGATAGGCGGCGGCAGAGAAGGAGAGGGGGGAGGGGTCAGGGGAGGGCAGGCGTGGCAGGGGGTGGCGGCTCAAGTGTGGTAGGGTAGGAGAGGGTGAGGCTGGGTAAAACCTGTTGGATACTATGTTAGGAAGTAATTATCATTAATCTGAATCTTTGATTAAAGCAAATGCAGTACCCTGTCTTTTAGAGGACAAGAGATAAGAGGAAAAACGGATCTAAGAGATATGGGGTAAAACTAAAGAGAGAAAAATAACTAGATAAAATATAAAGAAAATATGAAAACAAAGCAGTATAGTATACTTTTGCAATATCACAAGTTTAGTTGCAATTCATAAGGAGAATATGCTGCTTATCTACTTTACAGGGATGATTTTACAGTTTAATGTTAGACTATCTGATAATACAAATTTTAAACTTAATTTAGGAGCTTCTGCTCAGATATCTTTTTATGTTTGTCTCGTAAACCTAGATTTTCATGATGTTTAGTTCTTGTAGCTTATACTTTTCTTATTCTTGCTTTCAGGTCAACAGTAACATTATAGAGCCATCACTTAGTTGTATTCCATCAGAGCAACTTGAACAACCAGTTCCACAGGAAGCTTTCTTGATCACGTTTAAGCAAGTCTTGGAAAACATCTCCCTGCGCCTCAAAGAACATCCTGTTATTGTTGCACATAGTGAAAACACCTTTGATGGAAGTGACATCAAAAGATTACTCTCGAATAAATTTGAGCTGGACAAGGTGTGTTTGATTCATTTGCAGTCTCCTTTGCTAGATATCATTGCTGTTAGTCTCTTTAATAATATTGATCATAATCTGCAAGTCTACTCATTGAAAGGGCTATTTTTTGTAGTCCTTATTTTAGCACTGCAGTTAGCAGCAAAGACTATAGTATGCATGCAGGGAAAGAATGAAAACACAGACGGGCTTGCCATAATAGCTGGCAGGGAGCCGAGAAAACGGACTCTGCCCGTTTCTGCGCGGTTCCATTTCCTTGATTTCTAGTGTCCCTATAGATGAGTGTGGGTCGTTTTCCATGTGAACTTTACAACCATGTCTAACCAAACGTAATGAGTTACAAAACACATCTAGTTGGTTTGTTATGTGTTGGATTCCACTGAACCAAACTGTCCCTTAGTGTAATCAGTGTAAGTTCAGATATCTGATCTTCATAATTTGGTAGATCTGTTTTTGTCCTGGTTGAATGTGTAATGAAGTAGACCTCGTCAACCCCATTTCAAGCTCCAAATGACGTCTTACATGTTTGGTAGGCCTTTGTTAGCCCTTTTATGGATCTTTTCACAGTTGTAAGATAAATTTATATGAACTTGTGAAATGCATCTGATCTTAACTTGAATAATAGAGTACAGCTATATTTGATGTCACCACTTAACACGGGATAAAGGATGGTCTAAGTTTTCATCTGACCAAAGTAAGGCTAGTCTTGGGAAATTTTGTCATTGTTTACTAGTATCATCACCCAAGCCTCAATATCATCATGTCGGCGTCAGCTGCATGAAGCCTTCTTTTCCATTCAGCTCTGTTTCTAGTTATATTCTCATTGAGATATAATGAAATTTGATTTAATATCTCTCCTTATTGACTCTCCCTAATTTAATTTTAGCGTTCCGCTTGGATTTTTGACTATCAAACTCAATAGCAGTACTCTGAGCTGGAGAAAGAGTCTTTTTTAACTCAATAAAAAGGCATGGTGCCTTATGGTAGCCTTCCCCATCTTCCTCTACTTAAGAGATTTCTGAAGAACCATCTGACCTTGATGTTCCCATTGCTGTTCGCAAAGGTACCCGTTCCTGTACTATTCGACATCCTATTGTAAATGTGTGGTGTTTGTCAAAATTATCTAAGTAGGCCCAATCATTTGCTCTTGGGATTGATTCTGTGGTCATTCCAAGAAATCATCTTGATGCTATGAAAGATATTGGCTGGAAATAGGCAATGCATATGGAAATGTCAGCTCTTCTACAAAACAACATATGGGAACTTATTGACTTACCTTCAGGTAAAAATGTTGTGGGCTGCAGATGGGTATTCACAGCAAAACATAATCCAGATGGTTCAGTTGTGAGGTTAAGGTTAGACTGGTGGCAAAGGGTTACACTCCGACATATGGAGTTGATTTCTTTGAGACCTTTTCACCAGTGGCTCATCTCAATGCGGATTCTTATTTCTCTAGCTACCTACTTTTGACTGGCCTCTATTTCATCTTGATGTCAAGAATGCCTTTCTCCATGGTGATCTACAAGAAGAGGTGTACATAGAGCAACCTCCTGGTTTTGTTGCTCAAGGGGAGTGTCAGAAGGTGTGTAGATTGAAAAAAATTATCTATGGATTGAAACAATCTCCTAGAGCTTGGTTTGATAAGTTCAGTGATGTTATACTAAAGATGGGCTTCTGTCGTTCTGTGACTGATCACTCCTTATTTTATTCTAGCTCTTCTGCTGGATCCATCATTATTGTTGTACATGTTGATGATATAGTTATCACTGGCAGTGATTCTACAGACATATCACGTGTGGAGGAAGGATTACATGGGCACTTTCATACAAAGGATCTGGGCAAGCTGAGATATTTTCTGGGTATTGAAGTACTTAGATCTCATGCAGGTACTAATTTTTCTCAGAAGAAATACGTGTTGGATTTACTACAGGAAGCTAGCATGAGTGAATCCAAGTTGGTGTCTACTCGTATGGACTATCATGTGAAGGAGATGACTGATGATACTAATTATCCAGATCCAGGATACTACAAGAAAATTGTTGGTAAACTGATATATCTAACAGTTACTCGCCCTGACATTTCTTTTGCTGTAGGAGTGGTGAGTCAGCATATGAGCTCACCACGACAATCACACTGGATGACAGTCTGCCGTATTCTGAGATATCTGAAGTGTGCACCCGGTAAGGGGATCACCTACTATAGACCCAAGACTCCTATGTCTACTCTTGTTCTTACTGGTTACGCAGATGCAAACTGGGCTGGTAATCTGAATGAAAGGAGGTCTACTTCTGGGTATTGTACGTTTCTAGGAAATCACCTTATCACCTGGAAAAGTAAAAAGCAGAATGTTGTGGCTAGATCAAGCACGGAGGCTGAGTATCGAGCAATTGCTCATGCCTATTGCGAATTGCAGTGGGTTCAATCTGTGCTTTCTGAGTTAAAGATTCCTGTTTCGTCTCCCATAGAGCTCAGATGTGACAATTAGGCTACTATCTACATTGCCAAGAATCCAGTCTTCCATGAACGCACTAAGCATATAGAGGTTAACTACCACTTCATTAGAGATCAGATCAAGAATGGCACCGTTGTGACTCAACACGTCAAATCCGAAGACCAACTTGCAGATGTTCTCACAAAGCCATCGAGTCCAGCAACATTTCAGAACTTTTACAACAAGCTGGGCATACACGATGTGTACGCTCCATCTTGAGGAGGGGTGTTAATATATCTCTTTATATTCTATTATTTATAATTTCTATGTATTGTTGGACCTCTATGTAATTCTCCATGTTTCTATTAATAAAAGGGTGAGGGGTCATGAACCCTCATGCAAGCCGCATTGCACGTTGCTTTGTGGCATCCACTTTTACACCTAATTCTACCTCTCTCTCCTATTTCTCCCACTTGCATAAAGATCTAAAAGAAAATATTTAGAAATGGGTTTAGAAGTTGTATCTATGACTATGATGACCCGCTAGCTTTCATTTATGAGCTCACACAATTTGTAATGATAATGCGCAAAATTAGCATGACCACCTATTGTTGTATATGTATGCCAATATTAATCACACCTCTAACAACATGGTTGCTTTTAGGCTGTAGCTACAAAAGAAAACGGCCAAGAACAATGCTCGAGTAATTCCATGAATATGTGTTTTGTCACTAGTAGGCATACAGAGAACACATTGAGACATATCTATGCTTGTATAAAACAAAATCAACTAAATCCAATATGTTGATAGAATTACTGAACTCATATATAGCCATTAGGAGGACAACAACCATCACAACTCTCAAGCTTCAACTAGGTATATAAAGTATAGTTGTCTTAAGCTCTCTCAATATTCACTCACCGAACACTGCAACACTGCTTATATACTACATCTTGTGTCCTACTTAGAGATCCTACCATCTTAGACCATATTATGTTTCCATAAATTGTGTCTTTTTAAGTCTATATTTTGCTTGAAAAATATAATGACTTAATTCATTCATTTCCCAACTGAATTTGACATAAAAAAGCATCGAAATGCCCATGAAAATAGTTCAACTTCCATCACTCACACGAGGAGCCCCACCCCCCACATATTCAATATGAAAACCATTGCATATATGCAGTGAAATAAAAAACGGCCAGGCGGGCCGCTTAAGCGCCCATGACCCCCAGCCGCTTAATTTTGCCATTAATCGCCCGCTTAATCATTTTGAACAAAATCGCCCGCTTTTTGCCCGCCTCACCCGCTTTTTCCCGCTTTTTTCCCGCTTTTTTGCCCGCTTTTTTCCCGCTTTTTCCCGCTTTTGTTTAAAAATCCTAATGTAAGCATCTAACATTAAGTAATTACATAGCCAAGTAGTATTGACTATAATATACAAAACTTGTATACATTAAATGTTCTATGATATAGCTATTCCTAATTTAGAATGCATACTTTGTGTGTAAGCTGTAATAATTGGGTACTGCTGTAATGCATCTAAGTAAATATCCTATTGCTCTATTATACTAGTAATGCATGATTAGTTTTACTGATTTCCTTGCTGCTTTCAGTGATTAATGATTAGTACTGCTGGTTAGTATTACTTTAGTGATTACTTTAATTCAATAATTCATAGTTTGTTATACACAATTACTGATCTGCTTGCTGATTTTAGTGATTAGAGATGATGATTAATAGTAAGTATTGATGAATACTTAGTTAATTACTGATTTGCTGATTAGATATGTATAGAAGTTCCTTATAAATATATTTTTTATATACACATACATGTAATTTTGTATAAAAATATATAAAATTTAGACACCCGCTTTTTCAAAAATCGCCCGCTTAATCGCCCGCCTACCGCTTAATCGGTTACAGGGTGCCGTCCGCACGCCTCCCGCTTCCCGCTTTCTAATATATTGCATATATGAGTAGATCTACACTACAGACCGTTTTGGTAAAATTTCATTAAAATAATTCTTTCATTTGGCTATCGCAACATTAGGAATGCATCTGTTGAAATTTCCATCAGAATTTGTTGAAATTTCTATTGTTGTAGCCACTGAAATGACATCGGAATCGAACATTTTCTTCCTTGGCCACTGGTTTGGACTGGAATAGATGATGATTGTGGGGCTGCTGCTTGGGGATTAACTTCCATCTATCGGTAAAAGTCTTGTGGTGATGATGAGGGGTCGGGGGAAAGGGTTCAGGGAGCGACACCATTTTATCGGTGGGATCAAAGGGTGATGACAACAAAGGGAAGTAAAACTCATCCTCGTGTAAAGTGACTATAGTAGAAATATAAACACGACCAGAGAGAGGACCAAGGAATTTATACCTGTTTTGAGAGGAAGGGTATCGTAGAAAAATCATTTTATTGTTCTGGGTATAGTTTGTCTACCTTAGGGTCAAAGTTATGGACAAAATAGACACATGTGAAAACCTGAGGTGGTGAAGAAAACAAATTGGTTTGTAGATAAAGAATAAAAAAGGAGTTTGTTGTTTGAGAATTGAGGACAATTGACGTTTGATTAAAAAACCATGCGGTGAGTATAACATCAGACCAAAGATTTTTCTGGAATTGTATGAATGGTAAGGGATTGTATAATGTCAAGAAGGTGAAGATTTTTACGCTCAGCAATACCATTTGCTGAGGAGAATAAGCACAAGAGCACTGATGTCATATCTCGGCAAAAGGGGGAAATTGCCCGCTAGGTGTACTCAAGGACGTTATCAGTACGAAGAATCTTAATAGACTTGAAGAATTGAACTAAGATCATTTTATGAAACTCGCAAATAAGGAGAAAAACCTCATCACAAGTTTGAAGAAGATAAAGCCAATACATCCTTGAGAAATCATCCACAAAAGTAAGGAAATATTTGAAACCATTATAATTTGTTGTCTGAAACGGACCACAAACATCACTATGAATTAAATCAAAAGATATTGAGGATTGTCTAACAGTACGTGACGTGAAAGATACACGATGGTGTTTTCCCAACTAATTAGAATTACACAGAATAGAAGACAAGAAGAAACATGACCATCTAAAATCTTGAGTTTGTGTAGTGAAGGATGAATAAAGCGTAAATGCAACTGTAGTGGAGAGGCAACAATAAGAGCACTGGTCGGAGTTAGCCAGGGGACAGAGTAGTATAGATCACTAGAACACACACCCTGTTCTATCATCGGTCCACTAATCTTGTAAGATAAAACTAGAAGGTCCAAAGGTTATGAAGAGTGTCAACTAATTCTTTCCATTGACATGAATTCTTGGGAAAATATGGAACAAAATGAACAACAAACAAATTTAATTTAGACGAGAGACAATGCCAAAGTGACTCATTTTAGTGATCCATCCGTCAGAGTGACAACGAAATGCGGAATAAAGGAGTCTGAAGAGGTAAGCATGTGTGCCATACCTGTCATAGTGTCATGTGCTGGGTTGCACCTGAGTTCACAATCCAATTAGGATTGATGGTGAGCATAGAAGTCCCTAGATTACCTTAATGAGCTGTTGCTAGGTGAGCCGAAGGTAATGCACTGGGTGGGTTACTAATGGGCTAATAAGGGGAAGACTGTGGTGCTGACATATTGTTGTGAAGAGGAGAGTCACCACACTGGAGTGAAGCTTGAAAAAGACGTTCATATTCTTTGTTCATCCACAATAGAATAAAGGAAAAAAAAGGAAAAAGACCTCATGTTAGTATATAAAGACCCAAAAAAAAGGAGGGGCACCACTCTATTCCTCCTCTCCATGTGGTTCCCCTAACCCAACATCTAAGTGTTTTTGTTTCAATTTAGGGGTTTATATGTTACATATCACAATGCATATGTTCCTGTTATTTATCTTTTATGATAACGTGCCAAAATTCCGACAATGTTTTTTTTTCTCTCGTATCTTTCTTACCGTTCCTGCATTTTTGGTAGTACTTTATCTCCGTGTGTCGTTTTTGTCAATCCGATATTGTTCTTCTGCTTTCTTTCGTTCTTACGGTGAGTGACAACAAATCTTCGTCTAATGTCATCTACAATGACACGTCCCATGTCGTTTCTATCAAACTCAATGAAGATAATTTTTTATTCTGGATGAATGTTGTCGATTTTTTTTTGAAATCGCATGGTAAACTAAAATTTATCAAAGGATATGCACCTGCAATACCTAATGATCACCAGAAACAACCATGTTCTTTCCTGGCTCTGGGGGCGTATGAAGATCAATGTTGCAATCAAATACATGTGCATACAAATGCAAAAATCATTTCGAATGAAATGAAGCAATTTTACACGCATGAAGATAATTGTCTGTGACTGTACAATGCCATGGACAAGCTCAGAACAACAAGGCAACCGTTCGTTGTCAAAATGCTACAATTCAAAGCCTTTGCCAATCAACTGTATTTTTTCTCACCTACCACCTCCACCAAAGTTATCAAAGAGATACACTCTTATTATGCGACACTTCCTCAATGGCTTTAATCCCCGGTATGTTGTAGAACGTCAACTTCTTCTCGTCGGAGAAACTCTTTCGTAGACCAAACATATGCCACATGTCCCAAATAGAAATGACTTGTACTTGTGTCTCCCACAATTATGCTTTTGATGCCCAAACAACTTTGGCTGCGGCTGCCAGTGGACAAGGACGAGGTCATGACTCAACCCACATGCACCTATTGTGGCAAACTGGGCCACACTGAGGACATGTGTCACTCCAAGTGTTACAACCCCATTTGAGTTTAATTGGTAAACTAGGGTTTACCTAGACAATTGCAAAGATTAATAAGAATAATCATTCTTGAAATCTAATTAATGACGATAACACAATTAGGATTTTTTAACTATGATAAGAAGTCTAAATGTTCTTTTGTCTTTAGAATTAGGGTTTGAGAAGCATAGACCCTAATCGGCCCAAAATAGGGTTTTAATGACATATGAATACAGAATTTGATAAGTAGAATGTCTCACTAAATGATTTTTAGTATTTTATGTGTAACTCTGATTTACTTCAAATTTGGATATGATTTGGATATATAAAATGTGAACAACATTGGAAAATATCAGAATTTTTGAAGAATGTTCTGACCTGTTTATCGGTCGAGTTTCAAATTCGACCGATCATATTTCCAGATTTATACAGCAGTGTGGTAATTGAATTTTATCTTTTTATTGGTAACTCCAAATGATCTCAAATTTTAACTGAAGCTTTATAGATCAATTATAAACAACGTGCTAAATTCCCATAATTTTTGGAGAAGGTTTGATCTCTGAAATAAACAAATTACAGTAACTTTTGTATAACTGAATATTCAGCCAATATAATTAAAGTTGAGTGTTGGGTCAATATGCAATTGACCCAAGCAGCTCAAATTGACTTATATGATCGACCACACACACACACAGCTCTCATTCTTCGTCATCCATCCCAGAGAAACGAAAATCTAGAGAGAGAGGGAGAGTTAGGGCTTGAGTGGAGAAAGAGGAGGAATTGCTGACCTAGGGTTTTGCGGTCCGAGGAATGGTGAAATCAAGTAAGTTTGGATCCTTTGCATAGACTTTTATGGTGAATCTTCTCTCTCATGTCAAGATTCCGTCCATGCTTTGATTTGATCCAAGATGATGTCGAAATTCCCTCTTTTCTCACCCTTTCTTCATAATCCCTCATTTTCAAGGTTTCCTAGTTGAATGGAAGAAGAATTGGGAGATTTGCTAGGGATTTGATATGAGTTCGAGATCCCCTGAGTTGAGCTGCTGTTTTGAGGTGTTTTCACACCTTAGGGTGAGTGGGTTCTTCCTTTAAACAGTATAATGCACGAAATTTGATTATAGCATCCAAATCCCTAATTGCTTGGTATGTGTATCTAAACCCTGAAATGTCCGTTTAATTTAAGTTGTTGCAAATTGATATGATATGGATTCCTTCTCTGTTTGAATGACTCCTTGATGGTAGATTCACATCAGAAACGTATACAACACATCCTAGAAAGAATGCTTTTCAGATTTATACCATATGATGTAATTAGGGTTTAACCTAATTGAGATATCTCTAGAGTTTCAACCTTATTGAAAAGGACTAGTAATCTTATAAGTGGTTAGGATGTACCTCATGGATTACCTTATTTGAATTTTATCCTTGGTGCATGATATCTCAGTGAATAGCATGGAAACCTAAATTTAGTTCAATTTCCATGGTTTCATACATATATCGATTGTATATGATTTGTTGAAAACAATCTTTATTTAGTGAATGCTTATATCCTATGAAATCCTTATGAGAGCCATGTGACAAGTGAATGAGGTAAATGAAAAGGTGAATGAGGCGAATGAAACCCTAAGAGTAGGGTGTTGGCATGTGATGAATGAATAAGGCAAATGAAACCCTAAGAATAGGGTGTTCAATGAATCATGTTATGGTGACATGAAAGGTCTCGATATGAGATGTGGTGATACTTAACTGTTGAATTGTATGTTTCTAGTGCATTTAACTTTATGTGCTTGTTCTCTCTGAGTTGATATCTACATACTGCAGGGCTTCTTATATTTCAATACATATCTCGTAAATTGCAGGTGATGAGATATGACATGCCCTAGAAAGGGATGTTACTGAGACATGGTATATGTTGAATACATGAGCTATGATGTTTTATATGATATGATATGGCAGGCCGTGTGAGCCTTGTGAGAAATGTAAAATGAGTTATGAATTCTGTTTTACATGTATCTATAATATTAATGTTAGACTTAGGTGCCCTGAACACCGTAGAACCCCTTCGAGAGATCTGCTTCTTAGGGGTGAAATTCGTGTTGCAACAATAACTGTGCGATGTCACGGTGGCACGAGGACAGAGAGACATTGTTCAACAACAACGCGTGCGATGTCACGGTGGCACTGGAGTAAATAGGGGTTATTCAACAACAACGCGTGCGATGGCACGATGGTAACCCAGACCCCTGAGCCTGTGTACTCAGGTTAGAGGAGTCCAGAGCACTCGATGTTAGTGCAGTGAGGCCGATGAGCCTGTGGGTCCTGTAGCAGAACAGGGCTGGAAGTCAGACTTAGCATTTCCCGGGTGTGTCGCTAAGTCTTGTACGGTGTGGCCGTAGTGCACTGCGAGTCTCTATGCAGAGTACACTGCATAGATCAGGGCATAAGCTAAAATATGATCATATAGGTTCACAGAGTTCCTTATAAATGAAAGAGTTAAGGAAGACTAGAGCATAGTCTTCTAGTAGTTATTCTTTGGATGCAATATTTACATTCTTTGTTATTTCAATTATATTGTTTTAGAACTGCTTAGTGTAGTATTTATTGTTGTTAAATTTCATAACGTTTATTCAAAGTTATATCTGTAATCACATTAGTGCCTTAGACTGTTTCCTTGAAGTACTCATTCACTGAGCGAGTAGGCTCACCCCTCTACTCAAACATTTTAGGGTTAACCGCGTGGACTTAAAGATGGTCAGAGCATCAGTGTAGATCTTCTACAAGAGTTAAGTACAAGATTAGTTGAGTCAGTCGGTCCTTGTCACTCTAGGTCCTCAGTAAGAGATAAGAGAGAGCGTTGTAATTACAATGTGTAATATTGTTCCTCTTTTGATATGTATGCTAATTAGCAAGTTTTATGTGCATAAGGTGTGAGAGACATCATGAATGTTTATACATGTACCTTTACTAGTGAAGTCTGATTAGTAAAAGAAATGTTCAGATTCCTTGTTAAGATGTTATGTGGTTCAATGCGGGGAAACAAGAGTTTTAAAGAAAAAAAAAGTTAAGGGTGTTCTTTGTGTTACATATAAGTCCTATCTTATGCCCTAATCTCATGATTTGAGGAAATTGTGAGATCGGGGTGTAACAGCTTGGTATCAGAGCTTAGGGTGAGTTGTCAAGGACCATTAAGTTAGTAAGTTAGCGTCATAAGTGTGGCAGATAGGAGATGTTTTGATGTTAGCTTTGGGGATTTGAGTATTTGGATATCCTGGCCCGATATCTGAATACTTGGATCAACCAGTACAAGCTACTCTGTCTATTCTCTCACGTATACCCTGGCCAGGTATACAGTGGAAGAATGGGTTAGAGAGGAACCCTAGAAATGTTAGGGTTAGAAAACGAGAAAAGAAACAAGAATTAAGAGCATAAATGTAAAAGGAGATAGAACTTACATTTCATAATGTTGTTTTTGTTGGAAATGTATAGAAATGCTCTTATATGTTTGAATTGAAATGTTCAGTAGTTTGAAATATATATGGGTCTTTAAGATTTGTTGCACACTATGCAGTTGTAGCATTTGTTGATTTCATTCTTTGTAACAAGTAGACTAGAATTGACCTTTGAATGAGCTTTTATTAGTGGATAAGTTTTCTTCCACACTTCTGAGATGAATAGGAGTTGAGTAATCCTTTGTAGTTCTTGGCTTAAGAACTTCAGGTTTGGCCTGGTCCGGCTGGCAGGATGCGTTACTGGGATCTAATGACTCCTATTAATAGTATAATAAGAATAGACTCTGGATAATTAGACCCACATTAGAGTGAGAATGTACATACAGTAAGATGTTGAAACATATGGGCAAGATCAGAACAACTAAGAATTAGTTGAAACTGATATCTGAGGTTCAACTCTGGGGTCTCAAAGGTGAAACCCTTAATAGGGAATAATAGAACATGATATGAAGTTCATAATCAGTTTATTGATTAATATTATATGAACTATACATATGAAATATAGAAAAGATATGTGAAATGTATGTATGGTTCTAGATAGCAAGAATCAATCATGAAGAATGAATCATAGAATAGAGTATAATGCTTTTATGAACTCTAAAGCAAAGGCTAAGTAGAGAATAGGGTTGAGCATTCAATAGGTCCATAGAAGTAAAGAGTCTTCAAAAGAGTAAAAGTGAAGAGGATCGTATGAACATGTAATTCATAAGACTAGAACAACAAACTAGTTTCTAAGCAAAGAACATAGGTGTAGTTTAACGAATGAATAAGTCATACAAAGGTAGACTGTATTCAGGAGAGAAAAACTTGATTGAAAGAGAAACTATGTTTGACCCATGCATGATCCACTTGATTTAAAAATGAAGAATATGTAATGTATTCAACATGAGGAAAAACTAATAGAGGGACTATTAATTTAGAACGTTAACTTCACAATAGTATAAAGATAAAGGAGGAAATATGTGCAACATGGTATACATGACCATACATATGAATAAGCAACATGGTCATAAGAGAAAAATTTAGAATTTAAAGATGACGGGTTAAAGAGTAGTATATGGTAGGAGAACTATGAAACGTAAGATAGGGTTTGAAATATGATGGAGAAGTTATAAATTAAAGAGGTTGTGAGATTCAAGCAAGTGCTAATTAATCAAATATCTCTGTTGATAACTAAGTAAATCTACATACGAGAATGTATTAAGGGAATGTTTGAATACAAGTATTCCAAGTCTTAAAATCATCTTCTCTTTCATATATTCCTTAATTAGAGTAAGGTGGGAATGAAATGATAAGAGAAAATGAATCATATATGGTGCATAACTACCTTGGTGGGGTCATCTAGTGAATGTAATAGTGACATACAATATGATGAAGTGCGATAAGAAATAAATTCTTGTGTGATAGCAAGAATGATGAATAATCTATTCTTACCTTGAATGTTTTAATGTTAGGGATGTTTATTGTATATAATCATATGAAAAGGATAGGTAGCAAAAAGTAAAGAAGTAATGAATGAGCAGAGAGATATGGGAAAACACTAGCTTTGTATAATATGTGAATTTATTTTTACATGTATGATTTGTTGAAGGCATATTAAGGTATGAAAGTTGGTTCTACATATGATTTCAGGGTATTTGTGTAAGCTATATGTTAAATTAAAGGCGTATGATAGTTGTAGTAATTCATACCTGATATGCATCTTACTATTGTGTATTTGTGATATGGTGATACGGTTTGGATGATGTCAGAACACATGGAGGGATATCCTGAATAAGGTAGTTATACCTATTCACTCATATTAATAGAAAGGGATGATAATCAGATTGTCTGGACAAATAACCCTAATGAGGTGTAGCTTGTTATACCTAGCTCTAATATAACTGAGTGATGGTAATTGAGTATGATTAATGCTTGAATGACTGATACAATTGTGGATTTATTTATTACTATGGTTGAAACCCTAAAATGATATAATACGACGGTTACACTTTGAATTGTGTGTGGGCCCATAACCCACAGGTCCCAGGATCGAAACAGGATAGTATGGAATGAGGTGGTAATACTTCACCTCATGCATCCATGACCCAATGGGGATGCCAAGAGTAGTATTGTGCAATTGATTGTTGAATCTAGTCTTTTAATTCAAGACTGTTTTGCTATTTGCATAGCACTTTATTAAAGTTTAAAATAGCATGGTGAACTCGCTTTTGTCACTTAAAGGTGATACAGAACAATAGAACTTTCTGAGCCGCATAAGTTGAGATAGTTGTATCAGAGTATCAGAGTTGCGCAGCGAAAGCGTGGTGGTTTATCTTTGCATTCTATGTTTGACTGTGGCATAAAGAATTTGCTTGATATCATTGAGAACTATTTGAAATATGTTGTGATTTAGTAAAGGATTAAAAGATCTAATGTAGAAAACTACATTCAGGTATGAAATACAAGAATATAATGACATGGAAGGCTTTAGAAGCTTAAAATAACCTTGAATGTATCTTTCTTGTGAGTTTATGTTTCGAGGACGAAACATTCTAAGGGGGGGAGAGTTGTTACGACCCCATTTGAGTTTAATTGGTAAACTAGGGTTTACCTAGACAATTGCAAAGATTAATTAGAATAATCATTCTTGAAATCTAATTAATGACGATAACACAATTAGGATTTTTTAACTATGATAAGAAGTCTAAATGTTCTTTTGTCTTGAGAATTAGGGTTTGAGAAGCATAGACCCTAATCGGCCCAAAATAGGGTTTTAATGACATATGAATACAGAATTTGATAAGTAGAATGTCTCACTAAATGATTTTTAGTATTTTATATGTAACTCTGATTTACTTCAAATTTGGATATGATTTGGATATATAAAATGTGAACAACATTGGAAAATATCAGAATTTTTGAAGAATGTTCTGACCTGTTTATCGGTCGAGTTTCAAATTCGACCGATCATATTTCCAGATTTATACAGCAGTGTGGTAATTGAATTTTATCTTTTTATTGGTAACTCCAAATGATCTCAAATTTTAACTGAAGCTTTATAGATCAATTATAAACAACGTGCTAAATTCCCATAATTTTTGGAGAAGGTTTGATCTCTGAAATAAACGAATTACAGTAACTTTTGTATAACTGAATATTCAGCCAATATAATTAAAGTTGAGTGTTGGGTCAATATGAAATTGACCCAAGCAGCTCAAATTGACTTATATGATCGACCACACACACACACACAACTCTCATTCTTCGTCATCCATCCCAGAGAAACGAAAATCTAGAGAGAGAGGGAGAGTTAGGGCTTGAGTGGAGAAAGAGGAGGAATTGCTGACCTAGGGTTTTGCGGTCCGAGGAATGGTGAAATCAAGTAAGTTTGGATCCTTTGCATAGACTTTTATGGTGAATCTTCTCTATCATGTCAAGATTCCGTCCATGCTCTGATTTGATCCAAGATGATGTCGAAATTCCCTCTTTTCTCACCCTTTCTTCATAATCCCTCATTTTCAAGGTTTCCTAGTTGAATGGAAGAAGAATTGGGAGATTTGCTAGGGATTTGATATGAGTTCGAGATCCCCTGAGTTGAGCTGCAGTTTTGAGGTGTTTTCACACCTTAGGGTGAGTGGGTTCTTCCTTCAAACAGTATAATGCACGAAATTTGATTATAGCATCCAAATCCCTAATTGCTTGGTATGTGATTCTAAACCCTGAAATGTCCGTTTAATTTAAGTTGTTGCAAATTGATATGATATGGATTCCTTCTCTGTTTGAATGACTCCTTGATGGTAGATTCACATCGGAAACGTATACAACACATCCTAGAAAGAATGCTTTTTAGATTTATACCATATGATGTAATTAGGGTTTAACCTAATTGAGATATCTCTAGAGTTTCAACCTTATTGAAAAGGACTAGTAATCTTATAAGTGGTTAGGATGTACCTCATGGATTACCTTATTTGAATTTTATCCTTGGTGCATGATATCTCAGTGAATAGCATGGAAACCTAAATTTAGTTCAATTTCCATGGTTTCATACATATATCGATTGTATATGATTTGTTGAAAACAATCTTTATTTAGTGAATGCTTATATCCTATGAAATCCTTATGAGAGCCATGTGACAAGTGAATGAGGTAAATGAAAAGGTGAATGAGGCGAATGAAACCCTAAGAGTAGGGTGTTGGCATGTGATGAATGAATAAGGCAAATGAAACCCTAAGAATAGGGTGTTCAATGAATCATGTTATGGTGACATGAAAGGTCTCGATATGAGATGTGGTGATACTTAACTGTTGAATTGTATGTTTCTAGTGCATTTAACTTTATGTGCTTGTTCTCTCTGAGTTGATATCTACATACTGCAGGGCTTCTTATATTTCAATACATATCTCGTGAATTGCAGGTGATGAGATATGACATGCCCTAGAAAGGGATGTTACTGAGACATGGTATATGTTGAATACATGAGCTATGATGTTTTATATGATATGATATGGCAGGCCGTGTGAGCCTTGTGAGAAATGTAAAATGAGTTATGAATTCTGTTTTACATGTATCTATAATATTAATGTTAGACTTAGGTGCCCTGAACACCGTAGAACCCCTTCGAGAGATCTGCTTCTTAGGGGTGAAACTCGTGTTGCAACAATAACTGTGCGATGTCACGGTGGCACGAGGACAGAGAGACAGTGTTCAACAACAACGCGTGCGATGTCACGGTGGCACTGGAGTAAATAGGGGTTATTCAACAACAACGCGTGCGATGTCACGATGGTAACCCAGACCCCTGAGCCTGTGTACTCAGGTTAGAGGAGTCCAGAGCACTCGATGTTAGTGCAGTGAGGCCGATGAGCCTGTGGGTCCTGTAGCAGAACAGGGCTGGAAGTCAGACTTAGCATTTCCCGGGTGTGTCGCTAAGTCTTGTACGGTGTGGCCGTAGTGCACTGCGAGTCTCTATGCAGAGTACACTGCATAGATCAGGGCATAAGCTAAAATATGATCATATAGGTTCACAGAGTTCCTTATAAATGAAAGAGTTAAGGAAGACTAGAGCATAGTCTTCTAGTAGTTATTCTTTGGATGCAATATTTACATTCTTTGTTATTTCAATTATATTGTTTTAGAACTGCTCAGTGTAGTATTTATTGTTGTTAAATTTCATAACGTTTATTCAAAGTTATATCTGTAATCACATTAGTGCCTTAGACTGTTTCCTTGAAGTACTCATTCACTGAGCGAGTAGGCTCACCCCTCTACTCAAACATTTTAGGGTTAACCGCGTGGACTTGAAGATGGTCAGAGCATCAGTGTAGATCTTCTACAAGAGTTAAGTACAAGATTAGTTGAGTCAGTCGGTCCTTGTCACTCTAGGTCCTCAGTAAGAGATAAGAGAGAGCGTTGTAATTACAATGTGTAATATTGTTCCTCTTTTGATATGTATGCTAATTAGCAAGTTTTATGTGCATAAGGTGTGAGAGACATCATGAATGTTTATACATGTACCTTTACTAGTGAAGTCTGATTAGTAAAAGAAATGTTCAGATTCCTTGTTAAGATGTTATGTGGTTCAATGCGGGGAAACAAGAGTTTTAAAGAAAAAAAAAAGTTAAGGGTGTTCTTTGTGTTACATATAAGTCCTATCTTATGCCCTAATCTCATGATTTGAGGAAATTGTGAGATCGGGGTGTAACACCAAGCATGGCTACCTTGCTCACTCCGGTAGAGGACACGGTAGGGGCTTTGCACACATTGTTCAGGCTCGCACTTTGACCATTGGCCAAGGCCCTCCTATAGTGTACGTGGCGTGGCTCCTTCGACCGGACATCCTTCTCATGTCTTGCTGATAAACAACGAATAAGCTTTACATCTGGCACTACAACTACTTGTCGTTATGACTGCTCTGTTGGCGGTGGCCACTAGGGAAGGGGAGAGAGAAGTGGTGGGTGTGGGGGAAGATAAGAGGGGATTAGGGTTTGCTTTTGATACCATGTAGATAGAATACCGACAACCTGACTAGTTTCTTGTTAGAAGTATTGGAACGAAGTCGGCCCATATAGAGTCTAGTCAAGTATGGAAGTTTCTAGAGTCATGTCTACCTTCTCCTATACAAAGGAGAGAGGTCTCTCTTGTAAACAGAACATTATAACACAATATTGTGAATATATCGTCCATCCATTATTTCCAACATGGTATCAGAGCCTTCTTTCCAGGGATTCTAACCCTAGAGGGAAATCAATGTTCCTCCACCCGCGGACGGTGGCTTGCGTCATGGCCGGCTGTCTACATGGCCATCTCCATCATTCTCTCCAAAGGGTGATCTTCGATGCCGTCTCTTTCTCTAAAGGCCCTTCACGGTCTCCATCATCGAGATCCAGATGAAAAGTACAATCTTCATCATTGTCTATCTAGATCCAGACCTAGCATCCCCATGTGTCCGTCTTTCGTCTTTCATCTTTCGTCTTCTCCAAGCACAAGGTTCAGCTGCTCCCTCAGTTAAGACAAAGTCTAAATTCAAGCCGTTATCTTTCTTGCATCCCCAGGATCTGCAACCCATGATGGTCTTCTCCAAGGTGGAAGTCATCTCCACCAACCGTGCCGTCTTCTTCTCCAAGGTGGAAGTCATTTCCTCCATCCGATCCTTCATCCTCATAACGGCGGAAGTCATCTCCTCCACCGCGATCGTCGTCTTCATCAACCAAATCGTCATCTAGGAGACTTATTTCAAGAAGAGGAATCATCTATGAAGTTAGGGTTAAACGTTTCTAACGTTTTCCCCACAAATCTTCCCTGGCGGCGCGAAACATGACGTGTTCCACACTCTACATGCCACGTGTCTTCATCAGGCAGTGCAAGTTTTTTGTCCAACACATAAGTCATACGTCGTGTCCATCATCGACACGCTGTGCTGATGGGAAGCAGAGTTACGCCTCCAACAAGTCACACGCCGTGTCACATTTGTATACACCGTGTTAGCAGCAGTCTGTCGTCTTCATATGAAAGTGTTACACACCAATGTCATCAACCAACCTGGCGTGTCTTCGGCAGTCAGTTCATACATCTTCGATAATTAAACCCATGTCATCATTAGGGTTTGCAACTCAATTGGCAACGACTACATCTTCAAAGGACATGTCCTGAATCAGTTCTCTAAGCATCTTCAAGCCTTAGATCAAAAGCTCCTAAAAAAGAAAAAGATATATTTTTTTGTCAGATTCAAAAAAAATTTTCGGGGCCTGCTCCTCTTTTTGAGTTGGAACAACATCCATTTAATTTCTTATCTGTATCTTGTAATTAGGTCATATACCATATCGAATCCGGTTATCAGTTGTACTACTACGTCTTCCTCATTGAGTCAACCTCTCTGGAGCACCATGAAGTCTTATACTCACATGTTTGGTGCAGTTCGCTCTCACGCACAAGATCAACCTCTCTCATGTGCGAGGAGTCATCCATGTCAATCACAATATCAAGCTTTCTTAAGCGTGAGGTCAAGTTCTCAAGCCCATTGAGCAATCCATCACAACTTCTCCAGCCATGCCAAGCAAATCCTTCTCCCCTCTCCAACCCATGTCCCCTAATGTCACATGTGAGTTTATCTCTGTCTTTGTCCACCCCAACCACTTTCGTCGTCTCTTCGTGGTTGGTGTGTGGGGGGAGAGATAGAGGAAATGAGAAGAGGAGGATGAGGAGAAAGAGTTGAGGTGCAAATATTAAAAAGAGGAAAGAGGAAAGAGGAAAAAGAGCATTGTCTACATATGGAGTTTTGTTTACTTAACGTGTTCAAATCTCACTCCAGTTCAAGGTAAATATTGTCCATCCTCGCCATTCAAAATCTAAGTTGCCAAGCATTGATTTATCATTCATAATTCATCCTCTCACATCTTCAACTGAAGAAGATGATTCCTTAGATCAATTGGAAGTCATCAACTCTCTACACCGGGAAAATATGTTCTTCATCGGTCGTGTCTTGGTCATTCTACTATAGCAACACTTTAGTCTTCTAGTATTGGAGCAACTTTGATTGTTTACACATTTGGTTGTGTGCCGGTCCGACACTTGTCTTTTGCAGAAGATCATTTAGTCGACTACGTCATTTATGATTCTTTCTTGTTTGTCTGTGCCCTGTCAAGCACACTGATCTTCGTTTGTGCCCACGTTGTTGTTTGTCCGCGCGATGTTCAACACGTTGATGTTCTTCCATGCCCTCGTTGATGCTCGTCTGTGCCAAGCACGTTGATGTTCGTCCATGCCATGTCAAGCATGTTGATCGTTGAGGCTACCACATGATAGTCTTCTCGTAAAAATACTTAAACAACAGTAGCAACTGTGTTCGTGACTTCCATGATCTTCGCTCGTTCCTTCAGCATAATCCAATATACGACTTCCAACCTAGTCAAAGCTCCAGATGTTTCAAAGATTTGGTGTGTATCAATGTCTGGCATTTGTCAATCTCAAGGGAAGCTTCAAAGTCAAAGATGCCAAAGATATTAAAGTGTGGGGGAGTGCACATGTCGTGCTAAGGCAAGGGGATATCTATCATATTCTAGTCATAACTTTTTTTCTGTCTCATTTTCGTCTGTCATCCAATTTGGGCACGCCATTCTCCCATGCTCCGGCTTGTGGGGGAGTGTTAGAAATATAACTCATATCATATATGGACCGGACTCTGTAGGCCCATATAAAGTCTAGTCTAGTCTAGTATATTTCTAACATTTCTAATGATGTACTGGATCTGTTATATATAGGAGTCCATGAATACATGGGTACACTTAAGTGTGTAAACAAATACCCACTTAAGTATACTTATATCATAACAAAGACTATAAATACAACGTGTCTAAGCCTAATTTTCCATTGAACCATTGATACTAACAAGGTTGAACATTATGGTCACGGTAGTGTCATCCCAGCATGCCCCTGACTTGTAGATCAAGTCATAGAGTTGCAATTCTGCTCGTCAATTGAGTTCATGCCTTGATCCAAATTAGATAACTTAAGGTGTAGTTGGTTCTTATAGTCGACCGAGATGAAGAAGAAATCCATATCTTCCCTAATATCAATTCATGTGTTCATGCGACAGATTGTACATAGTAGTTTCCACCACGCAAGGGTAGTACCTCAAAACTTCGCCTCAAAAAACAATGATTAAAGTTCCTCTTATCAACTTGTGCTAGTTAAAGTACACCCTGAAGTTGTGCAACATAGAGCTTGTTAGAATCACTCGTGTTGTGGAGGTTGATAATATCAATCTTGAGAGATTGATCGGCCAAGGTCATGCAGGAATATTGATGGGAGTGGATGTCTCTTGCCCTGCATATTATAAAAGTCTTTTTGACCTGCAGCAAAAAGTGCTCCATCTGCACAGTCAAATTCGCGACCATATCTTTAATATTTGCAATCTCAGTATCCTGGTTTGCAAAATGAGTGTCAAGCTTGGCCATCTTGCCATTTAAGTCTTCATTTGCACACGATGGTGCAAGTCGGTGAAGTGTGACCTCAATCTTGAATTTTGGAATTGTGATCCGCAGTGCACGTGATTTTCACGGCGATCAATGTGGTATCTAAAAATCCATTGATGTATGAAGTCATGGATGAAGCTTGGGACCAAAGATATTGCCAAGAACAACTAATTTGAGGCCCCTGAAAAACTATGGCATACTGATACAATTTATTGGGAGGAGCCGTCAATCACTGTTAGGCTTGTGGCTCCTCCTTGCCGCTTTTTTTTTGGCTTTGGTGGCTCTTGGGAATGCAGAGGGGGTGGGTGGGCGCTCCATACTGTGCAGTTTCCCCCATGAAAGGATGCTCTCCTTTTGACTTGGGAGCAACAACAATGGGAATGTTGCACCTTGTCGTCGAAGTTGTGAAGGGAAGAGGGCCAACCATGCCACCTCAGAGTTCATGAGGTCCTTACTTGCACTTGATCTAGATGCTACAAGCCTACAACCTTAGAGAGGGTAATGAAAAGGCTAGTTCCCGTAGCCACCAATGGACGAAAGGGAGGGAGGCTCATTAATGGGGTGTCAACCACTGTAACTATGTGTCTTCCCTATTAGAGAAAGCAAGCCATAAAGGAAGAGAAAAATCGGGAGAAGGGCGGAAAGAGATTTGGCACTTTATGTGATGGAGAAGCTAAGGGAAGGGAAGGCTTTGGTGGAGGAAGGAGTGATGGAAGAAGGTGATTGAGAGAGGAATAGAGGATGACTACACAATTTTCATGGGAAAATAACTTTGCTTTGTTATTTTTTGATAGGATTGGATCCAACCTAGGATTTGGTTATAAATGGAGGGTGGAGAGAGGTCCTAGATTTAGGGTTTCAGAGGCCAATGGTGGATAGGTGGGGTGTCCTGGACCTAAACTAATGCAAACAATGTTCCAAAACTAATTTCATTCATCTAATTCAACTGCTAAACAATACTTCAAGGCGTGGGTTTATATCATAGTACTAAATATCGTTGAAATCTAGCAAATATTTGTTGCTTCTATCGATGTCGACTGTAAGCTAAGTTGAATCTTGGTATTACTGATTCATAAGCTTCATCAACATTTTGACCAACATCGACAATGTCGGCCAATCCATAAAAAAGTAGCAAAACTTGACAACTTACCTAGATGTCGACCAATATTAAGGATGTAGCTACTATTATCGTGGAATGACTCTGATACTACTCTCTTGGGAGAAGACATATTGGAACTAAGATAAAGTATAACTAGTACATCTACCCCACCTCTATTAGATCAAACTAATTCTAAGTCATCTAAAACCATTTTATCTCCCATATTTCACCTTGTTTACCTAAATGCATTCTTTACAATATATTCATGTGTTGAGGATACTTACACCTTATGCTATTATAATTGATGTATATGTACTATACCGACCACCAAAGTTGTGTCTATCTGCACACATTTGATGAAGTGACATTTTTCATTGTGATTCTTTTAATAAGTAATTCAATAGAATATTGGAAATGTTATAAGATAAATAGGAAAAAGTTTAGGATATAAGTGAAAAAATTGATATGGTATATCTTGTATCTTAACAATTTTGTTTAATATTGTAAGCTTGCAGCTTGTTAGTTGTTAATTGTGACCAACTCCATACCTTAGTAATGACAAACTTTGATGATAACAAATTCAGAGTCTATATCATAATTTAAATATGGGGTCGAAATTGTGAAATTTCAACCGAAATTTTGGTTGACTACCACCGTACATCAAAATCAACATGCCGAATTGCCAGAATTTCTGATATGCAATTATGAAAAAATATCTTAGAATTTTTTTAAAAATGTGGGACGCCCCCCTCAATTAGTTGAATCCAAAATATAGGATATTGCATAAGAATATATGCATGTGTACATTGCATAATCAAAATTCTGATCGAAGACAATTTTGTATATTTTCACTCACACATGTAGGAACCCCCCCCCCCCCCCCCACCCTATATCAACATATGATATCATTGCATAAATAGGTGTATTTATGTATCTAGATCATCATGGTAAAATTTCTTGACTTAATTCATTTATTTATTCGTCGAAATTGTCGTCACTTGTGTAGAAATCTTTTGTCTATAGAAATGGAAATATCAAAATTTCGTATGAAATTCCTGTTTCTGAACCATCAGAAATGGTGTCGAAATCTACATTTTAAACTATGGTCTATATGTTGAGAGTCTTTAGACGTGTATTTTAGAAATGAATTATAGAAGAAGTTACATATATATCATGTCTTAGCTAAATTTGATGATCTAACCTAATGCATAATTTCATCATAGTTTCACATTTTTTTGAACTTAATTTGTGTCCAAATTCTGTTTAGAAACTTCCTCAGATTTTCCACAAGCTTCCACTTTCACACTTGTCCAAGTCGACATCCTGTACCATGCTTTATGTAGATAACTCAGAGGAAGCCCTAATTGACTTATCTGTGCTAAGGACCCATATGAGATAAGAGTTAAACTATATAATTGAGAACTTACAAACAAATCCTCAAGTATTATATATGACTCCTAATACTGACATAATTGCAAATAAAACCCTAAGTTTGAAACTAATAAAGGACAACGAATAAAACAATACTATTACAAGATGAACACAATATGCTGTAATTAAGAGGCCAAAAATCCTAGGCAGGCTCTGGATGAACATCCTGCCCAACATGAGTTTGGACCTTCTATATAATAAAATGAACTAAGCAGCCATATGTTTTATTCTGTTGAATATATTTACCCTTTTAAGACTACACACAGTTATTCAACACATGATTTGGGTATTTGAGGTTTCTACATTATTCAAGATGGCTCTAATATAGGTATGATTTTTTTTTTAATGTTGAAATTATATCCCTACTAAGGATAAATAGTCCTTAACATGAATATTGATTCGAGAAACAAACCAAGTCAAGTCTAAAAATGGACGTAAGGGGAATAAGGCTAAAAATTAAAGGGCGTTAGTCACCTAATATGGACAACAAAGTTTGATTGGATTACTTGGACTCTGCAAATGGACATCATATCCATAAATAAGGCCAATAAGTGATGAAAGGACCCAAGACACATACACGTCAAGGTACAAGCACATCCCTTTGTGGTGCCTTGCCATTTCGGCAGCTCGAGGGTGCCTAGGGGTGAGCCATGACAAGTATAGGTTCCATCTATGATTCGTCCAACAACTTGTTCTCTTCTTATACTTTTAGGAGAATTACTCTCTTCTTTAATGATGGACACAGGGTCTCAAATTGTTGCTTGGTCAAAGCACTTAAAATCTGGCATCTTATTTGGTGTGTCTGTCTCAGTTTCTTGCTCTCGCTCAGATTGATTCTGGATTTGTTTGCTTCTGTTGTGCATGCTTGACAATGTGCATCATTCCACATTCTTCTGTTCTCTAGTTGGACTGCTTTAGTCGATGTAAACTTTCCATTTCACATTTTTGCTAATGAAAAATAAATTTAAAACTGTAGCTATATTCCTTGCAACAAGGATTGTATGCAATTTTATCATAGCATAGTTAATGCATTGTGAAGAGGGTTATCTGGAAAACCTGATGCGAAGCAATCCTGCCTTGGTGTATTAAAACCTCATCAATAGATCCATGATATCCATGATATCCATGCTTACTATAGTGATAGCTTTGATCCTATCATTGTTCTGGAATTACTTAGCGCTAGCTTATGCAGTATCATTCAATTTATTTAGATACTTCTGTACAATGAATGTTATTTCCTTTTGTCTCTGATACTGAATATCTATTTTCAAATTTTAGCTACTAAGTTCGACATGGAGAAACTTACCAAAAGATCATAACCAAAGAGCTTCCAAGGAATGCTTAAGTGTTGCACTAAATCAGATCGCTCCTTCAGCTGGCTTGCCTCCCTATGGAGCTGTTGATCAGGTACTGATTGCACACTTGTTTTCACGTTTTCACCTTTTGAGCTGACAATTTCTGTTAAAATTAAAGACCACAGCCTAGTAAGGACCACAAGTTTGATGTCTTGCAGGCCACACTTATTTACAGTAACTTATCGGTTCTTGATAAAAATATATTTTTAATACTTAAATGAACATAAACTGAATGAAGTCCAGAATCAAAGGCTCCTGCCAGACTGTCAATTTCTTTCAAGCTCTGCAGGTTCAAACTAACAAACTATTTTGATTCAGATACTAAGATATATTGATGGCCAGCATCCTATGCCTACAAAATCCATTATTTGATTATTTAGAACAAGAGGTAAACCAAGTAAAATCTATAAGTACGTACAATCGCACTATTCAGTTATGCAAGAAGACTATTGAGCAAAAACTTGAGGTGAACACACACATCAAATAACTAATTAAGTTTTGTGCCCACGAGATTGTTTATGGCTGTTTTTTTTTTTTGGATAAGGAAGTTTATAGATAACTACCAAGAAAATAAAATGAAATCTTAATTTGGTTTACACAAATTTGAATAAAAGCTTATGATAGGGTACTAGAAAGTTATTTGGTGGTTTTGGAAAATAATTTGACCTGATTCAGTATATTGACTTAATTTAGGGCATATTACTAGTATTAGAACATAGAAGGAGATAGATCAAGGATTCTTACTGTTGGTATCAAGTGGCTATTGGGCTTTGGTCCATGTATTTTTTATTAGCCTTGTATTTCTTTTATCCTTTGTATACTTAAACGGGGATTTGCTTACCCACTTAAGTATCCCTCTATCTTCCTAATCTCCTATATAGGAGACCTTGTGCTGTTATTTTAACAAATGAGAATTGATTCATAATCTTGTTTACAACACAGTATCAGAGCGGGGCTCTACCTAAACCTCATTCCCTCCTCCCTCCCCTCTCCTTTGTTTCTCTTCCACATTTGGGAATTGCCTCTACTAGAGAGGATAGCAGCCCTGCCGCCAGAAAGGACAGAAGTTCCGCTGCTTGCAGTGGCCACCAACATCGTCTATTAGTGGTGCCCCAACCAACTGCAGCGGCTGCAAGTAGTGCCGATAAAGCCCGTGGCAGCTGCTAGCAGCAGTGCTGCTGCAGGCCACAACGGTTGCACACTGCAGTGCCGTTGTTGGCTACAGTGACTACTAGCTGCGACGCAACAGCAGGGGCACTACAACCCACTGCCACCGCCCCTAAGAAGGGAAGGAGGCCCCTCCGCTGCCAGCCACCAGTAGTTGAAGTCATTGTCAATACCATTGTTGTTAATGCCATAGGCTATGGCCTAGCTGCTCTCTCTCTCTCATTCCTTCATCTTGTGATTACTGTTTTGAAATGATATAAATAAAGGAGAAAGAGATACAAGAGATCAAAAGACCCCGGTAACTTTCTACAAATAAAAGGGGGAGGGGCAAGCATTCATTGTTTCTCCTCTCCATGCGGTTTTCCTAATGGCATGGTTGACTGTCATATATGATGGCTGAGGGGCTTCATCAGATCACATTACTATATTCTTGTGATTCCTTTCTACTGTGCATTATATTTTCCGACCGTGTCCCTTCTTCCTTCTTATTTGTTCCTACCATGGAACAAGACTTCGACAGGTGTGGACATGGAAGTTTGTGGAAATGTCGAGGAATTTTACAACCAAACTTCGACGCAACTTCGACAAAAGTTAAGCTAAAAATAGTCATTTTGTGATGAAAATTGACAGATTTCATCAAATCTAACTAAAAAACACAATATATGTTTACATATAGCCATCCATATAGGTTTACATATGTAGATAAATACACGATTACATACAGTCGTCTCCGAACTACAAAGTTCTTCCATATATAAAGTTTGTGACACTAAACAAACTACATAAAAATGGTGTAAATCTATAGTAGATTTAGCAGAGAGGGGGTCGGTCGATTACTATTAGCTTAGAATAGTAAAAAAATAACATCGAAATCATCTTACCCCAAGATCCAACACTTTTTCCCCCTCACACAGCAAACTCCAAAAAACACCAAAAGAATGTCGCCAACTTCAACGACTTCGACATATGTCGAGGACATTGTGGAATTTTTTAATGGACTTTGGTCAACTTCGTCGACATATGGGGAAATGTCGACATCTTCGAAAAAATGTCGAGGATATTATGGAATAAGGATGTTTACGTGGATTCGACGTCGCCAACCATCATCTTTAGACATTATCGGCGAAATTTCGCTACATGTCGAAGACATTTAGTACCATGGTTCCTACCATGCTCCTGTACTTGTAGTCTTATCTATGTCTTTTTGAACCGTGCTTTTATTCCGATACTCGTATCTGTTATTATGTCTGACAAGAAAAATCATGCTGACGCGAGTGTTATTTATAATGACTTGCAGAATGTTTTTGCCATCAAATTGAATGGCGAAAACTTTCAGCTATGGATGATGCAGTCTAGGCGTTCCTTGAGTTCTGCAGCACACCGACGTACATCAAACATGCAACATTAGCAGAGCCCGATGATGACACGTGGGGTGATTAGGAACAGTCTTGTACAGTTATACCTTTGGGGGTGCATGGAGCCACACATCGCCGTGAAGTACATGTTGCATGACAACATTTAGATGATGTGGGATGATATGAAACAGTTCCAAATCCAACAAGAGAGCTTTGCCTTTGCCTCTACAATGTTAGGGACTGATTTCTCATCGAACGATCGGGTGATTATAGCCTAGAGAAATACTATGACTCGTAGGAGGCACTCACCAACAAACTAAATTTTTTCTCACCCACTACATTGTTGATGGGCTCAAGAAAGGGGTGTATTGAGCTAGAAACATCGACCAAATTCATTAGACCTTTAAGACTTTTCCAAGATAAACAGAGCAAGTACTAAAAAATAAGGGGGACAGAGATTGAACCAAGGATAAGTGAAGGGTATATTTGTAGTGTTCTATCTCCTAAAGGAAGTAGCTGCACTACTTAGATAGGTCAACCTCTAGGATTTGGATACCTTGAGTCACTCCTTATATTCCATTATAAGAGTTACACCAATAGACCCCTTTTTCAGATTAAGAGTAACTAGCTTCTCTTTTCCGAGCAAAGGATCCAACAACCTTGCAAGGGACTTGCCTACCCCTTAGCCAAGGGTTTTCTGCCCTTACCCTTCACCTTCACTAAGAAGAAGCTTCAATCACCAAACGATGCCTTCCCTTGCTACGGGCCACTTGTCCTCCAGCTCCTCTCCATCAAGAAACCGTTGCTTTGCCAAGGGGCAATGTTCAAAATTTCGACGAAATTATCGAAATTTCAGTTTCTGTGGCAATCGGACATCGAAATTGACTGACAAAACTCTCGAAACAGGTAGATCATCGATTTTTTTTTCTACATTTTCACAACTATGTACTACCTAGAGCATATTTTTTTTACACAGTTTTGTGTTTTTAAGTCTATATATTGTGCTTGCAAACTATAATGACTTAATTCATTGATTTCACCATTGAAAATTATTATAAAAAATCCCCATCGAAATGCCCATCGAAACAGTTCAGGGTCATTAACTAAAAAATGATGCGACCCCACCCCCACATATCCAATATGAAATATAATTACATATTTGAGTAGATCTACACTAGTAGATCATTCTGGTAAAATTTCGTAAATTAATTCATTTATTTTGCTGTAGAAACGCAAGAACACATTTATCGAAATTTCTGTCGAAATTTGTCGAAATTTCTGTTTCTGTGGCCACCGAAACGACATCGAAATTGGACGTTTTCTTCCTTGCCAAGGGGTGCCTTTCTTTGCCAAGGTCTGCTTGCTCTTTTTTTTCTCTTATTCAAGACAAACTTCTAGTGAGATTGTAGAGAGAGGTACGGAGGTAGAGAAGCGAAAGTCTCACAAGATATACAAAGTAAGGCTAGCTCTCTTACAAACCTCCTATTCACTCCAATAGATGTAAGCAAGTGATTAGGCTCATGAGAACTGACAAGATCTCTTCTGGGCACAATCTCTCAACTATGGTACATGGGTCTCATGATACCTCTTGGGACACTTGGGAAGCTCCCATATAGGTCATATTTATAGTGAGGGTGCCTATTACCCAATAGTCATGATTGGAATGGATTCTAGCTATTTTTGGTAGAGTTAGTAGATGTCCAACATAGTTGTTGAGTCGACCGACTAGTCGATTGGTCGCCAGAGGGAGTCCGACTAGTCAACTGCCCATAAATGGGCTTCGGCTTGGCGCCTGCCTAGGTCAATTAGTCAGCCGACCTGGCGGCCGCTTATTCGGGCTTGGACCTGAGGATCGTTAGGTTTTTTATATATTTTTTTGCAATTTTAATTCCCTACTCACTATTCTAAATGTTTATGTTTGTCTCTTACCATGATTTGATCTAATTGTCAATTTCATTCACACTACACTAGTTAAGTATATAGTAGTGGTATGTCACTCTACTCTATCTAATTATACTTGTTGAATTTGAATGCATTAAATAGTCTTCATTCAAAATTGCTTGAGGTGTTTTATGACATTATTTACCAAATTTGGATTATTATATGCCTGGATACATGCTTACATTAGTAAATTTATATGATGTATTGTGTGTATAACTATATGTAAATAATTAATATTATGTATAGATATTATACCTACGACTGGGCGACCGACTAGTCGGCTGGTCACCCAAGCAGGGCGGGTGACCGACTGACCACCTTGACAACTATCCAATGACACATCTCCATTTTTAGACCCTTCCAACGATAATATTTGCACTTGTAAAGATTGACCCGAATCTCAGCCCATGACCAAAGAAACTCGGCTGACGACCAAAAAAACTCGACCGACGACCAAGAAAACTTGGGCGACGACCAAGAAAACTCAACCGATGGCACCTACAAGTCATAGCTTTTTTCCCATCGACTGAGTCTTGTGTCAGTAAAACTCGGGCCTCGACAAGGTCTGTTTGGGCCCTTTTGGTTTAAATCCAAACATCTAAAGTGCGTCGGAGCTTGTTCCAATCATTACAATAACCATTACGAGCTTAATTACAAGACACATTTAGTAAAAGTGAATTACATCAAAGATCTATAGAGATATATATCTACTCTTCGGATACTTGGATCTTTGTGTAGATATCTTGATTTCTCCAAACTATGGTTGTGAGTTTGGGCATTAGGAGAGCGTCCATATAATATAAAATCACTTAAATAGGTGTATTAAACACAAATAAGTAGAATGATGTAGTCATTATCAAAACATTGGATTAGGCTATGTAGCCTCTCAAGTCAACATTCCCCCCCTTTTGAAGATGACAAACCATTCCCTGAATGTATTAAAATCATAATTTCAAAGAAATTAGAGGTTCCAAAGAAACAAGTTCACGTGCTCCCCCTCATTTATGATATCCCTCCTATTAGATTAGCTTTCACAATAATGAACGACAGTAACTTTGTTCTCATACATTTCTAGAACCATCTCTTCTCTCCCTTTGTCACATAAAGGGGGGGGGGTGGAAGAGCATAATAGACAAAAGGACTTGTCCAAGTAATTAAGATAAAGCAAATCAAGACACGTCATTGACGACCTAAGGTGCAATTCTAGCAAGTATTATCAAAATTATGCAAGAAACTAACTCAAACTAATAGATAGACCATTCAACAAAGAACATGTTTGAGTATATATGAGCAAGATATAAGAATAACACTTGTTGGATACCACATGATTAAAACTACTAGTACTAGTTGAAGAATACTAGCAGGATCTATGTCAGAGAAAAGATGAGCAGATTAATACATGCTACTAGTCGATGCAGAGGGCATAACAAGAGATATCCATACAAAAGAATATGCAAATTCAAGATGTCATAGACGGATATATACCAGTAGCAAAGCATGCATTAAACTAATCACTTAAATCTCAAGGTTGCAATCACTAAAAGAATATATAACTGAAATTTGTAGCAAGTTAGGGCAGAATGGAAGTAGGTTAGTCACAACCAAAAGTTTTGAAGATAATCATCAAAAAATTGCGTATGAACTCAAGAAAAGTAGTTGGAAAATATACGAATAGAGTTGTGGACATGAAACATTAAAAAAATAAAAGATTTACGGTTTAAAACATGGCAATATGCATTTCAAATAAAAGAATATGAAGGGGGAGTGGCAAGAGAATAGGGCATTGGTTGAGAAAATCTAGTTGAGAGAGATATTATCAGAAAATAGTCCTTTTGCATAATCATTTGAGCAATGCCATTAGTTAAGTTTCTAGGTTGAAATCTTGGCTAACGGCCCTGCAGGAAAGTCTTTAAGATTGCTCTTCCCTAGTCAAGTTTCCTTAGGACAAATTCAGCCAATGGTAGCTGTTGTCCAAAGCCATGAGAAATACAAAAAAACATGTTTAGAGGTTCAACAAGTTTGCAAGCATGATCCAAATATGTATAAACAAGTTAGAATGTATTTTGAAATCTTCACAGACACTTTTTGAGCAAGGATATGACGAGGATCAAAATATGTAAAAGTCGACTTAAAAATCATAGATCTGTTGATTGATACACCTTTGCTTGTGTCAGTTGACATTGAAACGCCTCCTCCAGATGTTGCACCATCTCCACCTCTAAAAGTGTACCAATGACGAAGGAGAGCTACAACCCCCTCCATGGCCCCTCCCTCACCAATTCCTACATCCGTGTCGGCAGATCCACCACCTCTGGTATTTTCTGATTTAGATGTTCCTATTAGTCTACGAAAAGGGACCAAGTCTTGCACTCAACATCCTATTGGTAATTTTTGTTCAACTGCTAACTTGGGCTCAAAAGTTGCCAATTTTACCTCAGCTTTATATGATGTATGTATTCCTAAGAATGTTGCCATGCTTTACAACATCCTGCATGGTGCCAGGCTATTGAGACTGAAATGCAAGCTCTTACTGATCGATGTGGGACATGGTTATGCACCTGTCGATTGCTCGCTTGTTGGTTTTCGTTGGATCCTTACTGTAAAGTATCTTTTAGATGGCACAATTGAACCATTGAAAGCTCGCCTGGTTGCCAAAGACTATACTCAAACATATGGAGTGGATTATTTTGAGACTCTCTCTTGTTGTCCATCTGAATTCTATTTGTGTTCTTATCTTTGTGGTTGTAAATTGTGATTGGCCTTTGGTTGACTTAGACATTAAAATCGCCTTTTTATATGGTGATCTGCATGAGGAGGTATACATGGAGCAACCACGTGGATTTTTGCTCAGGGGGAGTGCTCTAAAGTGTGCAGTTTACGCAAAGCTATCTATGGATTGAAACAGAGTCCCAGTGCCTGTTTTGACAAACTAAGTAGTATTCTTCAGAAATTCAGCTTCCACCGCTCTCATTCTGATCACTCAGTGTTTATCAAGAAAATTTCATCTGCCCTTGTAATTCTGATTGTTTATGTTGATGATATAATCTTATCTGGGAGTGATCAAGTAGGAATCCATGCTACGGAAGAGTATTTGGAAAAACACTGTCACTAAAGAGCTATGAAAATTGAGATATTTTCTACGTATCGAAGTTTCTCGCTCTTCCGCAGGTATTTGCTTATCTCAGAGGAAATGTCTTAGATCTTTTGTAGTAAATATGAATGCTTGGAGCAAAACCCATTAGTACTCCTTTAGATCCTAATACCAACTGGGATGATGATACTTCTCCATACCTAGACAACCAACAATATCGTCGGTTAGTTGGTAAACTTATACATTTGACTGTTACAAGGGCTGATATAATTTCTGTTGTTGGCTTAGTTAGTAGATACCTAGATAAACCCAGACAATGCCATTGGGATGTCGTGTGTCATATTCTAAAATATTTGAAAAATTCTCAGGAAAAGGCTTATTCTACAGAAATCATGGGCATTGTAAAACCACAAGGTATTCTGACTCAGATTATGCAGACAACATGATAGACCGCAAATTCACTTCTGGTTACTGTACCTTTGTGGGAGGTAATCTTGTTACCTGGCGCAGCAAGAAACAAATTGTAGTCGCCTGCTCCGGTGTTGAAGCTGAGTATAGAGCTATGGCTTATACCACTTGTGAACTGTTATGGGTTTGCGGTCTTCTGAAGGAATTTGAAATTTTTGACCCCAATCCTATTCCTATGTATTTTGACAACAAGGCTGCTATATTCATTGCCAACAATCCAACATTTCATTAGTGTACCAAGCATATAGAGGTGGATTTCCGTTTCGTTCAAGAGGCTGTCTTGTCTGGCAATATCTCTACTCTGTACACTCACACTTCTGATCAAATAGCAGACATCTTCACAAAACTTCTTCCCAAGGCCAGATTCACTACCATGGTGGACAAGCTGGGCATGCTTGATATTTATGCTCCAACTTGACAGGGAGTATTCGTATATATATTTTATTCCGTTATGTTATGTTATTTCTTTTGTTATGGGCTTTAGACTTGTCTTTTCTTTAGCCTTTTCTTTTATCCCATATTTCCTAGTTCTATTTTTGACTTAATCTCTTATCCTATAAAAGGGAGAGCACTGCATTTTGTATTACACATCAAATAAAGACTTCTTGTTTTATACCTCAATTTGTACCATTATTTCTACTTGCTCCAAAACTATATACATCTCACCTTTTTGCTTTTATGTGGATTGAAAAGTCAAAGATTGATTTCTCAATCCTTTAGGATGTATCCTATAAGAAAGATGAAATGTCCCCGATCACGTTTTTGGGTCCAAGGGGGTTATCTTGGTCACCCAAATATGTTGCTTTTAGGTGCTTTCTGAAAAGGGCAATATGAAGAATAATGACTATTTTTTTTTGTAATTATTACATACATTCTTAGAACTAGAGGATTCTCAATGGAACATTGGAGGACCTTTTCCTTTTTGTTGTTCCCTTAGCTACCGTCATATCCAATGTCTAAGAATTTGTTTAGCAGTATGGTGTAACATTTCATTTAGATTCTTTTTGCCGCATAAAAATCTTTGCAAAGTGGATCTCAAAACATGATAATCATGCATATGAGAAGTAATAGTAGAAGACAATTGAGCAAATATCATCATCATATAAGAATTGTTTTCAATATTACAAGCAATAGACTGTCTCTCTATTAGGAGTAATAGGATGGGATTCTAGAGCATTCACTTTAGCAAGCAAATGTTTCATTTTCAAGAGAAGAAATGTTAGAGAGAGACACATATTCAGATTGTACTTGTACTTGTAGTTGTAGATCATCATTTATTGAGATATATTGCTGTCTTTTATTTCCAGTTTTATGTCTTTCTTGCTTAAGTATCCTGTAACATGGGCCTTTGTATAAGAGGCCCATTAGGGTTCTCCGTTTGCTTTCCTGTATTGCCTCCTATTTATTGGAGTAAGTTCTATCTTTCGATAATATAGAAAGACAACACACCTCCTTATGGTATCAGAGCAGGATACCTAGTTTTGGTCCTCCCACAACAAGCCTGCTCTCTCTCCTTTTCATCTCCTTCTCCATGTAGTATCTCCCTTCTCCATCGCCGTTGCTGATCACTCCCAAGGGGATCTACAAACTTCGTCAACTTCGCCTGTTGTTGCACGTGTGGCCCAGTCCACACCTCTTTATCAATGGCACCTGAGGCTTGGTCATCCTTCTTCCATCAAGTTGAAGTCTTTGTTTCCCAATTTGTCTTTTGAAAATTGTACATGTCAGTTTTGTCAACTTGGAAAACATCATCGCTCTGTGTTTTCTCCTCGCCGTAACAACAAGAGTCCAAGGTTGTTTTGTTTAGTTCACTCGGATGTCTGGGGACCATGTTGTATTAGTAATCGTACTGGTGTACGATATTTTGTAAGCTTTATTAATGACTGGTCTTGTGCCACTTGGTTATATCTTTTAAAAGATTGTTCTGAAATTTTAAATGCTTTCTCCAAATTCTTGAATGAAATAAAGACTCGATTTTCTGCTGCTCCTAAATTTGTTCACATTGATAATGCCTCTGAATATATGCAACATAGTTTTGAAATCATTTGCTTCTCCAAAGGAATTGTTCATCAAACCTTTTGTCCCTATAGTCCACAACAAAATGGGTAGCCGAAAGGAAAAACGAACTTATACTTGATGTACCCGTACACTTATAATTAAAATGAAAGTTTCTAAGTTTTATTGGGCTGATGTCATTCTTTTAGCAAATTACCTCATCAATCGGATGCCCTCCACTGTTTTACAAAATAAAATTCCCTACCAACTTCTCTACCCTCATGAACCAATTTTTTCCCTACCACCAAAAGTTTTTGGCTGCCTATGTTTTGGTCACAATCACCAACCTGGGAGAGAGAAATTATCTCCATGAGCTTTTCGCTATTGTTTTCTTGGCTATTCTCAAACACAAGTGATATAAATGTTTTGATCGTGTTGCACGTCGGTTGTATGTCAGTGCGGACGTCACCTTTTTTGAAATACATCGTTCTTTTTGGAACCTAGGAAATAGGTTCCTCTTCCTATTGCGCCACTTCCTAATATGCCTCTTCCCATTGTACCTTCCTTGGACGAGTCTTCTACCCCTGTTTTGAAAGTGTATGAGCGGCAACACAAAAGACCTTTACCTGTAGTATCCCTTGCTATGACCTCTTCTGAGACTGATGAACCATGAGATGATAGTAATTCTACTGCTTCTATTCCTATTCTGATTCAGACATTCATATTGCCTTACGGAAAGGACAGGAGTCTGGAGCGAAATATTGCATTTCTCAACATGTTTCTACAGTCCATTTAAATGCCTCCATGGCTAAATTTATTGCTGCTTTATCTGCTATTTCAATTCCAAAGAATGTTAAGGAGGCATTCCTATGCCATGGCTGGACACAGGCTGTGGATGAGGAGATGAATACTCTTCAATCCCGTGGGACTTGGGAACTTGTTGATCTTCCTATGGTAGCAATCCTGTTGGCTGCTGCTGAGTGTATAGTGTTAAATGTCTACCATATGGGACAATTGAATGTCTGAAGGCTAGACTGGTTTCTAAGGGATACACATAGGAATTTGGGGTTCCTATTGCTCGTCTTAATTTTGTATGCATTCTTATTTCTGTTGTCGTTTACCAAGGATGACATTTGCATCAACTAGATGTCAAAAATGCCTTTCTATATGGTGATTCATAGGAGATTGTCTATATGTCCCAACCTCCAGGTTATGTTGCTCAGGGGGAATATTTTCAAAAACTTTTCCTTCTTAAAAAGGCTATTTATGGCCTCAAGCAGAGCCCCGAGCCTGGTTTGACAAATTCTCCCTTATATTGCACAACTTTGATTTCACACGGTCTTAGTCTGATCATTTTGTATTTATCAAGACCTCTACTTTTGGAATTATTATTCTCATTGTTTATGTGGATGATATCATTTTATATGGTAGTGATATCACAGGGGTTGCCAATACAAAGAAATATCTTATGGAGCACTTTGTAACCAAACACCTTGGAGGCATTGAAGTCGCACACAACAAATATGGAGTATTTCTATCTCAAAGGAAGTATACTCTAGACTTGTTGACTGCACTGGAATGATGGTTTGTCGACTTACAATCTCACCTATGGATCAAGCACATGATCTATGGGCTGAATCCTCTCAACCCTTAGAAGATAAATATTTCTATAAGTGTTTGGTTGGTAAACTTCTGTATCTCACTGTTACCAGGCCTGATATCTGCTTTGTTGTGGAAGTTCTCAGTTAGTTGTCCTATGCAGTGTCACTGGGAGGCAACATGTCATGTCCTGAAATATTTGAAGAATACACCGGGAAAGGGACTATTTTATAAAGAAATAGACATCTTGATGTTACTGGATATTTTGATGTTGATAATGCAGGGTGCAAGTCTGACAGGAAATCTACTTTTGGTTACTGTACCTTCGAAGGATGTAATCTAGTTACTTGGCGAAGTAAGAAACACAATATTGTTGTTAGATGTAGTGCAGAGTCTGAGTACCGTGCAATGGCACATACTACTTGTGAGCTATTATGGATTAAATCCATTCTTGCAGACTTTGGATTTCCCATCACTGATGCTACCCCAATGTATTGTAATCATCTTGTTGCTACTTTCATTGCTAGTAACCCTGCCTTTCATGAAAGGACCAAGCATGTTGGAGTTGACTGCCACTTTTTCCGAGATGTTGTACTTGGATAAGAAGATTACTATTCCTTTTCCAGTCATCACATGAGAAAACAACATATATATTTACTAAGACTCTCCTGGCAAGAGAGTTGAGGAACTATGCTGCAAGTTGGGCATGATTGACATCTATGCTCCAACTTGAGGGGGAGTATTGATATATATTGCTGTCATTTATTTCTAGTTTTATGTGTTTCTTACTTAAATATCCTGTAGCATGGGCCTTTGTATAAGAGGCCCATTTGGGTTTTCTGTTTGCTTCCCTGTACTGTCTCCTATTTATAACAGTGAGTTCTTTCTTTCCATAATATAGAAAGACAACACACTTCCATACCATCAATACTCTTAATAACAACAATATCATAATAGAGAGAATTGATAATTTTATCAAGCTCTTCATTTTGAGTAGGCATAATAGGCTAAGATTTTGTCTATATTAGTCTATTAGTTAAATAGGCTAATTAGTTTAGTGGGCCTTTATATTCTGGCCCGTCTAGTTTAGATTACTTGGGACACAAGTCTCAGGGTTTCTCCCTTGCTCCTATATATAGGACAGGGGTGTTCAGTCTTTGTATCAATCACAATCTATTCATATTCAAGCAATCTTATATTCTAACATGGTATCAGAGCGGGTTCCATCCTGAGAGAACCCTAGCGCCGCCGCTTCCCTCTCTCCTTCTCCTAGCTGCCGACTTCCTTCTCCCTTGCAGCCGCCGCCGCTCCTCTCTCCGAAGAGGACAACCGGGCGAGCGCCCGCCTGCGGGCGGCCGCAGCCGCCATCTCCATGGCTTGGCCGGCTGCCCGCTAGGCATATCCCGACCTCCATGGTCATCTCAATTCTCTATTCTTTCATTCTTTCCATACAACACCTCCGCTGCCTATCATAGTAGCCATATACGGCGATAATCTCCATCCGCCATCTACTTCCAACAGTCACCGCCGTAGGCATCCGCCGCGGTAATCTTCCTCCGCATCCAACTCCGCACGATAGCAGCGCCACCGCCACCGCCACCATCAGCAGCCGCCAGCAGCCATCTCCATTGTGTCGTCAGCCATCAGAAATCGCTTCTAATCCGCAAGGAGCAGCCAACTCCATCTTCCGCAGCAGCCGCCGCCGCCGCGTCGATACTATCGACCCGAGCGTCGATAGTATCGAGATCAGTCCAGACGCAACCTGCATCGCCGGCGTCGATACTATCGACATGGAAGTCGATGGTATCGACTTTATCACAGCAACAAGACGAGCGTCAGTCGATACCATCGACAGTCCTGTCGATGGTATCGACAGTTGATCAGTGGCGATATAAAAAGGATACACCTATCAATCGGCACTCCATCTCATGAAGTCTTCAGATCAGCCTTCATCGCCGCTTTGGAGAGGGTCCGCCTTGGCTCCGCATGCATCCTCTTGGCATGCAATATCTCCGGAGTCACACAGGAGACTCTTTGTCATCTCCTATGTTGCGACAAAGTGCTTCATCAGCCGAGCGTCATATCCATCCATCATCCGCAAGCTGCTGCTCCTCCACTTCATCATCATCCCAACGATCTTCATCCGCAAGTTGTTGCTGCGTTGTGCGTCATCATGCTACTACTGCCATCTACAGTAGGCGATCACTCTCCACCGCTACCAAACAACCATGTTTACTACCCCCATATGCATTATCCCTGTCTCTATTCAGATCCTTAATCGGTTCTATCTTTTGCTAATCAGATCCTATTTTGACCCTAATCGGATTTTCGCGGGGGCCTTTTCGGGTCGGGACTAGATCCATTTATTTTTCTACCCGGATCTCATGTTGACCCATTTAGTATATTCTCCTTGGCTATCGGTTTCATTCTCCACATATTACCCATCTCCATTTCACATATTTTTCTCTTTTCAGCCTTTTTCTTTCCCACCCACCCATATTATGTGAGCATCCCTTTTCCACATTACGGGGGGGTCATATATCCAGTTCTCCACACCAAACACTCACTCTTGTCGTATTTGGTGTGCGGGGGGGGGATAGAGAGGAGAGAAAGAGATGAGAAGAGAGAGAGGAGAGAAAGAGATGAGAAGAGAGAGAGGAGAGAAAGAGATGAGAAGAGAGAGCGAGCATGAGCATATATGAGAGAATGTATGAGAGAGAGAGTATGAGATGAGATGAGATGATGATATATGTATTCAGATTATATATATTCCAGGCTATCTTCATGGAGCTTCACATCATTCAGCACACCGGTTCTCTACTTGAGCTAGCAGTGAAGATCCAGCGTCGACACCATATCCGTTGTTGATGATGTATTCCTTCATCTGCATTCACATGAGACAGATGGGTGCTTCTTCAGAAGCTCAGAGTTTTATCTTCACCGAGCTGCTTCATCACGTCTTCTCCGAGCCGCATCTGCTGTATCGACATCGCCTGTAGCTGATCCTCTTGGGACTTTCCTTGATGGATGATATCTACGTTCCTGTCAAGCCCCCAATGGTTCCTGCATCGTATCAAGCAACAGATCGTCCATCCGCGTTCGTGCCGCGTTAAGCACGTATTCCAGTGGTGACTTGCTGTAGTATCAGGCCCATTCGTCCACACTATATCCGCGTTCGTGCCGCGTTCAGCACGTATTCCAGTGGCACATTCTTCAGCCTACAGAGTATCTTCAGATGTCTTCATTTCAGATGCACTTCAAGGAAGACCTTCTTCAAAGCTCGAGTATCTTCAGCCTGCAGAGTCATCATTAATATTTGATTCAGGGGGAGTATTGATCAAGGGGGAGTAACATTTTGTATGGGAGTGATATTTATCTTCATCTTTCATTTATCATTTCTTTTTATCGAGTCATGTAACTCTCCAAGCTTGGACATGTGTTTCACCCATGCTCCAGCTTGAGGGGGAGTGTTAAAGTGTCTATATTAGTCTATTAGTTAAATAGGCTAATTAGTTTAGTGGGCCTTTATATTCCGGCCCGTCTAGTTTAGATTACTTGGGACACAAGTCTCAGGGTTTCTCCCTTGTTCCTATACATAGGACAGGGGTGTCCAGTCTTTGTATCAATCACAATCTATTCATATTAATAGAGAGGAGAGAAAGAGATGAGAAGAGAGAGAGGAGAGAAAGAGATGAGAAGAGAGAGCGAGCATGAGCATATATGAGAGAATGTATGAGAGAGAGAGTATGAGATGAGATGAGATGATGATATATGTATTCAGATTATATATATTCCAGGCTATTTAACTAATAGACTAATATAGACACTTTAACACATAATATAGAAAGACAACACACTTCCATACCATCAATACTCTTAATAACAACAATATCACAATAGAGAGAATTGATAATTTTATCAAGCTCTTCATTTTGAGTAGGCATAATAGGCTGAGATTTTAGAGCCATTATCTCGTCAACCTACTTAGCAATTTCAGTTTTAGAATAATTTACTTTTGTAAGATAATCATTGTTCTCTACCTCAACAACATTGTATTTCAGTTCAAGATCTATATCTAGCTACTTAAGATTGACAATATCATCTTAAAAGCAAATTTTAACATGTTCAAGATCATCATTTTCTTCATGTAATTTATCAAAAATCTTAGCAAGTATTATTTTTAGACTTATAAGATTTAAGAGAAGCATATGAAGCATGAATGATCTCAATTAAAGATTCTTTAGACAAAGAGTTCAGATTTACCTCATTGATATCTCAATTGAATTTGCCTTGAGAGCAAAATGACATTCACCATCTTCAATTCTGCTGCAACTTCCACTAGGGCTTTAACTTGTACTAGTAGTTTCACTTGTGGGTCCCTAGTGCCTTTGTGACTTATTTCTTTCTTATATGTCTTCTTATGCTTCTCTTCCCTTATCCTGTTCTTTTTTCAGTGAGGGGTCTTTTTTGTCTTATGGGCATCATCCCTGTAGTGACCCCTTTATCCATACTTATAGCAACTAGAGGAAGAAGACTTGCCTTTGAATTGTTTCCCTTTTGGGTACATGGCATCTTGATCATTTGAGGAGGATTTTTAAGCATTGAAAGTAATTACCTCTTTCTTATTCGAATTGTATTCTTCATAGTCATCTTCTCTAGCATTGAGCATTACCACATGGGTTTGAAGGTCCCTATGAGCATAGTCACAATAATCGGCGACTTTTTGAAAAAGTCGTGTATTAAACGCGTTTTTTTGGTGTGCCGTATGTGACGGTCGTTTAGTTCGCCCGGAACGTTTTAATCGCGTAGTACGCGTTTTATTCGCGTTTTAAACGTTTTTTTCCCGTTTTATTCGCTACTGTACGGTGGTATATATATATATATATGTGCAAAGTATATACATATGTGTATATATATATGTGTGTGTCCAAAGTATATACATATGTGTGTATATATATATATGTCCAAAGTATATACATACATACATATATATATATACATACACATATATATACATATATACACATATATATATATATATATATATGTATATCTATATATGTATATATGTATATATGTAATATATATGTATACATATATATATACATGTATATGTATACATGTATATATCTATACATACATATATATATATATATATATATATATATATATATATATATATATATATATATATATATATATATATATATATATATATATATATATATATATATATTGCCGACTTTTTGCCGACTTTTTCCCGAATAGTTGACCGTACTTTGACCGAATTTGACCGTACTTTTACCGTTTTTTATCCGAATTTCCCGCATAATTCCCGAATTCCGAATTTTTTAGCTCCACCGTACGTATCCCGAATACCGAATTTGTGACTATGCCTATGAGATCTTCCACAAGGAGAGTTGAGAGGTTTGTGAACTTCTCTATTACTATGACCTTCTCATCAAATCGACGAGTGAGGGAGCATATGTTTAAGAGAATTGGTCTTTGGACTCAATATGCCTCCCGAGAGCTCTGGGGCCGTTGATGATGTCGGAGAAGCGTGAGTACATCTCTGGAATGGATTCTATCTTGTCCATCTTGAAGAGCTCTAGATGATTTAGAAGTATGTTGATCTTTGACTCCTTCACTTTCTCCGTCCCTTAATATGCAGTGGAAAGCAACCTGTAAATGTCAATAGGTAGTGTCACAAGAAGATATCCGATTGAAATTGATGAGAGTGATAGAGCGGCGTAGAGGATGCTTATGGCTAAAGCATTTAAAGTTGCTTTCTTTAAGGTAATGCCATCCCATTCTTCTAGATTTCACCTAAGGTTTCTCGTATAGAAGATCCACCATTTTCCATATCTCAAGGCTTAACCCTTGAATATAGAAATGTATTATTGTTTTTCAATACATGTAGGTTCTTCCATCAAAGAACGACATGTGGATGGAGCATCTCTCCCCTTTATGTGGAGATGGTCGTGTAGATTGTCACACATTTTCTCTTATTTGTGGGAGTATTTGCTTTGTGAAAATGTTACTTTGATACTATTTGTTGGATTTATGGGCGCAAGAGCTAAAAAACTTACACCAAATTCATCATCCTTTAAGGTATTTTGTAAGATAAGTTGTGCAAGTACTAAAAACCAAGGGAAAGAGAGAGATTAAACCAAGCATAATTGAAGGATATTTATAGTGGTTCCATCTCTTAAGGATGTAGTTCCATTATCTAGAGAGGTCAACCTCTAGGATATGCAAAACTTGAGTTACTCTTTATATTCCATGTAGGAGTTACACTAAGAGACCCCTTTTTTGTATCAAGAGTAACTAGCTTGCCTTTTCTGAAAAGGGAGCCAACAACCTTAGAAGGGATTTACCAGTCCTTAGTCAAGGGTCTTCCATCCTTACATTGACCTTCAAGGAGAAGCTTCAATCATCAAAGGATACTTTCCCTTGTCACGAGCTTCTTGCACTCCCAACTCATCTTCATCGAGACACCATTGCTTTGCTAAGGGCGTCCTTTGCCAAGGACGTCCCACCCTTCTTCTTTTCTTAGTTAAGAGAGAGAATCAATCTTCTAGTGAGAGGGAGAGAGGTTGGGAGTTAGAGAAATGAGAGCCTCACAAGATATACTAGGTAGAGTTAGTTATCTTATAAGTTTTGTATTCACTCTGGTAGATGTAAGCAAGTGATTGTGCTCAGGAGAGTGGATAAGGGTTCTTTGACGCACAATCATTCAATTACTATGTGAGAGCCTTATGAGACTTTTGTTATTCTTGGAAAACTGCCATATATGTCTTATTTATAGTTGAGGGTGCTACTAGTCAGTAGTAAGGCTAAGAACGAATTCTAGCCTTTTTGGGGAGTTGGTGGAGTCTAATGGTCATATTTCCTATTTTTGGCCCTTCAAGGATTATACTTGCACTTGCGAGAATTGACTTGAAACTCGTCCGACGACCAAGAAACTCGGCCGACGACCAAGGAAACTGGGTCAATGACATTGCCATGTCATAGGTTTTGCCTGTTGTTTGAGTTTTGTGTCAGTAAAACTCGACCGGTGGTAGGGTATATACGGCCCTTTTAGGGTAAATCTAAACGTCCATGTCAAAATTCATTCCAATTATTACCATGACCATTAGGAGCTTAATTACAAGACATGCATTCAGTAAAAGTGATTTACATCACAGATATAAAGAGATATATATCCACTCTTTAAATACTTTCTTTGCGCATGTTATGACTTGATTTCTCTAAGCTAGGGTTTGCAAATTTGGACATATAGAGTGTCTACCTAATCTTAAATCACTCAAGTAGGAGCATTAGACACAAATAAGTGGAATGACTTTGTCATCATCAAACATGGAATCAGACTGTGTAGTTTTGCAAGTCAACATACATCTGCTAAGGTCAACAAGAAAAGGGACTCCCTTATCACATACTGCTTTCTTAACTATCTCAACCCCATTATGCAACTGTATGCTAGCTCCTGCTTGTAACTTCCATAGATCAGGCTGGAAGACAAAAAGGAGGGTATGTAGGAACTTAAAATAAAAAAAATGTGACGCATGAGTATACATTATCGTAGGTCAAAATTATAATTCTTATACATACATGTTTTTGGACGTTTTTATATAATTATCCCATTCTTATATTCACTCCAAAGAATATTATAACGTAAAGGAAAATTTGTGAACTACATTTTGGTTAATGAAACATAATAGCATTGCCCTGCGGGAGCCTGTATATAAAAATTTACGTATATTCTTTGGTAGTCGCTACATTACCCATCACTTTGTCTGTATCTGCATGCGACTGATAAAACATCTAATGTGAGTCATGTTTATCCCTAAGTAGATATACTACACAGGTCAAGAGGTGATAAATTTCCGTCCAATTACTTTGTATAATAGTACGAACTGTGTAAGCAGAGTTACTAGTGATAGTTTGAATTACATTGCTTTGTTGTGGCTTTGGGCGTGTGAGGGATCTAATGTCAAGATATGTGTTTGGTCAGGCTTATGTGATGCTCTCTCGGAGTTGAGCTTATGCCTTTATGAGATGATATAAGCACTAGAAATATTCACGTAGAGTATTATTTGTTGAGGGAAAAATGCCCATGGAGGAAAACCACTATTCTCAACCCTCGAGAGAAGAATGGATTCTGTGCACATCGTACTTTTTATATGGAAGTGGTTTCATTGTTCGCAAGTATAGTGGCCTCATTGCAAATGTGGCAATTGGTTTTCCATGTCGAGCTATTTTCTTCCGGGTGTGGGTGTCAATCTGCGGGGAGGGGTTGCCACCAACTTGATCACCAGTGTGACTTTGTTGCTTGCAGGTCGATGCCATTGTGAATGAAGCTTTCCGACTAGCAAACATGGATGATGGAAAAGGTATGTTAGAAGAGGAGTTCAAGATAATTTTAACAGAGATGGTTGGGAGCATTATGCTGCAATTGGAAGGCAGTCCAGTACATGTTTCCGCAAGCTCTGTTGTGCACGAACATATATCTTCCCCTAGTCTTTTGACGATAACACCAGAAGAACCCGCTAGGTCTGAAAACCAGTGAATTGCTGTGTTAGCGTGGGTTGTTTACCAGCAATATAAACCATTGTATTATAAGTACATATTGTCTATCTGTAATAATTAATAAAGGATGCGCATGTACCTCTAAATTGGCAATGACGCTGCTGTAGATACTGGAAACGGAGGACTTAACTGTCAATGTATAGCAATGAATTGATCGATGTAAAATAAAAAACTGCAGTTATTGATGGAAATTAGTGGTCAGCCAGTACCGCTCAGGTTATTTGAGAGCGTGGTAGTGGTCATTCCATTAGTGTTGGACGTCGTTAACTGTAACCCAAAATAGGGCGGCTGTCTGCTTGTTTGGAGAATTTAAAATAAGCTAGGAGTGCTCTGTCGCCCTGACCTGAATTAAAATCACGAATAGCTTTGCTTTTACAGATTTATAAGCAAACTAGCAATCGGCAAATATAACAGTAAAGGATTATTGATTGCTAATTTTAAAAAAGGATTGAAGATCCAACAGGCATTAGGTGAGCAACTCTTATTTTTAACTTTAGGACGGGTTTAATTGTTTGTGAGAAGATTGTAGCACAATGGCTTGTTTAGGTATAAACTATGATACAACTTATAGGGTAATGCGGAGAAGTTGACGCACTATGATACAAGTTACAGGGTAATGTGGAGAAGTTGACACTCATTACGCTTACTTTCTTTGGACTCTTCAAATTTAGTTATTATGACTTGTTGCTACCAACTATTAAACCGTTAGTTGTTTGTTTAACTGACCTGACATTTTGGGGAAATCGTCTTCTTCCAGAGGGTGCGGTAACCATTAGCTCCCTATGATGCTTAATCACCTCATTGGAAACCTTTGTTGTGCTACCACTGTGAGCAAATCAATCCAGGATAGTCCTTATGGTTTTTTTTTCTTTAAATCACCTCATTGGAAACCTTTGTTGTGCTACCACTGTTAATTACATGTGCTGGTGATGCTTTTGGGGATTAATCTTTCACTCTACGGAAAAGAAGAGGGTTGGGGAGGGTGTACTGATTTTTTTGACAAGAACATGGCAATTTGTTTCTTTGTTCATCTCATTGCAAGGCATTGTGCAAGGAACAACTGAGGATACATGGACCAATAACAACCACATAACCAAAAAATCTGGTATGGACACTGACCGCATAGGCTAGCCTTTCCTGGTTCATCTTTAAGGTGACTTATTTTCTTCAAAGTTCTTGCAAAACAGCTTTAGGTGGTGGCTTAACAAATGTATCTGATATTTGATTTCAGAAGAGACCAATGGCATAGTAATGCAAGGAAAAAAAAACCTTTGTTTGTACTTCTTAAAATCAAAATGTAACTCACGTTATGTGCAAAAATGTAAGATTACGCCCCCAAGAAGACTTTTTAATATCGACACATTTTTATTGAAGTAAATTCTAGCGAACTATGACTAGTTTGGTAGGGTGTAGTTGGGTTGTAAACTATGAGTTTGATGTATAAATTGCAAATTCATAGTTTATTATCCAACTACGCCCAACCAAACAAGCCCTTAATATAAAAATTGACTTGCACATTGTTATGGTTCTATGATCTTATCTCATATAGTTCTTAAACAATTTTTTACTAAAGAGTCAACTCAAAAAATGACCATGGTTTTCCAACAAAAAATAGAAGGATCAAGGTTTTTTTTTGCAAGTGAAAGCTTTATTAACTTGCAGTCAGATTACAGAGCAAAACATCCGGCAAATGCCAAGGAGGTTTGAAAATGAAGTCTTCAGCCAAACCATTTGACATAACATGCTTAGCTACTGCATCCTCTACTAGGGTATACTTCCTAGGAAGGTACTGAAAAGAAAAGGTGGATAGCTGGCCTTTGGACCATTGCCTGAGAATGGGTTTCAGGCTGGGCGGCGCCTCCTCCATGTTCTTGAAGACGGCGATGCCGGATGTGGAGTCGGATAGGATCAGAGGCCTCGAAAGACCATCCAACCGACAAGTGTTTACAGCGTGCAAGATGGCCTTGATTTCTGCCTCGACCGCACTCGAAGCATAACCTGGGACGCTGAAGCCTCGTACAAGAACCCCTGCTTTGTTTGTGATGTAAACGCCCGAGGCGCACTGAAGAGAGTTGCTGTTAAAGGATGCGTCGACAAAGACCATGAAGTCCCTATCAGCCAGAGAGATCAAGGGCTCAGCGACGGGGCAGTGATTACAAGTGAGGTTCGGAAGATTCACAATTGAGCTCGCCCGCTCTTTAATGAACTTTATCTGGACCTGCATGGGAGTAGTTTTGAGTGAATGGGCGTATTCGTTTCTAACCCTCCATAGATGCCAACAAGCAACAGCATAGATGGGGTTATTGCTAGCAGACGAGATGATATGAGAGGACCAGGAAGTAATATCCATGTTGAAGAAGCTGATGTGTACGTCTAGGCCTTCCCAAACAGCCTTTCTGAAGCGACAATCTCGTAGACAATGAAGGATGGTTTCCTCAGCCTCATTACACTGGGGGAAAAGGCTAGTCGTGTCCATATGTCTCCTGCCCTTTTCCACGTTCGTGAGTAGAGCATTGTGCATAAAGAGCCAAAGGAACAGCTTGATACAATTAGGTAGCTTGGACTTCCATAGGATAGGCCAGTTACCGCTGCAGATGGTTTCTTTCTGGCGTCTGGTCCAGGTATATGCGGATGCTGAAGAGAACCTCCCTAGGGAGTCCTCGTTCTAAGCCCAACTGTCAGGTCCTGCTGACGGGACCGGAGGAGGGATGCTGTGAATTTGCGCCCATGTATCCGTTGGGAAGAAGTTTCGAATAAAATCCCAGTCCCATGAACCATCAATGGAAACCATGGATTCAGCCTTGAGGTCGCTAATGTCGTCTGGGATGTACTGAGCAGGGTGAGAAACCACCAGGCTTGCCTTGCTGAACCAAGCGTCGGTCCACACATTGGTGTCAGCACCATCGTTTACAATTCTTCTACAGTTAGCCTTCACGACATCAATGGTGGATCGGATAAACGACCAAGCATGCGAGCATGACCCCGATTTGGGCACTCCTTTAGGACAATACTTGTTCTGCATGACCTGGACCCAAGGCTTTCCAGGACACTGATGAATGCATATTCATCTCTTATTTTTGCTTCATTTAGAATAATTAATTAGGACTTTTTTGTTAATTTTAGTTAATTCAAAAATAAATAGCACTTTCATCTTCTTGATATTTTTTCCTGAATTCTTATGATATTTTTCTTAATTTTCAGGAATTATCTAAGTAATTAAATCGAGAAAATAAAAGATGAAGATATGAGGCTTTTCAAATATTCCCGCAGTGCCTGAGATACTCGTCACCAAAATAGCCATATCTTTTGCGTCTAAAGGCGGAATTTCAAGATAAAGTATGGAATGAAAAGATAATTGCATTGGCTACAAAAAAGACATATTTTGCGGCAATTTTGATGTTTATTTGGCCGCGCAATTAACCAGTGAAAGTGGTACTACGTTTTCCCGCAGAATCTGAATTCAGTATATACCTTTCACCAAAATTGGTATAAATCCCACATCCCAAGGCGTAATTTATTGTGCAAGTATGCGTTGGAAAGATAATTCAATTATCTACAGGAAAAATATATTTTTAGGCAGCTTCTGAATATTTGACTGACCCAAAAATACGCTCGAAACTGCTGTTGCGGGAAATTAATGCAAAAGGGATGCAAAGAAATCAATTGTTTCCTCTATTGACTAGATCTAGAAAGTTGGCAGCCGCCGGCGGCCATTTCTTTTTCCCTAAACCTAATGTATACCCCCCTCCTTCTCCTATAAAAGGAGGGGCACTTCCTCCTCCTCAAGGCATCTTGGATTTTCTTGTATTTTTCGGAATTCTGCAGCAAGCAATAGTGTAATCCTTTTCTTTTATGCAATAAAATAGTTTTACTTCAAGCACATTCTTCCAACCTTGTTCTTGTCTCATCTTCTCGCTTTTCCTTAATCTTCTTTTCTTCACACTTGTTTTTGGAGCAAGGAACAAAGGGCTAAGCCATTTCATTGACTCTAGCATAAGGATTCATCTCCTGATTTTTGGGCTAGACTATGGCTTTTGAACTTTCTTCCTCCGTCTCCTATTTTTCCATGTGTGAGTAGTTTCTTATCGGGGCAAGGGGAATAACCCCTTAGCCATGGTTTTAGCAACTTAATCTCGTACGATTAGATGGTAATCGATTTTACTTGATTGATCTTCGGATCGTATGTTAATCCGGATGGATATGACCATGGAAATCCGGATTTAGAACAATAAAATCGATTACATAGACGTTTTGATATGACCGTGGATTTTCGTCTCTTAGGATGATAAACTAGGAAGCATGAGCACCAGGACCAATGGGCTCATGTGGAGTTTCTCTTTTGTGAGTTTAAAATTCGCAAGCCTTCATCGAATCGTCCGTTAAGATTTAGTTGCTATCACCTAGGCTAAGGTGGTGAAAACCCCTACGAGCCTCGATTCCCTTCTCTTGATTTCAATCACCGAATTCTTGTTTGCCTTTGTTTCCTTTAATTCTTAGTCTTCCATTCATTTAATTTGCTTGTGTTTACAATCTTTTTATTTTTTCCTTGTGCATGTTAATTCTTGTTAGTGCATTTTTTCTTTCATTCCTTAGTGTAATCATCAACCCCCAAACCCGACTTTTATTTTTTGTTCTAAAAATAAAAAAAAAAAAACAAAATAATCCTTCAAAAATAATTGGGAATAAAGAAACAATCTCTAAAGTTGTCCTGTGGGATCGACCCTTTATACTACCCTTAAAACCGGAAGTAAAAAAGGTTTAAACTCTAGGATTAATCATCTTAGTGATTGATAGTGCAAAATGACGATTATCAATTTGGCGCCGTTGCCGGGGACAACGGATTGTTTTCTCGAACCCCCAAAATTTTTTGAAAAACTTTTTTTCATTTTTTTTATGCCTTCCGAGTAACATTCCGGAAGTGCTACTCCTCTTTCTGCCGAGTTTCCATTCCGGCAGTCCGTTTTTTCTGCACTCGATTAACTGCTTCATTTGTGCATGCGACGCTCGCCGAACGCCAATTCCGCGGGGCAATTTTTTAATCTGGAACCAGAGAGCTAAGGATGATTTTAATAGATGATGATGACGATGATTATATCATCTTCAATCAAGTAGAACCAACTCGAGTACCTAAAGCTCCACCAATCACTTCCATTGTGGATGTTAATCTTGTTGATTCTAATGGCAAATCTACTTCATTGGAACCCTTTCTCTATAATGAACCACCACCCTTAGAAGAAGTCCAATGTGATATAGTTGAGATTTCACACAACCTTGATCAGGAGATGGATAGGTGTTTTAAAGAAATTCAGTATGCCACAAATGAAGAACTTTGTTTAGCTAGGGCCGCAGCTGTATGGGGCCCTGACTATCAATATAAGTCAGAAAATGAGTGGATGGAGGCCTATGTTGATAAATTCATGAATCAAGAATCTTTTAACAAAAAGGTTAAAGACTGGTGGGATCAAAGAACATCCCAACAACCTAAGACTCCACCACCCTTCTCGGTTGTAGGTCCATATTTGGATGTTTGCAATAATCATCCCATCTTGGTTGAGCCTATTGTGACCAATGTACCATCACCTCCCCAACATGCACTGATGGATTCTTTTGAAAGGCTTCCTCATCAAGAGCATTATGACCTCACTCACCCACATCTTTTTCCACATCTGGTTGAACCTGATGAGGTGATCCTACCACCGCAAGAACCTTACATTACACCGTTATATTGTGAGGTGATCCCTTCTGAGCCTATTGAGTTGGGCACATATCCTATAAACAAATCAAATCTCCCGTTCAGTATAGTAAATGATCCAATTGATTCCAAAGACATCCATGTTGATGAGATCTTTTATGAAGAAGAGATGGAGAACTGCCCAATAGAGATGGAACAACCTACATTTATCATTTTTGATAATTATGACGACAATTATGCCATTTGTGAGTCTTCCACACCAAATCCATTGGCTTCCATTTGTGAGTCTTCTATTAACATCAAAGACCAATACCCTTATTTTGAGTATATTTTGGATAATAATCATCCAACCCACTTTGACAAAATGATTCCACATGTTCTGTTGCAACCAATTCCCATTCCATGCACAACTGATTTAGAAGAAGAGACACAACCCTTAGGAGAAGTCTACATACCCCCTTTCACTGACTACAAGGAATATGTTCCCAATTTTATCCCTCATGAACCCTTGGGAACTCCTTGCATAGAGGAACTAGAGTTACATGCTATATCAACCATGAATCCCATCTATCACAAGGTTGGTTGCATGAATTTTGAGCAGAGCAAAATTACTTATCATGCTGATTTAAATTTAGTTGTCCCTTTCATATCACCACCAATTCTCTTATATGCAGGTCAATATGACCGAGGGAAACCAGAGCCTGATCCTCCGCCTAACTTTGCACATCTGGCACTGCATGTGTTACCAGTTGGGTACCCACCAACCTCCCCCAATCCACATCCATCTTCAACATTTCCTTTGCTATTGATGGAAGATTTGTGGATCTTATTGGAGGGAATGCGAGGTGAAAGCAAATATGAGCACCCCACTGAGCTTCTACAATTATCCTATCATAGGGTACACTATGAAGCTCCTCAGATAAAGGTCCCAGCCCTCATACACATCCCCTTCAGCTGGATGTTTTTTGAGCTACCAGGGCCACCTTGAAATCCTTGCTCTTCTCTTCCCTCCATCTCGGGTTTCGATTTTGCTCGGGACGAGCAAAAATTTGAGTCCGGGGTGGAGGTGGGTGGTATGTTTCTATTCCACCTCCTTATCTTTTTATTCTTGCATTATTTCTACCTTTTTTTGGTTTTGCATATAGTTGTTTTGTTCATGGCCATTATCTAGTCGGCCATATTTTTATTTCTTTTGTTACAAAATGGCCTTTATCTAGTCGGCCTTGATATGATCATTTGTCAAAATACTCCCCTTAATGATGTAACTGCCTTGCAACTAAAATTTTGAAACTTTCATGACTAGAAATCCTCCTGTCACTTAGGACCTCAAATAATAATCACTCCTTGGAAAAGATGGCAAGCCATAGAGGACTGATAGGATTCAAGAGTGATGCTTTCTTATCATGTACAACTTGTATAAATTTTCTTGATTTTTTGCATGATTCGGTAATAGTTGAACCAATGCATGGTACTCTAAAAAAATGGAAAAAAAAGTTGCACAAGAACAACCTCTTCTACTCTTCTTCCACCACTTCCAAATCTTTCCATTCGTCAAAAAAAAGCCAATAATGCCAAAAGGCTAAGTTTGGGGTGGCACCCCTTCCCCCTCTTCCGCTTCTTCCATACCCACACAATTGGGTGTATCACCAAAAATCAAAGAAAAAAATGCGGTCAATGTAACTGCATGTCCACTAAATAAAAAGGTCTCGAGTCGAATAGAGGAGAGACTGTCCTTCTTCCATACCTCCTTCACTCCAATTTTCTACCTAGGGGAAAATTCAAAAACCCCAACCATCCAAATCAGCCCTGTTCTTGTGTAAAACTTTAAAAAAAAATGGATTACCAAATGCAAAGGTGAAATGAAAATCTGTTTTATTGCAGGTCGTGAATAAATGCAAGTTTGTAAAGTAAGAAATATAAAAATCACTTTTCGTGAATTCAGGAAGTCAGGGTCGCTTGGCCATATTTTGGTGGAAGGAATCAAGTGATTATTAGGAGAGTGAGGATGATAGGCTGAGAGTATATCTTGAAAGTATTTCTTAATTTTAATGTTGCTCGGGACGAGCAAAGTTTAAGTTTGGGGTATTTTGATGAATGCATATTCATCTCTTATTTTTGCTTCATTTAGAATAATTAATTAGGACTTTTTTGTTAATTTTAGTTAATTCAAAAATAAATAGCACTTTCATCTTCTTGATATTTTTTCCTGAATTCTTATGATATTTTTCTTAATTTTCAGGAATTATCTAAGTAATTAAATCGAGAAAATAAAAGATGAAGATATGAGGCTTTTCAAATATTCCCGCAGTGCCTGAGATACTCGTCACCAAAATAGCCATATCTTTTGCGTCTAAAGGCGGAATTTCAAGATAAAGTATGGAATGAAAAGATAATTGCATTGGCTACAAAAAAGACATATTTTGCGGCAATTTTGATGTTTATTTGGCCGCGCAATTAACCAGTGAAAGTGGTACTACGTTTTCCCGCAGAATCTGAATTCAGTATATACCTTTCACCAAAATTGGTATAAATCCCACATCCCAAGGCGTAATTTATTGTGCAAGTATGCGTTGGAAAGATAATTCAATTATCTACAGGAAAAATATATTTTTAGGCAGCTTCTGAATATTTGACTGACCCAAAAATACGCTCGAAACTGCTGTTGCGGGAAATTAATGCAAAAGGGATGCAAAGAAATCAATTGTTTCCTCTATTGACTAGATCTAGAAAGTTGGCAGCCGCCGGCGGCCATTTCTTTTTCCCTAAACCTAATGTATACCCCCCTCCTTCTCCTATAAAAGGAGGGGCACTTCCTCCTCCTCAAGGCATCTTGGATTTTCTTGTATTTTTCGGAATTCTGCAGCAAGCAATAGTGTAATCCTTTTCTTTTATGCAATAAAATAGTTTTACTTCAAGCACATTCTTCCAACCTTGTTCTTGTCTCATCTTCTCGCTTTTCCTTAATCTTCTTTTCTTCACACTTGTTTTTGGAGCAAGGAACAAAGGGCTAAGCCATTTCATTGACTCTAGCATAAGGATTCATCTCCTGATTTTTGGGCTAGACTATGGCTTTTGAACTTTCTTCCTCCGTCTCCTATTTTTCCATGTGTGAGTAGTTTCTTATCGGGGCAAGGGGAATAACCCCTTAGCCATGGTTTTAGCAACTTAATCTCGTACGATTAGATGGTAATCGATTTTACTTGATTGATCTTCGGATCGTATGTTAATCCGGATGGATATGACCATGGAAATCCGGATTTAGAACAATAAAATCGATTACATAGACGTTTTGATATGACCGTGGATTTTCGTCTCTTAGGATGATAAACTAGGAAGCATGAGCACCAGGACCAATGGGCTCATGTGGAGTTTCTCTTTTGTGAGTTTAAAATTCGCAAGCCTTCATCGAATCGTCCGTTAAGATTTAGTTGCTATCACCTAGGCTAAGGTGGTGAAAACCCCTACGAGCCTCGATTCCCTTCTCTTGATTTCAATCACCGAATTCTTGTTTGCCTTTGTTTCCTTTAATTCTTAGTCTTCCATTCATTTAATTTGCTTGTGTTTACAATCTTTTTATTTTTTCCTTGTGCATGTTAATTCTTGTTAGTGCATTTTTTCTTTCATTCCTTAGTGTAATCATCAACCCCCAAACCCGACTTTTATTTTTTGTTCTAAAAATACAAAAAAAATAACAAAATAATCCTTCAAAAATAATTGGGAATAAAGAAACAATCTCTAAAGTTGTCCTGTGGGATCGACCCTTTATACTACCCTTAAAACCGGAAGTAAAAAAGGTTTAAACTCTAGTATTAATCATCTTAGTGATTGATAGTGCAAAATGACGATTATCAGACACGTCAGGAACAACCAGGTGTTCTTCAACATAAGGGCGACATTCTGGTCAGCTGCGTCACGGATGCCAAGGCCTCCATTATCCTTGCGGGAGGTCATTTTCTTCCAAGAAACTAACGACATCTTGCGTTGCTCATTGGTTCCTTCCCAGATGAATCTCCGTATATGCTGATTAAGAGCATCGCATACACCCTGCGGGAGACACACCGTTTGCATGGTGTAGGCGGGAATGGATTGCAGAGAAGACTTCGCCAGTGAAACATGACCTGCAAGGGATAGGTGCCGCTGGGTCCATCCATTCATTTTTGCTCTAACAGAATCAATAATAGAGGCGTGCGTGGCCTTGTTTATTCTCTTATGGAGAATGGGCACCCCAAGGTATTTGCCCAAGTCTTCAGTAGCAGAGATGTGTAAGCATCGACTGATGCGATTCCTGGACGCCATCGGGGTGTTTGTGGAAAAGAAGCACTTCGATTTACCGGTGGAGATTTCTTGTCCAGAAGCTGCTGAGAAATCCTGAAGGATGCGATTGATGCAGCGTGCTTGCTTCACAAAGGCTTCAGCAAGCAGGATGATGTCGTCGGCGAAAAAAGCATGAGAGACGGGTGGCCCATCCCTACTCATAACTAGCGGCTTCCAATCACCACAATCGACTGCCTTCGTGATGGCCTGATGAAAGCGCTCCATACATAGTACGAAGATGTAAGGGCTAAGAGGATCTCCCTGCCTAACACCCCGGAGGGTCTTGATGTGAGGAAGAGGAGAACCATTCCAGAGAATAGAAGTATGCCCGGAGGTGATGATGTTCATAGTTAGCTTTACAATGTTGTCCGGAAGGCCCACTCTAGTGAGTGTGTCCTCTATGAATGACCAACTCATTTTGTCGAACGCTTTGGAAAGATCAAGTTTTATCGCCATCCAACGCTTTTTCCCTTTCTGTGTACGCATGGAATGGATTGCTTCCTGAACTAGAAGGATGTTGTCTGTGATTCTCTGCCCCGGTATGAAGCTAGATTGAGTCAGAGCTATCCAGTTGTTGAGAAGAGGTTTAATACGTTCAACAATGACCTTGGAGATCACCTTCAGGCAGGTGTTAGCAAGCGAGACAGGGCGCAATTCACTGCAGGACTCAACATTATTAGATTTCGGAATGAGCACCATATGAGCGTTGGCCATATTAGATTCCACAGATGCAGTAGTGAAGGCTGAACGAACTGTAGAGACCACCAAAGGACCAACTCGCGCCCAATTTGTTTGGAGAAAGTCAGTGTGCACGCCGTTAGGGCCAACAGCCTTCAAGGGGTTCATTTTGAACAAAACATCTCTGATCTCGGAGGTAGATGGAAGCGAAGCAAGGGTAGAAAAAACAGCTCCGTGAATGCCTGGAAAGGTGCCCACATACTCGATATGTTGATGAGTTGCACTCGACGGAGAAGCGAGCAGGCAGGTAAAGTGCGACTGGACAAGCAGCTTGAGTTCCTCCTCATAGTAACCCAACCACCGGACGGATGTTTGAGTTTACTGATCAAGTTGCGCTGACGCCTTGCCTTGACAATGGAATTGAAGAATTTTGTGTTGCTGTCACCAAGCTGCAGCCAGTCAATATGAGATTTTTGCCTCCAGTCCGCCTCCTCCTTCATGAGGATGTTTTGAAGCTGTTCCTGGAGGGCCACACATCTGAGTTCGTTAGAAACAGAATTAGCGGAAGGAAGGGTTACCTGCAAGCTATCTAGCTGCCTGAGGATGTTATTCTTTTGCCTGTGTTGGTTTCGAGACATCTGGGTCTCCCAAGCCAGAATCGCCGGTGAGAACAGGTTGAGGGCCTCCGAGAAGGGAAGAGAAGCATCCCAAAGAACATCAATTTGGTTGCGAAAATCAGCTTGGAGGTGCCAGCTAGACTTCGTTCGGAAGACGCCCTTCCGGCCTTTGTTCCTGGGTAGTCTGGACACTAGGAGCGCATTGTGATCAGAGATGAAGCGTGGGAGAACAGTCACTGTGGTGGAGGAATTGGAATCGAGCCAGGCTGCATTGGCAAGGAGTCTATCCAAACGCTCAAACAATCTGCCCCTATGGAATGTAAACCACTATCCCACAGAAGGGACTTCAGCAAGGCCCGAAGCAAGAAGCGTGTCGTTGAAGGCCAAGTAGGCCGAGTGATCGAAGAAATAGCTTCCCACCTTCTCTCTCACAGAGAGCATGGAGTTGAAGTCGCCGATAACAGACCAGTCCCCAGAAACTGTACTTGCTATATTTGTAAGGTGTTTCCACAGAAGCTTTCGGGTGGACGAGTTAGGACTGTCGTAGACAAAGGTTACAAGCGACCCTTTAGCCCGGCAGTGAATAAATTGCCTGTGGTTTAACAAGATTTCCATGGATGTTACAGATTGATCCCAAAGAATCCAAATGCCACCCGAGAAGCCAATGGCCTCCACGCGATGTGACGAAGGGAATCCCAGAGACTTGATAATGGTGTCTGCTCTTGCTCCGCTACACCTAGGTTCGGCGATGGCAACAAGATGAAGTTTGAATTTCCTCTTGAGATAGCGAATAAATTGAATTTTCTTGTTGGAGCAAGCTCCTTGTATATTCCAGAAGACGTAGTTCATTGAGAACAAGAGGGATTAAGCGACAATGGTCTGGTCGTTTGAAGGACCAGGGTCGTCCTCTTCGATTGCATGAATCTCGTTGCTAGCAGCATCAGTCGTAGAACCAGGTACGGGAGGGCTGAAAAGCCGTCTGGCCTCAGCCACTTTCGCAATCTCCGGTGCTTCACGAGCCTTTCCCTTCTTACAGACTATGTCGGGGCTATTGGGCGTCGTCTGGTAGACGATACGCCTGTTCCTTAGTAGCACGCCACGCCGTGAAGTGCCTGCTCCGCCTTCAGGCTCAGAAGAAGCTCCAAAGTGGAATTGGAAGGAGGGGCCCTCAGACCCTTGCTCTCTCCCGATAGCAGTGTCGTCATCGGTTAGACGCACAACAGTGTCCGAGGGACGGGCGGTGGGACTGGTCTCCGAGTTTTTATTTGAGGCAGTCGATTGGACAGCCCCTGAAGCCTTCTTCCGATTCCTTCTATTGGTCACAGTTTGCCACTCGCCTTCCGACCCATCACCCGAGACAGGTTGAGTGGGTGAGGGCGCTTTCTCCTGGGGTGAGTTCGTCTCTGGCGGACTGCGAGGCAGACGTCTCTCAGGTTTCTTCGCATGCATCACAACTGAGTAGGGAACAACAGGTGCCTGAGCAGCCTGCGTTGCTGGTGCAACCACCGCTGCTTGGGGACAACGACCTTCATCATGCCCTATGCGCCCGCAACGGAAGCATAGTGACGGTAGGTTCTCATACTCGATCTTGAAGATTTCTCCATTGATGAACACGGCAGGGAGAAGGGGTTGCCTGGTCTCAACCTCCGTGGCTATTCTCGCAAATTTACCTCTGTTTCCTTGTGCTGTAGTGGAGTCGATTTTGATCATCTTCCCCACTAGATTACCGATCCCGGCAAGGAGCTCGGTCTGATATAGATGCACCGGTAACTCCGGGACTCTGATCCAAACTACTAGCTTGCTTGGTATGGGGTCAGAGGGACGAAAGTGGGGGGACCAGGTTTGGATGGATAGATAATTTCCGAACAAGGTCCATGGACCTCCCGTAAGGATCTTCACATAATCATCGTTAGAGAAAAGTTGCACCACATAGTATCCGTTCTCGAGGTCGATGATACGGAACTTATCGTGAATGCCCCACAAAATTTTGATGCGATTGACTAGTGCTTGGAAGCCGATATTCATACCTATAGTCTTGATCACGATTGCGTACTTCCAGGGTTCCAAGAGAGGGGGAACTACTTCCTCTCTAATGGAGATAGCCGGAATAGTGCCACTCCTATCGAAGACCAGGTCCGATGCTTTTAACAGATCAGGGCGGATGACAGGGTAGCTATCAGGTTGTCGTTGACCCACCACAGACTCTTTGTATGACTTCCTTCCCTGCTGCGCCGCCAAACCATCGTCGGGGAGGGTTTGAAGTTCAGCGTCTTCCGTCATGCATGCAACATCCTCGTGATCCTCATGATTGATCACCTCCGACATACAGTTATCATCACCACCAGACTCCGCCGATGCACCAAAGACACCTTCTGGCGGAGGATGAGCATGGCCAAAGCCACCCCGACCTCCACGATTCCCCGATCGCCCAGAGCCGCTGCCGCCGCCTCTCATAACCCTAACACGTCCTTATTACTCTTTTAAGGATCAAGGTTTTTAGAATAATTGTATTATATTTATATACAACTAGGCTCTTGCTAAGGAGAAGGGAAGTAGACATGCACTTGCGCCTAGGTCAAACACAAGTGGAAAAGCAAGTGCAACATAAGCATAAAGTTACCAAACAAGTCTTTAATCACCCATACGTGTCAGTAGAATTTATAATATGATTTCTGTTGTACAATATCACCAATACATGCCCTTCCGGTTAACTATCATAATAAGGGAACGGCATTGTTAGGATATAGGACAACCCATTAAGTCATTAGAGCAAGATGTTATACGGCATTCTCACCAACATTGTTGATCATATATGCTTTGGCACTCGTATATACAAGAGGATCTGGATTTTTGATTGAGAAAAGAAGGGGTCAATCGTAGGTGCTACACATCCTTCAAGTAGCAAAGTGGAATAAACATTCTATTAGAGGCGGGGGGTGGGGTGTAATGCTTTCTCTGTGCTACACATCCCTCAAATATCAGATGGAGATAATTTAGCATCTATTAAGGTCGACAACTCAGCTTGGAAACGTATGTGCAAACCCCATCTCAACAAAAAAGCACATTAGACACTGCTTCCTTAAGAGTCAAGACCATCCCCAAAGTCAACATGTCAACCTCCTAGTAACGTAGGTAGAAATATATACCTTCTACATAAGCCATATCAAGAGGATTCCTAAGAATTCTCTTTCTCATGAAAGGATGGTGCTAAGTACGGAATCCCTTAGGAGTATAGTGGGGAAAACTGAAGTTAATGCGACAACATTGCCATGCTAGAAACTAACGTCCTAAAAATATATAAGAACAAGAACGTTATTGACGAACAATGATAAGAAACGTGGGGCAATTATGGACTAAAAGCCACGTACACCATAATGAGTAAAAAAAAAATCCTACATGATAAATGTGAGGAAGTATGTCATCTATCATGATATGTATAAGCAAGTAGAAGATGCTTGTCATAAGAAAGGGGAGGTAAATGACATCCATAATCAATGGCGGGGTCAGGGGGAAAGCGGGGGCGCCCCCTTTGAAAAACGTTGAAATTAAGTATTTAAGTATAGATAAATATATGTATATGTACAATACTATTAACATATATACAAGTTAGCCATATATTTAACATGGACGGTTTAGTAGCCCAACGATTAGTCGATGTAGGCAGAACGTGCGCCCTGTTGTGGGTACTTTATTATGTGTAATAAAGTATATATATATATATATATATATATATATATATATATATATATATATATATATACACACACACACACATATATAGTCAGGTTAGAATACACTCGAGTGTACAGATTGCACGAATACACTAGAGTGTGTTTGCATGTCAAGACTGTTTTTTACAAATGTAAACCATTGATCTTCATCGTCATACTATAACTAGGCTACATACAAATTTTGAACGCATTTAGATGAGTGCAAGTCACTCATCCAATGGCAACAAAATCGACGCGCGAAACTAATTTGAAATGCATAATTTTTGCGGTATTTATAACATGACCTATAAATATCCAAATGTGCTCAAATTTTGCGTATGAGCTATTCACAAGATGTTTAAGAAGATCAACGGAATAAATTAAAAAAAAAATATTGCATCATGAAAAACTACTTGAGTGTATTCTGCTCCGAATATACTCGAGTGTATTCTACTTCGAATACATTCGAGTATATTCTAGCCTGACTCTCTCTCTCTCTCTCTATATATATATATATATACATATATATATATACATATATATATATATATACACATATATATATATATATATATTTATATATATAATGAACGATAAATTTAGCATGAAATGGTTTAGTAGCCCATTGGTTTACTCCACGTAGCATAGAGTACCTAGTTTTTGGTATGCGTGTTTGATTCCCCATTTTTGTAAGTTTAGCAAAATAAAAATTCAAATCACCTCAAAAATTGCTATGATGTCACGCCCACTATGTAAAAAATTATACAAATGAAGTTACATAGATTATCTAGTAACTTTTTGAATTTGTAAAGATTATGTAGTGTTCCTTTCACTTGCGGTTGTTGGTTCGACTCTCATCATCCATTTTATTTATATTGTATTTCTAAAGTTTTAGTACCCCCAACCATAAAGTTCTGGCTCCCCCAATCTATAATACATGTTTTCTTGGTGCATATGATAGGGTATTAGGCATTACTTAGAAGTTAGAAACATGAGTAAGTATACGTATGTTATGGTAAATGTGAGCATGCATATGGTAAAATGAGTATGTATATATCATTCATGATAAACATGATAATCAATATATCCATTTACGTTAAAATGAACATGTATATATCATTCATGAGAAACATGAGAAATCATATATCATCTATGGTCATCATAGGAAATTATATATTTTTGACAGAGAACATGAGCATGTATATTTCATCTATTATAGCATGACCAATAGTATATAGCGCTAAGATTTATAAAATCCTTCAGTTGCACCTATGTCAAACTCAAGCCATGAAGTATATAACACATATTCCTTCAGGGTTAGGAGCTAAACCACATCAAAGATTATCAACATCCTCTATGAGGTGTTAGAATCAAACACCTTCATCGTGAGGTATTATTAAGAAGATTATTAGTATACATCATCTCTCACAAGGTTATACACTCAAGTTATAATAAATACCATATACACATATGCAAGAAGTAAACATCATTGACTAGCATTAATACATGAGTTTCAAAATGATAATCATACATAAGAAATAACATGCATCAACAAGAGAAATAAACATCATGGTCAATCAACATGAGTCAAGGGGCACCATTAGTGCAGGAAAGGCATATAAATATAATAAGAGGGGACAAATCTCATGCTACATCAAAAGGGAATCCATATTACTGGGAGGGAACAACCAAGAAAATCAAGTGAAGAAGCAAAATCACTCAAGGATATCAAAACCTATACATGAAATTAAGGGTACAAAACCAAAATAGCACACTTTAATAAAAATATGTACTAAAATAGTACCAATGTCATCTTAATTCCCAAAATAGCCCACTTTCTGGGAAAAGCGCCAATAGTTTTGGCGTATTATTGTTTCCAGGACCAAAAGCGCAAAAAACATGGCGTTCAGTTGAAAGCGCCCAAAATTTGGCATTTTCAGGTGAAAGCGCCAAAAATTAGGCGTTTTCATGACATCTTGCGGCATTTTATCCTGTACAGTATATCCTGTTCGGGTGGGCGATGGTCTTGAGCAAGTAATCCATCCCCCACCGAAGTGCTTCCCATGCCTTGTCCATCTCCTGCTGCCCTCCTCCGAACTCCACGATCCCCCATGCCAGCATTGTTGTAGTGAACGCCATGGGGAACCCGAACTTGCCGTTGTCCCCTGCGTCATAGTACCCTCCGACGAGGTCGACCCCTGCTTCCACGCTATCGTGGAGGCCCGAGTCCCCTCTCAAGTGGAGCCTTTGGGTCGGCGGTAGGCGGCCGGAGCGCTGGCCCTCGAAGAAGAGATTGGATTTGGACAGGGCATCGACATAGTCGTGGGCGGCGATGGTGGTGGAAAGAGGGGAAAAGAGGAGGAAGATCAGGAAGGTGGCGGGCAATGTGGGTAGTGAGCGGTGTGTAAGGGTGAGGCGGGTCATTGTGGAGAAGTTGGTTGGGGGAGAGGAAGGGCGCGCTGGGAGTGAGGAGTGAGTCCCTGTGGTGCTGGCCCGGCCGCACGGGTGGAACTAATGTGTTAGTTATGGAGTATGATTCCACATCCTCTTTACTTTTACCACTTCAGATCAGATCATGTCTCCCATACAGGTCTGTCTATACTCGTCGCCGCCCTGCCGGAAGACTCCGGCCGTGCTGGCTCAAAATACGCATGCCAGGCTGGTGGTATCACAAATGGCTACCGCGGCGGCAAAGAGGTAGGTGTAGGAACCAGAGACCTAGAGTGTGCAGCTGCCCTCTGGTTATTGCTCCTCTTCACCCGCCTTCCCCTTCTTCCCCATCAGCTGTGCTGCTTACCCAAGTAATTCAGATATGTAACAAACATAAATAACATCTAAAACAACCGATGACTCCTTCCAACTCAGCGGAGATGTAGCTCACGCTGCTCAGCTCAGTTTACCAGCACAACGCCACTTTTTCTAGGAAACAGTAAAACGCCTACTGTTTGGCGCTTTCACATGAAAATGCCTAATTTTTGACGCTTTTACCTAAAAATGCCAAATGTTAGGCGCTTTCAACTGAAAACGCCAATATTTTGGCACTTTTGGTCCCAAAAACAGTAAAACGCCAAAACTATTGGCGCATTTTCCAGAAAGTGGGCTATTTCGGGAATTAAGATGGCTTTGGTGCTATTTTAGTATATATTTTTATTAAAGTGTGCTATTTTGGTTTTTTGTCCTGAAATTAATTGTAATCACACCATCGAAGAAAATAAGCATACAAATCATTACTAGGGTGCTTATTAAACCAAACTAGGTGGTTTGAGATGATATCATTTTCTAGAGTGATGTGCGGTTGATCCTGGTGGGTGACTACCAAAGTTCTCTTCAATCAAAATATTGGCTAGGTGATTATATTGTCATTCTACATCATGACTAGAATTAAGACAATTCTTTCTATCAAAATCAAGTTCCATTGGTTACAATGTAGGTGTATTAGGGTTATACTAACCTCTACTTTAAAATCTTAGATAATTAGAACCAAGAATAAATTGTAAGAGTTTATAATTTTTTTCTAGGTATAGGATAATCAAATTTCTGATTATTTTCGTCAACCAATTTATTATAAGTTTTTTAAAAGGTATATAATGTTCTAGGTTTCCAAAAACCTTTTCCAAGCGGAATAATCATCAACAAAAAATAAAAAGAATATGAATAAGACAATTTCAACAAGTAGATATGATCCTCATAAGCACCTTTATTCCCAGAATATTAGCTTGTGGAAGGTTCCTCATTAGTAGATATGATCCTAGTGAACCTATATTCCTTAATGTATATTAATATAAAAATGATAAGAAATCACAATCCATAAGGTTTTAATGTTTTTGGTTGAGTTAGAGTTGTTTTGAACCTTACTTAGGGTTTGTACCCCTTTGGGTTATTGTACATGCATCAAGTGGCCACTATAAGAGGCGATCCGATTTTGTCTAAGCTAGAACAAAATGCTAGATTGACCTTCTGATAAGTTTGAATGACATATGATGTGGTGAACTGGCTGGTGGTGATCATGTGACCTCTAGCGAAGAGTCGTCCACATTAGTGACTTTTGCCAAGGTTGAGTTGATTGGTCATCCAACTATAAGTAAGTTAGACTAACCTTTGTGATGGCGACCTTATAGTAGTAATGTGGGTATCACAAGAAGTAGAGGGGGTCTGACTTAATCAGACTTACTTTTGAAACTAGGATGGCTTTCAAAGGCGAGACTAACCATTTAGAAGGTTAAAAAACCTTCCAAGTCAGGAAAGCAAAAAATGTGTCATGTCACCCAAAATACCTTAATTGCCATTTTTGTGTGGATGTGGGATAATTAAGAATGAAAATATTTCATACCATCCTCTTACTGAAACTCAAAAGACTCTAAGACTATTTTGATCTCTACCAGAGATCATGGTTATTTAGAATAATCTATCCTCCTTAGATTTGATAAAGGAAAAAAAGGAGATTGTATTAAATAGTTGATCAAATGGGTGAATCCTAGGGGTCATATATGTCATGAGTGATATCATGATACACTAATACAATATAAAGCAACCAAAAGGTGACAAAGTGATTTATGGAAAATTGAATGCATGTCATACAAGTTTCTTTAGGTGGATACAATGTAGGAAAGCTCCTCCTTCTTAACCTTAGAGAAATCCATGTTCTGGCTAAGAAATATACTTTACTCTCTGAGGTATAAGCTAAATGCATGATTAGTAAGAACCCATTTTAAGATGAAAGTAATACCTGAATGGATTATAACAAAGACCTGAATGGATTATAAGAAATCATATATCAAATATACTTATATCATTCGTTGGTGGATATGAGAATGACCACCGTAGTAGTTATAGGAAACACTAGTATATACTTCATCATTTCTTAGGAAACTATAAGGAGATGGCTTTATGGTACACTAAGGGTTATGATAAAGGTAGTATACATACATACATACATACATACATACATATATATATATATATATATATATATATATATATATATATATATATATATATATATATATATGGGCGTTCATTCATTGCCCGCGCGGGTAGCCTGGATTTTCGCTACCCGACAGCCAAAAAAGTAACTATGGTGTCAAAAAAGTAACTCTGCTGGCCAAAAAAGTAACTCAGTACAAAATATACAACAGATATATATAAGGATGAGTTTTTTGATTTGGGGGGGGCAAATGATATTATTTTTGGATGAAATTTTTTGGGGAGCTAGACAAAATGGTCCTCTGCAATTGCGAATTTTTTTTTGAAAAAGGTGGTTGGAAGGGTGGGCGGGTAGTGTGTGTGTGTGTATATATATATATATATATATATATATGAAGTAAGTTTAATTTGGATTAGACTAGGTAGTAGATTACAAGCTTGACGCTTAATGGGTCACTAGTGACTCAAGGTCTAGGTTATTTGTAACCTTACCTAGGTTGCTAGCAGGGTCAGAGAAGACAGTTTAAACTTAGTCTCTAAGGAATAACTTGGTTTATGGTGTTTACAAGGTTAAGTTGACAACAACCAGGAGAGGGCTTGCCACTAACCTCTAGAATATTAATCTTCTATGCAAATTTGATCAATAGAGAAAACTGAAGCTTGTCATTGATGATACTAGGAGACAATAGTGAGGGGCTTATATTGTTGGGACATTAATGACATGAAGGGTCTTTATTGAGAGAAAATAAGTTCTCAGACACTAATTGAAACTTTGGGTTGGCCACCGGAGACCAAAGAGGTGTTATCATTCACTAATGATAACCAAGGGAATCTTAAAACCTTGAGGCATCAATCAACATGAGATGATCGATGGGAAGTTATAATATTAATTGTGAAATACAAGGGTTAGCATTCCGCTAACCTTCATCCTAATCTAGGATTAAACACTCCATGAGATTCATAGGGTGATGCTTTGGGAACATGAAGTAAGTGCTTAAAGAAGTTCAAGTGACACTTTTAAATCATATTAACTTATTATGAGGTTTAGAATTCATGGGTTCTCGCCAAAAGGTTAATGATGGATAAAATATAAGCACTTATTGTATGTAACTTCTCCTTCTTGATGTCATAGCCTTTACGAGTGAGCTTGTATGTGCTATGTAATGATATATGAATTTAATTTAATTAGTAAGTTAAGCAATAAAATGTCACAAAGTTTTTACTGATACATCCTTTACTATCAAAGCATGACTGATAAATAAAAGGTCCTAAGAAAGAGAATTTAATTTAACAAAATACAATGTATGAATCTCATTATGTGTTTTGTTTGATGTGAGTTTGTAAGTCCTTTCATAAGGAAAAGTAATTGATGTATTTTAAGGCCCTGTTTTTGGAAAAAGCTTACAAAAGACACACATGGAATCAGGGAAATAATCCTAGTGGTGATAATTTAACAACAAAAAGTTCCAAAAAAATAATTTAAAGTTATAATTGCTATTATGGACACCAAAATTAATATTTGTTTAAGACATATGTTGTAATGTTATCACTATCTCTTATATTGTTGACTGGTAATGACTACAAGCCATAAGTCTATACTTAAGTCAAAATATTAATAAAAACCCTTTACTTGAAGATTAGTGTAAAACATGATAAAGATGACTAATATGCAAGTGAGATCATAATTTATGTTAGATCATGATGCATTGAGCATCATAGATCTTACCATTATGCCTACACAAGGACATTTGATGTGATATGTTTCAGAAATCTAGAGGGTTGTATGGATATTTTTAGAAGCATATATCAAAAAATATATATGGGAGTATGGGGTTTCTTCATCTGAGGGGTGATAGCACACCATCTTACTAAAAGTAAGGGGGTTGAGGGACCTCAAGTAGTAAGGCAACAAAAAATTGCATTCAATTTTCTGACTAAGGGGGAATTTATTATCAACTGATAGTCACTAAGTATATGTACTTGTGATGTTTCCAAAGTTAATGTCACCAAACCTTTGTACATCAAGTTTAGGATTAATCATGCATATGCAAGATATGAGGTCATAGTAAAAATTTTGGCCCACACCCTATATCAAGTCATATAGTATAAGACATAAGCACTCATAACATCACACCATAAACCCTAAGACGTATGCAATGGGCTATTTGGAGTTGGTCTATATGACTTGCCATTTGTTGATGGGTTCTCTAGAGGCGACAAGAGTCTTTCATGGAAAGGTAGGGTTCACGATGACATATTATAGTAATTAAGGGAGACCAAGGTAGGGTACCATACTGTTGGGAGGATCTAGCATACATATGGTGTACAAAGAGTGAAGATCTCAATCATGAAGCCCTAATGTATTTCATGATGCAAGCAAGAATTGGAGTCCTAATGATATGGAGGTGAAGGATACCAAGAACAACAACGACAATTTCCCGTCCTTAGGGAGTTCTTCCAATAAAAAAATGGAAATTAATAAGAAAAGGTCCACTCAGGTTCATCTTATATTGTCTCACAAACAATGTTGCACTCAACTACGAACTAGAGTTGGATAATAGAATCATTGATATACAGAACAAGCTCAAAGAAGAATTATAAATTGAAGAAATCCAATGGCAAAAAAAAGCACATTGTGATTGGTTGAAACCAGGAGATGACAATATGAGGATTTTTCAGGCTTCTGTCAAGGAAAGGAGAAATTAAAACTAAGTCTACAAACTATGAAGCGAACAGGGTCATTGGATCGAGAATTAGGAAGAGTTGAGAACACATGTTAATATTTTCTTTGAGGACATTTTCAAAGATGAGGAATCAGGTTCTAGATCTCAAGCCAAAAGAGACGATCAAGTATATATGATTTCCAACTCTGAGTTTGAGTCTGAGACAAGGAGGAGGAATAAGTGAATGTCTGAAGAGGATGGAACCATTCAAAGTACCAGGACTTGGTGGGTAGATGAGAAGTTCCTACAACAAAACTGGCATATAATTAAATAATTTAAAAGAGTTCATTCGGAAACTATTTGAGGGAGGAATCTTAGAGGAGGGGACTATTGATTCTACCATTGTATTAATTCCAAAAATTCAACATCTAGAGACGTGTAATGATCTTAGACCCATCTCCCTAAACAATGTCTGTGTGAAGCTTATTTCAAAGGTCCTAGTTGCAAGGATCAAACTGTATCTGAGCAAACAAATATCTCCAAATCAAATGAGATTCATTCCGGGAAGGAGAATCACTAATAATGTACTGCTAGTTCAGGAGATCATCCACTATATGGAGAATTCAAAATGAAGGAATCATATGATGGCAATAAAGTTAGATTTGTCAAAAGCATATGAAAGGATGAGCTGGGACTCCATATTTGATACATTGAGAAGGACAGTTGTTCCTACTAACCTTATTTCCATTATCCTACATGCGATAACTACAGGTCAGTCCTCCATATTATGGGGTGGACAGATCCTAGAGAGCCTCAAACCTTGAAGGGGGGGGAATAAGGCAATTCATTATCACTGTACATATTTTCTCTTTGTGTTGAAAAATTGAGTCAAGCTATTGAAGCGGAAGTGAAGGAAGGAAGATGTAAATAGGTTGTCTTTACAAGGAAAAAAAGCTACACTTTTTTGCATATTTGCTTTGCCGATCACATTGTGCTGCTCGGAGAAGCTACGATGCAACAAGGAAGGAATATGATGAAACATATCAGATAATTTGAGCAAGCATCGGGGTAGAGACTCTCAACAGAGAAATCCAGTATCTTCTTGTCAAAGTGTACACCACATGTTTCAAGGAGGATGATATGTAGGAGCACTGGGATACAATAGACTGAGAATATTGGACGCACACCTAGGGATCCAGATTATACACGGTAGGAACTCTAAACATTTGTAAGATGGCTTCTTGAGCAATCTGAATAAGAAGGTTTATGGATGGACACATCAAATGCTTTTCGTAGTTGACAAAATCACACTGGCAAGAGCAGTATTGAACTCCTCCACATCTTGTATTATGTAGATAGTTAAATTGCCTAGCTCGTTGTGTGATAGAATAGACCACCTGATGCACAATTTCATATGGAGTGGAAATGGACAGAAGGTGAGAACAAACCTGGTGTCTTAGAAAAGAGTGACAGTTGGCATGGAAAAAGGTGGGTTAGCTGCACGTTCATCTAAGGAATACAATGAGGCATTAATCGTGAAAGCAACTTGGGATTTCATAAATAACATGAATGTGGGTTGACAGGTGCTCATGGAATTCAAATATAAGAAGCAAAGTGGTAGGAAGGGAGGTTCAAGTATTCTGGTATGTATGTTTAACCATCTTTAGGTAGTACACAAGAACTCCAAAGAGTGATAGTGAGTGGTACACTCACCAGTATGTGGCATGACCAATGGGTTGGGTCGAAAGCCAAACCAATGTTGCTACCAAGTAAACATATTCCTTGTGAACTGGCTGATATGAGAGTTGCATAAGTAGCCATGAATGAAGGGGGATGGGATGAGGATTTTCTAGACTATCAGTTTGAGGAAAGAACAATGTGTGAAATCATGAGCATGCTATTGCCTCAACGGAAACTTGGAGAAGATGCGTAATGGAACTTAGAAAAGCATGGTACATTTACAATTAGAACTTCATATCAACTGCTGATGACGACAAGAGAGAAGAAGACTGAAGGATAGTGGTATTGCATATGGCATAACTTCTTGCCTCAAGAGTTAAGTTCTTCATATGGTGCTTGAAACATGATAGCTTGATGACCAATTACTTGAGATTGGTAAGGAAGATGTTGGACAACTTTACTTGCAAAAGATGTGGGGCATTGGAAGAGACTGGGTTACATGTGTTGAAAGATTTCCCTTTCAACAAGGAAGTGTGGGAGTCTATTCTTATGAATGGTGACACCGAGTTTGTCAATATGAACATTAAATACAACTTCGAAGTAAATCTAAAGCAGAAAGCGGAGATGGGGGATTGGCATATCAGTTTTGCAATTTTCTATTGGATACTGTGAAAGGAGAGAAATGAATCAATCTTCCAGGGGAAAATGAATGTACAAATGAAAATGTTGATTAGAATTAAAACACTGGTTAGATGGCTGACAGGAAAAGACTTGTGACTGAAGACACAAACAAAGCTCATCCAATTCCAATGTTGGTTTATCTAAGAATCTAGGTGTGCTTATCACAATGGACACAATAGTAAAAAAAGGCAATGTAAAGACTGCATGAAGCTATGTGCTTATATATATATATATATATATATATATATATATATATATATATATATATATATATATATATATGACAGGTGGTTCTGGGAGGGGGAGCCTAAAAATATGTAGGAAATGACCCTCTACAAGGTGAGTTGTAGGCCATTCTAATCGGTTGCAGGGTAGGTCAAGAGATGCAACATATAAATCTTATGATCCAGACTAACTCAAAAATCACCACAAAGCTAGTTCAAGGAACAAGGAACTGCCCACTAATTTTTAGAGGTCTAGTCAAGGCTATGAATGAATGTATTTTGAAGCACAATCGAATGAATCCGGTGTTCAAGTCCATAGGAAACAACCTTATAGATGATAAATTGGCAAAGAGAGTGGTTAAGGAGCATGAAAGGGAGGTAGACTTCAATATATGTCCTGAATGGTTGATGAAGGAATACAATAGAGAAGTCTCTACTGTGTCCTTGATCACCCTCAAGGTTTACACACCTAGATCAATTGAATCTTGATTAGATGCATGTCTGAAGGGCTTAGGCACACAACATCGGTCTTTCAGATTTATCAAGCCCTAGTAGGCTCACTCACATAAACTAATACACTTCACCCGCAAGTGCACGGGGTCATGTTATAGTATAGGAAAGCGGCAAGTTAGGGGTCAAACCCAGGAGAGAAAAGGGGGCACTAGAGCTTAGTTAGTTTTTTCTAGGTTCCTACTATGGAGTCTAGGGTTGAAGGGTTTGAAGGTCGAGTTTCTTTGATTAAAGTAAGAGTTGAACAAGCAATTAAAGAAGAATAATGATCAAAACCTAAGGTAACCCTAGAAAATTAGTTCTAAAGAGCAAGAAATGACAAGCTAAGCAAGAAAAGACAAGAAAGGAGCAAATTACGCTAAGGCAAGAAATCAGAGATCTACACTACACTAGACTAGAAAACTAGGAAAAAGAGCAATTGAAGACCTAAACTAGCAAGAACAATGCAAGAACAAGGCAATGGACTAATTAAGCAATAAAAGAGCTAAACAAGTAAAGACTAGCTAAGCAAGAAGGAAAATTAGGATTTTTGATAATTGTGGGAAATGTGGGTTGTTTACAGAGTGCACCTATCAAATTAGTTGGGGGTGATAACATGCAAACATTATTCTTTCATTTAGATTACCAAACCAAACAACAAGATAGATGCTAATGAAATACCCTAAACTACTAATTGGCCATGGATTGAGTACATTGTGTATGGGGGAACTGGTCCCTACCACCTCCTATGCACCCTTACGAGGCTTTGTATTAGGGTTTATGTGTAATTAAATTAGGATCTAGTCAAGGATAGGTTTCTAGGATAGAAACTATTAGGGTTATTAGGGGTCGAGAGTAGTAAGGGGAGGTGGAAATGATGTTTTAGACCTCACATCACCTACCATCTAGCATTGAGAAGGCTCCAAGCTAATTATAGTAAATGCTTCTATACTAGCTACATATCTCTCTCACCTAGGTGTATGATGCGTGCTTTTGAGCACATCTTTTTCTGCGAATTATTAAACTTGTCACTTAGAATTCCTCCATATATCTCATGAAAGTTGCACAAATTGATATTTTCTCATTCTATCACAAAATTGACATTCATGTGCATTTTATTGCAGTTTCAGGACATGAGCCGATCGATTGGTAACTCAACCGATCGTTTCAAAGAATCAAACCGATCGTCTGACTGCATGAAATGCTCGTTTCGCTCCAAAAGCATCGACCGTTGATCTCACCAAGCGACGACTGGGATCGCCCGACTCCAGCAACAACCGCTCGGCTAATGCCCTTAGCAAGCAACAGTTGTTCTCTTACGCCGCCACCCTAACTAGGGTAAGCAGCCGATCGTGTGGCTGACTGTTGGACATTCCAGAACCTTCCAACCAATCGGCTGGCTGCCTAACCGGTCGGTTGGCGGCGAGCAGACTGCAGAAATTCCCAGTCGTCAGCACCCAATGAACCCTAAACCTAATGTACTTTTTCCCCCCTTCTTCTACTATAAAAGGAGGGGCACTTCCTCCTCTTAGACCATCTTGGTCTTCTTGTATTATTTGGAATTCTGCAGCAAGTAATCGTGTAATCGTTCTCTTATTATGCAATAAAATAGTTTTATTTCAAGTACATTCTTTCAATCTTGTTCTTGTCTCCTCTTCTCGCCCTTGTCTTAATCTACTTTTCTCCGCGCTTTATTTCTGGAGCAAGGAACAAAGGACTAAGCCATTTCATTGACTCTAGCATAAGGATTCATCTCCTGATTTTTGGGCTAGACTATGGCTTTTGAACTTTCTTCCTCCGTCTCCTATTTCTCCATGTGTGAGTAGTTTCTTATCGGGGCAAGGGGAATAACCCCTTAGCCATGGTTTTAGCAACTTAATCTCGAACGATTAGATGGTAATCGATTTTACTTGATTGATCTTCGGATCGTATGTTAATCCGGATGGATATGACCATGGAAATCCGGATTTAGAACAATAAAATCGATTACATAGACGTTTTGATATGATCGTGGATTTTCGTCTCTTAGGATGATAAACTAGGAAGCATGAGCACCAAGACCAATGGGCTCATGTGGAGTTTCTCTTTTGTGAGTTTAAAATTCGCAAGCCTTCACCGAATCGTCGGTTAAGATTTAGTTGCTATCACCTAGGCTAAGGTGGTGAAAACCCCTACGAGCCTCGATTCCCTTCTCTTGATTTCAATCACCGACTATCTTGCTTGCCTTTGCTTTCTTTAATTCTTAGTCTTTTCAATTCATATAGTTCTTTTTGTGCTAACAATAGTTTAATTTTCCCTTTTGCTTTTTCTTTATTCTTGTTAGTGCATTTGCAATTCTTAGTATAATCACCAACACCCAAACCCGACTTTTACTTTCTGTTCTAAAAATACAAAAAATAACAAAATAATTCTTCAAAAATAATTGGGATTAAAGAAACAATCTCTAAAGTTGTCCTGTGGGATCGACCCTTTTATACTACCTTTAAAACCGGAAGTAAAAAAAAGGTTTAAACTCTAGGATTAACCATCTTAGTGATTGATAGTGCAAAATGACGATTATCAGTGTAGAAGAATTGATTAGCATGTAGGAAGGTGAGTAGCTATCTAGGGATCCATTGGTTGGACTTAGGAACAATTCACGAATTAGCTACATATAAGCAATTTCCGTAGAATCCTATGTGATTTCAAGCACAAACCAACAAGAAATTAATGGAAAATGAGAAGAAAGTATACATAATTACATATCATCCCCCCCACCATGGTATCAAAGTAATATTTTTGACCCCACACAACCCACCTAGGGGACCTAGATACTCATCGAAATGGAAAATACAAATAGAGAGAAGAAATAGGTAGAAGTATCCATTGACCTCAATGTAGATGAAGAGAACTCCTTCTCTAGCAGCTACAAGGTCGTTCTTCTTTCTCACCCAAGGTGGAATGACATGGAATGATGGTGGGAAGTGTTCAAAACCCTAGAAAACTAGGGTTTTGGTGGTGGAAATGGTGAAATGAAAGTGAAATGAGGTGGGTAAATGACGGAGTGGATAAGGTTCAAAATGGGGGAGCTAAGAGGGGGTAGAAGGTAGCTAACCTCAAGCTCCAACTGCCAGTTAAGTATATATAGGTGGTGAGGAAGCACTAGGTGAAGTGGGTATATAATGGGAAAGTAGTGCAAAATTGCTGCTAGGGTTGATAGAAACCATGCCGATTTGGGTCATTACGGCCATGGTGGAGTGGGGTGAACATGGTTGTGGTGGAGTGGAAGGGACGAGGTGAAAAATGACACATTGATTTTGGGGTTTTGAATGGTTGGTGGCACGACCGCGATGATCACCACGACTATAGTGTCTAGGTGGCTACACAACCGTGGTGGATCATACAACCATGGCGATTGAGGAAGTAGTTGGCCGTTCTTTGAAGCACGACCACTCTAACTATGGCTAGCATGACCATTTGGGATGGCACGTCTGTGTTGGGGGTCTTCATGGCATGACCATGCTGGTTGGCCAGATTGTGGTGCTAATCTTCTTTCAAGGTTGAACCGATGCTCTCTCTGTGATTTTAACTTGACCAACACGGCTATTGCTTGGCACCACAACTGTGCTGGGGTCTTCAATTGCACTTTGCTCTTAAACTTTGGATTTCAATGGAATTCTTTGCTTCACTTGATCCTTTGCCACCGGGGTAGGTTGGGGATGCTCGTGTACCTTCCTTGGAACCCTCCAATGGTGGAGGAACCCTAGGATCATCCTCCTTTTTTTCTCGTCCATCCAAGTGTGGCCCACATACCTAAAAAACAGGCAAAGAACGCCCATACGTGCATTTGATAGAAATATGTATATTGAGGCATGTAATCTAACTAGATGTGATCTAAGTGCTATAAGATACAAGATGAAGCCCTAAAATAGTTCTGCATCACCACCCCAAACTTAAAACATACTTGTCCTCAAGTATGGTCCAACTTAATCTCTCTTCAATTGTTCAATAAACAAGAAATGACAAATGCATTGCAATAGATGTATATTAACTTAATGGGCTCATTGATAACTAAGTACATGCATTCCACCTCTCTCCTCCCCTCTCCTCCCCTCTTTTACAAACCAATCATGATTAAAGCACTGCGCATGCAAACTTCACATATAGAGCATTGAATACATAATCAATCCATATAGCTATCATATAACTCTGGATAAACTGTTTCATAGTGATGACAATCTAAAATGACCAGGGTTGTTGTTTTACATTGATGCATTCAATCACATATGTCAATCCACACCAAGTGACCCACATGGCTGTGAAAAAGGGAAAAATAAGCTTGATTTGATATTTCCTAGCTCAATGGCCATGTAAATAGAAGAAAGGGTTGCAGTGAAGGTTGGAGTGCTATTACATAGGAGAACTCATCTTTTCTTTATTTAGATGCTATTACATAGGAACATCTATTATTTTCTTTTTGTATTTTCTTTTTCTTTTTTATTTGACCTTGGTGTAGATTGGGCACATGGTGGTGAGAGTGAAGAGGGGAGATATAGATATGGCCACCTCAAACTTTTGGAGGTGACCAAGGTTAAATATGTTCTCTTTAGCATCCTTCCATGAGGAGGAGAGATAAACATGATGAAAGAAAAGTGAATCAAAGAGGAGTCACTAGTGTGGGTTTCAACATGAGATGCCCTGCATGAAGGTTACTCTAACAATTTCATTAAGCAATGATATACCACATAAATGAGCAATATGAAAACCACATTTTTATCATGAGATTCTACAAACCCTAAGTGTTTGCGGATTACTTAAGTTACAATTGAACCAAGCAATTCACAAGCATGAGAGAGGCGATTCACTTGTAAAAAGTCAACAATTGAGGTCATTCAATAATAGATCATCATAAAGTGACATGCATTTATCAGATGTCAATCTTTTCAATTCAACAAGTAGAGATTGGATCAAAACATGCTTTTAGGAAAGAAATTCTAAATTTGGGAAAATTAGCCAAAATGATGCCAAATCGCCTTGAATTACATCTAAGTCTTCCTTATGAAAAAAAGCAAGAAACAAAACAATCCTAGCTACAAACGTGCAAAAGTTAAAAAAATCTACGTGATACGCAATGCATGGCAAGAAGAGCAATTTTTTTTTAAATTACTCAAAAAATGCAAGGAAATGAATTACGTGACATGATTGTATGCAAAGCAAGCAAAATATAATCTAGATACTAGGCAATCATTGTCTTGAACTGGATGCTAGTATTAATATGATTAGTAGAGAAAATAACAATGTAGTTGATAGCCTAGTTAAAAAACACTTTGAGAAACATTCAACCCCTTACTACTATGTAAGTACTTTTGAAAATTTAGTTGTTGAATGAGAATGGACATTGATACCCTATTTTGAGGAGATGGAAAATAAAGATCTAGGCAATCATTGGCTTGGACTGGATGCTAGTATTAATTTGATTAGTATAGTAAATAATAATATAATTGATAACCTAGTTAAAACCCACTATGAGAAACATTCAACCCTTACACTATGTAAGTCCTCCAAAAAATGTAGTTCTCATCTATCTTGTTGACAAAATTAATTCTTGCGTCTACATTTTGTGTGTGTGCATTAGACTAAGCCTATTTATAGTAGTAGTACATTTATACTACCATAACATATGGACATGTACATTCCATCCCGAGTGTGTGCATTCCACTTGTATATATAAAGGACACACATGTTCCACCTAGGGTGTGCATTTTCCACTCAATACTTAGACTTGGGATTTTATGGGTCTCGACCCTACTTAAATATAATTACTCTAATCATTTTACATGCATTGATTATGATTTGATAATGTTGTATGTGGCAAGAATCCTTTCTGATAATCATATCCTTTTTGGTAAATGCCTCATCAATTGACTATGTTAACTCTTTCATAATTTCCTTCTTTGAATACCCCTTTTATTGAATATCTAACATTGATCTTACATTGCCCTAAATAATTCCTAGTTGTTAAAATTTGCCACACATGCACAACTTTTCCTATGTCCTTTCTTTTGTTGGTTTCCTATTCTAGGTGTTTCTTTCAACTAACCTAGAGGTGACACATCCTAAGGACCAGGAAGTAGGAGGTGTTTCTCAAGACCAACTTCAGAAAGTCTTCTAAGATGGACATGTTGCTCAGGACAAACAAATCATGCTGCATTAAATTTTATATCTTGTTAGATGTCCTTCATGGCCCCCTATAGAACTTGGACAAAATTTTGTAACCTTTGGATTTACCTTTTGAATTCTACAAAACTATGTTTCTTTTACCAATTTGTTTGAAAAAATATTGTGCACCCCTTTCATTTGAAGGTTATTATATGTGGTGATCAATATATGAGTTTTTATGCATTATTTCTTAAATTAAGGATTGGATCCCCTCTCAGGTCCCACTCTTTATATGACCAATCCTAGTATTTGGGTAGCAGTGATGTGTATCTAGACATCACTATTTCTAATGGAATGTAATATTGATGATTGAATCCATTGCTACCATAGTGTGGTAAGTACATGGTCAAACACATAGGGGTAGCTTGAAGAAAGGTTGATTTGGACTCAACTACATTCTTTCCATCCAAGGACCTAAAAGTAAGTTTTTAGGATCAAAAATCAAATATGGACCATGCTTAAAAATGTTGTTTTCCAAAGTTATGAGATCACCCCTCAGAAATGTGGCAGGTCTATATCACACTAGGGCTTAGAGAAGGATGCTTTCCATGAGACCCAATGCATAGAGGAATCTCTCATTCCATGAGGGAATCCACATGGTCATATTAGGGTTTGAGAAACCTTACCCTCTCTAGTATGCTATATATGATATGAGAGAAGATTGTCTAGACATAACAAATCATTTTTATATTTTAGCCTTTAGGGACTGAGAAACCATAAAAGAAATTGAGAGGAGAAGAGAGAGACGAGACTAGAAAATTCATACCTTCATTTCAAATACTTGTAGGGATATCATGGAGATGAGTTTGCAGAGCACATTTGTTTTGGATGAGTGACTTGTTCTATGGTACATGTTTTGAGTAGAAGATCTCGATCATACAAAAAGGCAATCGAAAGAGAGTGTTATCCACAAAATAGGAAGTTTTATCGTAGGTATTTAGTTGTAGAACAATGTTTTTTTAGAGGATACTTTTGGATCATATGCAGAGTCATAAGCCATCTCTGTGACCTCAAGATCCATGCCTCTCTATGGTGCAAGACATTTTTCCGTAGACAGTTAACCATAAAATCCCGTATTTATCCGCAAAAAACTAGTTTATGCACACATCTTAAGGTGGGTCTTAGAGTGCCAAACACACCAGAAATGAGTTTGAACTGCTAATCCAGTGAGATTCTAAAGCGGTGTAGATTGCATTGTTCATATCTACACTGAGTAGATCAAGTTAAATCATCAGAAATTATTCCATGACAAGGTATACATTTTTAAACCTCATTTGATTTAATTTCTTAGACATATCCTACTTGAGGATTATCTATATTATTTTGCTTCAGATTTTTCTCCTAGAAACCTAATAAGATTTACTTTATTATTATCTTCATTAGACCAGATTTCATCAGACATGCAATCAAAATATGCTTGAGGGATGATGGCTTATCCAACACTTCATGGACCCCAATTAATCATAACCATTGCCCCACCTCTCAGCCATATCCATGAATTAAAGAACCAATGAAACAATTATACTTTAAAATCCACACATTCATACATCAAATCCCTATATTCAATTGAGAAATGTGGATCTATGGGATTTGGAGGAGGTGAATATAGCTTAAAAGACTTGCACAAAATTTGTTAGACCTTCAAACTAAATTGTAATCTGAGTGCAACTAAAATAGGTACAACAAGGATAAGATATTGAGAAATCACCAAAAAAAATCAACCATAGTAATTCCAATTTATAAATCTAGATATGTACTACACTTCCTAAAGAGGAAAACCTCGAGAATTTTGAAAACTTGGCTCCCACCTTTGTATTGCTTATAAAAGTAACACCAAGAAGGCCTTCTATTTTCAAGAAGTAAGAGTAACTAGCTTCCCTTTAAGACCAAGGGAACCAATAACCTTATCAAGGGCTTATCTATCCACTGACCAAGGGTCTTTAGACTTCTCCAATGACTTACCTATCCTTGACTTGGATTGTTTGCCTTGATCTTCGCATATTTTAGCAAGGAGACAATCTTCAACCAAACATTGCAAGGGGTGATTTCATAAGAACGATTTGAGAACATTACGAAGATCACAATGATGCTAGCTCTCTTATATAAAACCTAACTCACTCAAATGAAAGTAGAGAAGTAGTCAAGCTTGACAGAGATTAGGAGCCCTTTTAGGCACAAGCATACAATGATAACATAGAAACATAAAAGGAAAACTTGGAAAGATGTCCAAGGGTCTATATTTATAGTTGACGTTTCCTACTAGCCAATAAAGACACTTACATTGAATTCTATCCATATTTGGGGGTTCCAACAATCTATTTTTGACATTTTCACCCTTGAAATGGATAAATGGCCTATTTAAAACTTTATGATATAATGTTGCAGGCAGAGTTACCTTTTTGGAAACTTGACCAATAGTGCTAATTCTCTAGCCAAACACACTTGTCGAACGAGTTTCTTACTGATAAGAAAATCAGTTGATAGATGTTCCTATCAATCTAATGAAAGGTCATTGACAGAGTTACCCCAATGCAAAAGGCAATTATAATGGTTGATAGTCGTGTTACCCCAATGAACACGAGTGACAATGATCTCCTATCTTATATATAACAATGGTTGTTGAAGTGCATATATATTCCCTATATGGTTCTAATGACCCATTAAGCTTAATTTCAAGTCATACATTGATTACAAATGATTTAGAACATAAACCTAATAGAAAATCTATCTAATCTTCAAACCTTGAATTTGTGTTCAACTGACTTGTTTTTGTCAAACTAGGGCCTGCTTAATTCATCCTTTTTATGTACATATATATATGAAACTGATGTCAAGTATAAATGTTAGATACACATGAATGGAATCGTTAAGTCATCATCAAAATATGAACCATGTAAGTACTATTAGGTCAAAATTTTCCTAATTTTAAAGATGACAAACCATGCCAAAAAATATTGGAAATAATTAAATTTGAATACTTTAGATTTGAATTTTAGGGGGGAGGGTTAAGAATATGAGATGAAGTTTTCTCCACCTCAATCCATGCTTAAAAATCAAGTTTGGTTAGTTCTTCCATACATAACCAACTATATATATATGTATATTTATGTATATATATGATATTTCCACTCAAGTATCAACATTCAAAGAGATAAAAAATGAGATATATTTCACTATGTAGCCAATAATTTTACCCCCATTTGTCATATCAAAAAGAGGGGGGGGGTCATTAGAAGAGCTAATCTAGGTCTTATCCTACCATAAACACCAATATCATCAAGCCCAAAATATTCTATTTCCAATATTCATAATAAAAATATGAAACAACATACTCCAAGTCTCAATTGAAAAGTAGCACAAACCATGTTTAGTGTACATTAGATAGAGATTTACAACTTGATAAAAAGCATTCAAAATAAAACATACAAATAAGAACGACATGAAAGTAAATATAGTAGCATCAGATACAAGTGCCCCATGTAAATAGATGGTGAGCTCACAAAATACAAGTACAAGGAAACTCTAAGACCTAAGACTAGCCATCTTGAGCTAAATCATAGTACATGTCACTAATGGCATCCTATCTAAAGGAAGGAGAAGGAACATCAAAAATCTCAACCTCATCATCATCATCATCCTCCCAATCCTCATCATTGTCAACTTCACCATCTTCATATTCTTTGTATTCCCCAAGTATCTCATCAACAACCATGTCAACATATTAATTTAGATAAGGTTTGTGTTTTTGGCCATCTTGCATTTATCTGGCACCAAGGCATTTGGTTACTAGTGACTAGAGATTGTTCTTGAGGAAAGGTAGGAAAAGTAGTGCAATCATAACCAACAAGTATGGCAGAATTTGGGCCAGGTGGAAATGCAAGAAACCGAGTCAAGGAAGGAGACAGATGAGAGGATACATGTTTCAGACCATCAACAATAGGGGTAGAGTTGGCATTTAAATGTGCAAAGAGAACTACTGGGTTGAACCAAACATATGCATTAGTAGCATAGTTAGTGGCAGAAAATGAAGGCTGATAAAGGATATGATATGTTCATATTTTACATTGTGAGACTAGATGTGGTGAAGATGATCCTAAACCTATAGATTGTAGGGATTAAGATACATCATGTATCCCAGAAGACACTGACTCATTAGACATAGAGAAAGAATCCTTGCTAGGTTGATTTGGCATAGGTGTGGAAGAGGATTTCTTAGGTGGAGTTGTGTGAGAGGAGGAAGCATCGGGGGCAGATGAATATCTAGATTCTGGAAGGACTTCTTAGTTGATGCCTCACTAATTGCAACACCTCTAAGACTAGTCTGATATTTAAAATCAACGTTGAGAGGCTTTTCAGTGAGGTAGTGAAAGAGACCATATATAAGGTTAGGATAAGGAGGATTAGTATCAATAATGTTCTTCTAAGAGTCAAAGAAAGCCACGTGGTTAAGAATGTTGCAAGCCCACTTGATTGTGATATCATTCAGGAGGCAATAGATGATCATTGTAGAATTTTAAGCAATATTTGTTTGATTTTTCTTAGGGTGGACATTGGGATTCACTATAGATGTAATTGTTTTCTTCCTCATATTTAGGGATAAGGATGATAGGATGCCTTTCTTCTTATATGCATGACCATGTTTCTTGAGAAACATGTGGACTCCATGAGTGTAAGCTTAGGATAAAGTAGGTCAAGATATTGAGGATAGGTGTTCTTATAAGTGCAACCCATGGTTTTTCTAGAGAAATAGGAACTTGAGGGAATATTTAGATATTTGAAAATTTATCCTAGCTACCATGAAGAAAGAACAACATGGGTCTCAGGTGGTGGAACAGTGGTAGTGTAGTTCCATGTTAGATTAGCACATAACTCATCTACAACCATTTTACAATAGTGGTCATTAAAGTAAGACAAGTGTTCAACACACAAAGCACTAGTGCATTGATCCACACAAATGTTATTAACTTCTAAGTCATATATCATCACATCTACATAGGCACAGAAGGGAATAGGAGTTCTAGGTAGAAGTTCCCTATACCTATTCATGGAATAAGTGATAATGAAGGTAGCATCATAAATGAGTGCCCTATTTGAAGGTGCATCTGTAGGAGCATCAAATGAACCACACGTGGCACTATGTTTGTTCCTACTAAATTCCATATATAGAGAGAGATCGTGGAACATGGAGAAATAAACCTTGGCAGAGGGGAGTGATCACCTTTAAATGTGGGGTCATAAGTACAACACAATTACCTAGTTGATAGGTATCAAATTTTAAATTTGTATACAAATTAGACGTTTGTAACTCGATACTAAGTCTACTATAGTAATACATGATCAAACAAAGGGATAAGGGAGGGAAGTTTCTTAAGAAACTAGAAGTCTTAACATAACATAGTCGAATAAAATTTGAATTTGATGTTTTAGTCAAGGAAGGAATTCATCTACTTTAAGTAGGAATACTAAATTATGAAACTTAAACAAACAAGGATAATGGTGATTGTGATAATGTAAAACTTGGACTAGGTTTCACCAATCAAACCAGTCTCAACTATGTAAAAATTTATCTTTTATTTTATCTATTATGTGATTGTTTAGCAAGTATCCATAAAAGATACCTAACACCTTCCTTCTCTTTATATATGAGTAGATTTCCATCCAAAGGCATTCTCTCTTGAGATGATAACCAAAATATGAAGAATAAATTTATAACTTTTCTATAGTGATTACCCACTCTCATGACTCATCACTAATCCAAACTCTAGATCTTCTTAAAACTTCTTATTTTGAAACAATTTAGATCAGACATTGCCAAAAGGTCTCTAATCAAACAAATCATGGATTTAAATAGGAGTATAAAAACAAAATTGCAAGAATATATGTATTATAGAAGAAGAAAAGTTCAAATGGTTTGGAGGGCCTGATGGTTACTCTCGACCCAAGTTTGTGGATTTAGCCAGTCATAGTTCAATATAGAATCAAATTACAGCATGAACAAGTCACTGAACTCAAAAGAAAACAATGCAACTATAAGAAAAAGTAAAGAGGTCAATTAAAAGGGTAGATCGTGATGGAAGGTGGGTCTACCCACCTTCCTATTGAAATTCAACTTAATAGGTTGATCCAGATGATTGGTTAGTCTTGAGTCCAATTGAGCTTTTTTTTTACCTTGGAGGTTGATCATCTTTACTTATCTTGCTAGTTGAACTTGCAACTCTTTGACAACTAATTGAGGTAGCAAGTGAAAATGGCTGGTTAGAAAGTCATTGAGGTTGATCACTCTTGAGAGATATCACTTTGAGTTAAGTCTATGAATTTTGTGGTTGTATTTTGGCCTTCACAAAGAAGTCAAGATGTCTTGGAAGTGACACCAAGGGTTCCTATTTATGGGGTATGGTCATCCTCATGTCAATATATGATCGGTCCATGTGCATCAAACCCAAGGTTCTAGTCAATCAAGATAGGAAACTTGATTGGTCTTCTTCTCAATAGCATCTGCATTCTTGGTTCTTAGTAGATGATCGACCTTCTAGTCAATTGATGGTCTTTGTAGGAAAGGTCACCATTGGAGTTGACTGAGCTCAAGTGGCACTGCTTAATATTGATTAGATTCCTTTGGGATTTGATCGACCTGAACGTCAATTGACATTCTTTGTGAAACAACTCGATAGGTCGTGATCGACCATCTTTAACTATGGAGCTTACGATCTTAATTTTTTTTTTACTTGGTTAAGTTTTGAAATTGCTTGAGACTCTACGTCTATCAAACTTGGAGATCAATTGATATACTTTAGTTGACACTTTATCCCTCTGGTGTAGCAAGATTCCTTGATTATCGAGCTTGGTGTTTCTTTAATTAACCCTTGTGTGTGGTTGAGTTCAATAGATGATGATCGACCTCTAGGTCAATTGGTGATGTTGTTGGTATGGTAGCTCGACAAGTTTCCTATCGAGCTTTGTGCTTGAACTCCCTTGATCGAGCTTAAATCTTGATTGAATTATTTACTCTCTTGCTTGATATACTCTGTACGCATAGGGTGGTCAACCTAAAGGTTGATTATTTATCAATGGATCTTTGTGATTTGGAGTTGAAATTTATGCAATTTCTAGAGGTAGTTTATTTGAAAAATAAACATTTGGAAAATATGTGCTAAATAAATAATTTATGAGCATTATGTGCATACAAGGATTTACTTTGAGAGCATAGCATGCATACAATATTCATGAAACTTGATGTTATCAACTCCCCCCAAACTTGTCATCCAGCTTGTCCTCAAGCTAAAAATTTAAATAGGGTGTAAGATTAATATTCAACAAGAATTTTATGCCACCCTCCTATGAAAACCATTAAAAATTCTCAAGATGATCCTACCTCCCAAAAAATCATCTTTCTAAGATCCTTCCTTGCTAGTTTATGTCAACAATTATCACTCTTGTTTTGTTTTAGATGCACCTCTCTCTATTAAAGTAGCTTTCTGTCTCAACTTTATCATAAGGGAGGCGGATAATGAATAGGTGGGATAAAAGGCTTATGGGTATCCCCTTCCTCTATTTGGGTCATCTATTTAGCAGAAAAGTGGTGCATTCATTCCAAACTAGTTGTCTTTGGAGTAGTGATTGCAAATCCTGCATATCGCTCCCTGAGATTGCTATACTTGTAATGAACACTATTGAAAATGGGAGTGTGTTTTATTGGCTTTGAGAGGTTATCAAAAACAACATATTTGCATTCACGTGCAAACTATACACAATTTCACAACCTCTTATTTTTATTCTTCACTATTTTTGGGATTTATCTATGATTGAATTTGTGAAATAGAAGACGAGGTAGATTTTTATTTGTTCATGAGTGTGTGTCTTCAATAGAAATGATCTTGCCTTTTGTTTTTGAACGTATTAGGCAAGCACCTTTTTGGTGATGCTTTGAGATCTAAATCTAGTTAGTAGAATTTGCAAATTTTTTCTAAGAGAATGATATAAAAGCAATATGATCACTAAATAATATTTATAAAAATTCCTTCACTCATTATCTCTTTATATAATATTTATATAGAAATAGCTTTATGGAAAAAATAGAGCATGCTTTTTTAAGAGTGGAAACAACCACTCTTGTTATGTACATGAGAAAAATAAAAAAATTAAGTAAAAGAGAATATAAATGGAAGATGAATGAAAGGAGAATGAAAATTGGGGTTACAATGGGTGATACCTATATCACCGGATTACAATCCCCCCTAAAGTTATTACACACTCTGTCCCTAGTGTGGAAAATTAAGAAAGAGATGGGATCAAGTGAGATTATCTTTAAGCATCTCCATAGTGGTCTTCATCAGGCCATTCACATTCTAGAAGTATGCTCATGTAATTACCATGAAGGTGTTGGTATTTCTCAGCCTCACATTCTTCTATGTTGACATAAAGGACATAGAGGGAGTACATCCAATAAAGGACATAAAATCCATATCCATTTGATATTGTACATTGTTGAGGACTGTTTCATCAAAATTGGGGCCAACTCCAATTCTGCTTCCCCTATTGAGACTTGTATTTTTTCTCGTACTTGTGGATGAGATTTATAAGATCCTTGCACATATTTTAGCATGACTCTCTATTCTCTTTCTAACCTGTGTGAAATTCTTAATACCTACGAGACTAAAAAGATAATTTGAGATGTTTTAGAAAATAACTTTGTGGTGTGAAAATTGTAATAAGCGCCCAATAGTTGTCATGGAGGAGAGGTAAGAAGATATATCTCAGAATAGCCATTTGTAGGCATTGGATTAGAATCTCTCTCTCCTAATTTTTCTTTGGCAAATAGACTAATCATTAGATTTGGATTGGCCATATAGATATCATTCAACCCTTGACCAGGAAGACACTGATACATCACTAGAGGCTGAGTAACAAATAACTTCTAGACCTAAGAGTGTCACAAAGATCTTCCTTCATTACAATAAGGTCATTGTGGCAGAATATAATAGAAACATCTTTTCCATCTTTGAGCTACATCTTAAGAATATTTAAGTCAACTTCTGAGACATCAATGCATACAGTCCTATCGGTGTTTTCAAATATGGGAATTATATTGTAGTTTGAACTTGTATTGTAAGAGAAACTTGAGATTCCTCAATAATATCTTTGATTTTTGCCATATCTTGGGCAATTCTTGTAAGTGGCAGGGACTCAAGCATCTAGGATTTTTTTGTCACATCACTTAGCTCATGCTATTTAGCATTTGGAAATTGAGCCTTTTTTGCATCTTGTAGAACCCATCTAAAAGGGACTTTGGAAGGTCTCAGAATAAAGGGATATAGATCCCTTATATTTTTAGAAAATTTTGTGTCTTGAAAGAATAAAAAGTCATGGATTACCTCCATTATGTATCTTTTTCTTAATTCAGTAAAAGCCATTAAGGTCAGAGTATCAACTGGTATGTTCTGGTTGATACCCTCCATGACATGAAGGACAATAAAAGCAATATCTCACTTCCTTGACATTTAATGATATATTAGAGGCTCAATGGCATAAGATATCCAATTTGGTCTGAAGTAATCACATGCCTCTATGATTAAAAATTGCAAACGGATTGGGATGTGCTGAATTTTTTCTGCTCCTAGATCTCGAAACTGCATCTGTGCATGTGGTAACCTCCATTATGTATCTTTTTCTTAATTCAGTAAAAGCCATTAAGGTCAGAGTATCAACTGGTATGTTCTGGTTGATACCCTCCATGACATGAAGGACAATAAAAGCAATGTCTCACTTCCCTGACATTTGTTGATATATTAGAGGCTCAATGGCATAAGATATCCAATTTGGTTTGAAGTAATCACATGCCTCTATGATTAAAAATTGCAAACTGATTGGGATGTGCTGAATTTTTTCTGCTCCTAGATCTCGAAACTGCATCTGTGCATGTGGTAGTTCAGTGCAAAATGTGTTAAATAAGATAACTTGTCACCAAAATAGATCATTAACATATACAAACAAATAAACATTGTAAACAAAAGGGAGAAGGATGATCTTTGTCTTGTGCTCTTTTACCTTTTCAACCAGCATTGTTATGGCTGGTGTTGTTAGGAATTTCTTAAACAAGAAACTGGCAAGTGTCAGTGTAGAATTGTAGTATGAAAATTTCTTTTCATTGGGCATGAAGTCTTCTAGGATGGTGGATGCTAGAACAATGAATTGATGTTTATTTTTTATGGACTTTGGAAGATATTATATAGCACATTTAGATTAAGAGATTGAAGCCCTTTATTGTAGACAATCTAGTTTCCATCCAACTTATCATCTAGAATGTAGTTTACAACAAAAATGCCCCTAACTTGCATTTTTTGAATGCATTCTAGATCCATGTCATCCATTTTGTGAGAAATATGTGAAGGAAGAGGAATCGTATGATTAGGAGAAACATTATTGGTGGGCCTTTGACTAACATTTGATGAAACTGAAGCCGGATATTTGTTATCTTCTTCAGAAGAGGCATGTCCATGATGTACATGACTAGTTTTGTCTGGATGTAGTGCAATATCCTCCTCATCATTGCCCATTGGGACAACATGTTTAAGATTTATACATAGAGAATCAAACTGCTTGTCCTGGCTCAGTTGTCTTTTGAGTGACATGATTGGAGAGAATGTTGGGTTGTCGTACCCTTCTAGAAAGCTTTTAACAGATCCCTTGATTTATCTTCAAATAAATTGTTGTGGGAATTTAGCTAAGAAACTTACACATCATTGAAGAAGTATTCACTAATATCCTCATACGAACTAATGTGTGTGTTTCCTACATCAAAATTGTTGTTCCTTGTGGGAACATTGACTGGCAGGTCCAAAGGTGGAGCAACAAAGGGTGTATTTCCCTAGATCATTGCTAATAACTGTATTGATGTAGATGATTTTTTGATTAATGTTGATCATTATTGTCTCTGGCATGAAAGAAATAGATTGAAGCCTGGAAGAAACCATTCCATCGCTTGGCATATTTAGATCATAAGAAGGCCCATGTGATAAATAAAATAGGTGAGATCAACCCTTGCTCTTGTGGTAAGCTACACATCCATGCCTATGTTGCTACTTTCTAGTGTGCTTGCCCTTCATCTACTAGTAGTTCACCTCCTTAGCTTTCCAGAAGGCGTGCATTTCCTTTTGAAGTGCCATCATTTCTACCACTTGTTGGGGAGAGTTGCCAAGATTCTACTTGGCAAGGAAACTTTTGCAACTCATATATGGTGATAGTGAGTTTCATGATCAACTCATACTTGTCCTTCATATCTATGGTAAGGTCAGCAATATCAACAATATTTTTAGTTGTTCCTCACGCAAACGATCAAACTCTCAGTCAAAAATAGCATAGAGATTCTCTAAATAATATTCCACATCTGCTTGGTGAGGGGAGGAAGGAGGTGAAGATGTCTCCTCGAGAGGAATATGTTTTGTTCCTGAGAGACTTGCTTGATGTTGTTGTTGTCATGGTAAGCTGTCTAGGAAGTTATGCTTGAAGTGAATCAATGAAGGTGAGAAATGACAAGAAGTCTGTTCTGAGATAGGCTGAGCTATCACCAAGGTATATGCAGTTTATGGAGGGGTAGTCTTATTTGGACTACAAATCTTGTTGTGTGATCATTCTGTATGTATATTCTTCTGAGAAGGAATCACATGTTGTTGTGCCAACAGAGGAGTATTGGGTTTCCAAGGGCTTTTGAACCTCAAGTATGTGATCTTCAGGTTCGTCATTGGCCTTGTCATAATACTTAATTATTATAACAAGAGGTCTTTTAATAATTATTTGGGTAGAATGACGCGTTGAGGATGATGTAGAAGTATCCTTTCTAGATTTGGTAGTATACACCCTAGGTCGTTCAAGGAACTGTAATAGTTCAACTTCAATAAATAAGAGTTTATGTTCATCGTAGTTGCTGAACTCATGAAGATGTATGAGAATGTCAATCATCATGGAAGGATAATTTGGTCTTTTACCTCAACATACCATTTATTGATATAGATTAGATATTTAATGTCAATCAAACAATCCTCTCGTGATTCAAAAGAATCCTTGAGAACTTCTTGGTGCCTGATTTCTTGATAATTAAGATGAGGAGGCTGCCCATGTAGAGGTCCATTTGTTGTTTTCTACTCTAGAATGGATATCAATCTATCGATCAACAACCTATGAATGTTAATTTACTTTCTCTTTGTGATTCACCAAAGAACATGGGGATGCTCATGGTAGATGCTTCCGATTTTAAAATTTGTGAACAATACATTAGCGATGATCATGTGGGTGATAGGTCATAACCTAAAGTGTACATTTGTTTCTTTAGAAACATTAGACATATATCTTGTATATCCATTGAGATTTGCCTAGACTTTGTTGGAATTGAAACAAGATTCTTCCATGTCGAGATTGCTAGAATTTGTAGATTCTACCTCTTTATCATCAACATCGAAGATCTTCTTTAACATTTTCTCAATGAGAATGTGTTACTGATTGAAAATTCAAACTCTGATCTTCAACCTGCCACATTCACGCCTTTCAACATGCATGACTATGATTTCTTGTATCCAATACATGAACTCTTATGTCTTCTCATTATAAGATCATGGATAAGAAAAGAAGAGTCTAACAAGGTTGGAGCCATCGAGTAGGTCATACACTCATTGAATAATACCTAGTCCTTGGACTATAAGCTCGTAAGCACCTTGAAGTTTTACCATCCATGATGGCATAAACTGCTTTATGTCTAGCAACCTCTGGTTGAAATGTGCCTTCTTGAAGCTCTTGGTTGGGGACCTCCTCCCTTGATGGATTCTTAGGGCTCAGACTGCGGTAAAGATCGGTTCTTTGATTTCTTGACCGCTTCCTTGGCTCAACTGTTGAGGGATTGAGAAGCTCTCTTCAGCCTCTTCTATTGAGATACTTCATTGTTGTTACCCTCAAAATGTTCCTTACCTCAGAGTGGTAATTATTCTCAAAATGGGAGTGGTTCACTTCACTTGCGGTGGTAGTGGCTCCTTGCTCAACATACTCTACATTAGTTACACGTACAATTATACTTGTACAAGCAATTGTGAGTTCTGATAAGTTAACGAGAAATAATATGAACCGGAATCATATTTTTATTATGGATATAATGGATTCAATGTTGGTAGTATACTTACTGATCTCCCACAGGAAGATCAATCAACCTATCAATTATACACTCTACCGAGATCTGAGATCGATAGGTTCAAGAGGCTGAGAAGATAGTTAGGTTCAAGTCTCTAACAAAGGCCAACAACAAAGGTCGATAACTCCCCCAAACTTTATCTTTGAGGGATTCAACAGAATGAATGATAAAGCTTAGATGATCTATATAGATCTAGAAAAAATATTGATAGAAAAACAACCAAAATGTGGTCAATCAATATAATACACAAGGTCAATTGGTTAGATCGGTGAGCCCTCAGACTTATCTCTATTGGTTATCAATCATATAAAATCGTAACTATCATTCTAGAAATAGCTATCAAGCTTGGAAAACAAGGAGGTCAAGAGGTCGAGGAAAAAAAACCTATTGAAATTTAAGAATGTTTTAAAGAGGTTGATCATCAAAGCATTAGGATTGCCATACATAGAGGTCGATACTCATTTATTTACCAAATTATTCAAAGAAAATGATTGATCTTGATTACACCAGGGTCGTAGTCAATAAAAGAATGACAAAAAGGTCGATTAATTAATTAGGGAGATCGATCACTTTAGAGAGATATTGATAGTGGTCTGTAGTTGATACAAGAGCAAGTGAACAGAGTTACCACCTCCTTCCTACTTTTATTGCTAATGAAGATTGTTAGTGGGTGGGAAGTCCAAGTGGTGGACACATGTCAATCAAGGTTAGTGGAGGTTGATCAGTAGAGGTCCATAGGTCCAAAAACTAGAGATCAATGGATTTCGTTAAAAGGAGCTCGTTCAAACAAGTTCATGGGCTAGTTTACAAAACTAGATATATAAAGAGGATAAGAATTAGGTTGATTGTTTCCTTTGTGGAAATGATCGACCTTTCAACATTTTTAAAGTCATCAAGCATCTCGAGGTCAAATGATTTCCAAGGTATAATCAAAACAAATAAGAGGTCAATCAAAATGGGTCAATCGACCTCAGTACATTTGAAATTTTTCTTAAGAAAATTCAAATTGAAAGCTAAGGTAGAAAGACTTGGGATGCCTCTCAAGGATCTCTAGTTTATAGTTAGTTAGATTGACTCTTCAATTTATTCACTCAGTGGCAGATGATTCAGAATGTACCAAGTCATCTCTTTGCGTAAATGCTTCATCCTCATAGTATTTCTTCAGGTAATGTTTGTTTAAAGATAAAGTCCCAGACTTCTCACTATGAATGTCAAGATGGATAAACTGTAATATTAGTGAAAGGTCTAGAATAGAGGGATCACAATTTTCTTGGGAAAAGATGAATAGAAGAACTGAATGATAGTAATTTGTCCCTTTCAAAAATGTCCTTCCACTTGATATGAAAATCATGACAAACCTTAGTTCACTCATTATAGATTTTAATGTTTTCATAGGCATGTAGAAGAAACTCCTCTAACTCTTGAAGATGTAGGAATCTTTCTACTTTGAGAGATCTGGGTCCATACTGAGACTCTTAATGGCCTAGTATGCCTTGTTCTCCAACTCAAGAGGTATGTGAAATGATTTTTCATACACCATATGATAGGTTGTTATTTATGGGTGTCTTGTAAGAAGTTTGATAGGCCCAAAGAGCATCATCAAGTTTTTCTAACCAGTCCTTTGTGGAATTCTGAATGATTTTCTTTAAAATCTATTTTATATTTCGATTCAAGGCCTCTACTTGTACTGATGTCTATGGATGATCTTGGGTATAGACCTTATGTTTTATGCCATATCTTTTTATTGATGCCTCAAACTACCTTTCAACAAAATGAGAACCATCATTGCTGATTTAAGTTCTAGGAAATCCAAATCTAGTGAAAATCACCTTGCTGAAAAGACACATAACTGACTTAGAATAGTAGGTGGGTGAATCCATATCTTAAACCCATTTTTACACATAGTTGTCAGTGACTAGAATGTTAATTTCCAAAAGACAATGGGAATATACCCATATAATATATTCCCCAAAATTAGAAGATCTCAACTTCAATCCAATCTACAAGAGGCATCTCGTACTTTGTACTAGTATTAGTAGTCCTTTGGCATGCAACACATGCCTTTACAAAGCCTGAAAGTATTTGAAGATTGAAAGACAATACAAACCAAAGTGTAAGACTTTCATTGATGTCTTTTTAGAACCAAGGTGCCTTGCATAAGGAGATGAGTGACACATCTGAAGAATAGATGAACCTCATCTCCAAGAATGCATCTTCAATACAAATTATCTGCTAGCCTTATAAATAACAACGGATACACCAAGTACTGATTCTTCAAGTCAGAAAAGAACTATTTCTTCTACTTATATGTCATATCACGCAGAAGCATTTGACATACTAGATTATTATAAAATTTAGCATACTAGGGGTCACAATGTCAACTGTCCTTACATCTAGCAATGACTTATTTTTGTATGAGTCATTGATGGGCATGAAATCATCATCTTCTATTTGAATCCTTAAAAAAAGATCAACAACGACGTTTTTAGTACCCTTCTTGTCTATAATCTCATGATTGAACTCTTGAAGAAGAAATTCCCATTGCAAGAGATGGGGCTTTATGTCCTTCTTTGTCATTAGCTATTAAATAGCTCCATGATCCACAATGGCTTTACCACCAAGTAAACCAGATATAAGTTTGTCAAAAGCATATGTGATCACAAGCACTTATTTTTCAGTCTTGTAGTTTTCTTGCACCTCATCAAGGGTTTTACTAAAGAGGTAGATAACACAACATTTTTATCTTTATTTTTCCCAAGAACTACTCCTATAGAAAAATCATTGGCGTCGCACATTAACTCAAAAGGGAGATCCCAATCAGGGGATTTTATTATCGATGATGACATTAGGGAACCTCTTAGAGTGTAGAAGTCCTTGATGAAATATTTATTGAAAACAAATGGGGTTCCCTTTACCATAAGTCTGGACATTGGATTCAAAAAAAATTATAGATTTTTTTATAAAATTTCTACAACAACCAACATGGGCAAAGAAACTTTGCACAAACATTACTGAAGAAGGTGGGGAAAACTTCTACATAGGTTACCTTGCTCTTGCCCAACTTCTATATTTTCTTTAGAAACTTTATCGCCGAGTACAATGCCTTGTTGCACCATAAAGTGGCATTTTCCTCAATCCTGAACAAGTTGATTTTCTTTACACCTTTGTAGTACCCAAGACAAGTTTTTTAGAAAATCATTAAATAAGGATCCATACATTGAGAAATCATCCATAAATACCTCCATGATTTCTTCAATATAATTAGCTAAGATTGCTGACATTCACCTTTGGAAGGTGACATGAACATTATATAATCCAAATGGTATTCTGCAGAAAGCATAAGTCCCATTTAGGTGTGGAAAGGTGGTCTTCTCCTAATCTGTTAGATGAATAAACACTTAGTAAAATCTAGAATATACCTCTAGATAGTAGAAATGTAAATGGTGGGTGCTTAGGAAATTGATCAATGTAAGGTAATGGGAAGTGATCCTTCTTTGTGGTTGCATTTAGTAGTTGATAATCAATACATCGCCAATCGGTAATCATGCGAGTGACTAGATATTGGTCATTAATTTGACTGGCCATAGTCATTGAACTCATCTTGGGTACGACATGTCCAGGGCTGAGCCAATTTCTATCACTGATAGCATAGATAATTTTTACAACATAAAGTTTGAAAATTTCCTTGGACACAACTTCATGCATCTTATCATTTAACTTTCTTTATCCATGAACTCGTGGTTTAACATTCTCTTAGAGATTTATATGGTAAATGCATACAATGGGACTACAACCTTTGATAGTGTTAATGTAGTAATTGAGATCTTTTCTTTTTAACCTAAGATCGGTAAGGAGTTTCTCTCTCTGATCATCAAGAAGTTCAAAATTTATAATGGTAGCTTTTTTCTTTTCATCATATACAAATTCATATTTGAGCCCTTCAAGAAGGAGTTTAACTTGGAAGCGGCTCTGATACAAATTCATCTTTTAGTTCACTGTGTAGAGATGTGTATTTCTGTGTCTCAATTGTTCCTTGTTGATATGCTTCCTCCTCTTCAACATAATCTAGATAAGCCAATATTTGTTCAACTTCTAGGTCACTAATACCAAATGAGGGGTTGGTAAGAGCCTACATGAAAGGATCCAAAACTGTATTGTGCTCTTGAAATTCAGCATGAAATTGACTGCAACAATCAACAAAATAGTTGGATTCAATTTGAGATGGACCTTTCATATGAGCCAAGATGTTAAAATATATGCATTCATTTTTTAGCGTAATGGTAATGCGACCTCCATGTATGTCAATTGCAGCTCGTGCAACTGAGAGAAATGGTCTCCTAAAAATCTTAGGATACAAGGGATCTTCAATAGTGTTAATGATTAAAATGTCACAAGGAATAAAGAAATTTCCAATCCTTTTTAAACATCCTCAGTGACTCCTACTAGCCTAGTGTAAGAATTGTATACAGTTGCATTCTCATATATGAAGGGACCATGTCAGTTAATTGACACGACTAAAATGCAAGCATACACATCAAAGTAATATAGGCCAATGAATCAAACATGGGGAAATGTAATTCAAGAAACTACTACTAACTACTTTTGATCATCTAGGCTGAAGAAAACTTTGATTTGCTTCAAGAAAAGAAACTCATTTATTGGTTTGTGATCACAATGAGAAGAAATTCCCTAGGACTGTGGTTTTATCACGATTGACACTGCAATTTTATCCTAAGATTAATATATGTTCCTCCTAATTTTAGACAAAGGGACATGTAGATTTATTTACCCATTCTCACAACGTAATCCACTACCTATCTTGATACCAATCCCACTCTCTTATCAATTGTGTTATTAGATAGGTTCTTTAACAAACTACTCTGGGTTATTCCCTCCACGCTTGTAGGCTTTCTCTCAAAACACAATATAAAATGTGTGTTATTATGGATTTCCAATCCTTAAACCTCCTCTCAAAGCTATCAAGGATCTAAATTATCACCTTTGGTGCAAAAAATAGATAATTTAATATGATTTCATAGAAACATGCCCAAAAAAGGAGAAAACAATATACTAATGCAAAAGACCGATATACATTATACAACCGGGATACTCCCGGGTCCTAGAGAACACGGGGATTAGCACCTCATGGTTTCCATGGATAAAAACATGCTAGAAAGAAGGGAAAATGTGGAGAACATTGAAAAAGTGATGAACCCCTTGGAGAAACGTGACTAGGACACTCCACACCGACGAACAGATCTACAAGCCGTAAATTCTACCCACCGAACATGTCCAGAACCTCCCGAACATGCAGTTCTCCTTCTCATTCTCCTCTCTCGTGCCTTGTTCGTCATGTAATGGAATAGAAAATGTGATCATCAGGTCTGGACGAACTCCCCCTAAGTCATAGAAGTGACTTAGGGTAACTGTTATAACCTCAATTTTCTAAGTTATGTAATGAAAAAGTGTAATTCTCTTTTGATTGATGAATGAAATCTACATTTGATTTTTTGATGGATTTCGTGTGAAATGGCCTTGATTGATGGATAATGGTCATTGTTGTCCATTGAGCCCAATTGAAAAGAAAAGAGAAATAAAAAGGAAAAGGAGTTAGCTAATAAAAGGAAATACATGTGAAATAGACATATATAAGAGGATAAAGGCAAATTGATATTCCTCAATATGGGAATTCATGCCTTTAGGATTCCTTGAGGTCCAAGGGATTTGAGATAATAAGATAATAGCAAAGGAAAAAAGAAATATTAATTAAAACTGGTTTAATTAATGGTTAAGTTGGGAGTGAAGGAAACCTTCTCATCCGTTGGAATTTGATTCCCAAATTTAATAAACAGTTAGATAATGCCAAGATGAAGTTTTCGTTAAATTTTGAGAGAAAAATACTAATCGAGGAGAGAGAAATGAATTCCCAAGTTTCCTTGTTAAAACACTCTTTTTATCAATTATTGAGTTTCGGGGAGCAATGATGGCCGTTGAATGACTTGCATGGTCTAGGGGACCATGGATCCAATGGTGGCCACTCAGCGTCTACCCCGAGTCATAGAAGGAAAGGGATTCGATTTTGGAATCCTATTATCTTGTGTTTGAGACGATAATTCAAAGAAGTAAGAGGTTCATCGACTTCGGAAGATTGTTCCGAGCAATCTAGACCCCGATTTCTAGCGATGTCGTCGACAAGGGAAGAAGTTCCCAATTTGTGGGACACCATGACCTAGCCCTATATAAGGGAGGGGCACTCGAGGGTACCAGAATACCCAAATCTTAACCCAAATGTTGTGGAGCATGACGACGAGTTGAAGGGCGAGTTCAATTGTCAATTTCGTCCTAACTCGCACCCCCTGCAACCAGCCGACCTTGCCAGAACTCTGACGACCTATTCGTAGTGAAGGTCAAGTTGCTTTGAGCAATTTACCGGTTTGTTGAGTTCAGGTGGTGATGACGGAGCTTCCGAGCACCTCCGTTTCTCTATTGGTAGCCTAGAGCTCATAGTCAACCGAGGAGTTGACCGTAGCCTTTTGAGCAATCGAAGGTAGATGACGACCGAGAGCCGTATGATCACGGACCACCGTGATCCTGAGCAGGATCGGATGAGCGAGAGTGGGAGCAACTGAAATTAGGCACGTGCGATGCGGATCGTTGGATCCGAAGAGCAGACCACCAGTCCACTGATCAAGCGGCCGCCGAATTTCCTGGTAATTCCCTCTCTCCTCGAATAATCTAGGAAAAGGGGTTTTCTTAAAAAATCATAGAAATAAATATAAAACTCATATGAAGAAACTTAATTCATGAAAGTTGATCAGAAAAATGCGAGTAATAAGTTAAAAATAGTTAGAAGGCCTGAATCTGTATCTTTCTACAAAAGAGTATTATTTTGATGAAAAAGGTATTAATTTTTGGTTAGGAACCCTAATTGATGATAATGGATAGTTTTATATGTGTAAATAGGTTAATTCGAGTAGTGTTAACTTGTTTAATGATAAAGATGAATCTCAACCTGTTTGGAAGAAGAAATTGCAAGATTTAGGGTTTTAAATCTAATATGATGGTTAATATACTTAGAAACCCAAAATAGGAAAGAAAAGTGCCTTAAATCCGAAATTAGGGTTATATGTTGTCAAAAGGTAATCTTAATATCTGTCATGAGGATTAGAAGATATAATTAAGGTTGTGAGTAATTTTATAAAATTAGGGTTTAAAATAGTAAAAGTGAAGTGAAACCCTAATTGTAATCGAAACCCTAAAAAGGTCTAGTAACCCTAGGAAGCAACTAGGTTTAATAGACCTTGATGGTATGATCAATGATAGGAAAATTGGATGTATATTTAAGGATCATCTTGTGTGCTTGCTTGTTTACTGGATTTCTTGCTTAGTTGGATTATTTCTGCACTCAAGTCAGCCTGACAGGTATGTGGTTAATTATGGTTAATCACATTAGTTTTCTAAAGGTTTTTTGGATGATTAATCGCATTGGATGCAACCTATCAGTTTGGATGTTCATACTTGTAAATCATAAAGTCACTATGAATATCACAACTATGATATAAGTGTGTATTCTTGCACCTACATGCCACCCTGATGGATGATGCAAAAAGGTCAAGCCCAAGAGGGAAGACCCATGGGCACCATGAGCGGTGACCCCAGACACCAAGATCAAGATAGAGAAGGTGGTATTTATTGCATGACTCATGGGCACCATGAGAGGTGAGCCCAGGCACCAAGCTCAGGATGGAGAAGGTGGCCTTAAGTCAATGGCTAAAGAGAAACCCTAGAGGGGGTATTCTAGGGTTAGGGAAAAGCGGTGGAGTTTGACACATTGAACTCGTAAATTGAATTGTTAATTAACTTGATTGTGATAATTAGGTTATTAGCCTTATGTGTGATATTTTGTTTGTCCCCACATACCGACATATTCATATATGCTGACCGACGTTTTGTTTGTCGGTGTTTTAGGTACAACTCTGAAAGGAACAAATAGTAAAGTGACACATTGTGAAAATAAGAAATAAAGTACAAGGAGGATTAGATCGAATAGATTCAAGCTATGGATAGAAGTAGAAATCCAAAGTTTTTTTTATAAAAAAAAGGTATATAATGTTTTATTTTATACCAGCTTTCAGTTTAATTTAGTAGAATTTCATAATCATTACTGATTAATTGTTGAACCTTTGATCCGGTTTATTGGGATAACGGCTCTGACCTCTTGGTCTCCCTTAAGTGGGGGTTACCAGGAGGTGGGGTTGTTACATTTGGTATCAGAGCATAGGTTCCTCATATAATCTTTAATAATTATTAAATTTTACAAATTTCATAGACCCAAGGGAGTTATTAGAGAATTTTCCGAAAGACAGAGGTGTCTACAAAAGGATCACATCCGGGGGCTGGAAATATTTTTCTCCGTACCGCTAGTCAGAATACGAGGACTCCCAGATCTGTGTGACTGCTTGGCCAATGTCTTAGGATCTGACTCAAAATAAGATACCTTTAGGACTCTCTCATCATGTTCATCCCTTCTCAACTCAAATTTTGTTAAGGATTTTAAGGATTAGGGTTCTCTCTCTTCCTCACCCTCTTGGGGTATGGGTAAGACTGATAACGTTTAAGGAGTCCTCCACCAAATTAATAAAAGATACATAATTAAGATGTCATCGACATAAGTATAATTAGTTAAGTATAGACTAAAGGTCTATTTGTACGATTATGTAGATGGCTCGTGTGAAGACCATTGCTATCCCGGATGCTGCCAACAGTGGTGGGCCTTCCCGCAAGGGGAAGGGGTCTTCTGAGAAAAGAATGAGGAACCATGGTAGTGAATCCTCAAAAAATAGGAAGAGACCAGAAGAAGTTGAAAGCAAGATCCCTCACCCTGATTCGATACCCTATGAAGACTTGGAGAAGGAACAAGAAGAGGAACCTATGTACGGGGAAGAAGCCTAGATGGAGGACCAGTCTGGTGGTCCGGAACCAACCATGGTGGTTCACACCACTGATGTTGTATGGATGGATCAGCCGAAGCGGTTGGCATAGGCCATTAGTGCTTTGGCCCTCTGAGACATACCTAGAGGTGAGAATGGTGAGCCACTTCATGTTCATCCTCGACTGGGAGCCACCATCTTGGACTTCGTCAAGCTAAACGTCAAGAAGTTCTAGGGAGAAGATAAGTCTGAGTGGCAGAAGCCTGGCTGCTAGCAGTTGAGAATGGATTCCGTATGCTTGAAGTGCATCCCAACAAGAAGGTTCAGTTTGCTGCTCACCTCCTAGAAGGGGCATCCAAGATATGGTGGGAGAACCATATCACGAGAAGAGACCTAAGAGAAGAACCAATGGCATGGGACGACTTCAAGACCATCTTCACCGCCAGATTCATCCCTGTCTCAGCCAAGAAGGAAAAGGAGTGAGAGTTCACCAACATGACTTAAGGAAGTTCGTCAGTTGTGGACTTTGGTCACAAGTTCCACATCATGGAATGTTTTAGGCATATGATGTATTAAGAGAGGATGGTGGACCACTTCATAGAGCGTCTGCACCCTGCCATGAAACCTCATGTGATGGCTAGTAAGCCGAAGACCTTCTCTGAAGCCTACAACACCGCCTTGGACATGGAAATGACAGTGATGCATGCTCAGAACCTCTCCAAAGGATACATGGGTTTCACTGAAGGAACTCAGGGACAAAAGAATGAGCACAAGAAGGGACAAGGGCACAACCACCACAAAGGCAAGCATGGACACAAAGGCAAACCACGGGGTGAAAATCGCTTTCAGAAGTGTCGCACCTGCGGACGGACACATCCTGGGAAGTGCCGCTTTGAGAAGAAGGTGTGTTTTCATTGTCAGCAAGAGGGACACTTCATCGCCAACTGCCCTCAGCCTGACCCAAGAGGACCTTTGGGGTCACAACCAGTGGCAGCACAACCGGTAGCTGCAGCACCCCCAGCAGGAGCACCAGCCGGAGGACCCCTAGTTGGAGAGAGGAGACAAGCTAGAGTGTTTGCCATCAACAATGAAGAAGCTCAGGCGAATGCTAATAGGATAATCGAGGATAATAACCCATAGAGTTTTCCTTTTTGGCTTAGTAGATCATGTAGTAGCTTTCTGATTTGGTATGAACTATGTAGGCTTGTTGGAAGTCATGGGACAAAATGTAAAATCACTTTTTGATTCTAGTTCTACTAATACTTTTATTTCGAGAAATCTGGATACTATGCTTTGTTTGGACATCAAGGATTTAGGTTATGTTTTGTATGTCACAACCCTGAGTTGTTGTATCTATACATATCTTTTGGAAACCCTTGTCTTTCCAGTTAAGTATCTGAACCATGAGCTTCCCATTGACTTCATCCTCCTCGATATGAATGATTTTGATGTAATCATTGGTATGGACTGGATTTACACCTATAGAGCCCAGATTGAATGTAGAGAGAAGAAGATCCTTATTATAAAACCCGGCCATCCACACTTAACCATTTGAGGAAGGAAGGATGCGACGACCAGCCTTCATGTGTCAGCCTTGAAAGTCGAGCGAATGATATCCAAGGGATGTCGAGCCTACCTAGTCGTAGTTACCGAACTTGAAGTAAAGGGGTGATCCTTAGAGGAGATAGAGGTGGTTTGAGAGTATGTGTATGTGTTTCCTAATGATCTACCAGGGATTCCCCCTGAGAGGGAGGTAGATTTCTCCATCGAGTTAGCTCCCGGGACTAACCCTATAACTAAGGCACCCTATAGAATGGCCCTTTCTGAGTTGCTTGAGTTGAAAACCTAGTTGTAGGAGTTGTTGGATAAAGGCTTTATTCGACCCAATACATCGCCATGGGGAGCACCAATCCTCTGTGTGAAAAAGAAGGATGGGTCACTTTGGATATGTATTGACTATCAGATGATCAACCAGGCAACCACTAAGAACAAGTATCCCTTACCCATAATAGATGACCTATTTGACCAACTCAAATCAGCTCGAGTCTTTTCCAAGATTGATTTGAGGTTCGGATACCAGCAGGTGAGAGTGAGAAGTGAGAATATACCTAAAACAATTTCTAAACCCGATACGACCACTATGAGTTTGTGGTCATGCCGTTTGGATTGTCCAATGCACCCAGTGTCTTTATGTACCTTATGAACAGTGTGTTCCAACCTTTCCTTGACTCTTTTGTGATAGTGTTCATAGATGACATCTTGGTGTACTATGATGACCTAGCCCAACACCGTGACCACGTGGGTAGAGTCCTTGATATCTTAATAAAGCGGAAGTTTTACGAAAAGTTCTTGAAATGTGAGTTTTGGATAGACCAAGTCATGTTTCTCGGTCATATCATCTTAGGAGGAACAATCACATTAGATCTAGCCAAAGTGTCGGCAGTATGAGACTGGCCTTCACCAAAGAACCCCTTTGAGATTTGTAGCTTCTTGGGGTTGGCTGGATACTACCATCGCTTCATCAAGGATTTCTCAAGGACTGCTTTGCCGCTGACCATGTTAACCCAAAAGGATGTGAAGTTCATGTGGTCCGACGTATGTGAAGCTTGTTTCCAGGAGTTGAAGGAGAAGCTGACCACCGCCCCCGTGTTGACTCTACCTTCTGGCAATGAGGGTTTCATGGTATTCACCGATGCTTCCAAGATGGGACTTGGTTGTATGTTGGAACAGAATCGACATGTGGTTGCATATGCTTCCCGACAGCTCAAGCCAAATGAGGTGAATTACCCGACACATGACCTGGAGTTAGCTAACATTATCCATGCCCTGAAGATATGGTAGCATTACATGTACAGTGCTACTTTCGAGATCCTCACCGACCATAAGAGCCTGAAGTACCTGCTGACATAGAGAGACTTGAACCTGTGACAACGACGATGGATGGAGTATATGAACGATTACAACTTCACCATCACTTATCATCCTGGTAAGGCGAATGTCGTAGAAGATTCCTTGAGTCGAAAACAACTCCAGTCAGTGGAAGAGTTTGGAGGAGCTGGTGGAGTGGACTCCACAATCACTTGAAGATCGAGTTCGATTGGCTAATATCTAGATCCAATCTGAGTTGTTGAGTGAGATTGTAGGAGCACAGTTGACTAGTGAAGAGCTCAACACGATGAAAGGTTTGATGATGAAGCCATAGACTCATCTCTCCGTGGGATTAGATGGAGGAATCATGTTTGAGAATCATATATGGGTTTTGGCGGATTCATCAATAAAGGAACGTATCCCGCAAGAGGCTCATGGATCCAAATACACAGTGCACCCAGGAACTACTAAGATGTTCAAGGACCTGCAGAGGTTTTTCTGGTGGCTAGGAATGAAAAGAGACATTATGGCATGTGTGGCCAGCTGTCTTACGTGCCAGATGGTGAAGGCTGAACACCAATGACCCGGTGGACTTCTACAGTTGATAGAGATTCCATAATGGAAATGGGAGCAGATCACAATGGATTTTTTGGTGGGTCTACACCGAACCAAGAAGGGTCATGATGCGATATGGGTTATGGTAGATCGACTTACCAAGTCGGTGCACTTCCTTGCCTTAAAGACCACTGCCAAGGTGTCGGACCTAGCTGAGTTGTATATTAGAGAGATAGTGTGTTTGCATGGCGTACCCGGTTCGATCATCTTTGATAGAGACCCAAAGTTTACTTCCAAGTTGTGGAAGAAAGTCCAAGAATAACTTAGTATGAGGTTGAAGTTTAGTATCGCCTATCCCCCCAGATGGATGGTCAATCGGAAAGAACGATCCAGACATTAGAAGATCTGTTGAGAGCTTGTGTGCTCGATTGGGGTGGCTCATGGGAGCATTACTTACCTTTAGCCGAGTTTGCCTACAACAACACTACCAAGCTAGTATCGGGATGCCTCCGTATGAAGCTTTGTACGGGAGACCATGTCAGTCACCACTTCACTGGGATGATGTTGGTGAGAGGACCATGTTGAGGTCAGATGAGCTCCAAGTGTATGTTGATAAAATTGCTTTGATCAAGCAAAGGATGAAGAGAGCCCAGGATCGACAGAAGTCGTATGTTGATGCAAAGCGCACTGACGTGCATTTCACTATGGGAGAGCATGTGTTTTTAAAAATCCGACCGGTCCAAGCTATAGCCAAGAACAGAGGAAAGTTGAGTCCCCGATACATGGGTCCGTTTGAGGTGTTAGAACGGATTGGTGAAGCTGCATATTGTCTAGCATTACCTCCTCAGTATAGAATGGTGCATGATGTGTTCCACATTTCCAATCTGAAGCGATATGTGTGAGATCCGAGCCATGTGCTGAGCATTGAACCTATTGAGCTTCAAGGGAAGCTGACTTATCCTGGGTCACCTTTACAGATTCTAGATACCAAGGTGAAAGAGCTCAGATGTAAGAAAATCGAGATGGTAAAGGTTCTTTGGAAGCACCATGGAGAGGATGAGGCCATATGAGAGCTGAAGATGGATATGGAGAAAGCATACCCTGACTTGTTTGTTTGATTGCTTGAATTTTGGGGGCAAAATGCTTATAAGGAGGGGATGATGTTATAACCTCAATTTTCTAAGTTGTGTAATGAAAAAGTGTAATTCTCTTATAATTGATGAATGAAATCGATGTTTGATTTGTTGATGGATTTCGTGTAAAATGGCCTTGATTGATGGATAATGGGCTTTGTTGTTCATTGAGCCCAATTGAAAAGAAAAGAGAAATAAAAAGGAAAAGGATTTAGCTGATAAAAGGAAATACATGTGAAATAGACATATATAAGAGGATAAAGGCAAATCGATATTCCTCAATATGGGAATTCGCACCTTTAGGATTCCTTGAGGTCTAAGGGATTCAAGATAATAAGATAATAGCAAAGGAAAAAAAGAAATATTAATTAAAATTGGTTTAATTAATGGTTAACTTGGGAGTGAAGGAAACCTTATCATACGTTGAAATTGGATTCCCAAATTTACTAAACAGTTAGATAATGCCAAGATGGACTTTCCCTTAAAATTTGAGAGAAAAATACTAATCAAGGAGAGAGAAATGAATTTCCCAAGTTTCCCTGTTAAAACACTCTTTTTATCAATTATTGGATAATTGAGTTTCGGGGAGCAATGATGGTCGTTGGATGACCCACGTGGTCCAAGGGACCAAGGATCCAATGGTGCTTGCTCATCGTCTACCCTGAGTCATAAAAGGAAAGGGATTCTATTTTGAAATCCTATTATCTTGTATTTGAGACGATAATTCGAGGAAGTATGAGGTTCATCGACTTTGGGAGATTGTTCCGAAAAATCTAGACCCTGATTTCTAGCGCTACGTCGACAAGGGAAGAAGTTCCCAATTTGTGGGACACCCTAACCTAGCCCTATATAAGGGAGGGGCACTTGAGGGTACCGAAATTCCCAATTCTTAACCCAAACGCTACGGAGCACGACGGCGAGTTGAAAGGCGAGTTCAATTTGTCGATTTCGTCCTAACCTACACCCCCTGCAACCAGCCGACCTTGCCAGAACTCCGACGACCTATTTGTAGTGAAGGTCAAGCTTCTTTGAGAAATTGACTGGTTCGTTGAGTTCGGGCAGCGACGACGGAGCTTCCGAGCACCTCCGTTTCTCTGCTGGTGGCCTGGAGCTCATAGTCAACCGAGGAGTTGACCGCAGCCAGTCGAGCGATCGAAGGTAGACGACGACCGAGAGCCGTACGATCACAGACCACCATGATCCCGAGCGAGAGCGGGAGTGGCTGAAATTAGGCGTGTGCGATGAGGATCGTTGGATCTGAAGAGCGGACCACCGGTCCATTGATCAAGCAGCTACCGAATTTCTTGGTAATTCCCTCTCTACTCGAATAATCTAGGAAAAGTGTTTTTGTTGCAAAAATCATAGAAATAAATAGAAAACTCATATGAAGAAACTTAATCTTGAAAGTTGATCAGAAAAATGCGAGGAATAAGTTAAAAATAGTTACAAGGCTGGAATCTGTATCTTTTTGCGAAAGAGTATTATTTTGATGAAAAATGTATACATTTTTAGTTAGGAACTCTAATTGATGATAATGGATAGTTTTATATGTGTAAATAGGTTAATTCGAGTATTGTTAACTTGTTTAATGATAAAGATGAATCTTAACCTATTTGGAAGATGAAAGTGCAAGATTTAGGGTTTTAAACCTAATATGATGGTTAATATACTTAGAAACCCTAAATAGGAAAGAAAAGTGCCTTAAATCCGAAATTAGGGTTATATGTTGTCAAAAGGTAATCTTAATATCTTTCATGAGGAGTAGAAGAGATAATTAAGGTTGTGAGTAATTTTATAAAATTAGGGTTTAAAATAGTAAAAGTGAAGTGAAACCCTAATTGTAATCGAAACCCTAAAAAGGTCTAGTAACCCTAGGAAGCAACTAGGTTTAATAGACCTTGATGATATGATCAATGATAGGAAAATTGGATTTATATTTTAGGATCATCTTGTGTGCTTGCTTGTTTACTAGATTTCTTGCTTAGTTGGATTATTTTTGCACTCAAGGCAGCCTGACAGGTATGTGGTTAATTATGGTTAATCACATTAGTTTTCCAAAGGTTTTTCAAATGATTAATCACATTAGATGCAACCTATCAGTTTGGATGTTCATACTTGCAAATCATAAAGTCACTATGATTATCACAATTATGATATAAGTGTGTATTCTTGCACCTACATGCCACCCTGATGGATGATGTAAAAAGGTCAAGCCCAAGAGGGAAGACCCATGGGCACCATGAGCGGTGACCCCAGAAACCAAGCTCAGGATAGAGGAGGTGGTCTTTATTGCATGACTAATGGGAACCATGAGAGGTGACCCCAGGCACCAAGATTAGGATGGAGAAGGTGGCCTTAAGTCAATGGCTAAAGAGAAACCCTAAAGGGAGTATTCCAGGGTTAGGGCAAAAGCGGTGGAGTTTGACACATTGAACTCATAAATTGAATTATTAATTAACTTGATTGTGATAATTAGGTTGTTAGCATTTTGTGTGATATTTTGTTTGTACCCACATGTCGGCATATTCATATATGCTGACTGACATTTTGTTTGTCGACGTTTTAGGTACAACTCTGAAAGGAACAAACAGTAAAGTGACACATTGTGAAAATAAGAAATAAAGTACAAGGAGGATTAGATAGAATATATTCAAGCCATGGATAGAAGTAGAGATCTAAAGTTTAAAAAAAAATGTATGCAAAGTTTTATTTTATACCAGCTTTCAGTTTAGTTTGGTAGAATTTCATAACCATTACTGATTAATTGTTGAACCTTTGATCCAATTTATTGGGATAACGACTCTGACCTCTTGGTCTCCCTTAAGTGGGGGTTACCGGGAGGTGGGGTTGTTACAGCAACATAGATCCTCAACCATCAGATTAAACACCGTCTTCAGATATGCCAAATCCCGACGGGTTGGTACTACCGACTAGGTTTTGATACTACCGACTCCTCTAATTCCATGGCCACTTGTCTAGTTGTCAGTACTACTGATATATCTGTTGATAGTACCAAGTTGCTTCAATAGTTCTTGAACAAAATGTTGTAACGTTTCTTGTAGTATCAACTTGCATGTCAGTACTACCGAGTCTTCTCGATCCTTTACCAAGCTATGTAAATTCTTGTAAAATCACCTGAAATTCACAAAACCCAAACATAAGCTCTTAAAATATAATAAATCATTCAGAAACATGAAAATTATAATTTTTTGATGAAAATATGTATCATAGGCTAATAAGAGTGAATCGTGCATAATGAAAATAAACAAAGAGTGCACACAAATCAATATAAAATAGCCTATGAAAATGACAAATAATCAGTGCATTATTTATCCTAGCACGATCTTTGGAGAGAGAGGCATGAGTTTGATGCTAGGCCATAGATCATATAGGCCATGCATTTCTATAATATCTCCTATTAGAAATGGAATAGTGAAAGAATCTAGGTCCTTGTGTTTAGTAGGCATGGTATCTTGGACAAAAGTAGTGGGCATCTTGGCAAGGTGGACCATCTCAATCTCCCCACATCTTTGCTTCTTGGTAATAAGATCTTTACAAAACTTTGTATATGTGGGCATCTCATCAATAACATCTAGAAGAGGGAAATATAAATGTATCTTCTTAATGGTGTCTAAAAACTTGTTCTATCTTTTCTGAAGGCAAGTTTTGATGAATTGGAAAAGAAAAGGTATTTCAACATATTGTTCAATAGGCTTCTTTGTGAGGTATTTTCTTTCTTCATTCCTTGTGTGGTCTTTCTTGTTTCAAAAATTTCCTTTCAGGAGAATCAAGCTCATCATCATCATCTACTATAGGTTGTAGTCTGTGGAGAAGGAGTGTTTAGAGTGGTATCGAATTGCAATGTCTCCATTTTTGCAGTATCATTTCTCAATTTTTGTTCAAAATAGGAAGGAAACTATTCACCATGATTCTTAATAGAATCTACTATAGAAGCAAACTATTGATCCATCATTATATTATGTTGTTGTAAATCAATAATTTGCATATATACAATATGTATTTATGTTTTAATGATACTCATTAGATCATTATTGCTCGTGATACACTGTCCAAGTTGTTGTGTCTGCGAGTTAAGTTGTTTGATAGAATTTTTTTGTTGCATAATAAAACTCCCTATTTATTATCTGTTGGAACTTCCATGACTCATAAAGATTCTCAGTAGTGTTTTGCACAAAACTATTAATCTTCTTACGACAGTAAATGGTTATTTGAGTTGGAAAGAACTTCTTGACAAAGGCATCAATGTGTTTAGTCCACATTGTGACTGTCAACATCTTTATATTGAGGCTCTAGGAAATTGAGGTAAGGATCTCTATAAGTCTTCTACTTGATAGCATCTATATTCTTGGTTCTTAGTAGATGACCAACCTATAGGGAAATTGGGGTGACAAATAAGGCAACAAAGAAAAAAAATTAAAGCCCAATTCCCCTTAACAGAAAGAACATGTCAATCTATATCTAGGAAGAAGGTAACAAGAGTTATACCTGGTCCTGGAGAAAGTCTAGCGATAAATCTTGATGTAGTAATGTGCTTCTTCTCTAAATAGCAGTAAGCTTCTTCTTCAGGCAACAACATTCTCCTTCTTTAGCAGCACTCAAACATTTGTCAGCAACTGCTTCCTAAACTGGCCACCACAGACAGCGGTTGATGATGTTCTCCTAGAAGAAGAAGCCTCTCGCCTCTAGAGAAGTCCACGCGGACCACTAGAACTCCACATTGTACTACCAGAGCCAATGAAAAGGAGTTGTTCCTTTTTATTGCCAACCTACTAGAGATGATATGCTCTCCCATAACTGTCTCTCCCTTACTATCCTGCCCTTTATTGGGTAGGATTTACTTGGGCTCTCTGTTGGTTACTACAACCAAAGAGGACAACAATTGTCAGAGCAACTGTTGTGTTCTGAGAAGCCCCCGGTACCCCTCTATTTATAAGAGAGTCTAGGGTCAGGGTTCCCAGTCTGTGCGAGAGTCGAAAGGGTCAAATTCACAAACTTTCTAGAACCTACACACGACGAACCACTCAGATTGCATACCCAACCGGACAGTTTGTGTGTGAACTAGTTGATTCGTGCAATTTCCCATTCTGAATCACATCAATATTCAATGTGTGATTAATGTGCAAAATGACATCAACACAAATCCTTGATCAGATCGAATCAAACATTGAACCAAATAGTTTATCCCATGAACCGATCGGTTGGGACCTTTGAACTGGTCATTTCACACCCAGATTGAGCCATTGATAAGCCAATGTTGATTCCAATTGACCTGACACTCCAACTAATCGGTTCAACACTTGAACCGGTCGGTTCAAAGTCCATTTAGTCATTTTTGAACCTCAATTGTTTAATTGAATACCTAAACACCTTTTATAATCAATCTAAACATCATTTATGAATATACTCCTTTAATCCAAGTGTATCCTATGTGTGTAACCCTATAGGTACAAAATTACATTGGCAGTGAATGTCCATAACCAATTTCTAACATCACAAGCAATTAGCAGTATCTAGAAACACATCATTGCTACCCAAGTAATTTGGAAAGTTGAAGAACAACTTCAACCTACAATCTGTGGTTAGTGTTACTGTGATCGTATAGTTCCTTTTTCTCTTATATCCGGATTGGACTCAAGACATGGAATCGTCATCCTCTGAATGTTCAATCCAAGTTCCTTGAACTAGAGCAGACTGTATGAGATGCACATGAGCTCACATATCACATATTAAGTCATATGAGTATGGTCGTACATTTCTCAATCTCACTTATTAAGAGGCCATGGATATCAATCTCCTATAGGAGGGATAAATCCTGACTACATCATTCACATTCTATCCCCATGTGTCACAGTGCACCTGAGCACCTCCTTTATGGCAACCCTTATTTAGGATCACAGTGGATGATGTCAAAGTACATGAACAACATGTGATGAATGTAGTGACTTCAAGTCTAAGAACTAAAAGATCTAGGGGGGTGGATAGAGCTTTTTGGAATTTTTAAAGTTAATTAAAACACTTGAATAAGAAGTATGAGGAAACAAGGAAGACACAAGGATGTAGAGTGGTTCCTACCTTAGAAATCTAAGGTATTCAGTCAACTACCCGATTGTTTCCAACTGGGATTTTGAAAGCAATTTATTTCATTACCTCTCGAGAATGTTACACAAAATACAATTTCTTTCCTACACTCTTGAAGTAGCCTTTACCTAAAGTAGCCTCAATCCTCCTAGAAGCATCCTTCTGAAGTAACTCCAAGTCCACCCTTGAAGTAGCCTTCACCCGAAGTAGCTTCAATCCTTGAGGCAGCCTTCTGAAGTAACTTCAAGTCCACGGAGTAGCCTTCACCTCCCTGAAGTAGATCCACCCCTTAAAGAAGCCTTCTCCACCAAGAAGTAGCTCCAAGAACCTCCTTTCAACAACCTCCAACCTAGTAGTAGTAAAGGAGAACAAAATGCTATAACAAAGGAACAAGATTGGAAGAAGGAAACAACTTTACCAATGAGTACAACGCTTTGATCCTATATCAAGTGTATTGATGTCCTATCCACTATAGATGAACGTGGTAGTGTGGTGGCTAGGAGATACTAAGCTATAGGATACAAATGTAGAGCTCAAAGAAACAAATTGCAAGTGTAGATTTGCTTGTTGCTCACTAAGAATTAATCTCAAGTGTAATTGTATACACAAGTGATGCTTTGGGTGTCCTAAGGCCTTTACTATTTATAGGAATGGGTTACAGGAGCTAAGGGACGTTCTAGACACTTTCTAGGATGTTCTTAGTGCTCAACTAGCCGTTAGGTGTCCATAAATTACATTGCAATGGCTAGTTATTTTGTGTTGAAAAGTGCAGTCCAGAACTTGGCTCAGTCGAGAAGTTTGTCGACCGAGTGTGTCTCGGTCAAGCTTTTCTTCAACCAAGAGGGAGGTTGATGTAAATGTATTGCAACGTTCATTTCCAACTCCCAACTACTTTGCCAACTCAGTCTAACGGTTATAGAGCTGGCTAGAAAGTCTATTATCCGTCGAGAATTTTGTCGACCGAGGGTGTCTCGGTCGAGGACTTTGTCGACCGAGAAAGTCCATGTTTCAATGAATTGAGTCATCTACTAAGAGTGTGTATAAATGTGTAATTGTGCTTATATATTAGGGGAAGGTCTATCTAAGTGTTGTGAGTGGATAGGGAAGATCTAACACTTGATTTACATGATATCTATGTACTTGTACATTATATACTTGTAAAAGTTTTTACATTGAGTACAATCATGAAAATAAGAGTAATCTAAGCATGTTGATCTTCCAATTTGTATTGATCTTCAACTATCCACTGCCTTATTTGTTTATCTCTGAAACACTCAAATAACAATTTATATCCACAAGAATGAAATATTTGTCATCATCAAAACAAAGGGTTTAATAATATCCAATTTAGCCAACAATCTCTCCCTTTTTGAAGATGACAAACATTTCTAAAAATATAAATCAAGGTAATTTAAATACCATGAGTTTCATACCTGAGATTTACCTTATGAAGACATTATCTTGTTTATTCATAGAGTGTGTGCTAGTTATTCCCAAAGAGGTATGAAACATAGCATCCAACTTTTTAAAGGAATACGACAACAATTTATGTGAAGCCAAGAGATTATGAAACTCATATGTTTTGATTTATATTATTTCTCCCCATTTATCATTTAAAAAAGATAGACATATAATCAAAATTTCTCCCCCTGAATGAGATACCCCCCGTTAATTGAATACTATAATAGGAATGTCAAATTTAGCCACAATTCAAAATATCATGATTTATTTCTCAATCATTTGCAAGGGATGTTAAGCCCTGAAATGATATGAGAATCCTTTAGGTTCATGGATATATTTGAGTAGTTTCTCAATCATTTACAAAGGATGTTAAGCCTTGAAATGATATGAGATTCCTTTAGGCTCATAGTGTTGGGTTTTAGGGGAGATAGAGAAGGCAGCAGAAACAAAAAATTTCTTCTCCCCAAACCCAGTATAAAGGAATCGCATCAACGTCTATACAATAGGAAGGATAGTTTGTAGCGGCATACCTTGTCCCGAGGCTTGCTCGATAAAGTTACCTCACAGCTTGCACGGTCTTCACCTCTGGTCTTGGACGGTGTCTATGCAGCTCTTGGTCTCACCGGGACTGTCGGGATTGACAACTATCCTCCGAGCAGCAAAAATATCCCGCCTCTGTAGTAGTCCACACGGACCACCTAGAACTCCGATCGCCTTGTCGCATAAGGCACCAGAAGGAGTCATACCCTCCTGTCAATGTACTAGTCACTGACACACTCTCCTACAACCAACCGCTTTTCAGTAGTTGCCTTTCCCTTGCTGTGCCTCCCTTATCGGGTAGCACTTGCTCGGGCTCTCTCAGTTACCACAACCAGAGAGAATGACAACTTTGCAGAACAACTGGTGTTCTGAGTTGTACTTGAGAAGCCCCCAGTACCCCTATATATAGGAGGGTTATGGGATAGGGTTCTCTACCCCGGGCAATGAGGGATTAAAGCAGGAGTAGAAGGATTTGAGATTTTCCACAAAAAAACCAACTGTGCCAGCTGAACCGATCGTTTCAAGCATGAAACGGTCAGTTGGGGACCTGATTTGTTCGGTTCACACCTGAACCGATCGGTTGGGACACCTGAGCCGATCAGTTCACTTATGAAACAATCGGTTCACTGCCCTGGTCAGTTCCCGATTGACTTTTCCTCTTTTGTTTTGAATTGATCCAAATACCAATCCTTGTTCCAATCAAATTAGACAAGTGAAACGAAAAGAAATTTCTCACCAACCTGACTTTCCCAACTTACTCGTTTGGACCTGTTGAACCGATCAGTTCAACCCTTGAACCGGTTATCTCAACCTGTCCTGAGCCGATCGGTTCATCACATGAGCCGATCGGTTCACCAACTTGAGTCGATCGGTTCATCGCATGAGCCGATCATTTGGGAGTCCAGACTGCGTAAAATCAGTCAATTGCAGTTTCAATCAATCTGATACTCTAATCAATTGGTCCAATACCTTGAACACTATGATATTGAGATATCAACTGATTGAGTGTTTATTTGAACTACTAAACTCCTTTAGTAATCAATCTAAACATCATTTGTGGATAAACTCCTCTTCCAGGTTAAATCCTTTGTGTGTGACCCTGCATGTCCATTTCACATTGGCAGTGAAAGTCCATAACATTTATGACTTCACAAGCAAAGAGTGGTGCCTAGTTGCACATCAGTGCTACCCAAGTGAAATAGAAAGTTGGAGAACAACTTTCAATCTTACAATCCGTGAATGGTGTTACAGTGAATGTAGAATTCCTTTGTCACTGATATCCTAAATGAACTCAAGGCATGGAACATTCATCCTGTCAACGTTCATTCACTTTCTTGATCTCTGAGTAGATTGGAGGATATATGTGTGACATCAATATCACATATTGATTCATACATGTGTGCACACACCTATCTCAATCCTACGCATCAAGTGGCCATGGATATAAAACTCCCTCAGGAGGGACAAATCCCATATCTATCACTCACCCCTCAAAAGCCCCATGTGTCAAAGCCACCCAATCATCACCTTTATAACAACCCATGTTTCAGGACTGCGTTTGATGATATCAAAGTGTACCCAACGACATGTGTTGAGTGTAGTGATTTCAGGTCAAAGAATCACACTCACCACCATCACTATGAATACTGACTGTGACTACCATGTCATGGTTCCATGTGTCAAACTCATGCTGGGTCTGTCTGGTACACTTGTTCTCTAGCAAGTACCTATGTGTTTGGTTTGATATCTCAATATCATGACTAACGAGATTCTGTCATCAACCAACACCACAATCTAGTCTTGTGTGTCATTGTTGTCTATCTACCTTCCACAATGACATCCGATTAGGGACATAATAAGAACATACAAACTCTTAGCATCTATATGATCTCACCGTTCAGGTCCTTAACCTGAAAGCATACGTCATTGAGTATTGTCATTCTCTAGACATTCAATCTGTTCTATCATTATCTCATATGACTGAACCTAAAAGAATTGGAAGCTTTCCTTTGAAGTTTATCAAATCAATCTTAATGTATCCCACCAATCATCCCATGATTGGTTCTTAGGGCATACATATCAACAGACTCCCACTTGCACTGTGAGCCAATCACCCTTGAATCATATTCTTAGTGATCTTCAAACATGTCCCACATGTTACTGTGCTCTAGTGCTAACATAGTGAGTTATGGAAACATCTTGCCAAAGTCGGTATCAACTTCATGTCTCTCATCTCTTCGCTATACGTCACACGTATGAGATGGAGTTACCGTAATATGCAATCTAGTATTCCTTTGCTATCCTTTAGCCACATTGCATGACCAAGCACTCCTAACTTGTCATCAATGACCAGAATATTTATAAATTCATCTCTATGAACTTCCAGATCCATATAGTATCCGCTAATGTTCTCTAACACATGAATACTCGACTTTTTCCTTTTATACAAATTTATTGGAACGTTTCCATTTATTAACAAACATTCACTTTTATATATCCCATATATATTTTGCAATTAATTTTCTGTCCTTTTTGGAAGTTCACATCAGTGTAACTCTTTACAGTGAACCCTTCCTTATTTCCATAGAACTAGTACTTCTCAAGTACTTATCAAGTTCTTATGGTATTATAGTAACCCTTACTGGAACTAGACATAAATCCACTTGTCATGTTCCACATACGAGTTATTAGGATGAGCATATCATACTGTCATGTCCTACATACAAGATGATAAATGTGTTTTGTTCTTGCCATGTCCATACATGCAAGATGATGGGATGATTACATACATGATAGATCCTTATCTATTTTTAGTGTTTCCATTCTTCATAAGAATTGGACACTTGGCCTTGGGATACTAACTCCATGTAACATGGACAAGTTTTCTCCCAATGAATTTGTGCACACTGAACCCTTCAGTATAGATTGCCAATGTATGCTCTCTCTTTTCAGGTCAAGAGGTTTTCGAGAACTATCTTTATATATCTCTATTCCTATCACATAGGAAACGTCTCTATCTTCCTTAAAGATAATTTCCACAAAGAATTCCATTCTTAGAACATCTCATTTCTCATCAACATGTGGAATGTGAATATGCTCCCACTAAATCACAGACCCCTTCTTTATCTTTGACATATCAGTCAAACCCTTTGACTATATCATCAAAGTAAAGATCACAGTTCTGAGTTGCTTGTACTCAATGAATCACATTGATTAGTCCATTGTAACTTATAGACTTCATTTGCATTAATGGATTCATAAACCTTATAGGTTATGTCATGTACACATCCTCATTTTTATTCCTCATAAGAATGCGGTTTTAGTATCTGTATGCCAAATCTCTTAGTCATTAAGTTGCAATCAACAAGCATCATCCTTCTCAAAATGTTATCCATGTGTCTTAACACTTAAGACTCATTCACACTTATGGATTTCATCCCAATGGGTGCTACCATCAAGGTCACACCTTATGGTTCACATGGAAGTCATTTAGGATGTAATGGTCACAAACCATAACTTAAAATCCGGTTCCTCATATCCATTTAGATAGTTGACTCATCACATGACCAACTCATCACATATATAATCGAGGTGTATCTGTTAAGGATATAAGAGCTCACAACTCTTTGTGATTCTTAATGCCCTTTATTAGTGTACGATATTCTTTATTTAAGAAGAAATTAGTTATTTGATAATCATCCTCTAACTCTTTAGAGTATGACTCCTTGTTGATTTAGACATCACCATGCCTTAATCATGAGTTCACTATGATACACAATCATAATCACTTTAGAGTATTTCATTCATTGATCTCATCAAGAATTAACACTTTACCAAATTTGTACTTCATCTATGATATTCTTGAACACTTCAAGATATTCATATTGGTATTTCTCTAAACACTGTTTGAAGTACTAGCATTAACTCTAATAGGTATGTAAATACATCACATGTATTATACCTAATAGAATAATCATTCTCCCACTACCATTAGTGAAGATTGATTAATCATGTCTAAGAGATTCATGTCTCTTACTGGTTCTCTAACTAAAAGAGTTCAGATTTATCCATCATATGGATACTAGAGATGAATTTCTCATGATAATGCTAATTCATTGTTTGAGTTATTAGTAACTTTTAGGTATCATTTTATCTTATTCATACCAAGTAACACAAGATAAACAAGGCATTGCCACAAAGATCATATCTTTGAAACATCAACTATATTGATAGTCATCTTGTCACTACAAGATGCAACAATAAAGTGTTTCTATTGGTAAATTGAAATAGTAGTTCTCAACTCTATTTCATGCCCTTTAGGCTGAAATAAACTGAAAGGTATTCCTATCTATGGCAGCAACACTTGCTCCAATGATGGGTACTCCTTTCTTGGTCCTTTCATAAAGGCCATCACTTCTTTGTAGATCTTACATATCATATATGCCAGATCTCCATCTTGGTATCATATACCTCAGAAGCGGTTCATTTCATGATACTTTAGGTGGAGATCTCCATCCCCTCCTTCTTCTTCTTTTGTTCTTCCAGATATAGAGGACAATTCCCTCATTCACCCTCCCATGTGTCTTGAGGCTGAAGACGACTTGGGCTACTGGCTAGCATTAGAATCCTTCTTAGCTTTTCCCTTGCCCTTGCCCTTGGACTTGCCTTTCTTTCTGTTGATCAACATCACAGACTTAGGCTTGTCCTTCTTCATTTGTGCCTTGAGGATGAAGATGGCTTGGATTGCTGGCTAGCATCAGAACACTTCTTTGCTTTGCCCTTGTCCTTGCCTTTAAGACTTACCCCTCATCGATCAAAGATTAGGGTTTTTGTCTTTCTTCATCTTTGCCTCTACTGTCCTCAACACGTCCAACAACTTTGTCAATGCTTGTCAAAGTTGTTCATGTCATAGTTCATCATGAACTATATGATTCTCGCAACATTTGCAGTATCATACCAATAGACAACTCTTAGCTCAGAGGGAATCCTTCTTAGTCAGGTTTTTCCACTTACCCAATCACATTGAGTGTGTGAATACCTTACTAGATTTCCTTCTGTCATGACATACTAGGATAGTGTCTTGGAGACATCATATGTCTCATGTTGTCTCTGCAACTCATGGTTCAGAGAACACAACATTAAGCACTCCACATCAATGGCATCTTCAGTATGCTTCCATAAGCATCCTTTAAGCCATTGGTGTGGTGGGATTGAGTTCATCTGGTTCTGGTATAACTAGGACTTAGAGCTTTCTCTATTCGATTGAGAACACTTCTCAACGTCCTAACCAGTCATGGAATTATTCCCATTTAATTTGTCCATCTTAAGGACCGATTGCAAATAAAGTGATTATTGTTGATTAACCATTTATTTTACGAAATGAAATATATGCAATTTAGTCCAAAAACTCCTTTTGACTTGATTGATTTGAAAAGGTTTTACGATATAATTAGGACTTTTATTAATTATCACTCCCACTATTTTTTTTCAAATTGATAGCCCTCACCATCAATTCGGAGGATTGTAGTGTACAATCTTCTAGTGGGCAAGATCATGAAATACTCTGAGTCATGGACCAGCTAGGGTTGTCACCCACAACTTAGATCTTTAAGGTAGGCAACTTTTGCCAATTGCATCATATGCAACTCTTGAAAGATGTAATATGCAACTCCTTGCCATGATCACCTCCATGCCTCAAGGTGTTAGATCCTATCTAGGTCACCTTGTTAAGTCCGACCCAAAGCCAACATGATGAATATGCACCCTGCTAGGGCAGACCCACATATCCATCCTTCACTCTTCCACGAGATAGATGGTGCACCACGCTAGGGTGTGCCCACACTTGGCCGATCAAGCTTTTCACGTGTGTCACATTTGGAAGGCATCTAAAACTTTAATATTTAATGATGGATTTGGTTTTATAGGTACATATACATATCCAATCACCACAATATATAGTATGTATCATATACATGTTATATCCCATAGAAAACATGTAAAATGATAAAAGCGATGATTATGGCCATCCTAATGTGATTCCTCGAGCCAAGATGAATCACGATCATCTAGGTCTACATCACATGCAACCTGTACAAGATGAACTTTGTGCTTTGCCTTTACTGGGTTTGATCAACTCATCTCCATGATTGATCAGCTCGCTATCAGGCCGATCAGTTGGGTGCCACCATCCGATCGATTGGCTCCTCCAACCGATCAGTTCTTCTGGTCATCGTGCATCTCCTCATGGCCGCCACTCGCTCGTCTCACTCCGCGAACCGGTCGGCTAGAATGCCAACTGATCGGTTCACGCCTTGAACCGATCATCTCAGTTGTCATCAGGTTGTCTGCCGTTCTTTGACATAATAGAAAATAAAAGTTCTATCCTATTTACATTTGTATTGGGAAACCCCGAGTTACATTCGGGGGGAGCAAAGGTAGGAAAGAAATCTCGAGTTATCTCGAGTTACATCAGGAATAAGGAGGTAGGGAATCAGTGCACAGACTGAGATGCAAGCAACCACATTCAACCAAGCACACATACATAGGGTTTATTGGCCATAACCACACTATACATCCACCACAAAACTCGTTTAAGGGCGATGCGTATCGAGTGCATTCATATTACATATCATATATGTATATTGGGATTTGTGGATTTAGGATTGGACATGTATAAAGCTTTTTTTATTCACATCGTATGCAATAAATAAAGGTGACAAACCAAAACCGATCATATCGATAATCCTAAAGTATAGAGCAGTTGACATGGCTCTGATACTACTGTTGGGTTTTAGGGGAGATAGAGAAGGCAGTGGAAATAAAAAATTTCTTCTCCCTGAACCCAGTATAAAGGAATCGCGTCAACGTCTATACAATAGGATGGATGGTTTGTAGAGGCATACCTTGTCCCGAGGCTTGCTCGATGACGTTACCTCGCAGCTTACATGGTCTTCACCTTCGATCTTAGACGGTGTCTGTGCAGCTCATGGTCTCATCGGGACTGTCGGGATTGACAGCTGTCCTCTGAGCGACAGAAATCTCCCGCTTCTATAGTAGTCCACACGGACCACCTGGAACTCTGGTCGCCTTGTTGCACAAGGCACCAGAAGGAGTCGTACCCTCCTGTCGGTATACTAGTCACTGACACACTCTCCTGCAACCAGTCACTTTTCTGCAGTTGTCTTTCCCTTGTTGTGCCTCCCTTATCGGGTAGCACTTGCTCGGGCTCTCTCGGTTACCACAACCAGAGAGAACGACAACTTTACAAAGCAACTGGTGTTTTGAGTTGTACTTGAGAAGCCCCCAGTATCCCTATATATATAGAAGGGTCATGGGACAAAGTTCTCTACCCCGAGCAATGCAGGATTAAAGCAGGAGTAGAAGAATTCACGATTTTCCACAAAACAACCAACTACGCCAGCTGAACTGATCGTTTCAAGCATGAAACGGTCGGTTGGAGACCTGAGCCAATCGGTTTACACTTGAACCGGTTGGTTGGGACACCTGAGCCGATCGGTTCACTTCTGAAACGATCAGTTCACTGCCCTAGTCAGTTCCCGATTGACTTTTCCTCTTTTGTTTCAAATTGATCCAAATACCAATCCTTGTTCCAATCAAATTGGACAAGTGAAACGAAAAGAAATTTCTCACCAACCTGACTTTCCCAACTTGCTCGTTTGGACCTGTTGAGCTGATTAGTTCAACCCTTGAACTGGTCATCTCAACCTGTCCTGAGTTGATCAGTTCATCACATGAACCGGTTGGTTCACCAACCTGAGCCGACCGGTTCATCGCACGAGTCAATCATTTGGGAGTGCAGACTGTGCAAAATCAGTCAATTGCAGTTTCAATCAATTCGATACTCTAATCAATCGGTCCAACACCTTGAACACTATGATATTGAGCTATCAATTGATTGAGTGTTTAATTGAACTACTAAACTCCTTTAGTAATCAATCTAAACATCATTTGTGGATAAACTCCTCTTCCAGGTTAAATCCTTTGTGTTTGACCCTGCATGTCCATTTCACATTGGCAGTGAAAGTCCATAACATTTATGACTACATAAGCAAAGAGCGGTGCCTAGTCGCACATCAGTGCTACCCAAGTGAAATAGAAAGTTGGAGAACAAATTTCAATCCTAGAATCCGTGAATGGTGTTATAGTGAATGTATAATTCCTTTGTCACTGATATCCCGAATGAACTCAAGGCATGGAACAGTCATCTTGTCAACGTTCATTTACTTTCTTGATCTCTGAGTAGATTGGAGGAGATATGTGTGAAATCAATATCTATCACATATTGATTCATACATATGTGTGCACGCCTATCTCAATCCTACTCATCAAGTGTCCATGGATATTAAACTCCCTCAGGAGGGACAAATCCCATATCTATCACTCACCCCTCAAAAGCCCCATGTGTCAAAGCCACCCAATCAACACCTTTATAACAACCCATGTTTCAAGACTGCATTTGATGATGTCAAAGTGTACCCAACGACATGTGTTGAGTGTAGTGATTTCAGGTCAAAGAATCACACTCACCGCCATCACTGTGAGAACTGACTGTGACTACCATGTCATGGTTCCATGTGTCAAACTCACGGTGGGTCTGTCCGGCACACTTGTTCTCTAACAAGTACCTATGTGTTTAGTTTGATATCTCCATATCATGACTAATGAGATTATGTCATCAACCAACACCACAATCTAGTATTGTGTGTCATTGTTGTATATCTACCTTCCACAATGACATCTGACTAGGGACATAATAAGAATGTACAAACTCTTAGCATCCGTATGATCTCACTGTTCAGGCCCTTAACCTAAAAGCATATGTCATTGAGTACTGTCATTCTCTAGACATTCAATATGTTCTATCATTATCTCATATGGCTGAACCTAAAAGAATTGGAAGCTTGCCTTTGAAGTTTATCAAATCAATCTTAATGTATCCTACCAATCATCTCATGATTGGCTCTTAGGGCATACATACCAACACATAGTAGGATTAATGAATATATTTCTCAATCGTTTAGTAGGGATGTTAAGCCCTGAAATGATATGAGATTCTTTTAAGCTCATGAATGTAATTCTAAACAAGGGAAGTTAAGCCCTAGTTAGTGTAAAGAATTTAATCAAGATATACATTATATTCAAGAATATTGTAACCTCCCTTATAATCAAGATTACCTTAAGTATACTAAGGTCATAACTGGCTTTGAAGTTCAATTGAATAAGTAAGCAATGAATCAATTTTATAACATGATGAGAAAATATACTAAGGTTGAGTGCAAGTCAATGATTTGATTTCACAAATAAGCATTTTGTCAGGCTTATTTTTGGTCGACCATGACTTCGACCGCGGCCCCCCTCGGTTGAACTCTTTTTCGACCGAGAGGCATTTCTATAGATATCCGTATATGCATTTTCATAAGTTATCCAATGAACTACTTCTCCTAAAATATGATTTGATCTTTGTTGTGTGTGATCATTATTAGTTCTTCTTTTTTCTCTTATAGGAACTTGTGAATGTTGAATAATTTAAGATGAAACCTTTTGTGACTTAAGATTAAGTTTACCTTTTAGAACTTAATTCATGTGAGCAAGATTTTGAAAATATACCTTGTATTTATTTCTTAGAATGCTCAAACTTTAAATTTTCTTACAAAATGGTGATGATAATATTCTAACCAAGTTTCTTGTATCATCAATTCTTTGTTTTCAATTTGATTTTTGAACAAGATCTCTTATGCCAATATATTTTCCATTAGGACTTTCCTCTAATAAGACTAATGTATGTGAAAATTTCTTCAATTATATGCTAGTTGGGACAATTTCAAAGTATAAAGTTTTGATGCACATTTATAATTCTTAAAAACTTTAAAATATTTAGGCAATGTATCATGTAGAGTTCATTACTTAAGTGAAACATTTTATTTTATTAAACAATTCTGTCAGAAGAATCCTCGGTCGACAATTTTTTTGACCAAATGAGGTCCGGTCAAAGTATTTGTCAGTCATATGTTTTTCAAGTTTTTTTTGTAAGCTTAAGACAGAAACTTTCTTGGTCGACAATTTTTTTCAACCGAAATCCTCTCGTTTGACATGTTTCTCGACTGAGAAAGTTACTATTTTTCCAAAAAGTACAGGTTTGAGACAGAAACTTCTTTCATCGACAATTTTATCGATTGAAGAGTGTCTCGGTCGAAGTTTTTGTCGACCGAGATTGTTTCTATTTTGTTTTCAGTAATGATTTTCAATTAAAACATAGGTTACTTCCAATACAATTTTACAGAAATATGCAAATTAAAGTTCAGTTTAGTTGAGATAAGACATTTTGAATATCAAAGTAACGTTTTAGGTCAAATCTCAACTAATCATATTCAAATCTCCTATGTTTGAAGTCTTGGAACCCACACTAAATCAACATCCTTTTTCTTGTATGGGCATGAAAAAGAATAATGTCCAAGACGCAAGCAATAGTGACAACAAATGGAATCAATCTCATCTCTCCTTTGAGTTGAGTTGTTCTTCGGTACAGATATGACCTTGGTCTTGGGTGCTCGTGTTCTTCTAGATTTAGGATGAGATCTTCCTTTTGGAACATATCCTAAACCTCTTCTTCCAATTTGGCCGGAAGAAACTTTTAGGATCTTATCAAGAATACCATTGTTTTTCAAGCCACTAATTTCCTTTTGTAACTTAGCAATTTCATCCATTCTCCTTTTAATGTCTAACTTTGTTTGATCTAGGTTAGATAACAAACGATCTCTTTCTTTGATAATAGCATCATAGTCTAAATGAGTACACAAGATAGGTTGAGTTTGAAGATCATTCAATTTTGTAAGTAGTTCAACCTTTTCTTGAGAAAGAAAATCATAGTTTGTTTCTAGATTAAGCAACTTCGTATTACAATCATTAAAAGATGATTTCAAGGTAGAATTTTTAGAAACAATACTTTCCTTTTCAGAAGTAAGATTATTTAATTGAGCATATAATTCTTCATTAGTTTTTGTAACTCTTTTTAGTTTCTTTTTACAATCAATATATTTATCATGTAATTCTTCAATGCTAGCAATTAACTATTCTTTAGATAAATCAAATAAGCTTACCTCATTTTCTTCTTAATTTGTTGTAGCAATAAGACACTCCACTTCTTCTTCTCCATCCTCACTATCATCACTTGAGTCATCCCATGCTGCTTTGTAGGCTTTTTCCTTCTTCTTGTGAGAGAATTTCTTTCCTTTCTTGAGTTTGGGACAATCACCTTTTAAATGTCCATTTTTGCCACATTCAAAGCACCTAGGGGAAGAAGAAACACTAGAAATTTTGTTAGTTTTACATCTTCTATACTGCTTACCATTTACAGTGAGAGTCTCTTCTTCACTGTCTTCTTCACTTGTATCATGACTAATTTTAGTTGTTGCTTTGAATGCAATATCCTTCTTTTTCTCCTTTTTGTGTTTGGCTGCCAATCTTTCTTCTTCTTCCAGAGTGACCTCATGAATCTCTAAGTTGCCAATGAGCTACTCCATCCTCAATTTGGTGAGATCATTGGCTTCTCCAATGGTCGTCACCTTTGGTTTGTACTTTGGAGGCAAACACCTAAGGATTTTGGATACTTGATCTTCTTCACTGATGAATTTTCCTAATGCACTCAAACCGTTAATGATAGTAGAGAATCTTGCATACATTTCACTAATGGACTCATCTGGTTCCATACAATATTTTTCAAACTTTTATTTAAGCATACTAATCTTAGAATTTATAATTTGTATAGTTCCTTCATGTGTAATAGAGAGTCTATGCCATATACCATATGCAGTTTCACATGAGGAAGTTCTGTTGAATTCACTTACCGAAATAGAACAATATAAAATACTTACAGCCTTGTCATTTAGTTGAGCTTGCTTTACCGTATTGATATCCCATGTAGCATACTTAGTTTCTAGAAGTTCATATGGAGTATACACCATCTTCCAAAGCTCCCAACTAATGCCTAGAAAGTACAATTGCATCCTTCTCTTCCAATAGTTTTAGTTTATTCCATCGAATGGTGGTGGATGAGATACGTAGGTTCCCTCCAAGTTCTAGTTGTTGAGCACACCATCCCCCATTCTTCAAGACTTGTTAAAGCTCCATGAAGACCTGCTTTGATACCAATTGAAAGATCTAGAGGGGGGTGAATAGAGATTTTTGGAGTTTTTAAAGTTAATTAAAACACTTGAATAAGAAGTAGGAGGAAATAAGGAAGACACAAAGATGTAGAGTGGTTCCTACCTTAGAAATCTAAGGTAGTCAGTCCACTACACGATTGTTTCCAACTGGGATTTTGAAAGCAATTTATTTTATTACCTCTCGAGGATGTTACATAAAATACGATTGCTTTCCTACACTCTTGAAGTAGCCTTCACCTGAAGTAACCTCAATCCTCCTAGAAGCAGCCTTCTGAAGTAACTCCAAGTCCACCCTTGAAGTAGCCTTCACCCGAAATATCTTCAATCCTTGAGGCAGCCTTATGAAGTAACTTCAAGTCCACATAGCAGCCTTCACCTCCCTGAAGTAGCTCCACCCCTTGAAGCGGCCTTCTCCACCAAGAAGTAGCTTCACGAACCTCCTTTCAATAGCCTCCAACCTAGGAGCAGTCAAGGAGAATAAAATACAATAACAAAGGAAAAAGATTGGAAGAAGGAAATAACTTTACCAATGAGTACAACACTTTGATCCTATATCAAGCGTATTGATCTCCTATCCACTATATATGAACGTGGTAATGTGGTGGCTAGGAGATACTAAGCTATAGGACACAAATGTAGAGCTCAAAGAAACAAATTGCAAGTATAGCTTTGCTTGTTGCTCACTAAGAATGAATCTCAAGTGTAATTGTATGCACAAGTGATGCTTTGGGTGTCCTAAGGCCTTTCCTATTTATAGGAATGGGTTATAGGAGCTTAGGGATGTTCTAGAGACTTTCTAGGATGTTCTTAGTGCTTAAATAGCTGTTAGGTGTCCACAAATTACATTGCAATGGCTAGTTATTTAGTGCTGAAAAGTGCAGTCCAGAACTTGGCTCGGTTGAGAAGTTTGTCGACCGAGTGTGTCTCGATCGAGCTTTTCTTTGACCGAGAGGGAGGTTGATGTAAATGTATTGCAATGTTTGTTTCCAACTCCCAACTACTTTTCCAACCCAGTTTAATGGTTATAGAGCTTGCTGGAAGGTCTATTCTTGGTTGAGAATTTTGTCGACCGAGGGTGTCTCGGTCAAGGACTTTGTCGACCGAGAAAGTCCCTATTTCAATGTGTTGAGTCATCTGCTAAGAGTGTGTATCAATGTGTAATTGTTCTTCTATCTTAAGGGAAGGTCTATCTAAGTGTTGTGAGTGGATAGGGAAGATATAACGCTTGATTTATATGACATCTATGTACTGGTACATTATATACTTGTACACATTTTTACATTGAGTAAAATCATGAAAATAAGAGTAATCTAAGCATGTTGATCTTCCAATTTGTATTGATCTTCAACTATCCACTGCCTTATTTGTTTATCCCTGAAACACTCAAATAAAAAGTTAGATCCACAAGAATGAAATGTTTATCATCATCAAAACAAAGGGTTAAATAATGTCCAATTTAGCCAACAAGAACCACAATCACCACTATCACTATGAGATCTGATTGTGACTACCATTCCATGGTCTCCATGTATCACTCTCATGGTGGGTCTATCTGATACACTGTTCTCTAACATGTACATGTGTGCTTGACTTGATATCACATATCATGACTAGTGAGACTCTATTATTAGTCAACACACACTCTAGTCTTATGTATTATTTCTATCTACTTTGCTTCCATAGTAATATCTGACTAGGGACATCTCAAGAATGTATGTACTCTTATCATACATATGATCTCATTGTTTAGGTCCTCAACCTGAAGACATATGTCACCGAGTAACATCATTCTTTAGACATATACTATGTATGTGGCATCATCTCATGAGGGAGTCAAACATAATAGATAGAATTACCTCTATGATTATCAAATAAAGTATATAATACCACACTCCAATCATCATATGATGGGATATCTGGACATACATACCAACATGCTCCCACTTGCACTTAGAGACAATCACCCAGAAATCTTATTCCAAGTTATCTTGACATGTCCATCATGTTTCTATTGCATTGTTGCTTTTATAGCAGGTTAGCAACATTTTCTTCAAGTCAGTATTTAAAATTTTCACATCTCTTCACTTTGTGACTTTTCACATGATATGGAAGTCTTGTACTATGGTATCTGAGATTCCATGCCTATCTAGTAGCTCCATTATTGTCATAGTATTTTTACTATGTCATTAATGATTGTAACCTCCCATAAGTTCATCTATATGAACTTCTAGATGCATAAAGTATCCTATATTATTCTCATAACACTAGGGTACTCGTCCTTTATTGTAGAATTTAAACAGTCTCTTCTTTAGAACTTTTCCAACTTGCAATTCTTATTTTAAGGTCAAACACTTTTTAGATTGGATCATTGATATTATTTGTCATTTTGGAAGCTTGTATCGGTGTAAAATTTTTACACCCAACTCTTCCTTATTACCATAACTAAGGAATGAGTCCTTTTAGTTCTTCTCAAGTACTTAAGGATGTTCTTTTATGGTATTCTAGTGACTTTCAGTAGGATCTGATAGATACCCACTCATCATGTCCAATCCATATGAGATTGCTAGATGAGTATATATACTTTTTTCATGTCCAAAATCTATGAGATAATCGGATGAGTACATTACATACATTATAGATCCAATTGTGAATGCATATGGCATATCACTCAGGTCTTCCCATTCTTCATAAGAATTGGAATGTTGGTCTTGAGAGAGACTAACTCCATGGAATGTGGATAAGTTTTCTCACAGTGAGTCATGTATGTTGAACCCTTTAGCATCTTGCCAATGTATGTTTCTCTTTCTTAGGTCAAAAAGCTTCTCAATTCTAATCACATAGGATGCTTCACCTAATCCCTTCATAGAGAAGGAACTTTCCTTGCCAAGTTTTAACATTTATTGTATAAGGATATTATTCCCCATCACCATGTAGAATATAAATATGCTTGGACTAAATCTTTTGTAATCACATATTTTATCTTCATTCTAATTCAAGTCAAACTCTTTGACTGTCTTGTCAAAATAGAAGATTCCAGCTCTGAGATGCTTGCTTCAATCCAAAGATTGACCTTTGTAGCTAACATACCTTATTTTCATTAATGGATTTATAAAACCTTTAGATTGTGTCACGTACACATCCTCATAATTATTCCAGTTAAGGAATGTGGTTTTAACATCAATATGACAAATCGCATAGTCATATTAAGATGCCATAGAAAGCATGATCATAATGGATTTAAGTAGGGTAACTGGTGAAAGATTTCATCATGTTCAACACCTTGAACTTGTTTGAAACATTTTGCAACCAATCTACCCATACATGTTTGTCTCCTTTCAAAGAGCCAAATGTACCCTATGGGTTTTACCCTTCAGGTGGATCCAACAAGATAATACCTTATTGGTTTACATGGAATCCATCTTGGATCTTATGGCCTCAAGCCATGCTTCAGATTTTGGTCCCTCAATAGCTTCTAGGTAGGTTGTTGACTCATCATATATGACCAACTCAACACCTTTTGAACCATAAGATGTCATAATTTTTGAATCTCAAGGCATGCTCTACTAGAACTACCAATCTTGTGTGTTAAATAAGGAACTTGAGATTCCAAAACAACTTGTAATTATCCATGTTCATGTTGTACCTCTTTAGGTTTAACAATTTCTGATTTATCTTAAACATCTCAAGTTCTACTTTTACTCCCACTGATTCCTTTAAAACTAAGTTCCTCTTCAGGAATACAACCATCCAGATCAACAAACAACTTTGTTGTTGGATTGGAATAAGAGTAGTATTTTAACAAAATAACATTTATTTGATTTATAGACTAAGCCTTTAAGAAACTATTTCCTTATATAAGCTTTCAATCCTAAGAACACTACCCATGCCCCATCTCATATGGTGTCTTTTGAACCAACTTTAGTCGGAACATTGTTTAAGTATAAAGCATTGGAAAATTAGCTAGATTTTATTGATAATTGCACCAAGACTTAACAAGGCTTGATTCCTTCTTTCTGATACACTCTCATGATACACTATCATTGTGTTTTAGGTGGAGTCTTCATGATACATTATCATGGTATCCAGAAGGTTCTTAAACTCTTGCTTTAGAATATTTCAACATAGATCACATCGAAGTATCTAAATACTTTTACCAAGTTAGCTACATACTTCATTCATGATCTCCTTGAACACTTCAAAATATTTATACTTGTATTTCATTAAATGCAATCTTCCATATCTACTAATAGCATCAGTAGATATAATGAGCTATTGGTAACTACCTTTAGCATTTATTCTAAAAGGTCTACATACATCAGTATGTACGAGTCCTAATAGAATAATTGTTCTCCCACTACATCTAGTGGATATGATTTTGTTAGATTTCCCAATAAATAAAACTTACATGTATCTATTTGTTCAATACAAAAAAGTGTCTCGATAACCATCATATCGATTCTAGAAATGAATTTCTCATATATGTGCTCTGGATGACAATGCTATAGGAATTAATTGTTTGAGTCATCAGTCATTCAGTATATGTGTCATACACATTTGTCTCTAAAACTATGCGGTATAGTTTATAAGACATACAACATTTCCATATAAGATCTTATCTTTTAAAATGAAACATCAAATATTCATAGAATTCTTGTCCATACAAAATACATGATGCTCTCATCAATGGTAGGTATATAATACCAAATCATTAATTCTGTTAATGCCCATGAATGATAGATTCCAACTTTAGTGGCAGAAACTCTTGTTCCATACATTTCTAGCTTACATCTTATTGGGTCTTGAATTAGATATCTCTATTCTTTCTTCTTCCTTTGTTCCTTAAGTGAAAAGGGCACATTCTTGATTGCAATTACCCATCTCCTTATCTTGAATGCAGAAGACTTGGACTTTAACTTAGCCTCATAACTCTTCTCGACCTTGCCTTTGCCCTTGGACTCACTTCTACTGATCACCATCATAGATTTGTCCTTCTTCATTCTTGTTTAGACATCAACATGCCAAGACATTTAGACAAGGGTTTGGCTAAGTTACTCAAGTGATAGCACTCGATAAACTTGCTATATAATTCATATAATGATTTGTAGATTCATATTCATGGCCAACTCTTGACCTAAAATAAATCCCAATATTTCCGCATGCCCAATCATATTGAGCACATGGGGCTCCAATGGATCTTCCTCTATCAGTTTGCACTCAAACAATACTTTGAAGATATTATACCTTACATGTTTTACATGATTATGAAAATGTGTTACCATCTCAAGAATGTCCAAATTTTCATGTTGTTCATGCAACTCATAGTTCATACAACATAGCATAAGGTACTGAAATGTCTATGGAATCATTGACATGCTTCCAGTAAGCATCTATTTTATCCTTAGGCACATTTGGAGTAGGTTCCTTTGGCTCTAGTCTTTTAAGGACATAGAGCTTTCTCTCACTTATGTGAACACTTCTCAAAATCCTAAACCAGATGTGGAAGTAAATTCCTTTTAGTTTGTCCTACTCAAGGACTGATCACAATTGTGTTTATTATTAGATTCTACGAAGAAATATTACAGCTTTTCAAAACATTTTTAATTTGTCTGATTTGATAAGTTAATGATATTAATTAGGCTTTTAGTTAACTATCACTCCCACTATTTTTTTCAAATTGATAACCCTCACTATTCGAAAGATTTCAGCATACAATTCTCTAGTGATCCAAGCTCCAAAACAATTCAACTATTACCTGGCCAATGCCAGCATCCATAGTCAATTATAAAGGTAGGAAACATTTGCCAATTGCATCTCATGCAACTCTTGGATAGATGATGTGCAAAAATCTTTGTCACAATCCATCTGTATGCTTCTAGGCACTTAATCCTATTAAGGTCACCTAGTTAAGCTTGACCCATAACCCAACACGATAGAATATGTACCCTGGTAGGGAAAAACCTACATTTCTACCATCACACTTCTACAAGGTGGACAACGCACCATGCTAGGGTGTTACCTATGCTTGGTCGATCAAGCTTTTCATGTGTGTTCTTTATACATCTAATACTTAATATTATACTCCGAGATTTTATATATAAATACATAGTCATTTCCAATCACCACATACTTGGTATGTATCACATACATGCTATAACCACAAATGAGAACACACAATATAAAACACACAAGCAACATTTATGGCCATACTTTTGTAATTCCTTGGAACCACAAGGAATTACTACCACCTAGGGTCCACATCATATGCAACCTATTGTTTATGAAGATTTGTGCTCGAATCAATCTAGGTTGATTGGTTCAACTCTTGAATCGATCGGTTCACCTCTTGGTCACTCAGTTGGGTTCTTGAAATGGTTGTCTGGTATTTAGGTTCAAGTAATGTCTTGAATCCTCCAGCCAGTCAGTTGGGCCACCAGGCGATGGGTTCATCCTCATGTCATCTCTCCTCCATTGTCCTCCAATCGATCGGTTCATCTCACAAACCAGTCAGTTCATCTTGTGCATAACATCTTCTCATGACGAAACATAAATTAAAACTATCCTATTTCTTATTACATGGTATAAGGGAAAACTTCAAGTTACATTCAAGGGGAAAGAGGATGAAGAGTATTAATTTATATTTGGAAAGGAGAGAGAGGATCAGTATGAAAACCAAGATATAAATAGGAATAAACAACCACAATCATGTACACACAGATCTAGGGTTATTGGACATAACCATGCTAAACATCTACCATTAAAACCAATTTCAGGGTGAATCAAATAAATTGTATATATATATATATATATATATATATATATATATATATATATTAATACACATATATATGTATCTATATATATGTAACTTTGTGGGGTTGTATGTGGTAATTAGCCAGATATGCACATTAACTAGTTTAATATTCACATCATATGCAATAAAATAAATCTGATCATATCGATTTAAACCCAGATACACCATATATTGACGTGGCTCAGATACCGCTATAGTGAAATTGGGGCAAATGATAAGACAGTAGAAAAAAAAAGGTTTAAAGCTTGATTCCCCTTAACAACAAGATTACTCAATAATAGTGTATCGACGAAAGGAAGGTAACAAGAGTTATATCTGATCCTAGAGCAAATCCAGCTACAACTCTAGTGTAGTATCGTGCTTCTTCTCCAAGCAGAAACGAGATTCTTCTTCATACAGCAACATGCTCCTTCTTCAGCAACACTCAAACAGTGAACAACCTCCTGTTCTAGCCACAACAGACAACAGTTAACAGATTTCTCCTAGAGGAAAAAGCCTCCCACCTCTAGAAAATCCCAAGTGGACCACCTGAAACTCCATGGTGTGCTACTAGAGCCAACGGGATGGAATTGTCCTTTTCGAACATCTACCTACCAGTATTGATACACTCTCCCACAATTGTCTATCCCTTGCTGTCCCTCCCTTCATCTGGTAGGACTTGCTTGGGCCCTCTATTGGTTATCACAACTATAGAGGACAACAATTTTTAGAGCAAATGTTGTGCTCAGAGAAGCCCCCATTACCCCTATATTTATAGGAGAGACTAGAGTCAGGGTTCCCAGTTTTTGCGGGACTCAAAAGGGTCAAATTCACAAATTTTCTAGAACTTGCGCATGGAGAACTATTTGTTTCACATACCTAACCGGTTGGTTCATGTGCAAACCAGTATTTTCACACAATTTCCTATTTTGAATCACATTGGTATTCAATGTATGACTAATGCACAACATGACATCATGAATCAATCCTTGATCCAATCGAATTGACCATTGAACTGGGCAGTTCATCCCATGAACCTAGCGGTTTGTCCCACAAACTAGTCAGTTGGGATCTGTGTACCGGATATGTTAACCGGTCATTTTATGCCCTGGTTCAACCATTGATCAGCCAATGTTCATTCCAATTGACCTAACACTCCAACCGACCGGTTTAGAGTTCAGTAAGTCAATTTTGAACTTCAGTTGTTTAATTGAATACCTAAACACATTTAGTAATCAATCTAAACATCATTCAGGAATATACTCCTTTAATCCAAGTGTATCCTATGCATGTGACCTTACAGGTCCAAAATTACTTTGGCAGTGAATGTCCATAACCAACTTATGACATCATAAGCAATGATTGGTATCTAGCAACACATCATTGCTATGCAAGTAATTTGTAAAGTTGGAGAACAACTTCAACCTACATTCTATGATCAGTGTTTTTATTTTTTTATAGTTCCTTTGTCTTTGATATCTAGATTAAACTTGAGGCATGGAATTTTCATCCTCTCAACGTTCAATCCATGTTCCTTGAAATAGAGAAGATTGTATGAGATGCATTGAGCTCACATATCACATATTGAATCACATGAGTATGGTCATACATTTGTCAGTCTCCCTTATCAAGAGGCCATGGACATCAATCTCCTATAGGAGGGACAAATCACATCTACATCACTCACATTCTATCCCCATGTGCCACAGTGCAACCGAGCACCAAATTTATGGCAACCCTTATTCAGGATCATGGTGGATGATGTTAAAGCACACGAACGACATGTGATGAATGTAGTGACTTTAGGCCTAAGAACCACAATCACTACTATTACTGTGAGAGCTAATTCTGACTACCATTCCATGGTCTCCATATATCAATCTCATGGTGGGTCTGTCTATTACACTGTTATCTAACATGTACCGGTGTGCTTGACTTGATATCACGTATCATGACTAATGAGACTATGTCATCAGTCAGCACACATTGTAGTCTTATGTATTACTATTGTCTATTTGCTTCCACAGTAATATTTGACTAGGGATAAACAAGAATGTATGTACTCTTTTCATACATATGATCTCATGGTTCAGGTCCTCAACCTGAAGACAAATGTCATCGAGTAATATAATTCTATAGACATCTACTATGTATGTGTCATCATAACATGAGTGAGACAAACATAATAGATGGAATTACATTTATTATTATCAAATCAAGCATCTAATGCCACACTCTAATCATTATATGATTGTCTCTTTGGGCATACGTACCAACACGACCATCAGGTCGACTTATGGCTTTTGTAGGAGAGGTTGATTATTGGAGTTGATTGAGCTTCAATGGCACCGCTTTAAGCTTGATTGGTTCCTTTAGGATTGATTGACCTAAAGGATTATTGATAGTCTTTGTGAAACAATTGGATAGGTCATGATTGACCATCCTTAACTATCAGTCTTTGGAGCTCATTTACTTTTCTTTACTACTCGAGCTTCTACATCTATCAATCTTGGAGAACAATTCATACCTATCAGATGATTTTCCCCATAACAAACTCTTCCAACAATAGTTGTTGTCTCAAAACCCAGAAAAACATGCTTTAAGGCCTAAAGACCTATGTAATTGTACCAAGTGAACATGTGTAGAATGTAAATGATAGTGAGGAAAAAATACTCATCATAAGATACTATTTATCTTCAACATAGAGAAAACAAAATCATTTGCATTTAAACCCAAAAACATGTGCTAAGGCATTTCAAACTTGGCATATTCAAGTAAGTCATAAGTAGATGATAGGCATTTACAAACATAACAGAGGCATATTAAGAACACTCTAGCTAGGATGCATACAAGTATCATCAATAGTAGTGATAAACAATTTATATCTATTAAAATTGAATTTCTCTTAGCAAGAGACTTAGTAAAAATATCCACAAGTTTGATTTTTTGTGTGTGTCCACATGGGTAATATAATGTCTTTCTTAGCAATGTGGTCAAGGAGGAAATGATGGTGGGCCTTTTTGTATTTAGCTCTACTACACAATATAGGATTGTAAGAAAGATTGATTGTACTAGTCTTATCACAAAAGATAGGATAATCATCATAATTTACATCAAAGTCTGGGAGCATTTGCTTCATCCATAGGATTTAGGCACAACAACTATCGATGGATATGTATTCAAACTTGATCTTTGAAAGAGGTATGATATTCTATTTCTTGGAGATCTAAAAAACTGAACACAATCCAATGATGAAGTGCCACTTGTTCACTTTCTATAAATTAAGCACCTAGCATAATCCACATCACTATAGGCTGTTACAGTAAGATCCCTTGACTTAAGATACCATAGGCCAAATTTGGGGTCTTGTCTAGATACCTGAAAATCCTCTTTACCTCTACAAGATGGGATGTTTTAGGGATTTATTAAAAAATAAATAACACGACATCAGTAAACATGATATTCGGTTCAGTGAAAGTAAGATAACAAACTACCAATCATACCCCTGTACAACTTCTCATCTACCTTTTATCCTTCTACGTCTTTACCAAGATTTTATATGCCATACATGTGAGTATAAATTGTCTTTGTATTCTCCATTCCAAATCATTTGAAGAGGTCATTGGTGTACTTGGTTTGGTTGATGAAGTTCCCATATTTTTGGGTGATTTTAAACCCAAAGATGAATGCAATCCCCCCATCATGATCATCTCAAATTCACTCCACATGAGGAAACTAAAATCTAGGAAAACATCAAGATTAGTACTTCCAATGATAAACTCATCAACATAATTTTGAATAACTAATAAACTATTAAAAATGTGTTTTAAAACATGCTAGAGTCAACTTTACCCATGACATAGAAATTATAAATAAAAAGGATATTTACCTTTTCATAGCAAGCTCTAGGGGCTTGTTTAAGACCACAAAGAGCCTTTCTAAGTGATAATAGCACGCTTGACATGTTGAACACTAGGAGGTTGGTACTTCCTCCTCTAGCTCTCCATTTAGAAAGATCACTTTGAAATCATTTGATATAGTAAGAAATTTATGACTAGAAAAGGCAAGTATCATATCAATAGAATCTAATCTAGAAACATGACAATAAATTTCATCAAAGTCAACAACCTCATGTTGGTTGTAACCTTGTGCAACTAACCTTTCCTTTATTTCTTACCACCTTTCCATGCTCATCAAGCTTGTTCAGGTAGACCCTTGGTGCCAATATTTTAAAATCCTTTGGTCTTGGCCCAAGGGTCCATGCTCTCAAGTTCTTCTTACACAACTAGGATCCACTCCTCATCTTCAAGAGCTTCTCTAACATTCTTTAGGTCAAGTTGTGAGATGAAGGCATTATTTACTTGTTCTTTTCTATAAAAAACTTGTGTCTTCACTCTTCCAAATGTATTTCCTATAATGATCTCTTCTATGATCTTTAGCAAAGTGGGGAGTGAGATCCTTCTTTTCTTCCCTTTGGGGGCATTACTCTTCAACCACCTCTTTACCTTTGTTTTTTATGTTTAGATATTTTATTCTAGGAATAATATCATGTAGAACATCATCATAAACAACGCTATCTAATAAATAGGGGTTAGTTTCAAAAAAACTAACATTAAATGATTATTCCTCTTTAGATAGGTCAATGTTATTGATTCTATGTGCTCTACTAGAAGTTCCATAGCCAAGAAAGAAAACATTACAAGATTTAGCACCAAACTTATCAAGAGAGAATTTGGTGTTCAAATCAAAGCATGGACATCCAAAACATGAAGGAAATCAATAGTTGTCTCTCTAGAAAACCATCTCATATGTGGTTTTCTTTAGTAAATTATGAGTCAAAATATTATTTTTCACAAAAATAAGTAGTGCTAGTGTCTCTATACCAAAACTTCTTAGATGTTTTATGCTCTAAGAGCATTCTCCTAGCCATCTCTTTCAAGGATCTATTTTTCCTCTCTACAAACACATTTTCTTGAGGTGTATGAGGGAATAAAAGTTGTGCACTTAATATGATTCATCACAAAAAATATTCAAACAAATAATTTTTAAATTCTCCCCCATGGTCACTGTGGATAGAAACTGTTAAGAAAGAAGCTTCATTTTCAACCCATTTGCAAAAGTATGATAAAACATCAAGTGTATCACTCTTAGCAACCTAAAATATTGTCCAAACAAAGTGAGAAAAATGATCAACAATAACCAAGCAATACTTGTGACCACAAAGTGTTTGGGTGCGCATTGGTTCAAATAGATGAATATGATGAAGTTGAAGAGCTCTTTTAGTACTAAGGACTCATAAGGAATTGAAGGAAGATTTGGTTTTCTTCCCTTGAGTACAAGTTTGACATTCCTCATCTTTTTTAAACCCCAACCTAGGAAGCCCTTTGACGAAATCTTTTTTACTTAACTCATTGATTGATGATATTTACATGACCAAGCCTATAATGCCATAATGATATATCATTTTTATCAACTAGAAGGCACTTACCAACAATAGGATTAAGAGATTGAAGAATAATAAAATATAGATTTACAGTTCTAGATCCCCCATATATGACAATATGAGTGTAGGAAACTACAAGAAAGCATAAAAGTAGGAAAAACAACAAGATAACTGTCATGACATGATTGGTTAACACTTGCTAAATTGTGATGTAGTTCATCCACAAAAAGAGATTTCTTGATGCATGGAGAATTACCTTCATCACCCTCACATACTACCTTACCCTTATTGTTGTTACTAAAGGATATGATCCACCTTTACTCCTTGTAAAAATGTTTAAGTGTATCTTTTCTCTAGTCATATGCTTGGAGCAACCACTATCAACTATCCACTCTTCATTAGCCTACAAGGAAAATTCTAATACCAAATTTAAGCTTGGGGATTCAAGGTTATCTTGGGGACCTAAGTCATCTCAGTGTTGGTTCTCTTCTTATAAAGATAAAATGAATAAAACTTATCATCACTCTTCCAATGAGAATAGACCATATTGGCATTTGAGTTGGAATATTCTCCATGGAATATTGGAGGTCCCTTACCATTTTCTTTTTATTTCTCTTTTGGCCACCCTCATATCCTAAGCCTCTTCTACCCACTTGTGATCTAGAAATTCATTTTGGGACTTCTTCCCTTGAGGAACTTTTGCTATGAAGCTCTAAGAATATGTTATCCTCACTAAGAATAACAACTGTAGAAGATAAATTGTGTAATATCATCTTAGACATGCAACTGGCCTTGACACAGAGGGCATTATTCAAATAAGAATCCTTTTTAAAGAACCTAGTGACTTCATTTGTAGGAAAGATATGTCAAGATTAAATATCATCGACTTTAGTAAGAAATCTAGCATGTTTAGTTGTAAGCAAAGTGAATCCATTAAGATGATTTTGATTTTCATATGTAAGCACATTTACTTGCTTAAAATAAGCATCATTTTTAGTTTCAACACCATTATATTGAATTTCAAGATCAAGGTTAAGATCTTTCAAAGTGTCTATGCTACCCTTTACAACATTTTCATTTTGTTCAATAGGTTTTATTATAGCATACAAGTCATCAATGATTTTACCTAGTATTTTCTTCTTAGACTTGAAGTTAGAATAAGAAGTACATGAAGCATGGATAATTTAAATAAGAGAATACTAGAGAAGATTCATGGAGATTTACGTCATTTACCTCGACCATTTCCTCACTAGTTCATGCCATGAGTGTCATGTGGTATTGTATTTTTTGAGCTTGAATCACTTGAGGAATAAGAATCCCATGTGGTTTGTTTCATTTTTCTTCCTATCCATATTGTATATTTTTGTTTCTTCCTTTCTTATGGTGGTCATATTTATTCCTATGGCTGCTCTTGTGGTGATGCTTTGTTTTTGTTGGACATTCATTATTGTAATGTCCCTTTTGACCTGGAAAATTCTAGGATTTGAGGCCTAAAATAAAATAATCATAAAAGGAATGATTGAACTTCTCATATGACCATTGTGTGCCTCCTTTTCAAGGAGCTCATTGTTATATAATCTATGGTTAAGTTGATCGAACCAGAGTAGAACTACGATGGTGACCTATCTATAAGGTGATCCTGAGCTATGTGTGAGTGAGGGTAAAACACATAGTTGAGGCCAATGGTGGTCTATGGTTCAATTTCCATTCCTTAAACCCTACTAGATCCTTAGGTAGTGGGCTCAAGCATTACAAATGGTATCAGAGTCAATCCCCTCCAGTATGTGGGCTCACATGGGCATGTGGCATGCCAATCTTGGGTCATGCATACCATGCATGTTGGAAATGGCTATCTGTGGTGATGGATCCACCCTCGTGTTGATAGCTACGATTGGGGTTGGGTGTACAAGGGCCATTATGGGTCTACATTGAAATGCGGAAAAGTTATGAGGCCAAATAGTTGAGCCTTTCCAAGGAAAACAAGATTCTAAGTGGAGAAGGTTATAACATCTCAATATTTGAGGCCTTGGATGAAATAATAAGCATGCTCAACCCAGACTATACTAGGATGTGTGGCCTATTGGGAAATTGATCCTAGGTTATGCAGGAGTGAGGACAAAGCATGTAATCAAGGAAAATGGCAGTCTATGGGGTCAGTCTTCATTTATTAAACCCTACTAGAGCCTTGTGTAGTAGACACATGAGTTATATGACCACATTCATAGAACCTAGGTGTATATGAGGATGATTTACCCTTAAATTATTTGTCTTTGGAGTAGTAGGCTTCAACGTCACTTGGGGACCCATCTTCAGTGGAGGACGGAGAAGGTTGGTTCATGACTTGAGCTTGCACAAGCTCCTATTCTTGAGATTTAAATGCAACCCCTTTCTTCATCCTAGTGTCCTTCTCTTCTTCTTTTTCCTCTTCTTATTGTTAGTTGAGTCTAATTATATAGGCTTAAATATTGCTTATAAGTTATTAAATAGGAACATAGGAAAGGAATTTAGTTTATTCTATAGTTGTCATCTTCTTGTCCCATTAACGATGAAGAGAGTGGAGGATCTTAGAGTTCACCTTAGAATTGTCCATGGTATGTCCTGAGGAAGCAAGACCAGTCACGAGAATGTTGAGCCTTGCTGAATGTTGAGCCTTGCATACATTTCAGGCACATTCTCTTTCTCTCCCATTTTAAAGCCTTCAAAGAGTTGAGTGAGCATTTAGACTTTGCTTCCTTGAATTTATTTGTCCCCTCACAAGTGATTCATATATTATCCCATATTTCATGAGCTTTTCCCCAAGAGGAGATGCAGTTGAACTCAGTTGGTGTAAGCATGAAGTAGAGGATGCTAATTTCTCTAGCATTAAATTGTGCCTTCTTCTGGCTTGCCTCAATCCAAGTAATCATCTCACCTTATGGATGTGTGTAGGGAATACATACACTTTAAACATGTCAAATCTCATCCCTTATATGTAAAATTGCATCTGTCTCTTCTGATAGAGGAAGTTGGTGCCATCAAAGTTTGGAGGATGCATGAGAAACCAACCTCAATGTAGAGTGAATGAAGCATGTTTTTGCCAATATTATATTAATAATGGGATTAATGTGTTAGAGAGGACCTTACTCTGATACCATTTGTTTGATCTATGGACTCTAGAGGGGGTGAATAGACCAAAAAGATACGCACAATATTTTTGGATCAAAGGGCTCTAAAGGGGGGGGGTGAATAGAGCTAATAACACTTGCACAAAATTCATTAGACCTTCAAATTACTTCAATCAGGCACAATTGCAAATAGTGAATTTGATGGTAATCTAAACATGTATAGCAAGGATGAGAGAGATTGAAATAAGAATTTGAACAAGTTATTTAGAGTGCTTCCACTCTCCAAACTAGGAGAGTCAATCCACTACTTAGAGAGGTCAAACCCTAGGATCTTGCAACCTATGTATAATTATACTCCCTGGGGCCCACTGCCCAAGGCTCTAGTAGAGTTTTAGGAATGATGATTGTCCCCACAGACCACCACTAGCCTTAACTGCACACTTTGTCCTCACTCACACGCAAGTCAGGATAAACTTCCCGACTGGTCACCCATCCTAGTACTACTCCAAGCTGAGCACGCTTAACTATGGAATTCTTTAGGAATGGGCTCCCTGAAAAGGAGGTGCACCTTAGCAATATGGGTAGTCCAATCATTCCTTATAAGATCTTTTTATCTGAGGCCTCAAATCCTGGGATGTTACAATCTCCCCCCCTTAGGCTCTTGACGTCCTCGTTAAGGCTCAACTATAAGGCTTCATAATCTCTTCCCCATTTCAGTGCAGACCCACAATGGCACATGGACACCCAGCTCCCGATCACGAAATACCAACGCAAGGGTGGCTACGTCAACCATGGACAACCCTTTCCTACATGCCTGGACCGCACGGCTCAAGACTGGCATGCCATGCCCATGTGGGCCCCACCTACTCAAGGGGAATTGGCTCTAATACCATTTGTAACGCCTGGGGCCCACTGCCCAAGGCTCTAGTAGAGTTTTAGGAATGATAATTGTCCCCACAGACCTCCACTAGCCTTAACTACACGCTTTGTCCTCACTCACGTGCAAGTCAGGATAAACTTCCCGACTGGTCACCCATCCTAGTACTACTCCAAGCTGAGCACGCTTAACTATAGAGTTCTTTAGGAATGAGCTCCCTAAAAAGGAGGTACACCTTAGTGATATGGGTAGTCCAATCATTCCTTATAAGATCTTTTTATCTGAGGCCTCAAATCCTGGGATGTTACACCTAAAAGATATGCACACTATTTTTGGATCAAAGGGCTCTAAAGGGGGGTGAATAGAGCTAATAACAGTTGCACAAATTCATTAGACCTTCAAATTACTTCAACCAGGCACAATTGCAAATAGTGAATTTGATGGTAATCTAAACATGTATAGCAAGGATGAGAGAGATTGAAATAAGAATTTGAACAAGTTGTTTAGAGTGCTTCCACTCTCCAAACTAAGAGAGTCAATCCACTACTTAGAGAGATCAAGCCCTAGGATCTTGCAACCTATGTATAATTATACTCCATTATAAGACATACAATTTGACCTTCCTTTTTTGAGATAAGGATACCCATCTTCCCTTTGAGGCCAAGGGTTCCAAAAACCTTATAACCAAGGTCTTACCTATCTGGAGCTAGATTCTTGTACCTCACCAAGGTCTTACCCACTCTTGCAAGAAATTGGACACCTTATCCAAGGAGATCTTCTCTTTGCAATGAGTCTTCCTCCTTGAAGGATTTACCCACTATACTTCTAGATCTTCAGCCTTGTCCTCCTCCTTCACTTAGAGAATAATTGTGCACCTTCTTATACATCTTGAAGAAGCTTTCACTTTCTCCTTCACTTGGAGAAGCTTTCACCAACTTGATATTGAAGAAAGGGGTTAGGGAAGGAGAAGCTTTGATAGCTTTACAAGTATACAATGAAGTAGCTCTCTCACACAGGTCCTATATCACTCATATGGACTCAAGTGGTCTGGATGCACTCAAATATAGCAAGGAGCTTGAATAGCATGAAGGAGCAACCTTATAATGAACTCCAAGAGAACCTATTTATAGTTGGGGGTGTCCACTAGAGGATAGGAACACTTAAGAATATATTCTAGCCATTTGAGGTGTTGTAAAGGATATAATTTTGAGTTTTGCAACACTCCAACTGGTTAAGTTTTCATAAAGGTAACTCGACCGATTGAACTATACGACAAAGCCAATTTGAAGCATCGGTCGAGTTTGTTCTATGTGAAACTTGACTAATCGCTTGAAATTAGTTTTGCTCAGTGCAAGGATCAGTTGAGTTTTGTGTATAGGCAACTCGACCAAACCTTGGTATTCTCAAAATCCATCAAGGGATCGGTCGAGTTTGCAACTCGACCGATTAACAACCAGTAATGAATTTTAGAAAATGCCTTTTGATTGATCAAACATTTGAATTAAGGATTCCTAACTTTTTCTCATCTTAGTTACAAGTCATATCATCAATACAAAGGGTTACAAAAGTTGTATAAGGTGATTTGAAGTGTTTTCCACAAAAGTGCATTTACATTGCTTTTGACTTGAACTAGAACATTCTAGGGCTTGATAAATTTGATCCTTTTCATGTACCTAATACCTGAAATCAATCTCAAACAAACATATTAGATACATATGAATGGAATGGTTGAGTCATTATCAAAATATGGACATGTGTGTAACACTTAGGTCAACATTCTCTCCCTTTTTGACAATGACAGACCATTCCTCAACATATTGAAAAGTATATGAAAGTTAAACATTTACCTAGTGAATTGCAAGGGGATGCATTATTGAACAATGTTAATTTCTCCCCCTCAATTCATGCTTACCAATGCATGCATGGTTAGTTTTTTCACAAAATAGCACATCTATATACTATATGGTCCTCTAGCAAGTCACATGATATGTTGGCAATGGACAAGAAAAGGATCATATAAGCAATAAGAAAATATGGCCGAGGTCATTTATCCCCCCTTTTCATATCAAAAAGGCAGGGGTAGAAGAGCTTAAAGAACTAGTCTTCTCCATAGGTACAATCTAAACAAGCAACCACATATAGCACACTCCAAATAGAGACAAAATAGAGAGAAATAAGCAATCTAATGTCATAATCAAAATATGGGATAACATACCATGAACTCGTAATATATAGGAAATAAAAGAGTTAAGGAATTAAAGCTTTCGTTGTGCTCTCATGAAAAAGGAAAGTTTTGAATGATTTATAAATAAGAAGAATTTATAGTTCTCTTTCACTCCTCTCCACCTCAATAAGGTATAAGGGAGGAGAGACGGAGGGAAAATGCACCAAGACCATTCCTAAAGTCCATTCCTCTTAATTCGTTGCCCTTGCCCACATAGCTCAACCAAATGCAATAATGTGTTCTCTGACCTTCCCTCCCATCCTTTCCTTAGGTTTCAAACATAGTATCAACTTATTGTTCAACACTATACAACTAAAAATCCATGAGAAATGAAGAGATCATAAAATAGTATGCCTCAGATACACAGTGCCCAGATGTCTAATACATGACAGTCTACAAAAAGAGATATATATGAGCATTCTAAAGACTACATAACTAAACATCTATGACATCTAATATATCAACTATGTCCTCATCTTCCTCATCCTCAAGCTGATATTCCTCATCGTCATCAGATGGCGCAGTAGAGGCAGCATCGGTAGCCTCATCATCATCACCATAAGAACCAACAAAACCATCATTAGAACCATCATCATCCTAGACATCCTCAACATCATGGTATAGCATCTCCTCATCAGTAAGAGGTCCAAAAGCATGACCAGGTCATCGAGCACTCTGCTTAGCCCATGACATGCCACATGCATGTAATACATTTTCTTGTGGAAAGGTAGGAGGATCAACTCCATCATAACCAACAAACAGAGTGGTAGCAGGGTCAGTAGGCAGAGCCAGCATGGGGAAAAGCATTGGGGGTAGGGGTAGATCCACCATCAGCAGTAGGGCTGGCAAAAGAAGAAGCATGAGGTGGGGGTAAGGGTAGAACTGAGTGTATGTATAAGAGGCATAGTCAATGTCGGGGTATGCCTGGTAGGTAGGGTAGGGATGGCTACAAAATAGGTTCATGTGAGACATGATCTGGATGACGTCCTGATGAAGATGGTCCTGGACCCTAAGGTTGTATTACTATTGATGAATCATGTATCCCATGAGGGCTTCATTGGATATAGAAAAAGAGGTGCGGTCAAGTTGGGGCAGTGGTGGTGGAGGTGCATGGGTGGAGGTGGAAGCTCCAGGAGTTGTATGGGAGGTAGGAAGAAAAGTCTTCTTTATAGTAGTCTCACTGATGGATACTCATTTCCAACTAGATTTATAGTGGAGATCATGGAAAAGAGACTTCTGAGTCATGAAGACAAAGAGACCACAGATCAAGGCAGGATAAGGGGGATGGGTTCCAGAGGTGTTCTTCCTGGAATCAAAGCAGGTCATATGATGAAGAATGTAGAGAAACCACTTGAGTTTGATATCTTACAAAAGGTAGTGCATTATTACAATGTTTTCTGCAATCTCCCTTTGATTTTTCTTTGGATAGATATTGTAGTTACCACCAATGCAATAAGACTCTTTTTGATATCAAGGGAAGTGGATGGCAGGGTTGACTTATTCCTATAGGGGACATTGGGCTTCTGTAAAAACTTATGAATGTCAAGAAGTGTAAGATCATAGCTTTTGTAGAATGCCTCAGGGACAAGCATGTCATGAAACATAGGGTAGTCAGACCTCCATGAGTTGGTAACCTCAATACCATTGAAATAGATATTCAGAGAATCTTCAGACATGATAATTTGGTATTGACTATCATAGAAGTCAAAACCACTTGGGTATTGAGTGGTGACATGATTGTGGTGTAGTTCCATTGGATATTAGCATAAAACTCATGGACCGCCTTAGTTCTAGTGATAGAATTTGAGAAGCACCGACATTCTACACACAATGTGCTAAGGTTATGGGTCTAAAACACCTCATCAACCTCCTTGATAACATCACTCATTGAGAAACAAGGTTCATATAAAGCTCAAAACGGGAAAGGATTCCTAGGAAGGAATTTCTTATAGTGATTCAAAGCTTGAGAGGATATGAAGGAGGTGCCATTAAATGATATAAGGCGAGGAGAAGAGGAAGAAGATGGAGCTTCAGCTGGGGCGGATCCTTTCCTACAGTTTGAAACCATCTTAGGGCGGATGAAGATGTAGAGATCACCAAAGGAGAAAGAAACCACCACGAGAAGGTCTCCTAGCCACCTAGGTTGAGGTAGGAACAGGCAAGGAAGGCAAAACAAAGGCTAGGAAGGGAAGGTCGAGCCTCGAGTTTAAGGACTAAGGCACTGGAGATCGGGATCAGTCGATTTTTCTCTAGTTGATAGGGAGAAAATTCAGCTAATGCCATTTTTAGTTTAGTCCAATTGCATGATCGGTCGAGTTCTATGGGACGGAAACTCAATTGAACAGACAATTCAGCTAAGTCCTAGGATGGCGATAGGTCGAGTTGTATCAGGACAAACTCGACTGAATGGTCAACCGGTCCAAACCTTATAAAATTTAGTTCCAAGATCTAGGGTGCAATATAAATTTATTTTTGTATACTACCATGTATTTCAGACATATTACGGCACATTTCACTCATCATAGGGCACTATTTTGTGATAAAAGATTCTTTTGTGAAAAGTACCAAAAATAAGAGAAACAAGGCATGAAAACATGCCAATTATAGCACTTGCAGTCAAGAGATGATCAATTTTAAGAAAGAAGCATATAGATATGATAACATCTAGCTAGATTGCATGTTGATATCATCCAGAGCAGTTATAAGCAGTTTTGATATAATGAAAGTAAATTTCTCTCTAGCTAGAGGTTTACTAAAAATGTTTGCAAGTTGATTCTCTATGATAAAGTGAACTTTTGGAATCCTTAAATATCCAATTACATAAGTGAATTAAGGCATGTTGAGTTATCTTTATAGTTATAAGTGCTTTGGTAAGGTTTGTATGGTGATTATGTTGATATCGTGTTTCATATACCTAGATATGTGCCACTTTGAAGGGATTGATTGAATGATCTTTTGGCGGTGTGTTGGCACCAAACTTTGGTTTAACATAACATGTGTGGTCAGGAAGCGACGCCCCAAATTAGGTGGCTTCGGAATTCTCCTAATAGGAGTTATGTAGGCTTGAATATGGTAAAGTTATGTACGTATTTGGTGATTGATGAACAAAGTTTTACCATCATAGACCAATTTATTAATCAAACTAGTATCATAGACATGTATTGGATGGTCTACGCTTTGGTTTGAGGAGTGCCACGGTCTGGCCTTGTTAGTACTCTGATCCACACCCTTGGATGGGAATGATCATACGGAAGAAAGATGGTTTGCCTCCTCAAAACTGTTCTGAGATCATGGAGCAGGGAAAAAGAGCACGTTCATCACATCCACGATCACTGAACGTATGATTAAAGGGAGTTCAGATTTGCTGTTCCTCTTTCTACTAGGAGTAGGCTGCTCCTTCCACTATCAATTTACACGTGTCTCTGCCCATCGATTTATAGGGTCCGGATTTTGTTGACAGTATAGATGGTGCAATCTAACACAAGGTGTAGCATGCTCCTTGTTAAACAAGGAATAGCAAATCCTGAGGGGATTAAAGGAGCAAGAGGCTGGGGCAGTTACTTTCGGTAGTGCTCGAGTAGGGAGTTTAGATAGGTGCCGAGACATATGGTAATGAAGACAAAGATCCAATAGTGTGCGGGGAGTGTTGGAGAGCCTCCGGTTCATCCTGGGATAGAGCATCACAATGAGTAGAACAGCGTCGGGTCCTTGCTCACGACGGCGTCCAGGCAGGAGGAGCGTCCCTAGCTGCAGCGGCGGTGGTCGTTTCCAGGAGATCCAAACAATTAGCAAGCAACCGCAGAGCCTGAGAAGAGCCGGCGGCGGCGCATGCTGGGGTGGAGAACCAGAAGATGGTGCCGGCGAGCCAACCTAGATGGAGATCTAGGATTGCGATGTCGATGTTGTGTAGCCGTTGCAGACGGCTTGGAGAAGTCGAGACTGAAGGGAACAACGTCAATTTCTCATTGGAACAGTCCCACCGTGGCGGCAGGAGCCAACACCGTTGCCACCGAGATCGCCAGGGGAAGGATCTTACATCAAGGAACCACCGTGGCAGAGTAGCACCAAGAAGGGCTTCTCCCGACCCCTTCTGCTCCATCACGACACCACTAGCGGCACCGTGTTTTCGGAGAAGCAGATCCAGAAGCAGCATCCGTCATCCTGAGCAAACGTCGGCAGGCTCGTCGAAGAAGAGCCCCGGAGTCTCGAGCGGCGACCCAGCAAGCCGGCGAGCTCCATGGGCACTGATTGGTGTGGGGTTTCGTGAGGTAGAGCAGGCGCAACGCCTAAGGAAGAGCGACGACCTAGCGGAGAAGGAGATCCCAGCGGTGAGCTTGAAGCACCAGCAGCGTAGTAGGTGGTCCTCTGTATCTCCTGGGCACGGTAGGTCGTAACTAGGTGGAGGAGATGGGATCGACCACTCACCGGGGCTGGGGCCTCACGGTGGTGCCCAGGAGGTCCGCGAACGCACGTAGCGTCGGGCGGAGAACAACGAGTCGGCGTGCGTGAGAACGTGAGGAAGAGGGCAGCTCCAAACCGGGTCCAACCCTAGACAAAAACGTCCGATTCAACCGGCGGATACCCAGGCTGACCAACCTGAACCGGCCGGCCAGACCTCAATAAGGCAAAGGCAGAGGAGCAGCGCCCCTGGCAGTACATGTGACGGCATCCCATAGGCCCACGAAGGTATTCATCTTTAATAAATCTCATATCTTGTATAATTCACATAAATTAGTCTATTTGTCCAAAAATTACAAAACAATACCAAATTCTTAGAAAAATGTGTAGAATAACATGGAACCACCATATCAGTCTTTTGATACACTAATATAAGGGTTATCATGTAATTTTTGTAATACTTGTTTAATGGATAATAAATATCAAATGAAGACCTAAAATTATGAGAATGCATCAGTAACTCTAAAATATGATATATAATCCACATGGTGTCAAATATGGTGATGGTTCAATATGAAATCATGTGATTTGTTTAATATGGTTAATCAGGGCTAATAACCCTATATAATGTGTAATAATTATATATATGTTCAAGAAATTCTGGAAATTACAGAGTAATCTTATATCGGAACCTGAAAACCATAGTAAAATTATGAGGTCATAGTTATGTAAATAAATCATGTTACATGTTAAATGATCCTAAAATGAGGAGAAAACACTAATTGGATTAATGAATATAACCTAGGGTTAATATGTGCAAAATATGCTATAGAAGCTAATGCTCAGATGATAAACTGTAATCTAGAAACGACATCAGTAAGATAATTCTAAGACAAGAATGCAAGTAATTATGTACATATCCTAATGAACTAAGCTAAACCCTAATGAACACAATTAGGATTAAGATGAGATGTAAGATGATGAGAATCTGATGATAGTACATGGTCTTATTTTAATCAGGCTTGACTAAGGATATAGTTGATATCAGGGATATGTGATTAGGTTTATCTTGATCAAGGTACGTCATTAACTCTTACTTGGCTTATTATACAATATGCTTGTGTTATATGTGTAGTAAAATACTTAGCATATGATATTAGATGAACTGATTATTCTTGCATGATATGTTTCTTGATTTTCCATACTTATGGTTATGAACACATGAAAGATAATATATTTGTTCCATTATATCCAAGCACTGCAACTCTTTGGTAGTCAAGTGCTGGAAAATAAAGTACTTCAACTCTTTGGTAGTCATGTACTTGAAAGTGATCCAACTCTTTGTTAGTCTGATCACATAATGAAATGATCCAACTCTTTGGTAGGCGATCATAAGGCCTTAAGTGCATTCAACCTTCGGCAGTCAATGCATGGATGATCTAATGGAAAATATGCTTAAAATATGTGTTCTCTTTTGTTAATAAATATCTTTGTGCAAGTATATGCTTTTTATTATATTTCTTTATACCTGTCAAGTATTAGTTTTATTTTATTACCAAGATATGATGAGAGGTATATAAAAGACACGTAGGCGTACTCAGTACAATATTCTTGAATATTGTGCAGATGTGTACCACATGTAATCTTTTATTTTAGGTATGTGGACATGTGATCATATCAGGACCTGGATAGTTGTGAGTTGTGTGGCGAGCTAATGTATAGGTGGATATGTTGTCTTAAGATCCTGTAGTTTAGTGGTAGTACATGTATATGTAGAAGTTTGTTGTTCAATATGTAATATCAAATGTTGTAATAATACATTATGTAATTATATGTTGAATGGTAAACTTGTGTTGTATGGTTTAATTATTGTTCATGTGCATGTGCTACTGATTGTTTCCTTTTGACTTCCTCTAATTTTCTTCTTTTTAGCCTAGTGTGGGGTATTTAAATTGGGATTCTCGCTGAGGTGAGGTTTCAATTTGGACGTCACACATTAGATTAAGTTTTAGAAAATTCAGGGACATCACATTCTCCGTGTCCACATGTGTGATATAAATATCCTTCTTGACAATGTGATCACGAAGAAAGTGATGACGAACCTTTATATATTTAGCTCTACTATGCAATATAGGATTGTATGACAGATTAATTGCACTAGTATTATCACAATAGATAGGAGAAGCATCAAAATGAATGTTAAAGTCTTGGAGCATTCACTTCATCCATAGGACTTGGGCACAACAACTCCTAGCTGCAATGTATTCATTCTTAGTAGTTGAAAGAGTCACAGTACTTTGTTTCTTAGAGAACCATGAAACTAGGCATGGTCCTAGGAAGAAAAAAGTGCAACTTGTGATCTTTCTATCAATCAAACAACCTACATAATCAACATCACTATAGGTAGTAAGAGTAAAGTCCCTTGACTTGTGATACCATAGTCTAAAATTTTGAGGTTTGGCTAGATACCTCAAAATCTTCTTAACCGTTATGAGATGTGATTTTCTTAGACATAATTGAAAGAGAGCACACAAGCCAAAACTAAACATTATATTAGGTCTAGAGCCAGTCAAATAAAGTAAGATTCCAATCATACCTCTATAGAGATTCTCATCTACCGTTTCTCCTTGCTCATCTCTATCAAGCTTGGTGGAGATTGACATGGGGCATCCATTGGCTTGGTGTTCTCCATCCCAAAGTGCTTAAGTAGTTCATTGGTGTACTTGCCTTGGTTGATGAAGTTCCCATCTTTCATTTGTTTCATTTGAAAGACAAGGAAGAAAGTAAGCTCCCCCATCATGCTCATTTTAAACTCACTCTACATAAGAGAACTAAACTCCTTGGAAAGATCAAGATCAGTCTCGCCAAAGATAATATCATCAGCATAAATTTAAATAATCAAGAAACTACTAGAAGTGTGTTTCAGAAACAAGGTAGAATCAACTTTGCCCATGATATAGCCATGGTCTAGTAAAACGTTCTTTAATTTCTCATACCAAGATATAGGGGATTTTTTGAGTCCATAGAGAGCTTTTTGTAACAAATAAACATGGTTAGGCAATTTATCATGTTCAAATCTTAGAGGTTAAGCAACAAGTACTTCCTCCTCAATTTTACCATTCAAAAATGCACTTTTAACATCTATTTGATAAAGCAGAACATTATTATACCTAGCAAAAGCAAGTAACATTCTAATTGACTCAAGTCTAGCTATAGGCACATATGTTTCATTGAAATCAATACCTTCCTATTGATTTTAGTCTTGAGCAACTAACATTGCTTTATTCCTTACCACTTTATCGCTTTCATCAAGCTTGTTGTGGTAGACCCACTTGGTGCCAATGATCTTTCTATCACTTGGTCTTGGCATAAGAGTCCATAGTTTATTCTTCTTGAACTGTGCCAACTCTTCTTGCATGGCTAAAATCCATTCATCATCTTGGAGAGCTTCTTTGACATCTTTTGGCTCAAGTTGAGCGATAAAGGTATTGTCAGCTTGTTCTTTGTTGAATGCAACCCATGTCCTTACCCTTTTAAAAGGATTATCAATGATGAGCTATTTATGATGATGTTTTGCAAAGAGGGGAGTTGGATCCTTCTTTTTGTCTTTCTCATCTTCATCAACTAACACCTCTTTTCCTTTATCAATAATGGTGGGCTCTTTCAAGTGAGGGATCACCTCATCTAAAACATCATCATTAACAATATTCTTGGAAATAGAGGGGTTAGTCTCAACAAATATAACATTGATATATTCTTCTACTTTAGACAAATCAATGTTAAATACTCTATAAGACTTGCTAGTAGTGCTATAGCCAAGAAAGAAAGCCTTGTAGGACTTCTGATCAAACTTGTCGAGAGAATCCTTGGTGTTCAAAACAAAACAAGGACAACCAAAAATATGAAAGAAATCAGTGGAAGGCTACCTACCATGCCATAGCTTATAGGGGGTTTTCTTTAAAGATGGGTGAGTGAAAACCCGATTTTGCACAAAACATGAAGTACTAACAGCTTCGGCCAAAAACTTCTTTGGAGTATCGTACTCTAGAAGCATAGCCCTAGCCATTTCCTGTAGTGAACTATTGTTTCTCTCTACAACCCCATTTTGTTGAGGTGTTCAAGGTGAAGGAAAGTTATATGCATACCTAGATTCCTCATAAAACCATTTAGACAAGTCATTTTCAAACTCTCCCCCATGATAACTGTCAATAGAGATGATTTGACAAGAAGCTTTGTTTTCAATTCATTTGCAAAAAGTCAATAAAACATCAAGAGTATAGCTTTTTGAAACAAGAAAGACAGTTCAAGTATATCGAGAAAAATCATTGACAATCACAAGAGAATACTTGCTATCACAAAACGATTGCATATGCATTGGTCCAAATAGATCAATGTGAAGAATCTCAAGAGCTCTTTTGGTACTAAGGACTCCTTTGGATTTGAAGGAGACTTGGTTTGCTTTCCTTGGGTTCAAGGTAGGCATTCCTCATCCTATTCAAGATCTAGCTCAGGAAGTCCCTTTACCAAATCCTTTTTGCTCAACTTTTTCAACTGATGCATATTTACACGACCAAGCTTACGGTGCCACAAAGAAATATCATTCCAAATGGAAACAAGACATCTACCAACAATAAGATTAATAGAGTCAAGAACAATAACATAGAGATTACCATTTTTAGTTCTCTTATATATAAGATTGTTGGAGAGGGAATCTAAAAGCAAGCATTCAAGTGAGGTAAAAAGAATAAGACAGCCATTATCACACAATTCACTAAAACTAATTAAATTTTTATGTAGGCCATCCATAAGAAGAACATTCTTGATGCATAGTGAATGACCTACATCACCCTCACCTATCACTTTACCTTTGTTGATGTCACCAAATGTCACTTATCCTTCTTTTTATCATTGTGAATTGGTTGAAGTGGCTGATTTCACCTATTATAAGCTTTCAACAACCACTATCAACAATCCATTTTCCTTTTACCTACACGAAAGGAAGATGTTGATGCCTTATTCAAACATTGGGATCATGTGTTAGCTTGGGGACCCATTTCATTTTTGGGTTGTCCCCCTTCTCTCTATAAGGACAATAAGTAGAGTATTGGTCATCACTCTTATAATTCACAAAAATGATAGGGTTTTTAGAGCCAGATGACTATTCATGGAAGATAGGAGGTCCCTTACTCTTTTTCTTACCCTTGTCATTGCTCTTGCTCTTTGGTGCTCACCCTACATATTCCAAACCACTTTTATCACTATGTTTGGTAGATTGATCTATAACTTCATTAAGGGACTTTTTCCCTTTGAGATATTTCTGCAAGGAAGCTCTTAGTTTGTGAGTATCATCACTAAGAGTAATGACAGTAGAAAATAATCTAGCAAGATCATCTTGTGCATGAAATAAGTTGACCTCCAAATAGAGGGCTTTAGTAAGATAAAAATATTTTCCTAAAGTAAGACTAGCAACTTCGTGACTAGGCAGTAAAAGTCTAGAAGAAAGATCATTAACTTGAATAAGAAATCTAGCATTTCAGTTCTAAGAGAATAACAAGCTCATCAAGATAAATTCTATTTTGATCCTTAGTATCATCACAAGCAAGCTTAAGATCATCATTTTTAGTTTTAAGTACAAGCTCATATAGTCTTGGTTTTCTTCCTTAAGACTATTGATGTTCTTAAGGTAGATGTCATAATCTACTTCAACTCCACTATATTGGAGCTCAAGATCAAGAAACCTCCCTTGCAAGGAATCAATGCTATCAAGATGCAACTTCTCATTTTGATCAAAATATCAATTTGAGCATACAAATCATCTATGATCTTCCCTAACCTCTTCTTTTTAGACTTGCATTTGGAATAAGAAGAGTGGGTAGCATTAATCACATCAATAAGGGTTTCCTTAGATAACTCAAGCAAGCTTACTTCACTTATCTCATCAGTGTCTTCACTTGTAGAGGCCATGAATGCAAGATGGAATTATCCTTCATTGGATCTTGAGTCACTTGAGGAAGACTCTTCCCATGCAACATTGAGTGCATCTTTTCTCCTCTTGTACTTCTTATCCTTCCTCTTGTACTTGCCTTCCTTTTTATATTCATACTTCTTCTTGTAACTACTTTTGTGGTAGGCCTTCTTTGTCTTGGGGCAATCATTTTTGTAGTGCCCCTTTTGACCACATTCATAACATCTAAGAGTAGAGTATGAGGAATACTTTCCCTTATAGTGCTTTCCCTTTGAGTAGTTTGCTTCATGATCATTAGGGCCATCATCTTCACTTGAGGAGGGAGGAGAGGACCAGAAAGAACGTTGTTGTTGGAGAATCATTGCCTTCACTTGAGATTTAAAGGCCTTTTCTTTGATCTTCTTTGTTTCTTTCTCTTCTTGCTTGTCATTTTCTTCTTTCTTGCCAAGTCTCGTCTCATGAGCTTGAAGGTTGCCAATGAGCTCCTTAGTGGCTAAGTCACCAAGGCTTCTAACTTCTTCAATGAAAGTCACATTGGGTTCCCATCTCTTGGGAATAAACCTTAGGATCTTGGAGTTGATAGTCCCTCTATCCAAGATGTGGCCCAAGGCGGCAAGCCCATTGATGATGGTGTTGAGCCTTGTGTACATCTCGACCACTCTTTCCTTCTTGCCCATTTTGAAGTTTTCAAGAAGTTCGTTGAGCATGTATATCTTTGACTTTTTTAGTTGTTGTGTGCCTTCATAGGTAATGCACAACTTGTTCCAAATCTCATGGGTTGTGTCCCAAGATGAGATCTAATTGAAGTTGGAGAGAATGAGGGCATCATAGATGATGCTTATTGTCTTGGCATTTGGCTATGCCTTCTTGAGTGTAGCTTCATCCTAAGTTGATACATCACCTATCGACTCCTTGTATGAAAGAATTATCACCTTCCACATGTGTAGTTAATCCCTTGAAGGTAGAAGAATTGCATACTTTGTTTCCAATAGAGGAAATTTATGTCGTCGAAGACCAGGGGTCTCATGGAGAAGCCTCCCTCTAGGTTGAGGGACCTAAGTAAGTTTTTGCTCATATTCTCATCTTGTGGGAGATGTCTTTGAGAAGATTGTCGCTCTGATACCACTTGTTGGATCAAAGGACTCTAGAGGGGGTGAATAGAGCTAAAAACACTTGCACAAAATTTGTTAGACCTTCAAATTACTTCAACTAGGCACAATTGCAAATAGTAACTTTTATGGCAATCTAAACATGCATGGCAAGGATGAGAGAGATTGAAACAAGCACTTGAACAAGCTATTTAGAGTGGTTCCAATCTTCAAATTAGGAGAGAGTCAGTCCACTACCTAGAGAGGTCAAGCCCTAGGATTTTGCAAACTATGCATACTTATACTCCATTATAAGACATACAATTTGACCTTCCTTTTCTGGGATAAGGATACCTAGCTTCCCATTGAGGTCAAGGGAGCCAACAACCTTACAACTAAGGTCTTACTTATATGGATATAGAGTCTTCTACCTCACCAAGGTCTTACCCTTTCTCCTATGTGAAACTCGACCGATCGCTTGAAATTAGTTTTTCTTAGTGCAGAGATCGATCGAGTTCTATGTATAGATAACTCGATCGAACCTCGGTATTCTCAAATTCCATCAAGGGGTCGGTTGTGTTCGTAGCTTGACCGATTAACATCCTGTAGTGAATTTTGGAAAATGCCTTTTGAGTGATCAAAAGTTTAAATTAAGGGTTCCTAATTTTTTCTCATCTTATCATCAATACAAATGGTTACTAAAATCATCTAAGGTGATTTGAAGTGTTTTCCACAAAAGTGCATTTGCATTGCTTTTGACTTGAACTAGAACAAGCTAGGTCTTGATATATTTGATCATTTTCATGAACCTAATACCTGAAATCAATCTCAAACAAACATATTAGATACATATGAATGGAATGGTTGAGTCATTATCAAATATGGACAATGTGTAACACTTAGGTCAATAAATATTTGTTAGACCTTCATGCTATATGGAAATTTGAGTGAAACTAAACAAGTAAAAGAAAGAATGAGAAAGATTGAAAAAGTGCCAAATAACACAATAAATAATAGTGGTTTTGAGCTCAACGTCTAGAAACGTACTCTACTACCTAGAGAGGTCAACCTCTAGGATTTTGATCACTTGAGCCCCACCTTATATTTATTATAAGAGTTGCATCAAGAAGACCTTCTCTATTCAAGAATATATGATAAGTAGCTTCCCTTTAAGGCTAAGGGAGTGAATAACCTTACCAAGAACTTACTTATCCTTCAAATAAGGGTCTTCAACCTTCTCTAAGGACTTAACCACCCTTGACTTGGATATTCCACTTACATCTTCACCTCCTTTGCCAAGGAGACATTTTCAATCAAGCTTTGTGAAGGAAGATTGAAGAAGAAAGATTTAATATATATACAAAGATCACAATGATGGTATCTCTCTTACACAAAACCTAACTTACTCAAATGAAAGTAGAGAAGTAATCAAGCTTGAGGGAGATTAGGAGCTCTTATAGGCACAACCACTCAACTATTGATATAAACATAGAAGGAAAACCTGGATTGAAGTTTAGGGTCCCTATTTATAGTTGGGGTTGCCTACTAGCCAATAGAAACATTGTGACTGAATTTGATCCCTTTTTTAGGGTTATAACATATCCATATTTGAAGTTTTCACCCTCATAAATGGATAAATGTACTTTTGATCACTTTATAATACATCATTGTCGATCGAGATACCTTTTTGGAAACTCGATGGATAGTGCTAAATGTCTAGTCAAATAAATTGTTGGCCGATTTTCTTACTAATTAGAAACTCGACCAATAGATGTTCGTGTCAAGACAATGAAAGGTCGTCAATCGAGTTACCCCAGAGCCAGTTTGACCAAAAGAGGATTTTGTCAAGCTAATTAAAATGGTTGTCAATTGTGTTACCCATGGGGCAAACTCAATCAACAAAGCCTCCTGTCTTGGCTATAATTAAGTCCTCTGAAGTGCATATATTTTCTTTTTAAATTACTCTAATGATTCATTAAGCTTAATTACAAGTCATACATTCATTATGAATGATTTGCAACATAAATTGAATAGAGCTATTTAATTTTCAAATCTTGAATTTGTATTGAATTGACTTGTACCGATATATATGAAATTGATCTCAAGTAGACATGTTAGATACATACAAATGGAATGGTTAAGCCATCATCAAAATATGTACAAGTCATAATTGTTAGGCCAACAATAAGTGCCTCTAAAATCAATGAAAACATTACAACTCTTGAACCTTGTTCACAGACCGAGTGACCACCACTCTAGTGTGTCACTTAGCCCTTTTTTGTCACCTAGTCATATAAATGTGTACCCAACTAGTTCAAGACATCTATATATCATTTTCTCTTTATTCAAACATGCATCATATAGACTCATCTTGCCTTATCCTAGGAAAAGGAACAACCTCCACTATAACTCCATTTTGCATCTGGCTTCCACTAAACTGACTGAGGTTGCATTGATCATAATGCCTAGGGGAGTGACACTTTTTTTACGTGCGTAGAAACGCAAGTGTACACGTCAATGTAATATAGGCCTTTGTGAGGCCCGAGTCGAACTCAGGGACACGTGAATTATCGGAGACTACTACTAACTACTCGCAATCAGCTAGACCGATTAAATAGTTGGAAGTTGTTGTAAAATTAAAAGAAAATGAAATAAAACAAAGCAAAGCGATCGATTAAATGTTTAGTTTAATCAATTCAAGATGAGATCTTTAGGATTGCGGTTTCACCGCGGGTTTTCATTGTATTAAATTCTATGTAGTCATTCAGATTTATCTCTCTATCCGGGTAGTGGCCTGAAATCAGAACTGCCCACTGTCATGGTACAATTCACTACCTATGTCTAGGTCGGTTCCACTGTCGTAGTAACCTAAACCCTAAACTAGGTGCATTAAAAATGATCTCTCGGTATTCACCATTAACCTTACACCACCTTGTTCAAGGGATTTGTCAATTAATGTGAATTTCGTCTCTTTTCAACCATTAATTCTTCTTTCAAAGTAATTAAGGGCATTAGATTATTATTATGGTGATCAAGCATAACAATATAATTGAGAAAACGAAATTATACCACGGATTTAAGAGATAAATGATGAATTACTATTATAAAATTGGCATACAATGAATTCCTGGGCTACTCCCGGTCCTAAAGACGAAGGGGATTAGCCCCGCATGTTCATCTCAAAGTAAAACATGGTAGAGAAAAGGGGAAACATGAGAAAAACGTGATTGAGTGGTGAAACCCTTGAACGGAGGAGATCCAATCGCTCCTTGGCGTAGAATACGCGTTCTCCTGCCTTTCGGTGGTGGAAATCGTCTTCTTCGGCGTCCGAATCGGCTGGGGCGTGCTTCTGGGCTCCGTTCTTCTCTTCACACCTTCTCGGGATGTGTGCAGCAGCTAATGACGTGATTCATTGATCTTGGCCGCCTTCATTAGGTATATTCTCCTAATTTGGTCACCAAATTACCACAGCCGTCGGATTTAGATCAATCTAAAGCAAACATGTATCTGACGGTGTCGATACCATCGACGCGAGTCGATGGTATCGACCATGCGCGGTATCGACTGTCTTCTTTTCTTTTCTTTGTCACGACTGATGCCACCTCGATACCATTGACGCGGGTCGATGGTATCGACAAACCTGTAGTGACGGTTTTGTCTTTTTGTGTCGTTGTAGCTCCACCAGTCAATGGTATCGACTTTTGTGTTGACAGTATTGACTCTCTTTTCTCTAGCAACCTGATGGTATCTCGATACCATCGACTCTCCTGTCGATAGTATCAAGATTTTGCTGCTCCTTGCGGCTGGCTGCCTGTGGTTATGTCGATGGTATCGACCACTGTCGATGGTATCGACAGCAACAAATACTTGTTTTTCCTAAAATTGCAACACAAAACCACATAAGCCGAAACAAAACATATTCTTGTAATAATTTATGCTCAAAATATTGAAATAAGGGAGATTTGACATAGAGAAAGATCATAGACCAAAGTAGATGAATTATGCAATATTAACCACCAAAATGACTAATAAATGCATAAAACACAAATAAAACAAGTCTATAAATGCGACTCAAAATCATGGCATCAAACTCCCCTAAACTTGAACATTGCTCACCCTCGAGCAACTAAACCTTAGAATAGAATTGCCAGAGTCAACTAAAGAACCAATCATCACAACAAACATCCCATATGATCCCCACCGGACATTCACATTTCGGCCCTCACTAATCACAGAATGATAATTACCCTAAAGGCGACAGTAATCATCCATAAAAGATATCTACCTCAAAACTGAAAAACACTATCAAATAAGGCAGTTAACATAATAAAATTCACCGGTCCAGACTCGGTGCATCTTGTGATCTCCTATACTATGTTGCTCACCCTAACTACCATTTAAATGGAAGCAGCTCGCCTGATATTCACAAGTGAGGAGAAAATCACGGTGGCCTACCAATTTGAGCAACAGGTGGATGGAATGGGTGGATGATGGAAGAAATGGAAGCATTATACGGTTTCAACATGCATAAAACAAAAATGCCCTAAATGATGCATTTGCACATGAGCATGTCCTAATGCCTAAGATTGGGTGGAATGATGCATGCACTAACATCCCGTCTCAAAATGAGATGGAATATCTAATTTGAGACAAAATATCTAACTGAGCTACATCATGTACTTACTCATCTTAAAATTAGAGTGAGACTATGTTCCTTTCTCCCTCTTATTCTACTTACTTCTCAATACTTTCTCTTTTTCTTTCATTTTTCATATTTTCCTCTTATTTTATTTCTTGTTTTTTTTCTTTCAGGCCCTTATATCCACAAATGACAATGAATAATTATTTGGGCTCACTTTTTCTTCATAGCTCAAATATTTGAATTATTTAGAAGGTATGGAACAAGTTAATCACCTTTAAAGAAGAAAAAAGATACATGATGTACTATATGCATAAAAATTATGAATGCAACTGAATGACACGCACCTAAGGATAATGTGCATGTATCACTATTCTGTTTTTTTTGTTTATGCAAAACATGTGAAAGTGGTTGCAATGCAAGACCTATCTACATGAGATGCAATCAAAGAGATTAAAACCGTAATGTACTTCCAATTCCTATGGTGGATTGTGAAAAATAATGAGGTGGAAAGATCACAAGACTAATTGACTGAACCTTTGAAAAGTATTATGTATCCCTCCTTACTGACATGTGTAGTAGTTAAGAGATTTCTCTCTCTTACTTCAAATTAGAGTCTCATTATCATTTGGTCAGTTTAGGCTCAAACAACCAATTCCATCCACTTTTCATGAATCATTAGGAATGTATAGTTGTGATTTTCTGTTTTAGAGTTGACAAAACCAATCATTTTCTTAAGTTATGTGTTCAAAGTTGAACAACACAAACTTGCGAACACTCACATTTTTAATTTTCCCTTAACCCATGTACAAGCAAATGAGATGACACATGACTTAAGACATCCACAATTACACTAGATAGAATGTGGATCCTACAAACAAACTAAGATTGCAAGAAATAAATGACAAGAACAAACAAAATAAAACTAAAAATGGAGAAAATAAAAGATAGAGTAGTTCCAACTCCCCCCCTAAGCTTGAATTCGACTATGGCCTCATAGTCAAAAACAATCTTAAAGGTTGGAACAGAGATACCGATTTACTCTTCTGGCGGAGGTGGGTACTGTGGGGCCGTGGGGTCCCAGGATGGGTACTACCCCTAAAAGCTAGGATCATACTGGGGCATGGGTGGAGGGTGTGGATACCCCCAAAGTAATTCTGGCTCCAGTAGTGATCATAGAAGGGTTGCTGCTGCATCTCCATCCTATGCAACCTGTCATGAATCTGTTGTTGGTTGCCGAGGAGGCGCTCATTCTCAAAGATCGCCCTCTGATTTTCAAGTAACCGGTTCGTAGTCTCCTGAACACCGGTATACACCGCAGTGTGATGCTGCTGCGTCTACAGTATATCCTGCAGCATAGCATACATTTCTTGCATCGAGTAGACATCCTCGCTTGGCTGCGAGGGCGGTGGTGGTGGCGGAGGTTGCGAAGATGAAGACGCACCCGGATGCATGCGAGGACGCTTCCTAGGTCCCACTCATGCCCGAAGAGGAGTGTAGGCCTCCTCTTCCTCTTCAGCCTCGTCGTCATTATTTTTGTCGTCGTCGTTGTCTCCGTCTTCATCGGAGTCAGCAATGGCTATGATGGGCCATCGGAAATGCTGAGCCCCTTCGATAAGGAAGACAGGATCGAGAAGCGAACATTCTTGGTATGCATGGTTTACATGGAAATGAGCATAAGGTAAACCATCCTGAAGCAAGATAAGGTTTGATCGGTGAAGATGTTGCAAATTGACTTTGCTTCTGTTGGAGAGCGGAGTCAAGGTTGAGAAATTCAGCCCAAGGTAGTGTGCCAGTGGAGTGATGAGTCCTCCAAAGTGAATTGGAGCCTTCTGTGTACTCCGCTTTAATGCCAACACTCGCTGCAGAAAGAAATCTCCCCAGTTGCACTCTTGACGCTTCAGTAACTTATGCAAGAAAAATAAGTCCGTTTCCTGGAATTTGCTAAGAGACAGATCACCCCTAGCAAATAGGGTGGAACACAACATCCGATGAAGAATCTGCATGAACGGATGCTCGAAGTCTGCTACCGCTGCGTTGTGGTAGCTCACAGATTTGTTCAGCGGCACCATCACAAGCTCGGTGAAAATGGCGTCGTAGTCGGTCCGGTTGTCTGGCTGCCGATAATCAGTCCGCCCATGATTCCAGTTGTAGATCTCATTGAACTGGCGGAGTGTGAGATTGTAGTCAATGTTGTACAATCGAAAAGACACACGACCCTTCATCCACTCGCGGTCCGTGGTGATGATGTTGTTTGGCACGACACAGACGTCCAGCGACGCCATGAACTCTACGACTAGCTCCTTGTAAGTCGGCCATTCACCGAAGAATGGCTGGCCATCAGCATGGCATTCCAGCTCATCGGGCATCCTTCTCGTGTGTCTCGCCTGCCCTTTTAGAACGTAGGCCAGATTTGCGTCGAACCCCAAGTTGCGGATCATCTCCTGCTCAACATAGCGGGTCGGCTCGATTTTCCTCTTCATGATCTCCTCGTAGATCTTCTGGACCTCTGCGGACGGATGAACAATCTACGGGCATGAAATCGATGCAATCGGTGGAGGCACGAACTCTGGGATGTCCATCGGGTTGGCGCATGAAGAAGACGCACCGGCAACATGAACCATGGTTGCGGAAGAAGGAGAAGTAGAGAAAGAGCTCGGTGAAGATCAGAGAAGAAAATCTCCGCTCGATGAAGAACATGCTCCTGGATGCTCGTCGTCGGGCTCGGATTGCTCTGGAAGACGCTCGACGCGAGTAGAGGAAGAACTCATTGAAGGTGTGATGTCATATGATGACAAGCCCTCCCTTATATAACTGACGTCGGTGTTGTTGTGTGCCCGTCGATACCATCGACGCGGGTCAATGGTATCGACACGCATAGCACAATCTGTACTGCCGCTGGTATCAACGGTCGTCGATGGCTGGATTTGCGGGGCCCGGATCGCTGACGTGTCGATACTATCGACATGTGTCGATGGTATCGACCCATCCCCCGGATCGACTATCTGGTTGCAGCGATCTCTGTTGATCTCCTCTCGCGGATCGGTGATGTGTCGCATCGATACTATCGACGCAAGTCGATAGTATCAACTTTCGATTAGGGCAACTCCCTCGTGAGGCCGGCCGCCGCCTTCTTTTTGAAACTGGGTCGATACCATCGACAATCCCGTCGATGGTATCGACTTTACTGAGATGATTTCTTCTGAATATCTCCAGAGATATCACGAGTATCGACACCCATGTCGATACTATCGACCTCTGCTTGCGATTAGCCTGTTGGTATGTCGATACCATCGACGAGGCCGTCGATGGTATCGACACAGTGTGATTTCTACAGTCGCCAACCTGTACCCCGGTCGATACCATCGACACAAGGGTCGATGGTATCGACTCTACCTCAGTCCTACACAATGAACAAACGATCACGATATCTTTTTTACACTAAAGACAAAGTCAAAACAAATCAAACTACGAATGTGAAAGAAACTAAACTAAAGTACCGATGGCTGGGTTGCCTCCCAACAAGCGCCCTTATTTAACATCTTAGGCTAGACGACATGAAGCTCCTCAAGCATCTAGAAGTGCAATGAGTTTGACCTCATTCACTTTCCTTGTGTAATCTTTACCAAAATACAATTTCAACCTTTTCCCATTGACCAGAAATGTGGTCTCGCCATCACGCACCATAATTGCGCCATGTGGTCTGACCTCCTCTACTGTGAATGGTCCACTCCATCGGGATTTTAGTTTCCCGGGATGCATCTTCAGCCTGGAGTTGAACAAAAGCACACGATCTCCTTTCTTGAAGACGCACATCTGAATATGGCGATCGTGAATCAACTTTGTGCGCTCCTTGTATATCCGAGAGCTTTCATATGCATTCATTCGCAGCTCATCAAGTTCATTGAGTTCAAGTAACCTCTTCTTTCCCGCTTCATCATTACTCAAATTTAGCTTCCTCAGCGCCCAATGCGCTTTATGCTCTAATTCCATCGGTAAGTGACAAGCCCGACCATAAGCCAACCTAAAAGGCGTAGTGTCGATAGGTGTCTTGTACGCCGTCCTGTATGCCCACAACGCATCCGGTAGTAGAGTGCTCCAATTCTTCCTCGTGGAAGCCACAATACGCTCCAAGATCTTCTTAATCTCCCGATTGGAGACATCCACTTGTCCTTGAGTTTGCGGGTGGTACGGGGTACCAATGTTATGTTTGACCCTGTACTTTCTCAACAGCGCCACAAACTTTTGATTCCGGAAGTGTGTACCCCCATCACTAATGATCATTCTGGGCACACCGAACCTGCATAAAATATATTCCTTAACAAACCTGCACACTACAGCGGAATCATTAGACCTTGTGGGTATTGCCTCTACCCACTTCGACACATAATCAACAGCCAAAAGAATATACAAATTAGAATTTGAGGACACAAAGGGTCCCATAAAATCTATACCCCATAAGTCAAATACCTCAACCTCCTGGAATACATTAAGGGGCATCTCTTGTCTTTTCGAAATGTTACCTACCCTTTGGCAGGAATCACATTGCCGCACAAACTCATAAGCATCCCTAAATAAGGTAGGCCAGTATAAGCCACTTTCTAGTACTTTGGCTGCAGTGCGAGAGCTTGCATGGTGTCTGCCCGTCGGTAGTGTGTGGCAATGACGAAGAACACTCTCGTATTCCACCTCAGGTACACACCTGCGTAAAACACCATCCATGCATTGCTTCAAGAGAATAGGGTCATCCCAGAAATAATATCGTAAAGAATGGAAAAATTTCTTCTTCTCTTGATACGTCCAATCATCCAGGATGATTTTGCAGGCAAGATAATTCACAATATAAGAAAACCGCGGGTCTTTCGATTTCACTTTCAAAAGATGCTCGTCTGGAAACGTCTCGGTAATGGGTATGTGTAAATCCTTTTCATCTACCCTCTCTAACCTATACAAATGGTCAGCGACCACATTTTCAATTCCCACCTTGTCTTTGATTTCGATATCAAATTCCTGTAAAAGCAAGATCCACCTAATCAATCTAGGTTTGGCATCCTTTTTCTCCATTAAATACTTAATGGCGGTGTGGTCCGTCCATACCACGACTTTCGATCCAACCAGATATTGCCAAAAATTTTCAAAAGCGAAAACAACGGCAAGCAATTCTTTCTCAGTAGTCGTGTAATTGAGTTGGGTGTCATTCAAAGTTTTAGATGCATAGAAAATCACAGCGGGTTTATTGTCCACCCATTGTCCCAACACAACCCCAACCGCGAAATCGGATGCATCACACATTAGTTCAAACGGCTTGGTCCAATCTGGTGTTTGCACAACCGATGCGGAAATTAATTTTTCCTTAAGCACATTGAACGTATGTAGACATTTTTCATTAAAGTCAAAAACAGCATCTTTTTCTAACAGCTCAGATAAAGGTTTGGCAATTTTAGAAAAATCTTTTATAAAACGACGATAGAAACCGGTGTGACCTAAGAAGCTCTGTACCCCTTTAACCGAATCCGGTGGGGGCAATTTGGAAATCACTTCGATTTTTACCGGGTCTACCTCCAAACCCTTGCTAGATACTTTATGTCCTAGCACTATTCCTTCACTCACCATCATGTGACATTTCTCCCAATTGAGGACCAAATGTGTGTCCTCACAACGTTGCAAGACCTTATCCAGATTGTAAAGGCACTCATCAAAGGATGCACCATAAATAGAGAAATCATCCATAAAAACCTCTAGACAGTGTTCTACCATATCAGAAAAAATGGCTAGCATACAACGCTGAAAGGTCGTCGGTGCATTACATAACCCAAAAGGCATACGGCGGTACGCAAACATTCCATAAGGACAAGTGAAGTTGGATTTCTCTTGGTCCTTGGGATCAATTGAAATCTGATTGTACCCAGAATAACCATCCAGAAAACAAAAATGTGATCGGCTGGCTAAGCGCTCTAAAATTTGATCAATAAACGGAAGAGGAAAGTGATCCTTTAGCGTAGCGGCATTCAATCGACGGTAATCTATGCAAACACGCCACCCGGTTACCAAGCGGGTGGTGACAGGTTCATTTAAAAGATTATGGGTAACAATGATTCCCCCCTTTTACAGACTACCTGTGTAGGACTCACCCACGTCGAGTCAGAAATAGCATAGATGATACCTATAGAAAGAAGCTTAATCACCTCCTTCTTAACAACCTCCATCATGCTCAGATTTAGTCGACGTTGCGGCTGAATCACCGGCTTGGCTCCCTCCTCGAGCCGAATCTTGTGTTGGCACAAAGTAAGGGATATCCCCTTGATGTCTGCAACCGACCACCCGAATGCTCCTCTGTGGTTCTTCAACACAATAAGCAGCTGGTCCTCCTCCTCGGCACTCAGATAAGCCGATATAATCACAGGAAGCTTTTCTTCCTCAGCCAGAAATGCGTACTTCAGGTGCGGTGGCAACGGCTTCAACTCCAATTCTGGCAGGCTGATTAAGGATGATTGAAGCGATGGTGGGAGTTCACCTAAGTCTTCATAGTACCTCGCATAGAAGCACGGAAACAGCTGAAGCATCTTGGCACACTCATGCAGTGACTTGCTTCTCATCCAATCATGTGTGATATTGACTAAGCAGGCTTCAAGTGGTAGTTCTGGATGTGCATCAAAAACCGAATTTGCTATAGCCTCATCTTCAGTAGAGGGAGGAATGTCCTCCTCCTCATCATTCAGAAAACCTACAACCTTGCTAAGGGATATCACTTTGGTCTTCTCCATGATGTCTACAGCCAATGTCCCTTTTTCCACCTTGGTCATGACATGAGCCATATCTAAAAATGGTTTCCTTAGACAAAGTGAGATATTGTGATCAAAATGCTTTACCATGTGGCACTGCTCCTTGGCTTTAAATGACGTGATACTGGAAGGCATGACCATCTCGAAGTGATCATCGGCTATACCCAAGGTCAAACGACCTCTCCCCATCTCAAGTATCATGTCAGCTGTAGCTTGGAAGGGTCGTCCGAGTAGTAACTCATTGCCTTGTTCATCTTGCATCTCCATGACGACAAAATCTGCTGGAAATACAAATCGATCTACTTTCACTAGCACGTATTCACAAATACCGTATGGCTTCACCACAGAATTTTCCACCAATTGGATTGTCATGTTGCTCGGTCATGACTCTTTTAATCCCAGTTTCTTGAAAGTAGAGAGGGGCATCAAGTTTATGCTCACCCCGGAGTCACATAGTGCTTCACCAAACTTCTCTTTCCCAATGTAACATGAGATGTTGAAGCAACCCGGATCCTGCCTCTTTGGTGGCAATGTGCCCATGATGAAGGCACTCACCTGCTCCTTAAGCACTACAACCTCCGTGTCTGGGATTTTCCTCTTCTTGGTAATGATGTCTTTTAGAAATTTGTCGTAAGAAGGGATTTGCTCAATTGCTTCCAATAATGGGATGTTGACTGAAAGCTTTTTGAAACTATCTAGAAACTTTTTAAACTGGGCATCCACTTTCCTTGCCTTTGCACTGTTCGGATATGGGACCAGGACAGCCTGTGCCCTTTGATGAGGTGGCACATAAGGTGTCCTTTTTGCGTCTCCTCCTCATCTGCAATAGGATCTTCAATAGCATCCACTTCTATATCCACAACTGGTTTTGTGACCGGTATGGGCAGCTCCTCAGTGGCTTCACCTTCAATTTCTACTTGGGGTTTGCTTGGTTCATCGGCTCTAGGGTTTAAAAGCTTCTTGCCACTCCTTAGCAAGATGGCCTTTGCCTGTTGGTTTCCTCCTGGAATATTAGTGTTACTCGGAAAACCTTGGTGCGTCGACTTTTTCAGATTGGCTATCTCGGCTGCCATTTGCACCATGGACATCTCTATTGCCCTCATCTGAGCCCCATGGCTCTGGAGTGTCTGCCCGAACTGGTTCATAAATTCTCCTTGTTGCTTTATCTGCTGGCCAAAAGTAGTCATTAATTCTTGATTTTGCTTTATCACTTGGTTGAGCAACTCCGTGCTCTTGTCCTCCGCTACTGGCTGGGGTTTTGCATCTGGGTCCTATAAAAAGTTGTTAGGATCCTTCCAAGAGAACTTCTTGTCCTTCCTCCATGCGTAATCATTATTTCTGTAACCTTGCTGCTGCCTCATGAATTTGACTTGTGCCTCATCCTCGGATTCAGTATCCTCCTTTGCAAGCAGTTTCTTCACGAGAAGGTCCATCTTCTCATTCATCTCCTTGATTGCTTTTGACTCCCCTACTACTCGAACATGCTCAACAATGTCCCCGTCACCCCACTATTGCTTCTTGGCCATGTTCTTAAGGATTTCCCAACACCTCGTGTATGTGTTGTTCAAAAAGAATCCTGAGCTTGCTGAATCGAGGTTACTTCTATCATGCTCGGAAAGAGCAAAATAGAAGATCTTGACCTGTGTCTCCTTGTCAAGCCCGTGATGCGGGCACCACCTAAGCATGATCTGAAACCTTTCCCAAGTCTCAGAGTAGGTCTCTCCTGCCTTCTTAGTGAAGTTGTGGATCTTCCTGATCATGTCATTGGTCTTCTCGGGAGGGAAGAACCTTTCAAAGAAAACCTCCACCATGTGGTTCTAGGATTCCACATATTCATCGTCCAGGTTGTGCAACCACTCTCATGCATTCCCTGCTAGAGAACTCGGGAACAGCTTCAAGTAAAGCGTCTCTTTTGGAAATCTGTCAATTTTTATCATGTCACAATTTTCCACAAATTGGCTTATATGCGTGACTGGGTCTTCATTCTTGAGCCCATGGAATGCATTCGACTTCACCAAGTTGATTAATGCAGGATCAATCTTGTAAGTTGGAATATTGATCGCCTGCTTCTTGATTGGCCCCTTCGACGCAGATGAAGAAGAAGCATTGATCTTCTCCCATATTGTTTGCTCCTCTGCCATTTCTTCTTGTTCGGATTCTGAATCTGTTTCTTCTAAGTGGTCTTGATTGTGGCCTTCCTCGTCGTCAGGTCCCGTTAGTGGAACCTCTGGTGCCTGTTGTGTGTAGTCGGTACTACGCGTCTGCACCATGCACAGTACCTGCAAAATGGTAAATTAAGTTCAGTACCGTGCTAGACAACAACAAGATGCGAAAATGAATAAGCTGTGAATTCTGGAAATGATATCAAACTAATAAAAAAATAAAAAGTGGTCTAGAGTGGCCGCTTGCAACACTCATAGTGCCAACAATTGCAGATACTTGTTTTTCCTGAAATTGCAACACAAAACCACATAAGCCAAAACAAAACATATTCTTGTAATAATTTATGCTCAAAATACTGAAATAAGGGAGATTTGACATAGAGAAAGATCATAGACCAAAGTAGATGAATTATGCAATATTAACCACCAAAATGACTAATAAATGCATAAAACACAAATAAAACAAGTCTATAAATGCGACTTAAAATCATCGCATCAGGGAGATTATTACTTTTACACTATCATTAATGGAAAAGAAGAGCATATAAGTGAATTCTATGAGTGATTGTGAGCTCCTCTTGGATTCCTAGTTCTTCAGTTTTTTGACAAAGATCTCATTATTATGCAATATGTGTGATGACCCAAAACAAATCAAGCCATCACCAGTAATAATTGTGGAATGACTATAAGCAACAGATTAACAAAATCACTAAAAATTAAAACCATTTTGCAAGGAGATCCAATACTCGAAAACTCTCACTGAGAGATCCAAAACTTATACATATCATGATTCACATTGTACATACACTATTTCATCTCATCCTGAGGATAACATATAACAGTTGCTCTGTCAAAACATATACTGAAGCAACATAAAACCTCGAGGCATACAAGCTAAAATCTCATATCGTTCATGAAACTATTATGTACTAACTTCAAGGACTTGAGAGTACAGAGATGACACATAGGACTTCTATCTATAAGACACGACCGACAGTACACTCAACCTGAGTTGTTACTGTTGTTCCAACTATTGTTCTCCTTCTACAGAAAGTTCTCTACTTCCTCGTGCACATCCACCTAAAAATTGTGGATCCCACGGGGTGAGACAATTGTCCCAGCGAGAGATATAACTCTCTGCCGACAATATTATTATCACAGTTAAGCAATATAAAATTGAGCAGAGGTTCTTTTATATTAACAAGTAGGATTAATCATTGTTATAAGAAGAATAGAGTAATATCTTCCCTTAAAGTAATGCAACTATCTATGATAGAATAATAAATCATTTATTCACTTCACAGGGAATATAAAGAAACATGTATAACATCTATCCAATTAAGATGTATAAAAGAAGTGTACATCAATCAATGTTTTCCGTATTCGATCCTTAAGAAAATACGCTACATGGTTGATTACATATTACAATCACACTTATGCCCTAAGGATATGAAGTATATTGTTCATGCTCCAATTGACCACAAACTTCTCACAAGTGAGTACCATATAAGATCAATGATAGAGTCGGCTGCAAAGACCTCTCCAGCCTCGGTCAGTACGAGACAACTGGCAGTGACATCTTATGTCAAACTAAAAAAAGAGCATGCCAGGGTATAGTGGCATCTTCGTTCAGAGTTACATCCGTAGTATGCACTCTCTTAGGGGAACACAGACCAACAACCTTCCCTAGTTATAAAATTATTGAGTTATGGCATATAACCATACTCTGAGCCACATGCTAGTTCACTGTGCTCATTATTGAGTCTACGATCATTGTCACACTCATTCCAGGATATGGCATATAGCCAATCCCCAAGATCGTGGATGTAAGGGGATCAACTCACATATTTCCGTCCAAGCTCACGCCCCTACATATTCAAAAATATGTGCTCCAGGTAATCCCGTGGGAAAAACTTATTTCACCATTTCAGCAAATTTTGACGATGATGCATCTATGGTCAGGGCAACTACATTTTATGATTCCTAGTGATTTATTAAGTGCATTACAGTATTATTTTAGCATCAAACAAGTTATAAGCATCAATCATAAACAAATGCTACAAATAAAAGTGTAATACATCTATCAAGTACTTTTATAATCTTTGGAATACATCTAGATACATACACTTGGGATCTTAGTCCCTTTTTACATTACAAGGAATTCTCATCCCTTAACATCATCATCATCATCATGATTACTCGATTTGAGTATTCAAACCCTTAGATCATCACTAAACATTGTTACCTATGTAACAGGTAACCGTTACCTCTAGGTCCTCAGACTAAGGTATTCATTGTACTTGTTGTACAAGTATTTCACATAGCTCCTATAGTTCATTAAGTATATTGTCACCTCTCACTAGGAAACAACTATCTTTTAAGATATCAAACTGAATATAATCATTATACTTGTTGTACAGATATTAACATGGCTCACAAGGCTCATTTAAATTTGTATCATATAAAACATCATAGTTCATACATGGCTATGTTCATCATCTCATGATTCTTGAATAGTTTCCACTTTATAATAAAAATTCAACAGTTTATGGCATCATTATGCAATTCAAGAGAAATACATCCTTCCCATTATTAGGGATAGGTTGCCTATTTTAACCAAATAGGGTTTCAGATTCACATCATCACTATGTGATATAAGAGAAATACATCATTCCCATTATTGGGGTTAGGATTTCTCAATCTAATTGATTAGGGTTGTAAGTGCATACAATTACCCTTCATTAGGGTTAGGTTTTTTGCTTCTTAACAAATTAAGGATCCAAGATCATATTATCAACAATCAAATCCTAATTCATACTCTACTTATTTTTAGGAGTATCAATACATAATAACATGATTATCACACATGTAAAAGTTTCTCTCTTATCCTTATTAGGATGTTGATTGCTTCACAGTTTGGCTCAATCCTTCTCTCAAGTACATTGGCCTACACTTACTTCATTAAACTCTTTGTCTTAATGTATTACCTTACACAACACAATTCATGTGTTACTCCATCAATTACATTGAATTGAGATACTTCCAACATATAGGGTATAAAGGTGTGTATACTACCATATTATGCTTGAGATACCACCTTAACCTCATATTGGGTATCCATATCAGGCATATAGTATAACCACATCACCATATCATGTTTAGGGGGGTATCCCCTAACACCATATCATGTATCCATACCAGATTGGCTATTACTTAGATCTTATCATCTCAAGTTAGCTTCATATCGTGCATGAGCTATATGCTTGACCTCATATCGGGTTCAAGAGTATATTTGATACTATATCATGCACAAGGTGTGCACCATATCATGCATGGGGTATATGCCTCATTATGGTGTCATTTAGTGATCTACACACAATGCCATATTGGGTTCTATGACTTATCATATCGGGTCACCATGTGGGTTGATCATATCGGGTAAGCATGTTGGGTAGACCATTATGATCATAACTTTTCATGCCTCTTAAGGAATCAGTCATATCATATTATTGAACGACAAGCTAGATATCAGGTTGAACTCTTTCACAATAATCCTTTACACAAAATGATAGGGTGTATCGGGTTTCATTCCATCACCTAGGGTTTCAATGCTATGTCGACTACAAAGTTCAATTGACACTATATCGTGCATGGGATATGAACTTGTTCTCATATTGTGCACAAGGTACGTGTAGGTATTACTCATATCGTTCATGAGATGTTTATTCATCTTTATATTGAGTTGCCCATCATCTTGGGTTTATCATATCGGTTTTCATATCACCATCTAGGGTTTCAAGCCATAACAGGTAGAGTATACCATATCATGCATGAGGTATGAACTTGACCTCATATCATTCACAAGGTACAAGTAGGTATCACCCATATCATTTATAAGGTATCCTTCTATCGTTCATGAAGTATCTCTCATCTCTATATCGGGTTACATATCATCTTGGGTTTCATATTGGGTTCCATCTTATATCGGGTTAGGATTATAAACCTAACACCATATCATGTAGGAGGTGTCTACTTGATCACATATCATTCTCATCGTATGTATATGTTTCACTCATATCACCCATGACGTACACACACCTCATCATATTGTGTTTATAGTGTGTTCATATCAACATGTCAGATTACTTATCACCTAGGGTTTGATATATCGGGTTGGATCATATTCTTGACTCCATGTTGTGCATAGAGTGTATACTTGACCTTACATCATGCACATGGTGTTTTCTTAACAACAATCTCATCTTTATCTCACAAATAATGCAAACTGATACACTTTTTGCAAGGAGCATCTAACTCGTCATGGATTACCTCCCTGAGGTGCTTAGGTCATCATGGACTTTTCCAAGAGTCCACAAACTGATATGGGATCCCCTTTATGGCTCCTTGGCTGATAGACATTCCCATTTCAAGTCTACAACCTGATACAACTCAAGTAAGGGCTTCAACTATACATTATCTCTTGGTCTTTTCATCACTAAGAGTACTATCATTCATAGATGATTCAAACATGGTGTCTCCTTCTTTATCTCTCCTCTAAATGATACATAGAGGAAGTAGGGACACTCTAGATGTGGCAATTTGCATATAAACCCTACATTTTAGGTAAATTACAATTTGTACCAAAATTGGTACACAAGGCACTAACATTATTTGAACAAGTTCAAATTTGGAATTTAGGCTTTCCACAAGCCACCACTTAGCATCATTCTCTCTCTTATGATACTAAAACACTTAACGCACATATAACATGTGAAATATTTCAATGTAACCCCTCATCTTGGGTAAATTGCACTTTACACTCAGACTATCATATAATGCACAAATAGTTTGCAATAAAGCTCATACTTGAAAATGACAACAGATATCGCCATCTCCCTATAATCGACCCTCGGTATGGTGATGAAAGGGGCGATTAGGGCTCACGGCTCCTGAGTGAGGCAACAAGCTTGGGGGAGAGGCTCTGGCTGCCGTTGTGAGCCAGCCGCTCCCCCCAGGCTTTCTCGTCGTCTGGGTCGCTCAGATCTGGGGTCAGGTGGTAAGCTGTGGTCGGCTTGTTTCCATGCTCCTTTTGCTCTAGCGGCGTCGGCATCTGGTCCCGAAGGTCAGATCCTCGACGACAGTTCTCATAAGGGGTGGTGGCTGTGGCTCGGGAGATGTTGAGGTGCTCCTCAGGTTCCCCCTGTTGTCAACAGGTTTCGTTCATAGCCTTGCTACCCTCCGGTTTCTCACAACCCAGGCTTTCCCCCCCTTTTACCTTCCGTTTCTTTATCAGTCTCTGGTTTGTTGTTCTGTGTTTGTAGGCTTAGTTGGTCGTGGCAGGTTATTTGCCTTGTAGGTGCGTAGGTTTTTCGCCGCTTGTCGGCTCGTAGGTTTGTCACCGCTTGTCGGTGTTTATCAGTCTGTGCTGCTGCTACGACCTCTCTTTGGGAGAGCGGTGAGTTTTCTCTAGCCATGGCTAGGACTCCGTTTTGCTCTGGTTTGATCTCGTCACTTGGTTTTATGGCATTTTTTGTGTTGATTTACATTCAGAATACCGGCTTAGTCCAGCCCTTCTATCACTACTCCATGCTAAAGTTGAAGGTGTTCTTCATAGAAAGCTGCTTCAGTCAGCCTCACGGAAGAAGAATCAAGGCAGAAATGTTCCACTCTCGTTCCAATATGAGTTGTAGTGCTTTTGGCTTTCTGGATTTGAAGTTTGTTTGTTTTGTTTGTATCTTTCTCCCCAATTGTAGATGACGTATGGCCAACAAGTAATGAATCGGTCCAGTTGCTCTAAAAAAAAGATCATACTTGAAAATAAACTTCACAAAGAGTCTTAATTACTTTTCAAAAGATTAGAACAAGTTTGTAACTAACTTACTTAAGAACAACTTCTAGGTTTAATCCATAACCCAGGTCAGGGATGTTATAATTATAAACCCCTAACAAGGATTTCTTCCCCGAAATCCTGAATGAAGGAAGACAATTGGTATTCATGCACCATGTCATCAAGTCTCCACATAATGTCTTATTGTTATTGAGATGTCATAGAACTTTGACCAATACAAAGTCCTTTCACGTAGGGTCATCATATAATATGTCATATAGGATAAACACTCAACTGTCTTTTTCATAATGACTGTAGTGTCCATTTTGTGTCAGGTAACACTTTCTAAGTATGAGCAGTACTATTCATACTTCGAATAATTCAGATGTCAAACCTTTCACTTATCACATTCCCATCTTACATCTTTTATGTAATAAGATTATCAACTCTGGGGAGTTTACCATACCCCCTTACTTAGTTTAGCATTTCTTCTCCAAGGGAAGACTAGAATTTCATTCTATCACTCATTTGGGACTACAAGTCTTATTGTACTTCTATTGTGCCATTCTAATCTACTGACACAATACTAAACTTTCTTATGAATTGTTTTAGTTGTCTTATTTCTTGTCATAAGGAGAGGCTACTTATCAAAGAAGAACTTACCTCAGAGGTATATCTAGATGTCATGTATAAACTGCCTCAACAGATCTAGATAGGGATATTCTAAGGAATTAGTTTTAGCTTGATAAGCTTTTTCCCAAAACGATTTTGCAATTGTTCCTTCAATTGATACATCCTTATCAATGTTATGTTTATGCAGAGCATAAACCCCTAACATATGATATTAATACTATAGTTATCTCAAAATTGACCCTTCTAGGTAACCAAACATTATTCATCTTATCAGGAGCCATGCTCTCATTTTCTTATACCATTGAAAGTTCTTGGATACTAGGATTCGTTTCCTTGGTATCCATGATATGTGTCAAAAACACATTACATCCTCATCATTTCCATCTCCCTATTGTTATTACCAAAACCAAACATATAGTAGGACCTTTCTTTCATCCTGGAATATTACTTTATCACATATAACTTTGTCTTGAAACCAAAATTCAAGACTGGATAGTACTTCTCAAAGTACCCATCTATAGATTATTTCTAATCCATGCACATCAGGTGTCATAATACTTACTTAATTGTCATGTCCCTACAAGGAAATAGCATAAGGAAACATATTCCTTCATATTTCCCCATCTTCACCCAGGGTTGTTTATCAAAGAGAAGAGATTATCATCTCCTCTAATTATTATATTAACTTCCAACTATAATGAGTCACTTTCTGACTTTATTTATTTCCTCATCATAGGAAAGATCTTCATTTCACACATTCTTTATCAAACAAGGATCATCTCCCTTGTTCCCTTTCTCTTATCATGAGGGTTGTACTTTTTACTTCCTCATACACACAGATTGATTTGAGATAAACTTAGTTTATTTTTCATTGCAGTTAGGATGGGATAGAAATATCTGTCATATTTTCAATTTTTTTATGCTCTTTAGATTGTCTCAAAATGACTACTTGATCAGAGTAATCAGAAAGATAACAATCTAGGAGTTCCATACTTACCTTGCCTTCAATAGTTGAATATCTGGCCAGGGTATACAAGTACTGAGATTAGGTAGTATGCACCTTGTTTAATATCATATACCTTACTTTTCATATCATCCAAAACATAGGACTTAGCATCCCTGGAATCACTTTTACACCTTATCCTCTTTCACATAGATAAAAGAAAATTTAAAATACATTAAAGATTACTGAACAGAATGTAAGTTCTCATCTTCCTTATGTCCTCATAGGACGAATCAAAGGAACCTCAACAACTACTAATTTCTTATAACTAACAGATAATATCAGGAGAAGGCATATCAGAATGACACAATTTCATCTGATTAGTCTCAACTTGTGGATCAATTACTGCCTCGGGATGATTCTTTGCATATAATCTTGTCGTTGCCTATTTCCAACGTCGTGCTCTATTTTTTGGTGTAGATGGAACTGCTTGGGACACCTTGTGACACATCGTTCGAATAAAACGTTATTAACTAAGCGGAAGCGATCACTAAGCAGCGGATTACAAAAAATCACTAAAAATTAAAACCATTTTACAAAGAGGTCCACACATAGGAAAACTCTTTCATAAAGAACTGGAGTAACTTAATTACATACTGGTTCAGAAGTACATGTCCTGTATCATCTTTTTCTGAGGATTACATGCATCAACTGCTCTGCTAAACTAAACACAGGCAATATGAAATCTCGAGGCACTAAGACAAAATCTCGAAAGCATTAACTACTACTCCGAGGACCTGAGAGTACAGAGACGACACATAGGACTCTATGTACATCTATACAAGACATATCAGCCAGTGTCTCCACCTGAGAATTCATTTTTGTTCCTACTGCTACTGTTGTTCTCCACCTATTGAAGGATTCCTGCCTCCTCGTCCGCATCCACCTAAAAATGTGGTTCCCACGGGGGGCGAGACAATTGCAAAATTGCCCTAGCGAGAGATATAACTCTCCGCCAGAAACATTATTATTGCAGGTTAATAAGATAAGTCTGAATAGAGGAATCATAATTGCTTAACAGCAGTTAATTTATTTTTTAACATATTAGAACATTATTCTTATCTAAAACATTGCAGCTATAATCCTGATAGAGCATCATATCACTTATCCCATAAGGAATGTGAAGAACATGTATAACATTTATCCACTACACTAAGTAGTATAATATCAATTAATGTTTCTCGCATTTCAACTTTATGCAAATACACTACACAACTGATTATATTTTACACATCATGTGTCAGGCTGCAATTAACTTGCCAGAGTAAATTGACATCTTCATTATTGAGTTACAGCCACAACATATACTCTCTTCAGGCTTAGAACACACAACTAATGCCTGGGATTGCTTTGTGGAGTCATGGCCTATCGCCATACTCTTCTCACAAAGTATTGGGATCTTAATCCCTCATCTCATCAAACACATTTCCATTTCTTAACAAGTTCATCATCATGATTATAAAATATGGGTATTCAAACCCTTAATTCATCATAGAATACTTGTTACCACATAATAGGTAACTTAATACCTTCAGGTCATTTAACTAAGGTAAGCATGATTCTTACTACACAAGCATTCCACATAGCACACAAAGCTTAATTCATCTCTTGTTACCTCTTAGAAGACAACAAGGCATATTATGACTTATGAAGCCCATAAACAATTTCAATAATTAAAACATCATATGACACACATGGCTCATTAATTTCAGATTATCTCTCACTAAGCAAAAAAACATGTAAAGCCTTATAAGGCCTATAAAACATTTTCAACATAAGAGCATCATAGCTCATACCTGGCTATGCTTATCGTCTCAACGTACCTGCATGATTAGTTCTCATGATAACAGTTATAATGCTTTCATATCAGCACCATGCAACACAAAGTAATACCTCTATTCCCTTTTTAGGGTTAGGATTCCCCTTACATATTATCACCCTCCATTAGGGTTTTCCACAAATAACCATTTAGGTTCTTAAGATCATGTTATTAATGATCAAACCTTAACTCATTGCTCCACACAGCTAGGAGCCAATAATGATAACATAAGTATTCAATCATACTTATTTATTCTCATCATCCATCATTAAATGGATTATCAACATAAAGTATGAGTTTCTCTCTCATCCTTACCAGAATATGATTGCATCATAGTCTATTGATTTGGATTAACCTTTTCATAAGGCATGTTAGTCTATACTTATCAATGTGTATTTCATTTGAATGTAACAACTGACATGACACACTTCATGTGTCACTCATCCAAATATATTGGATTTAAAAAATACATTAAGGTATATCACACTTGAGGTGTTGGATGTGATATCTATCATATTTTGATGTATCACTTCCCTCATTACCATTACCTTACTTGAGTTCATCCACTTATCTTGTATTAGGGTATTTCCCATCCTAATACTTTATACACCAGTTCATCACATTTATCATGTAATGTATTGGTCACAAGTCACTGTATTTAGAGAATACAACCATTGCTAATGATATGGACTCATCTTTGAGTTAGGAACTATTGATATAAGGATATCCACTATCAACCTCTTTAGATGTTAGACTTGTCAATATATTAATCACTATTCCATTATTAGGAATAGGATTTTCCATGTTTATAAATTAAGGTTCACATAGCATCTCCCATAAATATGGGTTTCACATAACATTACTCTACTTTAGAGTTTCACATAACATCCTCATATATCAGGGTTTCACATAACATTACCCTACATTAGGGTTTCACATAGCATTACCTGAAATTAGGTTTTCACTTGACATCACCCTTAATTAGGGTTTCTCATGTCACACCCTTGATTAGGGTTTCATCAACCTTCTCAATTAATATTTCATGATCTTTTTACAAAGGATCATACCATGATTACTTATTATGTTCGTGTTGAAAGTGTTGAGGTTTAACCATTACATGATTGTCACTCATGTAGGGATTCCTCTTCTCTCATCCTATCTAGGATGTCAATTACTTCAATCTTAATTAGATTAGGTCCAAACAACTTGAATGAAAGGTTGTCACAACATATCAAATCATTTCTTTCATAAGCATCAAGAGTTAACCACTCAACAAGGTACTAATTACCCTAGTACCTCAAAGGTACAACCATTGTAATCACCTTTGATTTATATCATTAATAATCAATTAGTTAATTAACCTTTAGTCACCTTAGGTGTTCAAATGGTTTGACCAATTGAACCTCAAATATTCTTGGTCACTTAGATCCCAAACGGTCTTAGTCACTCAGACATTGAATGGTTTGAAATCGTTTAAGCAAAACCATAGTGAAACCGTATGGACATGTCTTACTTGAAACCACTTGGGTCTCCATATGGTTTGAGATCGTTTGGACCCAAACGGTCTTGATACTGTTTGGACTCAAATGGTCTTAAGACCGTTTGGTCCAAACCCTCTCAAAACCGAATGAACCAACAAGGTCTTTCAACACTTATCAATTCAGGGTTTCAATCATTAAACCCTCTATCAATTGAACTACTGATTTGTTCTTGAATTGAATCATTGAATCACCCTTCAATTGGAACTTCAATTAGGGTTTTGAACCTAAATGAACTAAGGTTTATAATCAAGAAACCATCAATTGGGGTATTGAAATCGAAGAACCATCAATGATTGACATTGTGAAACTAATTCAATTGAAATCATTGGATCATCATCAAACCATGACATGACCTGACCTCAAATGGTCTTGAGGTCGTTTGGATAATCTCCAAATGGTCTTGAGACCGTTTGACTCATCCCATCATTGAAATTTATAAAATCCACTTAGAGTTTGCAACATTGAATCGATCATCAGTTGAGCTAGTGATTATACTTCAATTTGATATCATTGGATCTTCAACCATCCAATCATACACCACCATAGACCTCTAAACGGCCATGGTTGACCTCCAAACGGTCTTGAGACCATTTGGGTGACCTCCAAACGGTATTGAGACCGTTTGGGCTAATCATCCCAAAAAATTATTCAATTACTTAAGGGTTCCACACTCAACCTGATTAGGGTTTGCATTTAAGGAATCATTCAGAATTGAAACCTTCAAGATCAAACCAATTGAAACCATTGGATCAATATCCAAGTACAACAGCATATTTCCTCAAATGGTCAACCATTTCAAACGATCAACCACTCCAAACGGTTTGGAACCCAAACCTCCAAATGGTTTGGTGAAACCGTTTGGACCAAAAGTTGAAACTGTTTGCAATAGATATTTGTGGAGGTGTGTGCTGATGATGATGTCATCACCATCAAGCTATAAACCCAAGAAGATTGCTGTGATTTTCATGGTGATTGCATCAAAACCAAATAAAATTTTGGAAACAAAGAAAGAATCAACAATTGATGAAGATATGGAATCAATAACAAAGTTCAAGGGTTCAAGTTATATAACCCGCCTTCAATTGAGCTTAAAATCTTGGAGCTTCACATCAAAAATGGTGTAAGAAGCTTTTGAAACCCTCCCAAGGCTCGTCCTCAAGCTTTGGAGTGAAAAGATTGGCTAGGATTGAAGATGGAGTGAAATAGAGAAGAAATCATGCATTGTTTTGTGATTTCCACCATGAATTCAAGGTGAAAGAAGGTCAAGAAGCTTACCAACAGGTTGGGGGTCGTCCTCCTGTTGCTCCAAGCTCCCTTGGTCGTTTGTGCAAGCAATAAGTGAAAGTGGATTCGAAATTATCCCTCCACCTCAAAGATAAAGGAGCTTATATATGAATTTTATTGAAAAATCATTTAAGAGAGAGAAAGTAGGAATTATCTCCTCAACTTTCTTGCCATATGCCCCCTTCTCTTCCTTACGGATGAGGATACCCTCTTTGCCTCTTATTCATCTCAATTATCCACGATTTAAAGGAAAACAAATTAAGCACCTTAAATCATATTATAAAAATATCCATAAGTGAGTGGATATTTCTTTTTCTTTTCTTAATGTGAGTGGGTTCTCCACTCACGTAGATATTTCCTTTGCCTTTGCAAGGCACAAGGACTTCCACACATAACCAAACTCAACCATTATAGTTTTGGTTTAAGGGCAATCCAATTAATGTAATTATGTTTGCATTAGATTGAATTAGGGTTTCAATTATGCTTAAATCTTGATTATTTTAATATCAAGATTCTCTCTGCTTCATAATGATTCAAATGAGGCGTCCCTCTCAAATTATTTTCTCTAAATAATTCCAAGAATCATGAGGGGTCCTCTTGAAGTGGTATTTTGCATATTGAACCCTATATTTTGGGTAAATTGCACATTACACCAAAACTAGGTTTTAATGCACAAACATTGCTCAACAGGCTCTTTCTTGTTATTCAGGCTTGTAGAAGCCATCCTACTACATCATAATCATTACCATGATGCTTCAACACATGAGGAACATTTTATCATGTACAATTTGCAAGTTAACCCCTCAACTTGGGTAATTTGCACTTTAGTCCAAAACTAATAAAACGTTGTTTCAACATTATTCAAAAAGGACTAAAATTGAAATATAAGTTCCCATTGAGCCTTAATTACTTTTAGAGAGATAAGAGAGAGAGCATATAATCAACTTCATTAAGCAAAACATCTAGGTTTAAGCATAACCCATGTCAGGGATGTTACAAGGATATTCTATTTGTAGGATCTGTGATACAACTATTCTACCACTAGGACATACTGTATGGCTTGTCATTTAAGTGCATGTTTCTCTCTTTGGGGAGGATTTTAGGGAAGACTTGATTTTCAATATATGCCTTGACTTCATGGAACCAACCATTCTCTTTGTCATTAGATGCATGTTGATAACCGTGTAATAGGCAGACTGAGAGAGTCTTTGAGCCTCAAAAGTGAAGGTACAGTCTCCTTAGATGTCGATTCAAGAATTGAGCATGGGTTGGGCATCACCAAATGTGTTGTGTTCTCTTCTTATGAAGTGGAAAGAGATGTGCTCGAGGTCTCAAGCTAGAGAGAATGTGTTTTCTTAATATGGAACCAAGTTTTGATGGCGTGTCTTCTAGTGGTTTGGACTTGAGATATCACAAGAAGAGAGTCCTTGAAGATGTGTATGTGTCATGCCCCTTCCTTTGTGGTGAGCTGGAGTCCTAAGATACTAGCTTCAGACTCAACCACATTATTGGTGGCGCTGACATCCAACCATCTTTCTACTAGAATTTGTTCTCCTTGATGGTTTTGAAGGACCACTCCTATACCAGTTCCTTTGTGATTGACTGCTCCATCTTAGAAGATTGTCCATAGACTAGGAACTAGTGGGATAACTTGATTAGGCAGGTTGATTATCCCTATGTCTTTGTCTGAGAAGTCATACTCAAGTGTTGCTTCTTCTGGGAGTAGGGAGTCCTCTAGTAGATTGGTTAGAGCTTATGCTTTGACTGCCTTTATTGGTTGCTAAGTGATGTCAATGTCAGACTGTTGAAAATCCACTTATGCTCGTTCGACAAAAATTCATGATTAATGATAATTCTCTAAATATTGATGGAGTCCATTCTATATTTTGCATATTTTGCACATTTATCTTTTTATTCTCAATTTTTATACTTTACATATATTTAATATACCCATTTCACCCACTTTTACCTAATCCATGGCATTCTATAAAGAAATATTCTTTTTAGATCAAAAATGTAATTTCTCTCAATTCTACTATTTACAACCTCTTTTCATAAATTGACTAGTCAAATCATCCTAAATAAAATATTCCTTTTTTCCCCTGGATATTCAATTGATTTGCCTTGATAAATATGAGGGATATCTCAAATTATCTCTCTCGACAACTTTCTTTGATTTTATTTAGAACATATCTAAAATTACCTAAAAAATGAGAAACACCTTTTTATCCAATAGGGACACCAATGGATAAGAGCTATCTATCAAGTGCCACGTGGATGATTGCCTCGATATGCAAGTCCTACAGATGTGGCACATCAAGGTGATCCACAACCACTTCCTAAAGATCTACCCAGAATTAAAACATCTAACATCCACATATGAATACCCCCACATCCACTATATTATGAGCCCCTTCAAACCTCTTGAACCTAGAGGATTGAACTACCTCTCTCTTTTATTTTCACATTACTCATGATCATATGATCCTTCATTTGTCACTACATGTCAGGTTAGCATTAGTGGGACATTAAAATGTAATCTAAACTATTATTCTGTCCTAAGTGCTCTATTACTCTGCTATGTTATTGTTCTCTATTATTTTGTTCTAGAATTCTTCCTTCAGTTTCTTATATATGGCTAAAATTAGATTTTGTTCTTAGCTCACATTTGCTAATCATCCTTAAATCCTACACATTGATGCTAATCACCCATGAGGGATCCCCTCCATGAGAGGCCTTGAGGTAATTAGAACCCCAATCTACCTAAAAACAAGACTTTTAGGGAAATGATGGGAAGTACACTAAGATCTCCAGACCTAAAATCATATCCTTAATAAAAGTTTTTTTTAATTAGTATTACCTCTTTTATTATTGTTATCATCTTGAAATTGCTATTATCTTCGCAATCGCATAAAAATGTCTTGATACCAATTTACAGGGTGAGATGGGAGTGCTAATCATTCCCCACTAGTAACAAGATCGACAAACCTAATTTTTATGGGTTTATTCAGTTCTTTTATTTTCTTATCTACCCAACTTGGATGACGACTCAACTTTACACTGTGAACTTCTATACTTTCTTATGTTTTTTTTCTTGTTTTTTAATATAAAAGGTGATGATGACTCCAAAGACATGACTCTATTTTCCATGTGACTGCCAAATTAAGTTGCACTACCAAAAGGATAGGAATGACATCATATCTTATTTAAGAACGGTGTGATAGATCGACGATTCCACTATGGAACACTAAGAATATATGAATAAAATCTCTACTTGCTTTCAAGAATATTAAGTATTTTCACGATTTTTTCCAGATTTTGCCCATGTTTTCCTTTTTTTTAAGGACATGGCCACATATCACCCTGATCTACTAGCCTCTTCTCATAGATTGAGGTGATTCACTAAGCCCACTATCCTACTATCCTTGGGTAGTTTTTACATTCTCCTTCGTTTTTGCTATTTTCAATGTTTTTTTTCTCCTATTTCCTGTCATGTTAGGGTTTCAAACACACTTCCCTTTTTAGGATTTGATGTTTTCTTCCCATGCATCATTTCATATAATATTGTTTTATTATTCAAAAGAATGAAAATTCAAGAAAAGGATGAATAACATATGTATGTTGGAAACATATTGCTTCTTTGTATGCATATGAATTCTTTTCATGCTTTATGGGTTTGCATCTAAAAATGCTAAAATTTTACACTTGCACTCTGCACTCCTACAAACCTATCTATCATGGAACGAGTGACAACCTCACATTGGATCTATGGAAGTGATGCAGGGCATTTGTTGGGTGTCCAAAGGCCTTAAAAACATCCCACTCTCCTAGCACTCATGATTGCTTATGGCCGTCATTGTCACAAAGGTGTATTGGGAGCAGAAACCCCATTATTTGAACTTGGGTTACCCCCTCGAGGAGTACCATCTATGCATAGAGAAGATAAGGACCAACCGCTCCTATGCAGGTCACATTTGAGTCGGTACATAATGCAGATTTAACCTCATCGGTTAAAAGTGGAGGTTCATTTCTTCCTTTACATATATATTGCTTTGGTTGCCAAAAGTTTGAGATTATTCTCAACCCCCTTTGTGTGCAGATCAAGTAATCTTTCTAAAGATTATAATCTTTTGAAATCTAGATATTTTTTTAAAGATTAAAAACCTTTTCAAATCCAAAAATCATTTTAAAGATTAATAGTATTTTAAGAAAAAAAATCTTTTTAAAAGTTCAACAATATTTTCAAATCTAATCATTTTTTTGTGACTAACAATGTCTAAAAATCCAAACCATCTTTAGATAGATTAACGGTCTTTTTAAATTCAAACAATCTTTTGAAAGATTAACAGTGTTTCCTTGTCCTCGAGTCTTACACACCTAAATCAATTGAATTTTGATTAGATTTGCACCTCAAAGGTTTGAACACACTTGGGATCTTTCAATATTTATAAGGGCCTACACTGACATACCCACTTAGACTAACACACTAACTCACAAGCACATGGGGTCATGTTATAGTATAGGAAAGCGTAAAGAATAGGGTCTATCCACAGGGAGAGAGGGGGCACTAGAGCTTAGTTAGGTTGTCTAGGTTCCTATAGTGGAGTCTAGGGTTCAAGGGTTTGATTGGGGGTTTGTTTGTTAAACTAAGTTGGAAGAGCAACAATTAAATGATACAATTAACCAAAACCTAAATTAACCATAGGCTAGTTAAGTTCTAATTAGCAACAAGGACAACTAAGTAATAAAGAAAATGATTTGGACGATAGAAACAAAGCAAGACCTAACTAGAAACCTAGAAGTGACAACTAGTTAAGCTAAGCAAGAAACTACTATAGACGAACAATTAGAAAACTAGGGAAAGCAAAGAGCTAAAGTAACACTAGATAAGAAAAGCAAGAACAAAAGGGACACTAACTACACTAGCAAGATTTAATTACAAATAGCATGGCAATAAGCTAATAAGCAATTAAGGCAATTAACCAAGCAAGCATTAGCTAGCAAGAAGCAAATTAGGGTTTTAAGCAAGTTATGGAGGTGTGAGCCATTTGGGGGATGTAACTAGGATTCCAGTTTGTGGGACTATAATGTGTAAAATATATCCATTCATTCTAGATTGACAAACCAAACAACAAGACAAGTTCTATGGAATCACCCTAAGCTATTAGTTGGCCATGGGTGGTATAAGATGTGTGAAGGGGAACTACACCCTTGCACACCCTATCCAACCTTACAAGGCTCAATTGAACTAAGGTTAGGTGAAATTCCAATAGGACCTAGCAAGCCTAGGTTTGTAGAGTGGGTGGCCTTATAATAATTGGGATTTAAAGGTAGGAATGGAGAGTGGAGGTGAGGGCATTTCACCTCATATCACTGACCATCTAGCTTTTAGAAAACTCCTAGGCAATTGCACTCAACTTCCTACACTAGCTATAAAGGTCTCACACCTAGGAGTAGGAGAAGGGATATATGTATGGGAAGATGGGGTGCTAGATAGGGATCCACTAGTTGTAACTAGGAGCAAATCTCAAAATAGCCCCATTTATGCCATTTTCTCCTAGACCTAGGTGGTTTCAAGCACAAATCAATAAGAAATCCATGTTTTCAAGCACAGAACACAAAAAGAAATATGGCAAACAAGATAAAGGTAGAAGGCAATCATCACAAATTTAACCTATAGAGTTTACAAGTTATTTTCCCTCATCATGGTATCAAAGTCACATATTATCCCCCAAGCAGTCCAACTGGGGGGCTTAGCTACCTATACTACAAAAAAGAGCAAAAGAAGAGGTGGAAGAAGAGAAACTAGCCATATAATCTCATGGAAGTGTCATTCTCCTTCACCTCCAATAGTAAGAGCAACACCTTCTCCCTCCTTGGTGGCAAGATGGCATGGAATGGGTGGTGGAAGTAGCCAAAACCTGAGAAAATTAGGGTTTTGAGGTTGAGGAAGGTGGAAATGAGGTAGAGGTAGGTGGGATATCAAGGAGTGAGTGCGAAGGATCTAGGAATGACCAAGAGGTATCTAAGGGATGCTAACCTCATGCTCCAATCGCCGCAAGTATATATAGGTTGTGGGGAAGAATTAGGTTAAGTGGGGGTGGGATGGGAAATATAGTGCAAACAGCTGCTAGGGTTGATAGCCACCATGGCCTTTTTGGTCAGCACGACCATGGTGGAGTGGGTTGAACATGGTCGTGGTGTAATGGAATGGGTGAGGTGGAAATGGAAGAAGTTACAATTAAATTTTGGGTTCTTGGAAGGTTGGTTGCACGATTGTGGTGGGAACTAGGTAGAACATATGTGGTGGGTTAGTGGTAACATGAATGTGATGGGAAACACGGTTGTGTTAGATGGATGGTTGCATGGTCGTGCTACCCAACACAGATTTAGAAAATACAACCATTGCTAATGATATGGACTCATCTTTGAGTTAGGAACTATTGATATAAGGATATCCACTATCAACCTCTTTAGATGTTACACTTGTCAATATATTAATCACTATTCCATTATTAGGAATAGGATTTTCCATGTTTATAAATTAAGGTTCACATAGAATCTCCCATAAATATGGGTTTCACATAACATTACTCTACTTTAGAGTTTCACATAAAATCCTCATATATCAGGGTTTCACATAACATTACCCTACATCAGGGTTTCACATAGCATTACCTGAAATTAGGTTTTCACTTGACATAACCCTTTATTAGGGTTTCTCATGTCACACCCTTGATTAGGGTTTCATCAACCTTTTCAATTAAGATTTCATGATCTCTTTACAAAGGATCATACCATGATTACTTATTATGTTCATGTTGAAAGTGTTAAGGTTTAACCATTACATGATTGTCACTCATGTAGGGATTCCTCTTCTCTCATCCTCTCTAGGATGTCAACTACTTCAATCTTAATTTGATTAGGTCCAAACAACTTGAATGAAGGGTTGTCATAACATATACAATCATTGCTTTCATAAGCATCAAGAGTTAACCACTCAACAAGGTTCTAATTACCCTAGTACCTCGAAGGTACAACCATTGTAATCACCTTTGATTTACATCATTAATAATCAATTAGTTAATTGACCTTTAGTTACCTTAGGTTTTCAAATGGTTTGACCAATTGAACCTCAAATATTCTTGGTCACTTAGACCCCAAACGGTCTTAGTCACTCAGACATTGAATGGTTTGAAATCATTTAAACAAAACCATAATGAAACCGTATGGACATTTCTTACTTGAAACCGTTTGGGTCTCCAAATAGTTTGAGACCGTTTGGTCTCAAACGGTCTTGAGACCGTTTGGACCCAAACGGTGTTAAGACTGTTTGGTCCAAACCCTCTCAAAACTGATGGACCAACAAGGTCTTTCAACACTTATCAATTCAGGGTTTCAAGCATTAAACCCTCTATCAATTAAACTACTAATTTTTTCTTCAATTGAATCATTGAATAAGCCTTCAATTGGACCTTCAATTAGGGTTTTGAACCCAATTGAACTAAGGTTTATAATCAAGAAACCATCAATTAGGGTATTGAAATCGAAGAACCATCAATGATTGACATTGTGGAACTAATTCAATTGAAATTGTTGGATCATCATCAAACCATGACATGACATGACCTCAAATGGTCTTGAGGTCATTTGGGTAATCTCCAAATGGTCTTGAGACCATTTGACTCATCCCATCATTGAAATTCATAAAATTCACTTAGAGTTTGCATCATTGAATCGATCATCAATTGAGCTAGTGATTATACTTCAATTTGATATCATGGATCTTCAACCATCCAATCATACACCACCATATACCTATAAACGGTCATGGTTGACCTCCAAACAGTCTTGAGACCGTTTGGGTGACCTCCAAACAGTCTTGAGACCGTTTGGGCTAATCAACCCCAAAAAAATGATTCAATTACTTAAGGGTTCCACACTCAACCCGATTAGGGTTTGCATTTAAGGAATCATTCACAATTGAAACCTTCAAGATCAAACCAATTGAAACCATTGGATCAATATCCAAGTACAACATAATATTTCCTCAAATGGTCAACCATTTTAAATGGTCAACCACTCCAAAATGGTTTGGAACCCAAACCTCCAAACGGTTTGCAAACCGTTTGGTCACCAAACGGTTTGGTGAAACCGTTTGGACCAAATGTTGAAACCGTTTGCAATAGATATTTGTGGATGTGTGTGCTTATGATGATGTCATCATCATCAAGCTATAAACCCACGAAGCTTTTTGTGATTTTCATGGTGATTGCATCAATCAACCAAATAAAATTTCAGAAACAAAGAAAGAATCAACAATTGATGAAGATATGGAATCAATAACAAATTTAAGGGTTCAAGTTATATAACCCGCCTTCAATTGAGCTTCAAAGCTTGGAGATTCACGTCAACAATGGTGGAAGAAGCTTTTGAAACCCTCCCAAGGCTCGTCCTCAAGCTTTGGAGTGAAAATATTGGATAGGATTGAAGATGGAGTGAAATAGAGAAGACATCATGCGTTGTTTTGTGATTTCCACCATGAATTCAAGGTGAAAGAAGGTCAAGAAGCTTACCAACAGGTTGGGGGTCGTCCTCCTGTTGCTCCAAGCTCCCTTGGTCGTTTTTTCAAGCAAGAAGTGAAAGTGGATTCGAAATTATCCCTTCACCTCAAAGATAAAGGAGCTTATATATGAATTTTATTGAAAATTCAATTAAGAGAGAGAAAGTAGGAATTATCTCCTCAACTTTCTTGCCATGACCCCTTATTTTCCTTAGGGATGAGGGTATCCTCTTTGCTTCTTATTCCTCTCAATTATCCACGATTTAAAGGAAAACAAACTAAGCACCTTAAATCATATTATAATAATATCCATAAGTGAGTGGATATTTCTTTTTCTTTTCTTAATGTGAGTGGGTTCTCCACTCACGTAGATATTTCCTTTGCCTTTGCAAGTCACAAGGACGTCCACACATAACCAAACTCAACCATTATAGTTTTGGTTGAAGGGAAATCCAATTAATGTAATTATTTTTGCATTAAATTGAATTAGGGTTTCAATTATGCTTAAATCTTGATTATTTTAATATCAAGATTCTCTCTCCTTCAAAATGATTCAATTGAGGCGCCCATCTCAAATTATTTTCTCTACCTGATGCCAAGAATCATGAGGGACCCACTTGAAGTGGTATTTTGCATATTGAACCCTAGATTTTGGGTAAATTGCACATTACACCAAAACTAGGTTTTAATGCACAAACATTGCTCAATAGGCTCTTTCTTGTTATTCAGGCTTGTAGAAGCCATACTACTGCATCATACTCATTCCCATGATGCTTCAACACATGAGGAACATTGTATCATGTACAATTTGCAAATTAACCCCTCAACTTGGGTAATTTGCACTTTAGTCCAAAACTAACAAAACATTGTTTCAACATTATTCAAAAGGGACTAAAATTGAAATATAAGTTCCTCTTGAGCCTTAATTACTTTTAGAGAGATAAGAGAGAGAGCATATAATCAACTTCATTAAGCAAAACATCTAGGTTTAAGCATAACCCAAGTCAGGGATGTTACATGCCTGTCCACGTCCTCGTGTTCCACTGCTAAATCATTGCCTTTGAGAGTCTTGTTGGCTCTTCCTAGGTGGTTGGGTCATTCCCTCCTTTATATTCAGACAAAAGGGTCTAATATGCCCAACCTATCCACATTTATGACATATCTTATATGCATTCACTGGTCTTGTCGGCCTTATAACCGATGTAGAAGCTAAATCAAGAGTTCTAGCTGGTGGAACATTAGGTCCTTTTCCCTTTCTTAGTAGCCACTATCCTGGTGCATTAGACGTTGGTTGCATTGGTGGCACCAAAAACTTCCCCTTTTTAGAACTACTAGGCATATGTTCCCGATTTTGGACATATCTTTTCTTAATTCCTACCTCATTATCCTTTTCTTGACATTCCTTTATAAACTGTCCCGGTTGCCTACACCTGTAGCAAACTTTGATTCTATGTCGTAACCTAATTCTTTTGACATTTTCCATTGCTCCAACATAACTATGTTGATCAAAAATCCTACTAGAGCCCAAAATTTTATCATTGGGGACTAATAATTTAGGTTGTATTGCTTGTATCTGATCCTCGATACGCCTCAATGTTGTCATAATCAGTCTAGTGAGGGCATTAAAAACAGGGTTCTCTATCATGGTTGGATCAACCTAGGGATTCTCAGGCAGTTGTTCTTCTCTCGTCTGATCCCTTGCACCTTCTCCTAATGCAACAACATTGCTTTCAACAATGTGTTCCTCATGTTCTCCAAACATCTTTAAGCTTTACTCTACCTTCTGCATAAGTAGAAGTCACTATAAGATGTACTGGAGGACACTAGAATAGACTCAACACCTTAGTCTTATGTCTCTGTAGACTCAGCGAACCTTAAGCTCTGATACCAAAACTTTGTGACAACCTGAAACAAATCAAGCCATCACCAGTAATAATTGCAGAATAACCATAAGCAGCGGATTAACAAAATCACTGAAAATTAAAATCATCTTGCAAGGATATCCAATACTCGGAAACTCTCACTAAGAGATCTAAAATGTATACATATCATGATTCACATTGTACATACATTGTTTCATCTCATATCGAGGATAGCATATAACAGTTGCTCTGTCAAAACATATACTGAAGCAACATAAAACCTCAAGGCATACAAGCCAAAATCTCAGATCGTTCATGAAACCATTACATACTGACTCCAAGGACCTGAGAGTACAGAGACAACACATAGGACTTCTATCTACAAGACACGACAGACAGTACACTCAACCTAAGTTGTTACTGCTATTCCAGCTATTGTTCTCCTTTTGTAGAAAGGTCTCTACTTCCTCGTGCACGTCCACCTAAAAATTGGTGAGACAATTGTCCCAATGAGAGATATAACTCTCCGCCGATAATATTATTATCACAGTTAAGCAGTATAAAACTAAGAAAAGGTTCTTTTATATTAACAAGCAGGATTAATCATTGTTATAAGCAGAATAGTATAATCTCTTCCCTTAAAGTAATGCAACAATCTATGATAGAACAATAAATCATTTATTCACTTTACAGAGAATATAAAGAAACATGTATAACATCTATCCAATTAAGATGTATAAAAGAAGTGTACATCAACCAATGTTTTCCGTATTCGATCCTTAAGCAAATACACTACACGACTGATTACATATTACAATCACACTTATGCCCTGAGGAGATGAAGTATATCATTCATGCTCCAACTGACCACAAACTTCTCACAAGTCGATACCATACAAGGTCAATAACAGAGCTGACTACAAACACGTATCCCACCTCAGTCAGTACGAGACAACTGGAAGTGACATCTCATGTCAAACTACAAAAAGTGCATGCCAGGGTATAGTGGCATCTTCACTTAGAGTTACAGTCACAGCATGCACTCTCTTAGGGGAACACAAACCAACAACCTTCCCTAGTTATAAAATTATTGAGTTATGGCATATAGCCATACTCTGAGCCACGGGCCAGTTCATCGTGCTCATTACTGAGTCTATGACCATTGTCACACTCATGCCAGGATATGACATATAGCCAATCCCCAAGATCATGGATGTAAGGGGATTGACTCACATATGGTCGTACAAGCTCACGCTCCGCATATTCCAAAATATGCGCTCCAGGTAATCCCGTGGGAAAAACTCGTTTCACCATTTCAGCAAATTCTGATGCTGATGGATCTATGGTCATCACAACTACATTTTATGGTTCCTAATGATTTATTAAGTGCATTAAAGTATTCTTTTATCATCAAATAAGTTATAAGCATCAATCATAAACAAATGCTACAAAGAAAAGTGTAATACATCTATCAAGTACTTTTCTAATCTTTGGAACACATTTAGATACATACACTTGGGATCTCAGTCCCTTTTTACATTATTGGGAATTCTCATCCCTTAACATCATCATCATCATGATTATTGGATTGGAGTATTCAAACCCTTAGATCATCACTGAACATTGTTACCTCTATAATAGGTAACGGTTACCTCTAGGTCCTCAGACCAAGGTATTCATCGTACTTGTTGTATGAGTATTTCACATAGCTCCTATAGTTCATTAAGCATCTTGTCACCTCTCACTAGGAAACAACTATCTTTTAAAATATCAAACGATATAATCATTATACTTGTTGTACATATATTAACATGGCTCACAAGGCTCATTTAAATCTATATCATATAAAACATCATAGTTCATACCTGGCTATGCTCATGATCTCGTGATTCTTGAATAGTTTGCACTTTATAATAAAACTTCAATAGTATATGACATCATTATTCAATTCAAGAGAAATACATCATTCTCGTTATTAGGGTTAGGATTGCCTATTTTAACAAAATAGGGTTTCAAATTCACATCATCACTATGTGATATAAGAGAAATGCATCCTTCCCATTATTAGGGTTAGGATTTCTCAATCTAATTGATTAGGGATGTAAGTGCATACCATTACCCTTCATTAGGGTTAGGTTTTTTGCTTATTAACAAATTAAGGATTCAAGATCATATTATCAAGAATCAATCCCAAATTCATACTCCATTTATTTTTAGGAGTATCAATACATAATAACATGATTATCACACATGTAAAAGTTTCTCTCTTATCCTTATTAGGATGTTGATTGCTTCACATTTTGGCTCAATCCTTCTCTCAAGTACGTTGGCCTACACTTACCACATTAAACTCTGTCTTAATGTATTACCTTACACAACACAATTCATGTGTTACTCCATCAATTACATTGAATTGAGACACTTCCAACATATAGGGTATAAAGGTGTGTATAATACCATATTATGCTTGAGATACCACCTTAACCTCATATCGAGTATCCATATCAGGCATGTAGTATAACCACATCACCATATCATGTTTAGGGGGGTATCCCCTAACACCATATCATGTATCCATATCGGATTGGCTATCACTTAGATCTTATCATCTCAAGTTAGCTTCATATCGTGCATGAGCTATATGCTTGACCTCATATCGGGTTCAAGAGTATATTTGATACTATATCATGCACAAGGTGTGCACCATATCGTGCATGGGGTATATGCCTCATTATGGTATCGTTTAGTGATCTACACACAATACCATATCGGGTTCTATGACTTATCATATCGGGTCACCATGTGGGTTGATCATATCAGGTTAGAATATTGGGTAGACCATTATGCTCATAACTTTTCATGCCTCTTAAGGAATCAGTCATATCATATTATTGAATGACAAGCTAGATATTAGGTTGAACTCTTTCACAATAATCCTTTACACAAAATGATAGGGTGTATCGGGTTTCATTCCATCACCTACGGTTTCAATGATATTCGACTAGAAAGTGTTGACCTAGAGGTTATACATTGTCCATATTTTGATAATGACTTAACCATTCCATTCATATGTATCTAATATGTGTATTCAAGATTGATTTCAGGTGCTAGGTACATGAAAAGGATCAAATTCACAAGCCCTAATTTGCTACAGTTCAAATCAAAAGTTATACAAGTGTACAATTTAGGAAATCTATGTAAATGACCTTAGAAGATTTTTGTAATCACTTGTATTGATGTATTGGCTTGTAACTAAGATGATAAAATTGATTGGGACACTTAGAACCAAGTTCTAATCACTTTTGATTCACTTTAGAAAATTGATCACATGCAGAAAATCAGTCGAGTTACAATCTCTACCGATCCACTAGGATCAATTCTCTGTAGAGTGCATCGATCGAGTTGTGTTTTCACAGAACTCGACCGATAGGGTTACTGACCAAACACAACTTTCATTGGTCGGTCAAGTTTCCTCAGGACAAACTCGACCTATGGTTTGAAATTTGGGTTTGTCTTTTACCCTATCGGTTGAGTTACCTTTATTGAAACTCGACCAATTGCATTGTACAGAAATTGCAGATTGTGACAGTTGGTGAGTTATTTGGGCAAAAATAGATCTGTTTCCTTGGGAAAGAATGGCTATTTTTTTACCCTAAGTGTACCCCAACTCAAAGGGGCACCCTCAGCTATAAATAGGACCTCTTGGAGTTCATTCCAAGGTTGCTCATTCCATATATGCTTGGTTCTTTCTTAGTTGAGAGTCATGCACACCTTTGAGCCCCTTTCTCTCTCTACCTTCAAGTCAAATCCATGAGTATGAGTGAGATAGGATCTGTTGTAAGAGAGCTACCTTTTGTATCCATGTAAAAGCTCTCCACCTCCTTCTTCCTACCCCCTTTTCTATTGAAGAAAAGGCTAAAGATCTTCTCCAAGTGAAGGAGAAGGAGTTGTTGTTCTTCAAGGTTGAAGAAAGCATGGTGTTTCAGATCTCCATGTGAAGGAGATAGGCAAGGCAGACGTTCAAGAAGGATAGGTAATTCCTTGAAGGCCAAAGACTTGAAGAAGGAGTGGGTAAGTCCTTGTTGAAGGCTGAAGACTCCATGGTTCAAGTGGATAAGTTCCTTCAGTAGGTTGAAGATCATTGCTTGAGGTATTAAGTCCTTGGATGAATGTGGTTGTTGTCTTGTAATATTATGAATGAATATAAGAGCATCAAGATTGTAAAGTTCTAGAGCGTAATGACCTCTAGGTAGTGGACTGACTCACTTCTAGTTTGAAGTGTGGAACCACTCTAAACCACTTTGTCCAAGTGTATGTTCTTCCTTGTCTCTCACCCTTGCTATGTATGTTAGTTAGGATCTCAAATTGGTTGAATGTTTAAGTTTCTGCACTTAATATAATTTGGTGGTCTAATTCATTTTGTGAGATTTGTGAAGCTCTATTCACCCCCCCTCTAGAGCCCTTGATCCAACAAGTGGTATCAAAGTAGGTCTTCTCCAAGCTACTTCCACGAGTAGGAGAAGATGGGCTTTAGCACTTGGATCTTTCAATTTGGAGGGAAGATTCTCCATGCGACCTCCGGTCTTTGACGGCACCAATTTCCTCTATTGGAAGAGAAGAATGCAGTTCCATCTCCAACGAGTAAGCTATGATATGTAGAAGGTGGTGCATCTAAAGTATGAAGATCCAAAGGGGGAAATCTCCACATGGACGAAAGCCCAAATGAAGCAAGCTCAGGTCAATGCCAAAGTCGTGAGCATCATCTATGCAGCCCTCACCCCATCCGAGTTCAACCAGATCTCTTTTTGGGACACCGCACATGAAATTTGGAACAAGCTATGTGTCACCTATGAAGGAAAAGAGCAAGTGAAGGAAGCCAAGATCTACATGCTTGGTGGTTTACTTGAGAACTTCAAGATGGGTAAGAATGAAAGAGTGACAGACATGTACACAAGGCTTATTGTGATCATCAATGGATTGGTAGCCCTTGGTAGCATGGCAGATAAAGGCACAATCAACTCTAAGATCTTGATATCTCTTCTAAAGAGATGGGAGCCCAAGGTGACATCCTATGAAGAAGTGTACAAGCTTAGTGAATTGTCAACTGAGGAGTTGGTTGGCAACCTTCAAGCTCATGAGCCAAGGCTTGATAAGCAAGAAGAATAAGAAAAGAGAGAAGAGAAGGAGTCCAAGAAGATCAAGGACACAACCTTCAAAGCTCAAATTGAAGAGATGGTTCGGCAGCAACAACTTGCACTCAAGTCCTCTACTCCTTCCTCAAGTGAAGATGAAAGCCCAAATGAGCATGAAGCAAACTACTCCAAGGGCAAACACTTAAATAGGAAGCCTTTTTCATCAACTCCTAGATGCTATGAATGTGGCCAAAAAGGCCATTACAAGAGTGACTGCCCCAAGTCCAAGAAGAGCCACCATAAGAGCAGCCACAAGAAGGAAAAGGAGTATAAGAGAGAAGGAAAATATAAGAGAAAGGAGAAGAAAGAAAGAAGAAGCAAACATGTAGCTCATACAGCTTGGGAGGAGTCTTCCTTAAGTTCTTCAAGCTCCAAAGATGGAGAATTCCACCTTGCTCTCATGGCCTCTACAAGTGATGATGTAGGTGAGGTAAGTGAGGTAAGTGAGGTAAGTGAAGTCAATTTGCATGGGTTGTCTAAAGAAACTCTTATTGATATGCTTAATGCTTGCCGGTCATCTTTTACTAACTGCAAATCTAAAAAGAAAAGGTTAGGTAAGATAATAGATGATCTTTATGATAAGATTGAGATTCTTGATCAAAATGAAAAGCTGCACCTTGATAGTATTGATACCTTGAAAGGGAAATTTCTTGATCTTGAGCTCCAATACAATGGAGTTGAAGTTGAGAATGGTGTCTAACTTAAGACCATTTCTAATCTTAAGGAAGAAAACCAAAACTTCCTAGATGAGATAGATGTTCTTAAAACTAAAAATGTAGAACTTAATCTCATTGATGAAGCTAGGAAGTAAGAAACTCATGCTTATCAAAAACAAATTCTTTTACTTAAATATGAAAATGATAAGTTGCTTGCTCAAGTTAATGATCTATCATCTAGAACTATTTCTCAAAGTAATGAGGTATCTAGCACTACTTTAGAATGTGATTCTTTTCATACTAAAGCCCTTTGTTTAGAGGCTGACCTATTGCATTCTAGAGATGATCTTGCTAGTTTATCTTCTATTGTCATTTGTAACATCCCTGACTTGGGTTATGAATTAACCCTAGGTGTTTTGCTTAATAAAAGTGATTATATGCATGCTCTTATCTTTTGAAAAGTAATTAAGGCTCAAGATGAACTTATATTATAATTTTAGTCCTTTTTGAATATTGTTGAAATCAATATTTTGCCTGTTTTGGACTAATTTGCAAATTACCCAAGTTGAGGGGTTTATTTGCAATTTGTGCATGATAATATTTTCCTCATGTGTTGAAGCATAATGGTAATGAATATGATGCAGAGGTATGGCTTGTGATAGCCTGAATTCCAAGAAAGAGCTGATAAAGTAATGTCTGTGCATGAAAACCTAGTTTTGGGGTAATGTGCAATTTACCCAAAACCTAGGGTGCAATATGTAATTTACCACTTCAAAAAGGTCCCTAATGTTTCTTGGCATCATGTGGAGCAAATAAAATTATAGGGGCGTCTCATTTGAATTAAGTTGAAGGAGAGAGAATCTTGATATTAAAATAATCAAGATTTAAGCATAATGGATATATTAATGCAAAAATAAATAAAATAATTGAAGGGCCTTGAACAAGAATTAAAATGGTGGAATTCATATTCATGAGTGGACGTCCTTGAGCTTTTCAAGGACCGAAAATATTTTAAGGAGGTGAAATTCCACTCACCTTATTATAAGGAAAAGAATTTCCACTCAAAAATATATATTAATATTATAATGGATTAAGGTGCTTAATTTCTTTTCCCTTAATCCATGGATAATGGAAGGGAGTTAGGTAAGTTTGAGTTGCCTTTGCATGCAATAAAAAAAGGAGGAAGAGGTGGTACCATTTTTTGGAATTAATTGAATTTTTAATAAAACATTTTCTCTTTCATCAATTTTCTTATAAAACAGCCTTTTCTAACCCACCTAAGGGTCTTTTTTCGATTCCTTTCTTCCCCTTGCTTGCAAAATCGACCAAGATATCTAAGAACATCAGGGAGCACGTCCCCAACCTGTTGGTAAGCCTTTGACCTTCGTTCTTCTTGATTTCATGGTGAAAATCATAAAACAATACATGATTCCTTTATTTCTTCACTCCATCTTCAACCCCTAGCCGATCCTTTCACTCCAAAAGCTTGAGAAACGACCTTGGGAGGTTTCTAGATCTTCAACCACCATTGGATCCGTGAAGCTTGGATCTTGGGATCAGATTTGAAGGCGGGTTATATAACTTTAACCCTTAATCTTGTCATTGAATTTGATTTCTACTTGCAATTGATTTAATTGTCATTATTGCAATAGCCTTGTTTAATTGATGGAGTTGCCATAGAAAATGGCAATAGTTCTGTGAGTTTAAAGGTTGAAGATGATAACCTGTTCATAATCACACACCTTAAACAAATAACAATAGCAAACGGTCTTGGACCTTTGGTCCAAACGGTTTCACCAAACCGTTTGAGACCAAACTGTTTGCAAACCGTTTGGTGATGTTGGACTCCAAACCGCATGGTTGAGTTGACCGTTTGGTTTAGTTGACCATTTGAGGTCTGAACTTAATCATAGGTTGGATGATGATCCAATGGACTCAATTGATTGATACAATGTGTGCATGATCCTTCAAGTGGGAACTCTAATTGAATTGATTGAAGAAATCCTTGACTGGTCCTAATGGTTTTAAGACTTTTTGGGGCAAACAGTCTTGAGATTGTTTGAACCCAAACGGTCTTGAGACCGCTTGGGACCAAACGGTTTCAAAACCATTTGGGGGATTGGAGGTTGATCTTTGAACCATGGATGATGATCTAATGGTTTAGATTGATGAACCCTTCAATTGAATAACTATTAGTCGATTCAATGATGCAATTGGAGATCAATGGAATTGATGGTTGACCTATTGAGCCCTTGCGGTTTTGGGACTGATTTGGCCCAAACGGTCTTGAGACCATTTGAGACCAAACGGTCTTGAAACCTTTTGGGGCCAAACAGTTTCAAAACCATTTGGGGTCAAACGGTTTCAAAACCATTTGGTGGCAAACGGTTTCAAAACCGTTTGGTGTTGAAACTTCAAAACCGCATGGAGGTTGTTAGTGGTTCAATCATTTGGATATTGAAGGAAATGATGGTTCCAATTATCCAATGATGGTTAGTCAATAAAGGTACAAAGGTTGAAACCCTAATAGTACCTAGGGATTAGTGTCAATTAAGGAAGAAACCCTAATTTTCATAAGATCAATGGCTTGGTGCACTATGTCATTCATAGTTGTATGAACTTGATTATAGGGTTGATATGACTTAATCAAGTTGAGAGGTTGACAGCATGGATTTGATAAATGAGTTTGATTCATGTGTTGATTTAGGGTATGATCCTTAAGTAAAGAGATCATGAAACCCTAATCATGAACATAAACCCTAATTGACAAGGTTGTTGAACCTTAACCCTAACCCAGGGCAATTTATAATTGAAACCCTAATCCAAGGAATGGATGTAACCCTAATTCAGGATGATGATGTGTATAGACCTAATTAAGAGTAATGTGATCCAAAACCCTAATTGGGATGAATAGTAAACCCTAATTATGGGTAATGGAACATGAAACCCTAATTGGGATGAATAGTAAACCCTAATTATGGGTAATGGAACATGAGACCCTAATTGGGATGAATAGTAAACCCTAATTATGGGTAATGGTATATGAGACCCTAATTGGGATGAATAGTAAACCCGAATTATGGATTATTGAATGTAAATCCTTTTCTAGGGTGAAAATTATGTGAAACCCTAACTAAAGATGGTTTCATGAGAAACCCTGATGTTCGATGTTTTGTGGAGCTCAAATCCAGGGTGATACTATGTATTGCTTAATGAACCCTAATCTTGGGAAAAATGGTGATAAACCATATCTTTGATGTGATAATGGGATGTTTATCCTTAAATGACATGAAATGGGAAACCCTAACCCTGGTAAGGGAATAGTGGTGTTACCCATGAATAGTGAATTCATATTTGTTGAACATGGTTCTGATATGCAATTGATATCATTGTATCATTTGTGCTAACAATGCAGGTATCTTGAAATGATGATCATGGCCAGGTATGAGCTATGATGTTTAATTCACTATTGTGATTGTACCTTGAGTGCCATAATATACCTTGCTGCCTGGTAAGAGGTATCAAGAGAGTTAATGGGCATCAAGTACCATGTGTGATGCTTATAATAGCAAGTATCATGTTTGCCTTGGTCAATTGACCTGAAGGTGATGGTTACCTGGAAAAGTGGTAACAATGCTTAATGATGAATCAAGGGTTTAATTACCTAGGGCCATATGATTATGGTGATGAAATTGTGAAGGGATGAGAATTCCCAGCTGTTAGATATGGGACTGAGTCCCTAATGCCTTATAAGATTGTTAAGCAATTGATGAAAATAGTACATGTTTCTTTATAGCATTGTCATAATAAGTTTTGTTTGAGAACTTGCCCGATGCTAAAATAATATGAAAATGTACTTAATAAATCAATTGAAATCTATTCATGTAGTGCTCTGACCATAGATCCATCATCGTCAGCAGTTGGTGATGGTGAAACACATTTTCTATGGAATTCCAGGAATTCACATATTTTGAATATGTGGGGGTAAATGGGCAAAAATATCCTTACGTCCGGGTGAAGAGATTGAGGGAAGGTAAACACTAAACCTCTCAATCCTTCATGTGTCGGGATAAATGTATCATAAATCTCCCGATGGTTGGGATAGATGTATCATTAATCTCCCAATGTTATTTTATGTCGGGTCGATGGAGATAAACATTGATGCTCTCGATTACCGATGAGAGTGCAGTTGACGTTGTAACTCTATAGCGAAGTTCTAGTATACCATGGAAAGCTATTTGAGCAGTCGACACAGTCCTGCTTGTAGTCCTATGTTGACCAGGATGTGGGAGGTCATGGGAATCTGGCTCTTCCATTGACCTATTTATGGTACCAATTTCGATTCTAGAAATGGTTGGTTGTAGTATGAGTGGTATACCTCATCTCCTCAGAGCTTAAATCTGTTTGTAAAATATAATCAGCCATGTAGCGTAATTACATAAGGTTGAAATACGAGAAACACCGAATGATATTATAATGCTTAGCATGCCCTTGGTACATAAATGTACTTATGTTCCTTAAATTCATATTGAATATGATACATGTTGTTATATCAAGCTATAATTAAAATACTTGCATAAGAATGTTTCTCTAATCTGTACAAATGTTGTTTATCTTCTATTGAATTATATTATCCCACTGCTCAATTTATTTCCTGCAATGACAATGTTTTGGCTGAGAGTTATATCTCTCGCTGGGGCAATTTTTATAATTGTCTCACCCCCGTGGGATTTAATGTTTTTAGGTAGACGCAGACATCAAGGCAGAAACTCTTCTGTAGGAGAAGAGCAGCAGCAACAGCAGTCACAGGGACAACAATGATCCAACATGTGGAGACATTGGCTGTCCAGTTTTGTGTAGGTAGTCCTAAAGTGATCTATGTACTCTCGGATCCTAGGAGTTAGTGTTTTGATACTTCGATCTGAGATTTTGTGCATGTATACCTCGACATGAAATGATGCATGTAATGTATATATGAACCAGGATGTAATGTTTTACTTTGGTTCTAAATGAAAGAGTTTTCCAGCAAATGGATCTCTTGATAAATGGTTTTACATTTTTAGTGATTTTCAGTAATTCCGCTGTTAATAATATGCTTCCGCATTAGTTAATCTGGTTTTATGAGTTGTATGCCACAGTTAGTGGTATCAGAGCTCTAGGTTCGCTGAGTCTACAGAGACATAGGATTAAGGTAGTTGAGTCTGTTCTAGTATCTTCTAGTTTATCTGATAGTGTCTTCTGCTCTTATAGGAGAAGAAGAACTAAGGATGTCTAGATCGCACGAAGAACACGCTACTGAGAGCAGTGTTGCGGCACCGGGAAATGGTGCAAGAGACTAGGACAGGGAGGAACCTGTACCTGAACAGTCGTAGTTCGACCCAACTGATATGGGGAACCCAGCCTTCCAGGCTATGTTCGGGCAGTTTATAGCAGCTATGACCCACATGACGGATAGAATTCCAGTACCTACACCTAGGGCACTACCCCGTGATGAAATACATGGTGTCGGCAAGACGTTTGAAAGGCTGAGGAGGGTAGGAGCCTTGGAGTATGCTGGTACAGCCGATCCAGCAGATGTTGATTTATGGTTGACTGAGTTGGAGAAAGCATTCAGAATCCTTATGATTCCTGATGATGAGAGGGTCAGACATGCTGTATATCTCCTCAAAGGAACTGTTGGACATTGGTGGACCATTGAGCAGGGCAAAAGACCTGGAGTTGTGATTGGATGGGATGAATTCATGCGTGAATTTGTCGCTAGATACTTTCCCAAGACGTATCTGGATGAGAAGATCTCTCAGTTTGAGAGGATTAAGCAAGGGCCTATGAACATTAGTGAGTACGCAGCTAGGTTCATGGAGTTGTTGCGGTTCTGTCCGCACATGGCATCTAATGATGAGGAGAGAATTCGGCAGTTCGAGAAGGGGTTGAACGCTGAATTAACCACTCTGGTGTCTACTCTGGAGAACCGGGAGAGGTCTGCAACTTTTGTGGAGTTTGTAAGACGTATAGAGAGGTCTGTGGTTGAGAAGCGACAAACCAAGGGTAAGAAAGAATACCCACAGTTCCAAGGAGAGAGTGATGGGAGTTTTAAGAAACCAAGGTATTATGTGCCTACACCACCACCAAGGCTCAATACCCAGACGCAATGGATGTCAAGTAAGGGTAGAAACCGTAGTTTACCACCAAAGGGAGCTCACAGTTCAGCCTCTATGTCAGTAACAAGACCACCCATACCACCAAGGGGGAATATAACATGTTATAGATGTGGAAAAGAATGCCATGTGGTGAGAGACTGTCCTGAGAAAGTCAGGAGTGTGACCCAGCAACCGAGGCAGAGTCAACAGGGCTCTCAGAGGCAACAGTATGGCGGTGGTGCTAGAGGACGTGGACCAACATCCCAAGATGGTTCTTCGACATCTAACAATCGAGCACAGGGTCAACAGCAAGCGACAGCTAGGTTCTATGCTATGAACCAGCCTGAAGCAGTAGTCAACCATCGAGTTATGATAGGTCAGATGGAACTGCTTTATTCTGATATGTCTTTATCCTGCTTCATATCTGTGTTAATTGATCTGGGTGCTACGCACTCTTTTATCACTCGAGAAGTGATTGATGATTGCAATATGATTGTTAGTCATAGAATAGATAGCTTGCTATTAGAGACACCTTTGATGAGATCTGTAGTTTTGCGGGAAGTGTGTTCTCCCTGCAATCTTTTCTTTTCTGATCACCGCATTCAAGTGGATCTTATACCACTTGAGATGTAGGATTTTGATATAATCCTTAGAATGGACACCTTAGAGAAGTATAAGGTTGCCTTGGATTGTAGTTCCAAGAAAGTTGTGTTCACAGATGATGGTGACACATGGATCTTTCAGGGAGATAGAAAGATTCTTCCAACATGTCTTGTGTCAGCTATGGTAGCTGAGAAGTTGATGAGACAAGGATGCCTTGCATTCTTAGCCCATGTGGTTGATACCACAATGGAAAGCCCTCATCCTTTTGAAGTTCCTGTAGTTAGGGAATTTGAAGATGTATTTCCTGAAGAACTTCCAGGTGTTCCTCTGCCCTGAGAGATTGATTTTGAAATAAATCTAATCCCGGACATGCAACCAATAGCACAAACACCGTATAGGATGGCGCCTGCTGAGATTGTAGAGCTCAAGAAAAAACTGCAAGAGTTGCTTGAGAAAGGTTTTATCCGATCGAGCACTTCACCCTGGGGTGCTCTAGTCCTTTTTGTTAAGAAAAAGGATGGGTCGATGCGGTTACGCATTGACTATAGACAGTTAAACAAAGTCACCATAAAGAACAAGTATCCTCTACCAAGGATTGATGACTTGTTTGACCAGTTGCGTGGTGCAAATATATTTTCTAAGATATATCTGAGGTCGGGATACCATCAGTTATGTATCAAGGAGGGTGACATACCTAAGTCTACCTTTAGAACAAGGTATGGTCACTATGAGTTCACAGTTATGTCGTTTGGACTAACTAATGCACCAACTGCATTTATGGAACTCATGAATAAAATCTTTTGACCTTTTCTGGATCACTATGTTGTTGTCTTTATAGATGACATTCTGATATATAGTAGAGATGCTCAACAACATGAGCAGCATCTTCGCCAAGCTTTGACTTTGCTAAGAGAGCATAAGTTATATGCTAAGTTTAGCAAATGTGAGTTCTGGTTGCCAGAAGTTTCCTTTCTTGGACACGTAATATCTGACTCAGGTATTCGTGTTGATCCTAAGAAGGTAGAATCTGTCCTGCAATGGGAACAATCGAAGACACTGACAGAGATAAGAAGTTTCCTAGGACTGGCTAGCTATTACAGAAGGTTCATTAAGAACTTTAGTTCAATAGCCTTACCCCTAACTAAGTTGACAAGGAAGGAGATTCCTTTTGTCTGGAATGACAAGTGTCAACAATCTTTCCGGTTGTTGAAGGAAAGGTTAACATGTGCACCTGTGTTGGTGCTACCTGAGCAAGGAAAGGGGTATATAGTCTTCTGTGATGCATCTAAGAATGGCTTAGGATGTGTGTTGATGCAGGATAAGCAAGTGATTTCTTTTTCTTCTCGACAGCTTAAGAAACACGAGGAGAATTATCCGACACACGATCTAGAGTTAGCTACTGTGGTTCATGCTTTGAATATTTGGAGACATTATCTCTATGGAGAAACATTCCATATTTTCACAGACCATAAGAACCTAAAGTACATCTTTTCTCAGCATGAGCTAAATATGAGGCAACGTCGCTGCATGGAGTTGATCAAGGACTATGATTGTATAATTGATTATCATCCAGGGAAAGCCAATGTGGTTGTTGATGCACTAAGTAGGAAATCAGCAACACCAGCTCTAGATAAAGCACAGTTAAACTCCTTAGTGTGCTCTAAGAGAGATATGTTTATCTCCTTAAGGCAATACAAAGTACATCTTAAAGTATCATTGTTAGCTGATTTGTTAGCTGAGACGCACATAAAACCAACTCTGAGACAACATATTAAAGAAGCACAACAGACTGATTCTGTTATTCAACAGATCAGGTCAGAATATGGTAGTGAGAAGCGGGATGGCTTCCATGATTTTGATGATCAGGTAGTCTGTTACCATGATAGGATGGTAGTCCCTGACGTTGACAACTTAAGAAAGTTAGTTCTAGAGGAGGCTCATTCTTCAATGTATCCTATGCATCCAGGGAGCACCAAGATTTATCATAACTTAAAAGATATGTATTGGTGGCATGGATTGAAGAAGGATGTTGCTGAGTTTGTTATGTGGTGTCCGATGTGTCAGCAGGTTAAAGTTGAACATCAGAAGCCCACAGGAACAATGCAACCTCTGTCTATACCACAGTGGAAGTGGGATCATGTAACTATGGACTATGTGGTTGGTTTTCCTAAAATAGCCAAAAGTCATGATTCCATTTGGGTGATAGTTGATAGGTTGACAAAGACAGCACATTCTTACCTGTCAAAACAACCTATACATCTGAGAAGCTAGCACAAATCTACATAGATGAGATAGTGCGGCTGTACGGGGTCCCAGTTACAATAGTTTCTGATAGAGGTCCTCATTTTATGAGTCATTTTTGGGAATGACTTCATAAAGCTTTGGGCACTCATATGAGGTTTAGTACATCCTTTCATCCTTAGACAGATGGATAGTCTGAGAGGACGATACAAACTTTAGAGGACTTACTTAGGGCATGTGTCCTTCAGTTTGTGAGGAGTTGGGATCTACATCTGAGCTTGATAGAGTTTGCTTATAATAACAGCTATTAGCATAGTATTGAGATGGCACCATATGAGGCTTTGTATGGTAGACGTTGTAGATCTCCCCTATGTTGGTACGAAACTGGTGAATATCAACTTTTGGATCCTGAGCTGGTCCAGCAAACAACTGAGAAGATAAAGATCACACAGCAATAGCTGAAAACAACCCAGGATAGACAGAATCCTATGTTGACAAACGTCGTAGACCCTTAGAATTCCAAGTCAGAGACAGAGTGTACCTCAAGGTTTCACCTTGGAAAGGTATCCTAAGATTTGGAAAGAAAGGGAAGTTAGCTCCTAGATTTATGGGGCCTTATCCAATCATTGCGATGATGGGGAAGGTAGCCTATAAGCTGGAGTTACCACCTGAGTTGCATAGATTGCACCCCGTGTTTCATATCTCTATGTTGAGGAAGTGTCATCCTGACACTGAGTCAATTCTACAACCTGTGAAAATAGAACTAAATGATGACATATCTTATGTTGAAGGGCCAGTGTTAATTCTTGATAGAAGAATCAAAAAGCTGAAAAAGAAAGACATTAGTCTTGTAAAAGTCCTATGAATCACCGTGGCGTTGAAGAAGCTACATGGGAACTAGAGGATGAGACGAGGAGGAAATATCCTACTCTTTTCTCTTAAATGTTTTGTTGATGATTTCGAGGACGAAATCATTGTAAGGGGTGGATAAACTTGTAACATCCCTGACTTGGGTTATGAATTAACCCTAGGTGTTTTGCTTAATAAAAGTGATTATATGCATGCTCTTATCTTTTGAAAAGTAATTAAGGCTCAAGAGGAACTTATATTACAATTAAAGTCCTTTTTGAATATTGTTGAAATCAATATTTTGCCTGTTTTGGACTAAAGTGCAAATTACCCAAGTTGAGGGGGTTATGTGCAATTTGTACAGGATAATATGTTCCTCATGTGCTGAAGCATCATGGGAATGAAGATGATTCAGAGGTATGGATTGTGATAGCCTGAATTCCAAGAAAGAGCTGATAAAGCAATGTTTGTGCATGAAAACCTAGTTTTGGTGTAATGTGCAATTTACCCAAAACCTAGGGTGCAATATGTAATTTACCACTTCAAAAAGGTCTCTAATGTTTCTTGGCATCATTTGGAGAAAATAAAATGAGAGGGACGTCTCATTTGAATTAAGTTGAAGGAGAGAGAATCTTGATATTAAAATAATCAAGATTTAAGCATAATGGATATATTAATGCAAAAATAAATAAAATAATTGAAGGGTCTTCAACCAAAATTAAAATGGTGGAATTCAGATGCATGATTGGACGTCCTTGAGCTTTACAAGGACCGAAAATATCTTAAGGAGGTGAAATTCCACTCACCTTATTATAAGGAAAAGAATTTCCACTCAAAAATATATATTAATATTATAATGGATTAAGGTGCTTAATTTCTTTTCCCTTAATCCATGGATAATGGAAGGGAGTTCGGTGGGTTTGAGTTGCCTTTTCATGCAAGAAAACCAAGGAGGAAGAGGTGGTACCATTTTTTGGAATTAATTGAATTTTTAATAAAACATTTTCTCTTTCATCAATTTTCTTATAAAAGAGCCTTTTCCAACCCACCTAAGGGTCTTTTTTCGATTCCTTTCTTCCCCTTGCTTGCAAAATCGACCAAGAGAGCTAATAACATCAGGGATCACGTCCCCAACCTATTGGTAAGCATTTGACCTTTGTTCTTCTTGATTTCATGGTGAAAATCATAAAATAATACATGATTTCTTTATTTCTTCACTCCATCTTCAACCCTAGCTGATCCTTTCACTCCAAAAGCTTGAGAAACGACCTTGGGAGGTTGCTAGAGCTTCAACCACCATTGGATCCGTGAATCTTGGAGCTTGGGATCAGATTTGAAGGCGGGTTATATAACTTTAACCCTTAATCTTGTCATTGAATTTGATTTCTACTTGCAATTGATTTAATTGTCATTATTGCAATCACCTTGTTTAATTGATGGAGTTGACATAGAAAATGGCAATAGTTCCATGAGTTTAAAGGTTGAAGATGATAACCTATTCATAAGCACACACCTTAATCAAAGAACAATACCAAACGGTCTTGAACCTTTTGTCCAAACGGTTTCACCAAACTGTTTGAGACCAAACGGTTTGCAAACCGTTTGGTGATGTTGGACTCCAAGCTGCATGGTTGAGTTGACCGTTTGGTTTAGTTGACTGTTTGAGGTCTGAACTTAATCATAGGTTGGATGATGATCCAATGGAATCAATTGATTGATGCAATGTGTGCATGATCCTTCAAGTGGGAACTCTAATTGAATTGATTGAAGAAATCCTTGATTGGTCCTAATGGTTTTAAGACTTTTGGGGGAAAACGGTCTTGAGACCGTTTGGGACCAAATGGTTTCAAAACCGTTTGGTGGATTGGAGGTTGATCCTTGAACCATGGATGATGATCTAATGGTTTAGATTGATGAACCCTTCAATTGAATAACTATTAGCCGATTCAATGATGCAATTGGAGATCAATGGAATTGATGGTTGACCTATTGAGCCCTTGCAGTTTTGGGACTGATTTGGCCCAAACGGTCTTGAAACCGTTTGGGGCCAAACGGTTTCAAAACCGTTTGGCGTTGAAACTTCAAAACTGCATGGAGTTTGTCAGTGGTTCAATCATTTGGATATTGAAGGCAATGATGGTTCCAATTATCCAATGATGGTTAGTTAATAAAGGTACAAAGGTTGAAACCCTAATAGTACCTAGGGATTAGTGTCAATTAAGGAAGAAACCCTAATTGTCATAAGATCAATGGCTTGGTGAACTATGTGATTCATAGTTGTATGAACTTAATTATAGGTTTGATATGACTTAATCAAGTTGACAGGTTGATAGCATGGATTTGATAAATGAGTTTAATTCATGTGGTGATTTAGGGTATGATCCTTAAGTAAAGAGATCACGAAACCCTAATCATGAACATAAACCCTAATTGACAAGGTTGTTGAACCTTAACCCTAACCCAGGGAAATTTATAATTGAAACCCTAATCCAAGGAATGGATGTAACCCTAATTCAGGATGATGATGTGTATAGACCTAATTAAGAGTAATGTGATCCAAAACCCTAATTATGGATAATGGAACATGAAATCCTAATTGGGATGAATAGTAGACCCTAATTATGGGTAATGGAACATGAAACCCGAATTGGGATGAATAGTAAACCCTAATTATGGGTAATGGAACATGAAACCCTAATTGGGATGAATAGTAAACCCTAATTATGGGTAATGGAATATGAGACCCTAATTGGGATGAATACTAAACCCTAATTGTGGATTATTGAATGTAAATCCTTTTCTAGGGTGAAAATTATGTGAAACCCTAACTAAAGATGGTTTCATGAGAAACCCTAATGTTTGATGTTCTGTGGAGCTCAAATCCAGGGTGATACTATGTATTGCTTAATGAACCCTAATCTTGGGCAAAATGGTGATAAACCATATCTTTGATGTGATAGTGGGATGTTTATCCTTAAATGACATGAAATGGGAAACCCTAACCCTGGTAAGGGAATAGTGGTGTTACCCATGAATAGTGAATTCATATTTGTTGAACTTGGTTCTGATATGCAAATTTTTTTTTGTTGAACCCAGCATTCCTCCTTTTCATTATTAACTCCTCAAAAATACAAAGTATCGACCTGTTACAGAGTGTAACAGGAGAAAGAAAGAAAGGAACAAAAAAGGAAAAAAGTAAAGGTTGTACAGAATTATACAGTCGTGAGGTCAGCTATAATGGTATAGCAGATCTCGTCTGGGGTTTTCTTTGTCCCCAGAAAGATCCTTCTATTTCTTTCTGTCCAAATGTGATATATGATCGTTGCAGCTGCATTTTTTTCCTTTTTCTTCAGGTGGTTCAGGTTATCTATGCATATTGGGACAGCATTAAGCTCGGACCTATTTTTGAGATATTTCCAGATTATCGCAGTGAATTTGCAAGTAAAAAGGATGTGTTCCATGTTCTCTTCTTCCTCTTCACATAAAGGACACCTTGATACCAGATATAAACCGAACTTTCTTAGGACATCAGTTGTAGGAAGACGGTTTAGAAAGGCTTTCCATAGCACAGTAGAGAACCTTCTTGGTATTGTGTCATTCCAAATCCATTTTCCCCACAGAACTACAGGTGCTGATTTCCTCATTATATTCCACTCGTCCTTGAGCCGAAGTGATCTTTTGCCTCCTACAGAGATGAAGTCGTTGCCACCTGCTGGTCTCTGTAATTGTGAAATGATTTTCTGAAGTTCATCCTTCCCGCGCACAGTTGGGCAGTACCAATTCTCATCTTTGATGAGAGCCTTCACAGGACATGTTATTCCACCACCTAATCGGTGAACGAATTGTTTACCAATCAATTCCAGTAGTTTTTTACCTCCAGGTAACCACGGGTCTTGCCACAGTTTAAAGAAGTTGCCGTCACCCACGTTAAACTCCAGCTTGCTCAATAGTGCATTTCTTTTCTTCAACGGTTGTTTCTAAAGTCAGGATGTATTAGGTCGTTCTACCACTGACCATATCGACTCGCTTTTCAAGTACTTGTCGTGCATCCATTTTACCCATAGAGACTTTTTGTCACTAGCTAGATCCCAAAGGGTTTTAATGATGCCAGCGTCGGACCAGTCTCTGACACGTCTAATGCCAAGGCCGCCTTCTTCTTTGGGTCTGCAGATCATCTCCCAGGAGATTGTGTGCAAGTGTTTCTTCTCCTTGTCATCATTCCAGATGAAATTTTGCATAAGTTTTTCAATGTCGTTTACTACTGATTGGGGAAGAGGGAAAGCAGCCGACCAGAAGATATGATAAGATGACAATGTGGAAATCACAAGTTCAACCCTACTCGCAAGGGATAGCAGCCTTCCTTTCCAAGAATCAAGTTTTTGTTTGATTTTATCTATGATGGGTGCACACATACTTTTTGTCAGTCTCCCGGTAAACAGGGGTAAGCCCAGGTAGCGGAAAGGTAGATTAGTTTCAGAAATATGTATAATATTGCTTATGTTGTTGTTACAGCAAGCTTTCGATAGGAAAAGCTGGCTCTTCTCGTTATTTAGCTTCAGCCCGGAGATGTGTTGAAAAGTGTCAAGGGCTCTCTTAATCCCAGCAGCGTTCTTATCATCAGCCTTGGCGAACACCAAAAGGTCGTTCTGATATGCAATTGATATCACTGTATCATATGTGCTAACAATGCAGGTATCTTGAAATGATGATCATGTCCAGGTATGAGCTATGATGTTTAATTCACTATTGTGATTGTACCTTGAGTGCCATAATATACCTTGCTGCCTAGTAAGAGGTATCAAGAGAGTTAATGGGCATCAAGTACCATGTGTGATGCTTGTAATAGCAAGTATCATGTTTGCCTTGGTCAATTGACATGAAGGTGATGGTTACCTGGAAAAGTGGTAACAATGCTTAATGATGAATCAAGGGTTTAATTACCCAGGGCCATATGATTATGGTGATGAAATTGTGAAGGGATGAGAATTACCAACTGTTAGATAAGGGACTGAGTCCCCAATGCCTTTTAAGATTGTTAAGAAATTGATGAAAATAGTACATGTTTATTTATAGCATTGTCATAATAAGTTTTGTTTGAGAACTTGCCTGATGCTAAAAGAATATGAAAATGCACTTAATTAATCAAGTGAAATCTATTCATGTAGTTCTCTGACCATAGATCCATCATCGTCAGCAGTTGGTGATGGTGAAACAGGTTTTCTATGGAATTCCTGGAATTCGCATATTTTGAATATGTGGGGGTAAATGGGCAAAAATATCCTTACGTCTGAGTGAAGAGATTGAGGGAAGGTAAACACTAAACCTCTCAATCCTTCATGTGTCGGGATAAATGTATCATAAATCTCCTAATGGTTGGGATAGATGTATCATTAATCTCCCAATGTTATTTTATGTCAGGTCGATGGAGATAAACATTGATGCTCTTGATTACCGATGAGAGTGCAGTTGATGTTGTAACTCTATAGTGAAGTTCCAGTATACCCTGGAAAGCTATTTGAGCAGTCGACACAGTCCTGCTTGTAGTCCTGTGCTGACCAGGATGTGGGAGGTCATGGGAATCCGACTCTTCCATTGACCTATTTATGGTACCAATTTCGATTATAGAAATGGTTGGTTGGAGTATGAGCTCTATACCTCATCTCCTCAGAGCTTAAATCTGTTTGTAAAATATAATCATCCGTGTAGCGTAATTACATAAGGTTGAAATACGAGAAACACTGAATGATGTTATAATGCTTAGCATGCCCTTGGTACATAAATGTACTTATGTTCCTTAAATTCATATTGAATATGAGACATGTTGTTATATCAAGCTATAATTGAAATACTTGCATAAGAATGTTGCTCTTATCTGTACAAATGTTCTTTATCTGCTATTGAATTATATTATCCCACTACTCAGTTTATTTCCTGCAATGACAATGTTTTGGCGGAGAGTTATATCTCCCGCTGGGGCAATTTTTATAATTGTCTCACCCCCGTGGGATGTAATGTTTTTAGGTAAATGCAGACATCAAGGCAGAAACTCTTCTGTAGGAGAAGAGCAGCAGCAGCAGCAGTCACAGGGATAGCAGCGATCCAACAGGTGGAGACATTGGTTGTCCATTTTTGTGTAGTTAGTCCTAAAGTCGTCTCTGTACTCTCGGGTCCTAGGAGTTAGTGTTTTGATACTTTGATCTAAGATTTTGTGCATGTATACCTCAAGGTGCAATGATGCATGTAATGTATATATGAACTAGGATGTAATGTTTTACTTTGGTTCTAAATGAAAGAGTTTTCCTGCGAATGGATCTCTTGATAAATGGTTTTAAATTTTTAGTGATTTTCAATAATTCCATTGTTAATAATACGCTTCTGCATTAGTTAATCTGGTTTTATGAGTTGTATGCCACATCATTAATCTTAGTGATGATAATGCTAAGTTAAGAGATTCTTTGCAAAAGTTTCTTACGGGAAAGAAATCTCTTAATGTTGTCCTAGAACACTCTACCAAACAAATTGGTACTAGTAGTTTAGGATATGATGGAACTGCTCCCAAGGGTAAGAACAAGAACAAGAGTAAGGGTAATAAGAAGAGTGTGGAACCTCCTATCTTCCATGGAGAGACTTCTAGCTCTAAGAACCCAATGGTATATGTTCATTGTAAATGTGATGATCATTACTCTACTTATTATCCTTACAAGCCAAAGGGGACCAACCCAAAGATGAATTGGGTCCCCAAGCTAACCCTGGATCCCAAAGTTTGAGTTGGGTATTGACATCCTTCTTTCATGCAGGTCAAAAGAAGGTGGATTGTTGATAGTGGCTGCTCACATCATATGACAGGTGAAATCAGTCATTTCAACAAATTCATGAAAAGAAAGGAGGATCAGTGACCCTCAGGGACAACAAAAAGGGTAAGGTAATAGGTGAGGTGATGTAGGCAACTAGCCAAGTATCAAAAAAAAATTCTTGTTGATGGCCTACATCACAATTTGATAAGTGTAAGCCAACTTTGCGATAATGGATATCTTATTCTATTTACTTCTTTAGAATGTTTGCTTCTAGATTCCCTCACTTACAATGTCATATATAAGGGAACTAGAAATGGTAATCTTTATGTTATTGTGCTTGATACTCTAAATCCCGTACTTGATAGATGCTTGGTTGTGGATAAAAATGATATTTCTCTTTGGCATCGCCATTTGGGTCATGTGAATATGCATCAATGAAGAAATTGAGCAAAAAGGAATTGGTTCAAGGACTTCCTAAATTGGATTTTGAAAAGGATGAGGAATGCCAACCTTGTACACAAGGCAAGAAAACCAAGTCCTCCTTCAAATATAAAGGAGTCCTTAGTACCAAAAGAGCTCTTAAGCTTCTTCATGTTGATCTATTTAGACCTATGAGAACTCAAATGGTTCGTGGTTCCAAGTATTATCTTGTGATTGTCGATGATTTCTCTCGTTATACTTGGACATTCTTTCTCATTTCTAAAAGTGATACTCTAGATGTTTTCTTGAGCTTTTGTAAATGAGTTGAAAATGAAGCTTCTTGTTGGATTGTTTCTATCCGCAGTGACCATGGGGGAGAGTTTGAAAATGATCTTTTTGAGAGTTTTTGTGAAAAATTTGTTTACTCGCACAATTTCTCTTCTCCTTGTACAGCTCAACAAAATGGGGTAGTAGAGAGAAAGAATAGGTCGCTACAGGAGATGGATAGGACCATGCTTCTAGAATATGACATTCCTAAGAAGTTTTGGGTTGAATCCGATAGCACCTCGTGCTTTGTGCATAACTGAGTTTTTACGCATCCTTCTTTGAAGAAAACCCCCTATGAGTTATGGCGTGGTAGAAAGCCATCCATCGATTTCTTTCACATTTTTGGATTTCCTTGTTTTGTTTTAAACACGAAGGATTCTCTCGACAAGTTTGATTCAAAATCATACAAGGCTTGCTTCCTAGGCTATAGCACTACAAGCAGGGCTTATAGAGTTTTCAATATTGAACTGTCTAAAATTGAAGAATCTATTAATGTCAAGTTCATTGAAACTAACCATATTGTTGGCAAGAGTGTTGTTGATAATGATGTTGTAGATGACTTAATTCCTATCTTAAAAGACCTCAACATCGACAACAAAGGTAAGTAGGTGGTTGAAGCAGAAGATGAAGAGAAGAAGGATCCCACTCCTCGCTTCGCAAAGAACCATCCCAAAGAGCTAATCATTGGCAACCCATTTGAGAGAGTGAAGACACGAGCTGCCTACAACAAAGAACAAGAAGACAGTGCCTTCATCTCACAGCTGGAGCCAAAGAACATCAAGGAAGCTCTTGGAGATGATGAGTGGATCCTAGTCATGCAGGAGGAACTAGAGCAATTTGAGAAGAACCGAGTGTGGACCCTAGTGCCAAGACCAAGTGATAGAAAGATCATTGGCACCAAGTGGGTCTACCGCAACAAGCTTGATGAAAATGGCAAGGTGGTAAGGAACAAAGCAAGGTTAGTGGCACAAGGTTACAATCAGCAGGAAGGTATTGATTTTGATGAAACTTATGCTCCTGTTGCTAGACTTGAATCTATTAGAATGTTACTTGCCTTGTCTAGTTATAAAAATTTCTTGCTATATCAAATGGATGTTAAAAGTGCATTTTTGAATGGTACAATTGAGGAGGAAGTATTTGTTGCTCAACCTCTGGGCTTTGAAAATGACAAGTTGTCTAATCATGTTTATTTGTTACAAAAAGATCTCTATGGACTCAAACAAGCACCTCGAGCTTGGTATGAGAAAGTAAAGAACTTTTTGTTAGACAATGGCTATGTCATGGGCAAAGTTGATTCCACTCTATTTCTAAAACACACTTCTAGCAATTTTCTTATCATTCAAATTTATGTTGATGATATCATATTTGGCGGAACTGATCTTGATCTTTGTAAGGAGTTTAGTTCTCTTATGAAGAGTGAGTTTGAGATGAGTATGATGGGTGAGTTGACTTTCTTCCTCGGCTTCCTAATCAAGCAAACCAAAGATGGAAACTTCATCAACCAAGGCAAGTACACAAATGAACTACTCAAATGCTTTGGGATGGAGAACGTGAAGCCAATGGACACACCCATGTTCAACACAACCAAACTTGATAGAGATGAAGGAGGTGAGAAGGTAGATGAGAAGATCTATAGAGGTATGATTGGAAGTTTGCTTTATTTAACTGCCTCTAGACCTGATATCATGTTTAGTGTTGGCTTGTGTGCTCGCTTTCAATCAAGTCCTAGGAAATCACATCTTATTGATGTTAAGAGGATTTTGAGGTACTTAGCCAAAACTCAAAATTTTGGTCTATGGTACCCTAAGTAAAGGGACTTTACTCTTATAGCATATAGTGATGCGGATTACGTGGGTTGTTTGGTTGATAGAAAGTGCACAAGTGGCACTTGTTTGCTTCTACAACCATGCTTGGTGTCTTGGTTTTCCAAGAAATAGAGCATCGTTGCATTATCAACTACCGAGGTTGAGTACATTACAGTCGGGAGTTGTTGTGCCCTATTCCTATGGATGAAACAAATGCTCCAAGACTTTAACATATATTTTGATGCTTCTCCTATATATTGTGATAATACTAGTGCAACCAATCTTTCTTATAATCCTATATTGCATAGTAGAGCTAAACATATACAGGATCACCATCATTTTCTTCATGATCACATTGCCAAGAAGGATATTTATATCACGCATGTGGACAGTGAAAATCAGTTGGCGGACATTTTCACTAAACCTCTAGCTAGAGAGAAATTTAATTTTATTAGATCTAAACTGCTCATAATTGCTTCAGATGATATTGACATGTTATCTAGCTAGTTGTTTTTATCCCATATGTCTTGCTTATGCTTTTCTCACCTTGTTTGCCTAAAATTGCTAAATTTGCTAAAATTTGCTTGTTGACATGCTTAGTTTCACTTGTTTTTGTGCATTTCTCAAATTTCTTGATTTTTATCACTAAATAGTACCCAATGATGAATGATATGTGCCTAAGTATGTTCAAAATACATAATAGACTCAAAAAAATGAATTTAATTAGCATTCATATGGCTAGAAATTGAGTTTGATGGTCTTAGGTCAGGTTGACCATCGGTCGAGTTTCCCCCAGGACAAACTCGACCGATCTGTGGCCAAGAGCTGTTCTAAAATGGATCAATTGGTCAAGTTTCCGACTCTCAGAACTCGACCGATCAGCGGGCTAAGCCAACTTAAGTTGGGTTCAGCCGATTATTCTCCCTCTCAACTAGAGAATAGTCGACAGATTCCCCTTCTTCTAGCCCTAATCTCTCTACCCTAACCCTTTCCTTCCCTATCCTAGCCCTTTCCTGACCTAGATAGGCGGCCCTAGACCTCCCCTTGTGCTCTTTGGTGGTGTTTGGACGTTTTTGGTGGCTTGTTTTGTGCGTTTGATCTCTTTTTCTCCTTCTTCTCACCTCCATGGCTTCCCATAGGAGAAAGAGACCCACCCCTAGCAATGCTCCATCGTCTTCTTTGTCTAACCGCTTGATTCCTTTTGATGACACTTCATTTATCTCAATAGAAGTTGTTAATAGGTATTCTTCCTAGGAGTCCTTTCCCTTTTAGAGCTTTGTTTGAGCCTATCCCTAGGTGTCAAGAGGTTATAGACCAAGTAGCTAAGTTGTTAGCCATCCATCACCTCTCTGCCCTGGCTGTCGAGCATGACTGCTTTCATAATTCTATGGCAAGCACAAAAGCAGTTCACGAATTCTATGCTAATTTGTGTTGGAATTACGACACCCTTGTACCCCCGCTGAATACTCAAGTAATCCTAACTTCCATGATCGCGGGGAAGCATTTTCAAATCTCCAAGGATATTTTAAATGTCTTCTTTTTCGGAGATAATGAGAATAACTCTTGGCGCAAGGATTACGGTGAGTATTTTGATCTTTTGGATCCTGAAGGTTTCTACAAGCAGAATGAACTTACTCTCCCTGACATTCATTGTTACTTGAAGAAACCCGATGTTCCATACGAGAAGAATAGCACCCTACCCTCCTCCTCCCTCGATCTCAGGAAGTGCATCTTAGCCTTAGTGGTCAACTGTAACATCCATCCGAAGAAAAATCAAATAGATATTGTAGAGAACACTACGGTTATTATGTATTGCCTCCTTAAGAATATCAGAGTCAAATGGTCAAGATACATTCTTCACCATATGACATGTTTTAATTCCAGTAAGAACACTCGAGGCACCCATCCACCCTATCCTGCTCTGATTTGTGGTTTGTTTCAGTTTGCCACTGAGAAATCACTCTTTTCTGACTTTCATTACAAGCTAGCCAGGAAAGGTGTCTGTATCAGTGAGACCACGATTCAGAAGTTCGTTCCTGTCTTTACCTCCACCACACTTGGTGCTTCACCCTCAACCTCTACCTCTATAGCCCCTGCCTCCTCTACCCGAGCTCCACCTCCTCAGCCCCCTCGACCTAGCCATGTCGCTTTTTGTGTATCCAATGAAACCCTTATGGGCTACATGATGCACTGATAGGCATACAACCAATAGGTCCAGGAGCACCTACATCAGGATCTATGTTCAATCATGTCTACCATGAATATATCCTATGCACACCCCTACCCCACCTACCAGCCCTTCCCCGGTAGTGTTTATGCTTCTTATGCATATCATCATTACTACCCTACCCCTTAGCCTTCTGTTATTGTTTCTCCTCCACCCTTTTCTACTGGTGGTTCTACTCCTTCCTATATGTTGTTGCCTACTGGCCCTCTGGCCACCCTGCTTTCCTGTCTTGGCGATTATGCTCCATCCTTTCCTCATACCAATGAGCTCTATGCTCTTGGTATGACTTGGGATGAGCAGAATGCTCATTGGTCCGGTCATGGTTTTGGTCCTCCTATAGACGAGGAGACGCCTGAACAGGCTGATGATGTCGAGGCTGCTAATGACGATGACGGCGATGGTGAGGATGCTTTTGATGATGGTGATGGTTCTGGTGATGGTTCTGGTGATGAAGGCACTACGGCTACACCTTCATATGGAGACGAGGACTACTAGCCTGGTGTTGATGATGATGACGTTGTGGACATAGATAATCTAGATGTCAAGATTGTTTCTTAGTTTTTAGTCTAGTTTGTTGATCATATACATCTTTCTATGGTATTTTGTATTAGAAACATCAGGGCACATTATCTAAGATGTACTATTTTTATCTTCAGTTTTTCATCGCTTCTTGCTTGTAGTTGTTTTCATGAGAACATGCTTCTAAGTTGTAATATATGTTATGTGCACTCTAGCTCTTTGCTCTGATATATCTTATGAGTTGGTGCCTTTCTTTCACCATATTTTGATAATGACTGAGATTGTATGTTTCTTTCATCTCTGATTGACCTATGATATGAGATTGCATGTATGATTATCTGCTTGATTGGGTTTGGAGAAGACCTGGATGTATGATCTTCTACCCCTTACTTTTTGATAATGTCAAAAGGGGGAGAGAAATTTCAATGTCTTAAAACTCAATCATATTGCTATTTCCTTGTCATATTGTTGTTTATTACTTATGAGACACTTTTCTTATACATTTAATGTTTTATCATGTGACTTGCAAAGGACCATATAGTACATGCATGTTACAATTGCTTTGTGTAGATAGACTAACTATGCAGGTTAAAGTAAGCATAGATTGAGGGGGAGCAATTCACATTGTTCACATCTTGAATCCCTCTAATTCACAAGGTAAAGGTATAACTTCTATATCCTTTTCAATATGTTTGAGGAATGGTTTGTCATTGTCAAAAAGGTGGAGAATGTTGACCTAGAGGTTATACATTGTCCATATTTTGATAATGACTTAACCATTCCATTCATATGTATCTAATATGTGTATTTAAGATTGATTTCAAGTGTTAGGTACATGAAAAGGATCAAATTCGCAAGCCCTAATTTGCTACAATTCAAGTCAAAAGCTATACAAGTGTACAATTTAGGAAATCCATGTAAACGACCTTAGAAGATTTTTGTAATCACTTGTATTGATGTATTGGCTTATAACTAAGATGAGAAAATTGATTGGGACACTTAGAACCAACTTCTAATCACTTTTGATGCACTTTAGAAAATTGATCATAGGAAGTAAATTGGTCGAGTTACAATCTCAAACGATCCACTAGGATCAATTCTCTAAAGAGTGCATTGGTCGAGTTGTGTTTTCACAGAATTCGACCGATGGGGTTACTGACCAAACACAACTTTTATTGGTCTGTCGAGTTTCCTCCGGACAAACTCGACCAATGGTTTGAAATTTGGATTTGTCTTTTACCCTATCAGTCGAGTTACCTTTATTGAAACTCGACCGATTGCACTGTACAGAAATTTCAGAAAAAGTGATTGTGACCGTTGGTGAGCTATTTGGGCAAAAATATATTTGTTTCCTTGGGCAAAAATGGCTATTTTTTACCCTAAGTGTACCCCAACTCAAAGGGGCACCCTCATCTATAAATAGGACCTCTTGAAGTTCATTCCAAGGTTGCTCATTCCATATATGATTGGTTCTTGCTTAGTTGACAGTGTTGCACACCTTTGAGCCCCTTTCTCTCTCTACCTTCAAGTCAAATCTGTGAGTAGGAGAGAGATTGGATCTGTTGTAAGAGAGCTACCTCTTGTATCCATGTAAAGCTCTCCACCTCCTTCTTGCTACCCCCTTTCCTAATGAAGAAAAGGCTGAAGATCTTCTCCGAGTGAAGGAGAAGGGTTGGTGTTCTTCAATGTTGAAGAAAGCATTGTGTTTTAGATCTCCAAGTGAAGGAGATAGGCAAGACAGATGTTCAAGAAGGATAGGTAATTCCTTGAAGGCCAAATATTTAAAGAAGGAGTGGGTAAGTCCTTATTGAAGGTTGAAGACTCCATGGTTCAAGTGGATAAGTTCCTTTGGTAGGTTGAAGATCCTTGTTTGAGGTATTAAGTCCTTCGATGAATGTGGTTGTTGTCTTGTAATCTTATAAATGAATATAAGAGCATCAAGATTGCAAAGTCCTAGAGCCTAACCACCTCTAGGTAATGGACTGACTCACTTCTAGTTTGAAGTGTGGAACCACTATAAACCACTTTGTCCAAGTGTATGTTCTTCCTTGTCTCTCACCCTTGCTATGTTTGTTAGTTAGGATCTCAAATTGGTTGAATGTTTAAGTTTCTGCACTTAATATAATTTGGTGGTCTAATTCGTTTTGTGAGATTTGTGAAGCTCTATTCACACCCCCCTCTAGAGTCCTTGATCCAATAGAAAGTTCAATTGACACTATATCGTGCATGGGCTATGAACTTGTTCTCATACTGTGCACATGGTACCTGTAGGTATTACTCATATCGTTCATGAGATGTTTATTCATCTTTATATCGAGTTACCCATCATCTTGGGTTTATCATATCAGTTTACATATCACCATCTAGGGTTTCAACCCATATCAGGTAGAGTATACCATATCGTGCATGAGGTATGAACTTGACCTCATATCATTCACAAGGTACAAGTAGGTATCACCCGTATCGTTTATAAGTTATCCTTATATCATTCATGAAGTATCTCTCATCTCTATATTGGGTTACATATCATCTTGGGTTTTGTATCGGATTCCATCTTATATCGGGTAAGGATTATAAACCTAACACCATATCATGTAGGAGGTGACTACTTGACCACATATCGTGCTCATGGTATGTATATGTTTCACTCATATCGCCCATGAGATACACACTCCTCACCATATTGTGTTTATTGTGTGTTCATATCAACATGTCAGATCGCTTATCACCTAGGGTTTGATATATCGGGTTGGATCATATGCTTGACTCCATGTCGTGCATAGAGTGTATACTTGACCTTATATCATGGACATGATGTTTTCTTAACAACATATCATGAAAAAGGTGTGCACTTCATCATCATATCATGCAATAGGTACCTACTCATCACCATATCGTGCTAATGGTGTATTCACTCCATTATCAGGTTAGAGGTACTTCAACCCAATATCAGGTTAGACCTTGATGATTTCATCATCATCAACCTCTAGATTGTTGTTCTTACTGTTCTAGATTATGGACAGTCCTAAGATACTTTTGGAACTCAAAGGATCATCAATTAATCAAAGGAATTCAAAATTGAAAGTAGATCAACAAGTTCAACAATATTGAAGGTGAATAATAACATAGTTGGGTTCAAGTTATATAACCTGCCTTATGAACAACTTCAAAGCTCCAAGCTCCAAAGCTTCATATTCCTAAGGTTTAAGACAAGTTTATCCAAGTCCCAAGGCTCGTTCACAACTCCTCCATATACAAGGAATCACCATAGTTAAGAACTTGGTGAAGAAGAAAAGAGAGGAATATCTATAACCCGAAAATCATGCTTCAACCAAGGTTAAAGATGACCATGGCCTTACCTTAAGCTTGGTTCTCAAGCTCCCCTTGATCCTTAAGCTACTATGCACGATATATAAGAGGGTATGCATGATATCTCAAAGAAAGAGAGTTGTGGGGTTTGTAAACATCCATTAGTAGGTAAAAAGAGAGGTATATATACTTGGATTCATGAGAGAGTGTATAAGAGGTGTCATCACCATATACTTACTAGGTGACACGTGGAAATGCATGGTTGACACATGTATATCTTGACATGAAAAAGTATAGAGGATAATTAGAGATGATATTTCATCCATCCTTTATCTTGTTGGATAAGATATCTCATCTTTATCTCACAAATAATGTAAACTGATACACTTTTTTGCAAGGAGCATCTAACTCGTCATGGATTACCTCCCTGAGGTGATTAGGTCCTCATGGCCTTTTCCAAGAGTCCACAAACCGATATGGGATCCCCTTTATGGCTCCTTGGCCGATAGGCATTCCCATTTCAAGTCTACAACTCGATACAACTCAAGTAAGGGCTTCAACTATACATCATCTCTTGGTCTTTTCATCACCAAGAGTACCATCATTCATAAATGATTTAAACATGGTGTCTCCTTCTTTCTCTCTCCTCTAAACGATACATATAGGAAGTAGGGACACTCTAGAGGTGGCAATTTGCATGTCAACCCTACTTTTAGGGTAAATTACAATTTGTACCAAAATTGGTACACAAGGCACTAACATTATTCAAACAAGTTCAAACTTGGAATTTAGGCTTTCCACAAGCCACCACTTAGCATCATTCTCTCTCTTATGATAATAAAACACTTAAGGCACATTCAACATGTGACATATTGCAATGTAACCCCTCATCTTGGGTAAATTGCACTTTACACTCAGACTATCATATAATGCATAAATAGTTTGCAATAAAACTCACACTTGAAAATAAACTTCACAAAGAGTCTTAATTTCTTTTCAAAAGATTAGAACAAGTTTGTAACTAACTTAATTAATCACAACTTCTAGGGTTAAGCCATAACCCAGGCCAGGGATGTTACAATATGCTTTTTATTTTTATCATATTTTTCATTAGTTACCATCTCTAGAGTTAGGCAAGGGTAGCCCATTTAGCATCCCTAATGTAGATTACCTTGATATAGTTGTTAAAAATTCATGCATTTTGTATCAATTTATGATTTGTGATTCATCTATTTTTAATACTTTTTTGATGAGTTTGGGAAACTAAAAACTTGATTCTATAAATTCAAATTGATCCCATTAGGGTAGATGAGAATAAGGTAGGTGACATGTTGGATAAAGAATAAATTAGGAGACATATTGGATACATTGGTTTTTGTTCAAAAAAACCGAATATAGTAATAAACTAAAATAATTGGACACAAACAAATACCATGTATGGAGTCCCAATAAGCAGCATAATAGAAATGATAAGTACATGTGCACCAACTTTACGGGGTTGATCTCTCTGATAGGGACAACCCACAAAAGGACCCTACTAAGACAAGCCAACAAAAGACTAAAATTATTTGAGTTAAGAGTAAAACCCACTAAGGAAGGGAGCCATAAACAAAATACAACTCAAATAAATTCAACAAATAGCACTAACCATCCAACCAAGATAAAAGGAACCACCAATTGTCATCCTGCTCTAAGAGGCTAATAGATCATCCCATGAGGAAACCAGATCGGAATTAGCGTGGAAGTTAATAAGGCCCATCAAAATGTAACCAACATTATCTTAAGGAATGGACAAGTCCCATGGAGCAATCTTAATCTTGAGGATAGAGGAAGTGTCGTCTAAAACAAAAAAAATTTACCTGATCGAGTAAGTTCTGTAAGCACAAACAATAATTTTGTTATAGAGACAAATTCTCTAATCAAAGAACCATTGGTTTCTCTTGAGCCAAATTAACCAAATGATACTCATTTCTATAGAGCTTGAGTTATGGTGAAAGGATTCATTAAAGAAAGCCTCAATATTGAACAAGATATTTAGAAATCAATCTAAATGCATATTACTTACTGCTTTCCTACCTTCGACTTAGACTAGAATGAAATTTGACATCTTTCTGCTCAATATAAAATGAGACCAAATACCTTTAGAGAAGAAACAATCAAGAAAATGTGATTGGTATCCTCTATTGAGTTTTGAAAGAAACACAAATAGATGGCCCCAAAAATCACATTCAAAACAAGCCTTCTGAAGTGGTACTTTGTTATGTTGTATCAAAATAAGAGGATGTATAACTTACGTGTGCATCTAATACCCTAAAATGCTACCCATAAAGAGAGTTGAGACTTGGATGGATCAAAAAGTTTGTATCCATCCCCCAAAGTCATTATGTGTGGAGTTTGGTGTGAAGATGATAGAGACAACTGATCATGTACATGATAAGAGGACAAAACGAAACATCAAATTAATGGTGTTTTTTAATATTTTCTTTCTTTAGGAGAACATCTTAAAGGCACCATCCATATTGATAGTTTGGTGTTAGGTGGTATAGTCATATTGGAATAGTATCGTATTAAATACCCTATTTTTGGCCAAGGGTCTAACTAAAATGTCATGTGTGGCTGACTAAAAGTCAAAGTGATAGTAGTTGTCTTTACTACGTGTTGTCCTTTGATCAAGTAAATCTAGAGACGATAACACTTATATTCATTTCTAATCGCTTTCCATGGGGCGTACTCATTGTAGTATATTGTTTTAGCATAATCTAACTAAGTGTAGACATAATTTTCAACAATAGACGTTATAAGTTTATCGAACATGCATACAGATTATTTTATTTGCATCCAACTTTTCATAGAGATTACAAATAAATAGAAGGGAGACGGGCCACAAGTTGCACCGCCAATCCCTTCTGAATAGCAAATCCAATCCTCCGAAACACGACATCCATAGACCTAGGAGTCATCACATTGTTGTGCATAACTTTTTGAACTCTCTTAAGAAGCTCCACTGCTTCTGGTGCCAATAATCCAAAGGTATCAAAACCAAACGGGATAAAAACATGTTGATTCTCGATACATGCTTTTTCATGTTTGGCCACTTTAGCAGAAACAACTTTACGGACAGCGTGTCCTACAATAAATTCACTGCCTTTCAGGCCCACTAATGGAGAGACCCCCGTTAGATCTACACATGCATGTTTTCCTCCAACCCAGCCAGAGATGAGAACATCTACTGGTCTAAGTGTTGATCTTCCCTCCTGTGGATCAGTCAAAAAATTCATAGGTGCTTCCTTCTTAGCTACAACTCCTGCATGTCTAAGTACATTATATAGAACACCCCTTGCAAGATCATGTATGTACTTGAAACCTAGGAGCTCCCTACAATGAACTGCATGTTCCCCAAAGGTGTCTAAATAGGATTTGCGACAGACTGGGCATACCTCATCAGTAGGAAATAAAGGAATCATAAGGTGATATCTGAGAATAGTACGATATTCTACTGGTGACATATGCAGCCCAAGACCATCGATAGGAATAACAAGAAGAAAATCCTGAGCATGTTCAGCTTGTAAGCACTGGAAAACAGCTTTCTATCTAATGGTCATGTCAAATTCAACATCCATATCCTTAATAATTTTGCTAAAAAGGGAACTCGCCAAAATATTTTGGTCTTTAGAGGGGACAGTGTCCTTGTTAGCAAAACAATTAAGATTGAAAGACGAAATCGTAGCACGTAGATAATCTAAAGCGTTGTTAAAATCAAAGTTCATACTGTGTATCCCATTGTCTCGAAATATATGGTCTTGGAGCACCCAAGATTGGGCTCTAGAGGCTACAAAGGCATATGAAGAAGTTTCCATAGTTGAATATAGACCCAATCCACCAAGTCTAATGGATAAGGATGCCACTCGCCATTGAAAGTCCCCAAAGAAAGGATCTCCACATACCACAATATCCTCAATAGACCCACGTAGCCCTTTGTCAAAAAAAGTTGCAGCCTGCTCCATGTGTGTAGGTTGGCATGTCCTTAAGCTGAACATAAGCTTGGACGTACCCATGCAAGACCGTAGCAAAAGGATCTCGCTTTGTGGATCATGCAACTGAGGGAGTAGATGCATCAAGTCAACAGCTTTGGTAGCCCTCCTCATGGCTAACTCCTCAATAAAAGTTTTGTCCCTACTAACAGCTCCTCCAAGTAGTTTTACTCCTAGCATAGGCCTCCCAATGTCCATAGGGAACAACTCCTTAAGAAGCTCCCTACCATCGCAGGTAGGCCAGAAAAGCTCTGTTTTACGGATATTCAAAATCAACCCCAACTTTGGACCCCTACGCTGAATAATGTCAAGCACCTTGGACACCTCCATTGTGTCTCTGATGACGGTCCCATCATCCAGATACTTGGCATGGAGAAGAAGCTTACTGTTGTCTCTGATCTCATGAATAAGTGGGTGCAGAACAAGAGAAAAAAGAAGTGGATCCAGAGGATCACCTTGTTGCACTCCAGTGGCTGACCATATATGTTTGTCTCTAATGTACAACCTAGCTGCTTGAGCGTAAAGAAACTCCACTCATAAAGAGATAGATGGGCACCTCTTCCTTACCTCCCGAAGCAACACAGACCTATCCACCAGGTTGAAATCATTAGAAAAATCTACTGTAAGCATAAAGAGAGACTCGTCTTCATGATGCTCACTCAGAAGCCTGTTGACACTATGTAGAATTGCTTCAGCCCCACCAGAGACACCCACTCCAAATTGATAGTCATTGAAATACTTAGCCATATCATTGTCGACTCCTATCATCGCAACTTTGGACACTAGACACCTCCAAATAGTACCCGCTACAATAGGGTGTATGCCATTGTCAGCCTTAAGTAATGGAGTAAGAGGTGCAGAAGCTACAAACTCTGCTAAACTCAAGGGACATCTCCCCCCAGCCATAAATTAACCATCGAGGTGATAGCATGTAGGAGATCTGTCGCAACTGCAGTCCCCTCCCCACATAGAGCATCTAAGATGTGTTGTGCTCTCAAGCCATCTCTGCCACATGAAGTCCCTTTAGGAAATGATTTGATGCACCGAAGATATTAACATGCATTGATAATATAATTTGAGTTGGTGATTGCCCAACCTCCCATCTTCTTTGGTCGAGATAAAGTAGCCCAATTAATAAGGTATATCTTTTCATGTCTTTTGTGCTATCCCATATAAAGTTTCTCCTCATTTTATCCAAGATTGTTTCTCTATTTTTGGGAGGAGAATACTACTAACAAAGTATGAAGGGGTGCCAGAGAGAGGCATTCACTAGAGTAAGTTGACCAATTCTGTCAAGACATCTCATGGATGAAGAGGCTAACCTATTAGTCATTTTATCTAAAATAGGTTGCCAAATATCAAAATATAGTTTGTGAGATGAAAAGGACAAATCTACGTTTTTCAAAAGGAATTGTTTTGATTTACGTTTGAAGCATAATACAATATTTCACGTCAGTATGCGATATATGATTTTCAGCCAGTGTAGATTTCTGAAATTAATCTTTGGGCTAGATAGTTATTGAAAAACATCAGGAATTCTAAGTGTATTTATGATGATATTCTGATCTACCTTGATAAAAATCATGGTATCATCCGCCAAGTATAATGTGTAAGTTGCACAGATTATCGATTTGTGATGAAAGACCACTCTCGACACCAAGAACACATGGATGTGAACAATCACAAATAAATTTATTTGTAAGGGATCACCTCGTCTAAGGTCATTGGTTTTTTCGAAATAGTAAAAAGGCAGGCCATTTATGGCACTGTCGGTGGCTAGTACCAATGCATTTAGTTCTCAGTCAATCCATTTCTCGAAATTTGATTTCTTTCTTGCAAGGGATTAGTACTTGTTAGATTGGTCTCAAGAGGGTGGATCTAAAGGTGGGGTTACCATCATCATCCTTAATGACTATATATTACCTTAAACTCTACAGAGCTATGAAATAAATTCTGAAAATGAATGTTGGACCCAGAGAGTCTGGATTTTAAGCACCGAGGTAATCCTTAATAAAACATTAAAGAGTAGAGTACTTCAGCCGTACCTGGATGGGTGAACACCTACTGTAATCGTCCTCCCAGTGATTGACATAGATTTAATTTATTCGTTGTTTAGTTAATTGCAATATTAGCTAATAACTCAAACCAAAATCAGGATCGACCCAAGTGATTTACAGCAGATGTTCGTAGCAGCCTACAATGCTAGCAGTTTAAGATTGACTCTGCAGGCTATAGCACAATGTCATGGACGAGTGACTTCCATTTTGCCCACAAAGCACGGTCTTCGTACTAGTTTTGGTCATCGTTTCGCCTAATCCAGTTTTGGTATTTCATTGCAGATAAAGTTGTGCCCGAACAAACAAACGTGAGGGACAGTGATGCGGAAATATGACAGGATTTTTGGATCAGAGTTGCTGCATCGATCTTGTTCTGAACGCACTTAAACTTTAAAAAGAAGCCACCACATAACCACAACTGATAACTTTTTTTTATTAATGATGACAGCTGTTCCTTTTTACTATAAGACATGTTGAAAAAGAGTCTGAATGAATTTATACAACACTACAAACTTAATCACATACAAAGAGACATCTTGCTTTCAAGATCTCAAACTGCCACTGAGTGAAGGTCACATTATTATACAGGATATTTAGCTTAAATATACAAGTGAAGGAGCACCGCGAAACAATTAGATGTTTCGAGGTGTACAGTGAAACATAAACTACTTCCAAAGCAGAGTTCTTCAGAAAGACACCAGCAGTTGTTGGGCCATTTAGTAACTTAAAAGCCGAACTGTGCGTGGCTTCTCATGCGTGTTTACTGGGCTGGAAATAGAGCAAGCACATCTTTGCTCTTGTGCATATTTCTTAAAGCGTCCATCCACTCACCCCATCACGTGGAAAGTCCAGGGCAGGGTTAGGCTATGGAGAACAGCCATGCCATCCGCACCATCACTACCAAGGTGAAGATGTATTTCTCAACTTTGGAATCTTAAAGTTTGAAGAGAACAGTCTTGGGCTTTCAAGCATTCGTGTAGACTTCTGCATTGTTGCACATCTTTTGAGTCCCTATATGAAAAATGGATTACTATCACGATTTATTTTGACATATATAAATGGTATAAACCAGTGTAGAGTAGATCCCCTAAAAAAAGTAATGTAGAGTAAATGCTCATAACAAAGCAAATTTTCCAGAACGATTTTTTTCAATATCCAAAGTTTACTTAACAAGGAAAAGTCGTTTTCCAATACATGGTTTCACAAGACTCCTATATTTGTATTTGTTAGAATCTCAAAACAAAGACCAATTCATTTCTTTGAATCTCAAAACAAAAAAAAATTCATTTCTTTGAATCTCAAAACAAAAACCAAATCATTTCTTCTAGACGTATACAAACATAAAGTATGCCAGAAAATTTCTCAAACAACAACCAATGCGATTCCTCCAATCGTACACAAACCATAACGTTGTCAAGAAAGATTGGATAGTTTTAGCATGGACATACTTACAGTGGATTCACTTAAAGCATATAATCTACTTCTAGTTAGTGGAACACCGTTTCTGTTTTGTACACTATGCTCCTCTTCAGATGTTCTCTCAGATCTCCTTGTTGGATCCGCTGATGCACATCTATGATTTGCCACAGATTTTTGTTTTTGCAGCCTAGTCCTGCAATGAGAAGTCTCAGGGGTCTCGGTATCAAGTTGGACGCCTGGAATCTTCAACTTTCTAATTATTTCATCCTTCTCTGACAACAATGTCCTTAACTCCTCGTTATCTTTCTGATGCTTCGTTAGTATCTGGCTGCTTAGTTCAGCTTCCTCTGACTGCCTTTGCAAGTCCAACTCTAGGCTTGCCACCTTAGCTTTTAAGTTTATAATTTCGTCATCCTTTTCAACCACCGCTTCCTGTAGGCTCTCGATAGTAGCCTGGAATTTCTCCGCAGCTTCATTAGACTGTGCAAGTTGTAAGCTTGTAGTCTTGCGCAGCGAAGTGCATTCTTCGTCAATCTTCTGGAACTGGTTCCAAATGAAGTTCTTTTCTGCCAACAAAGCCGCGATCTTAGACTCTTTCTCCGAAGCTAGCTTTTTGTATGCGAGATTGACTTTCTTCACCTTTTCTTTCAGGGCTGCTATGCGATTTTCATCTACCTTGGCGGTGCCTTCAGAGGCTTTGGAGCATGCACTCCGACTCCTCTGATCAATTAATGTAAGCCAAGGTCAGATCAACATCAAGAATGTAATGATGTACATAATTTAATAATTCTATGTTATAACTACTCAGATACGATTACCAGCTTCATGTTCTTTGGCGTCTGATGAGACAGATTTTTGATGCACTCTATCAAGTCCTCCATGTCAGTTTTCGCATGCTCTATTCGGTTAGTCAAGAAACAGTGCAAGCTGTTAGTCGTTGACAAAGTAAAAAAAAAAAAAAAAACGTTTCGCTCTAAGCAGAAGAAAGGATATGTTCGCCTACTTTAAAATGCAACACAGATTGAAGGAATAACGCAGTTGACCAGAACTTATGGAAGAAAAGCGGACTGACCAAGTTCAACCTTGTAGCACTCCGTTTCCTGATTCTTCAATTTCATCAAATAATCGAACGAAGCAGCCTCGACTTTTTTCACACAGTCTGCCTCCTTCCTCAGCTGTACAAACCAAGCCCAGTTGGAAGATTAGAAATGAAAAGGAAATACAGTTAGAGTCTTCAGATATCACAGAGATTGATGGACGATAATGGGAAAAGCCAAAGTTAGGGTTTTTGGTACATGCGCGATTTGGGCCTCAAGTGTGCGGGTCTTGGAGACCCATCGGTCGTGCTGCTGATGTACGTATTCCTCGAGGAAGCCCCTGTCGCCAACCAGGGTTTCGATTTCTGACTCCTTCTGCCGCAGGAGCTCCCAAATGTTCGCGAGTATCCGCTCCCACCTGCCCCGATCTGACGATGAAGCCGCCGCCGCCGCCTCCGTGCGGAGGCCATCTTCCATGTGGTCGGTTTTAAGCAGGAAGCGCTAGAGCAAGAAAGTGAGCCGAGTGCTGACTGGAGAAGAAGAACTCGGCAGCGGTGGAAGACCGTTGGTGAGCGCCGCAGCGTCTGCCAGACCGGAGATCGGGAGGGCAGAGGCAGAAAGCGCTGCAAGATAGCAAGAGAGCCGTTTCTTCGTTTAAACGGAGAGCGTGTCGCGCACGTGATCGGGATCCCTTGCGAACATTGCTGCGGTTGTCAAATGGATGTCATTCCATTAGGCCGCGCACCCGCACATCGTAGGTTGGCCCGGTATTGGCTAATGTTAATTAAATAGGCCGCGCACCCGCACATTGTAGGTTGGCCCGGTATTGGCTAATGTTAAATCAATAGGCCGCGCACCCGCAAAATAAAGCCCCCACATCAAACCCAAATCTGACAACCCTTGTTTGGTTCGGAACTGAACGAACACGAGTCAGGGCTTGTCTTTTTGTATCAAGTAGGCTTAATCCAGTTTGGGTTAGTCAAGAATCGTGTTTGGTTGTACATCCTATTACGGTCCGCATATCGAACCAACTCGGCTTTGCTCCGGGTGGGATTACGAATCTTGGTCGAGTTAGGTTTGTCCTGACATTGCGCATGACCTTCTCTCCCTCGAACGTCGTGATTGGGCTCCTATTCATCTCCCTCACCCCTCTATCTCTCTCCTGGTCTCGTCTCCTCACCTATTCACCTTGCCATGTGGTGTGTACCTATGCAGATTAACTATGTCGATTCCAACTACACATGTGCAGATTGATTCCCCCGTTGATTCCAGTTACCAAAGCCAACTATAATTGGGAACCCTACTATGACAACGATGGAATCAATGTGTCATGTCCTGGAATCACCGGTCTAAAAGCGATGTGTCGGCAGTGAAAAGGTAGGTCAAGTGTCCCCCTTTCATCTCGTTTCTCAACCCATGTTATGAGCCACGATCTTTACCATGTGTTCTGACCCAAGGTGTTATCTTGTCAATGAATAGAAGCAGGACAAACCCTAACCAGCGCAAGAGGTGCACGATGACCATTAAATTGGTGGCCTTGTTGATTGAGCTACTCCTGTTGCAGTAACGTATTCTCCACCACATCTTCGCAGAAGTTGCTACTGTCGATTCAATCTATTCTAAGCCATGCACATTTTTGAAGAAGTAGGCAACCCTATATTAGTTTCATTGCCTCATTTTTTAGATTCATTTCAACCCAGGCGTATACTAACTAGTTGAGTGTTTTGATTGTTTGCTTCCTTATACAACTTGATTCATTTGTGGTGGATTATGGTGAGGATTTTGTGGTGGTTCTTCCCTCCTTACTGTATGTTCACTCCTATTCAAGTATATGCCATCCGTGAAAGCATCCTCCCATTACATGTATTCCTGATTAACAATGTGTTTGTTTCCTGTTATTGTGGTTTAGAAGTAGTAGTGTGCATCTCATTCTTTGCTAAACAATAATTTCATGTGCATTTCATTGTAATACACAGAAATAATACTAATATAATATTTTTTGTAATTTTTGGATTAAACCATGTATGCAACACATTTCATATCATACTATACTGAGTGTTGGTGTTTATGGGTAGTTTCTGGCTAGACCATATTATGGTTGGACCATGTTTCCATTACACCTACTTTTCCAACTGCAATGATTGCATAAACATGTTTGTTCATTCCATATTGAGCTTGACGTGTACCCATATATTTTGAACATGTGTCCATTGTGTCTCATTTCCTTCCCTTTTGACCAAACTATGTCATGTTTCCATCGCATAATCTAGTATGCCCCTGTTTGTACATGTAAATATGACATAGGGGTCGTAATTTTAGTCGTTACTAGTACGTGTGATAATTTTTATGCAGTTATGATCATGCATATGTTAGTTTCATTAGGGATGATCCAAATTAGGGCTGATCAAATTACATCCTCTAGATATTCCCTAACAAATTAGGGTTGATCCAAATGTCAGTTGCATTAGTCCTGACCGCATTAGGTCTGATCCAAACTTGTAAATGTGATGTTTAAGTCCACTGCATGATTTTTAGTTAATGTATTTGAGGTTGTACCACATTAGGCCTCATATTATCTATAATGATTTCTTTCCATATTGAGCTTGAAGTGTACCCATATATTTTGAACCTATGGCCATTATGTCATGCTTCCTACCCTTATGTTAGTTATTTTGGAATTATTATGCAATATGTCTATGACCTCCATTTTCTAATGCCATTTGAGAGTAATACGGTTCAATCTTCCAAGTACTTTGTGTAGTTCATACATTGCGCCCATGTTTGACGAGGCAAACACATCCATTTGCAAGTATAAACCATGCATTGGTCTTTTATGGGTCTATCTTTCAATGTGGTACGTCCATGTTTGTACATGTAAATATGACATAGGGGTCTTAACTTTAGTCATATGCCCATCACGGGTACATGTCGTAAGTTTTTTGTATGGTTATGATTATGCATATATCAGTTAAATTAGAGATGATTTGAATTAGGGTTGATCAAATTATAGCCTCGAGATGCTTTTTTGGATGTCTCTGTTGGGAAATATGGACACAGTGTAGGCAGTAGAAACAAAAATTTATCTATCCATATTCCCTAGAAGAATAAGATCGCATCAAAAACTATGTAATGGGAAGGATGGTTTAACGAGTTCATACCTGGTCCTAGAGCAAGTCCAATGACTACTCCTCATTACAGTAGTCGTGCAACTATCTTCTAGTTGCACTGGGATGACATTTGCAGTAACTCCTGGTCTCACCATGGGCAACAAATTGGCATTGTCCTCCTAGCGACATACAACAGCCTCCGTGCCTCTATGAAAGTCCACACGGACCACCTAGAACTCCTGTCACTCTACTAGAACATACAGGAAGGAGTTGTCCCTCCTGTTGGTGTACTAGTCGCCAACTTGCTCTCCCACAATTGTTCTCCCTTGTTATGCCTCCCTTTATAGGTAGGACTTGCTCGACCTCTCTATTGGTTACCACAACCAGAGAGGACAAAAATTGTCTGAGGTAATTGAGTTGTGTCTCTTGGAAGCCCCCAATACCCCTATATTTATAGGAGTGTCAGGGTTCCCAGCCTGAGTGGGAGTGGAAGGGACTAAAATCTCACAAATTTTTGCAACATGCGATAGGAAAAATAGTAAATTCACAAGTGAACCAATTGGTTGACATGTGAGCTTATTGGTTCACCTAATGAACTGATCGTTTCATCATGTTTCCCAATTGCAATTATATTGGCAATTAATATCCAATTTAATCCACAACATGACATCAGCACAAATCCTTGAATCAATCGAATTGATCCTCCAACCATTTGGTTCATAACCTAAGTCTACTGGTTCATGGACCTTAGACGATCAGTTCACTTCCTGAACCGATCGATTCACTATCCAGAATTGTCAAACTTGGTTCTATTGACCTGACACACTAAAATGACCAGTTCAATATATGAATCAATTGGTTCAACTATCCAATCAGTTAATTTTTTACCAATGTTATTTAAATTGAATACCTAAACATTTTAGCAATCAATTTAATTATCATTCATGATTAAACTCATCTTCTAGGTGTATCCTTTGTGTGTGACCCCATAGGTTCCATGTTATGTTGGCAGTGAATGTCCATAACTGATTTATGACATCACAAGCAAAGAGCGGTGCCTAGTCACACATCATTGGTACCCAAATAATTAGGAAAGTTAGAGAACAACTTCAGCCTATGATTTGTGTTAGGTGTTATAGTGATTGTCTCACTCCTTTATCTCTTATATCCAGAATGAACTCAAGGTATGGAATCATCATCCTCTCAATGTTCAATCCATGTTCCTTGATCCAAAGCAGACTTTCTGAGATATATGTGACCTCAATATCATAAATTGATTCACATGTGCATGCACATGCTTTTCTCAGTCTCATTTATGAGGTGACCATGATATCAAACGCATACAGGGGGGGACAGATCCCATCAACATCACTTACAGTCATCCCCATGTGTTGCACTACACCCTATCATCACCTTTATAGCGACCCTTATTGGATCGAGGACTCTAGAGGGGGGTGAATAGAGCTTCAAAACTTGAATAAGAATAGTTAGACCTTCAAATTATATCAATTGAACCCAAATGCTAAAAGTGAATTTGAAGTCCTATCTAAACAAGCATAGCAAGGATGAGAGAGATTGAAACATACACTTAGACAAGGTGTTTAGAGTGGTTCCAAACTCCAAACTATAAGGCCATCACTCCATTACCTAGAGAGGTCAACCTCTAGGACTTTGCAACCCATGTATACTTATATTCCATTATAAGAGAAATAAGATGACCCCCTTACACCCATGGGCTTACCTATCCAAGATCTAGTCTTCTACCTCACCACATGTCTTACCCACTCTTGCAAGCAGCTCGATTCCTTCTCCTAGGACATCTCCTCCTTGCAACAAGTCTTCAACCTTAAGGATTTACCCACTCAGCTCCTTGAATCGTTTGCCTTGTCCTTATTCTTCACTTGGAGAAGATCTTCACACCATCTTTAGCCCTAAAAAAGAATAACAACTCCTCCTTCACTCAGAGAAGATCACTTCAACCTTTGCTCTTGAAGAAAGGGGATTGGTAAGTAGAGAGATGGAGATCTTTACAAGTTAACAATACGACAGCTCTCTTACAACATGCCTAACTCACTCATAATCATGAAATGCTTTGTAAATGAGAGAGAAAGGGGCTCAAAGGGGTTTAGCACACTCAACTATAGCAAGGACCAAGGATAGCATGAATGAGCAACCTTGGAATGAACTCCAAGAGGTCCTATTTATAGTTGGGGGTGTTCCTTTGAGTGTGTGATCACTTAAGAGCAAAAAATAGCCATTATACAACTTGCAACACACATGTTTTTTATTCTAACAACTCTCCAATGGCTGGAATCACTTTTTCTGCATTTTCTCTATAGTGTATTCAGTCAAGTTTTAATAAAGGTAACTCGGTCGATCCACTATGTGACAGACAATTTTCAAATGATCTGTCGAGTTTGTCCTTGGGTAACTCGACAAATTCACCAAAATCAACTTTGGACCAAAAAGTTGGTCGGTCAAGTTCTATGAGTGGACAACTCGCCCGATCCAAATCATTCCCAAAATCTATCAAGGAACATTCGAGTTTCAAACTCAACCGATGAAGTTGTAGTGACAAATTTTTCAAAATGATTTTTAAATGATCAAACGATGGAATTAAGTGTCCCTGATTTTTTATCATCTTAGTTACAAGTCGTATTTGTTGGTTATGTATGCCCAGAGAGCCAGTCATGTGATGATTGTAATGGAATATCATGTAAAATGATTTGATTATTAATAAAAAGGCAAGCATTCAATTTATTCTATTTAATTTAGTTATGAGATAATGATGTAACATCAAAAAAAACTAGAGAATAATATAACTCAATGACGCATGTCTTCAAGTATCAGCCTTGTTGAAGTGAGATCCTACGGATGTTAAGAGTACATATACATATTATCATAATGTCCCTGATTGGTTGTTATTATAGAAGGTTCATAGACAACAATAGCACATAAGATTAGAGTGTGAGTTGCTTGATGACTAAATCTCATCAGTCATGATATGGCAATATCAAAACAAGCACGTAGATACATGTTAGATAATAGTCTATTGGACACAACCACTATGAGACTGACACATGGAAGACATCTTCATGGAAGTCATAGTCAGGTCTCACAATTATGGTGGTGGTTGTGGTTCTTATACCTGAAATCATTGCACTCATCACATGTCTTTGGGTACGCTTTGACATCATCAAATACAATCCTGAAATATGGGTTGTTATAAAGGTGATGATTGGGAGGCTTTGAGACATGGGGATAGACTATGACTGATAGATATGGGATTTGTTGCTCCTATGGGAGTCTAATGTTCTAAGCCTCTTGATTAGCGAGACTGGGAAATGCATGACCATGCACATGTGAGTTAATATGTGATATTCATCTTACATATATCTCAAACAATCTGCTCTTGGTTCAAGGAATAAGATTGAATGATGAAGAGGGTGGTTGGTCCATGCCTCGAGTTCAATTTGAACACCAGTGATAAAGTAACTATACAAACACTGCAACACCATACACAAGTTGTAGGTTGAAGTTGTTCTCCAACTTTCCATTTACTTGGGTAGAACTGGTGTGCGACTAGGAGCCGCTCATTGCTTGTGATGTCATAAGTATTATGGACATTCACTGTCAATGTAATATGAGACCTATAGGGTCACACAGATAGGTCTTAACCTAGAAGAGAAGTCTGATCTTGAATGACATATGAATTAACGACTAAAGTGTTTAGGTAATTGATTCACACAACAACAGTCTAACTGCACTGCCAGACGCCCGTCTAGAGTGTCAAACGGTCGTCTCAAGGGGACATGGGCGTTTGGGGTGTCAGACTGATTTGAGTTGAAATTGGCTTTGGATTGAACCAATTGGCCAGACTCGGGTCCCCAAATGACCATCTGGGTGACTGAGACGGCCATATCGCATGGGCGAGATGGCCTGGTTTGGATGAGGGAAGGTTATAGATATTTCCAAATTTGTTGAGATTACACATTACTTGTTGTGCAAGGAAATTAATATGTGATATTAATTGGAAACCATTTGCCAATTTTGAAACCGATTGGGAAACTAACCAGATGCCTGTCTGGACTAAGCCAGATGACCATCTGAGGTTGCTAAATTTGTAGTATTGTTGCAAAATTTTGGGATCTTCTGGTCCCTTCCACTCCCACATCATCTGGAAACATGGACCCAAACCCTGCATACAAATAGAGAGGTATTGGGGGGCTTCACAGAACACCGCATAAATAATTAAGAATTAGTTGCTCTAACAAACATTGTCCTCTCTGGTTGTGGTAACCACGACAGCCCAAGGAAGTCCTAACTGACTAGAAAGGGATAGCCAAGGGGAGAGAAGAAACTGAGTTTATTGTTGTGGGAGAGTAGGTTGTGACTAGTACACCATCGGGAGGGACAACTCCTTCCTGTACGGTCTAGCAAGATGAAAGGAATTCTAGGTGGTCTGTGTGGACTTCTCTAGAGGGGGGAGGCCTTTATCTGACGCTAGGAGGACAACGTCAACCAGAAGTCTGTGACAAGAGGATCTACTAAAGAAGAAGAGGTTCATGGTTGTAATCCATGGTGCAGACTAGAAGGAGCAACAGTCATACGAGTCCTAATACAAGTAGGATTTAGAGTTGCACATCTACAATGATGAGGATTGTCATTGGACTTGCTCCAGGACCAGGTATATCCTCAAAACTATCCTTCCTATTTTATAGTAACTGACATTATTTGTTGGTCATGGGAAATATGGTAGATAAAATTTTTGTTTCTACTTCCTATCTCGTAGCCATATTTCCCTATAAAGGTATCAGATCTAACCTCAATCTACTATATTATGAGATAATTGATATTATCTGATTTTGGTTTTCTTGTTCTATTATTACATGCAATGCAAATAATATCTTATTAAATCTGATATCACAATAATCCCAAACTAATATATATATATATATATATATATATATATATATATATAGAGAGAGAGAGAGAGGACAGTGATCTAGTGAGAAACATATCTTGGTGAGAGCATGAGAGGCATTTGAATAACTTTACATAGTGATCAAATTTTTATAATCCAAATGTACAGATTAAAAATATACCTTATTAGTTACCTTCCTACAAAATTCATCATCATAGGACTTGTACTGCATTCACAACAAGCAAATACTTTTCAACGCTCAATATTGAATTTCAGGATGACCGTTGGATGTAAAATACATATATTGGATTGTAGTGATTTTTTGTGTGAAGGTAAATAAAATGACATTCTTCCCATCCATAAGGTTGGATATTGAAAAAAAGATATAACTTTATGGTTATTCAAATACCTCTCATGCTCTCACCATAGAATGTTTCTCACTAGATCGCTACCCTATATATATATATATATATATATATATATATATATATATATATATATATATATATATATATATATATATATATATATATATATATATATATATATATATATGCAATCTATATGTGTTGCCCTAAAAGTGATTTTGATGGTAGATGTGTAGCATGGTTATGGCCAGTAATCCCTATTATCTGTGCATGATTGTATGGTTATTTGATCCTCTTATCTCAGTTTGTGTGTCGAGCCTCTATCTTTTCTTCCCCATGTAAAGCTAATTCTTTTCTACCTTTTCTCCCCTTGAATGTAACTTGAGGTTTCCAAATAATCATGTAAAAGTATGATAGTTTACTTTCTATAATGACGAAGATGAAGATGTCCTGAAGATGAGCTGATAGACTGAAGGACTATGGAGGACATGGTGGACAGGCCATATCGATCACCTGGTAGACCCGAACGATCCGTTGGAGGTGTCGGAAGATGGTGGACTGATGGAACAAGACGACCAGTGAGACAACCTAACAACCGACCAGGAGGCGAGCTGATCGGTTCAAGGGTTGAACCAACCAACCTAGATTGGCAAGCACATATCTTCACCAACAACTTGCTTTTACATCTGATGTAGACATAGATGACGTAATTCTATGTAGCTCCTAGGGATTACATTAGGCTAGCTATAACCATCGCTTTTGTTTATTGCATATTTTCATTATGGGATATAGCATATATATGATAAATATTATATATGTGGTGATTGGATAAAGTATATGTATATACTTATAAATACAAAATCCCTCAATTAAAATATCAAGTCTTAGAGGTTTTCCAAAAGTGGCACACATGAAAAGCTTGATCGACTAAGCATAGGTTCCACCTTTGCAGGGTGTGCCATCTATCTCGTGGAAGTGTGATGGTAATAATGTAGGTTTCTCCTCCACGGGGTGCATTATTATCATGTCAACTTTTGGGTCAGGCTTGACTAGTAATTCTCAGAGCATCTGGGCATTGAGGCATGCATTTGATTATGGCAAGGGGTTGCGTTTATCATATATCCAGAATTGCATATGATGAAATTGGCAAGAGTTGCCTACCTTGATGGTTGACTATATTTGCGGTGTTGATCGGGCCATAGTTGAATTATCTTGGTTCTAGCCTACTAGAATATTGTACGCTGCAATATTCAGAACTGGTGTTGAGGGATATCAATTAAAAAATAGTGGGATTGATAATAATTAAAGACCTAATTAATATCATCAAATTTTCAAATAAAATCCAAAAAAGGGTTTTTGACAAATGCAAATTTTCTCTTGTAGAATCAAATGACGAACAAATCTAATTTTTGATTAGTCCTGAAGAAGGAAAAACTTGATGGGATAAATTTCCATGACCGGTTTTGGGCTTTGAGAAGGGTTTTCAACAAAGAGTGCAAGCTCAACGTCCTTGATAAACTAGTGTCAGAAATACCTACTCTTGATGCACCTAGGGCACAAGTGGATGCTTACTGGAAGCATGCCAAAGATTCCTTAGAGATAAAGTACATTATGCTTAACTACATGAACTATGAGTTGCATGATCAATGTGAAGACATGAGTGTTCTTGAGATGGTAACACATCTTAAGAAAGTGACACTTGGTCTTACAAAGTGAGAAAGGGACAATATAATGAAGGTGTTGATTGAGTATAAGCTAATAGAGGGAACCTCAGTAGAAGAACATGTGCTCAATATGATTAGAGATGTGTATCATATCGAAGAACTGAGATTCACCTTGAGCCAAGAGTTGGCTACTGATATGAATCTATAGACTATGCCAAAATCATACAGATTCTTTATTGCATGTTATCATGTGAATAATATGGCTAAACATATGTCAAACTTGGTTGCCATGTTGATTCATATTGAAGCAAAATTGAAGAAGGACAAGCCCGTGATGGTGATCAGTGGGCCTGAGTCCAAGGTTGAAAGCAAGGCCTGTTGGGTTTTGTGGAAGGAAACATGCGTGGTGGAAGCAACAAAATAATATATGTTTCCACGCAACCCACAATAGGATCTCGTCGATAATAGCATATTCAGAAAGAGTGTTAGCAGGATATACCTTGTTACGGAGAAAGTCTGAAGATGTCCCACTACAAGATGGTGTGCAATGCTCCTGGCTTACATGGACAGTACTTCTCTCCCATCCTCCGAACACATCATGGGAAGATTCAACAACACTCCTTTTGTTTGGTGATGTACGCCGCTCGTAGCACGTATGGACAGTCATTGACGTCCTCTAAACACAGGCATCTCAACGTCTGCATCTCTACTTCATCCATGTGGATGGATAGAACTCCACGTCACACTTTCTAAGCCGGTTGGAAGGAGTAGCCTTTGTGTGATGACGTACTAGCGTTGTGGTACTCTCCTTTCTCTCCTAAGGATGGTGACGGCTAGGGTTTATGTACGTGAGTGTAAACTGAAAAGCCTCTCTCAATATCTTATAAAGATATCAGTCGTCAAGCCCCTTTAAATAGGAGATGAAAGGAAGCAGGGTTTCCTAAACCCTTTGGTAAATAGAAAGACTGCATTAATTAAAACACTCATGGATTAATTAGAATATTATGGAATTAATTAATTAACCAATCAATCATATTAATTGATTAATTATTATTTGACTTCATGCAATTGATCAGGATGGCTCTATGGGCATACATACCAACAGACTCTCACTTGCACTTAAAGCCAGTCACTCCAAATAATTTGCTTAAACATTTTAACATATTCTAATATTATTTTAATGGATTACATAAAATTTTTAGTAATCAATGTGATTTGGAACAATTCCAATCAAATCCACAATTATACTCCTATTCCAACACATCCTATGTGTGTGACCCGATAGGCTCCAAATTATGTTGGCAGTGATAAATCATATTATGATTTTGCAAGCAATGATTGGTATCTTTCAAGACTTCACCGTCACACAAGTAATTAGAGAAGTTGGAGAACAACTTAATCTATCATTCATGACTGGTGTTACAATGATTGTATAGTCCTTTGTCGCTGATATCCGGATTGTACTCAAGTCATGGAACTGTTATCATCTTCAACGTTCAATCCATGTTCCTTGAACTAGAACAAATTGTATGAGATATATGTAACCTCAATATCACATATTGACTCACATCAACATGGTTGTGTATTTCTCAGTCTCGCTTATCAAGTGGATGGAATATCAAACTCCCATAGGAAGGACAAATTCCATCTACATCACTCACAGTCATCCCCATGTGTCACAATGCACCCAAGCACCATCTTTATGGCAATCCTTATTTAGGACCACAGTGGATGATTTCAAAGTACACCGAACGACATGTGATAAGTGTAGTGAATTCAGGTCCAAGAACCACAATCACCACCATCACTACGAGATGTGACTCTAACTACCAATCATGGTATCCATGTGTCACTCTCAAGGTGGGTCTGTCTGATACACTGTTCTATAATAAGTATCTATGTATTTGGTTTGATATCCCCATATCATGGCTAATGAGATTCTTCCATCAACCAACATACATTCTAATCTTATGTGTTATTGATGTCTATGGATATTTCGACCATACAACTGATTAAGGACAAAACAAGAATACATAATTTTAACATACATATGATCTCACTGTTCAGATCATCAACCCGAAGACATATGTCATTGAGTACATTATTATGTAGAGATCTATAAGTTTTGTGGTCATCTCACAATATAAAACACAAACATATAGATTAGAAACTTGCCTTTATTAATAAGATCAATATAATATTACAAATCATTTACATAGTATCCCATTACAATCATCAAATGATACTCTCTATGGGCATACATACCAAAATATTCCCACTTGTACTTATACCCAATCGCTCATGAATCTCATTCCAAGTGTTCGAACATGTCTGTCATGTTTCTGCTGTGAAAGTGCTTTTGTGAGTGGGTCATCCATATTGCTTTCTATAAGTACTCTGCAAATCTTCACATCTCCTTTTTGTATGATCTCCCGTATGAGATGGAACTGTCATAGAATATGTTTGGAACATTGGTGTGATCTTGGTTCTTTAGCATGTGCAATTGCTCCGTTGTTTTCGTAAAATAACTCAATTTCATCATTAGTGCATGGAACCACTCCAAGTTTAGAAATGAACTTCTTGATCCACATAGATTCCTTTATAGCATTAGATGCGGCAATATATTCAGCCTCTATTGTAGAATCTGCAACTGTCTCTTACTTGGAACTTTTCAAGCTCATAGCTCCTCTATTCAGGTAAAAACAAATCTATATTTTGATCTATAGTCCTCTTTGTTAGGTTGGAAGCTAGCATCAGTGTAACCCTTTACTATGAGCTCTTCCTCACCACCGTATACCAAGAATTGATCCTTAGTCCTTCTCAAGTACTTTAGGATGTTTTTTATAGCTGTCAAGTGATATTCACCTAGATGTGACTAATACCGGCTTGTCATGCTCAAAGCATACGACACATCAGGATGAGTACATAACATCATGTACATGATAGATCCAATTACTGATGCATATGGAACCTTACTCATGCATGCCCGTTCATCACATGAACTAGGACATTAGGATTTAGAGATTGTAACCCCATGGGACATGGGTAAGTTACCTCTCTTAGAACCCTCCATGCTAAACCTCTTTAGCACCTTGTTAATGTATGTGCTCTGTCTTAGGCCTAGAGGCCTTCTAGATCTATCTCTATAGATCTTGATATCTAGTATATTGGATGCTTCACCTAAATCCTTCATAGAGAAGGTCTTCCCAAGCCAACCTTTTATTGTCTGAAAAGTAGGGATGTCATTTCCCATCAATAGTATGTCATCCACATACAATATGAGAAATATGACTGTGCTCCCACTAACCTTTTTATAAACACAAGGTTCATCTTCATTTTGACTAAAGCCAAACTTTTTGACTACTTTGTCAAAACATAGATTTCAACTCTGAGATGCTTGCTTCTATCCATAGATTGACCTTTGTAGCTTGCAAACTTTATTGGCTTCCTTCAGATTGATAAAAACCCTTAGGTTGTGTCATGTACACATCCTTGAGTAATTCCCATTAAGGAATGTTGTTTTAACATCCATCTGCCAAATCTCATAGTCATGATAAGCTACAATGGCAAACATGATCCTGATGAATTTAACCATGGCAAATGGTGAGAAGGTCTTGTCATAATCAACACCTTGAATTTGATGGAATCCTTTCGCAACCAATCTACCTTTATAGGTTTGAACATTTCCATCCATGTCGATCTTCTTCTTGAAGACCCACTTGCACCCTATGGGTTTTACCCCTTTGGGTGGATCCACCAAGGTCCATACCTTGTTGGGGTACATGGATTCCATCTCAGATCTCATGGATTCGAATCGTTTCTCAAATTTTGGTCCCTTCCTAGCTTCTAGATAGGAAGTTGGCTCATCTACTATGCCCAATTCACCATAGTCTTGAGTCACGAGAAATCCAAATCTCTCAGGCTCAAGTTGTGTCCTACGAAACCTACGAGGTTCATGTGTTACATTTGGAACTTGAAATTATAGAACAGTTTGTAAGTCTTCATGTTCCTTATGTACCTCCTTGGGTTCTCTTCTTTCTTGTTGATCTCAGACTTCTTTGAGCTCTACATTCCTCCCACTAATTCCTTTAGAAATAAATTCCTTTTCAAGAAATACATCAGTCCTAGCAGCAAACACTTTGTTGTCAGTTAGTGTGTAGAAGTAGTATCCCCGAGTTTCCTTGGGGTATCCAACAAAATTAAATTTGTCAGATTTGGGTCCAAGCTTTTCAGGAAATTGTTTCCTAACATAAGATTCACATCCCCAAATATTTAACATAAACAAACTAGGATGATTCCCATTCCATATCTCATATGGTGTCTTTTGAACTGATTTGGAAGGTATACAGTTAAGTGTAAACAGTGTGGTTTTAAGAGCATATCCCCATAATTGTAACATCCCAGGATTTGAGGCCTCGGATAACATGATGTTAAAAGGAATGATTGTACTACCCATATCACCAAGGTGCACCTCCTTTTCAGGGAGCCCATCTCTAAAGAACTCCATAGTTAAGCGTGTTTGACTTGGAGTAGTACTAGGATGGGTGACCAGTCGGGAAGCTGACCCCGACTTGCGCGTCAGTGTGGAAAAAGTGCGCAGTTAAGGCTAGTGGTGGTCTGTGGGGCCAGTCGTCATTCCTAAAACTCTACTAGAGCCTTAGGCAGTGGACCCGGGCATTACAATAATGATATTGGAAGTTTGGCTAAACTCATCATTGATTGTACCATGTCTAATAATATACGATTCCTTCTTTCTGACACACCATTATGTTGTGGTGTACCAAGTGGAGTCCATTGTGATACTATATCACAGTCTCTCAGAAGGTCCTCAAGCTCTTGGATTAAGTATTCACCACCTCAATCTAAATAGAGTGTTTTAATGCTCTTACCAAGTTGCTTCTCTACTTCATTCAAGAAAGTCTTGAACATTTCATGAGTTTCTGACTTGTTTTTCATAAGATATACATAGCCATACCTACTGAGGTCATAAGTGAAGGTAATGAAGTATTGATAGCCTCCTCTAGCATTTGATCTAAAAGGTCCACATACATCAGTATGTATGAGCCCTAGTAGATCACTAGCTCTTTTACTGTATCTAGTGAAAAAAGTCTTGGTCATCTTTCCTAATAAACAAGCCTCATATATCTCTAATGATTCAAAATCAAAAGAGTCTAGATAACCATCTTTATAGAGTCTATACATGCGCTTCTCGTTTATGTACCCAAGATGACAATGCCATAAGTATGTTTTGTTTGAGTTGTCATGTTTTAGCCTTTTAGTATTTACATTGTATATGCTAGTTTCAAGTTCTAACAAGTAGATACCATAAGACATAGGGGCATTGCCATAAAAGATCTCATCTTTAGAAATAGAAATCATTCCATTCTTAATTGAAATTCAAATCCATTCTTGTCCATACAAGATATAGAAATAATATTTCTCTCAATGGAAGGTACATAATAGCAATTATCTAATTCTATTACAAGGCCTATAGGCAAAGATAAACTAATAACTCTAACTATGGTGGCAACAACTCTTGCTCCATTAACGACCCACAACTCGACTTGGCCCTTTCGTAAAGGCTTACTTCTTATTAGATCATGTATATTTGAACATATGTGAGATCCACATCCGATATCCAGTACCCATGATGAAGAAGTATTTAAGTTTATCTCAATAACATATATACATGTAGTGGATATCTCTATCCCCTAATTATTCTTCCTTAGTTCCTCTAGGTAGAGAGGATAGTTTCTTTTCCAATGTCCATCCTGGTGACAATGGTGAAAAGTGCCTTCTTTGGAGATCCCACCTTTAGTTTTGAGCATGGATGACTTTGGCTTATGCCTGGATGTAGAACCTTTCTTAGCCTTGCCTTTGACTTTTAACTTTCCCTTTGTTTGTTGATCATCATCATAGACTTGGGCTTGTCTTTCTTCATCTGTGCTTTAGCTGTCCTCAACATGCCAACAATTTTGACAACGACTTTTCAAGATTGTTCATGTTGTAGTTCATGAAAAAATGACTATATTATTCAGCAAGGATTGCATAATCACATTAGTGGCCAACTCTTGACCTAGGGAGATTCCCATCTTGGATACGTTTTCCACATACCCAATCAAAGTGAGTATGTGGGTGCCAACTGACTCTCCCTCTTTCATCTTGCTTCTAGACAAAGCATTGGAGACAACATATCTCTCCTATATTGCTTATTGTTGATACATGTTCTTCAGATTTGTTACCATCTCCATGACATTCATATTCTCATGCTACCCTTATAACTCATAGTTCATTGAGCACAACATTAGGCACTTGACATCCATTGCATCATCAAGGTGCTTCTTGTAAGCATCCTTTTTCGCCTTGGGCGCATTTGAGGCGAGTTCTGATGGCTCTGGTGTTTCAAGGACATAGAGCTTATGCTCCTGCATGAGAACAATTCTTAGCATCCTAAACCAATTATGAAAGTTGATTCTGGTAAGTTTGTCCTTCTCAAGGACCGATTGCAATGAGAATGTGTGTGTATTGTTTGCCATTTGATTTCTATATAAGAAAAAGTTCGCATTTAGTCCAAAAAAAATTGACCTGTAAACATTTGATAAATGAAATTAATTAGGCCTTTAATTTATCATGCTCCCACTATTTTATTCAAATTGATAGCCCTCACTATCAACTCAGAAGATTGCATCATATAACCTTCTAGTGAGCCAAGATCCAAAATAATTGGATCATTGCCCATCCAACGCCGGTGTCAAAGACCAAATATTAAGGTAGGCAACTTTTGCCAGTTGCATCATGTGCAAATCTTGGATAGATGATCATGCACAACTCCTCACCATGATGCATTTGTGTGCCTCTAGGTACTTGATCCTATCAAGGTTTCCTAGTTAAGTCGAACCCATAAGCCAACACGATGAGTGTGCACTCTGCGGAGGCAGACCCACACACCCACCATCACACTTCCATGAGATAGACATTGTACCACGCAGAGGCGTGCCCACACATAGTCGATCAAGCTTTTCATGTGTGTTACTTTATGGAAGGCAACTAAAACTTAATATTATTAATTGAGGGGTTTTATTAATACATATACATATCCAAACACCACATACTTATAGTACATATCATATACTACTATATCCACAACCAAAAACGATAGACATGCAATCACAAACACAAAAACATTGGTTATGGCCATCCTATTATAATCCTTTGGAGCCACAAAGGATTACAATCCACCTAAGTTCTTATGCATCTTATGCAACAACACCTGTGAATCAACCTGTGAGGATCAACATTATAAGGAACAACTTCATGGATGCTCCGTGAGGTTGGAACTTCAAGTTGCGTCTCCTTTGATGCTCCTTGGAGTTGGATTTTTAGATTGCTCCTTGGAGTTGGATTTGCTTCTTGGAATTGGATCTTTAGGTTGCTTGTCCATGGATGCTTCTTGGAGTTGGATCTTCAAGTAGCCTCCTTACATCAAGTTTACAAAGACTAAAACTAATCCTATCTCTATTACATCATATGAGTGAAAATATAAAGAGAAAGAATTAATTACACTTTGAAATGAGAGATAAGGCTCGTCATGCAAGCTGAATACTTTATATAAAGGATCCATGTACAACCATTATACATCTATAACATTCACAAACAAACATATTTATAACATTCACAACCACATTCATTTACAACATTCACAAAAGGGGATTCTAGGTTATAACTGTATATGCATTCACCACATAAAACAAATTTTAAAGGTGATGTGGATGATATCATAGGTATATCTACATATATGTATATACATATTAAAATTGCAGTCCTTTTAATATATGTAATTTCCCATTAAATAATTTTTTGACTCCCACGCAAACTATGCGGGTATACAGGGGCAGTGCCCCTGTGCGGGGATCCCGTTGTCTGGTCAGTGGGCAAGGGTCGAGGGGAGGCCGCCCCTCGTGAGGTCTCAAGGGCAGAGCCCCTGAAAGGTCTATGCAATTTTACTTCTGTGCACGTAGGAAAATCAATATTTTCCATAGTCGACCCCGTCCAAAACGTCAAAAATAGAAGCATGTGGCATATGTAGAATTAGATTTAGATATGCACATTAACAATTTTAAGTCTGCATCGTATGCAATTATAGAAAATAGTATACAATGATTCAATCATATCAAAATGAATCTAAATACACCATAGATCGATGCTGCTCTGATACCATTGTTGGGTTTTGTGGAGGAAACATGCACGACAGAAGCAGCAAAAAAAATATTTTCATGCAATCCGCAATAAGATCTCGTCGACAACAATGTATTCAAAAAAGTGTCTGTGGGATATACCTTGTTGCGGAGAAAGTCTAAAAATGTCCCACTACATTATAGTGTGAAATACTTCTGACTTACACTGATAATACTTCTCTCCCATCCTCCAAACACATCACCAAGAAGATCTGGCAGCACTCCTTTTGTGCGGTGATGTATGCCGCTTGTAGTGAGTATGGACGGTCGTTGACGTCCTCCGAATGCAGGATTCTTAGCGTCCACGTCTCTACTTCATCCACACAGATGGACTGGAACTCCACATCACACTTCCTAAGCTTGTAGGAAAGAGTAGCCTTTGTGCAATGACGTGCTAGCATCGCGGTTCTCTCCTTTCTCTCCATATGACGGTGAAAAGCTAGGGTTTACGTACATGAGCATAAATAGAAAAGACTCACTCAATATCTTATAAAGATATCGGCCATCAAGCCCCTTTAAATAAGGGATGAAAGGAAGCATGATTTCTTAAACCCTTCGGTAAACAGAAAGACTGTGTTAACTAAAACACTCATGGATTAATTAGAATATTTTGGAATAAATTAATTAACCAATTAATCGTATTAATTGATTAATTAATATTCGACTCCATGAAATCGCTCGGGATGACTCTATGGGCACACGTACCAACAAGGCCTAGAAGAGTTCTGTGGTCGAGCCCAAATCCAAGTCTTCAACACTCAAGATAAGGAGAAAGAAAAGTACTAGAGGAACTCATCTTTTGTACTTGAATGCTTTTAGGAAGCAGAATATGAGGATGGTGATCTCCACTTTAGGTATATACATTATTGAGATAAATCTATCTACTTCATCATCATGGGTACTAGATACCACATGTGGATCTCACATGTGTTCTCATATGCGGGATCTCAAAGGAAGTAGGCCTTTGGGAAAAGGGAGGTGGAACTGTGAGTTGGTAATGGCGCAAGAGTTGCAAACAACGCAGTTGGAACCTATAGTATATCTCTACCTACGGGACATGTAATAGATTTAAGGAACTGTTATTATGTACTAATGTAAATAGAAACATAATTTCTGTATCTTTTATGGACAAAGATGCATTTGAATTCCATATTAAAATGGTCGATGTTCTATTTCAAAAGATGGGATCTTTTATTACAGTGTCCCTATGTCTTATGGTCTTTGTTTATTAGATCTAAAAATAGATACATATAACACTATTACCAAAAAACTAAAACTCAACAACTCAAATATTACATACCTTTGGCATTGGCATCTATGACAAATAAATGAGCATCACATATCTAGACTCCATAAAGATGGTTATTTGGACTCCTTTGACTTTGAATCAATAGAGACATGTGAATCTTGTTTGATGAGAAAGATGACTAAGACCTCTTTCAGTAGTCACAATGAGAGGGATAGTGATCTATTAGGGCTCATACATACTGATGTGTGTGGATCTTTTAGAACAACCGTTAGAGGTGGGTATCAATACTACCTTACCTTGATGACTTCAGTAGGTATGGCTATGGTTACTTGATGAAACATAAGTTAAGTCAGAAACTTTTGAAAAGTTCAAGGAGTTTTTGAATGAAGTACATAAACAACTTGGTAAAAGTATTAAGGCACTTCATTTTTATCAAGTTGGAGAATACTTAAACCAGGAGTTTGAGGACCTTATTAGAGACCATGTGATTGTATCCCTCAGTGGACTCCACCTGGATCACCGCAAGATAATGGTGTATCAGAAAGAATGAATCACAAATTACATGATGTGGTGTGATCTATGATGAGTTTAGTTGAGATTCGAACTACCTTCTAGGGGTATGCTCTACAAACTTCCACGTTTACGCTAAGTTGAGTACCATCTAAATCGGTTCAAAAGAGACCATATGAGATATGGAATGGGAAGCCCCAATATGTCTTTTATGAGGATTTGGGGATGTGAAGCTTATGTCAAGAAAATGTTTCCTGATAAGCTTGCTCCTAAGTCTGATAAATGTTATTTTATTAGATATCCTAAGGAATCTAGAGGATATTCCTTTTATTCCCAATGAAAACAAAGTGTTTGTTGTCAGGGATGATGCATTCCTTGAGATGGACTTCATTTCTAAAGGAGTTAGTGGGAGGAAAGTGGAACTGGAAGAGGTTCAAGACCTATAAGAAAACATTGAACCAATAGATGAACTAGAGGAACAAAGAGATTCACAAGATATTTTGGAATCTTAAATTCATCAAGTAACACATGAACCTCGTAGATCTAATAGGACAAACCTTTAACCTGGGAGATATGGATATCTTGTGACTCAGGGAGGTAGTGAATTGGTCATAGATGATGAGCCAATAACCTATAAAGATTCTATTGAGGGACTAGAGGCTGAGAAATGGCTTGAGGCCATGAGATCTGAGATGGAATCCATGTATACCAACAAAGTACGGACTTTGGTGGATCCACCTGAAGGGGTAAAACCCATAGGGTGCAAGTGGGTCTTCAAGAAGAAGACAGACATGGATGGTAAGGTACAAACCTATAAGGGTAGATTGGTTGCAAAGGGTTTCAGACAAGTTCAAGGTGTTGACTATGATGAAACTTCTTCTCCAGTGGCCATGGTTAAGCCCATCAAGATTATGATTGCTATTGCAGCTTATAATGATTATGAGATTTGACAAATGGATGTTAAATCCACATTCCTTAATGGGAATCTTGTTGAGGATGTGTATATAGCACAACCTGAGGGGTTTATAGATCCAAAATTTGTAAATAAAGTTGGTAAGCTACAAAGGTCAATCTATGGATTGAAGAAAGCATCTTGGAGCTAGAATATTAATTTTGACAAGTCAGTCAAAGGGTTTGTTTTTTCTCAAAATGAAGATGAACCTTGTGTGTACAAGAAGTTTAGTGGGAGCATAGTAACATTCCTCATATTGTATGTAGATGACATACAATTGATGGGAAATGACATTCCTACTTTATAAAAGGTAAAGATATGGATTGGAAATACATTCTCTTTGAAAGACTTGGGAGAAGCATCCTACATCTTGGGGATAAAGATCTATAGAGATAGACCCCAGAAGGCTTCTTGGACTAAGTCAGAGCACATACATTGATAAAATGTTGAAGTGGTTCAACATGGAGAACTCAAAGAGAGGAACCTACCCACGTTGCATGGAGTGACCATCTCTAAGAGTCAATGTCCCAGTTCTTGTGAAGATAGGGAACACACGAGTGAGATTCCATATGCCTCAACAATTGGATCAATCATGTACACAATGTTGTAAACCCATCCAGACGTATTATATGCCTTGAGAATGATGAGCAGATATCAGTCAGATCTAGGCGATGCACAATGAACAGTCATAAATAACATCCTCAAGTACTTGAGAAGGATTAAGGATCAGTTATTGGTCTAAAGTAGAGAGAAAGAGTTGGTGGTAAAGGGTTACACCGATGCAAGCTTCCAGACTGATCAAGATGATTAGAAATTGCAATTAGGATTCATGTTTTGCCTAAACAACAGAGTTGTAAGATGGAAGAGTTCCAAGCAAGATACAATTCCCAATTCTATAATAGAGTCTGAGTATATTGCTACATCGAGTGCAATAAAGGAGGCTCTATGGATCAAGAAGTTCATTACATAACTTGGGGTCGTTCCAAGCACCAGTGATGCAATCAATCTGTATTGTGACAACAATGGAGCTATTGCACAAGATGAGGAACCTAGATCGCATCAGCGCTTAAAGCATATGCACATGCAGTTCCATCTCTTACGAGAGATCGTACAGTTAGGAGATGTAAAGATTTACAAAGTACCAACTGAGAACAATGTTGTTGATCCCTTGACAAAGGAACTTTTGTAGTAGAAGCATGAAAATCATGTTAGATCACTCAGAATAAGATTCATGGGTAATTGCCTCTAAGTGCAAGTGGGAGTCTATTGGTTATGTATGCCTAGAGAGTCAATCATGTGATGATTGTAATGGCATATCATGTAAAATGATTTGATTATTAATAAAAGGCAAGCTTCCAATTTAGTCTGTTCAATTTAGTTATGAGATAATGATGTAAGTTATAAATGTCTAGAGAATAATTTTACTCAATGACATATGTTTTCAAGTATCAACCTTGTTGAAGTGAGATCATACAGATGCTAATAATACATATACATATTCTCATTATGTCCCTAATCGATTGTTATTATGGAAGGTTGATAGACAACAATAACACATAAGATCAGAGTTTGAGTTGGTTGATGAATGAATATCATTAGTCATGCTAAGGCAATATCAAACCAAGTACACATATACATGTTATAGGACAGTGTATCAGACAGACCCATCGTGAGACTGACACATGGAAGCCATCTTCATGGAAGTCATAGTCAGGTCTCACGGTGATGGTGGTGGTTGTGGTTCTTAGACCTAAAATCATTGCACTCATCACATGTCGTTGGGTATGCTTTGACATAATCAAATAGAGTCATGAAACATGGACTATTATAAGGGCGATGATTGGGAGGATTTGACACATGGAGATAGATTGTGAATGATAGATATGGGATTTGTCCCTCCTATGGGAGTCTGATGTTCTAGGCCACTTGATCAGCAAGACTAAGAAATGCATGGCCATGCAAATGTGAGTCAACATGTGATATTGAGCTTACATATATCTCAAATAGTCTTCTCTTGGTTCAAGGAACAAGATTGAATGATGAAGAGGGTGATTGATCCATGCCTCAAGTTCAATCTGAACATTAGTGATAAAGGAACTATACAAACACTGCAACACCAAATACAAATTGTAGGTTGAAGTTATTCTCCAACTTTCCATTACTTGGGTAGCATTGATGTGTGACTAGGTACCTCTCATTGATTTTGATGTAATAAGTGTTATGGACACTCACTACCAACATAATATTGGACCTATAGGTTCACACACATAGGTCTTGACCTAGAAGAGGATTCTGATCTTGAATGACATAGGAATTAATTGCTAAAGTGTTTAGGTAATTGATTCACACAACAACAGCTTGATTGTACTACCAGATACCCATCTCATGGCATGAGATGCATGTCTCATAGCATGAAACGACCGTCTAGAGTAAGGGTTGATATGGGCGTTTGGGGTGTCAGACTGATTTGAGTTGAAATTGGCTTTGGATTGAACCAACCAGCCTGACTTGGGTCACCAAATGACTGTTTGGATGATTGAGACAACCACCTCAAATGGGAGAGATGGCCCAATTCGTGTGAAGGAAAGTTCTAGATATTTCCAAGTTCGTTTAGATTGCACATTACTTGTTGTGCAAGGAAATTCATATGTGATATTAATTGGAAACGTATTGCTGATTTTAAAACCAATTGGGAAACTAATTAGATGCCCATGTGGACTGAGCCAGATCACCATTTGACATGACATACGTCCGTCTGAGGTTGTGAACTTTCCAGAATTGTTGCAAAAATTTGAGATCTTCGGTCCCTTCCACTCCCATATCGACTGGGAACCTGGACCCAAACCCCGCCTATAAATAAAGGGGTACTGGGGGCTACCCAGAACACAACATAGACAATTGAGAATCAGTTTCTCTGAAAAATGTTGTCCTCTCTGGTTGTGGTAACCATGAGAGCCCAAGCCAGTCCTACCCAACTAGGGAGGGATAGCCAAGGGGAGAGAAGCAACTGACTTCATTGTTGTGGGAGAGTAGGCTGGTGACTAGTACTCCAACGGGAGGGACAACTCCTTCCTATCCGATCTAGAAAGATGACAGGAGTTCTAGGTAGTCCGTGTGGACTTCTCTAGAGGTGGGAGGTCGTTGTCTGCCGCTAGGAGGACAACGTCAACCAACAGTCCATGACAAGAGGAGCTTCTGAAGAAGACAAGGTTCATAACCGCAATCTGTGGTGCATACCAGAAGGTGCAACAGTCAGACGAGTCCCTGTGCAACTAGCATTTAGAGTTGCACATCTACAAAGATGAGGATTGCCACTGGACTTGCTCCAGGACCAGGTATATGCTTGAAACCATCCTTCCTATATCATAGTAATTGATGGGAGTCGTTGGTCATGGGAAATATGGTAGATAATTTTTTTGTTTCTGATGCCTTATAGCCATATTTCCCTACAATATCATCAATACTAATGATTACAAAAATGTTCTAAGGTGATTTAGAGTGTTTTCCCAAATTGCTCTTTTGCATTTCTTTTGACTTGAACTTCGACAAGCTAGGTCTTGATGAATTTGATCCTTTTCATGTACCTACTACCTAAAATTTATCTCAAACAAACATATTAGATACATATGAATGGAATGGTTAGGTCATTATCAAAATATGGACAATATATAACTATCAATTCAACATTATCCCCCTTTTTGAAAATGACAAACCATTCCTCAACATATTGAAAATGATATGTAGAGTTATACCTTAACCTTGTGAATTTCAAGGGAATTCATAATTTTAACAATGTGAATTGCTCCCCCTCAATATATGCTCACTCTTACCTGCATAGTTAGTCTTTCTACACAAAGCTATATAACATGTATACTACATGGTCCTTTAGCAAGTCACATGACAAAACATATACTTAGACAAGAAAATGATCATATAGGCAGTGGAAACAATATGGTTGATCTTTAAAACATCTCAAACTTCTCTCCCCCGTTTGGCATTACCAAAAATTAAGGGGTGTAGAAGAGCATAAAAAAAAATATTCTCTAAGGACAACCAAAAACATGTAACCACAAGTAGAACAAACCAAAAATAGAGATGAGAATAGAGAGAAGCAAGCAACCTATGTCATAATCAAAATATGGAAAAGCATATCAAGAACTCATATGATAGAGCACACACCGATTTATGATACATATGATTAATATTACAACACATAAGCATGTTCTCAAAACAAGTACAAACCAAAGATGAAAGAAACATGATGATAGAAAATTGTACAACTCCGAGAATGTTCCCAAATGTCATTAGTACAAATAGTCTAGAAATATATATATGATCAACATCTAAAGACTAAAAAATAAAATATCTAGACATCCAAGGTATATAAGTCCAACAGGTCATCATCAACATCATCCTCAAGCTCGTAGTCCTTGTCATCATCAAAAGGTGCAACAGAGACAATAACAACTTCATCACCAGAGGCACCAGAAAAGCCATCATCAGAACCATCAATAGGGCCATCATCCTCAGTGTCCTTCTCATAATCAAAAACTTCCTCATCAGCCTGGTCAGACATCTCCTCATCGGTAGAAGGACCGAAACCGTGACCGGGCCACATGGCATTATACTCATCTCAAGACATGATAAGATCATGTAGCTCCTTAGCCTGAGGGAAAGAGGGAGCTGAAGTGCCAATGTTGGCAAGTAGGGTAGCAAAGGGGCCAGTAGGTAGAGGAAGCACTCCATGGGTAGGTGCAGGGGTCGATCCACCAACAACTACAGATGTAGCAGTTGAAGCATTAGGTGGAGGGGCTGGGTAGAAGTGACTATATGCATAGGAAGCATAGTCACCTCCTAGGTAGGCCTGGTAGGAGGGATAAGGGTGGCTTCAATACAAGTTCATGGTGGACATGATTTGGTAGAGGTCTTGATGCATGTACTCCTGAACCGGTAGGCGGTACACCTGTTGATGCATCATGTAACCCATGAGGGCTTCATTGGATACATGGAACGAGGCACTGGTAGGTCGGGATGGAGGTGGATGTGGAGGTGTCTGGGTGGAGGTAGAGGCTCCAAATGTGGTGGAAGAGGATGTAGGAAAAAAGGTTTTCTTGATTGTGGTATTTTCTGATACAAACTCCTTTTCTAGAGGGTTTGTAATGAAGATCATGAAAAGGAGACTTCTCAGTTGCAAAGGTGAAATACCACAAATCAGGGCTGGGTAGGGTGGGTGGGTACCTCATGTATTCTTCTCAGAGTCAAAGCAGGTCATGTGGTGGAGAATGTATATAGATCACTTGACTCCTATATTCTTTAAAAGACAGTACATAATCATTGTTGTATTCTCTGCAATTTTAGTTTGATTCTTTTTGGGGAGAACATTGTAGTTAATTACCATAGAAAGTATGCAATTTTTGAGATCTAAGTAAGAGGATGATATGGTGGATTTCTTCTTGTAGGATGTTCGAGGCTTCTTCAAGAACTTATGAATATCAGGGAGAGTAATATCATAGTGCTTGTAGAGAGACTTAGGGTCAAGCAAGTAAAAATATTCAGGATAATCTTTCCTCCATGTGTTGGTGACCTCAGTACCATTGTGAAAGATGTTTGATGTATCTTTTGAGATAGTGAATTTCTTATCTGCAATCATAGAAGTGAGAGTAACTTGAGTATTAGGAGGGGGTACAAGAGAGTCTTACTTCCATGAAAGATTGGAATAAAATTCATGGACCACCTTAGTGCTTGTAATGTAATTATGAAAGCACCAGTGTTCTACGCTCATGGCGGCTAGGTGATGGTTGTAGATCAAGTCAGCTACCTCATAAATGACCTTCTACTTAATGGGGTGAGCTTCAAAAAAGCTCGAAAGGGGAAATGGTCCTAGGAAGGAGCTCTTTATACCTATTTAGAGCTTCTGATGAAACAAATAAGGTGTCATCGTAAGGAATGAGGCGTGAGTTGGAGGATGATGATGGGGCTCCATCAAGTGTTGCCCTCTTTCTTCTATTTGAGGCCATGAAGGCAAATTGGAGAAGATTGAGTGGCCGAATAAGAGAGGAAACACCACCAAGGGTTGTGTAACCACCTAGGATAGAGAGGACAGAGGCAAGGTAGGTCAAATGGAGGCTGGCTAGGGCTAGGAGATGGAAGGTTGAGGTAAGGGTTGAGGGTTTATGGGAGTTGGAGTAAGAATCATTCAACTTTTCTCTAGTTGAGAGGAATAATCATTGGTTTAAACCCATTTAAGATGTGGTTCGTCCCAACAATCGGTTGAGTTCTGAGAGAGAGAAACTCAACCAAATGACTTTCTACATAAGCCCTCAGCCATGGATCGATCAAGTTGACAACTTGACCGATGGTTAACATGTCCCAACATTAGAAATTTTAAATTCTAGCCAGTTGAGTGTTGATTAAATTTATTTTTTCTAGTCCATTTTGCATCTTAGACATATTAAGGCACATGTCACTCATCATAGGGTACTATCTTGTGGTAAAATAGTCATTTGTAAAAGATATCTAAAACGAGCAAAAAAAAGGCATATGAAATTTTAGCACTTTAGCAAGAAAAGGTGATCAAGACATGAGCAAAGCATATAGGATAGTTGAAAACTAGCTAGATGGCATATCAGCATCATCCAAAGCAGTTATGAGAAGTTTAGATATAATAAAATTAAATTTCTCTCTAGCTGGAGGTTTAGTAAAAATGTATGCCAACTGATTTTCTGTGTCCACATACGTGATGTAAATATCCTTCTTGGCAATGTGATCATAAAGGAAATGATGATGAACCTCTATATGCTTGTCTCTACTATGAAATATAGGATTGTAAGATAAGCCGACAAGGAGTGGCTCAAGTGGTCAAGCACAGTGTCTCCTAACAAAGGGTCCCGAGTTTGAATCCCAGTTGCCACCTTAGTTTACCACCCTCCCGGACATTCAACCTCTACCACGGGCATGGGAGAGGGAGAGGGGGAGAGAATGACTCTCTTAATCCCATAGTATTGTAAGATAAACTGATTGCACTAGTATTATCACATTAAATGGGAGAAGCATAAAAAATGTTAAAGTCTTGGAGCATTTGCTTCATCCATAGAACCTGGGCACAACAACTCTCGGTTGTAATGTATTCACCCTCGATAGTTGATAGAGCCACTTTGCTATGTTTCTTGGAAAACCAAGACACCAAGAATGGTCCTAAGAGGAAGCAAGTGCCACTTGTGCACTTTCTATCAATCAAACATCCTACATAATCAACATCACTATAAGCATTAAGAGTAAATTCCCTCGACTTGGATACCATAGTCTAAAATTTTGGGGTTTTGGCTAAGTACCTCAAAATCCTCTTAACATCTATAAGATGTGATTTCCTAGGACTTGATTGAAAGTGAGCACACAAGCCAACACAAACATTATGTCAGGTCTAGAGGCAGTTAAATAAAGTAAACTTTTGATCATACCTCTATAGATCTTCTCATCCATTTTCTCACCTTCTTCGTCATGGTCCAATTTTGCAGTGTTGGACATGAGTGTGTGCATCGACTTCATGTTCTCCATCCCAAAGTACTTGAGCAGTTCACTTGTATATTTGCTTTGGTTGATGAAGGTCCCATATTTAGTTTTCTTATTTTGAAAGCCGAGGAAGAATGTATGCTCACCCATCATGCTCATCTCAATTTTGCTCTGCATAAGAGAATTGAACTCCATGCAAAGATCAAGATTACTTCTACCATAAATAATATCATCTGCATAGATTTTCATGATAAAAAATTTGTTAGAATTGTGTTTAAGGAACAAGGTAGAATCCATTTTTCCAATTATATAACCATTATCTAACAAAAAGTTATGTAGTTTCTCATACCAAGCTTGAGGTGCTTGTTTGAGTCCATAAAGAGCTTTTTGCGATAGATAGACATGATTTGGCAAACTATCATTTTCAAAGCCTGGAGGTTGAGCAACATATACTTCCTCCTCAATTGTATAGTTCAAAAACATACTTTTAACATCCATTTGTTGTAACAAAAAATTTTTTGTAGCTAGAAAAAACAAGTAACATTCTAATAGACTCAAGCCTAGTAATAATAGCATAAGTTTCATCAAACTCAATACCTTCCTATTGATTGTAGCCTTGAGCCACTAGCATAGCTTTGTTTATTACCACCTTGTCATTTTCGTCCAGCTTGTTGTGGTAGACCCACTTGATGCCAATGATCTTTCTATCACATGGTCTTGGAACTAGAGTCCACATTTTGTTCTTTTCAAATGTCTCCAACTCTTCTTACATGTCTAGGATCCACTCATCATCCCCAAGAGCTTCTTTAACATTCTTTGTCTTGAGTTGTGAGATGAAGGCATTGTTGGCTTGTTCTTTGTTGTAGGTAGCCTACGTCTTCACTCTTTCAAAGGGGTCACCTATGATGAGCTCTTTAGGATGATTCTTTACAAAGTAGAGGGTTGGATCATTTTTTTTCTTCATCTATCTCTTCTTCTTGAGTGGCCACCTCTTTGCTTCTACTTTTGATAGATCAACATTATATACTCTATAGTCCTTATTAGTAGTGCTATATCCAAGAAAGAAGCCTTGTACGATTTTGGGTCAAACATGTCAAGAGAATCTTTTGTGTTGAAAACAAAACAATGACAGCAAAAATGTGAAAATACTCGATGGAAGTATTCCTACCACGCTATAGCTCATAGGGGGTTTTCTTCAAAGAGGGATGTGTGAAAAACCAGTTTTGCACAAAACATGAAGTACTAATAGCTTCGGCCCAAAACTTTTTTGGAGTGTCATATTCTAGAAGCGTGGTCCTAGCCATTTCCTGTAGTGACATGTTCTTTCTCTCTACAACCCCATTTTGTTGAGATGTTCGAGGTGAAGAAAAGTTATGTGCATATCCAGACTCTTCACAAAATTGTTCAAAAAGATCATTTTTAAATTCTCCCCCATGATAACTATAGATAGAAATAATCCGACAAGAAGCTTCTTTTTCAAGTCGTTTGCAAAAGCTAGACAAAACATCAAGAGTGTCACTCTTAGAAATGAGAAATAAAGTCCAAGTATATCGAGAAAATTCATCAACAATAGTAAGACAATACTTGGAACCACAAAGTGATTGAGTTCTCATAGGTCCAAATAGATTAATATAGAGAAGCTCAAGAGCTCTCTTGGTACTAAGGACTCCTTTGCATTTGAAGGAGGACTTGGTTTGCTTTCCTTGTGTATAAGGTTGACATTCCTCATCCTTTTCAAAATCCAATTTGGGAAGTCCCTTGACCAAGTCCTTTTTGCTGAACTTCTTCAATTGATGCATATTTACATGACCTAGCCGACGATGAAAAAGAGAGATATCATTCGAATTGACTACAAGGCATCAACCAGTAGTAGGCTTAATAGAGTCGAGCATAATTACATAAAGATTACCATTCTAGTTTCATATAAGTGAGGGAAGCTAGGAGCAAGCATTCAAAAGAAGTAAACAACACAAGGTAACCAATATCACATAATTGACTAACACTTATGAAATTGTGATGTAGGACATCCAAAAAGAGAGCATTCTTGATACAAAAGGATTCACCTACATCCCCCTCACCTTTTACTTTACCTTTCTTATTGTCCCCAAAAGTAATGTATCCACCTTTCTTCTCTGTGAAATTGTTAAAATGGCTTATACCACATATCATGTGCTTTGAGTAGCCACTATCAACAATCCAATTTCCTTTTCCCTTCAAGAAAGGAGAATGTTGGTTCCCAACTCAAACTTTTGGATTTGATGTTATCTTGGGGACCCACTTCATCTTTGGGTTGGTCCCCTTAGGTTTGTATGGACAATAAGTAGAATAATGATCATTACTATTGAAATGAGAATGAATCATAGGGTTCTTTGAGCCAGAAGACTCTCCATATCGAAGAAAGGAGGTTCCTTAGTCTTTTTCTTACCTTTGTCCCTTAGGATCTCCTCCTACAAATCCTAAACCACTAGTACCACTTGGTTTGGTAGAGTGATCAAGGATTCCATTTAGGGAGTTATCCCCTTTGAGGAATTTCTATAGAGAGACTCTAAGTCTATGATTGTCATCAGTTGATAGATAATAGTAGCAGAAAAACTAGAAAGATAATCTTGAACATGTAAAAGGTCGGCCTCTAGATAGAGGGCTTTAGTCAAATATGAATCTTTTTCAAGAGTAATAGAAACAACATCATTTCTAGGCAAAATAGGTCTAGAAGATAGATCATTTACTTGAGAAAGCAACCTAACATTTTCAATTTTAAACAATTGAATTTCTTTGATAAACATCTCTCTCATCTCTATGAGCATTACTAATAAGCTTAAGTTCAACATTTTCAGTTTAAGAAACTCCAACATATCAAGGCATTTTTTGTTCTCTTCCTTAAGATGAGTGATATTCTTAAGGTAGATCCCATTCTCAACTTCAACCCCATTGTATTGGATCTCAAGATTAAGAAATTGGCCTTGTAAAGAATCAATGCTCTCAAGATGCACTTTATCATTTTGCTCAAGAATATTAAGCTTAGCATACAAATCATCAATAATTTATCCAATCTCTTCTTTTTAGATTTACATTCAAAGAATTGGTGGCATTAAGCACATCAATAAGAGTTTCTTTAGCTAACTCATGCAAACTTACCTCACTTACCTCACCAATGTCTTCACTTATGGAGGTCATGAGTGCAAGGTGGCATTCTCCATCTTCATCAGAGGTTGAGCCACTAGAGGATGATCCTTCCCATGTGACATGAGCTGTATTCCTCTTATATTTGTTATCTTTCTTGTAGTCTCACTCCTTCTTGGAGCTATTCTTGTGGTGTGAATTTCTAGCCTTAGGACATTCACTCTTATAGTGTCCTTTTTTACTACACTTGTAGAACCTTGGAGTAGATGAGGAAGATGGATTCCTTTTGAAGTGCTTTCCCTTGGAGAAGTTGGCTTCATGCTCACTAGGGCCATCATCTTCACTAGAGGAGGAGGAAGAGGTCCGAAAAGCAAGTTATTGTTGAAGAATAAGAGCTTCCACTTGAGCCTTGAAAACATTGTCTTAGATCTTTCTTGACTTCTTTTCTTCTTGCTTTCCTTCTTCTTCTTGCTTGGCAAGTCTTGGCTCATGAGCTTATAGGTTGCCAATAAGCTCTTTGGTTGGAAGATCACCAGAACTTCTAACTTTGTAAATGGAGGTCACCTTTGACTCCCATCTCAATGGAAGAGACCTTAGAATCTTTGAGTTGATGGCTCCTCTATCCAAAGTATGTCCCAAAGTAGCAAGGTCGTTGATGATTATGTTGAGCCTTGATTAGATCTCAGCCATTTCTTCTTTCTTCCCCATCTTGACATTCTCTAGGCGGTTGTTTAACATGTAGATCTTTGCCTCCTCTAGTTACTTTGTGCCTTCATAAGTGATGCACAACTTGTCCCATATCTCATGGGATGTGTCCCATGAGGAGATGTGGTTGAACTCAGACGGAGTGAGGGCAGAATAGAGGATGCTAATAGATTTCACATTGAGCTGTGCTGCCTTTAGAGTTGCTTCATCCCAAGTGTCTACAGCTCCAACCAGTTCCTTGTAGGGTGCAATCATCCATTTACACATGTCAAATTCATTCCTTGAATGTAAAATTGCATATGTCACCTCCAATAGAGGAAGTTGGTGTCGTCGAAGTTGAGGGGCTCATGGAGAAGCCTCACTCTAGGTTAAGGGAACCAACTAGGTTCTCATCCATCCTCTCATCTCGTAGGAAAGTTGTTGGAGAAGATCCTTGCTCTGATACCACTTGTTGGATCTAGGGATCTAGAGGGGGGGTCAATAGAGCTTCAAAACTTGTACAAGAATAGTTAGACCTTCAAATTATATCAATTGAACCCAAATGCTAAAAGTGAATTTGAAGTCCTATCTAAATAAGCATAGAAAGTATGAGAGAGATTGAAACATACACTTGGATAAGGTGTTTAGAGTGGTTCTAATCTCCAAACTAGGAGGTTGTCAGTCCACTACCTAGAGAGGTCAACCTCTAGGACTTTACAAGCCATGTATACTTATATTCCATTATAAGAGATACAAGATGAACACTTGACAACCAAGGGCTTATCTATCCAATAGCTAGTCTTCTACCTTACCACAGGTCTTACCCACTCTTGCAAGCAACTCGATTCCTTCTCGTAGAACATCTCCTCCTTGCAACAAATATTCAACCTTGGGGATTTACCCACTCAGCTCTTAGATCTTTGGCCTTGTCCTTCTCCTTCACTTGGAGAAGATCTTCACACCATCTTTAGCCTTGAAGAAAAATAACAACTCCTCCTTCACTCGGAGAAGATCACTTCATCTTTTTCTCTTAAAAAAGGGGATTGGGAAGTAGAGAGATGGAGAGCTTTACAAGGTAACAATGAGGTAGCTCTCTAACAACATGCCTAACTCACTCATAATCACAAAATGCTTTGTAAATGAGAGAGATAAAGGGGCTCAAAGGGGTTTATCACACTCAACTTTAGCAAGGACCAATCATAGAATGAGTGGAAACCTTAGAATGAACTCCAAGAGGTCCTATTTATAGATGGGGGTGTTCTTTTAAGTGTGGGATCACTTAAAAAGAAAAATGGCCATTTATCAACTTACAATGGACATATTTTTTATTCTAACAACTCTCTAATGGTTGGAATCACTTTTTTTGCATTTTCCATACAGTGTATTTGGTCGAGTTTCAATAAAGGTAACTCAACCAATCCACTATGCGATAAAGGAAATTTTGAAATGATCAGTCGAGTTTGTCCTGGGGTAACTCGACCAATTCGCCAAAATCAACTTTGGACGAAAGTTGGTCGGTCGAGTTCTATAAGTGTACAACTCGACCAATCCAAATCATTCCCAAAATCCATCAAGGATTGGTCGAGTTTCAAACTCGACCGATGAAGTTGTTGTGATGAATTTTCCAAAATGATTTTTAAGTAAACAAATGATGGAATTAAGTGTCCCTAATTTTTTCTCATCTCAGTTACAAGTCATATCTATTGGTTATGTATGCCCAGAGAGCCAATAATGTGATGATTGTAATGGCATATCATGTAAAATGATTTGATTATTAATAAAAGGCAAGCTTCCAATTTATTCTATTTAATTCAGTTATGAGATAATGATGTCACATTATAATGTCTAGAGAATAATATTACTCAGTGACGTATGTCATAAAGTATCAACCTTATTGAAATGAGATCATATGGATTTTAAGAATACATATATATATTCTCATTGTGTCCTTGATTGGTTGTTATTATGGAAGGTTGATAACACATAATATCAAAGTGTGAGTTGGTTGATGACTAAATCTCATTAGTCATGATATGGAAATATCAAAACAAGCACACAGATACATGTTAGAGAATAGTGTATTAGACAGACCCACCGTCAGACTGACACATGGAAGCCATCTTCATGGAAGTCATAGTCAGGTCTCACAGTGATGGTGGTGGTTGTGATTCTTAGACCTAAAATCATTGCACTCATCGCATGTCGTTGGGTACACTTTGACATCATCAAACGCAATCATGAAACATGAGCTATTATAAAGGTGATGATTGGGTGGCTTTGACACATGGGGATAGACTGTGAATGATAGATATGGGATTTGTCCCTCCTATGGGAGTATGATGTTCTAGGCCTCTTGATTAGTGAGACTGAGAAATGCATGGCCATGCACATGGGAGTCAATATGTGATATTGGGATTACATATATCTCATATAGTCTGCTCTTCATTCAAGGAACAAGATTGAATGATGAAGAGGGTGACTGCTCCATGCCTCAAGTTCAATATGAACACTTGTGATAAAGAAACTATACAAACAATACAACACCACACATCGATTGTTGATTGAAGTTGTTCTCCAACTTTTCATTTGCTTGGGTAGCATTGATGTGTGACTAGGCATGACTCATTGCTTGTGATGTCATAAGTGTTATAGACATTCACTGCCAATGTAATATGGGACCTATAGGGTCACACACATAGGTCTTAATCTAGAAGAGGATTCTGATCTCGAATGACATGAATTAATTGCTAAAGTGTTTAGGTAATTGATTCATGCAACAACAGCATGAATGCACAACCAGACTCCTATCTCATGGCATGAGACAACCGTTTGAAGTGCCAAATGACCGTCTCAAGGGTTGAGATGGGCGTTTGAGGTGTCAGACAGCTTCGAGTTGAAATTAGCATTGGATTGAACCAACTGGCCTGACTCGGGTCACTAGACGACCGTCTGGGTGACCGAGACGACCGTCTTACACGGGAAACATTACCCATTTCTAATGGGGGAAGGTTCTAGATATTTCCAAGTTCATTTAGATTGTACATTACTTGTTGTGAAAGGAAATTAATATGTGATATTAATATGAAATGAATTGCCAATTTTGAAACTCACTGGCAAACTAACTAGACACCCATATGGACTGAGCCAAAAGATCTTCTGGGTAGCCAAACAGCCATCTGAGGTTGCAAAATTTATAAAATTGTTGTGAGCATTTGAGATCTTCAGGTCGCTTCCACTCCTCCATCGACTGGGAACTTGTACCCGAACCCCGCCTATAAATAAAGGGGTATTGGGGGCTCTCTAGAATACAACACAAATAATTGAGAATCATTTGCTCTGAAAAATGTTGTCCTCTATGGTTGTGGTAACCATGAGAGCCCAGGAAAGTCCTACCCGACTAGGGAGGAATAGCCAAGGGGAGAGAAGAAACTGAGTTCATTGTTGTGGAAGAGAAGGCTAGTGAATAGTATGCCAGCAGGAGGGACAACTCTTTCTTGCCTGGTCTAGAAAGATGACAAGAGTTCTAGGCGGTCCGTGTGGACTTCTATAGAGGTGGGAGGTTGTTGTCTGCCTCTAGGAGGACAACGTCAACCAGTAGTCTATGACAAGAAGAGATGTTGAACAAGACGAGGTTTGTGACTGAAGTCCATGGTGCTGACCAAAAGGTGTAGTAGTCAGATGAGTCCCAGTGCAACTAAGATTCAAAGTTGCACATCTACAACAATGAGGACTGTCTCCGGACTTGCTCCAGGGCCATGTATATCCTTGAAACCATCCTTCCTATATTATAGTAATTGATTTGATCCATTGGTCATGGGAAATATGGTAGATAAAACATTTGTTTCTGCTGCCTATCTCGTAGCCATATTTCTCTACAGTGGTATCAGAGCCAACATCAATCTACTATATTATGGGATAATCAGTATGATCATATTTTGGTTTTGTCATTCTATTATTGTATGTGATGCGAATAATATCTTATCAAATCCAATACCACAACAATCCCAAACTATAATATGTATATACATATATATATGCAATTTACAAGCGTCACCCTAAAAGTGGTTTTGATGGTGTATGTGTAGCATGATTATGGGTAATAATCCCTATTATCGGCGCATGGTTGTATGGTTGGTTGATCCTCTTATTTTGGTCTACATACCAAGCCTCTATCTTTTCTTCCCCATATAAAGTTAATTCTTTCCTACCCTTGCTCCCCTCAAATGTAACTCAAGATTTCCAGATAATCATATAACTCAAGTTACATTTGAGGGGAGAAAAGGTAGGAAAGAATAATACTTTTACATTAGGAAGAAGAAGGCAGAGGCTTGATGTGAAAATCGAGATAAAGCATGCACAAAAGAAACTATCAAAGCACACACATATATTTGGGTTTTGGCCATAATCATGCTACACATCCACCATCAAAAATCACTTTTAGGGCGACACATGTAAATTTCATATATATATATATATATAAGTTTGGGATTATATGTGGTTTTTGATCATATATATGCATTAATAAGTTTAAGTATTCACATTGTATTCAATAAATAAATGGTGAAAACCAAAATTTCGATCATATTGATTATCCCAAAACATAGTAAATTGACGTGGATCTGATACCACTATTGGGAAATATGGGTACAAAATAGGCAGTGGAAAAAAATTATCTATCCATATTCCCCAAAATATCAAGATCGTGTCAACAACGATGTAATAGGAAGGATGGTTTAACAAGTTCATATATGGTCTTGGAGCCAGTCCAATGACTATACCTCATTGCATTAGTCGTGCAACTGTCTTCTAGTTACACTGGGATGATGTCTGCAACAGCTCCTAGTCTCACCACCAGTAGAAAATTGGCGTTATCCTCCTAGCGACAGACAACAACCTCCACGCCTCTATGGAAGTCCACACGGACCGCCTAGAACTCCTTTCGTACTACTACAATAGACAGGAAGGAGTTGTCCCTCCCGTTGGTGAACTAGTCACCAACTTGCTCTTCCACAATTGTTCTCCCTTGCTATGCCTCCCTTTATCAAGGCTCTCTATTGGTTACCACAACTAGAGAGGACAATAACTGTCAGAGGCAATTGAGTTTTGTCTTTGGAAATCCCCCAATACCCCTCTATTTATAGAAGGGCTAGGGTCAGGGTTCCCAATCTGTGTGGGAGTGGAAGGGACCAGAATCTCACGAATTTGTACAATCTATGATAGGTGAAATGGTTGGTTCACAAGTGAACCGATCGGTTGGCATGTGAGCCGATTGATACACCCTGTGCATCGAGTGTTTCATCATGTTTCCCAATTAAAATTCTATTGACAATTAATATCCAATTTAATGCACAACATGATGTAAGAACAAATCCTTGAATCAATCAAATTGATCCACCAACCGCTCAGTTCGCAACCTGAGCCGGCCGGTTCATGGGCCTGAGCCGATCAGTTGACTTCCTGAACTGGTCAGTTTTCTATCTAGAATTGCCAAACTTGGTTCTGTTAACCTGACACACTGAAACGATCGGTTCAACTGTCCAGTCAGTCAATTTTCAACCAATGTTGTTTAAATTGTAAACCTAAACACTTTAGTAATCAATTTAATTATCATTCATGATTAAACTCCTCTTACACATGTATCCTTAGTGTTACCCTTTAGGTTCCATGTTATGTTTGAAGTGAATGTCCATAACTGATTTATGACATCAAAAGAAAAGAGCGGTGCCTGGTCACACATCATTGCTACTCAAGTAATAATGAAAGTTGGAGAACAACTTCAACCTATGGTTTGTGTCATGTGTTATAGTGACTATCTAATTCCTTTGTCTCTAATAGTTAGAATGAACTCGAGGCATGGAATAGTCATCTTCTCAATATTCAATCAATGTTCCTTGATCCAAAGCAGACTACATGAGATATAAGTAACCTCAATATCATATATTGATTCACATGTGCATGCACATGCTTTTCTCAGTCTTGCCTATCAAGTTTCTAGGATATCAAACTCCTATAGGAGGGATAAATCCCATCTACATCACACATAGTCATCTCCATGTGCACAGTGCACCCAATTATCATCTTTATGGCAACCCTTATTTAGGATCACGATAGATGATGTCAAAGCACATGAAAAGACATGTGATGAATGTAGTGTCTTTAGGTCTAAGAGCTAAAATCACCACCTTCACTATGAGAGATGACTACGAAAACCATGTATGGTTTCCATGTGTCATTCTCAAGGTGGGTCTATCTAATATACTATTCACTAACAAGTATCTATGTGTTTGGTTTGATATCACATATCATGACTAATGAGATTCTATCATCAACCAACACACACTCTAGTCTTGTTTTACTCATGTCTATCTGCCTTCCACAGTAACATCCAACTAGGGACATAATAAGAATATCATGCTCTTAACATACATATGATCTCATTTTTCAAGTCACGTACTTGAATACAAACGTTATTGAGTAATTGTCATTCTTTAGACATTCATTATGTTTCCTCATTATCTCATAATTTAGTGAAACAAAATGAATTGGAAGCTTGCCTTTGTCATTAATCAAATCATTTATGTAATTTTCCATCACAATCATCGTATGATTGGCTCTCTGGGCATACATACCAACAGTCTCAACAGTAGGTTGGTTTTTATTGTGCGAACATACAACTTTGTGTCTGATTTGATGTATGGATTATACTAATTTGTGTAAATTTTTGTGTGATTTTCCAAATAGTTTGATTTTTTTCCCATGGTCGAATCTTCATGTTTTTAAAATGTAGCAATATTTTGACCTTGTCTTTGATTCCATTCTTGCATAGTGTGCATTATTAACTTTGACCATTGTTTATAGATGCCCTAAGTATGGTGATGGATTGGAGGTTTTGGTGCTAGAATCCACTCTGACTCATGAGTCATAGGCCATATTGTCTCTGTTTAGTTGAAGACTTGTGAGATTTGTCTTTTTATATAGGGTGTTAGAACAATAGTGTCTTACCTATGTATTGTGGAGAGTGATCAATCTGATGGAAATATCTAACTGGGGACATCAAATCGAATTGGAGATCATCAAAGACCCCAATCCTCAACTTTAAGGTGTTGTTTGTATCGGTTGCAACATGCACACAAGGAATTGTCCATCATATTCTACTGAAATTGTCCCCCAAATGGTATGCTTGAGGAAAGGTCTACTAAGATGAATGCAATCAACATTGTGTCTAATAAGCTTAGTTCTATGGACACAGAGCATCTTTTGGTGAGAAGAAGATGACTCTACATGTATTACTATTTTTTTTCCAATGAAAAGCCCTTCTGAATCAGGGTTGTAGAATAGCGAGAAAGTGAGCCGAAATCCAAAGGAGGAAGATGTCAGAAGAAAGAATCACTGGATAAGGAGATGATGCATGAAGTAGAGAGAAGTTGGATTGTCTCTCACTGGTTTCTAGAGAGAAGTTGGAGCTATATTCACAAATTTCTAGAGAGAAGTTGGAACTCATATCAAAAGAAATAGTATAAAAGAGGCAATACTTCTAGATCGTAGGCCGTGTTTCCACAACCACAAGAAATATAAGGAGTTTCTTTTTAGTGTAGATACATAAAACAAAGATAAAATTACATAAATATGTTTCAAAATTTACATAAAAACAAACGAATTTAAGTTTCCTTTTGAACACCACAAGCCCCTTGTGGTATGAGCTCTAAACATGTTTTTCTTCATTCCTCTCTACCCCACCTTTCCTCCTCCAAGTTTACCATCAAGTATGTCTGCTTTTCTCATTAAAACTATCCACCAAGATTCTATGGCCATGGGCAAATGATGATGAGAACATGTGAAAGGTTAGTAAAAAAACATGTAAAAAAGGAGGACAAAGGAGGAGAATGAAAGCATGGTAGGGAAAGAAGACATGAAGTAGTGAAGGAGGAGGAGACATGATGGAGGAAGAAGAGTCATGTAAAAGGAGAAGGATGTGATGACCTAGAATTTAGAATTTTGATACCTAACATAGTAAATTAAGATGATGAATGTTAAGTAGATGTTTGATGCCAAGTTGAGTAATTGGTGTGTCAATTATGGATCCTTGTCATGTAAAAGGTGTACATGGAGTACAATTTATGGTTATAAAACATATTTGCATTCAATTTTGATGAACATCTTGGTTTAAATGATTGGATATTTATGAGGTTAAGGTACCCATTTAATAGTCTTGGTGAACTCGGGTGATATATTGATGAACCTTGAGGTTACTTAAGTTTTGAGATACCTAGATTATGCAATTAGTTAGGATTGAGAAGTATGGTCAGATGACTCATTTATGTGTCACACAATCACTCAATTTACATTTATATTGATAAGGAGGATATTTGGGAGGCATGGCTCACTATGAGACATTTTTGGATGATCCGGTGGCGGAGAATGTCTCCTACATTTGAACCACATAGATCAGATGATAATGGAAGGTAGAGGTCTCGAGGGCTCAGTCAAGAGTCAGTTTCTTAGTTTTTGGTTGCAACAGATTTCTTTCTCATACCCCACAGAATCTGGGACCCCCCATTTGCGGCCTGGAGTGGAGTTTTGAGGGCAATACACCTCTGTCTCTCTTGGTCCTATCCATCGTCATTCACAACAATCAACATGGGGATGGGAAGCCTAAATGGGAGGCCACCAGTCAGATCCACAGGAAGCTGAGGTCATGCTCACAATCCTAAATGTCCACACAGACCCAGGACCAAGTCATCTCTAACCTCCACATATGGAGGAACAGAACGCAACCCAGGCGTCCTCTAGATCCAATGAAGGTGGAGCACTCTAAGTGAATTCGTTGGCAAACCCATGACCTACACAACACTCGGAGCAGATTGAACTTCACTTGGCACTAGAGACCCACATCACGGAGAGAACAAACTGCCTTCTTCCAGAGTTCTAGGTGTTCTCCTCTGCAGGTTGTAGTCTAGATAGAGGAATATGATGATCTCAGGGAGGATCACAGCTTGTCCTGCCCACCTGCCAATGCCATTTCCATGTTCTGGAGGTGGCTTCCTCCTTGCCGCCTCACACCCCAGAATCGGCCACCTGCTCTGCCGTGACCTCCATCCTAGAGTATTCCAATGAGAAAGAATCGCATTCCATGCCATGAAAGCTCACTTTGGAGGCTATGGAAGCAACCAGGAAGCTTAGAGGGACCTATGTGTGCCATGAGAGCCTTCTCATGCACATCATCCTCATCGGCGATCTCAAGTGCAACAACGCTTCTTAGATCTCATAGAGAAGGGGTGTGCATAATGTCTAGAAAGGAGAACCTAAGCCGAGCATCCTCCTTCACCTGTGATTTCTTGCTGGCCGAAGAACAAGTAGCTAGCGGCGCCCTACGCCTCGCGCGAGACAGGAGGGATTCATGTGCGGGGGAGAAGAAAGGAGTGAGCAACCTGATTGACTACCCAACCTGAACGTCATCCCAGGTATCAACTGGCTGGCCCAACCCTGATCCAACTGGTAGGCCAAACACCCCATGAGGTGATGTGGCTTTCCTTTCAGCCACTCGATCTAGAGCTTCACACATAAGATCAATGGCGCCAGTATTTTCCAACAAGGTAATTCTTTTTATATCCTCAGAAATATACCATATCTTAGAAATATGATTATAAATAGCTCCCTTGGCCAATAATTCCATACAAAATATACCTAGACTCAGAAAAATGTTCTCTACTTTATTGAACTCCTAGATCAGACCTTTGATGAACAAATAATGATGATATTTAATATGTATGATAATGCTTCTGTTTGAGATCATATTATTGGTATAATTAGCATATCATGGAAATTAAATCTGATAAAAATATTACTGGACCCTAGTATAATGTGGAAACCAAATATGAACTCAGATTTGATTATTATGTCAAAATAATAGGCCATTTCTCTTTAAAACCCAATTCCATGTTTGTAACCTCATTTTTTTTATTCTAGAAAATAGACCGGTTATCAAAAAATATGAAAATTGTACCAGACCTTTTTAATGACATATAGATCAGACTAAAAATATTAGACACCATCCTAACATCAAATTGACCTAGGTTTGACCAAAACCCTAATTTGGACCTAAAATATCATTAATAATGGTGAACATTGTATTAATGGTGATTAATTGTTATTAATCAGGTGATGACCAGATTATCTAGATGATCATGGATATGTGAGGAATATCTGAACTCAGGTATGTGGATATAGTTATATGACAAGATTTTATGGATGTTAAATATATGTACTTGCTTGCTTGTATTTGAAATACACTATTGGATGTAGATGTATGTATATTGACAATTTTCTGCCTTGAACATAAAAGAACATAAATGAGGATAAATGAAATGTAGTTACTAGTGGTGCTCATTAAACTCCCTATTAGAGAGGGAAAGCTTTAATGTTGAATAGCACCTCCCTAGAGTACACGGTATACGAGGAGATCCCTAGAGTACAAGGTACACGGGGAAGGGCCCACCATGTATGTTTGTGCTAAGTCCACCATAGTAATGCATATTCATTCTAAATGTGGCTAATAACTTGGGATTACCTAATTTTCCACCTTTAAGTAACATTTTCTTTCTCTTTCTTCAATTTTGAGTATATTATATGCTAGCATAGTGTAGCTTTTAATTCCATGTACCAACTTTTGTTGATGGTTTTGTTTCTCGTATTTTCTAGGTCTAGAGCTAGAATGGGATAAAAGAATAGGATGTGAGCAAGTTGTATAGGTTATACCTATTGTCTAAGATCCTGCTAGCATACATGTTCATAGACTTGTAAAATTCTCTTTCAATATACACTTGTAAGTTATTTTGTAATAATGTACATGTTGAATGTTGAGATGTGTTATGGTGTGTGTATAGTTATTTGTTCATGTATGCACAAATTGCTTCCACAATGCACTCTGATACAATTGCCTAACATTTTCGGATTTTGTCTTCTCATATCCATGGGGTTTTGAGAAGGTGAAAATCTGGGGATGTTACAAAGGATGTCAAAGGGGGAGCAAAGGATGGGAGATGGCTTTGTTTGGGAGGCTAAGTGAGTGGTGTGTGTGATGTATGGTAGGGACAGAGGGTGAGAGGTAGAATATGAGGCACATTATGACTTATGAGTAAACAATAGATACCAAAATGGTTACCTAATTGCCCTTGAGACCTTGTTTAGAATATTTGAAGTCAGTTAAGTATCAGACTTCAATATTGATAACCCAAAACCTTTGGGATGCCTATAACATTATGCAAGGTTGAACTAGTGATATGTGGTTCACACAAGGATGTGGGTACATTTATTCACTTAAGACTTGTCTCTTACTTACTAAGTAAAATGGATGGCTAGATGTATGCATAAAACTAAAGAGAAAACAAAATAGAATAAAATAAAGAAAGCCGATTCCATCAAATCTTGCTAAGTGATGAGAAGGGTTTCAAAGCTATGCAATCATGAATCCGATTATTGCACCCCATTTTCAAACATGGACAACCTTTGAACATTGTAGCTTGAAACTAACATCCTAACCCAACATCAGTTAGGGTATCTACTCCTGTAGGGGTCATCCCACTCTTGTGTAGTGTAACTAAAACCCCATCGACAATCCAATATCCCTCTTGAGGACATGGACAAATGCTCCAAGCTATCCCAAATTACCTCTCAAATTCTAGACAATTATGGGTATTAGGAGTAGCAATAATGAATCAGACTCCACTCTGAGTAGCTCTAATCTGACTAGATTCATGCTTGAACCTGACAAGATTTGTACCTAGATTGTATCTTGAGAATCTTACCTTACTCTGTGGTCCTCTTGGAGTTCAGATCCAATCTATTTTCTCTATCCATTCTTACCAATTATCTTTCAAGGTTAACAAAACACGAAAGTTCATGTAAGATAGAGGTCAACCAACAAATTAATAATAATTAAAAGAGAAGTAAAATGTCAACGTTCGAGATAAGGATTTAGGATCTATAATGGGATACAGAGGGGGTATATAGAGATAAAATCACTTAAACAAACTTCAATTACAGTATAGGGGCCTTTATATTGGTTGTCTAGCCATGGGATGAAGCCACCTCCAATGGCTATTTTTCACTACAAAAAATGCTTGCTACAATAAAATTGTGAGAACCCATTACACTAAATGAGATTACTCAAAACATAAAGCACAATCGATCAATAATTAATCACATACCCAAAATATGGGTAAATTAAAACCAATTTCAACATCAGCACCTGCTCAGAAACATTTGCATAAGAGCCCAACATCTTTCTTTTATCCATACTATGCCAAGAATTTGATACAAATTGTTCTATCTCCTTAGCAACAACATATATACATAGGATAACAATATCCGTATATGCCACACAAATAAGCATTAATATGCTAACAAAAGTCTGATTCGTTTGAAACACCATATACAAATTTTTCTCACCCGCATTTGAGAGTACATGGATGACTCTAGGATACACTAGACATCTAATCAACTTTCTCAAAGATTCATTACTATAGTTCCTCTTTACTTCCTCACTTCTGTTGTCATCACTGCTGACTACCTAAAAAGATGTGGCAAACCACAAGGGTGAGACCCATGTCCCAACAAGAGATATAAACTCCAACAATGTTTATTGATTCCAACATTTTTAGGTAATGAGACAGTTTAAGAAGTTTAATTATATATAACATATAAGCTCAATAGCACTAATGATTAGCAAAACACAAAAAGGAGCAGATAATAACTATCTTCATTAGCCAGACTATTCTCATATTCCTATTAACAGTATATGGAATCTAACAACATGAGCATCTCTAACATCATGAATAATTCTAGTATCATAAACATAGCTAACAACATCAGCATGTAATAAGTTGAACATATCAACATCATAAGAAGAGCTAACAACATAAGCACAACTATCTAGATAAGCATGATTAGTAGTATATGCATCTCTAGTTACAAAGGCATGGCTAGCATGATAAACATAACTAACAACATGAGATAGCTAGCATCATGATTATAATCAGCAATAGCTATATAGTTATCAAAATAAGCATAACTACTGTATGCACGCATCTACAATCTTAAGCATGTCCACAACCTAAGTATATCTACTATCTCTTAATTGCACTAAGCATCATCTTTATGTAAATATAACAAACAAGGGTTATCATCCAATGTGAAATGTCATGTATAATCCTAAACAAATATGCTACACGGCTGTATCACATCTTTTATTAAACCCTGAGGAATTTGAGGATGCCACTCAAGTTCCAACTGACCACCGATTGGTCGCAATTAGTGCCATACAAGATCTAGGAAGAGTCAGACTCCTAATATCTTCTCTGCCCCCAGTCAGTACGGGCCTGCCATAACAACATGTAAGGTCAAACTGCTATAGCCTAGTCCGTCCTTGGTACATGTCACGACACTAGTGGAAGGAGGCAGGTACGCATTCCCTACTATCCTAGGTACAATTGTAGTTGTCCTCCAATCTCGGCATATATATAATCACTGAGACACGACCATAGCTGTTCTCAGACTAAGGGCTAGGTATGATTGTAGTCATCCTCCCTAAACACTTGAATTTAGGATGACAAGCACCCTGCATACTCATCAGTATAAGCTCCGAGTTTCCCTTAGGAATACTCATTTCACCATATGGCATGTTCTGACACTCAGATGGATCTATGGCACAAGGCACTACATGATTAGAGTTTCACTTGATTAGTTATGCCAAGTGGGTGAATTAAGGCTGCATCAAACAAGTGAACATACAAACCCTAATTCATTTCTAGCAAGCATATAAATATCACTACTTCAAAAGATATAAAATGTGTGAAACATAATTTCTCATCTCATCATCTAATGGTACTATTCACTTGCCATTCATGAGGCTACACTAGCCATTATACTATCACAAGATATAAATTATTTTCACAATATCACAGGGTATCAACCCTTATCAACACAAGAGGATTACGCCTCATTCTGGAGTCAACCATGCCCAAAGGTCATTCAGACCATCATACTATAACAAGATATAAATCCTTTTCACAATATCACAGGGTATCAACCCTTATCAACACAAGAGGATTACACCTCATTCAGGGCTCAACCATGCCCAAAGGTCATTAAGATTGTTATACTATTCCCTATAAGATCATCATTATCATTCCATGCCTTATAGCAAGGCTCAACAACATCACTTACATATAATACACTAGATCAACACAATATTGCATTAGTGAGCTAGGAGATATTCATAAACCATCATAGAAGGGTTATATTAGCATTAAGAATACTCCTTTATGACATCAACATGCAAGGAATCTAAATATGATTAACCCTCATCATATTCATAATACACATGTTTAACATAAGAAAGTATCAACCATTTGGCTATGATAACCATCAATTAACACATTAAGGTTATGATCATATTAAGGAGGCTATTTCACCATCATGCCATCATATAAGAAAGTTAAACATGAATACTCATATTTATCTATTTGCATTAGAGTTAGGTTCAACAAGATAAATTATATTAATGCTACTAATCAACACTCATACCCAAACCCTAACTCATGACATCCCCATTAGATCATGGATGCAAAAGGTGAAGCATCACCATCACATTCCATAGTATTCTAAAGTATGCACCCACACATAAATCAAGGTGTAACCATTAGTTTATAGCATACTAGGGTTTCAACAACAATAAGAGAGTACTCTATGATTGTATTAGTCATTAAATGACTATTCATACCCAATTACCATCATTTAGTTATATTAAAGCTAGGTATAACAAGCTATACCGCATTAGAGTTACCCATTAATTCATTATAGTGATTATAAATCATCATCATACGAGGGCAAGGGTAGCACTACAAATTTAAGGCATTGAACCATCAACTTCTCATCATTAGAGTCATAACATTGTTGACTCAAGGTCAATTAGGTCAATGTTGACTCACATCTAAATTGACTAAACCCGTATTTTGATGATGACTAACCATTCCACATATTGGTGTCTAATGTCTCTACTTGAGTGATTTCAGATTAGGTATAGACACACTCCAAATGCCCTAACTTGTGCATATCAAATTGGAGAAAAGACAAGTCAAAGTCAATACAAGTGCACATTTTTGTAATATGATGTAAATCCATTAGAATCATGTTGTAAATCACTTGTAATGATTGTATGACTTGTAATCAAGCTTGGAAAAAATCAGGAGCACTTAGATCGAATGTTTAAGCACTCAAAAGCCATTTTCCAAAATTCATATCACGTTGTTCACCGGTCGAGTTCTGTGAGTTGCAAACTTGACCGATCCTGATTGGATCTTGAAAATGAATTTTGATCGGTCGAGTTGTGGTTTCACATAACTCAACCGATGGAGTAACTGACCGATTCGATTTTCATTGGTCAGTCGAGTTTCCCCAGGACAAACTGGACCGATGGTATGAATATCGACTTTGTCTTTTACTCTATCGGTCGAGTTACCCTTATAGAAACTCGATCGATTGCACTGTACGGAAAAGTGCAGAAAAGTGCTTCTAGCCATTGTGGAGTTGCAACAAGTGAAAATGTATCCGTTGCAAGCCACAAAATGACTATTTTTCATTCTCAAGTATTCCCCAAAGCTAAGAGGCATCCCCATCTATAAATAAGACCCCTTGGGCTTCATTCCAAGGTTGAGCATTCATTACAAAACTCTATGTGAGGTTCCTAGTTGAGTGCTTCCTACAGCCTCCTCTCTCTCTAAGCTTAATCACTTGCTACATCCATTAGAGTGAGTAGAAAATATATAAAAGAGCTAGTCCTACATGTATATCTTGTGAGGCTCTCACTTCCACCACCTCTCCATCTCTAGTTTCAATCATGAAGATGAAGGTTCTCTTTCTTAGCTAAGAGAGGTGAAGAAGAACAAGGGAAGGAGTTCCTTGGTGAAGATCAAGGCTGAAGACTTGTGGTGAAGACAGAAGACTCCTTGGTCAAGTGGGTAAGTCCTTGGTGGAAGCTTCTCCGAGTGAAGGTGAAGTCAAAGGCGGAAGATCCAAGAAGAGTGGGTAATTCCTTGAAGGCTGAAGACTTGTGCAAGAGTAGGTAAGTCATTGGAAGAAGACGGAAGACTCTTGCAAAGTGGGTAAGTCCTTGGTAAGGTTGAAGACTCTTTGTATTGGATAGCTAAGTCATTTGTTTGGTCATGTATTGTAAGTCTTATGAATGAATATAAGAATGCAATGGTTAGGAAATCCTAGAGGTTGACCTCTCTAGGTAAGTGGATTGACATACTTCTAGTTTGAAGTGTGGAACCACTCTAAATAGTTGTCTACTTGTGTTTGCTCAATCTCTCTCATCCTTGCTATGTATGTTTTAGTTGCACTCAAATTTCCTATTTAGCAACCTTATCTTGTGATATATCTTGAAGTTTTAATGAATTTTGTTTAAGTGCATTCAGCTCTATTCACCCCCTGTAGAGCATCTTATCACCCATCTAGGATCCAACAATTGGTATCAGAGCGGGCTTCTCTAAGCATACTTCAACAAGTAGGAGAAGATGGGTGACTACCGAGGAGGGAGATACTTGATCGGCCTACCCATCTTTGATGGCAGCAATTTCCTCTATTGGAGAAGAAGGCTTCAATTCTACATCCAAGGATCAAGTCTTGAGATGGGGCAATTGGTGAACAGCCCATACATGCTACCAAAGACAAGGATTGAAGAATGGGATGAAGCTACTTTAATGCTAGAGCGATGCACATCCTCTATGCCTCCATGATCCCACCGAGTTCAACTGGATTTCTTCATGGGAAACAACCTATGAGGTATGGAGAAAGTTATGCATCACTTATGAAGGGACAGATCAAGTGAAGGAAAGCAAAGTGTACATGCTCAAAGGGCTGCTTGAGAACTTCAAGATGGGAAAGGAGGAGAGGATAGCCAACATGTACTCAAGGCTCAACACCATTGTAAATGGTCTTGTTGTTCTAGGACATCCTATATCTAGTGGATAGATTAACTCAAATATCCTTAGAACTCTTCCCAAGAGGTGGGAACCCAACGTGACTTCCATTGAAGAAGCAAGGTCTCTTAAGGATATTCCTATTGAAGAGCTCATTGGAAATATACAAGCACATGAAGCCTTGACAAGAGGGAGGAAGTTGAAAGCTAAGAGAAGAAAGAGCTAAAGAGAATGAAGAAGGATGAAATGAAGGCTCAAATTGAAGCCATCATGGAACAAGTCTCTCCATCCTCTCAAGTTGAACAAGATGCCATGTACTCTAAGGGTAGATTCTACAAAGGCAAGTACTCCTCCATCTGTTGCTTTACATGTTGAAAGAAGGGTCACTACAAGGAAGATTGCCCACAAGGCAAAAAGACCCATCTTCACAAGAAGAAGGAGAAATGGCACCAAGCTCAAGTGGCGCCTCCGACTCAAGCTCAAGTGAAGATTCAAGTGAAGGATCAAGCTCAATCTCTAGTGATGAAGGAGAATGCCATTTTGCTCTTATAGCATCAAGAAGTAAAGACTCAAGTGAGGTAAATCTAAACTCTTTAGATAAAGAATCTTTCATTGCTATTATTCATGATACTTGTGTCTCTCTTAAGTCGTATAAAAGGAAAAAGAAAAAGCTTGCTAGAATTGTTGATAATTTGCATGTAGAACTAGATGATCTTGAACATGCTAAATCTTGCTTGCTTGATGATAAAAATGATTGTCTTAGTCAAGTAGATTCTCTTAAACTTGAAAATGCTAGTTTGCTTGATAAGATTAGATTTCTAGAAGCTCAACCTCTCATGCCTAGTTCTAATGAAGAGCATACTTTAATTGTTGATTCTCTCATGCATGATATTGATGTTCTTAAATCTGAAAACAAAGGCAAAGATTTTGTTTTGCAAGAATTAGAAATAGAAAATGCCTCCTTGCTTGCTAAAATCAATGTGCATGAATCTTGTTCTAGTTCTACTAATAGAGAGAATGATGTTGTTTCTCTTCACATTAATAGAGATTCTTATTTAACTAAAGTTCTTTGCTTAGCAAATGATCTTTTGCATGCTATAGATAATATCAATCATTTGTCTTCTACTATTACTTCTCTTATGCATGATAATGATAGTTTGAGATCTTATTTGCAAAGATTCTTAGTTGGTAAGAAGAGCCTTAATGATATCCTACAAAATACTACCAAACAAATTGGTAGACATGGTTTGGGGTATGATGGTAGTCAAAGGAACAACAAAGGTAAAGGACCTCCAATATTCCACGGAGAATCCTCTAGTTCCAAGACTATGGGCACATGCAACTATTGCAATGAAATTGGTCATTATTCTACTTGTTGTCCTTTTAGGAAAGCAACCAAGAGAAATAGGACTTGGGTTGCTAAGCTAACCCCTATGGACCCAAAAACATGATTGGGGACCATTTCATCTTTCTTCTTGTAGGTACTTTAAAATGGATTGACCTGAGCTATTGAATTGTAAATTGACTTGTCAATCCACATTAAAGAAGAAAGGTGAGATGTGTAGAGGGTGAAAACAAGTGGAAAAAGGAATGGTAAGCACAAAGGTAATGTTTCTCTTGCTTATAACCTATCCTAACTTGTTTTTGTCAAGTTAGTGTGCACCATGCATGTGGTTTTTTACTCAAAAGTGGTATTTTGTGATTCTCTTCACACTCTTGCTCAAAAACTGTTTCTAATGCTTCTATAGTGCATTACTAACTTGCTTAGACATGTTTGGATATGGTTTGTATATTTAGCATGCCTTTAAATATGTTTTTTATGAAATATATGTGCTTTTTGACAGCTCCTCTTTCGGTCGAGTTTGCCCTATTTGAAACTCAACCGATAGGCACCAATGACTATTGCCAACAGTTGTCATCGGTCAAGTTGTCAATACACAGAACTCGGCTGATAACACTATGCATAAAATATACATTTGACTAATTGAATGAGAATTCCCCTCTCAACTAGATTTTCTCAACCAATAGCCTTATTCTTTGGCAGTCTCATTTGGTACCTTTATATATGCATATTGCCATGTTCTAAATTGCCTATCTTGCTTACAACTCTATCTCTCTAATTGCTCTAAATTGGTATACCTTGCAATTACTTGCTTTGAGTTGTTTTGTAGGTTTTGATGATGATATCTTTGGATCTATTGGTTGTGTCTAAAATTGCTTCCGTTGTACTCTAACTTGCTACATCTATCTAGGTGTATATCTTATTTTGATACAACCTTGAGGTTCTTAGTGGTAATCATCTTTTGGAAATGGTGCTTATTTGTTAGTGAGTTATATCCTTTCATGCTTCTAAAATTTCATATCTCTTTGTTTGGATATATCTCTACATCTACTCATAGATTGATTTATCTTGTGTATCTTTTGGTATCTCTTGCTATGATCTAGATCCTACTAGTAGTCCTAACTTGTGATATCATCTACTAGTAGTTCACATACATGTAGTTCTAACCCTATTTATAATTGGCATCTTTGCTCATCTATATGCTATGCATGTATCTTGTATCAAACATGCTCAAGCTTGTTCCTTGAATTGCATATCTACTATCCTGAGTTGCTTGCATAACATTGTGATGCAGGGTACATAGATCTACATTATATGTAGAAAATGTTGTATTTTTGGATTTTATGCAGATTTTGCTCCAGTTTCAGTTTTTGCTGCAAGACTAGTGTTTTTCATGTAGAAATGACCTTATGAGTAAGGCTCATCATTTTTTAGTGAGCCCTGATACTTTTCGGGTAAATTCTGTCATCTTGAGGGTCAAATTTGTGTTTTATTATTTTTCTACAACACTTCATCTTGCATTTTGGGTCGTTCAAGTATATGTTTTAACTTGCTTTTCTTTCTATGCTTGGACAAGCCCCTATCTATGCTCTTCTACTCTCCTTATATAACTTTGTGTTATCTCCTTTCTCTTTAACAAGTGATGTTTCTTATTTCTTCATAACCCCACTTTTTAAAATGACAAAGGGGGAGAAAGGTATGTATTCTTTTAAAAGAGGAAGAAGGCATGTCTTACATGAAGAGGAGAAGTATGTCCATGTAAAGGGGAGAAGGTAAATGGGAGAAGACATATATGTGTAGAACATATATGAGTTAAAGACATAGTAGTCTATAAATGTTATGAAATCTAACCATGCAGGAGAAATAACATCAAATGAGGTGGAGTATGAGAACTCCATGCACATCAATTGAGGGGGAGCATATGAACTCAATTATATTGAAACCCCTAGGTTTCTTCAAAGGTATGAATTTACTTAAATGCTTTCAATACATTTATGGAATGGTTTGTCATCTTCAAAAAGGGGGAGAATGTTGACTCAAGGTCAATTAGGTCAATGTTTACTCACGTCTAAATTGACTAAACCCGTGTTTTGATGATGACTAACCATTCCACATATTGGTGTCTAATGTCTCTACTTGAGTGATTTTAGATTAGGTATAGACACACTCCAAATTCCCTAACTTGCGCATATCAAATTGGAGAAAAGACAAGTCAAAGTCAATACAAGTGCACATTTTTGTAATATGATGTAAATCCATTAGAATCATGTTGTAAATCACTTGTAATGATTGTATGACTTGTAATTAAGCTTGGAAAAAATCAAAAGCACTTAGATTGAATGTTTAAGCACTCAAAAGCCATTTTCCAAAATTCACATCAGGTTGTTCATCGGTCGAGTTCTGTGAGTTGCAAACTTGACCGATCCTGATTGGATCATGAAAATGACTTTTGATCGGTCGAGTTGTGGTTTCACAGAACTCGACCGATGGAGTAACTGACCAATTTGATTTTCATTGGTCGGTCGAGTTTCCCCAGGACAAACTCGACCGATGGTCTGAATATCGACTTTGTCTTTTACTCTATCGGTTGAGTCACCCTTATAGAAACTCGACCGATTGCACTGTACAGAAAAGTACATAAAAGTGCTTCTAGCCATTGTGGAATTACAACAAGTGAAAATGTATCTGTTGCAAGCCACAAAATTGATAGTTTTCATTATCAAGTGTTCCCAAAGGCTAAGAGGTATCCCCATCTAGAAATATGACCCCTTGGGCTTCATTCCAAGGTTGAGCATTCATTGCAAAACTCTATGTGAGGTTCCTAATCTATAGTTGAGTGCTTCCTACATCCTCCTCTCTCTCTCTCACTAAGCTTAATCACTTGCTACATCCATTAGAGTGAGTAGGAAATCTATAAAAGATCTAGTCCTACATGTATATCTTGTGAGGCTCTCACTTCCACCACCTCCCCATCTCTAGTTTCAATCATGAAGATGAATGTTCTCTTTTTTAGCTAAAAGAGGTGAAGAAGAACAAGGGAAGGAGTCCCTTGGTGAAGATCAAGGCTGAAGACTTGGAGCAAGAGTGGGTAAGCCCTTGGTGAAGGCAGAAGACTCCTTGCTCAAGTGTGTAAGTCCTTGGTGGAAGCTTCTCCGAGTGAAGGTGAAGTCAAAGGCGGAATATCCAAGAAGAGTGGGTAATTCCTTGAAGGCTAAAGACTTGTGCAAGAGTAGGTAAGTCATTGGAAGAAGGCGCAAGACTCTTGCAAAGTGGGTAAGTCCTTGGTAAGGTTGAAGACTCTTTGTTTTGGATAGGTAAGTCCTTTGTTTGGTCATGTATTGTAAGTCTTATGAATGAATATAAGAATGCAATGGTTAGGAAATCCTATAGGTTGACCTCTCTAGGTAAGTGGACTGACATACTTCTAGTTTGAAGTGTGGAACCACTATGAATAGCTTGTCTACTTGTGTTTGCTCAATCTCTCTCATCCTTGCTATGCATGTTTCAGTTGCACTCAAATTTCCTATTTAGCAACTTTATCTTGTGATATATCTTGAAGCTTTAATGAATTTTGTTTAAGTGCATTCAGCTCTATTCACCCCCTCTAGAGCATCTAATCACCCATCTAGGATCCAACAATTGGTATCAGAGCGGGCTTCTCCAAGCATACTTCAACAAGTAGGAGAAAACTGGTGAATACCAAGGAGGGAGATACTTGATCATCCTACCAATCTTTGATGGGAGCGATTTCCTCTATTGGAGAAGAAGGCTTCAATTCTACATCCAAGGATCAAGTCTTGAGATGTGTCAAATGGTGAACAACACATACATGATACCAAAGACAAAGATTGAAGAATGGGATGTGGGATGAAGCTACTTGAATGCTATAGCAATGCACATCCTCTATGCTTCCATGACCCCCACCGAATTCAACCAAATTTCTTCATGGGAAACAACCTATGAGGTATGGAGAAAGCTATGCATCACTTATGAAGGGACAGATCAAGTGTGTTGGTATGTATGCCATGAGAGCCAATTATGGGATGATTGGTGGGATACATTAAGGTTTATTTGATAAACATCAAAGGCAAGCTTCCAATCCTTTCTGGTTTAGTCATATGAAATAGTGATAGAACAGATTGAATGTCTAGAGAATGATAGTACTCAATGACGCATACTTTCAGGTTAACTACTTGAACGATGAGATCATACGGATGCTAAGAGTTTGTACATTCTCATTATGTCCCTAGTCGTATGTCATTGTGGAAGGTATATAGACAGCAATGACACACAAGACTAGATTGTGGTGTTGGTTGATGACAGAATCTCATTAGTCATGATATAGAGATATCAAACCAAACACATAGGTACTTGTTAGAGAACAAGTGTACCAGATAGACCCACCGTGAGTTTGACACATGGAACCATGACATGGTAGTCACAGTCAGTACTCACAGTGATGGTGTTGAGTGTGATTCTTTGACCTAAAATCACTACACTCAACACATGTCGTTGGGCACACTTTGACACCATCAAACACAGTCCTAAAACATGGGTTGTTATAAAGGTGATGATTGGGTGGCTTTGACACATGGGGCTTTTAAGGGGTGAGTGATAGATATGGGATTTGTCCCTCCTGAGGGAGTTTGATATCCATGGCCACTTTGTGAGTAGGATTGAGAAAGGTGTGTGACCGGCCTAAATTGCACGTCCTAAAATTGGAGGCGGATTTGAGGTAGTCGAGCTTTTACATTTATAAACCCGAATCCTTCTAGGCCCCCGCAACTTTGTTTACGGGGTCAAAGTAGATATACGGGGTCGAACACAGGGACAAGGGGGGTAGTGTTGAGAACACGGAATCGACACGCTACACTCCGGCAGGTATAAAGAGAGATAAATTCCCAAAAAGGGAATCAGTAAGATGTCACAAATAAAACAAGGAAAACTATCTCCAAGTGGATCTAAGAGAGAGATTTAAGATTTTAGTTATTTAGCGGTTTTTAGGGGTTTTCATGCAACAGAAACAAAAAGATATTGCTCGAGCTAAAGTGAGGTACGAAGGATAAACTCCGGTAAGACAAGTGGCGGTAGAACCAGTCATGTACCCCTCCTCTCGAAGCGAGTACCTCTAACAAGGCATCAGCGCCCCTCTCGAGGTCACCGGACTAAAATTAGAGTGTAAAGGTCACTAAAGCAACTCCGTTCCAGGCACTCTCATACTCCAGAATCAGACCAATCACTAGAGCCACAACACAACTCTCGAAGTTGTTGCGATGGGAAAACATGATTTGTTAGCTAAGCGAAACGCGATCCAAACATGCAAGCTAGAGTTCGGATATCAAATATAGTAGTCATCCAACATTGTGCACCAAGCATAAAGCAACAAGTAATTAAGCATCTTCTATTTCCATAGACAAATAAAGGGGTCTTAATTACAATGCATAAGTAAGGAATTAAATGACAGAAAGTAAAGATAGGTGTCGCCTCCTTGATGTAGAAGGACGACAGGGTGTTGTAGCTCTCCTGCCCGATATCAGTCAGAGGCCTAACCCGATACAGAGGTGTCGGGCGGCACACCCTCTCAGACGGCACGCACTGACTGTCGACCGTATCGCTCAAGGACCCTGGCCGATATGCTCATGTCGGGCGGCACACCCTCTCGGGTGGCACACTCGACAAGCTAAGCGTATCGGTTTGATATCATGTCGGGCTAAGAGATACACATTGTTGTTGTCGGGCACTTGTGTCTCTCATCTACGTCGGCCGATATCGGCTCGTAGTGTCGCTCAGGATGGTCCTAAGTGAACTGTCCCCTCCCTCTCGGGATGGGGAGAAGCTCACCTAGTGTCGCCCGAGACAAGCACTGGGGCACGACACGTATGCTCTCGCAGTCTCCTCGGAAGATCGCTCAACTCCCAACTGTTCGAATTCTAAAACTCCAAATTGTCTTTCCGGCTCCTTGTAGCTGCTATTTATAGTCAGCTGGCCGGGAGGAGTTATGGTGCTCGAAGCGCCACATGGCCCCCTTAAGCGCCGGTCGATGGACGACCGATACAGGTATAGCTCGGTGCGGAGGTGTCTGCTATCGGTCATGTGACGGGCGGCACGCCTGCCGGTGGGTGGCTGTGTCGCCCGACAAGCTGGGTTGTCAGGGCGAGCCGGGCTCCCTGTCGGGTAGAAGGTGTGTCGTCCGTCAGCTTCTTCTCGCGCATCACCTCTTTGTCGAGCGTCTTTGTGTCGCCCAACCCCTGTCGGGCAGGGGTTGTATCGGGCATCAGGGAGGCCGAGATAGGCTTGTACTTATTCATGGGCCAGAGCGGCCTTATTGCCCAAAAACGAGGAAAACTATGCAAAGGATAGGAAAATTGGATTAAGAGCATTGCTTGGCCAATTATTGCGAAAGTGCATACAAAAGAGAGGAAAATAGCTAAAAATGGCAGTTTTGATAATAGAAAAATAGTCTAAAATATCACAAAATTTGGTGTTATTAACTCCCCCAAACTTAGCATTTTGATTGTCCTCAATCAATATTTAAACTATATTTTGTGATGCTTCTTATTGCTTGGTATAACTTTCAGGCCAAGAGGTAAAACAAGTATAGTAATGCCTTTAGAGATAATGCTGCTTCACTGCAAACAAAAGACCATGTGTTTCCTTGCCTTATCATTTCAGTAAAATTTTTCTCTACAGCTTCAGCGAGACTTTGTTGTATGATTCCGAAGTTAGCTTACACACCAAACAGCTTTCTTTTTGGGGTAGAAAGTTGTGTATAGGGTAGGCTAAGGCTTTTGGGGTTTTTCATTCTTGTCTCCCATCAGTCCATCCAGGTAAGGGTCCGTTAACGGGCAAGTGGTCCCTGCAGTCCAAGCCAGTTGGCTTTAGAGCAGTGAATTCACATCCTACGTACCACTACCCCGGATCTACCATGCCTAAAGATGGGTACTTTTGGAAAACAAGTGGTGTATATATATTTTTTTTCTTTTCTTTTATTGGGCACAACTCTCATGCTTTTATTCACGCACATAAGGCTTTTCTCTCTTTTGGGATTTTTGTTGGGTAAGGGGGGACAAAGAGATTCCTGCTGTTTGGACAGCTTTTTCCTTCTCCATACTCATCTCTTAACTGTTTGCGAGATTGTTGTATTTTTTGGAAAAAAAAATTTGCATGACAAAACATATTCTTTTGTTCGTTTGAAGCAGCATTATCAAAAAGATATAACAGGACTTGCGTCACATTCAGCACAAAGAAAATAAACTTGGCAAGTAGTTGCATCAAGGTTTTTACTAATATAGCAACTTTGTACATATGCATGGGAACAAAATAAGCAAAATTTTCAAAATTTTCAAAAAATTTGGTATAAACATATATATGTACACATGATATAGGAAAGAACAAAAGGATAAAGAACAAAAGAATAAGGAATTTAAGTCAGAGAGATCAGAAGATTTTTGTACCTCCCTCACTGGTACATGGTGCCCCCCCAAACTTACTCCATACTTTGTCCCCATAGTTGTGAAGTAAATAAGGTGAGGTAATGTTTAATCCAGTGAGGTTGCGCCTACATTAGATAGGAGATTCCACACGTATTCTCCTTGTTTGCTGTGATATCCTGTGTGGTGGAGCTGGTCAGGTGTTGCTTCACTTGCCATCCATTCCAGGATGAAGATGCCGCAGTCGTTGGATAAAGGAATTTGTTGCGGACTGCGGTGGCAGAACTGGAGTTCATGCCATTTGCCTCCCTGTATGTCCAGGAACGGTTCAATCATCTTTGACACTTCATCGTAATATTTTCGAACTAAGCGTTCGACGGGTGTCAAAGGTTCCGATGTACACGGCACGAGATGGTTCTTGTTGTTGTCTGAGCTGTTGTAGAAAATGCCTGCTCGTTGCCGAGTATACATCGCTAGGAGCGTCCAATGATTGTAATGCACAATAGGCAGGAAGATAGTGCCTGCGACGCCGTCCTTCAATTCTTGCAGGAACATCTTCTTCGCTCCTGTCTCGTCGGCGAGGCAGATATCGTTGAAAAGAAAAGGATGGGCTATATATGCACGTTCTAGCTTTAGCTATATATATTGGATGTAAGTGGCTGCAACTGTTATAGCCAAGCACCCTCCTTCCTTCACCATGTCCCTTAGATCATCTGCAGGACTATGACATCTCCTATCAGAAAAGCAACATCTGATGGGGTTGAGTCAGCAAGCTTCTTCTGGATGATGTTGACCTGCTCCTGTGTGAGAGTTGAACACGAAAAGCGGTCGAAATTTTTGATCTGCCCTTCAGAAGCTTTGGGCAAAGCAGTGTCTTCCTCCCCATGCACTTTCTTCAGAATTGCTAGCTGCTTGCCCGCCCCATGAATTTTGGTTGCTATCTCTTCTTCTTTTTCTTCTGGGCTGCTGGATCGAGAAGAATCTTCCTCTACATCACTGTCCAGCAGCTGCTCTGGCACACCTGCGTCCCGAAAATAGTGCTTGTCCTTGATTAGGAGCATGGCGTAGATGGCCCTACGCTGATAAAAGGACATGCCTCTGAGGACTCCTAAGTTTCCGATTGAGTTGAGCGCTTCAATGGCACCCAAGACGGCGATAGCGATGTTTCCGCTCCCCTCTTCTGCCTGTTCGGGGAGGTCTATGATAGCGAAGTAGTTCCAAGGTCCTTGAAGACGTTGGATGCTTTAAAGCTCGTAGCAGGCGTATTGGCAGGCGTTTCAACTGTCCGTCCTCCGGGTGGCAGAAAATACCCCTGGAGTGTGGTACTTCATCATTGCTGCAACACAGCAGCTGGACGTCGTAGTTTCTGATGTCCGCCACACAGAGAAACCACACGTTGCGATGCTTGTACGGGGCCAACACCAGATTTGGTCTATGCTCGTCAACGTATTGCAGCATGTCGACCACCGCACGGGAGTCTTGATCTCCCTTCATCAGCCTTCTTGCCAAGGTCAGGGTGGTTAAGTATATTTGTCTCCGACCTGTCATGCTGTCGATCTTCTCTATTATTGCGTTCTCCAAGACCCTGAACACTCGTTTGCCGACGATATCCGGCGTGCGGAACATCTTCCGAAGATCTCCCCGTCGTAGGGAGAGGTAGCAGTCGCTCCAGACGACGTCTTCTTCATTGGCCTGCGACCTCAAGACCTTATTCAGCAACTTCTGGTCTCTGATCGTCAGGTTCCCGACGGCTCTTCTATCGAAGTCGGCCATCTCGAAGGAGGGTATCCCGGACGGCTCGCGGAATTTGTCCGCAAACGAGCACTTTCCTCGGGGTGGATGTCTGTTATTCACTGTGTAGACATCCCCCACCTCTCCCTCGGACTCATCAGACGAGTCTTCCCCGATGTTGATGTCTGCGCCATCATCTTCAACTTCATTCAGGGGGATGGAGACGTTAGCATCTCCCAAACCCAAAGAGCTCTCCTGTCTACTGGAAGACCCTTCGGCAGATCCTTGTTGTGTCCCATCCTTGGGCGTTGATGTTCGCCCGCTAGAGGAGGAGGATGGGGACGCCGTTCCTGAGGGGGAACCTGAAGAAGAGGGACTAGGGATCCGGCTGGGAGGTGACGGCGACTGTCTCGGCTGCCTTCGGCGCGGATGGTCGTCACTTTTGTCCATCCTCTCCTCGAGCCTGTCAAGCCGTTAGAGAACTTGCTGCATTGTTGCATTTAAGGCCTCTAGTCCGTCGGGTATGCTTGCTAGAGCCAACTGCTCGTTCTCTTGGCTGTTCAACCTGATCTCGTGGTTGTCCTGCTTGTCTTGAAAAGATGCAAGTTTGCGGGTCAGGGAAGTACAAGTAGCAGAGTTGATGGTTGTTACCTCCCGCAGATCGTCGAGTTCGTTTCTGAGCATCTTTTTGAGTGACGGAGGGGGTCTGGTGGATCTCCTTTCCATCCTCGCGGCATCTAGCCCGCGTGAAGGTCCACCCAGAGAGGTAGAATCTATGAAAATCATTCGCGAACCAGATGCCGCCAAGTGGGGAGTCGGTGCTTTTTCAGGTGTTGCCGCCTTGCCTTCTCTTCTGATTGGGGATGGCCGCGGTGAGGGCGGACTTTGCTCCACCTCTGCACTGTCGGCGATCTCCTCGACTGCTGCAGGAGGGGACTTCGGCGGCAGGGATGATGTTCTTTCGAGTTCCCTCATGATCTCGCCGAACATCACGTTGTTGTTGCCCCGCCGAAGCTCCTCTCCCGCCTCTGCAGTTTGAGAAACACGGATGGGAACTGCGGCCATCTCTTCCGCGGCAGATCCCGACGTTTTCGTCCCGGTGACCTCAACAATCACCGGCTCTTTCTCAGCCACCATTGTCGTTGTTGGTGCGGTGGCTGGTATGGTTGGAGCGACGACAGCTTGATCAGCAGTTGTCGTGGGCAGTTCTGGGGCTGGCCTCTCTGTGGCCCTGATCGTGGTGGTGGTAGTTGTGTTATTAGCTATAGCTTCGATCTCGGCGGTGGTGAAGACCAACTTCTCCTTGTCATAGTTGGCACAGTGGGGAAGGGGAAGGAGTATGTCCGTCCTTGAAAACTTGTAGAAGAAACTTCCCCTCTCCTTCCTGATGATGTTGGTTCTCATCGGATATTTGGTGTCAAACACCTCATCGCCTTGCGTTGTAGTATGGCTGCGCAGCTCGAATGGGTACCCGAGTCTTGCTGCGATGAGGTTGATAATGCCGCCCATGCAGTATTCCTTAGTGGCCTCCTTCATTGGATGCAACCTGTTCAGCAAGAACCGACCGAGGTTGATCCCTCGGCCCTCCATAATATGCCACATGACGTGGAGCTCTTCCGTGTAGATGTTGCTGGATTCATTCTTGCTGAGCAACAAGCATGCCACCAGCTTGTGCACGATCCTCCAGAAGCAGGAGTGCACTGCCACGACCTTTGCTCCCGGCTTAAACGAAGATTCGTCGGTAAGCCTGCCCCAAAACTCCACGAGATTGAACCCGTCTTCCTCGGTGATCCTCTCACCATTGTCCATATGATCCTTCTCTTCCTCGCTGGAAGAGAAGATCTCGTTTAAGAGCTTCTCGGAGATGGCGTGCTTTGAATTGTATAGCCGGGCCTGTAGTCTGTCTGGCCCGCTGAATTTTTCTTTCTCTGCTGCTGAATTCCTCACCCGGCGGAGAGAGGACATGAACTCCATGGTCAGCTTGGTGTACGAAGAAGTCCGACTGAAGCAGATCTTCTTTAGTCCTGCCGCCGCAAGGACGCTCTTCAGCATCTTCACGATCCCAAGCTCATCAAATGAGGCTCTATGGCAGAACATGCTTGGCTTGTACATCTTGGGTACCAGCTCAGCATAGCGGCGAGCATGCTCATTGTCTCTTGGCTCGAAACTCCCCGAAAAGGATTCCGGGAGTTTTGCTACTGGTGTTGGCGCTGCTGCAAGTGGTGTTGGTGCTGGTACTGGAGTCACAGCTTCTCCAACCATTGCCTTCTTCTTTGTCCCCGATGTCCCAGCCTGTCCTAGGTTCGGGCGCTTGGGTCTGGTAGCCTGCCCTTCAGCAGTAGTCTCAGGGTAGACCCTCCTGCCTTGCTCGTCGACTGGGACAGCGGTCATCTTAATGCGGGTCATCTCTATAAGTCAACAAAATAAATATCTTGATTAAATATGTTGGCCTTTGGAAGAAATATAATAAAGAATAGATGTGTGACCCTGTATTATCCTGTACAAAAACTGCCCGACACTCCTGTATCGGGTGACACACTAGTTTCAGCAGCGAAGCCCTGTGCTCGATACGTCGAAAGATTCAATCGCGCGATAAAGATAGGTCGGAAAGGCGGTGAACGCGCGTCAGGTCTGTCGCTCAAAAAGAAAGGCGTGACGAGCGATACGAGGGCGATAAGACGAGGTGCCCGATACGTTCTTATTGAAGAAAAGCAGTGTATCGCCCGATAACAAAAACAGGCGATGCGATGCAACATCGGGCGACACGGCTATCACCCGAAATTGGGTATCAGGCGACGTGAATCAAAGATACCCCGCACGACACCCATATCGGGAGACACGACTGCTCAGCGAAGGAAACTTGAGACCGATAAACTACTTGTAACAAGAAAAGAAGCGTGCCGGCCGACACGATCTGTCGGGCTATACCTCGTTGTGATCTAGGCTATCAGGCGACACAAGAGAATTACAGTCTCGCACGACACGGGAGCAGAATCACAAGTTCTCTCGCTCGACATGGGAGTGTAAAAATAGCAAGGTAAGGAACCCGACACGGTAAAACTCGATTTCCTTTTATAGCGACTAAACAGTAAAACCCGGATGTGCGTCGACCGTCAGCTTCAACGCATAAGCTGGCAAGCCCAATCGTCAGCACGACTGTTGTGCTCCACAAAGCCCCACCACCTGATAAGGGTGCATTCAAAGTGCTGGTTGGGTTGCCCCCCCCCCCCCCGCGAATCGTGAAAACAAAATGGGTTAAGCTGCGGTTGATGAGTAAAACATCATTGGCCTAGGACTAAGCTCCCTGCCTCAGATGGTATTACCCATCCCGATTAATAAAACTAAGGCGGTGGCCCACAAAACATAAGAGTCAGTGCATGTGGCGCATGCACTGCCTCGGGCCTTATTACATACAAAATGTTCGTAATGTTTGTTCTGTAGGAAAGTAAATTGCAATCCTATTCTAAGAAACAAAATAAAGTAAAGCTCGGGTTGCCTCCCGAGAAGCGCTGCAGTTATCGTCTCCAGCTTGACGGCTCCAGTTTACTCCTTATCTGCCAACAACATCCCATTTCCGCAACTTGATCTCGGCCTTCCATCTGTCATAGCCCTGGCCTCTTCGCAGGTTCGGTGTTTGACGATATCTTTCCTGAGGGGTTCTTCATCAGTTCGGCCATTTGAGCTAATTATTGGTCAATCTGGCATTGATGCGTTTGCATATCCACCAGCTGGACCTGCAATGAGTTCAAGACGCCTGAATTTGATAAAGCGCTCTGTGCCAATTGATTGTTAATCGTATCCTGCCTCTTCACAAAATTGAACTACTGCCCCACCACATTTTCTTGGTTCGAAGCCTGGTTTTGTCCCTCTTCCTTGGCCGCTCCTTGGTATTTAGCCTGACCTTGGAAATTACCTTTGTTCTGTTGGAAGGGGGCATTTCTAGCATACTGACCGGATCCTCCCTTTTTCTCGAAAGCTTGGGGTGGCTTAGTTGAGTTATGCAGCTGATGAGAATTCTCAGCGGCATCCTTGTTCCCATAGCTGAAACCTGGGTGGTCCGGTCTTCTGAAGTTTACAAAAGAAACGTTTTCAGTCTCTTCTGCCCCGGACTCGGTATCACTCGATGCTTCTGGCCAGGTGTAGATGCAATTATCTACCCCATGCCCGCCTTCTCCGCAAGTTACACATTTCATCTCTTTTTCTACCTATTTCTTTCCCTTACCACCAGCTTCTCTCAACTGTTTTACATCCGTAGCAATCCTTTGGATCTGCGAGGTGATTGCCTCCAGCGCCCTAGATTCAATGGTGGACCCTTCACCTACCTTCTTTATTGGTCCTCTATCGGACCGATCGAAATCAGCGCCGACCATCAACTCGGCCATATTCTTAATAATTAGTTCGGACTTCTTGGCCTTCTTCCCCAAGAAATCACTGCCCGCTGCCGCGTTCAGTGACACCCTGTCTTCGGGAGTCAAACCATTGTAGAAGGTGGTGATGAGGAAACCTCTATTGTAGTTGTGATGGGGGAAATCCCTCAGATACTCTTGGAATCGCTCCCAGGCGTCATGGAGGCTTTCATTCGGCTTTTGCATGGAGGTTATTTTCTGCCGATTCCTGACTGTCCTTTCTATGGGGTAGAACTTGTTCACAAACGCGTCAGCTAACGCCCTCCACCCGTTCAGGGACTGGTGGGGTACCCCGAGGTACCAAGACAGTGCCTTGTCTTCTAGTGAAAAGATCAACCCCTTGCAATATATGACTTCTTGAGGGACACCTCGCATCTTGATCGTATCACAGATATTCTTAAAGGCATCCATATGATGATAGGGATTGTCATGCTTGGAGTTCCCTCTAAAACTCTTATTCTGGATCATGGATATCACCGATGGCTTGAGCTCGAAGTTGGTTGCATTGAAACGTGGGACGATGACCGGGCATCTGGAGTGGTTGGCTTTTGAGGACGCTAACTCCCTAAGCGTCTTCTCCTCTTCTTTAGAGTCATCACTGTCACTCTCCTCCTGGTGTCGTTCCCGATCGTTGTTTCTTCTGTTCCAGTGGTGGCGACGTCTGTTACGATGATGGTCTTCCTCAGATTGATCCATTTTTGGATCTTCCAGTCGATCATTCCCGTCGTATCTGTCGTCGCCCTCAAGAGGAGGCGAGTCATGCCTACCCCGCCCTGGACGTTCACCTTCAGACTAGGGTGGCTCAATTCGGGGAGGCATGACAGCTAGGGTAGGTGCTCAGTCGAATGGAGTATCCTTTTCTCCTGAGGTACCTGCATTATTGGCACAAATAATCAAGTTCAGAAAACTGAATTTTATTTTAAGGCAAAGAATAATGCTAAGAAAAGAAAGAAAAAGAAAAAAAGAGTGTTGTCAAGCTCATTTCTAAGCTTGAGGCACTGGAGTGTAGTTAGTGGATTCGGGTTCGTCTTACAATACCGTTTTTTCCTTGTCCCCGGCAACGGTGCCAAAAAGTTTGACCGGCCTAAATCGCGCGTCCTAAAATTGGAGGCGGATTTGAGGTAGTCGAGCTTTTACATTTATAAACCTGAATCCTTCTAGGCCCCCACAACTTTGTTTACGGGGACAAAGTAGATATATGGGGACGAACACAGGGACAAGGGGGTAGTGTTGAGAACACGGAATCGACACGCTACACTCCGGCAGGTATAAAGAGAGATAAATTCCCAAAAAGGGAATCAGTTAGATGTCACAAATAAAACAAGGAAAACTATCTCCAAGTGGAGCTACGAGAGAGATTTAAGATTTTAGTTATTTAGCGGTTTTTAGGGGTTTTCATGCAACAGAAACAGAAAGATATTGCTCGAGCTAAAGCGAGGTATGAAGGATAAACTCCGGTAAGACAAGTGGCGGTAGAACCAGTCCTGTACCCCTCCTCTCGAAGCGGGTACCTCTAACAAGGCATTAGCGCCCCTCTCGAGGTCACCGGACTAAAATTAGAGTGGAAAGGTCACTAAAGCAACTCCGTTCCAGGCACTCTCGTACTCTAGAATCGGACCAAACACTAGAGCCACAACACAACTCTCGAAGTTGTTGCGATGGGAAAATACGATTCGTTAGCTAAGCGAAACGCGATCCAAACATGCAAGCTAGAGTTCGGATATCAAACATTGCAGTCATCCAACATTGTGCACCAAGCATAGAGCAACAAGTAATTAAGCATCTTCTATTTCCATAGACAAATAAAGGGGTCTTAATTACAATGCATAAGTAAGGAATTAAATGACAGAAAGTAAAGATAGGTGTCGCCTCCTTGATGTAGAAGGACGACAGGGTGTTGTAGCTCTCCTGCCCGATATCGGTCAGAGGCCTAGCCCGATACAGAGGTGTCGGGCGGCACACCCTCTCGGACGGCACACACCGACTGTCGACCGTATCGCTCAAGGACCCTAGCCGATACGCTCATGTCGGACGGCACACCCTCTCGGGCGGCATGCTCGACAAGCTAAGCGTATCGGTTTGATATCATGTCGGGCTAAGAGCTACGCATTGTTGTTGTCGGGCACTTGTGTCGCTCATCTACGTCGGCCGATATCGGCCCGCAGTGTCGCTCGGGATGGTCCTAAGTGAACTGTCCCCTCCGTCTCAGGATGGGAAGAAGCTCACCTAGTGTCGCCCGAGACAAGCACTGGGGCACGACACGTATGCTCTCGCAGTCTCCTCGGAAGATCGCTCAACTCCCAACTGTTCGAATTCTAAAACTCCGAACTGTCTTTTTGGCTCCCTGTAGCTGCTATTTATAATCATCTGGTCGGGAGGAGTTATGGTGCTCGAAGCGCCACGTGGCCCCCTTAAGCGTCGGTCGATGGACGGCCGATACAGGTATAGCTCGGCGCGGAGGTGTCTTCTATCGGTCATGTGACGGGCGGCGCGCCTGCCGGTGGGTGGTTGTGTCGCCCGACAAGCTGGGTTGTCGGGGTGAGCCGGGCTCCCTGTCGGGTAGAAGGCGTGTCGTCCGTCAGCTTCTTCTCGCACGTCACCTCTTTGTCGAGCGTCTTTGTGTTGCCCAACCCCTGTCGGGCAGGGGTTGTATTGGGCGTCAGGGAGGCCGAGACAGGCTTGGACTTATTCATGGTCCGGAGCGGCCTTATTGCCCAAAAATGAGGAAAACTCTGCAAAAGATAGGAAAATTGGATTAAGAGCATTGCTTGGCCAATTATTGCGAAAGTGCATACAAAAGAGAGGAAAATAGCTAAAAATGGCAGTTTTGATAATAGAAAAATAGTCTAAAATATCACAAAATTTGGTGTTATCAGCGTGCACGCATGTGTGAATCAGTATGGGATATTGATGTCATACATATCTCTTCCAATCTACTTTGAGATCAAGAAAGTGAATGAATGTTGATAGGATGACTGTTCCATGCCTCGAGTTCATTCGCGATATCAGTGACAAAGGAATTATACATTCACTGTAACACCATTCACAGATTGTAGGATTGAAAGTTGTTCTCCAACTTTCTATTTCACTTGGGTAGCACTGATGTGTGACTAGGCACCGCTCTTTTCTTGTGAAGTCATAATTGTTATGGACTTTCACTGCCAACGTGAAATGGACCTGTAGGGTCACACACATAGGATTTAACCTGGAAAAGGAGTTTTGTCCACAAACATTGTTTAGATTGATTACTAAAGGAGTTTAGTAGTTCAATTAAACACTCAATTAATTGATAGCTCAATGTCATATTGTTCAAAGTGTTGGACACATTGATTGGAGTATCGTACTGATTGAAACTGCAATTGACTGATTCTGCACAATCTACACTCCCAACCGATCGGCTCATGTGATGAACCGATCGGCTGAGCTTGGTGAACCGATCGGCTCAGATGGTGAGTCGATCGGCTCATGGACAGGGTGAAACGATTGCTTCAAGTGTTGAAACGATCAGTTCAACTAGTCCAACCGAGAAAGTTGGGAAAGTAGGATTGGTGAGAAATTTCCTTTCATTTCACTTGCCCAATTTGATTGGAACAAGGATTGGGAATATTACAATTAGAAACAAAAGATGGAAAGTCAATCGGGAACTGACCAGGACCACGAACCGACCGGTTCAGAAGTGAACTGATCGTTTCATGGGTCCCAACCGATTGGTTGAGGTGTCAACCAACCGGTTCAGGTCCCCAACCGATCGTTTCAACAATGAAATGATCGGTTCAGGTTGCGCAGTTGGTTGTTTTTGTGGAAAATCTTGAACCCTTCTACTCCTGCTTTAATCCCGCATTGCCCGGGATAGAGAACCATGTCCCATGACCCTCCTATATATATAGGGGTATTGGGGGCTTCTCAAAGAACAACTTAGTGCAACCAGTTGCTCTGTAAAGTTTTCGTTCTCTCTGGTTTTGGTAACCAAGAGAGCCCGAGCAAGTGCTACCCGATAAGGGAGGCACAGCAAGGGAAAGACAACTGCAGAAAGCGATTGGTGGAAGGAAAGTGTGTCAGTGACTAGTACACTGATAGGAGGGTGTGACTCCTTCCAATTCCTTGTGGGACAAGGAGATTGGAGTTCCAGGTGGTCCGTGTGGACTACTTCAGAGGTGGGAGATTTCTGTCGCTCGGAGGACAGCTGTCAATCCTGACAGTCCCGGTGAGACCAGGAGTTGTCAGTCCCGGTGCAACCAGGAGCTGCACAGACACCGTCCAAGACCGGAGGTGAAGACCGCACAAGCCGTGAGGTATTGTCGTCGAGCAAGACTCGGGACAAGGTATGATTCCACAAACCATCCTTTCCTATTGTATAGACGTTAACGTGTTTCCTTGTTCTGGGTTTGAGGGAGAAAATTTTTGTTTCCGCTGCCTTCTCTGTCTCCCCTAAAACCCAATAGTGGTATCAGAGCCACATCAACTGCTCTATACTTTAGGATTATCGATATGATCAATTTTGGTATGTCACCTTTATTTATTGCATATGATGTGAATAAAATTGGCTTTATGCATGTCCAATCCTAAATCCACAAATCCCAATTTACATATATGATATGTATTATGAATGCACTCGATACGTGTCACCCTTAAACGAGTTTTATGGTGGATGTATAGCATGGTTATGGCCAATAAACCCTATATGTGTATGGTTATATGTGGTTGCTTGCATCTCGGTCTGTGCACTGATCTTCCTTCTCCTATTCCTGATGTAACTCGAAATAATTTGAGATTTCTTTCCTACCTTTGCTCCCCTTAAATGTAACTTGAGGTTTCTTCTTTTACAATGTAAAATAGGATAGAATTTTATTTCCTGTTATGTCAAAGAACGGAGGACATCTTGACGACAGCTGAGACGATCGGTTCAAGGCGTGAACTGATCGGTTGACGTTCGAGACGATCGGTTCAAGGCGTGAACTGATCGGTTGACGTTCGAGACGATCGGTTCAAGGAGTGAGTCGATCGGTTGATGACCGGTTCGAGGAGTGAGACGAGTAGGGGACGTCCATGATGAGATGCATGACGACCAGGCGAACCGATCGGTTGGAGGAGCCAACTGATCGGCTGGTGACACCCAGCTGACCGGCCTGATGGCGAGTCGATCAGTCATGTGATGAGTTGATCAAACCCAGAAAGGCAAAGCACAGAGTTCATCTTGTACAGGTTGCATGTGATGTAGACCTAGATGACTATGATTCCTCTTGGCTCGAGGAATCACATTAGGATGGCCATAATCATCACTTTTATCGTTTCACATGTTTTCTGTGGGATATAGCATGTATATGATACGTACTATGTATTGTGGTGATTGGATATGTATATGTATATAAAAACCAAATCCATCATTAAATATTAAGTTTTAGATGCCTTCCAAATGCGACACACGTGAAAAAGCTTGATCGACCAAGTGTGGGCACGCCCAAGTGTGGTGCACCGTATATCTCGTGGAAGTGTGAAGGATGGATATGTGGGTCTGCCCTAGCAGGGTGCATATTCATCATGTTTGCTTTGGGTCGGACTTAACAAGGTGACCTAGATAGGATCTTGCACCTTGAGGCATGGATATGATCATGGCAAGGAGTTGCATATGACATCTTATCAAGAGTTGCATATGATGCAATTGGAAAGAGTTGCCTACCTGAGAGATCTAAGTTGTGGGTGACAACCCTAGCTGGTCCATGACTTAGAGGATTTTAGGATCTTGCCTAGTAGAAGGTTGTACGCCGCAATCTTCCGAATTGATGGTGAGGGTTATCAATTTGAACTAAAATAGTGGGAGCAATAATTAATTAAAGGCCCAATTTATATCGTCAACTTTTCAAATCAATCAAATAAGTCAAAAATGAGTTTTTGGACTAAAATTGCATATTTCCTTTTGTAGTACAAATGACAACAAACAATAATCACTTTTCTTTGCGATCGGTCCTCGAAAAGGACAGGCTAAATGGGATAAACTTCCATGACTGGTATAGGACATTGAGAATTGTTCTCACTCAAGAGTGAAAGCTCTATGTCCTGGATACTCCAATTCCAGAGGAACCTGCTCCTAATGCACCAAAGATAGAAATGGATGCTTACAAGAAGCCATGCAAAGAGAATTGTTCTGATAATGCCATTGATGCAAAGTGCTTGATGTTGTGCTCTATGAACCACGAGTTGTAGAGACAACATGAGAACATGGGTGTCATTGAGATGATTCATCATCTCAGGAACATGTATGAAGATCAAGCATGGCAAGAGAGATACGATGTCTCAAGGGCACTGTTCAAGTGTGTCATGACAGAAGGAGATCCAGTTGGTCCTCACACACTCAAGATGATTGGGTATGTGGAGAACCTGACAAGACTGGGATTTCCACTGAGCCAAGAGTTGGATACTGACGTGATACTGCAATCGTTTCCAGAATCCTACAGTCAGTTTGTGATGAACTACAACATGAAAAACTTTGATAGGCCACTGTCAGAGTTGTTGGGCATGTTGAGGACAGCCGAGACACAGATGAAGAAGGACAAGCCTAAGTCTGTGATGGTGATCACGAGCAAGAAAGGCAGGTCCAAGCGCAAGGGCAAGGGCAAAGCTAAGAAAGGTTATGATGCTATCCAGGATCCCAAGTCATCTTCAACTCTCAAGGCCAAGGGAGGCGTGACCAAGAAAGGCAATTTCCACCATTGTCAAAATCCAGGACATTGGAAAAGGAATTTTCCTCTCTATCTGGAAGAATAAAAGAAGAAGGAGGTGAAAGATGTCTCTACTTAAAGGTGTCATGAAAGTAAACTTGTAACACTTTTGAGGTATATGATACCAAGATGTAAGTGTAAAGCACTCAATAATTGGGGCAAGTGTTGCCGCCATAGTAAGGAGTACTTTAGTTTATTTTCAGCCTAAAAGGCATGTAATACAGTTATGAACTGCTATTTCATATTTGCCAATAGATAGAAACACTTTATTTTTGCATATTGTATGACAATGATGGAAATTAATAAAGAGATGTTTTAATATGATCTTTGTGGCAATGCCTTGTTTATCTTGTGGTATTTGATATGCATAAGATAAAATGATACCTAAAAGTTATAGATAACTCAAACAATCAAATTAGCATCAATCATGAGAAATTCATTTCTAGTTTCCATGTGATGGATAAATCTAGACTCTTTTGGTTAGAGAACCAGTAAGAGACATGAATATCTTGGACATGATTAATCAATCTTCACTAAAGGTAGTGGGAGAATGATTATCCTATTAGGTATAATACATGTGATGTATTTACATACCTATTGGAACAAATGCTAATACTTCAAATGGTGTTTAGAGAAATACCAATATGAATATCTTGAAGTGTTCAAGATTATCATAGATGAAGTGCAAATTTGGAAAAGTGTTAACTCTTGACGAGATCAATGAATAAAATACTTAGACCAAATGTTTGAGATCCTTATGAGTGATTATGATAGTGTATCATAGTGAACTCATGATTAAGGCATAAGGAATCATACTCTAAGGAGTTAGAGGATGATTATCAAATAACAGAATTCTTCTTAATAAAAGAATACCCCTCACTAATAAAAGAAATTAAGAATCACAAGGGTTGTGAATTCTTATATCCTTACATCTCAATTATCTATGTGATGAGTTGTTCATGTGATGAGTCAACTATCTAGATGAATATGAGGAACCGAATTTTGAGTTATGGTTTATGACCATTTCATCCTAAATGACTTCCATGTAAACCATAAGGTATGACCTTGATGGTAGCACCCATTGGAATGAAATCCATAAGTGCAAATAAGTCTTAAGCGTTAAGACACATGGATAACATTTTGAGAAGGATGATGCTTGTTGATTGCAACTTGATGACTAAGACATTTGGCATATGGATACTAAAACTGCATTCCTATGAGGAATAAAACAAGGATGTGTACGTGACACAACCTATAAGGTTTGTGAATCCACTAATGCAAATGAAGTCTATAAGTTACAATGGACTAATCAATGTGATTGATTGAGTACAAGCAACTCAAAATTGGATCTTTACTTTGATGATATAGTCAAAGGGTTTGACTGATATGTCAAAGATAAAGAAGGGATCTGTGATTTAGTTGGAGTGTGTTCACATTCCACATGTTGATGTGAAATGGAAATGTTCTAGAATGGAAATCCAAAAGTGGAAATTATCTTAAAGGAAGATAGAGATGTTTCCTATGTAGTAGGAATAGAGATCTATAGAGATAGTTCTCGAAAACCTCTTGACCCGAAAAGAGAAAGCATACATTGGCAATTTGTACTGATAGGTTCAGTATGCACAGATTCAGTGGGAGAAAACTTGTCCATGTTATATGGAGTTAGTATCCCAAGGCCAAGTGTCCAATTCTTATGAAGAATGAGAACACTAAGAATAGATATGGATCTATCATGTATGTAATCATCCCATTATCTTGCATGTATTGACATGGCAAGAACAAAATGCATTCATCATCTTGTATGTAGGACATGGCAATATGATGTGCTCATGTTGATAACTCGTATGTGGGACATGACGAGTGGATGTCTGTCTACTTCCAGTAAGGGTTACTGGAATACCATGATAACTTGATGAGTACTTGAGAAGTATTAGTTCTATGGAGATAAGGAAGAGTTCAATGTAAAGAGTTACATTGATGCAAGCTTTTGAAAGGATAGAAAATTAATCGCAAAATATATATAGGATATATAAAAGTGAAAGTTTGTTGATAATTGGAAGTCTTCCAATAAAACCATTTAAAAGGAAATGTCGAGTATCTATATGTTAGAGGACAGTAGTGGATACTATACGGATCTGGAAGTTCATGAGATGAACTTATAAATATTCCGCTCATCGATGACAAGTATGGAATCCTTGATCATGCAATGTGGCTAAAGGTTAGCAAAGGAATAATGGATCGCATATTATGGCAACTCCATCTCATACGTGTGACGTACAGCGAAGAGATGAGAGACATGCAATTCATACTAACTTTGGCAAGATGTTGCCATTACTCACTATGATCGCACTAGAGCAGAGTAACATGTGGGACATGTTTGAAGATCACTATGAATATGATTCAAGGGTGATTGGCTCACAGTGCAAGTGGGAGTCTGTTGGTATGTATGCCCTGAGAGCCAATCATGGGATGATTGGTGGGATACATTAAGATTGATTTGATAAACATCAAAGGCAAGCTTCCAATTCTTTCTGGTTCAGTCATATGAGATAGTGATAGAACAGATTGAATGTCTAGAGAATGACAGTACTCAATGATGTATGCTTTTAGGTTAACGACCTGAACGATGAGATCATACGGATGCTAAGAGTTTGTACATTCTCATTATGTCCCTAGTCGGATGCCATTGTGGAAGGTAGATAGACGGCAATGACACACACGACTAGATTGTGGTGTTGGTTGATGACAGAATATCATTATTCATGATATAGAGATATCAAACCAAACACATAGGTACTTGTTAGAGAACAAGTGTGGGCTCTGATCTCCAAACCATGACATAAACACGATTAAAACTTAGCGGAAGCGAATCGGTAATCAGCGGAAGACAAAAATCACGGAAAATTAAAACTTTTCGAGATAAGAACTTGTATCCATAAAAACTCCTTTCATAAAGAGAGGTAACTGTTTACATCTCAGGATAATTACTTCTTGAGTAATTATATACATTCAAGATACAAAATCTCAAGATCACATAACACAAGACTCCAAGACCTGAGAGTACAGAGGACACATAGGACTGACTCTAACTACACCACATGGCAGGACAAATCTCCACCTGAGATTACTGCTGCCCCTGGTGCTGCTGCTGAGATTGATCACTTGTAGGCTGGTTTCTTCGTCTCCGACGTCCACCTAAAAAGTTGAAGTCTACGGGGTGAGACAATTATACATAATTGTCCCAGCGAGAGTTATAACTCTTCGCCAGAAGCTTTATTATAACATCAAAGATTATTTTAAACAGTAAAGCCTTCAAAGCATTCTATAACAGTTGCATATATAACAAGATCTCTACAAATTAGGAGATATGGAGAATATCAACATTATTGCAATGTAACATCAATCAACTAACTTGGAGTCATCTCTAACAAGTTATACTACATGGTTGATTATGTTTTACAAACAACATTATGCCCTGTGGAGATGAGGCTTACCACTCATACTCCAACTGATCGCTGAGAAGCCGCATCAGTATCATACATAGGTCATTAAGAGAGCCGGATTCTCATGACCTTCATCTTCCTCAGTCAGTAAGAGGATCACTTGTAGGACATCTTGTGTCTCTACTACTATAGCTCACCAGGGTAAACTGGTCCTTCGCTATTCTAGAGTCACAGTGGCGTTCTGTACTCTCTTCGTCATCAGGAGGTTTCATATTTACCTACCACTGATACGGATATCTGTGCTTTCTTCGTCATCAGGAGGTTTCATGTTTACCTACCACTGATACGGTATGGAACTATAGTGAAGGATGGATGGATTCCACATCTACATCACTTTCCTACACTAGGATGTAAGGTTCTACACATCCATGTACCCCACATACTCAAAAGTATGTGCTCCAGGAGTTCCCTATGGAAAACCTGTTTCACCATCACTTAATTTCTGACAATGATGGATCTATGATCAGGGCTCTACATTATACTTGATTAGTTAGGTACATTCAGTATTCTTTAACAGCATACATTGTTCTTCAAACAATAACAGTAGCATAGCAGCTATAAAAGAAGAATACTAAATGTAACAGGCCTAACTCATATCAATCATCATTTCTCATTATCCTCATCACAAGTCATCTCTAAAGCATGACCTTGATGGTATTCATGGCTCTCATAGCCCATTATCAGCATAGGATGCCACTAGCAAGGCATCAGATTACATTACTTATTCATAAGGCTACAACATGCCTTCAATGAATATAACATCAACATCCATACCTGGATATAATTACCTTCATATCAGAACCTGCATGATTAATACATCTGATAAAGGTAATATAACAATAAGGAATGTACTTCCTACTCTTGTCATAAGAGTTAAATCTTTAATTTAAATCAAATAGAGTTTATTGCTCAAAAGCATGCCATTACCCTTGAATTAGGGTTTACTATTCATATTACATGTCATCACCCTTGAATTAGGGTTTACTTATTCACATTACAGGTGAATTAAACTCATAACATCATCATGTATGAGTAACACCTTCATTGATGCTCTTGGATTAGTTAAAGGTTCATCATTTATCATAATTAGGGTTTCTATGATCTCACACAGGTGGATCATACCCTAATTATGCTCATTTCTGTGTATTGGGGATGCTTCAATTGAGTTTCCATTTAAAAGAGGTACTTTCTCTCTCTAGAAGTACTTTCTCTCTCTAGAAGTACTTTCTCTCTCATCATAAGGTTAGGTGATATCAACATCACTCTAAAACAGGTTGGGTTGAGTCATCATAGGCTATCATAGCCAAAAACATCACCATTAAGTGATTAGAGTTACTTTCTCTCTCTAGGGTACTTTCTCTCTCTAGAGTACTCTCTCTTTCATCATACTAATGGTTGATGATAACATTAGACTAGATCAGGTTAGATAGAGTCATTATAACTAAAAACATCATTCTCATGTAATTAGGGTTTGAATTGAGTAAAGTATAACTCAATTGACCCTTCAGGGGTATCTTGGTAATTCACCCCATTGATCATCATCATAGTCAAAAACCTTAATCAAATAACTCCTTACTATCTTAGATTATCATTAGTGTTTGATTTGAGCAACATTGAACCATCACATGATTGAATTCGGTTGAAAGTGTTGACCGATTGCTCACTTTGACCTTTCAAGTCCATGAGCCCCTTTCTAGCTCCAAGACCGTGAGCCTCCTCATGGGCTTGAGATCGTGAGCCCCCTCACGATCATGAGGTCGTGAGCCACCTCACGGTCTTGAGGTCGTGAGCCACCTCACGGTCTTGAGGTCGTGAGCCACCTCATGGTCTTGAGGTCGTGAGCTACCTCACGGTCTTGAGGTCGTGAGCCACCTCACAGTCTTGAGGTCGTGAGCCACCTCACGGTCTTGAGGTCGTGAGCCACCTCACGGTCTTGAGGTCGTGAGCTACCTCACGGTCTTGAGGTCGTGAGCCACCTCACGGTCTTGAGGTCGTGAGCCACCTCACGGTCTTGAGGTCGTGAGCCACCTCACGGTCTTGAGGTCGTGAGAGCAAACTGTTAGGACCGTTTAGGGAAAAGAAAAGCGGTGGGTTTTTCTTGGAAAACACGCCTTCATCATCTAGCTCAAGAACAGTACAGATATCCCACGGGTTTGTTTGCAAAATAGCAGGGAAAAGTAGGGAAATACTAGGAGCTATCATTAACTCGCATATAAAGATGAACATAGTAAAGCATAGGTTTAGAGTTATAAAACCCGCCTAAAGCTTGTTTCTTGAGCTCCAAGCTTTCAAGCTCCAAGCTCTAATGGCGTCCTTGAGTTCCCACAGGTTGGCCAAGGTGAAAACTCCAAGGAAGGATGAAAAGAGACGGCTAGAAAGATAGGGTTTCGAGAATTAGCCATGAAGATGACCTTGAATTCGAATTCTAACCATGGAATTAGGCAAGAAGAGGGGTTTAAACCTACCTTGCACCCCTTGTTCGTCCTCCTTAGCTCCAAGGCAGTCCTTGGTCGTCTTTGGTGAAATGAAACAGTAAGGGAACGAAGGTTAAGTTCCCTTGCAACTAAGGAAAGGAGGGCTTATATACTTGGGGTAGGATTTTCAACATTAGCTCATAAGTTTCCCTTAATTCCAACTAAGTCCTTCCTTCATTACTTGCTCGTACCTTCCTCTTTATTCTAAGGACAAACCTTATCTTAAGTTATAGAAAAGAAGGCAAGGAAGGACAATCTAATAATAAAGTTCATACTTAAAGGGATATTGCACATATACCCTGATTATTCAATCACAGAGCCTATTTCTTAACTTGATAACTCAATTGAGGTGAATTCCTCATCATTTCTTCTCTAAATGATGGCAAGAGTCTAACAAGATACTTTAGATAACATTCTTTACAAATTGCTTCCCATTATTTGGGTAAATTGCATTTTACCCCAAATTAGGGTTTCAAGTACCGGGATTGCTTCCACAGCTGCACCTTGGTGCTCAAGCTTGGGAAATCCCTCAAACTTTACCAAAATGTTTCTCATGATGTCTCAACATCAGAGGAACACCTCATCATGTGCAAATTGCAGGTTAACCCTTCTAAATGGGTAAATTGCACATAGGTCCCTGTATTACAAAACAGTGCTACAACTTTATATAAAAAGGAGCAAAAACTGAAATATACATTTCTGAGAAGCTTAATTACATGCTCAGAGTTAATCACAAAGATTTAATTACATATTTAGGCAAAACACCTAGGGTTAGCTCATAACCCAGGTCAGGGATGGTACAACAAGTGTACCGGACAGACCCACCGTGAGTTTGACACATGGAACCATGACATGGTAGTCACAGTCAGTACTCACAGTGATGGTGTTGAGTGTGATTCTTTGACCTGAAATCACTACACTTAACACATGTCGTTGGGCACACTTTGACATCATCAAACGCAATCCTGAAACATGGGTTGTTATAAAGGTGATGATTGGGTGCCTTTGACACATGGGGCTTTTGAGGGGTGAGTGATAGATATGGGATTTGTCCCTCCTGAGGGAGTTTGATATCCATGGCCACTTGGTGAGTAGGATTGAGAAAGGCGTGCACGCATGTGTGAATCAGTATGTGATATTGATATCATACATATATCTTCCAATCTACTCTGAGATCAAGAAAGTGAATGAATGTTGACAGGATGATTGTTCCATGCCTCGAGTTCATTCGGGATATCCGTGACAAAGGAATTATACATTCACTGTAACACCATTCACAGATTGTAGGATTGAAAGTTGTTCTCCAACTTTCTATTTCACTTGGGTAGCACTGATGTGTGACTAGGCACCACTCTTTGCTTGTGAAGTCATAAGTGTTATGGACTTTCACTGCCAACGTGAAATGGACCTGCAGGGTCACACACATAGGATTTAACCTGGAAAAGGATTTTTGTCCACAAACAATGTTTAGATTGATTACTAAAGGAGTTTAGTAGTTCAATTAAACACTCAATTAATTGATAGCTCAATGTCATATTGTTCAAAGTGTTGGACACATTGATTGGAGTATCAGATTGATTGAAACTGCAATTGACTGATTTTGCACAATCTGCACTCCCAACCAATCGGCTCATGTGATGAACCGATCGGCTGAGCTTGGTGAACCGATCGACTCATATGGTGAGTCGATCGGCTCATGGACAAGGTGAAACGATTGCTTCAAGTGTTGAAATGATCGGTTCAACTAGTCCAACCGAGCAAGTTGGGAAAGTAGGATTGGTGAGAAATTTCCTTTCGTTTCACTTGCCCAATTTGACTGGAACAAGGATTGGTATTTGATACCAATTAGAAACAAAAGATGGAAAGTCAATCGGGAACTGACCAGGACCACAAACCGATCGGTTCAGAAGTGAACCGATCATTTCATGGGTCCCAACCGATCGGTTGAGGTGTCAACCGACCGGTTCAGGTCCCCAAACGACCGTTTCAGCAATGAAACGATCAGTTCAGGTTGCGCAGTTGGTTGTTTTTGTGGAAAATCTCGAACCCTTCTACTCCTGCTTTAGTCCCGCATTGCCTGAGATAGAGAACCTTGTCCCATGACCCTCCTATATATAGGGGTATTGGGGGCTTCTCAAAGAAAAACCCAGTGCAACCAGTTGCTCTATAAAGTTGTCGTTCTCTCTGGTTTTGGTAACCAAGAGAGCCCAAGCAAGTGCTACCCGATAAGGGAGGCACAGCAAGGGAAAGACAACTGCAGAAAGCGATTGGTGGCAGGAGAGTGTATCAGTGACTAGTACGCTGACAGGAGGGTGCGACTCCTTCCAATTCGTTGTGGGACAAGGAGATTGGAGTTCCAGGTGGTCCATGTGGACTACTTCAGAGGCGGGATATTTCTGCCGTTCGGAGGATAGTTGTCGATCCCGAAAGTCCCGGTGAGACCAGGAGTTGTCAGTCCCGGTGCGACCAGGAGCTGCACAGACACCGTCCAAGACTGGAGGTGAAGACCGCGCAATCTGCGAGGTATTGTCGTCGAGCAAGCCTCGGGACACCGAGCAAGCCTCGGGACAAGGTATGATTCCACAAACCATCCTTTCCTATTGTATAGACGTTGACGTGTTTCCTTGTTCTGGGTTTGGGGGAGAAATTTTTTGTTTCTGCTGCCTTCTCTGCCTCCCCTAAAACCCAACAAAGTGAAGGAAAGCAAAGTCTACATGCTCAAAGGGCTGCTTGAGAACTTCAATATGGGAAAGGAGGAGAGGATAGCCAACATGTATTTAAGGCTCAACACCATTGTGAATGGTCTTGCTATTCTAGGACATCCTATGTCTAGTGGAGACATTAACTCAAAGATCCTTAGAACTCTTTCCAAAAGGTGGGAACCCAAGGTGACTTCCATTGAAGAAACAAGGTCTCTTAAGGATATTCCTATTGAAGAAATCATTGGAAATCTACAAGCACATGAAGCCACACTTGACAAAGGGGAGGAAGTTGAAAGATAAGAGAAGAAAGAGCCAAAGAGAATGAAGAAGGCTGAAATGAAGGCTCAAATTGAAGCTATCATGGAACAAGTCTCTCCATCCTCTCAAGTTGAACAAGATGCCATGTACTCTTAAGGGTAGATTCTACAAAGGCAAGTCCTCCTCCATCCAGTGCTTTACATGTGGAAAGCAGGGTCACTACAAGGAAGATTGCCCACAAAGCAAAAAGACCCATCTTCACAAGAAGAAGGAGAAATGGCACTCAAGCTCAAGTGGCTCCTCCGACTCAAGCTCAAGTGAATACTCAAGTGAAGGATCAAGCTCAAGCTCTAGTGATGAAGGAGAATGCCATTTTGCTCTTATAGCATCAACAAGTAAAGACTCAAGTGAGGTAAATCTAAACTCTTTAGATAAAAAAATCTTCGATTGCTATTATTCATGATACTTGTGCCTCTCTTAAGTCTTATAAAAGGAAAATGAAAAAGCTTGCTAGAATTGTTGTTAATTTGTATGTAGAACTAGATGATCTGGAACATGCTAAATCTTACTTGCTTGATGATAAAAAAGATTGTCTTAGTCAAGTAGATTCTCTTAAAATTGAAAATGCTAGTTTGCTTAATAAGATTAGATTTCTAGAAGCTCAACCTCTCATGCCTAGTTCTAATGAAGAGCATACTTTAATTTTTGATTCTCTCATGCATGATATCGATGTTCTTAAATCTGAAAACAAGGACAAAGATTTTGTTTTGCAAGAATTAGAAACAGAAAATGCCTCCTTGCTTGCTAAAATCAATGTGCATGAATCTTGTTCTAGTTCTAATAATAGATAGAATGATGTTGCTTCTCTACACATTAATAGAGATTCTTATTTAACTAAATCTCTTTGCTTAGAAAATGATCTTTTGCATGCTAGAGATAATATAAATCATTTGTCTTCTACTATTACTTCTCTTATACATGATAATGATAGTTTGAGATCTTCTTTGCAAAGATTCTTAGTTGGTAAGAAGATCCTTAATGATATCCTACACCACACTACCAAACAAATTGGTAGACATGGTTTGGGGTATGATGGTAGTCAAAGGAACAACAAAGGTAAAGGACCTCCAATATTCCATGGAGAATCCTCTAGTTCTAAGACTATGGGCACATGCAACTATTGCAATGAAATTGGTCATTATTGTACTTGTTGTCCTTTTAGGAAAGCAACCAAGAGAAATAGGACTTGGGTTGCTAAGATAACCCCTCTAGACACAAAAACATGATTGGGGACCATTTCATCTTTCTTCTTGTAGGTACTTGCAAATGGATTGACCTGAGCTATTGAATTGTAAATTGACTTGTCAATCCACATTAAAGAAGAAAGGTGAGATGTGTAGAGGGTGACAACAAGTGGAAAAAGGAATGGTAAGCACAAAGGTAATGTTTCTCTTGCTTATAACCTATCCTAACTTGTTTTTGTCAAGTTAGTGTGCAGTATGCATGTGGTTTTTTAGTCAAAAGTGGTATTTTGTGATTCTCTTCACACTCTTGCTCAAAAATTGTTTCTAATGCTTCTATAGTGCATTACTAACTTGCTTAGACATGTTTGGATATGGTTTGTATATTTAGTATGCCTTTAAATATGTTTATATGAAATATATGTGCTTTTTGACAGCTGCTCTTTGGGTCGAGTTTGCCCTGTTTGAAACTCGACTGATAGGCACCAATAAGTGTTGCCAACAGCTGTCATCGGTCGAGTTATCAATACACAGAACTCGACCGATAACACTGTGCACAAAATATACATTTGACTAATTGAATGAGAATTTCCCTCTCAACTAGATTTTCTCAACCAATAGCCTTATTCTTTGGTACTATCATTTGGTACCTTTATATATGCATATTTCTATGTTCTAAATTGCATATCTTGCTTACAACTCTATCTCTCTAATTTCTCTAAATTGGTATACCTTGCAATTACTTGCTTTGAGTTGTTTTGTAGGTTTTGATGATGATATCTTTGGATCCCTTGGTTGTGTCTAAAATTTATTTTGTTGTACTCTAACTTGATACATCTATCTAGGTGTATATCTTGTTTTGATACAACCTTAAAGTTCTTAGTGGTAATCATCTTTTGGAAATGGTGCTTATTTGTTAGTGAGTTATATCCTTTCATGCTTCTAAAATTTCATATCTCTTTGTTTGGATATATCTCTACATCTACTCATAGATTGCTTTATCTTGTGTATCTTTTGGTATCTCTTGCTATGATCTAGATCCTACTAGTAGTCCTAACTTGTGATATCATCTACTAGTAGTTCACATACATGTAGTTCTAACCCTATTTATAATTGGCATCTTTGCTCATCTATATGCTATGCATGTATCTTGTCTCATACATGCTCAAACTTGTTCCTTGAATTGCGTATCTACTATCCTAAGTTGCTTGCATAACATTGTGATTTAGGGTACATAGATCTACATTATATGTAGAAAATGGAGTATTTTTGGATTTTATGTAGATTTTGCTCCAGTTTTAGTTTTTGCTGCAAGACTAGTGTTTTTCATGTAGAAATGACCTTATGAGCAAGGCTCATCACTTTGCCATGAGCCCTGACACTTTTCGGGCAAATTCTATCATCTTGAGGGTCAAAATTGTATTTTATTATTTTTCTGTAGCACCTCATCTTGCATTTTGGGTTGTTCAAGTATATGTTTTAACTTGCTTTTCTTTCTATGCTTGGACAAGCCCCTATCTGTGCTCTTCTACTCTCCTTATATAACTTTGTGTTATCTCCTTTCTCTTTAACAAGTGATGTTTCTTATTTCTTCATAACCTAACTTTTTGAAATGACAAAGGGGGAGAAAGGTATGTCTTCTTTTAAAAGAGGAAGAAGGTGTGTCTTACATGAAGAGGAGAAGTATGTTCGTGTAAAGGGGAGAAGGTAAATGGGAGAAGACATATATTTGTAGAACATATATGAGTTAAAGACATAGTATCCTATAAATGTTATGAAAGCTAACCATGCAGGAGAATAACATCAATTGAGGGGGAGTATGAGAACTCCATGAGCATCAATTGAGGGGGAGCATATGAACTCAATTCTATTGAAACCCCTAGGTTTCTTCAAAGGTATGAATTTACTTAAATGCTTTCAATACATTTATGGAATGGTTTGTCATCTTCAAAAAGGGGGAGAATGTTGACTCAAGGTCAATTAGGTCAATGTTAACTCACGTCTAAATTGACTAAACCCGTGTTTTGATGATGACTAACCATTCCACATATTGGTGTCTAATGTCTCTACTTGAGTGATTTCAGATTAGGTATAGACACACTCCAAATGCCCTAATTTGTGCATATCAAATTGGAGAAAAGACGAGTCAAAGTCAATACAAGTGCACGTTTTTGTAATATGATGTAAATCCATTAGAATCATGTTGTAACTAACTTGTAATGATTGTATGACTTGTAATTAATCTTGGAAAAAATTAGGAGCACTTAGATCGAATGTTTAAGCACTCAAAAGCCATTTTCCAAAATTCACATCAGGTTGTTCATCGGTCGAGTTCTGTGAGTTGCAAACTCGATCGATCCTGATTGGATCTTGAAAATGACTTTTGATCGGTCGAGTTGTGGTTTCACAGAACTCGACCGATGGAGTAACTGACCAATTCGATTTTCATTGGTCGGTCGAGTTTCCCCAGGACAAACTCGACTGATGGTCTGAATATCGGCTTTGTCTTTTACTCTATCAGTCGAGTTACCCTTATAGAAACTCGACCGATTGCACTATACGGAAAAGTGCAAAAAAGTACTTTTAGTCGATGTGGAGTTGCAACAAGTGAAAATGTATCCGTTGCAAGCCACAAAATGGCTAGTTTTTGTTCTCAAGTGTTCCCAAAGGCTAGGAGGCATCCCCAGCTATAAATAGGACCCCTTGGGCTTCATTCCAAGGTTGAGCATTCATTACAAAACTCTATGTGAGGTTCCTATTCTATAGTTGAGTGCTTCCTACAGCCTCATCTCTCTCTAAGCCTAATCACTTGCTACATCCATTAGAGTGAGTAGGAAATATGTAAAATAGGTAGTCCTACATGTATATCTTGTGAGGCTCTCACTTCCACCACCTCCCCATCTCTAGTTTCATCATGAAAATGAAGGTTCTCTCTCTTAGCTAAGAGAGGTGAAGAAGAACAAGGGAAGGAGTCCCTTGGTGAAGATCAAGGATGAAGACTTGGAGCAAGAGTGGGTAAGCCCTTGGTGAAGGCAGAAGACTCCTTGCTCAAGTGGGTAAGTCCTTGGTGGAAGCTTCTCCGAGTGAAGGTGAAGTCAAAGGAGGAAGATCCAAGAAGAGTGGGTAATTCCTTGAAGGCTGAAGACTTGTGCAAGAGTAGGTAAGTCATTGGAAGAAGGAGCAAGACTCTTGCAAAGTGGGTAAGTCCTTGGTAAGGTTGAAGACTCTTTGTATTGGATATGTAAGTTCTTTGTTTGGTCATGTATTGTAAGTCTTATGAATGAATATAAGAATGCAATGGTTAGGAAATCCTAGAGTTTGACCTATCTAGGTAAGTGGACTAACATACTTCTAGTTTGAAGTGTGGAACCACTCTAAATAGCTTGTCTACTTGTGTTTTCTCAATCTCTCTCATCCTTTCTATGCATGTTTTAGTTGCACTCAAATTTACTATTTAGCAACCTTATCTTGTGATATATCTTGAAGGTTTAATGAATTTTGTTTAAGTGCATTCAGATCTATTCACCCCCCTCTAGAGCATCTAATCACCCATCTAGGATCCAACAAACATTGCACTACATGCTTCACCCAAAACAATGGGAATATTGAGGCATCAACTTCTAACCATGAAATGTTGAAAAGGTAAATACATTAGTCGTTTACATAAGTAAACACCTTGAATGGATCATGTATGATGTTATTGAATTGTGATCTATAAAAGTCACCATTTAATCATAGACATCCTTTGATTAACAACAATAAGGGTTCTGTTGAGAGTAGGGTAAAACCCACAATCGGCTGTTTATTTAAAACAAGCCATCCATTGTCAACAAGTATGCTCCTTAAGTTGATCATATAAAGGAAGCCATCTAAATCACATTATTAGGACCAAAATATTACATTAGCCATCATTCCACTTTATTGGCAGAATAAACATTAGATCTTGACCATTGGGTCAAGTTCATATGTTAAAACCATCAATTACAGTATAGGTTCGACCATTGCATCAAGTGACCCAAGAAACTATTAGTCTAAGGCTTAATTGATGCTATAAATACATGATTAACTCATCATAGGTTTTGGATACCTGATCCACCATCATTAGTGATCATTAAGTCACCATAGGTTGTTAGATCATCACTATATTCATTAATCAACATCAAATATCAAGCTAATATCACCACTGATTAATAGCATCATTACGATACTTAGTTGTTAATCATTAGGCTTATAATTAGGCCAACACCTGACCTAAGGGGTGAATGTAAGTTGACACCCTTGGTCACCACCATCAGTTGTCATGAAGAAAACACCCTCGGTTGTTGCAATGGTACCACCATCGAGTCATGTGTTTATAGAAGAAATTAGCTTCAAACCCTAAAATTGACCATTGGTTGATAGGTGGTTAGCACCATAGGTTGTCAAACCAACCTGATCCAGGTCATATTATACCTTAGGAATAACGTACAAATTATCACATGTTCATCTAGAACTGAAATCAGAACATGTAACATTATAAAAATCGAAATCCAAGTCAAGCATAGCTTTTTAGTGCATGGATCATCATTTTCAAGCAAGAACGTGAGCTAGAAAGCTTATGGCAGGCAATAAACGTGGATCAAGCTATAAAAATTGCTTCTAATTAGAATATAAACTCTAAAACAGAAGAAAACATGACCAGGTAGGGTAGGAAATCCAAGCATCCGCTGTGAACTCATCCATCTATCACCTTTCTTCACCAAATGAGCAAACCCTAAGCATAAGGAGCAAGAAAGGTAGGGTTTTAGATAATTAGAGCAATTTCTACAATGGAACAGAAAGGTTAAGACCTGGAGAAAGGTAGGAGGAAGGATAAAAAAGAAATAAATGTAGGAAAGAAGGGGATTATTACTCTTTTAGGTCAAGATCACTAGAAGGAAGCTTCAAATCCTAAAAGGAAGTCAATTGCAACCCTAGATTCCTTTTCTAAGAAGATCCCCTCTTTATTATTCCTTGGATAGGAATTTAGAAGAAGAACAGAGGGAGAATGAGGTTTGTAGAAGGAGGAAAGTGGTGGAGAGAAAATGGCTCGTTTGGGTGCTTAGGGATACGTATATGAAACTTTAAGATAAAGAAAAAGAAAAAGTTGAAGTTCTAGTATCTTTCCAAGTGTCCATGGCCTTAAACTATTAAGAATATACAAGAACACACACAAGAAGCTCCCCCACTGTCCATAGAGGTATGATTATCCCTCGTTTCTTGAATTTCCAAGAAAAACAAATAATTCATTAGTTGTTAGCTACTAAAGGTAGCTCATCTATGAAGGGGTAAACCATAAAATACCCTTGAAGAAAACACCTTCAAACCAAGGTTTAAATAGGAGCCCCATGGCTCAAGATGCTCAATAATGATGATATAATATCCAAGGAACATAATGCAAGTAATAAATCGCAACGAAAACTTCTCAATTGGGTAAATTGTAGAAAAGTCCAAAATGTGCATGAAATTGCATAACTTGCTCAAATAGTGTCCAAATTGGACCAAATTTGAAACTTAAGCTTGTATTATGATTTCAAAGAATATCACAAGGTTATATTAGGGTTATAATAATTAAATAATGACAATTAAGCTTGTTTAACACTTAAGCAAGGTTAGGGGTCTCACAACAATCACCCATGTTTGTTACTTGGCCAATAGATCTTATTGTTTGGGCATTTTTATGGTTGACTGAGTTGCATTCTGAAAAGAAACTGAATCAGCAGAGATCTTGGGAACATCAATGAACAATGATATCAACCATGTTACCCCATGACAAACTCGACCTACTGCACATATTTTTCCAAAATCTTCCAAGTGAAATATAACTCGTTCTAATTAATTCATATACACATATGAGATTAATTACAAGTCATAAAATCATTACTAGTGATTTAAATCAAAGATATAAGGAGAAAACTATCTATTCTTCAATATTGATCTTTGTGCTTGTATGACATGATTTCTTCAAACTAGGATTTGCAAGTTTAGGCATTTTGATTCTGTCTATCCAATCTGAATTCACTTAAGTTGAATCATTAGACACAAATAATTTGGAATGCTTTAGTCATGATCCAAATAAAGGAATTAGTTGATTTATACCTTCAGTCAACATTCTTCCCACTTTTGAAGATGACAAACTATTCCATAACTATATTGAAGCATATAAGTAAAAGCATACGTTTTAGAAATGTTGGGGTGTCATATAATTGATTTCACGTACTCCTCCTCAATGTATACTATTTCTATTTCATAGTTAGCTTTATAAAATTTATAAAAACTTTATCTTCTCCTCGTATATGTTCTACATATATGTATTTCTCCCCTTTATATAAAACATGTATTCTCCCCCCTATCAAATAAAAAAGTGGGGGCTTGAGAGCTGAAACACAACTTGTTAGAGAAAGGGAGTAGAAAAGCAAAGACCAAGGGCTTTTCCAAGAAATGTATGTAAATAGAATCAAGACCCACATTTGAACAACCCTAGATGTATATAAAATTATATAGAAAATGTTATGCAAGCAAGTAACTCAAGATAGTAGATATGCAAATCAAGGAGAAAGTTTGAGAATTTATAAAACAAGATACAAGCATAGCATATAGTTGGATACCAATTGCTAAAAAAAACTTGAAATACATGCAGATAGACTACTAGTAGATCATATCACAAGTTAGACTACTAGTAGGATCTCAATTAGAGAAAAAGATTCACAAATTGAAACATGTTATACCAGATGTAGATATATATTCATACAAAGGAACATGCAAGTCAAAAAGCATGAATAGATATAACTCACTAGCAAATATGCATCACTACCAAAATGACTACCAATAGGCAAGTTTACATCAAAAAAAGATATGCAACTAGATATATGCAACAAGTTTGAGAAAAAAGGAAGCAAGTTTATCACAACCTTAAGTTCCAAATAGATCATCATCAAAACATGCATAACAAATCAACAAGTAATCACAGGAATAGAATACCAATCAAAGCAACTAGAAATATAGAGTTATATGCAAGATATGAAACTAAAGCGTGTAAATATGCATATCATAAAGGTACCAAAGGAGTGCAAATAGAATAAGGCTATTGGTTGAGAAAATCTAGTTGAGATGGAAATTATCATCCAATAAACCATCTACATATTCAGTGCACAATATTGTTGGTCTTGTTGGGTAAGAGTATCACTTGGCTGACAACTACTGCTGCAAAACCCTCAGGTTCCTATCCATCAATTTCCATCAGGACAAACTCGTGCAAGAACAAATTTTGGACAACACAGGGATGCATGTACATTGAATTCATTCAGGACAAACTCAGATGAAAATAGTTGTTGTGCAAGCTAAATGTAACACCCCTGACCTGGGTTATACCTTAACCCTAGGTGTTTTGATAAAGAAAGATGATTAAATGCTTAATCTCATCTTGTGAAAGGTAATTATGGTTCAAGAGGAACTTATATTACAATTCTTATCCTTTTTGAACATTGTTGAAATCAATGTTTTGCCTGTTTTGGACTAAAGTACAAATTACCCAAGTTCAGGGGTTTAAGTGCAAATTGTGCATGATAATATGTTCCTCATGTGTTGAAGCATCATGAGAGTAAAGATGATGCTGAGGTATGGCTTATGGAAGCCTAAATACCAAGAAAGAGTTGATAAAGCAATGTATGTGCATGAAAACCTAGTTTTGGTGTAATGTGCAATTTACCCAAAACCCAGGGTGTAATATGTAAATTACCACTTCAATAAGGTCCCTAATGTTTCTTGGCATCAAGTAGAGAAAATAAAATGATAGGGCCGCCTCATTTGAATTAAGTTGGAGGAGAGAGAATCTTGATATTAAAATAATCAAGATTTAATCCTAATTGAAACCCTAATTCTATTTAGTGTAAAAACAAATATAATAATTGAAGGGCCTTCAACCAAAAACGAGATGGTTGAATTTGCTCAAGTGTTAACACATTTGTGACGTTGCTAGGCCAAGAAAATATCTCAAGCAAGTGGATAACCCACTCACCATTATTATAAAGAAAAGCAATATCCACTCAAATTGGAATATTATTATAATATGATCTAAGGTGCTTAATTTGCTTTTCTTTAAATTGATGGATAATGAAGAGGAATAAGAGGCAATGAAGATAGCCTCGTCCTTAAGGATTTTGAGGGGAATTTGAGGGGGAAGAGGCGGCCATATTTTTGGAATTTAATGCATTTTAATAATGCATTTTCTCTCTCATCAATTTTCTTATAAAAGTACCTTTACCAAGCCAAAACAAAGGCTATTTCGGATTCTTTTCTTTCCTCTTGCTTGGAAAACGACTAAGGAGCTGTGGAGGAGCAGGAGGACGACCCCAACCTGTTGGTAAGGTCCTTGACCTTCGTTCTCCTTGATTCCATGGTGGAAATAAAAAATAAATCATTGATTTCTTCTTATTTTGATCTCCTCTTCAACCCTAGGCAACTTTTTCATCCAAAAGCTTGAGGACGAGTTTAGGGGGAGTTGCTAGAGCTTCATCCACCATTAATGGCGTGAGCTTGAAGCTTTGGATCTCAATTGGAGGCGGGTTTTATAACTCAAACCCTTAATCATTGCTATTGCATCAATCAATTATGCTTTGTTGATTGTTTTCTTCAATTTGATACATACTTGTTTCTTTGCTGCAATTTCCATCAAGAACGGTTGCTGTTCTTGGTTGTTCGAAGGAAGGGGATTATGACATCATCCTAGATGCTTATCCAAAGAAAAGTACCAAGCCAAATGGTCTTGATATCTATTCCAAATCGTTTTAAATTGATTGGCTATGCGGTTTCAGCAAACCGTTTTAGAGAAAACGGTTTCAAGACCGTTTGATATGGTTGAACAAGCATTGACCGTTTGGGAATCTTGTTCCTAATTATGTAGTCTAATGACCCTCCAAATTTAGGGGTTAACTCCCAAGGAATCGTGAGTTGAAGGCCAATCAATTAGATAAATCAAATTGAATTAAATGCTGATTTTCAACCTGATCAACTTGACCTGTTTGGGAAAACGGTTTCAAGACCGTTTGAGTGTGTTGACCAAGCATTGACCGTTTGGGATTCCTGTTTATAATGATGTTGGTTAATGACCCTCCAAATTTGAGGGATTAACTCCCAAGGAATCGTGAGTTGAAGCCTAATCAATTAGGGAAACCTAATTGAATTAAGTGCTGATTTTCAATCTGATTTAATTGACCTTTTTGAGTAAACGGTCTCAAGACCGTTTGAATACATTGACCAAGGGTTGAATGTTTGGTATTACTGTTCCTAATGATGTGTTCTAATGACTCACCAAATTTGAGTGATTAACTCCCAAGGAATCGTGAGTTGAAGGCTATTCAATTAAGCAAACCCTAATTGTTTATGGAAGCAATAACTATGTCAAACATAGTTGTTTGTATTTGATCGGATGGTTGATGTAACCAAATCAAGTGGAGAGAATGATATAAATGAATTCATACATGAGTATGATTCATATGGTTATTTAGGGTATGATCCTTAGTAAAGAGATCAAGAAACCCTAATTGAGAAGGTTAATGAACCTTGACCCTGATTTAGGGAAATTATGAGTGAAACCCTAATCTAGGGTAATAGTGTAACCCTAATTAAGGGTAATAGTGTAACCCTAATTAAGGGTAATGACTTGGGTAACTCTAATTTAAGGTAATGAAATACCAAACCCTAATTGGAGGAATAATGAATCCCTAATTTATGGGTAATTGAATGAAACCCTAATTGGGATGATTAGTGAAACCCTAATTGAGGGTGATTCCCTGAGAAACTCTAATTGAGGATGATTCCATGTGAAACCCTAATTGAGGGCGATGTCATATGAAACCTTAAACCTAACACAGAGTAAAGCTATGTAAAACCCTAAATTTGGGCTATAGTGCATGGAATTCTAATCATGGGCAATATCATGATAAATCATAACCCTAATGTCTTGGTAATGATATGAGTAAACCTTAATGATGAAATAATGAGTAATACCCTATAATGATGAAATATCTCAAGTGGTTGACTATAGGCAACCTTATAACAAGAAATGCCTTAATTTGAGATGAGTTCATATCATTGAAGATAGTTGGACAATCCTTGTGTGTGATCTATGCACATCATGGTAAAGGTGATAGGTTAGTGGATGAAAGTATTAAGATGTGAGATTCCTTATTATAAGATAAGTTAATAAACTCAAGTAAGATAGAAGTGATGAGGGAAGTGATATATTGAGACATGATAGATATCACATTTAGAATTTTAGGGTTGATATACCTTGATGCATCTCAAATCCAATATTTTTGGATAAGATACACAAGGAGAGTGTTATGTAAATTGTTACAATGAAATTTAATGAGTTTAACATACTTGATAAGTAAGCTAAAATGAGTATGAGGTAATCATACCATGATAAGGATGAGAGATAAACTCATACCTTGTGTTGATGATCATTTAATGATAAATGATAAGAATATTAAATACTTGGAATGTCGATGGATGCTCCTAGATGTATGGAACAATATATTAGGGTTGGATTGATAAAATGAACATGAAACCCTAATTGATGTGAATAGTAAACCCTAACCCTGTGTAGGAAATAATGGTGTTACTATTATATTACATGAGTTAATATGTTATTGTTGCCTAGTGAGAGGTGAAAAGATGTTTAATGGCCTTGTGAGCCATATGGTTAGATGTTACCTGGTAAGAAGTAACAAGATGTTTCATGGGCATGATTGAGCCCTGAATGAGGTGTATTCCTCTTATGTTGATAAGGGTTGATACCCTGTGCTATTGTGAAAAGGATTTATATCCTGTGATTATGATAATTGGTGTAATCTAATGAATGGCAAGTGAATATTACCATGTGATGATGAGATGAGAAATTATGTTTCATATGTTTTATATCTTTTCAGGTTTTGATATTTATATGCTTGCTAGAAATGAATTAGGGTTTGTATGTCCACTTGTTTGATGCAGCCTTAATTCACCCAATTGGCATAACTAATTAAGTGCAACTCTAATCATGTAGTGCCCTGTGCCGTAGAACCATCTTCAGTGTCAGAACTTGCTGGATGGTGAAACGAGTATTCCTAAGGGAAACTCTGAGCGCATATTGTTGAATATGCGGGGGTGGCAGGTTGAGGATATATATATACTTGTCATCCACAATTGCAGGTTACGGAGGATGGCTATGGTCATGCCTCAAATATTTGATGTGATTGAGGACAGCTGCGGTTGTACCTCGGATTAGAGGGTTTTGTATACCCTGTTTTCTAGTGTCGTAACTTCTACCAAGTACGGACTAGTTGTTATCAGTTGACGATATGTCACTGTTGGCAGTTTGACTGGTATGTCACTGCAGTTTACTCGTACTGACCGAGGGGAAGAGATCTTAGGATTCTGGTACTCCTAGATCTTGTACGGAACCGAATAGCCCTTTGCAGGGGTCGGTTGGACTTTGAATGGTACGATTCAAATTCCCCAGGGCATAATAAAAGATATAATACAGCCGTATAGCATATCTGTTTAGGGTTATACATGACGCTTCACATTGGATGATAACCCTTGTTTATTCTCTTTACATAAAGATGATGCTTAGTGCAATTAAGAGATAGTAATTATACTTATGTTGTGGATACGCATAAGACTGTAAATGTGTACATATAATAGTCATGCTTATGTTGATATTTTACTGCTACTGTTGATTATAATCATGATTCTAGATATCTCATGTTGATAGTTATGTTTCGCATGCTATCCATGCCTCTATAATTAGAAATACCTGACAGAGGCTTAATGCCTGTAATTAGGTTTGGTTAAAGTCCAATGCCTGGATGTGTAATCAGGATTGGTATAGTCCAATGCCTGAAACATTTATACCTGATTGATATAGTTTAATGCTTGAATAATACATGATGATTTATATAATCACATGTCTGGCATAAGTGAATACTTGTTTAGCAGATTGGCTAAGGCCAACAAATAGAAACAAGAATGAATCATGGGTGACACATCAGAATAATGAATGACATGAGCAAAGCTTGAGATGTTGAAAATGTATGGTAGATAAATGTTATACATGTTCTTTCTATTTCTTATAAAGAGAATAGATGAATTACTGTTCAATCATAGATAGGTGTAATACTTTAAAAGATGAGAATGATCTAAACTGCTTATCCTCTGCTCAGTTTTATATTAATTAAACGACAATAATAATGTTTCTGGCGGAGAGTTATATCTCTCGTTGGGGCAATTTTCAATTGTCTCACCCCCGTGGGAACCAACATTTTTAGGTGGACGAGTGTGAAAGAGACTGATAATATCTTTCAGATGAAGAACATCAGCAGCTACAAGGACAGCAGTGACAACTCAGGTTGAGTGTGCTGTCTATCGTGTTTGGTAGATAGAAGTCCTATGTGTCGTCTCTGTACTCTCAGGTCCTCGGAGTTAGTACTTAGTGCTTTTAATGTATCGTTTTGAGATTTTGGCTTGATGCCTCGAGGTTATTATGTTGTCTGTGTTTAGCTTTTAACAAGGAAGTTTATGTTGTAACCCTTGAAAAGAGATGGTATAAGATATATACTTATGAACCATGATGTAAATGTAATACATTGGTTCTTGTTGAAAGAGTTTTCCTATGATTGGGTCTCTTTGAAAAAGGTTTTAATTTTTAGTGATTTTCTATAATTCGCTGCTTAGTGAACGCTTCCGCATTAGTTAATCTTGTTTTCACGAGACGGTCGTCACAATTTAGTGGTATCAGAGCTCTAGGTTCGCTGAGTCTACAGAGACATAGGACTAAGGTAGTAGAGTCTGTTCTGGTATCATCTAGTGTATCTGATAATGTCTTCTGCTCATATAAGAGAAGAAGAACTTAAAGATGACTGGGTCACATGAGGAGATTGCTGCTGAGAGCAGCAATATTGCACCAAGAAGAGGTGCATGGGAGCAGGCAAGAGAGAGACAATTGCCTAAGAGTCTCCTAGTTGATCTATTTATGATAAGAAAATCTTTCTTTAAGTATTACTATTGGGCAGATTAGGGCAACAGTAATGCATATAGTGGACTGGATACTAGCTTTACAATCTAGGTTATCAGTCCTTAATACAGAAGTTTGAGCTTTAAAAGAGTTCCTAAATGACTTAGTCATGTTGGAACAAGGGAAAGTCATGTGTGTATAATGATATTAAAAGTGAGGAATATGATCGCAAATAAAGTGCATACTACTTAATCTCAGTATTTATATACCCTGGCCAGGTATACAACTATTGATGATAAAGTGGGTATGGAAACTCTTAGATTGTTGTCTTTTTGATTGCTCTGATCAAGTAGTCATTCTGAGACAATCTAATGAGTATCATGAAATTAGAAATATGGAATGAATAAATGTGTCATATCCCATGCATAAGAAAGAGAAGTCTGAGATAATCTCAGATGAGTATGTTGTATGAGGAACTAAAAGTGTACTCCTCATAAGATAAGAATAAGAATGAGGGAGATGAACCCTGTTCAATAATGATGCCAGCATAATAAAGATCTTTCCCATAATAAGGAAATGGGAAATGTGATGAGATCATGAGATAATCATAAACATGCTAGATAATAATAAAGAAAGGGATAATGACATGAAATCATCCTTACAAATTTCAATGCTAAAGGCAAGGAGCCTAGGATGAGATAAAGAGTAAATGGTTCATGAATAGTTGAAAATACATAAATTAATAAGAGGAATATGAATCCTTGTTTTCTTTCCTTTCAGGGACATGACAATCAAGTGGGTCTTAGGACACTTGATGTGCATAAGATAAATGTTTTCATGTGATGGATACTTAGAAAAGTATCAGTTATCTTGGACTTTAGTCCCAAGATGAGGACATATGAAACACATAATGTTCCAAGATGAAAGGAAGAGATATATATGATGTGTTTCCAACACATGTGATAGATATCAAGGTGAAAGATTATGGTATCTGAGAGATATCAGATGGGTTAGGTTGGCTACCTGGATTGGTCAACTGTGAAATTAGTCTGATTATAATAATATGAACATCATATGTTAGGGGTTTATGCTCTGCATAAACATGATACTAATAAAGAATGTATGATGCTTCTCTGAATAAGAAAAGTGTTATTTGACACAAAGTTGACTCTATAGTCAATGATGAGGGACAGTGGGGCATGTGCCTTGTGTGTTGATTCTATGAGAATTTTGTATGGAAACACTTGGTGCTGATCAAAGTTTTATGGTGTATCTATAATAAGGAGACGATATGTGAAGACTAGATAGTATGATGAATAATATACATTTGTCTTCCTTTATCTGGATTTCGAGGACGAAATCCTTGTTAGGGGTTTATAATTTGTAACACCCCTGACCTGGGTTATACCTTAACCCTAGGTGTTTTGATAAAGAAAGATGATTAAATGATTAATCTCATCTTGTGAAAGGTAATTATGGTTCAAGAGGAACTTATATTACAATTCTTATCCTTTTTGAACATTGTTGAAATCAATGTTTTGCCTGTTTTGGACTAAAGTGCAAATTACCCAAGTTGAGGGGTTTAAGTGCAAATTGTGCATGATAATATGTTCCTCATGTGTTGAAGCATCATGAGAGTAAAGATGATGCTGAGGTATGGCTTATGGAAGCCTAAATACCAAGAAAGAGCTGATAAAGCAATGTATGTGCATGAAAACCTAGTTTTGGTGTAATGTGCAATTTACCCAAAACCCAGGGTGTAATATGTAAATTACCACTTCAATAAGGTCCCTAATGTTTCTTGGCATCAAGTAGAGAAAATAAAATGATAGGGCCGCCTCATTTGAATTAAGTTGGAGGAGAGAGAATCTTGATATTAAAATAATGAAGATTTAATCCTAATTGAAACCCTAATTCTATTTAGTGTAAAAACAAATATAATAATTGAAGGGCCTTCAACCAAAAACGAGATGGTTGAATTTGCTCAAGTGTTAACACATTTGTGACGTTGCTAGGCCACGAAAATATCTCAAGCAAGTGGATAACCCACTCACCATTATTATAAAGAAAAGCAATATCCACTCAAATTGGAATATTATTATAATATGATCTAAGGTGCTTAATTTGCTTTTCTTTAAATTGATGGATAATGAAGAGGAATAAGAGGCAATGAAGATAGCCTCGTCCTTAAGGATTTTGAGGGGAATTTGAGGGGGAAGAGGCGGCCATATTTTTGGAATTTAATGCATTTTAATAATGCATTTTCTCTCTCATCAATTTTCTTATAAAAGTACCTTTACCAAGCCAAAACAAAGGCTATTTCGGATTCTTTTCTTTCCTCTTGCTTGGAAAACGACTAAGGAGCTGTGGAGGAGCAGGAGGACGACCCCAACCTGTTGGTAAGGTCCTTGACCTTCGTTCTCCTTGATTCCATGGTGGAAATAAAAAATAAATCATTGATTTCTTCTTATTTTGATCTCCTCTTCAACCCTAGGCAACTTTTTCATCCAAAAGCTTGAGGACGAGTTTAGGGGGAGTTGCTAGAGCTTCATACACCATTAATGGCGTGAGCTTGAAGCTTTGGATCTCAATTGGAGGCGGGTTTTATAACTCAAACCCTTAATCATTGCTATTGCATCAATCAATTATGCTTTGTTCCTTGTTTTCTTCAATTTGATACATACTTGTTTCTTTGCTGCAATTTCCATCAAGAACGGTTGTTGTTCTTGGTTGTTCGAAGGAAGGGGATGATGACATCATCCTAGATGCTTATCCAAAGAAAAGTACCAAGCAAAATGGTCTTGATATCTATTCCAAATCATTTTAAATTGATTGGCTATGCGGTTTCAGCAAACCGTTTTAGGGAAAACGGTTTCAAGACCGTTTGATATGGTTGAACAAGCATTGACCGTTTGGGAATCTTGTTCCTAATTATGTAGTCTAATGACCCTCCAAATTTTAGGGGTTAACTCCCAAGGAATCGTGAGTTGAAGGCCAATCAATTAGATAAATCAAATTGAATTAAATGCTGATTTTCAACCTGATCAACTTGACCTGTTTGGGAAAACGGTTTCAAGACCGTTTGAGTGTGTTGACCAAGCATTGACCGTTTGGGATTCCTGTTTATAATGATGTTGGTTAATGACCCTCCAAATTTGAGGGATTAACTCCCAAGTAATCGTGAGTTGAAGCCTAATCAATTAGGGAAACCTAATTGAATTAAGTGCTGATTTTCAATCTGATTTAATTGACCTTTTTGAGTAAACGGTCTCAAGACCGTTTGAATACATTGACCAAGGGTTGAATGTTTGGTATTACTGTTCCTAATGATGTGTTCTAATGACTCACCAAATTTGAGTGATTAACTCCCAAGGAATCGTGAGTTGAAGGCTATTCAATTAAGCAAACCCTAATTGTTTATGGAAGCAATAACTATGTCAAACATAGTTGTTTGTATTTGATCGGATGGTTGATGTAACCAAATCAAGTGGAGAGAATGATATAAATGAATTCATACATGAGTATGATTCATATGGTTATTTAGGGTATGATCCTTAGTAAAGAGATCAAGAAACCCTAATTGAGAAGGTTAATGAACCTTGACCCTGATTTAGGGAAATTATGAGTGAAACCCTAATCTAGGGTAATAGTGTAACCCTAATTAAGGGTAATAGTGTAACCCTAATTAAGGGTAATGACTTGGGTAACTCTAATTTAAGGTAATTAAATACCAAACCCTAATTGGAGGAATAATGAATCCCTAATTTATGGGTAATTGAATGAAACCCTAATTGGGATGATTAGTGAAACCCTAATTGAGGGTGATTCCCTGAGAAACTCTAATTGAGGATGATTCCATGTGGAACCCTAATTGAGGGCGATGTCATATGAAACCTTAAACCTAACACAGAGTAAAGCTATGTAAAACCCTAAATTTGGGCTATAGTGCATGGAATTCTAATCATGGGCAATATCATGATAAATCATAACCCTAATGTCTGGGTAATGATATGAGTAAACCTTAATGATGAAATAATGAGTAATACCCTATAATGATGAAATATCTCAAGTGGTTGACTATAGGCAACCTTATAACAAGAAATGCCTTAATTTGAGATGAGTCCATATCATTGAAGATAGTTGGACAATCCTTGTGTGTGATCTATGCACATCATGGTAAAGGTGATAGGTTAGTGGATGAAAGTATTAAGATGTGAGATTCCTTATTATAAGATAAGTTAATAAACTCAAGTAAGATAGAAGTGATGAGGGAAGTGATATATTGAGACATGATAGATATCACATTTAAAATTTTAGGGTTGATATACCTTGATGCATCTCAAATCCAATATTTTTGGATAAGATACACAAGGAGAGTGTTATGTAAATTGTTACAATGAAATTTAATGAGTTTAACATACTTGATAAGTAAGCTAAAATGAGTATGAGGTAATCATACCATGATAAGGATGAGAGATAAACTCATACCTTGTGTTGATGATCATTTAATGATAAATGATAAGAATATTAAATACTTGGAATGTCGATAGATGCTCCTAGATGTATGGAACAATATATTAGGGTTGGATTGATAAAATGAACATGAAACCCTAATTGATGTGAATAGTAAACCCTAACCCTGTGTAGGAAATAGTGGTGTTACTATTATATTACATGAGTTAATATGTTATTGTTGCCTAGTGAGAGGTGAAAAGATGTTTAATGGCCTTGTGAGCCATATGGTTAGATGTTACCTGGTAAGAAGTAACAAGATGTTTCATGGGCATGATTGAGCCCTGAATGAGGTGTATTCCTCTTATGTTGATAAGGGTTGATACCCTGTGCTATTGTGAAAAGGATTTATATCCTGTGATTATGATAATTGGTGTAATCTAATGAATGGCAAGTGAATATTACCATGTGATGATGAGATGAGAAATTATGTTTCATATGTTTTATATCTTTTCAGGTTTTGATATTTATATGCTTGCTAGAAATGAATTAGGGTTTGTATGTCCACTTGTTTGATGCAGCCTTAATTCACCCAATTGGCATAACTAATTAAGTGCAACTCTAATCATGTAGTGCCCTGTGCCGTAGAACCATCTTCAGTGTCAGAACTTGCTGGATGGTGAAACGAGTATTCCTAAGGGAAACTCGGAGCGCATATTGTTGAATATGCGGGGGTGGCAGGTTGAGGATATATATATACTTGTCATCCACAATTGCAGGTTACGGAGGATGGCTATGGTCATGCCTCAAATATTTGATGTGATTGAGGACAGCTGCGGTTGTACCTCGGATTAGAGGGTTTTGTATACCATGTTTTCTAGTGTCGTAACTTCTACCAAGTACGGACTAGTTGTTATCAGTTGACTATATGTCACTGTTGGCAGTTTGACTGGTATGTCACTGCAGTTTACTCGTACTGACCGAGGGGAAGATATCTTAGGATGCCGGTACTCCTAGATCTTGTACGGAACCGAATAGCCCTTCGCAGGGGTCGGTTGGACTTTGAATGGTACGATTCAAATTCCCCAGGGCATAATAAAAGATATAATACAGCCGTATAGCATATCTGTTTAGGGTTATACATGACGCTTCACATTGGATGATAACCCTTGTTTATTCTCTTTACATAAAGATGATGCTTAGTGCAATTAAGAGATAGTAATTATACTTATGTTGTGGATATGCATAAGACTGTAAATGTGTACATATAATAGTCATGCTTATGTTGATATTTTACTGCTACTGTTGATTATAATCATGATTCTAGATATCTCATGTTGATAGTTATGTTTCGCATGCTATCCATGCCTCTATAATTAGAAATACCTGACAGAGGCTTAATGCCTGTAATTAGGTTTGGTTAAAGTCCAATGCCTGGATGTGTAATCAGGATTGGTATAGTCCAATGCCTGAAACATTTATACCTGATTGATATAGTTTAATGCTTGAATAATACATGATGATTTATATAATCACATGTCTGGCATAAGTGAATACTTGTTTAGCAGATTGGCTAAGGCCAACAAATAGAAACAAGAATGAATCATGGGTGACACATCAGAATAATGAATGACATGAGCAAAGCTTGAGATGTTGAAAATGTATGGTAGATAAATGTTATACATGTTCTTTCTATTTCTTATAAAGAGAATAGATGAATTACTGTTCAATCATAGATAGGTGTAATACTTTAAAAGATGAGAATGATCTAAACTGCTTATCCTCTGCTCAGTTTTATATTAATTAAACGACAATAATAATGTTTCTGGCGGAGAGTTATATCTCTCGTTGGGGCAATTTTCAATTGTCTCACCCCCGTGGGAACCAACATTTTTAGGTGGACGAGTGTGAAAGAGACTGATAATATCTTTCAGATGAAGAACATCAGCAGCTACAAGGACAGCAGTGACAACTCAGGTTGAGTGTGCTGTCTATCGTGTTTGGTAGATAGAAGTCCTATGTGTCGTCTCTGTACTCTCAGGTCCTCGGAGTTAGTACTTAGTGCTTTTAATGTATCGTTTTGAGATTTTGGCTTGATGCCTCGAGGTTATTATGTTGTCTGTGTTTAGCTTTTAACAAGGAAGTTTATGTTGTAACCCTTGAAAAGAGATGGTATAAGATATATACTTATGAACCATGATGTAAATGTAATACATTGGTTCTTGTTGAAAGAGTTTTCCTATGATTGGGTCTCTTTGAAAAAGGTTTTAATTTTTAGTGATTTTCTATAATCCGCTGCTTAGTGAACGCTTCCGCATTAGTTAATCTTGTTTTCACGAGACGGTCGTCACACTAAAAGATAAGCATAAAACAATCGTAGAGGCTACAGAAAAATTCAGACAATATCCAAACATGTATACAGAACTTAATAATGCACTTTGAAATCATTAGGGGCAATCTTTGAGTAAGAATATGATGATAATTAAAACATCTAAAAATTTACTCAAAAACCACATGTAAAGTGCATACAAACTTGACAAAATAAGTAATATTTGGATATGAGTATGGATAGATTTATCTCTATTCTTAGCATTTAATTTCCACTTGTTGTCAGCCCATACACATCTCTCCTTTCTTCTTTGATGAGGATTGAAAAGCCAATTTGCAAATAAATAGATCATGTCGATCCATTTAGAAGTGTACCTACAAGAAGAAAGATGAAATGGTCCCTAGTCATATTTTTTGGTTTTGGGGGTTAGATTAGAAATCCAAGTCCTATTAATTTTGGGTGTTTTCCCTAAAAGGAAAACTTTAGATAATGACCAATTTAGTTGCAATGGTTGTAGGTGACCTTAGTCTTGGAACTGGAGGATTCTCCATTGTAAATTGGAGGTCCTTTATCTTTGTTGTCCTTTTGCTACTATCAAGTCAAATATCATCTCTACTCATTTGTTTTGTAGTATGTTATAATATTTTATTGAGATTATTATACCAACTAGGAATCTTTGAAAAAGTGGATCTCAAAATATAATTCTCATGCATAAGAAAAGTACTATTAGAAAACAATTGATTAATATAATCTCTAGCATGCTAAAGACCAACCTCTAAGAAAATATTTTTAGTTATATGATAATCTTTTTTAGTACAAAGAGCATCAATATCAATCTCTCTACTAGTAGAAATATATCAAGATTCAAGAATATTAATTTTTGAAAGCAAGGAAGCATTTTCATTTTTAAGCACAATAATCTTAATAAGATTGACATTGTTTTTAGATTCTATTCCTTACCAAACAAAGTCTTTGGCCTCATTTCAACTGTACGAATGAGAGTTAAAAATCTTAACATGCTCTACATTTGAACTAGGCATAAATGGTAAAGATTCAAAAACCTAATCTTATCAAGAAAGCTAACATTTTAAAGTTTATGTCATTTACTTGACTGAGAGAACCATCATTCTTTATCTCAACATTGTTGAATTTCAATTCCAATTCTAGATGAAGATTTTGGAGATTGTCAGCATCATTTTGCAAGCAAATGTTAACAGGTTCAAGACCATCTTTTTTCATGCAAGTTGTCAACACTCTTGAAAGATATTTAATTTTATGCTTAGTAAACTTAAGAGATGAATGAGTAGAATGACTAATTTCAACTAAAGATTTAAATTTACCTCATTCTAATCTTCATTTGAACTTGTCATGATATCAACATGACATTCCCAGACCTCACTTCCAATAGATCTTGACGTAGACTCTACTAGTTATTCACTTGAGCTTGAGGTAGAGTCTACTAATAGAATCTTCACTTGATCTTGAGGAGTTCCTATATATTTTGTGCCATTTATTCTTCTTGTGCTTCTCTTGCCTTCTTTTGTGATGGTGTTTTTTCTTGCCTTGTGGGTAATCATCCTTGAAGTGACCCTTCTTTTTGCATTTGAATAACTAAGTGGAGGAAGAAATGCTTGAATTAGTATGATATACCTTTGGAGTACATGACACCTTCTTCATATTGAAAAGATATGCAACTTGATGAGGCATGGAAAGAAGTTACCTTCTCCTTCTTATTTTGGTTCTTTTCTTTAAGCTCCTCCTCTTCTTGTGAGTTGAGCCTTAGCTCATAGGCTTGAAAATTATTTGTAAGTTCTTCAATGGTAATGTAGGAAAGAGACTTGGTTTCTTCTACGATATCCAACTTTTTTCTCACAAAAAAGAAAGAGTGTGGTACCTTTCCTTGATTCATAACATGACCCAAAGAAGTAAATCCATGCACAATAAGGTTGAGTCTAGAATACATATTGACCACACTCTACTTTTTGCTCATTTTTTAGCCTTCAAATATTTAGGTGAGCATGTAAAGCTTGATTTCTTTCACTTTCTCCATCCCCTCATTAGTGACACATAGCTTTCTCCATATCTCATAGATGTTGTCACAAGAAGTATATCAGGTTGAACTTGGTGGGAGAGAGTGGCATAGAGGATGTTTATTTCTTTGGCATTCAAGATTGCTTTTTTTGAAGTAGCCTCACCCATTTTTCAAGATTTTTCTCTGGTTGCTTATATGGAAGTTTCACCATTCTCCATAAATTAAAACTTGATCCTATATTGTGGAATTGCATTCTTCTCTTTCAATATAGAAAGTTGCACTCATAAAAGACTGAAATGTTAAATTAGTATTTCCCTCCTTGAGTATCACCCATCTTATCCTACTTGTGGAAGTATTTCTTAGAGAAGACCTTTCTCTGATACCAATTATTGGATCTATAATGGAATTCATAGGGGGGGATAAATGTAGATAAACCACTTAAACAAAGTTCATTATACCTTCAACACATTTCTCAAGATAATATTACAATTATGTAAAGCAAGAGAGAGAGAGAGATCGAACAAGCACCAAATAAAACAAGTATTATAATGGTTCCAACCTCTAAAGTTAGAGATGTACCTCCAGTACCTAGAGAGGTAAACCTTTAGGATTTTCAACCATGTGTCACTCCTTATGTTCCATTATAAGAGATACAACATAAAAGAAAACATATCTTGGTCAATGGATAACTAGATTCCCTTTCAGGACAAGGGATCCAACAACTATACGAAGGACTTACATATCCATGATTAAGCAAGTAATTACCTACTCTTGCAACAAGTCTTTGGGCTTCATCAAGGACTTACCCACTCTTGTCTTGGATCTTCCGCCTTTGACTTCACCTTTAATAAGACGAATCTTTTCACTAAGAGACTCCTTCCCTTATTCTTCTTCACCCTTCTTAGCCAAGAGAGAAAATTTTCATATAAATGGTAGAAAGAGAGATTTGGAGGTAGATGAATGAGATCCTGACAAGGTATACATGTAGGCATAGCTCTCGCACAAATCTCTTACTCATTCTAATGGATGTAGCAAGTAATTAAGCTCATAAGAGAAGATGGTGGTTCTTGGAGGAAAATATTTCTCAACTATAGTATAGGCCCTTAGTAGTTGTTCATTAACCATGGGATGAAGCTCAAGGGGTCCTATTTATAGTTGAGGATGCCTCCTAGCCTTTAGAACCATTTAGAAAAAATTGTAGCCATTTTGGGTGAGTCCTACAGATATATTTCGCTTTTTTTCACCCCTCCAATGAATATTTTGCACTAGAAAAATGTTTGCTACATTATTTCCGGATATGTTTGTATCTCATTCTTTAGACCTAGCTATTTGGGCATTTTTTCTAGTCGGCCAAGTTACATTCTATCAAGAGAACTAGCCAACAGGGGGTTCTAAAAACACTGATGAATAGTGTTGTCAGCCGTGTTACCGAGGGAAAACTTGATCGATTACACTTGCTATTTTGGGTGTTCCAAAACCTCCTAAGTACAATATAATTCATTGTAAATAACTCTATCAAACATACAAGATTAATTACAAGTCATATAATCCTTACAACTGACTTACACTAAAAATATAAGGAGAAAACTATCTACTCTTCAATCTTGATCTTTGTGCTTGTATGACTTGATTTCTCCAAATTAGGACTTGCAAGTTTAGGCATTTGAAGTGTGTCCATCCGATCTGAAATCACTTAAGTAGAAGTATTAGACACAAATAATTGGAAGAATTTAGTCATCGTAAGAAAAGGGATTAGTTAATTTAGACATTGAGTCAACAAAGGTATTAAATACTTTCTTAGAGTCAAAATACATAAACATATATCTTGGGACTTTTTGGTTCCTGGTAACTATAGGAGTGAGGTGTCTTCTTTTCTTCACCATAGCACTTAATAAAATTGACCTAGTGGCAAGGAACGTATGTCACTTGGTTCTTCATGAAGCTCACCATGTCACCAAGAATCTTCATCACTTGCGGGCTTGAGTCATTATCAGTTAGACATGTCACATCAAAGGGGTGATCACCACCATTAATCATGTTAGAAGCTAAGATTTTGCAACCTTCTGCCAACTGCTCATACAATGGCCATATCTCCTCAAGTGGCCTAGCCATGAAAACACTTCCACAAGAAGAATCTACTGAAGCTTGACTCTTTGAAGATAGATCGGAGTAAAAGGATTGAACTAGCTGCCACAAAGGGATCTCATGGTGTGGGCACTCTCTCAACATCTTCTTAAATCTCTCTCAAGAATTTTGAAACTTCTTACTAGCCATTTAATTAAAACTCACTATGGCACAGCGCATTTGTGTAAACCTTGCAATGGAGTATAATTGCCTTAGGAAGTCATTCTTCATCTCTTTGTGCTCATGATGCCCCTCCTTGAATCATACCTATCTTTGGATTTGGCTTTGAGGAAGAAAGAGAACAAGGTCAACTTGATTGTGTCATCACTGGCCATCGACGTCCTGAAGGTGGAGCATACTTCAAGAAATGAGTCCAAGTGCTTGTAGGGGTTCTCACTCTTCGAGCCATAGAAGGTGGGTAGGAGCCCAAGAATATCTGGAGGGATGGAGAATTGTTCCTCTGGCATTTGATCAATTCTACTAGAAATTGGCAATTTGTAGTTGCTAGACATGAAGTAATTCTTAAGTGGCTTGTGAGGTGCATTTTGGCCTTCCATCTTATCTTCCTCGTGTGGTTTGTCACATGCACAAAGCACAACCAAACAAAAGAGGGCAAGTTAGTAAATCAATATACACAAAGAATGTAAAGAATAAAGAATAAATAATAACAATGATGAGGGCACTAGGAAAAGATCAAAGAAAAAATAACTAGCTACGTCGAGCGCCTTTATCCCCAACAGCGACGCCAGAAAGCTAGGTGTGTCCCACCAGAGATACACACACTAAACAATTGAGATTTGACTAGATGCATCCCACGAGATCGAGACCACAGTGGGATCACTTTCAAAATTTATAAAGACCTAAACATACACACCTGCTTCTATTAAAACACTACACACGCAAGTGTACAGGTTCGTGTCACAGTATAGGAGGGCGACATGTATAGGGCCGATCCACAGGGAGAAAAGGGGCATTAGATCTAGGTTAGCTTTTGAGCTAGGTCCCTACTGGAAGTCTAGGGTTTAAAGGTTTTTTTGATTGATTACACTAAGTTCAAAAAGAAAGTAATTAAAGGAAAGAAAACAAGAACAAAACCCAAGGTAATCCTAGACAGTTAATTCTATTGAGCAAGAAAAGGCAAGACAAGCAAGGAAAAGGGCAAGCTATACTAAAGCATGCAAGAAGAGGTCTACACTACACTAAGCTAGCAAACAGGGCAAAAGAGAAATTAAAGGCCTAAACTAGCAAGAACAAGGCAAGAAGCTAACTATGCAAGTAAAGAGATAACACTAGCTAAGCAAGAAGGCAATTAGGGTATTCAATCAATAAAGAGATGTGTGGGTTGTTTAGAGAATGCACTTATCAATTAGGTTGAGGGTGCTATATGAACATTATAGTCTCATTTAGATTATCAAACGAAACAACAAGCTAGAGTCTAATGAATTGTCCTAGACTACTAGCTGGCCAGGGATAGGATAGGTTGTGTATAAGGGAACTAGTCCCTAACACCTTCTACTAACCTTACGAGGCTCGATTGGGTTAGGATTTAGGTGCAATTCAATTAGAGTCTAAACAAGCCTAGGTTTCTAGGTTAGATGATATTAGGATGATTAGCGGCTGAGGTTAGTAATTGGAGTGGAAGTGAGGTTTTAGGCCTCAGATCACCCACATTCTAGCCTTGAGAAAGTTCCATGCTAAGCACACCAAATTCATCTAATCTAGCTACTTAAATTGCTCAACTAGGGTTAGGATAATTGGTTAGCATGTATCAAGATGGGTGGCTAGCTGGGGATCCATGAATCGGACCTAGGAGCAAATCCCACAATTTGCACATATAAGCAATTTCCCTAAATTCATAGGTGATTTCAAGCACAAACCAACAAGAAATTCATGAAGAGTGAGATAGAAATAGAACATAATCATTAGTAAATGAAATTATAATATTTTCATATCATTTTCTCCCAATATGGTATCAAAGTAACATTTTGATCCCCTAACAGACCACCTAAAGGGGCCTAGCTACTCATGGAAATGCAAAATATAAAAAAAGGAGAAACAGGTAGAAGAAGTCATGGAGCTCGGTGTAGATGGAGTAATACACCTCTTTAGCTGTTGCAAGACGTCCTCCTCCTTCTTCTAAGGTGCAAGGTCATGGGATGGTGGTGGAATATGGTCAAAACACTAGGAATATAGGGTTTTGGTGGTGGAAATGGTGAAATGGAGTGGAAGGGGTGGAAATGGAGTGGAATGGATGAAATGTAAAATTGGGTTGATAGAAGGTAGCTAGGGGTGGCCAACCTCGGCCTCCAGCCTCCAGCCGCCATCTAGGTATATATAGGTGTGCGGGAAATAATAGGTCAAGTAGGTTTAAAGTGGGAAATGTAGTGAAAAAGTTGCTAGGTTTTTGTGGGTAGTGCAGTTGTGGTGGGTACCATGGCCGTGGTGAGAAGGGGTGAGAATGGTCATGGTGGAGTAGAACGACCGTGGTGAGAAATGGAGAAGAATCACAGTAACTTGGGTGGTTTTGAACTGAAAGTAGCACGGTCATGGTGGTCACCACGGTCGTGGTGGGGCAAGGGTGGCACAGTCGTGGTGTCTTGGATTTGCCTACTCGTTCCCTTCTCTATAACCATTATGGATCAGCTGCAACATAGTTGTGCAAGGTGGCACGGCCATTGTGTGGTCTCACAGCACGACCATTCTTGCTGGCACAGACGTTCTAATCTCTGCACTTTCTTGACATGACTTTGTGACTTTGAGTGAGCCAGCACGGCCGTTTTATGGCACCACGGTTGTGTTGGTCTCTGTGTCAGCACTTTGACTTAGATCTTTGTTCATTCTTGGACATCTTTGCTTTAATGGAGCTTTGTCCACTAGGGGTAGATTGAGGGTGCCTCATACTTCACTTTAGGCCTCTCCAAGGATAGAGAAACCCTAGGATCACTCCTCTCTCTCTCTCTCTTCCATCCAAGCATGGTCTGAATGCCTGAAAAATATGCAAATAATGTCCAAAAGTGCATTTTACATGAAATCACATATTAGGGGAAATAACATGTAATCTAACATGTACAAATGTGATTGAAATGTAATCTGACACAAGATGAAGCCCTAAAATAGGGTTGTATTAGTGAGCTTCATGGTTAGAAATCCATTTAGCTTGAGGCCAGAACCTATTCACAACCTTTGAGATTTTCCTCCGCCTAACTTTGGTTTCAAATAAACAAATAATAGATGATGAATAACGATAGATGGCCTCCCTAACAACATCATGACATCCCACTTTATTAAGACCTCTGACATCTAGGAGAGAATAGATAAGTTTTCAACCATGAGAGAGGATAACTGGAATCCTGCTAGTTATGATAGAATTAGGAACATATGAGAATTTAAGAATATGAAAGGTGTTCGGGGAAATAGGAATTCCAGTGGCCTTCTACTGGGGAACTTTTGGTGCATTCCTAGGAGGATGACCAATATTCCTTGATTTTTTAGACCATTCACTCATTGGGGTAGTTGGGACATCTTGACCCTGGAAAGTTGGTGTTGCATGGCTTTCACATGAAGTAGAACTTGATTTCTCTTGCAAAATAGATGCAGGCTTTTCAACAAACACATGCACGTCTTGCGGAGAAGAATTAACCAGATATCCATTCATCTGTTCGACAACAATAGACTCGTTCGGAGGGCAATCATAGAAAGCATCCACAACATTTTCCACCTTTCCTTTATATTTGTCCACCCAGATTTGCTTCCTCTGAGGTTTTTTTGCATCAGCATTCACACAATCCCCTTACCCCATGACTGAATGTACCACAGGACTTGCACAACACAGGGATCCACTCATACTCAAATTTAATAGTATCCTTCACTTCATCATCACTTATGAGTGTCATTTTAGAGGGAAAGGACAATGATGATGGGATGAGTACTTGAATTCTAGCAAAGTCCAGTCTCTTAAACTTCTTAGTGAGGAAATGTGGTCAAAGTGGGGAACCCAGGAAGCTCCCGATCATGCTAAAAACCTCCTCATCCCAAACCTCCAAAGGGATATCATAGATGCAAACCCACACTGGATCTCAATTAGTTTTTACTTCTGTAATGACTCACCTCTCTGCCATTTTTTAAAGTATCAGTGGTTATCTAGCCACAAACCAAGCTCCTCGCTCTAAGTCCGTCCTCATGTCTTCTGGATCTGATAACCTAACAACAGAAGTAGTCATTCCCACGCGATGGGATCTCAAATTCTCCTTTAGTTTTTCAAATCATTGAGAAATGTTTATGGAGCGTAGGCCAGTGAGGATTTAGCCCTGCTACATAACCAACGATAGAATTTTCCCATCTCGACACATTCCTTTTAGGAATGGTTCTTGAGTGCTTGACAGCACCATCCACGAACTCTAACTGACAAGATTGAAGAGCAGCATCATCCATTTCCTTAGAGATAAACAAATCCTTCCAAGTTTTAGTGCATGTGGCCACAGGTACGTTGAGATCTCACCATCCTTGGTTTCTTAAATGGGTTTGGGGTTGGTGACTGGTGGAAGCTCCAGAACTACTACTGATGTTTCTCTTTGTAGCAAAATCAGTAGGCGACTTGTTGGTGTCTCCCTTGAAGCCTCCCCGCTCACCAGAGCTCTCTCCACTCATCATTTCAACCATAGTTCATTTGCAGTGAAAATCATCAGTCTATCAATAAGCATATTGTCATTTGTGCCAAGATCATTGCCTCCCACACATCCACGGACCCCTGATCATGGTCACCAACCTTTCTTTGGCCATAACTGCTATGGCCACCCTTTTCCCCACCGAGAGTCGTAGAGAGGTATCCTGAGAAGAGTCCATCCTCCAAGTTCCTTCCAAAAGAATATGATAGTTAGGGATGTAATGACGTTGTTATGGTCCGGTTCATACAGAAATCACAATGCATCCAATAGAAAAACCAATCTCATGTCTAAAACTATAGTTATTTCATAAAAATTGGGAGATTTTTTTACTTAATACTTCAATCAATGTATTTTAACCATAATATGTGACATTCAAAATCACTTATTTTATATTGAAACATCATAGTTCAAATGTACATGTATTCTTTTACTTGACAGATAGGATATATGGATGACAAACATAAAGTGGAACTCCTATTTCAGTGAAATGTTTGAATCTTGGATTCTATGGATATAAACATCCACCAAGATCCTAATGTATCATTTTTGGCATTTAGTTCCATTCTTTTTAAGTGTGTTTAATTTATGAGTTTTTTGTATCATAAGTGGTAATTTAGGGGAACCCAATGAAGGGACCTAATATTGAACTTGATTGTGTACCTTGAAATGAATCAAAGTCATTACACATACTAAGCCAAATTGTAATATAAATGTTCTATCTAGTGTGTGGTTTATTTGAAGGGAAGTTGAGATTCTACACTATCGGAGTAGTCCACTAGTGTCCATACTTGAGGAAGGTTATAGTATTTATAAAAATATATAATTAAAATTTTACAAATAAAGTGATTTTAACAACAAATATATTACTCAAGAACAATTTATTTATACTTGTATGATGTAGAGAGTGTATTGACATGGATATCAATCTTGTTATAGACTACCGGATTCCATTTTGATAAGTAAGGTGGCATTTTTGAGATGTTGATTTAAAGTTGTATGCAAGTCTTCGAAAGAACCATGTACATAATCCAAGAGAAATTATATCTAAGAATCTACTTATTCTTGATTATTAGTATAAAAAAGTATGATAGTGTATTTTAAACATATATATATATAAAAGTATGATAGTGTATTTTAAACACACATATATATATATTCAACCACTTAATATAAGTCCTTTGTTTCTTTTTTGTTTGGTGCTTACTTTAAGAATATTGGTTATTACTTTAATATATTGATGCCCCAATTAAGTTTTAGATCTAATTGCTTGTAATTTTATTCTATATTATGAAATAATTGATATGGAATAGAAGTTTTGTGGTGCTTTTCATATAAAAGCCAGGTTTCAATACTGGGACCTATGGGTTATGAGCCCACCACGCTTCTGTGGCGCTACTCTGATTTTTTATGGCTCTTTCCAGTATTGAATAATTTAATTGAGAATTGTACTTTTGGTGGCTTTCTTTATTTCTTCAACACAATCTATTCTATTGCTTCAATTTTCAATACATTACAGAGGTAAGTATTTATATATAAATATTCCAATATAAATCAAAGTTAAACAACAATTTACTCATATCGTATTAGGTGACATTTAAAAAACTTCTATATTATATTCAAATAGTCAAACATCATACTTAAATTGTGCATGCTTCATTTTATTTTTCTTCCAAGAATATATGCATGTCAAACATGAGAATAAACGTTTTTATGTGAAAGAGAAGATTCAATATTGAGACCTATCTATTCTACATCCACTAAGATTCTGATATGCCATTTTAATTTCATCTCTTAATAAGTGGGCCTAATTACATAATTAATCAATGAAAGGATTATCAACTTAGGCAGAGGTGGTTTGTACACAGCTCTTAATAAGTAGGTTAAGTGATCTTCCTACTTCATAGAGACTATTCACACAATGGTTTATATTTTTTTACTCTTTCTAGGATAACAATGCATAAAAAAGTGTTATGCTCAAATAGGAGAGTTTGTTTTGACAATTCAATTGCATCTTTTTTCTAAATAAAGTTAATATGTTGCATAATAAAATAGTCTGTCGTTAGGGCATCTATAAAATTCTCTATTTTGTGTCTATGTAGTGATTGAAGTACAACATCCAAAACCTTGTGACATGCACTTCAAAAAAGGTGTTGGTTTTAGTCGTCTGATTTGGGAATCCAAGTAATTGCCTTGGATATCCTATTAGATATATTCATCTCTTCGTTTTCTCTTTTTTTATGTCCACATCTATTATATTCCTACCAAAAATATAATAGTTGAGATATGCATAGCTCATGCTACCAAAACTTATCATCATTGTAGGCTACTGACTAGGACGTAAGTAATTTCCATAGTCATATTTGTAGGGGGTCACCACCCTACCCATCTTCAAGAAAATGTGGCACAAATTGTATCTAGTGACTTTACAACTAAAGAAGAGGTGTTGATGGGACTCATCTCTTTACTTGGTATACAAAAAGACTGCATGTATCCCACACACTCAAGTTTTGTTGTGCCTGAGGGGCTTACTGTGGAAAGCTTTGTAGATAACATTGCTCCACTTTGAAATTGGTTCATTGAACTATAATATGGCATGCAATAGACTAAACTCCTTGTAGATGAAATCACATGGTATATTGTGTGGGTTTATGATGTTTCACACACTATATTCATTTATGCATACACATTTTTTATTTTCTCCCATCTAGAGTTCATCATCTTACGAACATGTTATTACTCAATAACATATTTTTAGTCATTTCCCAAGATAATCCATATATAGCATGCATCCAATCAACCCAAATGACTTGGGTCATTCAAAGTTATCTATCAATTGTCCTAGTTGAGCGGTGCCTCAAAGTATATATTGTATCTAAAATGTCAAGTCCCCATAACTATATGGTTGTGTCACCTTATCGAAAGTTTTTGAAAGTTTTCTACCACATCAATGGGATTAGGGATCTCATACTTACCCCCTATAACCATATCACTATATGAATGACTAATCTAATAAGGGTTTGCCTCCCAACCTTGTAGTTATTGATGTCAAACCACCTATAAACGTTGCCCCTAATTTTGTTCGTGTAGGCTTGGCACTTTATAGGAATACCCATGTATCTCACATGGAAGGTTCTAGAATGCACACCCAAGTCTCGCCTTGATTTTCCTTTCATAGCCTCACATGATTTGGAGAAGTACACTTTGGATTTTACAAGATATGTAAAAATAAATATGAGACTCATTCCAAAACATAGATTATATTCAAAATTCTATTTGTTATAATTTAAAATTATATATGGTAGACATCTCAAGAAAGTTCAACAAAAGCATGTACAATTATACCATGATATGTTAACATAGAATAAAATTGGTTTTAAATGTCACATTATACGGTTACAATAGTAGGATTTTTTATTTGTCACATAGCTTTGGAGGAAATTGTGTTGTTGCAATATTAAGATTGAATTGGATAACACAATTTACTAGTTTTGAGCATTCTTTAACTATTATTCACTAAGGGGGAATATCTAACATTAATTATTAGGAAGAGGGTGCAAGAAATAAGTTGGAGGCTAGAAATGTTGGAGCCCATTAGATGGGTAATATATACAAGGAATGACTATACAAAAGGTGATGTAAATCATATTGTTTAAAGCTTTGTAATTTGCAAAAATGAAATCAGATGCATATATTTGGCTATTTCAATCTAGAAAGATAAATGTTGCAGGGATGAGATAGTATAGCTCACTATATTTCAAGTCTAGTTTTTCCCCTCCTCTTAGTTTGTCTTTTCTTGTTGCACTATTAATTTAATTTCCTATTCTATAGCTTACAAAAAGAGGTAAAGAAAGGCTTCTAGACAAATCATATTCTATATAAATGTTGCCTAACATCTTTTTTTAGATCCTCTATATACCCGACTTTATTCCATCTCTTTGAAACCTTAGGATAGTTCATTTCAAACAAGTTATCTACACCTATGGATTGTCCCTCCACTATTATTCTAATATGCATTTTTTACTTTTTTCTCCCCTTGTTAAGATGTTTAATTTAAGAAGAATTTATAAATGATCAGTATTTCAAGTGTTGACAGATATGGCTAACGTTAATCTAAGACTTCCTAAAGACTTCCTATGGGCGACCTATACATCCTGATAGTGTTAATCAACGATGGGTGGAGGGAAGTATCAGAAATTGTCATGGTTAGATTAGACTTGCCTTTTTATATTGTGTCAAAGACATTGATCCCTTCGAGTCTTATATAGTAGGATGTGTTATTTTTTTAAAGCTTCGGACTGACCACAATCACAACCTATCAATTGTGGAGCTGGATGACATAAATCTAATGCCAACTTAGTTAATTTTTATTTATTAAAGTCTTGCATAATTATGAACTTGTAGTGCCCCACACAAGATAATTGGTGGGTGTGACTATACTCTGTTATGAAGTATATGGTTGTTATTATTAGTATAGCATCGTAGGGCATCAAGAATATACAAGTAATATAGACTTCGATTACATATGTATAAAATTTGTATTATAAAATACTATATGATTATATCATTTTTGTATGTAATTAACACATGGCATCCTTATACACGAGACACTCTAGATGGGTTACAAGAATTGCGGGCAAACAGCTTGATAGGTGATTTTATTTGAATTTTATTGGGACTAAATATATATATGAAACTATGTATATGATAGTTTGTATGGTTATATACTGGATCCATAAGTAAAACAACGTGTTTGAATTTAGATTATGAAGATGTTTTATTTAAGAAGAATTTATAAATGATGAGTATTTCAAGTGTTGAAAAATATGGCTAATGTTAATCTAAGACTTCCTATGGGGCGACCTATACATCCTGGTCGTGTTAATCAACGATGGGTGGAGGGAAGTATCCGAAATTGTCATGGTTAAATTAGACTTGCATTTTGATATTATGTCAACGACATTGATCCCTTTGAGTCTTATATAGTAGGATGTGTTATTTTTCTGAACCTTCTGGCTGACCACAATCACAACCTATCAGTTGTGGAGTTGAATGACAGAAATTTAATGCCAACTTAGTTTATTTTTATTTATTAAAGTCTTGCATAATTGTGAACTCGTAGTGCCCCCACACAAGATAATTGTTGGGTGTGTGTATACTCTATTATGAAGTATATGGTTGTTATTGTCAGGATAGCATCGTAGAACATCAAGAATATACAAGTAATATAGACTTCAATTACATGTGTATATAATTTGAATTATAAAATACTATATGATTATACCATTTTTGTATGTAATTAACACATGGCAACCTTATACACAAGACAGTCTAGATGGGTTACAAGAATTGCGGGCAAAGAGCTTGATAGGTGATGTTTATTTGAATTCGACTGTGAATATATATATATATATATATATATTTATATTTATATATATATATATATATGAAACTATGTATCTGGATAGTTTGTATGGTTATATACATGGATCCATAAGTAAAACAATGTATTTGAATTTAGATTATAATGAATGCAAGTAAGTTTGAATTTTGATTCAATTGGACAACCTGAGTTGTGTATGTGCTTGCCAAAATAAGTATATTTTGAAGATAAGTATATGAATGCAATGGGGCAATTGAAGATGTAGATATGAATGTGGATGTGTATATATATGTGTGTATGTTTGTTATTACAAGTTTGGTAGGTTTGAAATGGCATATTGTTAAGTTGACACATGATGGAACCTAATGTTCATAAGAAACCAGGTTCACCATCCTACTGAACAGTCAAACAACAGGTCTCCAAACATGCTATTTAAAAAAAAAATACATATTACAACACTGATTTTCGTAAAAAGATCACGACAAAATATTGTGACATCAATTTTGCAACATAAAATTGACATTACTAAAGAATATTATCAACAAACTTTTTAACTAATAAACCATCCTAATACGTCATTTCTTGGGCAAGAAATCGATGTTGACGTCAATTTTTAGGTAAACTGACGATACTGAGCAATAATTCAACCTTCCTACTATGTCAATTTTACTAAAAAAATGATGCCATAAATGTATTACATTGTTGGTTTTGCAAACGAAACCCACGTGACAAACTCCCTATCAAAACAAAATTTGTTGATAGGAAAGTTGTTCGCGTCAATGTTTACTATCTTTGACGTCGATTTTGGGAACCGCCGCAATCGTTTTACATTAGTTTTGCCTTTATCCATAACAGATGTTGCATCAATTGAGCAGTGTCGCCCACCTAAGTATTGCCTTGTAACCGAAATTAGATTGTTCTTTAACCGACGATAAGGCAACCTGTGTACTAGTGGGTATTGAGCAGCCCAATTAAAGGTATATCTATTCACTGCAAGTGAGAGAACCCATTCAAAGTGGTTTTAGGGTGGTAGAAATTGTATGAAATGTGTATGGGATGGTGTTTTTATGAATATGGAAGGTTAAGAGTGGAAAAAAATTGGGGAAAAGGTGTGTAAAGTGATGATGGGTCAAGGAATGGACAAAACTGATCACATATCTAAAACCCTCCAAAAATTCAAGATTTCCCTATATGGTTTGTTGAATGAAGTGGAATAAGATGCTAAGTGTGTGTAATGGAGTGGAACAAATCTAGAATGTTTTGTGTGAAGGTGACAAGTGTATAGAAGATGGCATGGATAGAAGTGTATGACTGTCCTTTTACTCAGCTACTTTCACTACAAGTGATAGAGTTTGGAAAAGGAGGTTGGGAAATGTGAATGGGCCTTGAAGGTGATGGGGCTTGGTGAAGAAACCTTAGAGGGCCTTTGCTCCTGGAGTACATTCTTGTATGCCACGTGGTGAAGATGGGACATGGGGAAGTGAAAAAGTGTTAATGAGTATCGAGTGACTACACACAAATGCTTTTATATCCTCTTCGCTTAAACAATGGGGTCGGGGGGTTATTTTTGCCACAAAGCAAAGTTCTAGGGTTTCAAACGGGTGTTGCAGTCATAACTTCTAGGTCCCTAAAGTGGGGTTTCAAATAGATCTCAAATAGGGGTCCACATGGGCCTTGTACCAAAAGATGTTGCATCCTTTGGGTTGCCCAATCTTAGGGCCATAGGATTAGCCAATCCACAGCGTCGAGATCATCCAATACAAGGTTGTTAGGTAGTAGGAAGCTAGAAACAACTTGTTCTATACGCATGCATCATTTGATTCGTGAGCCATGAAAGTCAATGATATGCAAATCTAATTGTGAATGTCATGAAATCTTTCACATACCTAAAAATAACCATAAAAATAAATACAAATTTATCTCCATAGACACAAAATAACCAAGGCTTAGGATTGGCTGATCCACCGCCAAGATCATCTAATACAGGGTTGTTGGGTAGTAGGAAACTAGAAAACACTTGTTGTAGACGCATGCAGAGTTCGATTCGCAGGCCATAAAAGTGAACGAAATCCAAATTTAATTGTGAACATCATAAAATGTTCTTTGTACCTAAAAATAACAATAAAAATAAATAGAAATCAATCTCAATAGACACAAAATAACCATAAATGACTACACTAAATGATTAAGTAATGTAAGGAAGTGTTTAAAATTATCATTGATGCGACAACCTTTAATATCATAATGGAAATAGACCAGTTTAAAGCATATGGTGCGGCATTTATATGTAAGAAGAAGATAGTTAACATCCAAAATCATGATGGAGAGTATTTTAGCGTAAGTGTTAGAAAATAGAACAATTGTTGTTCAATATCTTCGTTATCAAGGTGGAGAACCAAGTTGCTTTGAGGTGCGCATCTATCATGCATGTGTTGGTGAATGATACACCACCCAAGGTTGAGGATATATATCTGGTATGTGATTTATTGTATGTTTTCTTTACGATTGTGCCTAGACTACCTCCTACTTGAGATGTAGAGTTCCCTATGGACCTTGTACATGGTACAACCCTGATCTTGAACGCCACAATGTATGGGTCCTACTAATTTGGTTGAGTTAAAGAAAAAACTTTAGGTGTTTCTTGACATGGGGTTCATTAGCCGTAAAGTTTTCTTCTAGGGATATCTTATCTTATTGAAGAATGACGGATAGATGCACATGTGCATTGACTACCACATCAAATCAACGATGGTAACTTGAATCGACAATTTTTTAGGTCTACCAAAGTCTGCATCACATATGGAAGCGGAGGATGATGAAATCACACTACAAGAAAGTATTACAATATCGTCAAAAAATACTACTAATAATTGTAGACAAACTTGTCATAAATATTAAAGACAAAAAAATGAGTTGTGTCATTATTGGTCTTGTCGTTATTACAAATAACAACAAAATTTTGATTCCACAATTATTATGAACTACGTGAAGGAATATATTGTAACGTCCTCGGATTCTCCCGTCTCGAGACTTGGAAGGCCCAAGAAGACATTCAAAAACGTTAGCTAATTGTATCAAAGTGTGTTGTGGAAACAATATATGCATACATGAACATTCAACATAACATACACCATACATTCAATCTCAACATTCAACATGTACATTTATAACATGAATTACTACAACTTACATTACGTAATTTAAAAGAAAGTTTTACAAGTCTATGAACATATGCTAACAGGATCTAAACACAATAGGTACAATTGGAACATTGCTCACTTCCTATCTTTCCTCCCATGCTAGCTCTGAACTTAGAAAAATACGTGAAACAAACAAAACATAAAGTGGGTACGTGGCTGAAAGATACTATACTATGTTGGCATATTAAAATATTTGAAAAAGAAGAAAGAAAAAAAAAAAGCATTATTTACGGCAAAAAATTAAGTAAACATAAGTTATTAATCATATTTCAATAGACATGTATTACTATGGTGGACTTAGCACAATCAACACTTATATTATTGGGCACTATCCCTCGTACCTTGTACCATTAGGGAGGTGTTAGTCAACATTAATGGTTTCCCTCTCTAATAGGGAGATTAATGAACCATCAGTAACTACATTCCATATTATTTCCTTTGTGTTCTTAGTGTTCAAGGCAAAAAAGTGACAATATGCAAGCAATTACTCATAATTATATCATCCAGCAAAACTAGTCATATAATTATATCCACGTACCTGAGTGCACGCATTCCTTATACAACCAAGTTCATATACTACTCTGGTCATCACCTGATTAATAACAATTAATGGTCATTCATAGAAGGTTCACCATAACTAATGGTATTTAGGTCCAAATTGGGATTTAGGCCAAATCATAATTAATGGTATAACAATCCTCTCTCATCATCAGTAAGACAAGCATCTCCTCGCCATGATCCAGCTGCAACCAAAATGTGTTTTTACGTTATCTCTTTAGGCATCATCTTTGAAGAACCTATATTGACTTCAAGATGACTTAAGAGGGTGGGAAGCTTGATGTAGTGCACTACACAACTGAACATGGCATTCTCTTACACACATCTATCTCATCCCAACATGGACCTCATTTCAAGAATTCATGTCAGTGAACACAACAATGGTGTTAGCAGCCATGCCGACTATGACATGACTAACCAAAGAATCAAATATAATTACTACTATCCCCAATGTGTGTAATGTAATGCACAATTACATCAAGGAAAGCAATGTATGTTCATGATAAAAAAACTTGATACCACTGCCATTACAGGGACCCTCCATACTATGCCTATACTAAACCTAGTCTAGGATGATATATCCATAAACAACGTTGAAGGTTTAATACAGATCAAGGGCATGTCAGTTGATTGATTATCTAAGCACATGGTGTGGTACATTATATCACAGGACATTCACCTATGGAGAAGTCTTAAATTTTGACCTAAACTAACGTGAAATAAACAACACCCACAAGTGGAGGAATCTTATTACATTATAGCTTTAGAATTAAACTCAAAGGACATTTTTTAATAACAATTTGAATTTTTTATCTAATTAAGAATAAGAATTCAAAAAAATATAGATGGAGTTGATGGTTTGTTGATTAACTAAATTAACTAAGACAAAAATATAAATTAAATTATGCAACAAATTATTTTAAATTGTGATAAACCGCTAGGATGAAATGTTTCACAGCCATTGCCTACGCATCCATTTTATGACATTACATAGCTCATTCATACATATATTAAATTGTGTCCAAGAACTTCCATAACCTTTCAGATGATGAAATTCACAATGATGCAATTACATGTATGCTTGTGATCTCCTTATCTATAAATCCTAAACTTGTCGACCTAGAGAACTCCCCTTTTTTGTTTTCATCCCAGGTTCAATGATACTTATTATTATTCTAACCTTAGATATCAGGGTCTCTACAGGAGAAGGCCACTGTTGGGATCTTTGTTAGGCAAGAAACCCATCGCCTTCCATGTCCTATCACCTACATGTACTAGTGCAAAAGGTTCCTCAATCGTCTCTGCAAAGATTTGGTCCCAAGGTGTGCCTCAGCGGCTCTGCAACTCGGATCCGGGAGGGCTCCATTACACCTATTGCTACAATAGGCGGGGGAAGGGGAAGCAGATTTCTTTGCACCCAAGCTCATTGGAGGAAATCTGGAGAAACAAAGGACAACCACGAACACACCTAACTCCTCAAATCCTCTCGACGTCAACTCGGCCTATTCCAACCAACACCGGCTAGTTCAGGACTTGCTGGTTGGGCGCCATCGTGATGAACGAGAGAAAGGGGAAAACAATCCATGAAGCCCCCAGAAACAGTCTGATCTGTGCATGGAACTTTGCAAGAATTTCAAGAACTCGGTACCACTACTCCAAGGGATGGGGAGACTCCCCTTCTTCTTCGTCGAACAATGTTGTCTTCACACACCAACAAGACCATCATGACAGACTGATGAATCCTTGTAGATGACTTTGTATGATCAAGATCTCTCATGTTATATATTACTCACCCTTTGTTTTCCTCTCCACCACCATTCCCTTCCTCCCCGTCCCCTTGTCGTTGTTGTGTATGGAAGTGGAGAGATGGGTATCAAGCGAGAGGTTGATCATTCTTTGTATTCCGCCCTAATACCATTGTGATTGGTTGTTTGGATGCAACTAGTTGTTTTGATTCGAGGAGTGCGGCAGACTCAATCCACCTAGTTAGCTCCCATAATCCTCGCAGGTGACTACTTCCTCAAAAGTTCCAATTGTGCCACCTGCACTTGGAATTTTAGAGTTGGGAGACAACGAAATTAAGCCCCGAGTGGCCAGACATACATTAGTTAACAACTACAGTTCAAAACCTAGAATAATCAAATAAGTTAGGATCTCTCGTCTTGTATAACATTTCATTGGGAAGTCAACTAGATATGAAATCCGACCATATGTTCATTGTAACCTAACAAAGGATTCTGTTGGATCCTAGATGAGTGATTAGATGCTCTAGAGGGGGGTCAATAGAGCTGAAAGCACTTAAACAAAACTCATTAAACCTTCAAGATATATGACAAGATAAGGTTGCTAAATGGGCAATTTGTGTGCAACTAAAATATTCATAGCAAGGGAGAGAGGAATTGAACATGCACCAATTAGACAAGCTATTTAGAGTGGTTCCACACTTCAAACTAGAAGTGTGTCAGTCCACTTGCCTAGAGAGGTCAACCTCTAGGACTTCCAAACTATTGCACTCTTATATTCATTCATAAGACATACAATGCATGACCAACCAAAGGACTTACCTATCCAATACAAAGAGTCTTCAACCTTACCAAGGACTTACCCACTTTGCAAGAGTCTTCGGCCTTCTCCAAGGACTTACCCACTCTTGCACAAGTCTTCAGCCTTGCAGGAATTACCCACTCTTCTTGGATCTTCCGCCTTTGACTTCACCTTCACTCGGAGAAGCTTCCACCAAGGACTTACCCACAGAGCTTGAGTCTTCTGCCTTCTCCAAGGGCTTACCCACTCTAGCTCCAAGCCTTCAGCCTTGATCTTCGCCAAGGGACTCCTTCCCTTGTTCTTCTTCACCTCTCTTGGATAAGAGAGAGAACCTTCATCTTCATGATTGCAAATGAGATATGGGGAGGTGGTGGAAGTGAGAGACTCACAATATATACATGTAGGACTAGCTCTCTAACAGATTTCCTACTCACTCTAATGGATGTAGCAAGTGATTAAGCTTAGAGAGAGAGGAGGAGGCTGTAGGAAGCACTCAAATATAGAATAGGAGCCTCACATAGAGTTTGCAATGAATGCTCAACCTTGGAATGAAACCTAAGGGGTCCTATTTATAGTTGGGGATGCCTATTAGCCTTTGGGAACACTTGTGAACGAAAACTAGCCATTTTGTGGCTTGCAACGGATATATTTTCACTTGTTGTAATTCCACAACGGCTAGAAACACTTTTCTGCACTTTTCCGTACAATACAATCGGTCGAGTTTTTATGAGTGTAACTCGACCGATAGAGTAAAAGACAAAGCCGATATTCAGACCATCGGTCGAGTTTGTCCTGAGAAAACTCGACCGACCAATGAAAATCGATTTGGTCAATTACTCCATCGGTCGAGTTCTGTGTAAACACAACTCGACCGATGCAATCTCCAGAAAATTGATCAAGGATGATCGGTCGAGTTTTCAGGCTGGGAAACTCGACCGACAAAGTGCCTGTAATCAATTTTCAAAGTTGTATCTAAAGTGTTCTAATATTCGATCTAAGTGCTCTTGATATTTTTCTAAGCTTAATTACAAGTCATACAATCATTACAAGTGATTTACAACATGATTCTAATGGATATACATCATATTACAATTACGTGCACTTGAATGACTTTGACTTGTCTTTTCTCCAATTTGATATGCACAAGTTAGGGCAATTGGATTGTGTCTATACCTAATCTGAAATCACTCAAGTAGAGGCATTAGACACCAAAATGTGGAATGGTTAGTCATCATCAAAACACGAGTTTAGTCAATTTAGACGTGAGTCAACATTGACTTAATTGACCTTGAGTCAACAGTTTCCTCTAAATTTGATACAAAAAGTCCCATTGTTTGAAAATCAATTTAACTCCTCCAAACATCTTCATATCTAGGGGTATTGCAGTCAGGGTGATTACCAATTGACCTCCAAAAGATTCGAACAACTTGCAATATATTTGTTTTATCGTATAACATATCATGATCTTTATAGCATTGTTTTCATATATGTCCTCAATTGGATATTTGACTCATTACGACACAAATTGAAAACTATTCACCATAATTGAAATTAATGGGGTGTCATCATCATCAATAATATATACCAAATAGGTGAAAATAATTCATGATTAAATAACTAATTTCCTCAAATTGAGTTCAACCATAATCAAAACATCCATGGTCTTATAATACTATATGAGATATCAAAGTAATGAAATATGGGTTATCACATTCACCCCACCTTAAATGGAATTTTATCTTCAAAATTCAACATGTCTCGTACTCAAGCTCTTATTTTAACTATTTCTAGGGCACCAATTCTAGTTACCTAGGTAATCATCGTTCTAGACATACACTAAGCTGACATCTTAGGGTTCATAGTATCTAGGGTGTATCTAACCCCACGTTATAGAGATGGATGCATAATTTAATAACTAATTCATATCATGACATTCTAGTATTTTGGATGTTTAGGGTCGTTTATGTCATGTTTAAGTTGCTTTAAGAGAAAATGTGCATGCTTCAGGGTTGAATTAGATCAAAACCGATCACATTAGCATCAAGAGAGTAATTAATACCTTGCTTAGCGCAAGTTATGTTTGGATCAAAATAATGTGAGACTAGGTAAAATGAGGTGTGTTTTTCTCCATTCAGGGTCAAATTAGAACAAAATCGGTCACATTAGCGTCAAGAAATCAATTAATATCTTGCTTAGCGCAAGTTATGTTTGGATCAAAATAATGTGAGACTAGGTAAAATGAGGTATGTTTTTCTCCATTCAAGCCAATTGTGGACTAGGCATGCCTGATTTTTCTCAATTTAGGCATGATTCGGGAAAACTATTTGCTCATGTACGAAACATATATAAACAAAAACCATATGAAAATTCACACATACGCATAAATAAAAAAAAACATGGTTGGGCCTCCTAGGCTTTGGCACCCACCGAGGGAACCTTAAATTGACATATGATCACGGGTAGGATCATGTTAGTATCCAAATTTATGTTCATGCCCATCATGTACTTATTTAATGTTTGGAATGAAAAATACAATTGGCTCATTGACAATTATTCTCATGTAAATTAACTATACATGGCATGGCTAGAAAACTCAAGCAAAAAAGCCATAAGCCAATTTGCCAAGAGGAGGAAGCTCACAGTCACCTATTCTCCGAGTGAAATATTCCCTACTACCTTTGGAGTCACATGCTCTTCAAAATTATCAATTGGGGGTCATTTCATTCCCAATATGCTTCAGGAGGCAACTTAACTAGCCAAAGATAGTAACTTGGTGACTTTGGGGACCTTTGACTCATTATGTTACAATATTTGGCAAGAACACAACAATGAGATACATGGCAGCAATGATAAGGATATATTGGCATTGTTTTTGAAGAAACAAAGAGAGATTGGTGTAGTGACTACAGCTAAGACTCACTTACCAACATGACCCCTACAGTTGTAGGAAATTGGAATCTTGTAGAGTAAGCCCAACTGTCTAGGTTTTTCACTTTATGGTTAGGCATCTTCCAAACACGCTTGTCACTAGTAAGAGGTCTTGCCTCAACACCTATTTGGGATGATATTATATTACCATTTTCCAAAAATATAGTAACAAATTCAAGCTATTTAATATACAGTTGAGCAGTTCTTGCAGCTAGAAAATTCATCAAATCAGGTTTGTATTGTTGACATTGTAGCAATGTCCACCCCTTTGTTAAACCCACACTTTAAAAGTACCACCTACTTCGAGATGAAGTACACCGTCGACAACATTACTATTTAAACATACTAGACACAACCACAAACTTTTAACCTCACACCTATGACCACTAAACTTAGTAGGTGGAGCAACCCACCATGGTAGCCTAGTAAACTTTCCACGCCAATGTTTCTTAAGAAACGAAGTATTTGATTGAACTTGTGACCACGGTCTATTAGAGTAATACTCTTCCTACTCCAATATATCAACCTTTTTATAAGGATTAAAAACTAACAACATTACATCAGCTAATTGAGGTTTTGTAGTGCATGTTCTTGTGATTGGTAAAGTTCGGGGTGCAGTAAGATTGTGATTTAGAAAACACAGAACATTGTTTATTTAAAAATAGAGCACAAGTGTGTCTGCTTGTGGATACAGGTGCTCTTTGGATATGCAAAACTTTACAATGCAAGAAATAGTTGTGAATCCAAGAATATGGGTACAAAACTATGATGTGGAAACATAGAATATAGTGCCTCAATAAGAGGGGACTGAATGAGCACTTCCCATAGAGGATGTCAAGATAGATAGGAAGCACGGACACTTCTCGGAGGCTGTCGTGTCCGTGTCCAACGCATGTCCAACATGGACACACTTTGGACACGCCTGGACGTGTGGCAGACACGCCGGAATTGAAGTGTTGGACACAGCTTGGACACCCCATGGACACACCTCCAGGACACACCACTCCGACCCACTTAAGCCTAGGCATATGAAAAAACCCAAACCTTCTCTAAATCTTTGCCTCTTGTCCTCCACTACTCGCCCTACTACCATTAGTTAATTAAGCTTTAGGTGCTACATGTAAGTCGTTGACACCCTTCTTCTCATCTCCACCAGCTATTGCAACATCCGGGGATTGCCACATCAACCATGAGGAGGAAAACAATTGGATTCACCTCCTCTTGATAGTACATGTTGTTACTCATTACTTCCATTGGAACTATTGTCCCCAAAATTCAACTACTCTTAATTTTTACAATTCATATTACAACAATATCATATAATCAAGCATTGTAATGTTTGTTGTGAACTAATCCATATTGTGACTTGTAAATATAATGTTATATGTTGATTGCTTGTTGGATTTCATGGTGATTGTCCATGTGGATAATCTATCTAGATCATTTTGTGTTAATACACATAGCATATTACACATTATATGTCATAATATGTTATACAAATATATATACATATATACTTGTTGTGTCCATTGCCGTGTCTGTGTCCTAGATTTTTGGAAATTGACATGTCCTGTGTCCGTGTTCGTGTCCGTGTCCATGCTTCCTAGGTTTTGTGTTTGATCGTGACTCAAGCAAAGGCTCTTAAACACTGCTGGAATTTTTCTACAGATCTCTTTTCTGAAGATGATTCTTATGGACTTTGTTGTTGTTTCTAACAAAAAACAAACTCAGTTGAAACGTCATCTGATGAAGATTTCATCATTGTCTGGTTAGTGTGTTTCTTTAATATTATTCGTACAATCTTAATGGATAAATGAATTACATAACTATGTTGACATCCTCTATGGGAGGTGCTCATCCAGTCCCCTCTCATTGAGTCACTGTATTTTATGTTTCCACATATTGATTTTGTACTCTTGTCTTCTTGGATTCACAACTATTTCTTACATTGTAAAGTTTTGCATATCCTAGAAGCACATGTATCCACAAGCAGGCACAATTGTGCTCTAGTTTTAAACAAACAATGTTCTTTGTTTTCTAAATCACACTCTTACTGCACCTCGAACTTTACCAATCACAAGTACATGCACTACAAAACCTCAATTAGATGACTTAATGTTGTTAGTTTTTAATCCTTGAAAAAAGGTTGGTATAATATTGTAGGCAAAGTGCTACTCTAATAGACCGTGCTCACAAGTTCAATCATATAGTTAGTATCTAAAGAAACATTGGCGTGGAAAGTTTACTAGGCTATCATGGTGGGTTGCTCCACCTACTAAGGTTAGAGGTCAAAGGTGTGAGGTTAAAATTTTGTGGTTGTGTCTAGTATGCTGAATTAGTAATGTTGTCGATGGTGTACTTCATATCAAAGTATGTGGTGCTTTTAAATCATGGGTTTAACAAAGGGACGGACATTACTACAATGTCAACAATATAGACCTAATTTGATGAATTTTCTAACTGCAAGAACCGCTCAGTTGTATATTAAATAGCTTGAATTTATTACTCTTTTTTTGGAAAATGGTAATATAATATCATCCGAAAAAGGTGTTGAGGCAAGACCTCTTACTAGCGACAAGCGTGTTAGGAAGATGGCTAACCATATAGTGGTAACCCTATATAGTTGGGCTTACTCTACAAGATTCTTGTTTCTTACAGCTATAGGGGTCATGTTTGTATTAAGTGAGTCTTAGTTGTAGTCACTACGCCAATCTTTCTTTGTTTATTAAAAAACAATGCCAGTATAGCCCTATTCTTGTTGCCATGTATCTTGTTGTTATGCTCTTGCCAAAAATTTTGTAACATAATGAGGTAAGGCAGAGACCCCCAAATTCACCATGTTACTATCTTTCGCCAGTTTGATTGCCTTCTCATGCATTTTGGGAGTGGTGACCCCCCAATTAATTATTTTGAAGAACATGAGACTTCAAAGGTAGTAGGAAATATATCACTCGGAGAGTAGGTGAGTGTGAGCTTCCTCCTCTTGGCACATTGGTTTATGGCTTTTGCTTGAGTTTTCTAGTCATGCCATGTATAGTTAATTTACATGAGAATAATTGTCAATGAGGCGATTGTGTTTTTCATTCCAAACATTAAATAAGTACGGGATGGGCGTGAACATAAATTTGGATACTATACATGATCCTAGCGGTGATCATATGTCAATTTAAGGTTCGGCGCCTAGGTGCCAAAGCCTAGGAAGCCCGACCATTTTTTTTGTGTATGCGTGAATTTTGATGAGTTTATGTTTATATATGTTTCGTACAATGCTATATAGGAAAGTCCGTGGAGGGGGGTGGTTGTAGTTTTCTCCATTATTTTTGAAATTACATATTGGTTCATGAGTATATAGACAACACTTTTGTCATTAATTTTTTAAATTATATATTATATTAAGAGACACATATATACTATATAGGAAAGCCCGTGGAGGGTATTGCATGCAATGTTCTCCATTATTTTTTGAAATTATGTATTGGTCCCTGTGCATAGACCACACTTTTCTCTTTAATTTATAAGTTATATATTGTATTAGGAGACACATCTATATTATATAGGAAAGCCCGTGGAGGGAGTTGGACACAATTTTCTCCATTGTTTTTTTGAAATTAAGTATTTGTCTCTGTGTGTGTACCTCATACTTTTTTAAAATTTTTAAATTATATATTATACTAGGAGACACATCTATATTGTACAAGAAAGTTCTTGGAGGGGCTGGATGCAATTTTCTCTATTATTTTTTGAAATTACGGATTGGTCCCTGTGTGTAGACCACACTTTTGTCTTTAAATTTTGAAGTTATATATTATATTAGGAAACACATCTATACAATATAGGAACGACCGTGGAGGGGGCTAGATGCAATTTTCTCCATTATTTTTTAAAATTACGTATTGGTCCTTGTATGTACATCACACTTTTGTCTTTAATTTTTTAAATTATATATTATATTAGGAGACACATCTATACTATATAGGAAAGCTCGTGGAGGGGGTTTGGTTTAATTTGCTCCATTATTTTATTTTATGAAATACGTATTGGTCCCTTTTTGTTTACATCGCACTTTTGTCTTTAATTTGTAAATTATATATTATATTAGAGGACACATCTATACTATATAGGAAAGCTCGTGGAGGGGTTGGATGCAATTTTCTCAAATATTTTTTGAAATTACATATTGGTCCCTATTTGTGTACACCACACTTTCGTCTTTAATATTTAAATTATATATTATATTAGGAGACACATCTATATTATATAGGAAAGTCCGTGGAGGGGGATGGATGCAATTTTCTCCATTACTTTTTAAAATTATGTATTGGTCCATGAGTGTGTACACCACACTTTTGTCTTTAATTTTTTAAATTTAATCACATTAGGAGACACATGGATACCATATAGGAAAGCCCTTGGAGTGGGCTGGATGTAATTTTTTCCATTATTTTTTAAAATTATGTATTGGTCCCTTTGTGTGTACACCACACTTTTGGATTTAATTTTTTTCATTATATATTATATGGGAGACACATCTATACTTAGCCGCTTATAAGGACGATTAGTCAACGATTTTTAGATAGACATTTGTTATCTCATTCCAAACTATATTATAATTTTACTAATAACATTCTCTTAATATATAATTTTGTTGATGCTTTGTACATGAGTTGCATGCTCATTTAATGTTATTTGTTTTGGACCTTTAGGACATGTAGACATCTTTTTGTAAGATTTAGTTAGTGTTCATTATTATGTACATGTTAAACCATTTCGTGCATGCTTCATTGAAGTTTATGCTTAAATAATTCTAATATGCATTAAATGGTGCTTCACTTTTCATTCAAACTTTATATTTAATCTATATCAAATTTTGGGTCCAAATATGTAACTGTACAAATTAAATATGCAATTGTGTGATTAATATATATATAATAATTAAAATTATTAGAAAAATCCAGAACCACATCTACTTCCGCATATACTCCTGCATACCGCATATACTCTACAAGGCGACCTCGCCGCACGCATAACGCATACCGCGTTTTAAAACATTGGATACTATACATGATCCTACCCGTGATCATATGTCAATTTAAGGTTCCCTCGGTGGGCACCTAGGTGCCAAAGCCTAGGAGGCCCAACCATGTGTTTTTATTTATGTGTATGTGTGAATTTTCATATGGGGTTGTGTTTATATATGTTTCGTACATGAGCAGAACATACTTTGCCCGAATTTGGCCTAAATTGAGAAAAATCAGGCATGCCTAGTCCACAATTGGCCTGAATGGAGAAAAACATACCTCATTTTACCTAGTCTCACATTATTTTGATCCAAGCATGACTTGCGCTAAGCAAGGTATTAATTGTTTTCTTGACGCTAATGTGACTGGTTTTGATCAAATTTCTTGCTTGTCCTTCTACACAACTGGGCGTCGCTATGTCGAAACCCTTTACATATTTATCACTGCACCCGGGTGCGATGCAGCGCGTCGTTAGGTAGGAACGCTCCAACAAAATTTTTATAAGGATCTGCGTCATTGAAAGAGTGACAAAGTTTATATAGAGTGACAAAATGGTAATATAGTATCATCCCAAAAAGGTGTTGAGGCAAGACCTCTTACTAGCGACAAGCGTGTTAGGAAGATGGCTAACCATATAGTCAAAACCCTATATAGTTGGGCTTACTCTACAAGATTCCAATTTCGTACAGCTATAGGGGTCATGTTGGTAAGTGAGACTTAACTGTAGTCACTACATCAATCTCTCTTTGTTTATTCAAAAACAATGTCAGTATATCCTTATCCTTGCTGCCATGTATCTTGTTGTTATGTTCTTGCCAAATATTGTAACATAATGAGGTAAGGCACACACCCCCAAAGTCACCATGTTACTATCTTTCGCCAGTTTGATTGCCTTCTCAAGCATTTTGGGAGTGGAGCGACCCCCCAATTGATTATTTTGAAGAACATGTGACTTTAAAGGTAGTAGGGAATATTTCACTCGGAGAGTAGGTGAGTGTGAGCTTCCTCCTCTTGGCACATTGGCTTATGGCTTTTGCTTGAGTTTTCTAGCCATGCCATGTATAGTTAATTTATATGAGAATAATTGTCAATGAGGCAATTGTATTTTTCATTCCAAACATCAAATAAGTATGTGATGGGCATGAACAAAATTTTGGATACTTTACATGATCCTACCCGTGATCATATGTCAATTTAAGGTTCCCTCAGTGGGAGCCTAGGTGCTAATTACTTAAAGTTATTGAGTGAAAAAAGTAGGAAAAGAATTAAAGAATAGTTGAATAATAACAATGGACTGTGTGGAGAGTGAGGGGGTTGGAAGTTTAGTGTATATAAGGATTTTTTGTGTACATGGTTTGGTAAAAAAAGAGCAAATTACTTGAAAGAGAAAAATTGTGGAAAAACATGAAAAGTCACGAAAATTGTGAAAAATAGTATAAATCGCAAAAAGGCGTGAAAATCGTGAAAAGTTGTGAAAAATCGGCAAGAGATGTATTCATCATGTTGCACTTGCAAGTTCTTATGTTTCTAGAGTGTGTTCACTTCATAACATATGCTTGTCGGGGAGGTCACTTAACACCCTCTCGTCGTGAAATTTGATTTTTTATTTTTCTATGTAACAAGTTTAATCTACTAGTCAATGTCTATTTTTTAAAAAAGAAACTTGAAAATTAGAAGGATGCTAATACGTCCTAAACTAATTTTGACCTTCTGAGAATGAGGGGAAAGCTCCCAGTATTACCTTGGGTATTTTGCATTGTTCTCATCTCTAGGATCAGATGATAATCTGACAGAATTCTCTTGGTCTAGAGCCTTTAGTGTAACCTTATCTTTTTTATCTAGGTTCTCAACATGATTCTTCATCTTCAGAATTAGATTCTTCCTCCTTTTAACCTTTGACAAGGAACCGGAAATAACTGGTGTTGGATTCATCGTAATGAATCCAGTCACACCTAGCCCACTGCTGACAATATGGCTCCTCATTCTTAGAGATTTCCATGTATTAAAGTTGTAACTGTGTAATTTCCTCGTCTAGACTCTTGTACTTTTATATTACAAATATTGTATAAAAAAATTTAGTGTTGTAAATCATGAATTGGTCAACTTTGACTGTTGAATTGTTCTAGCAGTTAATATAAGCACTATTAGAATAAAAAGATTTAAGTAAACCACTTTTGACAGTTAATGGTTGTGATTATCGTGATTCTGTTGGTTGTTAATTGGTCAACTTTGACAGCTGAATGTTCTAGCAGTTATCATAAAAAATATTGAATATTCCAATTAAGTAAACTACTTTTGATTAGTTATATTCTACTCATAGTTATCAGAACCGAACCAAACCGGCCGGTTCAACTGGGAATCGGTTCCTATACCGGTTCGGTTTGGCCCCAAACCAGAAAAACCCTTTGAATTGGTCAAGAACCGGTGAACAGACTGGTCGAACCAATGAACCGGTCTGATTTTTACTGAACCGACCGAGTCTGACCGACCAATGATTTGCTATATTTTTTGCTGAGTTTTGTTGTTGCTGCAGATACATGCTATTTATACCCTCCTCCCTTTTCCCATATTCCTACTCTTCCATATCTTCCTTCTTATCCTCCTTTTCATGTTATTCCAGTAGCTTGTTGCATTTGCTTCTGCTTTTGTTGCTACTTGATGTTGCCTTCTTTTGTTGTATTGATCCTCTTGCAAATGCTTCAGTACCTCTCTTCTTCTTCATCTAGTCCCCTAGTAATTTCCATATAGTTAAAATATTCTACCTACCTTTTCTCATTCTCTAACATATTCCTACCGTAGGACCAAAAAAGCATATTCCTACTGTCCTGCCAGGTCAGTGACTATACAAAAGCCTAGTACTACTGTCTATATTTATATTCCTATAAGGTTTCCAATATCCTTATGCCAATTATAACGTGGTATCTCGTCATGTTAATGAAAGTTTATTTGATTACTTGATAATTTGACACTGGAAATGCACTTAATTGAATTATTTTCATTTCCATGCTAGTTTTTGATATACTCCTAGATTTTCTTACCTTTTCCTTGACTTTTCATATATTATAAAGTTTTAAAAATAATTTATGGTGTCATGCTAACGTCACCGGTTGAACCGGTTCAACCACTGGTTGAACCAGTGAACCGAGAACCAGAAGCCTCACCGGTTCACTCACAGGTTTGGTTCTGACAACCTTGATTTTACTTGTACCAAGACATGTTTCTTCATTAGATTGCCTTTTAAGGCTTCTGTCTTACTATTTTTTCTGAAGCTGGAATTTTTGAGTTGTTGCTTTCTATTGCAATCTGAATTGCTATGGAGTTGTTTGATGGATTGTTAACCTGGTTGTTTTTTTCTTGCTGCTAGAGTTTGCTTCACTGCACTGAAAGTAGAGCATCTTGATTGGCAAGAATCTTATAGCTCTTGTTTTCTTTTCATTGTTGGGTTTTGTGTTTGATCTGACTCGAATAAAGGCTCTTAAATTCTGCTGGGATTTTTTCTGCAGATCTCTTTCCTGGTGCTTATGGAGTTTGTTGTTGTTTCTAATAAAAAATGAACTCAGCTAAAACGTCATCTGATGAAGTTTTCATCATTGTCGGGTTAGTGCATTTCTTTAATATTATTTGAACAATCTTAATGGATAAATGAATTACATAAGACAAAACCAAATAAAGAAAAGAAAACAACAGCTCTAAGATACTTGCCTATCAAGATGCTCTACTTTCAGTTCAGTGAAGCAAACTCTGGCAGCAAGAAAAAAAACAACTGGGTTAACAATCCATCAAACAACTCCATAGCAATTCGAATTGCAACAGAAAGCAGCGGCTCAAAAAACCAGCTTCAGAAAAAATAGTAAAATAGAAGCCTTAAAAGACAATCCAGTGAAGAAACATGTCTTCATAGAAGTAAAATATAACTAATCAAAAGTAGTTTACTTGATTGGAACATTCTAATATTTCTTATGATAACTGCTAGAGCATATAGTTGTCAAAGTTGACCAATTAACAACCAACAGAACCACAATAATCACAACCATAAACTATCAGAAGTAGTTTACTTAATCTTTTCATTCTAATAGTGCATATGTTAACTGCTAGAGCAATTCAATAGTCAAAGTTTACCAATTCAAGATTTTCAAAACGACATTTTTATATAATATTTTAATATAAAACTACAAGATGAGGAAATTACACAATTACAAATTTAATACATGGAAATCTCTAACAATGAGGAGCCATATTGTCCGCAGTGGGCTAGGTGTGACTGGATTCGTTACAGTAAATCCAACACCAGTTATTTATGGTTCCTCATCAAAGGAAAAAAGGGGGAAGAATCTAATTCTGAAGATGAAGAATCATGATGAGAACTGGATCAAAAAGATAAGGTTGCACTAAAGGCTCTAGACCAGGAGAATTTTGTCAAATTATCATCTGATCCTGGAGATGAGATCAATGCAAAATACCTGAGGTAATAATGGGAGCTTCCCCTCATTCTCAAAAGGTCAAAATTAGTTTAGGACGTATTAGCATCCTTCTAATTTTCAAGTTTCTAATTTCATATGCCATATCTTGAGTAGCAACCAGAATCAAATTCTAAATCAATTGTGTGAGTAGGACGAAGGTCGTCACAACTAGGCTTGTTTTTAGAACTCTCCTCCTAAATTATAAAAATGAAACAACTATTTATCATGAAGACATTAACCAAATATGAATACATTATATACAAACCTTTTTCAGGATTTTTATCAAACAATATAAAGTCACCTAATTGAGGTTATCTAAGTAAGAAAGAAGTAGAGACGATATCTGATGATTATATTGTAGATGACTAAATCCCCCATTGTTGTCAAATTTAAATCTTGAATGTGATTTATTTTCAGTTGCAATCCTATTGTTAAGGAGATGGATGGTATTTATTTACTATTATCAAGTCAAGTAATTTCAATAAAAAAAATTACAGCCAAATTTTAAGAAGATATCTGTTAGAATTAAATGAAAGTTTAGGAAGATAAAAAACAATTATAGCCATAACAAGTTATACATGTATACACAAGTCAAAACATGTTAGTTGGTTCATTAACACAGAATTAATATAGACTGATATAGAACCATAGGTGTGTAGAGTTACACATCTAGGCGCATCCTAGGCACTAAAGTTGAGTCTGAAATATGTGCATGTAGGCCTTCAAGTGGACCGTATGGATGCTTAGGGCCTTTTATGTCATGTTTAAGTTGCATTAAAAGAAAATTGACATGCTTTAGGGTTGAATTAGATCAAAACAGGTCACATTAGCGTCACAAAAACAATTATAACCTTGCTTAGTGCAAGTTATGTATGGATCAAAATAATGTGAGACTAGGTAAAATGAGGAATGTTTTTCTCCATTCAGGGTCGAATTAGATCAAAATCGGTCACATTAGCGTCAAGAAAACAATTAATACCTTGCTTAGCGCAAGTTATGTTTGGATCAAAATAATGTGAGACTAGGTCAAATGAGGTATGTTTTTCTCCATTCAGGCCAATTGTGGACTAGGCGTGCGTGGCTTTTCTCAATTTAGGCCAAATTCGGGCAAAGTATGTTCTGCTCATGTACGAAACATATATAAACATAAACCCATATGAAAATTTACACATACGCATAAATTAAAAAAAACATGGTTGGGCCTCCTAGGCTTTGGCACCTAGGCGCCCACCGAGGGAACCTTAAATTGACATATGATCACGGGTAGGATCATGTATAATATCCAATGTTTTAAAAAGTGGTATGCATTATGCGTGTGGAGAGGTCGCCTTGTAGAGTATATGCGGGAGTATATGCAGTTCTGGATTTTTTAATAATTTTAATTATTATATATATATTAATCACACAATTGCATATTTAATTTGTACAGTTACATATTTGGACCCTAAATTTGATATAGATTAAATATAAAGTTTAAATGAAAAGTGAAGAACCATTTAATGCATATTAGAATTATTTAAGCATAAACTTCAATTAAGCATGCACGAAATGGTTTAACACACGTACATAACAATGAAGACTAACTAAATCTTACAAAAAGATGCCTACATGTCCTAAAGGTACAAAACAACTAACATTAAATGAGCATGCAACTCATGTACAAAGCATCAACAAAATAATATATTAAGAGAATGTTATTAGTAAAATCGTAATATAGTTTAGGATGAGATAACAAATGTCTATCTAAAAATCGTTGACTAATCGTCCTTATAAGCGGCTAAGTATAGATGTGTCTCCCAATATAATATATAATTTAAAAAATTAAAGACAAAAGTGTGGTGTACACACAAAGGGACCAATACATAATTTCAAAAAATAATGGAGAAAATTGCATCCAGCCCCCTCCACAGACTTTCCTGTATAGTATCGATGTGTCTCCTAATATAATATATAATTTAAAAAATTAAGTCGAAAGTGTGGTGTACACACACTCAGGGACCACTATGTAATTTCAAAAAGTAATGGAGAAAATTGCATCAATCCCCCCCGACGGGCTTTCCTATAGTATAGATGTGTCTCCTAATATAATATATAATTTAAAAAATTAAAGACGAAAGTGTGTACACAAACAGAGACCAGTACGTAATTTCAAAAAATAATGGAGAAAATTACATCCAGTCCCCTCCACGGGCTTTCCTATATAATATAGATGTGTCCTCTAATATAATATATAATTTACAAATTAAAAACAAAAGTGCGGTGTAAACAAAAAGGGACCAATACGTAATTTCAAAAAATAATGGAGCAAATTACATCCAGCCCCCTTCCACGGGCTTTCTTATATAGTATAGATGTGTCTCCTAATATAATATATAATTTAAAAAATTAAAGACAAAAGTGTAGTGTACACACGGGGACCAATACATAATTTAAAAAAAATAATGGAGAAATTTCCATCTAGCCCCCTCCACGGTCGTTCCTATATTGTATAGATGTGTCGCCTAATATAATATATAACTTAAAAAATTTAAAGACAAAAGTGTGGTCTACACACACAGGGACCAATACGTAATTTCAAAAAATAATGGAGAAAATTGCATCCAGCCCCTCCGCGGACTTTCTTGCATAAAATAGATGTCTCCTAGTATAATATATAATTTAAAAATTAAAGAAAAGTGTGGTGTACACACACAGGCACAAATACTTAATTTCAAAAAAAATGGAGAAAATTGCATCCAGCCCCCTCCACGGGCTTTCCTATTTAGTATAGATGTGTTTCCTAATACAATATATAATTAAAAAATTAAAGAAAAAAATATGGTGTACAAACAAGGACCAATACGTAATTTAAAAAAATAATGGAGAACATTGCATGCACCCCCTCCACGGGCTTTCCTATATAATATAGATGTGTCTCTTAATATAATATATAATTTAAAAAAATAAAGACAAAAGTGTGGTCTAGACACTCATGAACCAATATGTAATTTCAAAAATTAATGGAGAAAACTGCAGCCACCCTCTTCGATGGGCTTTCCTATATAGCATAGATGTGTCTGGCGCATGCAATGTTCTCCATTATTTTTTGAAATTACATATTGTCCCTGTTTGTACACCACACTTTTCTCTTTAATTTTTAAATTATATATTGCATCCTATATAGCATACATGTGTCTGGCACATGAACCAATATATCAGTGTCTGGCGCATCCTAGGCACTAAAGCTGAGTCTGAAATGTGTGCACGTAGGCCTTCAAGCGGACCGCATGGATGCTTAGGGCCTTTTATGTCATGTTTAAGTTGCTTTAAAAGAAAATTCACATGCTTTAGGGTTGAATTAGATCAAAACCGGTCACATTGGTGTCAAGAAAATAATTAATACCTTGATTAGAAAAAGTTAGGTATGTTTGGATCAAAACAATGTGAGACTAGGTAAAATGAGGTATGTTTTTCTCCATTTAGGCCAATTGTGAACTAGGCATGCTTGATTTTTCTCAATTTAGGCCAAATTCGGGGAGGTATTTGCTCATGTACGAAACATATATAAACATAAACTCATATGAAAATTCACGCATACGCAAAAATAAATAAAAATGGTCGGGCCTCCTAGGTTTTGGCACCTAGGCGCCCACCGAGGGAACCTTAAATTCACATATGATCACCGCTAGGATCATGTATAGTATCCAAATTTATGGTCATGCCCATCACGTACTTATTTAACGTTTGGAATGAAAAATACAATTGGCTCGTTGACAATTATTCTCATATAAATTAACTATACATGGCATGGCTAGAAAACTCAAGCAAAAGCCATAAGCCAATATGCCAAGAGGAGGAAGCCCACACTCACCTACTCTCCGAGTGAAATATTCCCTACTACCTTTGAAGTCGCATGTTCTTCAAAATAATCAATTGGGGGGTCACTCCACTCCCAAAATGCTTGAGAAGGCAATCAAACTGGCAAAAGATAGTAACATGGTGACTTTGGGGGTCTGTGCCTTACCTCATTATGTTACAATATTTGGCAAGAACATAACAACAAGATACATGGCAGCAAGGATAAGGATATACTGACATTGTTTTTGAATAAACAAAGAGAGATTGGCGTAGTGACTACAGCTAAGACTCACTTACTTACCAGCATGACCCCTATAGCTGTAAGAAATTAGAATCTTGTAGAATAAGCGCAACTATATAGGGTTTCCACTATATGGTTAGCCATCTTCCTAAAGCGCTTGTCGCTAGTAAGAGGTCTTGCCTCAACACCTTTTTCAGATGATATTATATTACCATTTTCCAAAAAAAGAGTAACAAATTCAGGCTATTTAATATACAGCTGAGCGGTTCTTGCAGCTAGAAAAATCATCAAATCAGGTCTATATTGTTGACATTGTAGCAATGTCTGTCCCTTTGTTAAACCCATGCTTTAAAAGCACCACATACTTCGAGATGAAGTACACCATCGACAACATTACTAATTCAGCATACTAGACACAACCTCAAAATTTTAACCTCACACCTATGACCTCTACCTTAGTAGGTGGAGCAACCCACCATGATAGCCTAGTAAACTTTCCACGCCAATGTTTCTTTATATACTAACTATATGATTGAACTGTGACCACAGTCTATTAGAGTAGCACCTTGCCTACAGCATTATACCAACCTTTTTCAAGGATCAAAAACTAACAACATTAAGTCATATAATTGAGGTTTTGTAGTGCATGTACTTGTGATTGGTAAAGTTTGGGGTGCAGTAAGAGTGTGATTTAGAAAACAGAGAACGTTGTTTGTTTCAAACTAGAGCACAAGTGTGCCTCTTGTGGATACAGGTGCTTCTAGGATATGCAAAACTTTACAATGCAAGAAATAGTTGTGAATCCAAGAAGACAAGAGTACAAAATCAATATGTAGAAACATAGAATATAGTGACTCAATGAGAGGGGACTGGATGAGCACCTCCCATAGAGGATGTCAACATAGTTATGTAATTCATTTATCCATTAAGATTGTACGAATAATATTAAAGAAACACACCAACAGACAATGATGAAATCTTCATTAAATGACGTTTCAGCTGAGTTTGTTTTTTGTTAGAAACAACAACAAAGTCCATAAGAATCATCTTCGGGAAACAGATCAGCAGAAAAATTCCAGCAGTGTTTAAGAGCCTTTGCTTGAGTCACGATCAAACACAAAACCCAATAAAGAAAAGAAAACAACAGCTCTAAGATACTTGCCTATCAAGATGCTCTACTTTCAGTTCAGTGAAGCAAACTCTAGCAGCAAGAAAAAAAAACAATCGGGTTAACAATCCATCAAACAACTCCATAGCAATTCGAATTGCAACAGAAAGTAGCGGCTCAAAAAATCCAGCTTCAGAAAAAATAGTAAAACAGAAGCCTTGAAAGACAATCCAATGAAGAAACATGTCTTCGTAGAAGTAAAATATAACTAATCAAAAGTAGTTTACTTGATTGGAACATTCTAATATTTCTTATAATAACTGCTAGACTGTCAATGTTGACCAATTAACAACCAACAGAACCACGATAAGCACAACCATAAACTATCAGAAGTAGTTTACTTAATCTTTTCATTCTAATAGTGCTTATGTTAATTGCTAGAGCAATTCCGCAGTCAAATTTGACCAATTCATGATTTTCAAAACAAATTTTTAATATAAAACTACAAGACTCTAGACGAGAAAATTACACAGTTACAACTTTAATACATGGAAATCTCTAACAATGAGGAGCCATATTGTCCGTAGTGGGCTAGGTGTGACTGGATTCGTTACAGTAAATCCAACACCAGTTATTTCTGGTTCCTCGTCAAAGGCAAAAAGGAGGAAGAATCTAATTCTGAAGATGAAGAATCATGATGAGAACTGGATCAAAAAGATAAGATTGCAATAAAGGCTCTAGACCATGAGAATTTTGTCAAATTATCATGTGATCCTGGAGATGAGATCAATGTAAAATACCTGAGGTAATAATGGGAGCTTTCCCCTCATTCTCAGAAGGTCAAAATTAGTTTAGGACGTATTAGCATCCTTCTAATTTTCAAGTTTCTAATTTCATATGCCATATCTTGAGTAGCAACCAGAATCAGATTCTAAATCAATTGTGTGAGTAGGACGAAGGCCGTCACAACTAGGCTTGTTTTTAGCACTCTCCTCCTAAATTATAAAAATGAAACAACTATTTATCATGAAGACATTAACAAAATATGAATGCATTATATATGAACCATTTTGAGGATTTTTATCTAACAATATAAAGTCACCTAATTGAGGTTATCTAAGTAAGAAAGAAGTAGAGACGATATTTGATGATTATATTGTAGATGACTAAATCCCCCACTGTTGTCAAATTTAAATCTTGAATGTGATTTATTTTCAGTTGCAATGCTATTGTTAAAGAGATGATTGATATTTATTTACTATTATCAAGTCAAATAATTTCAATAAAAAAATTACAACCAATTTTTAAGAAGATACCTGTCAGAATTAAATGAAAGTTTAGGAAGATAAAAAACAATTAAAGCCATAACAAGTTATACATGCATACACAAGTCAAAACATGTTAGTTGGTTCATTAACACAGAATTAAGATAGACTGAGATAGAACCATAGGTGTGTAGAGTTACACATCTAGGTGCATCCAAGGCACTAAAGTTGAGTCTGAAATATGTGCACGTAGGCCTTCAAGTGGACCGCATGGATGCTTAGGACCTTTTATGTCATGTTTAAGTTGCTTTAAAAGAAAATTCACATGCTTTAGGGTTGAATTAGATCAAAACTGGTCACATAGCATTAAGAAAACAATTAATACCTTGCTTAGCGCAAGTTAGGTATGTTTGGATCAAAATAATTTGAGACTAGGTAAAATTAGGTATGTTTTTCTCCATTCAGGCCAATTGTGGACTAGGAATGCCTGATTTTTCTCAATTTAGATCAAATTCGGGAAGGTATATGCTCATGTATGAAACATATATATGCATAAATTCGTATGAAAATTCACGCATACGCATAAATAAATAAAAATGGTTCGGCCTCCTAGGCTTTGGCACCTAGGCGCCCACCGAGGGAACCTTAAATTGACATATGATCACGGCTCGGATCATATATAGTATCCAAATTTATGTTCATGCCCATCACGTACTTATTTAATGTTTGGAATGAAAAAACAATTGGCTCATTGACAGTTATTCTCATGTAAATTAACTATACATGGCATGGCTAGAAAACTCAAGCAAAAGCCATAAGCCAATGTGCCAAGAGGAGGAAGCTCACACTACCTATTCTCCAAGTGAAATATTCCCTACTGCCTTTGAAGTCGCATGTTCTTCAAAATTATCAATTGGGGGTCACTCCACTCCCAATATGCCTGACAAGGCAATCAAACTGGCCAAAGATAGTAACATGATGACTTTGGGGGGTTTGTTCCTTACCTCATTATGTTACAATATTTGGCAAGAACATAACAAGATGACACATGGCAGCAAGGATAAGGATATATTGGCATTGTTTTTGAAGAAGCAAAGAGAGAATGGCGTAGTCACTACAGCTAAGACTCACTCACTCACCAACATGACCCCTATATCTATAAGAAATTGGAATCTTGTAGAGTAAGCCCAACTATATAGGGTTTCCACTATATGGTTAGCCATCTTCCTAACATGCTTGTCGCTAGTAAGAGGTCTTGCCTCAACACCTTTTTCAGATGATATTATATTACCATTTTCCAAAAAAAGAGTAACAAATTCAAGCTATTTAATATACAGTTGAGCGGTTCTTGCAGCTAGAAAATTCATCAAATCATGTCTATATTGTTGACATTGTAGCAATGTCTGTCCCTTTGTTAAGCCCATGCTTTAAAAGCACCACCTACTTCGAGATGAAGTACACCGTCGACAACATTACTCATTCAGCATACTAGACAACCACAAAATTTTAACCTCATACCTATGACCTCTAACCTTAGTAGGTGGAGCAACCCACCATGATAGCCTAGTCAACTTTCCACCCCACTGTTTCTTTAAATACTAACCATATGATTGAACTTGTGACCACAGTCTATTAGAGTAGCATTTTGCCTACTCCATTATACCAACCTTTTCAAGGATCAAACACTAACAGCATTAGGTCATCTAATTGATGTTTTGTAGTGCATGTTCTTGTGATTGGTAAAGTTCAAGGTGCAGTAAGAGTGTGATTTAGAAAACAGCGAACATTATTTGTTTAAAACTAGAGCACAAGTGTGCCTGCTTGTGGATGCAGGTGCTCCTAGGATATGCAAAACTTTACAATGCAAGAAATAGTTGTGAATTCAAGAAGACAAGAGTACAAAATCAATATGTGGAAAAATAGAATATAGTGACTAAATGAGAGGGGACTGGATGAGCACCTCCCATAGAGGATGTCAACATAGTTATGTAATTCATTTATCCATTAAGATTGTACGAATAATATTAAAGAAACACACTAACCAGACAATGATGAAATCTTCATCAGCTGATGTTTCAGCTGAGTTTGTTTTTTGTTAGAAACAACAACAGAGTCCATAAGAATCATCTTCAGGAAAGAGATCAGCAGAAAATACCAATAGTGTTTAAGAGCCTTTGCTTGAGTCACGATCAAACACAAAACCCAATAAAGAAAAGAAAACAAGAGTTCTAAGATACTTGCCTATCAAGATGCTCTACTTTCAGTTCAGTGAAGCAAACTCAAGCAGCAAGAAAAAAAACAACTGGGTTAACAATCCATCAAACAACTCCATAGCAATTCGGATTGCAATAGAAAGCATCGGCTCAAAAATTCCAGCTTTAGAAAAAATAGTAAAATAGAAGCCTTAAAAGACAATCCAGTGAAGAAACATGTTTTCGTAGAAGTAAATATAACTACATCAAAAGAAGTTTACTTAATTGACATATTCTACTATTTCTTATGATAACTGCTAGAGCATATAGCTATAGTTGTCAAAGTTGACCAATTAACAACCAACAGAATCACGATAATCACAACCATAAACTATCAAAAGTAGTTTAGTTAATTTTTTCATTCTAATAGAGCTTATGTTAACTGCTAGAGCAATTCAGCAGTCAAAGTTGACTGATTCATGATTTACAACACTAAATGTTTTTATATAATATTTTTAATATTAAACTACAAGACTCTACACAAGGAAATTACACAGTGACAACTTTAATACATGGAAATCTCTAACAATGAGAAGGCATATTGGCAGCAGTGTGCTAGGTGTGACTGGATTTGTTACGGTGAATCCAACATCTGTTATTTCCGGTTCCTCGTCAAAGGCAAAAAGGAGGAAGAATCTAATTCTGAAGATGAAGAATCATGATGAAAACTGGATCAAAAAGATAAGGTTGCACTAAAGGCTCTAGACCAGGAGAATTTTGTCAAATTATCATCTGATCTTGGAGATGAGAACAATGCAAAATACCTGAGGTAATACTGGGAGCTTTCCCCTCATTCTCAGAAGGTCAAAATTAGTTTAGGGCTTATTAGCATCCTTCTAATTTTCAAATTTCTTTTTTAAAAAATAGATATTGACTATCAGATTAAGCCCCTGTTTGGAAACGGACTGGATCTGGATTAGGAGCTGTCGTCTAGCGCCAGGTCGGCGTAACCCGGTCCGATTTGGGCCAAAATGTTGTTTGGTTCGCAACCCCAGTCGATCCCCGTTTTGGGATAACGGAATCCCATAATCCGGACTAACCCAGTCCCGGTATAGGCGGGATTGCAAATCCCAGTCCGGTTTAGCGCCCCCCGACACCCCCTCGACCCCGACTCCCTCGCTCCCCTCCCTCTCACTCGCGCGCCTCCCTCTTCCTCTCGGCCCTCTCGCCCCTCTCCTTCGCTGCAGTTGGTTTCCCCTCTCCTTGTACCTGCTACCGGCTCACTGTTGGTCCGTGAGTTAAAGCGAGGTCTGCTACCTCGAGCAGCTCGCGGATGGAGGGCGGTAGTCGTCGGGTGGAGCGTCCGCCGCCTGGTGATTCAATGCGGCCATCTGCGACCGCCAGTCTACTAGGGCGGCTACATCCTGCAAAGGCAAGGTACCAGTGCCCTGTCCTGTCCTTCTGACCATCGATTATCTGCACCGTCCACCTGACTCAGGTTGAGTAGTCATCGTCCCATCTTGTCGACACACAGGACAAACCCTAGCAAGGGAAAGCAGTGTCTGTGTTCCTTCATATTGATCGCCTTGTGCATCGAGGTTCTTCACATCCACCTACACATCTTGGAGGAAGCTGGTGTTCGTCCCTGGTTCTCCGGCGGTGCTGCTCATCCCGTCGATTCCGCAGTTGCTGCTCATTGTCGACCACTTCTTCGTCCCTGGTTCTCCAGCGGTGCTGCTCATCCCGTCGATTCCGCAGTCGCTGCTCGTTGTCGACCACTTCTGAATAGGTTGGTGATGATGAATAGTTAGGCCTATTTTTTGTACTGAATCATTATGCAAAGTGGTTCCCCGTGTTCCATGGTGTGTGTTGGATCCCCTGTGTGTGTTTTACATTGATAAAATGATGCTTATCTCAAGGCTCCATACTATTTTTCATCTGTGGATCCTTTCCTTTTCTGTATGAAATGTGAAGGCTAAGCCATTTGGAATCTGTTTAGATGGCTAGCTGTCTTCTATTGATAAGTGCTTCCTGGCATTTTGCAAAGCTATTGCATTTATCTTTAAAGTGGTGGTTCGTGGCATTTTGCAAAGCTATTGTCTAGTTCAGTTGGATCCTACTTTTTCAATGACGAAGGGTTGTTACAATTTCTTGCTCAGATACAGTATTGATGGCTACTTCATTCTTGACCTCTATTTTCCTTCTTATATAAAGTCAAAGTTGCAGAAACAACTTCATTCGTGACCTCAGTTGTGATGTGATACACACCACCCAAGCTCTATAACCATTGAGTTTTTGCTCTTTTTACACTGGCATACTCTGACCTATTGATCAATGCTATGGTTTATTCAAGGCTCTTACCACTGTGAGCTTCAGTTATACAAATACGGTTTGCTTAATTTATTTAGTGACTATCATGCACTATGTTAGGTTAGAAAATGTAGATGGAAATCACTTTTATGAATCATGTGGCATTGTGGTTAGCATGCTGAATCTACTCAATGCATTGAGCACCATGAACTTCCTACAATTCTTACTTTTCAGCTAGAGAATTCTGTCTAGCACCCAAAGGTAATTCTTACTTGAAAGTTGCTATTCCTAAAACAAGTAAATCCACCAAAATGTTGAGAATTTTGGTTTTCATCCTCATGGTGTGTGTGGGTACTGATTTTTGGATCTTGTTTCACTTGACCCATCTTTTGGTTCCTTTTTGTGTTAACGACATATCTATATACAAATCAGTTCGAAATCTTGCAATATAAATAATTTTTTGTACTATGTATGACGTATCTTTATTTTGGTCATCAATATGACATGTCTTATTGATCTTTCATTGTTGCAGTTTACTCTGATGAGCAACAATTTTGTCATTATGGTTGCAATCTGTGTATGGGGAGGTGAACACATTGATGTCCAATTTTATAAAATATAGAGCAAGTTTGCTGGGTAGATACTAGCAAGCATGTCATCGCATGTACAATGTATAAAACTTATATAAATAGGTTCATATACTTCCTCAAGTTTTCTTTGATCCAAATGTTCTGCATATTGGTCTTTTACCCATACTAGAAAAAGCATACTACAATATATCACCATTTTGCAAAGCTATTGTCTAGTTCAGTTGGATCCTAATTTTTCAAAGAGGAAGGGTTGTTACAATTTCTTGCTCATATACAGTATTGATGGCTACTTCATTCTTGACCTCTATTTTCCTTCTTATATAAAGTTAAAGTTGCAGAAACAACTTCATTCGTGACCTCAGTTGTGATGTGATACACACCACCCAAGCTCTATAACCATTGAGTTTTTGCTCTTTTTACACTGGCATACTCTGACCTATTGATCAATGCTATGGTTTATTCAAGGCTCTTACCACTGTGAGCTTCAGTTATACAAATACGGTTTGCTTAATTTATTTAGTGACTATCATGCACTATGTTAGGTTAGAAAATGTAGATGGAAATCACTTTTATGAATCATGTGGCATTGTGGTTAGCATGCTGAATCTACTCAATGTATTTAACACCATGAACTTCCTACAATTCTTACTTTTCAGCTAGAGAATTTTGTCTAGCACCCAAAGGTAATTCTTACTTGAAAATTGCTATTCCTAAAACAAGTAAATTCACCAAAATGTTGAGAATTTTGGTTTTCATCCTCATGGTGTGTGTGGGTACTGATTTTTGGATCTTGTTTCACTTGACCCATCTTTTGGTTCTTTTTTGTGTTAACGACATATCTATATACAAATCAGTTCGAAATCTTGCAATATAAATAATTTTTTGTACTATGTATGATGTATCTTTATTTTGGTCATCAATATGACATATCTTATTGATCTTTCATTGTTGCAGTGTACTTTGATGAACAACAATTTTGTCATTAGGGTTGCAATCTGTGTATGGGGAGGTGAACACATTGATGTCCAATTTTATAAAATATAGAGCAAGTTTGTTGGGTAGATACTAGCAAGCATGTCATCGCATGTACAATGTATAAAACATATATAAATAGGTTCATATACTTCCTCAAGTTTTCTTTGATCCAAATGTTCTGCATATTGGTCTTTTACCCATATTAGAAAAAACATACTACAATATATCACCATTTTACCCATATGTTACATGTTACTTTCTATCAGTTGTGTGAGTGTATCTATTGTCAAACATACTACAATATGTATTTTTTGTGGTTTCCCGTATGTGGTATTCATAAAAATTCCCCCATCCTAGAAAAAACATACTACAATATATCACCATTTTACCCATATGTTACATGTTACTTTCTATCAGTTGTGTGAGTGTATCTATTGTCAAACTTTTATATGTCACATGAGTGCTCAGTAACTACATCTTGACATGTTTGAGGCAAACATAAAGTATATCTCATACATCCTTGCTAGAAATCCAACTTGAAACTATCTTTTGGTTTCTCTGTATTGCTGCATAGGGGCATGAAACAGAACATTGGTTTGCTGAAATTTCTTAATCAATATTCACTGAGAATGTACATGTATATTTTACCCTGATGGCCTTCTTGTGTGCTATTATACTCACTTTTCTTCTATCCTAATCCACTTCTCTTATACCTCTTCTGAGCTCATGGGATTATTGAATAAGATGGCAATTCGTATAATGCTCTCATTAAAGTTTTAGTACACTGTTCCAGCTTGCTTTAGCTACTAAAAGGACAATACCTTCTATCATCTGATGCTGGAGTGCCAATATTAGATCTGAAGACCTTATAAAAGAAGAGGCGGGTTGTTCATTTGTTACTGATATTTTTTGAATTATTTTTTATGGATGTTTCACCTCAATTTTATATAACACAATTGTTCTCATATCATTATAATATTAAATAAAGTATACATGCCTAAATATTAATCTTGCCTCTCTTTTGTGCATGTATGTTAGACTAACGTAGAGGTAACATTGTACCACCAGATACTAGAACATGCATATTCCATCCACGGCTTGAGATCCTTTTTTATTTTATTGGAACTAATATAGAGAAAATATATGCAACTGATGCACAAGGTAATTTCATAGTGTAATTGCATCTTAGACGCCACTATCTAAGCAAATACTTTCTCTGAAAAGATAAAAGATATAACGATTTGTGTATCATAATATATTACAGCACCTACAGGGGTATGTCTTCCGCTGACCCCAAGTTTCGTATTGTTTGGGCAAGAGATTCTGATGTCGCTCTAGTATCTGCATTGCGTAGACAATATGACCTAGGCAGGTGTGTTGATGGTCATTTCACTAGGGAGGCTTGGAGGGAGGCAACTGTGGAAATGCAAAATAGGATGGGGAAGACGGCCTGCAATATAGACCAGCTGAAAACTCGGTGGAAGAACTTGAGGAGGGACTATGCCGCTTTGAAGCTTGTGACGAATAAGAGCGGCGTTGGATGGGATGACACTAGGCATAAGCTCACGTTGCCCGACAGCCCTGAATGGAGGGAGAGCCTTGCGGTATATCCAATAACCAGTCCCTTAATTAAAAAAATAATGTCATATATTTACACTTTAATTTGCTAATACAAAATTTTTGTATACTTAGGCAAACAAGGACCTTGCTAGGTTGCTTAACAAGTTGTTTCCCCACTACTATGACATCGAGATGATGGTGGGGAGGAACATTGCTAGAGGACATCATGCAATGTCTTCAACGGACACACAAATACCTTCTGACGTTGCCTCCGAGGATGATGTCATTGTCGACTTAGATGGCCCAGACACACCCATGAACACTGGAAGCCAATCAGGGGAAGCTAATATGGGCGCATATGGGATGCAAAGTGAGGGAGACACCGGGGGAGGCGGAACATATACACCGAGTGTTGGCGGGAGGCCTCCTGTCGTTAGGCGCAAGAAGCGGCCATCAATGGCTCAAGACCGATGTGGGTTTTCAAATGAAGTGTTTTCTGAATTCACACAGGTTTATGCAAAGGTTCACGAGTTAGGCAGTGGTGTGGCAACTAGAGCCTTTGAAAAGAAAGAGTTTACAACCATCTTACAACATTTCCATGACACTTACCCAAATGCCCTCACTGTTGTGTTTACAACACTTGTGAACGCCATCAAGGACTCAACAAACCGCACCATCTATCTCAGCCTTATAGACACACCTCAAAAGATAACCATATGGTTGCAAGACCTTTGGGAAAGGTCCCAAGCTACCAATGCAACAACAACACCTTCAATGCCATCCTCATTTATGCCATCTCACCATGCATTTTTCCCGCAATCCCCAACACCCAACTTCAGCAACAGACCAAGTATGCCATCGTCGTTTGTGTCATCTCACCGTGCATATTTTCCTTCATCCAATGATGTTGGCCCTTCCAGATCACCAAGCATTAACAGCCAGACATTTAACTCAGCAAATCAGTAGAAAGTTCTTTCATTGTTGTAATAATCTATTTCCCATCCAAACATTATCTTTGGGCATAATCTAGTTTGCTTAATTGTTGTAATATTTTTATTCCCGTCTAGACATTATTTTACCGCACAAACTAAATTGATTAACTGTTGTAATATTTTATTTCAGCGCCATGCTTTTATTTTGCATTCAATCTAATTTGCTATGTATCCTGCAAGCCATTATTTGTCATGTCCACAGTTACATATGATTGTCGAGTAGTTATTTTCCTTGTCGTTGCCATGACAACCTTGCTATGCTTCCACTTGTAGGCATAATGTCAACCACTGACCAAACAGAAACACCTGACCTCCTCACGCACATTCTACATACATTGTCTGGTCCAGCTAATCACATTGCTGATACAATAGCTGAGTCCATAGCAAACTCCATCATTGACGACATTTCCGACATACCACCTACAATACCTAGGTCAGTTAGCATTAGGAGTGGCCACCAGAAGGTCTTAGAAATTTTAAACGGTCATGAACAAAGGGCTTATGACCTATATCGAATGAGACCACATTCTATATTGGCCCTTGTGGACAAGCTTGAGAGTCGGGCCTTGTTACGAAGCACTAGAGGCGTCAGTTCGGTTGAGGCTGTGTGCTACTTCCTATAAATGGTTGGCCAAGGACATCATACAAATCGTGCTTTGGTTGAGGACTACATTCACTCTGGTGAGACCATCAGTAGAAAGTTCAATGAAGTCTTAGACACTGTGTGTTCGTTGTCCAATGAATACATTATCATGCAAACTGCAGCGACATGCACGACAACACATTCTCGTATATTGGAGACCCCAAGGTTCTACATGTACTTCAAGGTAATAGTTAGCCCCTACAATCTTTAATCAAAAAGTAGAAATATTTTGTATGTTTACAACCTATTTTGGTGTTATAGAATGTCATCGGGGCAATTGACGGAACACACATCCCCGTCTTGGTGAAACGAGACAAGCAAAATCGCTACCGAGACAGAAAAGGGAATGTCTCTCTTAATGTCTTGGTTGTAGTTGACTTCTCCATGGAGTTTACATATGTCCTAACTGGGTGGGAGGGATCGGCTGTTGACCAACAGGTCCTACAGTCAGCGACAACCACAGGCGGGTTTAAAGTTCCGCCGGAAAAGTTTTACCTAGTAGTATGCCAACACTCGGCAATTCCTTGCACCGTATCGCAACACAGCTTACCATATTTCTGAGTACCGAGGAAACAGACATGCCTACACCAGCAAGAAGGAGATGTTCAACCACCGCCACGCACAATTACGTAATGTTGTAGAAAGAGCATTTGGGGTGCTGAAGCGGCGATTTGCCTACCTTAAAAAGGGGGCGACATATCTCATACATTCGCAGTGTCGCCTCGTAATGGCTTGTTGTATCCTCCACAATTTCATACGCCGCCAACATGATGGCGACAGTATCATGGACGAACTCCCAGATGACATTTCAACATCTGTCGTTCCCCCTGCTGGGGTTGACCTGAGTTCCCTCCAACAAACAACTCAGGTCGATTCAAGGGAGGGCGATCGTTTACGTGAATCCATTTCGAATTTGCTATGGGATGTCTGTTGACGTACAATTGTATCTGTAATAGTCTTTGACATTATTTGAAAAATTGTCCATGACATAACTTTGTAGTTTTACTTGTTTTTTTACGAACTTTTTACTGGATCCTAATAATATACATGACATAATGAATCGGTAGGTTGTCTTGAAATGGAGAATGGAATGTCTTGTTGTACATGCGGCCTTCAATGCACTGTACGTGTGTATATGGATGACGCGGACGCGGCAAATGGACGTTTTGAAAACAACAACCCCCACAGACCGTATTTTACATGTGGTAGGGGGCTTGTTTCGAACAGATGTCAGACGAGATTGCCCGCACAAAGTGTACCACCCACAGTTGCCACACTTACTGCAGTTAGGGATGCTATGCTAACACAACTTGCATATGCACGCAACGAACGTAAGCTATGGTCTGAACAATGTGACTTTGTCAGTTCGACAAGAGCAGACACTGATAGGCTCGAACAAGATATTTCCACTCTACGTGAGAGGTGCCAATATCTTCGACAACGACTTCACATCACGAGCAATAACGACTCTTCAAACGAGGACGGATACAATACATCATAGATGTAGAACAAGAAGTTAGGCCTATTTTATGTTCGGAAAGTTGTATTTGAAATCTATGTTCAGAATCCGACATTATTTTTACTAATCCTCAATTACCTCAATTATGTTTTAGATGTCAATGGATCCATCTGAAGTTCTGATGTGTGATTGTGGGTTAGATGCAGCCTTGCGGCTTAACACAGAGGATGCAGGGTTGTATGATTTTGGCATTCTGAGTGAAAGGCCGGGCGAAATGTATTACATATGTCCTTCTCGTGAGGTGCACTAGTAAATACATACATAATAGGTTGTCGTTGTGTATGCTGCACATTCTTTGTCATTCATTAAACTTGATAATACATTGTAGGGAAAAGATCGGTGCAGATACTTCCATTGGGCAGTCGATCTCCCCCCAACAATTGATTCTTTGAAAGCTGAGATTATGTTACTAACTGTCGAGTGCAAGTCACTGTGGGGCCAGGCAATGAACATGAAGGACTTTGTTGAAATTCATCACAACTACGATGATATATACACCCAAAAAAAGTATGAGCATGAGGGTCTAGAACGCTACGTTGCCAGTCTGGAGGAAGAATGTAGTCTTCTTTTAGACATTCTTTCACCCACGGTGACGCCATAACGTTTAATGGCAGAGAGCTACATTTAGTTTGGTGTGTCGATTTACATTGTCCACCATTCGATGTTTTTAACATTAAATCTTTCTAAATTCATCCGACATTAACAGGCTTTTGTTATTTATCATAATGTTGTTGTATGTTTTATGGAGGGTGTATGTTTTTTCACCGTGATGTTGATAAATGTTAGTTAGCACTGAATATGCATTTTATATTCCCTTAATTGTGTGATACACACTTACGTCTAAAACATATTACTTACAGAATCTGTAATATGGTTGGGCCTCCAAGGACGCCTTCTTTTATGTGGTGTATGGAGCTTGATATGGTTCTCAGAGGTATGATGAGAAACCAATATGAGTTGGGGAGATGTGTTAATGGAGTATATACTACACAGGCTTGGATGGAGGCATGGCGTGACTTTCGAAACATAACTGGGGGGCCTTACATATCTTTGACTGAGTTGCAGATGAGATGGCAACACATAAGGAGAGAGTTCATACGAGACAATCTTTTTATTTTGGGAGATTTATAGCCTCCCCCGCCATTGTCCGTGCAACGTAACTTCATGACGGCTCGTCGCATTTACCCACCTGGGGTTGCTGAATACCTTATTAACACCGATGAGTGAATCAAATAAGCACGTTAGACGGCGAAAATAACACATTAACCTGTAATATATTTCCACGACTTTGTAGTTGTTTGTGTTTACCTCGCAACATTTATTTGTATGTAGCTAAGTTTGTTTGGAGCTTTATTGTTATGTATTGAATGCATACATCACGTTCTTACTTGTTTGTAGCTAAGTTTGTTTGGAACATTTATTTGTATTCAATATTGTCACAGTTATCTTACTATTATTGATATTTGCTAATACTTATATTTATTTATTAACTATAGATGTCATCATTGCGGTCACGGTCAAAGGCAAGGACAAAATTTGAAAAACTATTGATGTCTCCGTCGAAGATTAAACAATATGTAGAAGAAAACCTTGTTTGCAAGAAACCATGTTTCGAGCCTACACGCGATGAGGGCCCAAATGAGAGAGACGAACAAGCCAAGGGTGTTACTCATCCTATTCACCATCTGTCGTTGTTGTTCGAGTGGCCAAAAGACGCCAGCAAACAGGAAACAAATCAGGTGTTGGACGAAGCCTGTACTGTGTCGTGGGACGAGTACAACGAGGCCATGAAGTTGGCCAACGAGTACGACGAGGCATGAAGTTGGTTGCTTGCTCACCAACTTAGATTGTGTAGCTTTGTCGTTGTCTAGGTCCAGGGCAGACTTCTCGTTTCAGTTTGTATGTTACATATGTATTTGCCCGGGAACCAATAAAATATTATCTTTTTATTTATGTGGTAATACGTTGTGCTACAGACATGCTACGCACGTTTGCTACTATTTAATTTAAATACATAAATTATATTATGTATTTGTTATTTATTATATAATACACTTCGACCAACTTCTGCTTAAGCGGCAGCACAACTACACATTCCTTATTCTTGTTAAAACAGTTCTACAACAGCAGGACAGAATCAGCAGATACTAACTATGTTGCCAAACAAAATCAGACTAAATCCAGTCTAGTAGCCAAACAGAATCAGACTGCAATCAGACTCAAATCAGACCAGCTGACCAGAATCAGACTGAGTTGTCAAACAGAATCAGACTGAATCCCGACTAACCCCGTCTAATCCAGTCCAGACTACGAAATCCCAGTCCGTTGCCAAATAGGGGCTAAACGTTTACATAGACAAATAAAAAATTAAATTTCACCACAAGAGGGTGTTAAGTGACCTCCCCGACAAGCCTATGTTATGCAGTGAACACGCTCTAGAAACATAAGAATTTGCAAGTGCAACATGATGAATACATTTCTCACCGATTTTTCACAACTTTTCATGATTTTTCCCGCCTTTTTGCGATTTATACTATATTTCACAATTCTTCGTGACTTTTCACGTTTTTTCACTATTTTTCTCTTTTAAGTAAGAAACCATGTACACAAAAAAAATCCTAATATACACTAAACTTCCAACCCCCCACTCTCCACACAGCCCATTGTTATTATTCAATTATTCTTTAATTCTTTTCCTACTTTTTTCATTCAATAACATTGTATGTTTGTTATTATTCAACTATTTTTAATTATTTTCCTACTTTTTCACTCAATAATATTGTATGTATAGTGACTTTAATAGTTAAGTATATATATGTATATATTGCCGACTTATTCTCGATTATTTCTGATTAGTTGACCGAACTTTGACCGAAATATATCGACTTTTTCACTTTTTTTTATTTTTTTTTATTCTGGTTTTTTTCTGGCTAGCCTAAAAGGTGCTAAATCTCGAACTTGTCACTGTGATTGGTCCTTGGATCCATCAAAGCCCAAAGTTTGTCGGTCTCTTTACCTATGATACGTGATGCCTGACGAGGTCGTAGGGTTCCTCCACCTGTCGATGGATGAAACTGGTTGAGAGCATGACTCGCTTAGGGCTGTAAACAGTGAGGGTACAGTGCAGGTATGCCCATACCAGAACCATGCCATTTTGGTTTTAGGGGATTGTGGGTACTGTTCTAGATACACAAAACTGAAAATTAGCCCCCCACCATTCCCGGACCTGCATACGATGCGGGTATAAGTATGTGGGTGGGCGTTCTGCATAAAATGGCATATTTTATATTTTCCCATTACATGCACAAACATTACAGCATGGTTGTATAGGCGGTCAGGCGTTCCAGGAGGAAGCTTAGACAGCCTAGGCGCCCAGGCAGTGAGGCCTTGGCGTTTCCAGGCGTTTTCATATATTTTTTAATTTAACAGGTGTATGTAAATTTCTGAACAATACAATCCTTACACATAAATATACATGATAAATATGCAATCAATGTGCTAGCATCATATGAAGAAAGCAACAAAATCATTAGATATGGATTGAATTGTGGAAGTTTTACCTAAACAAAATTCATATAGAAATCAGAAAGCTAAAAATGTATGATGTTTGTAGCCAAAACATATATAATACTATTATGTAGAATTTAGGCTAAATCAAAACTAAGAAGACCTAAAATAGAACTGATTGGCACTAATTTGAACTCATTTGATCCAAATTTGACCAAATTTGACCTATTATACACTAATTTTTGCCTAAACCAGACCTAATTTTGTATACCATGACCTAATCAATCCCAATTTCCAAAAAAAAATCATATATTCACCCAAATGAGACAAAATTTGGTCAAATAAGACCTAGTCATACAATTTAGAACAATTTCCTCCAAATCATGCTAGTTTCGACTAAATTAGACCTGATGTGCCAAATTTTGACATGATTTGGCCTAAATAAAACCTAATTTTGTAAATTATGATCCAATCAGACCTAATTTCCCCAAATTTTCCCTATGTTGACCTAAACAATATCTAATTTGGCCAAATTAGACCTAATCTCACCATATTAGACCACTTCCCCAAAATCAGACTTGTTTTCCCCAAATCAGACCTAATCTACTCAAATTTCACATAATTTGGCTGAATATTAAACCTAATTTGCATGACATGACCAAATCAAACCTAACTAACCCTAAATTTCCCTATGTTGATCTAAATGAGGCCTTACATGACCACATCATATCTAGTTCCCCCATATTAGACCTAATTCCCCCAAATCAGGCATGTTTCCCCTCAAATCAGACCTAATTTACCCTAAATTGACCTCGTTTGGGATAAATCGGACCCAATTTAACCATAAATGACTCAATTTGATCAAATTCAGATCTAATTTATGCTAAAATTAGCCATGAATTGGATTAACAACTTATGTCAATTAGGGGGTTGGGCGCTCAGTTTGAGACGGGTTGACTTAAGCCCACGCGGCGGCGCCTGTACAACACAGCACTTCAGTGGAAATTATCCTGCAGCAGCGAAAAATTTTACTCATGCATACACCACATAACAATTGATCTAGTTATGGTTTCAATGCCACATTATTGTTTCTTGCGAAATTGAGAAATTGATTTCTACAGAAAGTTTACTACTAAAAGGCCATTTTTACAGACCCAAATACGCGATCAGATACCAGTTCAGTTTGCAATTGGACATAAGACAGATCTTTGCCATATCTTCAGGTACTTTGAAATTTGAAAAAGGTATGAACCGAAGAGATTAATATGAAGCAATGGAAAATCTGCCCAATTTGTTAATTGAACTTTATTAATATGGAATCACGAACGCGGCCACTGCCAAATAAAAGAGGCAAAAGGGACAAGCACAAACCCAAGGGAAAAGACAAAGGATATGGAGAAGAAAGCAAGCAGAACATTTACAGGAAACTCAGGTAGACAATACAGGAAATGAGTTAACATATTTTAGCGAAAGGAAGCACGCGGACGGCAAAAATGAAGAAGCAGAAGGAAATAAATCAGTACCTTTTTTATATTGAAACAACAGTATGTCGATCAACACAACAGACGACAGGATCAAAGGAGACCTGGATCAGCACAATGCTGGATTGTACAACACCTGGGCGGGGTCCGGGCGCCTGGAGGACGCCACGAACGGAATGCTGCGGGATTGAGGTGGAGGAAAGATGAACACCGTGGTCGGTTGTCCCTAGCGCAGAGATGGCTGGGCAGTGTTGCGGGCAATTGGAGCCAGAGGCGGTTGGGCATTGCGGTGTCGCTGGTCGCACACACCACACAGAAGCACTACCTTTTTTCACAGTCTGTCCATCAACACGCACCACACGATTGGAGGAGCTGGAGCCATAGTGTAGGCGGCTGAGCAGGTTTTCCGCATCAGATCCAGCAGGAGATGGACTTCGGCTGGAGAGGGCTTCGCCTGGATTTGGGCGCCGACCAGAATTGGTCGCCGACCAGAATTGGTCGCCGTCTTAGAGCTAGGCCGCCTGAAACTGGGTGTTGGCGCCGGTGGGAGTTCGGGCGCGACGAAGGATGGGTGGTGTTCGTGGTCGCCTACGGTCCATCTGCGGGAGAGGGCTTCGCCCGGACTTGGGCGCCGTCTTGGAGCTAGGCCGCCTGAAGCTGGGTGTTGGCGCCGGTGGGGGTTTGGGCGTGACTAAAGATGGCTGGTGCGGATCATCACCGTCTCCGATCATGGCCAATGCCAACTGGAGTGACGGAAGCGTGATTCACGCGTGGTAGGTGGAGTCCAGGAGGCAGGAGGTAGCCGCGAACTCACGTCGGTCGTGGCGAGCGGGAGCGGCTGCCCTAGCCTAAGTTCCGTAGTTCGTGTCTTTGTGAGTCGCTACTCCGAAATGAGAACCGAGAGTCGGAAGAGGCCAACAGGTGAGATTGTAAGAAACAACAGCTGCAAGCGAATCCGAGTCGCTCGCTGGTGGTTTTGACTTGAATTAGGGCCTCTCTGCATTTCAACTCGTGCAGCTCCAACTCATTGTGTTTTGCAATGTTAAATGTTTGGTTGGACGTAGCTCATTTTCGCACAGTGAAAACCAATGGCAGTCAATGTTCATCCGCGTATAAAATTTAGAGGAACAGACTGTGCCCGGGCGCGGTTTCATTTTCAGGACTCGCACGTCTCTCATTCTCCGTGTTGGCAGCAGAGATTCCTCCTTCTTTGGGTTCTTCTTACCATGTCTCTGGTTACTGCGGCTGCACTTACAGCAAATGAGCACCAACGTCACAACAAATGAGCATAGACTTTGTTGATGTTGTATTTATTGCAGGTAAGAAATCAAACTAGTCATGTTCAAATTCTGCTTAACCAAACGATTGAGTTGTAGTTTAATTACACGTTTTCCATTTCATGCGTTTGAACTCATCTTGTGTCTTCCAACTATTAGCAACCAAATGAGCCCTTAGGTTAGAAATACTTAGATCATGTTAGGCGGTCTTTAGTAATTAGATTTTGGCAAATTTATTTATACTAGGCATAAACATTTGCTATGCACGGGTGCCTTAGTAGCAATCAATAATTTATAGATTTAACTTAAAAAAATAAAAGAAATATGTGTAATACAGATATAGGACTTCTCACACACACAGGAACCAATACGTAATTTTAAAAAATAATAGGGAAAATTACATCCAACCCCCTCTACGGGCTTTCCCATATAGTATAGATGTATCTCCTAGAATAATATATAATTTAAAAAATTAAAGAAAAAAGTGTGGTGTACACACAGGGACCAAAATGTAATTTCAAAAGATAATGGAGAAAATTGCATCCGGCCCCCTCCACGGATTTTCCTATATATTATAGATGTGTCTCCTAATATAATATATATAATTTAAAAAATAGATAAAAGTGTGGTGTACAATAGAGGGACCAATATGTAATTTCAAAAAATAATGGAGAAAATTACATCCAGCCCCCTCCATGGGCATTCCCATATAGTATAGATGTCTCTCCTAATATAATATATAATTTTAAAAATTAAAGACAAAAATGGGGTGTACACACACAAGGACCAATATGTAGTTTCAAAAAATAATGGAGAAAATTGCATCCAACCCCCTCCACGGGTTTTCCCGTATAGTATGGATGTGTCTCCTAATATAATATATAATTTAAAAAATTAAATACAAAAGTGTGGTGCACATACACAGGGACCAATATGATTCAACATGGAACTCGAAGTAGATCTTCCTTCTTCACCTCCTAGTAGTTTGGGGACGACCTCTCTCCTCCAATGGTGAAAATGGGCATTGAGAGTGGAGGGTATTATGGAGGAAAACCTAGAAATCTAGGTTTCCAGGGTGGAAATGGTGGGTGGAGAGCATAAATGCAAGAAGGATGCAATGAATGCTCTAGAGTGGGTGGAGATGAGTAATGGCAACTAACCTAGTGTTGTGGCCGCTACCATGTATATATAGGTGGTGGTGGAAGCACTAGGGTAAGTAGGGGCATTGTTGGAAAAACAGTACAGAAAATGATAGGGTTTAGGTGGTAGCACAGCTGTGGTGGGTAGCGGTGAGAACGGTCGTGGTGGTGGGGAACGGTCGTTCCAAGAAAGTGGTAAAATCACAAGTTGAAATTGTGAAATGGAGGTTGGTAGCATGGCCGTGTTGGGCAGCATGACCATGGTGAGGGCTAGGTAGAACGGTCGCGCTGGGTAGCACGATCGTGGTGGTAGAGTTGGAGAGGAGGTTGTTCCCTCTAGCATGCCCATTCTGTGTTCAGCTAGCATGGCCGTGCTGGGTAGCACGACTGTGGTGGCTAAGTTGATGTAGCTTGCAAATCTTGGAAATTTCTCTGTAACTTGGGCATTAGCCAGCACGGCCGTTCCTTGGCACCACGGTCGTGTTAGGGTCTTCAGTGACAAAATTAACTTCAATCTTCATCATCAATGGACTTCTTTGCTTGATGTTGAATCTTGGCCATTAGGGGTAGGTTGATGGAGCTTTAGGGCCTTCTTTGGACCCCTCCATGAGTGGAGGAACCCTAGAACTCCTTCCTTATCTCTCATCCATCCAAAACATAGTCCAAGTACCTAAAAATAATGCAAAGAACGTCCATAAGTGGATTTGATAATGATACTCACCTTGGGGAATTTAACTTGCATTCTACTATGTTTAGATGTGAATAAAGTACAAAATGGCACAAGATGGAGCCCTAAAATAGGGCTACATCACCACCCCAAACTTAAAACATACTTGTCCTCAAGTATGCTTCAACTTAATTTCTCTTTTTAGTTTTCTTTCAATAAATAAGAGTGACAAATGCATAGCAACAGATGATTATTGATTAAATGGTCTTGGAAATGACTAAGTGTATGTGTTCCACCTCTCTCCTCTCTTCTTTCACATACCAATCATGAAATGGGCACTGAGCATATAAACTTCAAATATAAAGCATAGAATACACAAGTTTCCATATGTCCTTCATATCATTCCGGGTAAACCGTTTCATGTTGGCGTTAATCAAAGATGACTAAATGGTCTTAGAAAATGAAGATTGACATTAGGGAACATGATTGGGGACCAAGGGAAACTCAAATCCGGATTTTAGGAGCAGGAGGAGTTGATTTGGGGGTGAAAGGAGCTCACCCTAATCACCTCTTCACACGGAATGGGCGTTCTGGCTTGCGGAAATGAAGATTGGGTCGTGCTAGCTCAGGCAAAATCGAACAACTTAAGTGTTGGGCCCGGGCCAGCACGGTCGTGCTGCCTGGATGCCATCACGGCCGTTCTGCCCAGCATGGTTGTGTTGCCCATGCCCAAAACTCGAGTTTTCTATGTTGAATTCAACTTGGCCAGCACGACCGTTCTGGCTGGATGCCAGCACGGCCGTTCTGCTCGCAGTCAAAACTTGCATTTCCCCTATTGCAATCCACTTATCCAGCACAGCCGTTTCACTCCAGCACGGCCGTGCTGGTTCTTATCAGTTCAAAATTCTTTAGATTTCATCAAATCTTTCCAACACTCTTAATCCAATAATCTTGAATGATCCCCTTTGATGATGTATCAATCATTTTCACTGAATGTGCCTCGTTTCTCAACTTGCACCTATTTCACCTGTCATTTCATCAAAACTAAAACAAAAACTATCAAGCACAAGTGTGTGTGTTTTTTTTTTGGAAAAGAAAGCAAAAGTATCAAAAAGAGAAGGTTGGGTGAAAAAGCTCCCAAACCTAGGTGGGTTGCCTCCCACTAGTGCTAAATTTTGTGCCTTCAGTCGGGCTTATTGATTCTGGACTTCATTCATCTCTGTGGGACTCCCAAAGCATCTTTGAAGTAAATATCTCTCTCATGTGCACTCAAGCACGTCTCCTCATCAACTTGATGTCTTCGATTTGCTTTGTACGGACCTACTTCCACAACTGATTTCAATCTTTGACCATTCACGGTGAATTCTTTAGCTCCTTCTTTCTCACAAATCAACACAGTTCCGGATGGATACACCTTTTTGATGAGATAAGGCCCTTCCCATTTAGACCAGAGTTTTCCAAGAAAGAACTTCATCCTTGAGTTATACATCCATGCCCACTTTTTGGACTCAAAGTCTTTCTTCTTGATCATCTTGTCATGTAGAAACTTTGTCCTCTCTTTGTAGCACTTGGACATTTGATAAGCTTCGTGGCACATCTCCTCTAATTCATTCAGTTGAAACTTTATTTTCATTCTGGCATTCTCTCCATCAAAGTCCATGGCCTTCAAAGCCCATAATTGCCTTGTGTTGCATCTCAATTGGCAAATGGCAGCTTTTGCCATACATAAGCTTGAACGGTAATCGGGGCTTTGTATGCAATCCTATATGCCCATAAAGCTTCATTGAGACGTAGTGACCAATCCTTACGGTCCGGTCTCACCGTCTTTTCTAGAATGAGATTTATCTCCCGATTGGCCAACTCAACTTGATCACTTGTTTGGGGGTGGTAAGGAGTAATTAACCACACGATGGTTCACTCCGTGTTTCTTAAGCAAGCCTTTGAAGGTGCAGTGGATGAAGTGACTTCCCCCATCACTAATCATTGCTCTTGGAATATCAAAACGGCTAAAGATGTTGGATTTCACGAAGTCATGCCCACTTTGTGATCATTTATCCTTATTGCAACAGCCTCAATCCACTTTGATACATAATCAACGGCAACCAAAATATAGACATATCCAAAAGAGGGGGGAAATGACCCATAAAGTCAATCCCCAAACATCAAATACCTCCACCACAAGAATGGGTGATAAAGGCATCATGTCCCTCTCAGAGATAGTGCCCACCTTTTGGCACTTCAAACAACACCTGCAAAATTCATGAGAGTCTTTGAACAAGGAGGGCCAATAGAATCCGATTTGGAGAATCTTGGCAGCAGTACGTTTTCCACCAAAGTGACCCCACAAACCCCAGAATGGCACATCGATAGAATTTCTTACTGCTCCATCTCCAAAACACATCTATGAATAAGTTGGTCAAGACAATACTTGAATAAATGAGGATCATCCCAAACATAATTCTTGGCCATATCAAATAACCTTTTGCTTTCCTCCCTCGTCCAAGTGCTTGGTATCCTTCCACTAGCTAAGAAGTTAGCTATGTGTTTATACCATGGCCTTTGAGTGGGCAAGTGTCCACACCATGGCATACCTAAAAATCAGCTCATCAAAATCTTTTGTAGGGGTGTGGATAATGATATCAAAAAGTTTTTAGACTCCTCATCTAGAAGAAGCTTCATATGCCAAACTTATGACAATGCATGGAAGGTTATCACCCTTGGAGCTGAAAATCAAGCCAACTAGGGCAGACCCCTAGGCAAAGGGATGCTAAAGGTAGCTATGGAAAAAAGAATTCTTGAGTACAAGTATATTTCTGAGTCTCTAAAGCTACTAGTTGCCAAGCAAGACAACCTCAAATCGTCTTTCAATGCCTATGAAAGGAGGCACTCGCCCCCTCGACAATAAGAGCATGTCAAGTCAGCTTTCCATTCGTGAAGCATGTAAAGGAACTAATCATTCTACATTGGTCTGTAATATTCTCTATGATGTTGTTCTGGGTAATGCTTGTGCCGGAGAGTAGGAGCAGCTGCTCATGTGGCATTACACTACTACAGAAACAGCGTTCAGTGTCGCTTTTCTGGGCGTCAGTTATTTAGGAAAATCGACGCCTATAATATTAGACGTCGGTTATTTATGCAAACCAACGTCTATATTTGAAGACCAGTCAGACACGGGTACCGCTTTGTATTCAGCGTCGGCTGGTTATAACAGACCGACGCCTAAAATCGCCCACGGAATCCAATTTTCGTGCGAAAACATTTTAGGTCACCTACAACGTCAGTTTTTTAACAATTCGCCGATGCCTATTTAAAATGCAAATTTGTGCGAAAAGTCCCACTTTCAGTGTCGGTTATCCTTCGATAACCGACGTTGATAATTGTCCCCACCAAAAAAATTAGGGTAAAGGTTGTCTAGTTGGGCGTCGGTGTTTTACTATCAACCGACGCCGAAGACTTTAGGTGTCATTTGTATTTAATTATCGATGCCTTTACAAACTTAATATACCCACGATCGATCGCACCGGTACCTGTTTCATTGTCTTCATCGCCCGCTAGCTGCTGCTTGATCGCCCGCTAGCTGCCTGCTGGTTCTCGCCGTCACCGGCGCTGTCTGTGCTTCCTCGCCTCGCCTCGCCGTCGCCGCCGACGGTGCTGCTGCTCTGCGTCGCCGCCGCCGCCCGCCACCTGCTCTGCTGCTCCTGCGTCGCCGCCGCCCTAGCTTCGTCCTGTGTCGCCAGCGCCGCCCGCTCCTTCCTCCCTGCTCACGCCCGCCGCGCCGCCTACCTTCGGTCTGCTCTCCAGGTATTAGTCGTAGCCTTTCTCCCTAGCTTTTTACCTACATGCAGCAAACACGGCCGTGGCTATGTTGGCCTACCACGGCCGTGCTTCCCAGCACGGTCGTGGTAGGCCAACACAGCCACGGCCGTGTTTGCTGTTGGTAAGGATATGAACAAATCTATATGTAATGCTTTATGTAAATTCTAGGATACGAACAAATCTTTTGCTTGCATATATTTGTGCTTCTAATCCTAATACTTGACCTAATTCAGTAAATTTTGATGCATGTTGAAATAAGATTTAAACTTGTCCATTCTAGCATCCTAATTTGATTTGATTAAACCCTAACATTGATGAAACCCTAACATCAATTGTGACCCTAACATCAATTGTGATGAAACCCTAACATGTACATATCTATTATTGTGTTTGTTGGCCTAGAAACCCGTCCAAGATTTACTCATTAGGAGCAAATCTTGGATAGTCCCCGGTTTGGGACTGTTCTTGAACACCTAATCTCACTTAGGATGTAAGTGTATAATGTGTATTGGGTTTTCGAGAAAATTTCGACAGCATTTCCTCGTTTGTTCTCTAAGTACCTATGTACTTAGAGAACAGCGGGGAAATGTTGCCGAAATTTTCTTGAAAACCCAATACACATTATACACTTACTAGTGAGATTAGGTGTTCAAGGATGGGATAGGTGATACACATTTATTATATATAAGAATGACATCACATGTGTTTGTTGGCCTAGAAAGTGAACAATCATTGTTCTTTATATTACTTGTACATTGGTATAAATTAGAATGAACAATCACTAAATTATATACTATTTGTATGGAGTCCGGCTTCATTGTAGATATCTATTATTGTGTTTGTTGGCCTAGAAACCCGTCCAAGATTTACTCATTAGGAGTAAATCTTGGATAGTACCCGGTTTGGGACTGTTCTTGAACACCTAATCTCACTTAGGATGTAAGTGTATAATGTGTATTGAGTTTTCGAGAAAATTTCCGCAGCGTTTCCCCGTTTGTTCTCTAAGTACATATGTACTTAGAGAACAGAGGGGAAATGCTGCCGAAATTTTCTCGAAAACCCAATACACATTATACATTTACTAGTGAGATTAGGTGTTCAAGGATGGGATAGGTGGTACACATTTATTATATATAAGAATGACATCACATGTGTTTGTTGGAGTAAATCGTGGATAGGATGTAAGTGTATACCCTAATCCTAATATATACTTGTTTTCTCTTTGAGCATAGAATGGATAGATCATGGATGTCCATTCGCAATCGCTGCACCCCAGAGTTTATATCTGGTCTTGATCAGTTTGTTAGATTTGCCGAGGAACATAGGAAAAAACCTACAGATAGGTTCTATTGTCCATGTAGGCATTGCGGTAACAACTTGAAAGTCAACACTGGTGAGGAAATCAAAAGTCATGTCATGTGCAACGTGATTGTATAAGGCTATACAGAATGGCACTAGCATGGAGAGATTTCAAACTCGAAACTAGTAGATGTCGATAGCAGTGCTTGGGTGGAAGAAGAAATTGCCTCCGATGACGTAGATGTGAACGAACCAGTTCCAGTAGACATCGTTGATGCGATGCTGGATAGTTGTAGGGTAGAGCACACCGATCCACCTCCTATATTTAGAAACATTGTGCATGATGCTGAGATACCGTTATACACAGGCTGTGCTAAGTTTACGAATCTTAGCGCTGTGTTGAGATTGTATAAGTTGAAAGCTAACAATAGATGGAGCGACAAAAGCTTCACGGAATTGTTGACTTTGTTGAAAGAAATGCTTCCTGAAGGAAACGAGCTGCCAATCTCAACATACCGGGTAAAGAAAATGTTGTGCCCAATGAGAATGGAGGCCAAGAAGATACACGCATGCCCGAATGATTGTGTATTATTTCAAAAGGACTATGTAGATTTGAAAGATTGTCCAAAATGTGGTGCATCGCGGTATAAATTGACGACTTCGGGGGAGTCCAAAACTGGTTCTCCTGCCAAGGTGTTGTGGTATCTACCTATAATATCACAGTTTCAACGCTTGTTTGCAAATCCGAAAGATGCGAAGAATTTGAGGTGGCATGCAGATGTTAAGAAAAATAATGATGGGATCCTACGACATGCGTTTGATTCCCCACAGTGGAAGAAGATTGATCTATTGTACCCCAAATTTGGTGAAGAAGATAGGAATCTAAGACTTGGGCTTTGTACATATGTGATGAATCTGTACGGGACATTGAGCAGCCAACATAGCACTTGGCCCGTCATGCTTGTTATATACAATCGTCCTCCCTGACTGTGTATGAAAAATAAGTACGTTATGCTGTCGTTCTTGATATCGGGCCCTAAACAACCCGGAAATGATATCGATGTTTATCTTGAACCTCTGATTGATGACTTAAAGAAACTTTGGGTTGAAGGTGTGATGACCTATGATGCTTCAGGAAGAGAGACATTTTGTTTTCATGCTATGTTGTTTTGCACTATTAATGACTTTCCAGCATATGGGAATTTGTCTGGATATAGTGTCAAAGGAGCTAAAGTGTGTCCTATATGTGAAGAAAACACTGATTCAATAAGACTAAAACATGGCAGCAAGACTGTATATCTTGGTCATCGAAGGTTTCTTTCAAAATTTCATCAGTATTGTATGAAGCGCAAAGCATTCAATGGATGGAATGATGAATGGAGTGCACCTAAACCTATACCAGGGGATGTTGTTTATGAAAGAGTAAAAGACATTGTCAATGAATTTGGTAAGAAATCACAATGTAGTATGGCCACACGGAGTGACAATTCTTCATTCAAGAAGAAGTCAATATTTTGGGATCTTCCTTATTGGAGTTCTTTGATAGTCAGGCATTGTATCGATGTAATGCACGTTGAGAAAAATGTCTGTGATAGCATCATTGGTACTCTGTTAAATATACTAGGTAAGACTAAAGATGGGATAAAATCCAGACTGGACCTACGTGAAATGGGAATAAGGTCAGAATTAACAGAATTACGTGAAATGGGTAATAAAAGAACATACTTACCTCTCGCTTGTTACACGTTGTCTAGAAAGGAGAAGAAAGCTTTTTGTGAATGCTTGGTAAATGTTAAGGTGCCACATGGTTACTCATCCAACATCTGTAGATTGATATCAATGAAAGATCTGAAGTTGATAGGTATTAAATCTCATGATTGTCACACTCTAATGCAACAAATATTTCCCATGGCAATTTGATATATATTGCCGAAGCATGTAAGGTTTGCAATCACCAGACTTTGTTTCTTTTTCAACAGTCTCTACAGCAAAGTTATTGACCCTGATACTCTCGATAATTTGCAAAGAGAAGTGGTTGTTACCCTATGTCAGCTTGAGATGTATTTCCCTCCTTCGTTCTTTGATATCATGGTACATCTTGTTGTCCACTTGACTAGAGAAGTGAAAATGTTGGGACCAGTTTTCTTGCATTGGATGTATCCCTTTGAACGATACATGAGCATTTTTAAAGGTGATGTTCGAAACCGTTATCGGCCTGAAGGGAGTATTATTGAAGGTTATGTGGCGAGAGAGGTTATGGATTTTTGCAATGACTTTCTGAGTGGTAATAACACTCTTGTTAATGACAAGAATATTGAGGAGGGCAAAGGAATTTTGGGATCACGTGTGAAAGTAATCAGCCGTGAGCAGTTGGAACAAGCTCACTTGTATATTTTACACAACATGGACGAAGTGAGTGTTTATATCGAGGAACATACCAATTTCATCAAGAGACAACATCCTCGAGCAAGTTCAATGTGGCTTGCTAGAGAGCATAATAAGACTTTTACTAAGTGGTTTGAAGATAAAGTCTTACATCAACTATCTCAAACACCAAATGATATTACAGAAACTATCAAATGCCTCACCTTTAAACCAAAACCGAATGTTATGTCTTATGAAGGGTTTGACATTAATGGGTTCACATATTACACAAAGCGCCAAGATGATAAGAGTGTCGTCCAAAACAGTGGGGTCACTCTTCAAGCGTCGACTATGTATTTTGCAAGTGCAAAGGATAAGAGTCCACGTGAAGCTAAAATGTCATATTACGGTGTCATTGAAGACATATGGGAGTTTGACTACAAATTTTAGAATTCCGCTCTTTAAATGTAATTGGGTTGATAACACCAAAGGAGTTATAGTGGATGAATTGGGTTTCACTTTGGTGAACTTTGAAAAGATTGGCGAGAAGGGTGAACCATTCATATTGGCATCACAGACGAAACAAATATTCTATATCGATGATCCTAAAAATGATAAATGGTCGGTTGTTCTTCATGGTAAAAGACAGTTCATTGAAGATCATATAGATGAAGAAGAGTACTATGATAAGTATGACTCCAGTCCATTCTCAGTTGGGTTGCCAACTCCACAAATGTGAGCCCGATATGTGTATTACCCGATTGGAGGGAAGCTGCATTGCCATATGCCCACCCAGATATTGATACACTTGATGAGGCAGAAGGCGGGGTGATATTGTGGCCCAAAGCAGATGTCGTCTACACTACTGAAATTGTAAGATAAATTTACATTACTTTAGATTGTTAATGTGTACATATGAGGTCAACTGATCTGAAATTATATATACATGTTAAAAAGAAGACACCCGGAGTACCTAGGCCTCCACCTCTACTTCCTGCATTACCAAGTTGGGTTCCAACTGACCTAAAATACCCGTTAGGTCCTGGTTGTAGGGGAATGGCATGTTGGCTACGGGCACATAATATACATTGCCCTATAATTGTTTCTTTAGAAGCAGATTATGCAGGTCAATCATATGATAGCTCTTTATTTATACAAGATATTATTGAGCTATTTATGTATGATTGGTTGAATACATCAATGATAGAGACATGGATAAGGTGAGATCTTGTTTATACATCCATATACCTTGTGTAAGATCCTATGATCTGGTTTCTTATATATTAATGCATATGTAATACATGTTTTGCAGCTACTTAGTCGAAGATCAATGCAAACAATTTGCATTTGATCATGTGGGATTTTTGATTCCATCATTGATTAGTATGGTAGCTAAAGACCCTGATAGTTTTCAACAATACTGTATAGATGCTTTTACAATTTTCGGTCAGCAAAAGAAGACGATAATAATAGCTCCATTCAATGTCAAGTAAGTTTACTTTATTTATAATTTAGACTTAAGAAAATTCCATTTTTATTGTGCATTTTGAGTTATTAATGTTTAACTTTTTTACCTATAGCGCTAGACATTGGGAGTTACTAGTTATTGTCCCCGGGACATTCACTGTTTATTATCTAGATCCTGCGGGAAGTACATTGAACACTAAAATTGGACACACATTGAGAATGCCATTATTCTGGTGAGAAATATTTCATTTTTATATCCGTTAACATCTGTTATTATATTACTATTTAATTATGCAATTTACTGTGTTACATTAACATGTAGGGGTTTAGATGCATGCAAAAATGCTGGAGGAAATGTCCCAAGGAGAAAGAACCAGTCAATAATTTGGGAGAACGTAAAAGTAAGTTTCCGACTCCAATGTATATATTATTTATGTGAACTGTGCTTAGTTGTATTTTTTAATATTTTGTATGTTTCAATTTATAGTGCGCTACACAAGACAACAGCTGGGCATGCGCATACTATGTGATGCGATTTATGCAGATGATTATCCGACATGCCGCATTGGATATTAATACCATACATGAGGTATTATATATAGTCTCATTAGTTAGTATGAAATATATCAATCTTATTTTTATATTATTACTTATATATATACATCATTCTCTTTGCAGGTGTTTAAAACTGACCACACTATAGGTAAGCACTTAAAAAATGTACATGCTCCATATACGATGGAAGCATTAAATGAAGTAAGAGAAGAATGGGTAAAAGCCATACAAGCAGTGGCGATTGTAAGATATAATTGGGATGCTGATAGTGATGCTGAATGATATTTTGTAAATGAATATTTCTGAATGTTTATACATGTCTGAATGTTTCTACATGTATTGAATGTTTCTACATGTGTGAATGTGAGAATTGAATTGATGTTTGAATGTATCTACTTGTGTGAAAAAATATTTGTTAATTTTGTAGGTTTGTGGCCTGTTTGTAGGCTGATATCAATGGATGTCGTAAACCTACAGTTCAGAAAACTGAACTGTAGGTTCTCATCCTGCTGACCAGCCACAGTAGGCCTGCAAACTGATAAGAAAAAAAAAATAAAGTATAGGCATCGGTTATTTATAGAACACCGTCATCAAAGGCCTACAATGTCGGTTATTGGATAAAAACCGACGCCTAATATGACAAACTACCCGACCGTGCAGGAAAGCACGACCGTGGTGGAAAAGGCGTCACTTATTCGTATAAAACCGACGCCTATAGTACTAAACACGGTCCTACAGCGAAGCACGACCGTGCTTCGCCGTGTCGTCTGGGAGTATGGCTTCGGTTGTTCAGTTGTTAACCGACGCATAAAGTGTCCTAGGTGGTGCTCTTTTTTGTGGCGCGAACCCTATAGACGTCGGCCAACTATATATAACTGACGCCTATATATCATATAGGCGTCGGTTAGAAAACCGATGCCGAAGAGTTCGACCTTTAGCGGCGCCCACATAGGCGTCGCTTGAAAACCGTCGCCAAAGGGGGTTAAACAACCGACGCCAAAGGCATGTTCTGTAGTAAATTTAGCTCTTTTATTCTACTTGTGTCATCAAAAGGTGCTTCTATTTGGGAGAGATGGTCGGAGGAAGAATTCTCTACTCCCTTCTTGTCTACGATCTCAATATCAAACTCTTGAAGCAACAATATCCAACGGATCAACCTCAACTTGGAGTCTTGCTTCGCCATCAGATATTTCAAAGAAGCATGGTCTGTATATATAATCACCTTATTTTGCAGAAGATATGATCTAAACTTGTCAAGAGTGAAAATAATTGCAAGCAACTCTTTCTCGATAGTCGTGTTGTTTCTTTGGGCTTCCTCTAGAGTCTTTCTTACATAGTAGATAGCATGCGGAATCCGGTCAATTCTTTGGCCCAACACAGCCCCCGCTGCCATGTCGGATGCATCATTCATGATCTCAAATGGCAAAGAGAAGTCTGGGGGCTGCATTATAGGAGCAAAAACTAGCTTTTCCTTCAAGTGATTGAAGGCTTCAGCACACTTGTCATCAAAATGAAACTCATCTTTCTCCAGCAAGTGACACAGGGGTCTCGAGATCTTACTAAAATCTTTGATGAAGCGGCGGTAGAAACTTGCATGTCCCAAGAATGACTAGACATATCTTATGGTGGAAGGAATGGTAAGTGTAGAATGAGGCATGTAACACCCCAATTTCTAAAACATGCACAACACTGAGCGGAAGCATAAATCTCATTGGGATGTCACAAACATGATTATCATTGCATAAAAATAAAGTATGTATATAAACCAACAAAAGATGAAATAACAGTTCTCATACTCATGCCCTCAACATAACTCATACATGAACAAAACTAAACATGATTACACTTAAACACCCTACACTTTCTCATAAAACTCACACTAAAACTAAAACACATGATTCAAAAACATAAAGGAAATCTAATCTATGGATAGTTGGCACCCCACCAGTGGTCTAGATGTCCTTGAGCTTCTTCTTCAACCGGTCCTTAGATGGCTTTATCCTTGACGTTTCTCCTTTCCTGTGGGCATCACACCCCAAACCATGCATCAAACAATTGGTAAGTGGAATTGAACATATTATAATTTAAAGAAAACAAGTAAACTGAAAATAAACTTTGAACATTTAAACATTTAAAAAGAGACAATTGCTTTTAAATTAAGTCTTTTATCTTGACCTATATAAGAATCCTCAAGTTTTGCACCAAAGTACCTCTTCTCTTATGCAACGAAGTGCCTCCTCTTATTCACCCAAGTGCCTCTTAGTTTTGCTCCGAGGAGCCTCTTAATAAGGACCTTATATAAGCTATCGTTTAATCATTGTCTTTCTCTTAAAACTCTTACTTTGCTCTTAAATGTTAATCTTGATTTTACTCTTAATGTACATGAAGATGATACGATAATATTGACATTAAACATGACATTCAGTTCAGTATCAATTCATTGACTTTTAATAATTGAACAGTAAATACTACATTCATAACATTCATTATGCATACATATATACAATCAATCAAATATTTATGTTCAAAGTGCATGGACCACTTACCTCTCTCTTAGAAGAGATCCTAGTTGCTTCCTTAGGTTTGGGAAACCCTAAACACGTTCTTGAGGCTTAGAAACCCTAATTAATATATTTTAACAATTTTCATTCATTAATAATTAATATTCAACCTAATTTCTAGGGTTTTTGGATTCTTGATGAAAACACGGGAAAACAACGCTAAATCAGGTTCTGAAAATTAGTCCATCGTCTAGATCTCAAAAAACTAAGCAAAATCCATATATAACTTGACCCCATAGGGTGTACCAATAAAAAGATATAGATTTTTTTTTATCTGCCAATTAGAAACTCGAGAAAAATCCATGTTGGCAATTATCCAAAAGGCATGGCTACTCGGCCTAGCTGGAGTAATCACAGGAGGACACTATGGTCCAAGGACCCCACCCCAACAAAAGCGATGGTCAACCAAAGAAAAAGGTCATGATTCCAAAAAAAACCATAGTCGCGTGACATCAAAGAAATCGTCATATGGGCAAAACTAGAAAACAAAGCATATGCACATGTTCTTCTCAAAACCTGGAAAACGAGCAGTGAAAATCTAGGAATCAAAAACACAATCTTTACCTTTAGCCATAAAAATTGGAACTACAGCTGAGTTCCTCATATCCTCATGGGATGAACAAGCCTTGAGTCAGGCTTTTCCGAGGTCTGAGGGACCAGATGCTCCCCTCCCGCCATGGCTGACCATGCGAGCAAAACCAGAAGACTGAAGAGAAACAATGCCTGGGAAAAAAACCAATGTGGGCGACATCTATCAACTTGGGAGCATCTACCCCATGTCGTCGAAGGCAGAGAGCAAGAAGACTAGACCAGGCGAGGTCCATAGATGCAAAAGGCACAATCGGAATTTCAGAACAGCAACCAAAGAGAAAAGGGGTATTGAGATTTACCGAGTAAGAGATGAAATTCATGAGCAGGAAACATTCGTGATGGCTCTGCGATCAAGCCTGGGGCATCAGGGTACCTTTGGGTGTCTTGGCTTCTCGTCGCCGGCCGTCAGAGGTGGATATACACCAAGCGGAGTTCGGGAGACTAGGACAAGAGCATACAAGGGAGAAGGGGTAGCGAAAATCAATATCTTAGAGGTTAAAGAACCTTTTTGTGGCCGAACTTATATAGGCGGTGGTCTGGGCAAGCTAGAAACCCATCCAGAGCGGGAAACAGGGGAATGGGGAGGAGTCCTAGTCGACTAGGAGATCTACTGGATGAAGTCTGAATAAAAACAGTATGGGGGAGTTTGGCTCAGTGCAAGGATTGTGAAAAGTGAGTTATTTCGTGCTGAGGTGGAGTGGCGAGAGATATCGGGATCAAGGAGGAAAACTGCTATGTTGAGTCCACTCTGCACGGGACTCGGGTGGAGGAGACGACATCCCCACGTGTGGCTGGATCTGTGAGAGTCTGACCCGACTGGGTCAGCGTGACACTCAATTAAACAATGGACCAAAGTCCTAATCACCTATAGGATTAGATTATTTTTGGGATATATATTAGATTATCATTTTACACTATGAGAGGGGGAAGAAGCGGGAGAGGGGCTAGAGGGGGAAGACAAGGAGACGGCGGTAGCACACATTGTGGCGGCCAATGTGAACGGAATGGGTTATTGATCGGAGATGATGCACAAGATGAAGCGAACACATATGGATATTTGGTCGGGAACCTTAACACGGGACAACCGACTAGCATCACTCCATCTGGGGGCGGCGTTAGGGTTACTGTCCCATTTGTTAGACTTGCATTCCAGTATGCTGGTACTCGAGGACATCACAGCGAAGCGGAAGAGACGGTTGATGAGGCATTCAACCAAACATCACGTGTCGAAGTCGCGGCGGTTGCGGGTGCAACGGACGCATCCGTTGGCGACACGACAACCGTTAAGGCGTTCGCCGAGCAAAAGAGGACCTACAGTGTGGCAGTGGGAGGATCCATTCCGCTCTTAGACGAAGGCCTACATGGAGGAAGGCAAGAGACTTACTTCCTTGAGAAGTTGTTTGATGGACACTTGGAAGATGAGGCAGTGCAACTAAAAGAGATCGACGGAACCCCTGCCATCACTATCGACCCTGAATCCGTTGAGAGACTAGCAAAACTGTGGACATATGCGGTGGTTGCTAGGCTCCTTGGAGCAGAAATTGGGTTCATGACCATGAGGGATAGGATAAAAATCCTATGGAACCCTAAGGGTCACTTCAACATGTACGAACTGGAGTTGTGGCACTATGTAATCTAGTTATCGTGCAAAGAAGATTATGAGTTGACTATGACCAATGGACCATGGAGGATCTTCGGGTGTTGTCTGGTCGTCTAGGACTGGCAACCTTCCTTCAAGCCATCAGAGGGAATGCCCAAGCATTTGGTTACATGGGTTCGAGTCCACAAACTGTCGTTGCATCTTTACGTGCATACCCTCTTTGAGTATATCAACAAGGCCTTTGGTCGGCTCATTAAGGTTGACGACCACATGGTGTTCAGGACAAGAAGCATATTTTCCCGTCTGGCGATCGAGGTTGATACGTCCAAGGAGATGTGGCCGACCAATCCATCCTTATCAATGCCATAGAATATGCGGTGGAGTACGAGGTCAACCCGGACACTTGCAAAAAGTGTGGGAAGGTAGGACACATGGAGCAGTACTTTCGGGAGAAAGAGATGGAAGGCCCAAAATAGGCCAATGCAGAGGAGACCCACACACAGATAGGCGGAATCGGGAACAAGGGGGATACATGGCAGACTCAACGAGGAAGGGGTAGAAGACAAAGAAGGCAAGGGCATACCAGGCAAGATGGCGCAAACCAGAGCCACGCACATGCCTCAAATCAATTCGCCAACTTGGAAGGGACAGAGGAGGAAGAAGAAGGGCAAGGTACGCTAATAGCCACCATTACACCAGGACATGCACAAACGATCATTCAGAAGCCGATGGAGAAAACTAGCAAGGTCTGGCGTCCGAAGGCGGGTGCTAACTCATCCCACACAGATGGTGAGAAGGAACATGGGGGGGGACACCAGCCAATCTTCAAGCAACAAGGGAGGTGCCGCCAAAGGCAGCAACATCAATCATAGGGTGGCTGAACCCTCAACAGACGAGGTCATAGAGATAATGGAGGAAGACAGTGCTGACAAGGAGGCAACGAGAAAGGACGACGAGATGAAAGGGGCAACACAAGAAGTCCTAACAATGAACACGGACAACTACTCAGCCATGATTGTCAATGTAAATAACGAAAAAGTGGGGCCATCGCAGCAACTGTGGAGAACATAGAAACTTTTACATTCGACGATGGAGGAGAACCCGAGCACGAGCATGAATGACAGTCAATCAACCGAACAGCCTACAACTGACAAACCGGAGGGAATCATCCCAAATCCTTTGTCTTCGGGGAGGAAGATGGGAGGTAACAAGCCAAAAAGGAAGAACACTAGGCAGCCCCTCCCTATGACAGGATAAAGAGAAAGTCTAGGAGGGAGGACCATAAGGAGGATATTGAAGGTTTGAGCAGAAAGGAACCAGCAGGTGAAGAGGACAAGGAACCTGTGGGAGACCAACTCGCTTAATCCTTCCTCAATGATAAACACCCTCTGCTAGAACTCTAGAGGAATAGGTAGCGATAGAAGGAGGTTGGCGTTGAAGGAGATGATGTCGATCTACAAACCATATTTGGTTGCCATCCTTGAACCACGAATCAACGCGGAGAGGGCGATGGAAACCATTGAAAGACTGGGTTTTTCCAACTCTTATCTTGTAGAAACCAGAGGTTTTTCCGGTGGCATCTGGCTATGCTGGAACGAGGAATGTCATTCCATTGAAATCATCTGCTGCCACAGACAATTCAACACCTGCAGAGTGAATGGTACCTTCTATGTTACTGTTGTGTACGCAAGCCCACACGTTACAATAAGAAGGCTGATATGGAAGCACATTGTCGCTCTGGGACAAAGGATCAAAGGGCCTTGGCTATGTTTGGGAGATTTCAACTCCATTACCAGCCCGTGCGAGAGGAGCGACACCACCATTTTTAACAACCAAGAAGCCACGTTGTTCCATTATACTTTGATGGAGGTGGACCTATCCGATCTCTGCTACTGTGGTATGAAATTTACCTATAGTCATGGCCTCTTACAGAAAAGATTGGATAGAGCCTTGGGTAATACGAAGCTCGTAGCAAACTATGCTAATCTCACCGTGGAGCACCTCCCAAAATTGGGGTCCGACCACTGTCCCCTTCTTGTTCAATGTAATGACAAGGAGAAGGGTTGACACAGGTTCTGTACACGCCCTTCCTGGCAGGCTTGTCCATCGTTTAGGAGTATGCTGCAGGAAGCCTGGCATTCGGAGCTAACATTTGAGGAGGCACTCAAGAAGGCACAGGATCCTATCAACAAGTGGAGCACCAAGGAACACAAAGACAAGAGACGAAGGAAGGACAGACTGCTCAAGAACATCAATCGTCTACATGTCGATTTGGCAGAACAATATAACCCCATATCTGAGGCTCTATGTAATGATATGCAAGATGCATTCGATGCCATCTTGAAAGAGGAGGAGGAGGACCTCAAGCACCGAGCCCACCTCAACTGGATTGTTTACGGTGACAACAACAGCTGGTATTACCATACTTTTATCAACCAGAGGAAGAGAAGAAATAATATAATGGCTCTCAAGAACAATGATGACGAGTGGGTCAGAGGTAAGGAGGAACTCATGAGTTTAGTGGTCCAACACTTCAAAAACGTTCTTACGACACCTGATGACACTACTACAAAAATGGCTTATAAAGTCACTTTTCAAGGTGTCGGTTGTATACATAAACCGACACCTAAACTCTACAGTGTCGGTTGATAACATAAACCGACATCCAATCTATGAAGGGCGACCAGACACGGGTACCACTTTTATTAAGTGTCGGTTACTAATTAAAAAACTGACACCTAAAAGTAACCGCCAAAAATAAAATTTCCAGTGAAAAAAATTGCCTCCAAAAATTGACATACAACGTCGGTTTTTAATGGAGGAACCGACAACTAAAGCTTTTCTGTGAGACAGAAATTTGTACAATTTTAGTCGTCGGTTTTGTGACAATAACCGACGCCGTTATGTTTTCGCGCTATTAACCGCGAAAATTTTCACCTCCCTTTAGTGTCGGTGTTTTGTTGTAAACCGACAATAAAAACATTCAGTGTCTGTTTTTAAAAAACCGACACCTAATGTTAACTTAAATCGCACAAAAGAGCCCGACTCTTCCCCTTTCTCTGTTTCATTCATTCTCGTGCTCAGGGTTTGGTCCTCCGATGATTTCTCTTCCGCCCGGTGCCGCTCCTCGCCTGCTGCTCTCCCTTCTGCCGACGCTCCTCATCGGCACCGCTTGCCGCCTGCTACTGCAGTTTCTCGCCACCGCCTGCTGCTGCAGTTCCTCACCGGCGCCGCTCGCCGCCTGCTGCTATAGTTTCTCGCCGCTGCTCCTCGCCGCCGCCCTCTCCTTCTCTGCTCTACCGGCGCCCTCTCCTTCTCTGCTCGACGTCGGCGCCTCTCCTTCTCCACGCTGCTACCAACAGTAGGCCTCCTTTCTTCTTCTTCTTCTTCCTTCTCCCTCTCCTTACCAACAACAACCACGGCCGTGTAGGCTGGCACGGCTGTGGCTGTGTTGGCCGACCACACGGCCGTGCTACCCAACACGGCCGTGTGGTTGGCCAACACAGCCACGGCCGTGCCAGCCCACATGACCATGATTGCTGTTGGTTATTTATGTACTGATTTCGTTATGATTTAATCATCTACTTAATATTCTAATCATGTTCTATGATAAGCCTTAGTTAATTTAATATGCATACTTTGTATGTAAGACATAGTAATCGGGTACTGCTGTATATCCAAGTAAATTACATGTAACTAATCATGACATAGCTAGATTTTAGAATGCATACTTTGGTTAAATGTACTACTGTAATTTTTGATCAAGTGATGATATGTAAATGTAGCAATAAGTTAGTAAGGTATCAATGATAAGTCTACTGTAATGTGATGCAAAATAGTTATTGTATCATGCATATCTTAATATTTTTTTGTTTTATAGTTGTATAGGGTGTTTTATGTGTGACAAGTCTATTGTTTAATAGTTTAGCTATAATAATTGTTTTATAGTTGTGTTATAAAGTATTTGGGTGTTTAGTATGGTTATTTAGGGTGTTCAGATATGTATAAAGGTTCCAAAAAGTATAGTATATATATGCATACATGTGCATTTTTTTTATAAAATTGTATAGAAAATCAAAACCCGTTCTTGGTGAGAATCCTAATCACCCTTCTTGCTTAATGATGAACTGTAATGCACACATGTGACATGCTTGGAATGTAAATGATGAACTTTTCCCTAAATTGCCAATCATGCTTTTAAAGACATCAATAATCACCCTAACTTGAAGAACTAGGATTTTAGGTATAAGAATGACAACACATTATTTGTTGGCCTAGAAATCCGTCCAAGATTTACTCATTAGGAGTAAATCTTGGATAGTCCCCGGTTTGGGACTGTTCTTGAACACCTAATCTCACTTAGGATGTAAGTGTATAATGTGTATTGGGTTTTCAAGAAAATTTCGGCAGCATTTCCCCGTTTGTTCTCTAAGTACATATGTACTTGGAGAACAGCGGGGAAATGCTGCCGAAATTTTTCTGGAAAACCCAATACACATTATACGCTTACTAGTGAGATTAGGTGTTCAAGGATGGGATAGGTGGTACATGTACATTTATTATATATAAGAATGACATCACATGTATTTGTTAACCCTAGACCGTAATCTTGTTGTAATATATACTTGTTTTCTCTTTGATCATAGAGCTTTACAATTTTGTTGTGATATATACTTTGTTGTAATAATGTGAACTTTACAATGTGAGCTTTACACTTTGAATTACTACTTTACAATGCAAACTTTACAATTTGAATGTGAATTTGCAGATGGCTGACCATTCTCCTGATGACCGTGCTGATGACTACCGTGAGGGTGAGGACATCAATGCGCCGCCTCAAAATGTAAGTTCTAAAAATATATCATATATTTATATCTATATGTCCATTTATAGTTATATCTTGTAAATGTGAATTATTTTGTCAAATTTTAGGTTGATGATGCACAGGTACCATCTGAAGCACTTGAGGCACTTGATCTACAACACCAAAAAGTTGACAAGAGAAGGGGCATCACTATGATGAAGAAGTTAATTGCGCAAAAGGGCAATGGACCCAAACTTGTTGTGGATTTCGATAATGCAGGAAATGCATGTGGTGTGAATCGCAATTCATTTATTTCATATCTTGGGTTTGTTACTCGTAGCCATTGCGGTTGTCTCTTAGATTCTTGGCATAAAGTTTCTAAGGAGAAGAAAATTTAATATGGAGGGATTTATGTGTGAGTTATTATTAATTTGCAATTCTATTTTGTAGATTACTAAATTTTTAGATACTAGTTAATAGCAATTCTATTTTGCAGAGTATATTTGAATTGGATGAAAAGTTGCATCGTAAATGCATAATGCAACGCTGTGGGAGAGTCCTAAGGAACTATAGGACAAATCTCACCAGAGAATACATAAAAGAAGCCGACAAGAGGAAGAAGACAGCCACTGAACAGTGGAACTTCCTGGACAAAGAAGAATGGGACGCATTTGTCGCTTCAAGACAAACTGATGAATTCAAGGTATTAGGCATCAGTCTCAATCTCATTAATTAATATATGTTGTATTCACTTATTCAAGATTAACATTTAGTATTACTAACCAAATCATTAATTTGCATACTAACTAGGCCCTCAGTGAGGCACAAAGATCAAGGCGTGCACTGAATGTGCATGACCACAGAATGGGTCCAAAGGGGTATGCAGGCATTCGCCAAAGACTACAGGCCGAGGCTACTGCTGCTCAGTCTGCTGCTACTCAGGAGTCCTCTACCATAGGTAGCACACCTCTGCCTCGCCATGATGTTTGGATAGCTGGGAGGCAAAATAAGAAGGGAGAAATAACTAAGGCCGCAACTGCTGAGGCGGCTGCAAAAATGGTAAAATACAACTCTTACAACAATCATTCGAATATTGATTATTTGTGTTGTTTACTTAAGTACAAATTTTTGTTTTGGCGATTAGCGGGAGCTGCACGAGCTGAGGAAACAAGGAAAGTTCATCCCTGAGGGAACAAAGGATGAATTGACAGTTGCTCTGGGTAACCCAGAGCATCCTGGACGTGTTAGGGCTGCAGGCGCTGGTGTGGGCATCAAATCTTTAATTGGGTCATCCCAGCGCAAACATGTCCTAAAAGCGGGACTTTCACAAGAAGAGGTAACATATTCTTTCTTTATAATGTTACTGTAAAAGAGAATTCAAAAATTAGAATTTGACGTTTCTTTTATCCATGTATAGGTGGATAAACTATTTGACAGGAAACTCGAAGAAGCAATGAAAAAGTGGCAGGCATCTCAGACTGCCACTTACCAGACAATACCTACTGCAGACTCTACTCCTACTCCTACTGCAGAGGTTGGGAGTAATCCTGTAGAACCACCACCTAGCACATCCACTGTAAGTATTTTTATGACATAGTAACTAGTTTTTTAATTCAAGATGATACATATATATGAAATTGTAGTCGTTTCAAAAAAAGATGATATGTATATATGTATATAACATTCTTTACACAAAAATTTGTAGGGGTTGAAGCCATGCCGTCTAAAAAGTAAAGAATATGTCGTGGCAGAGGCGTCGGCTTACCCATCCCTACCGGGGGAAACGTGTCACGGGTCTCCAGTACCAGCTGGTTGGATTCGGGTGAGCCCGATACATATATTCCCCCAGTGGATGGATCTTCCACTGCCATATGCCCACCCAGATTGTGAAACGCTTGGTGAGGCAGTAGGCGGAGTGATATTGTGGCTAAAAGCGGATGTCTTCTTTACTGATAAGATATGGTAAATTTACATTACGTTCAATTGTTAGTGTGTGTATATGCTGGCAGTTGATATGAAATTATATATATATACAGGTTAAAAAGAAGACACCCACAGCATCTAGGCCTCCACTTCCACCTCCTGCATTACCTAGTTGGGTTCCACAGGACCTACCTGTCCCGTTAGGTCCTAACTGTAGGGGAATGGCAGTATGGTTAGGGGAACATGATATAAACTCCCCTATAACTGTTTCTTCTGATTCAGATTCTACAGGTCAGTCATACGAAACAAAACTATTTATATAAGATATATTGGAGTTGTTTCGATATGATTGGCTAAATACATCTGTGATAGAGCTATGTATAAGGTGAGATATTCTTTATACATCCATATACCTTGTGTATGATCTGGTGATCTGGTTTCTTATTTATTAATGCATGCATAATTAATACATATTTTGCAGCTACTTAGACAACATATGTGCATATTTTGGATTCGAACATGTAGGGTTTTTGATTCCATCCTTGATTAGTCTAGTAGCTAAAGACCCTACATCAGTTCAACAATACTGCTGTGAGTCTTTTTCAAATTTTGCTGTAAAAAAAAAGACGGTGATAATGGCTCCATTCAATGTAGAGTAAGTTTACTTTGCTTATTATAATTTGGACTTAAGAAAATTACATTTTATTGTGGATTTTGAGTTATTAATTTTTAACTTTTTTCCTCTAGGGGTAGGCATTGGGAGTTATTGGTTATTTCCCCCGAGACGTTCACTGTGTATTATCTAGATCCTAAGGGGGGTAAATTGAATACAATATTTGGACACATAATGAAAATGGCAATATTTCGGTGAGAAATATTTCATTTTTCATATCCGTTAATATAGGTTATTACATTACTATTTAATTGCAATGTTCTGTGTTACATTAACATGTAGGGGTTTTGAGGAGTATAAAAAGGCTGGAGGAAAGGTCCCCACGAAAAAGAACCAACCAATAATTTGGAAGAACGTGCAAGTAAGTTCTCGACTGCAATATATGTATATATTATTTATGTGAACAATGCTTAATTAGTTGTATAATTTAATATTTTGTATGTTTGAATTTATAGTGTGCTACATAAGACAACGGATGGGCATGTGGATACTATGTCATGCGATATATGCACATGATTATCAAACATGCCGTACTGGATATCGAATGTATTGCTCAGGTATTATATAGTCTCATTAGATAATATGATCGAAATATATAAATCTTATTTATAGCTCATTAATTATATATATACATCATTCTCTTTACATGTGTTTAAAGCTGACCCCATTATAGGAAAGGACTTACCAAATGTTAATGCTCCCTATACAATGGGAGAATTAAATGAAGTAAGAGAAGAATGGGCAACAACCATACAATTAGTGGGGGCTTTAAAATATAATTGGGATCCTGATAGCGAATAATGACTAAACAATGATACTTTGTAAATGAATTTCTGAATTATAATATATGTGTGAATGTTTCTACATGTCTGGATGTTTCTACATGTGTCTGAGTGAAAATGAATGAAAGTGTTGGTTGCTATATGAATGTTTCTACATGTGTGAATGTGAATGAATGGAACTACAAATTGCTAGCATGTGTGAATGTTTATAAATGTGTGAAAATAAAATGGAACTGCAGGTTGCATTGCTAAATGCATGTGCTACTTTTTTATTGTTAATTTTGCAGGTTTGCGGCCTGTTGTCGGCTGATATCAATGGATGTCGTAAAACCTGCAGTTCATAACTGAACTGAACAAGTTTCTCATCCTGCGACCAGCCACAGCAGGTCTGCAGACTGACAGGAAAAAAAAACCAATAGGCGTTGGTTATTTATAAATAACCGACACATAATGATATAGTGTCGGTGTTCCTACAATAAACCGACGTCTATGTCATTAACACCACGACCGTGCTGGACAGCACGGCCGTGGGGCGAAGATATATGGTGTCAGTTTTTTACTTATAACCGACACTGATAGTTCCCAAGATGGCGCCCTTTCTGTGGCGCGAAGGGTTTGGGCGTCGGTTTTTAACTAATAACCGACACTTATAGTCCCATGATGGCGCGTTTTCGGTGGCGCACGAAGAGTTTGGGTGTCGGTTTTGGAATTGACGCCTAATGGGTGGACTTTTAGTGTCACCCACATAGGTGTCACTTAGAAACTGACACTAAAGGCTTTAAATAACTGACACTAAAGGTAGGTTCTGTAGTAGTGTGACGGAGGCACTCGAAGGTGCGATGAGTTTCTCAGCTCATTTCGCCCACCCATGGTAGAGGAGCACCACTGGCTTGGTAGTCTACCGATCATGGAGGAAATCTTCTCATCTATTATGAGTCTGGACCCAGTTAAAGCCACCGGTCATGATGGAGTTAGTGCCCTCTTCTTGTAGAAGAATTGGAGAATGGTTGGGCCTAGTGTGATTCGCATAGTTCAATTGGCGATTGGTGAAGGCAGAATGTCTGATGACTTATATAAATCTACAATAGTTTTAATATCAAAGGTTGCTAACCCAGACAAGTGCGAAAATCTCATACCTATATCGCTAAGTAAATATGTTCTTAAAGTGATATCCAAAGTAGTGGTGCAAATGCTAAAGAGATTTATACCCAACTGGGTTTCGCAATCACAGAACAGTTTCATCCTGGGTAGGCATATCACTGACAACATCACTTTGGTCCAGGAGATCATTAAATCGATGAAAAGGAAGAATGGGTCAAAGATAATGGTCATTAAAATTGATTTAACCAAAGCATATGATCAGATGGAGTGGATTTTTATCCAGGATACAATACAGAAAACAAGTATCCCTACGAACTTAACAGACTACATCATGAGCTCAATCACTAGGGGGACACTTGCATAAATTGGAACGGTGAGACTTCCAATACCTTCACGGCAAGTAGGGGACTCAGGCAGGGCGACCCCCTATCGCCTTATCTCTTTGTTTTATGCCTTGATAGACTTATCCAACTTATTAGTCAGAAGGAGGCAGAAGGGAGATGGAAGTATGTGAAGTTGGGTGCAAGGGGGCCAGGCGTTTCCCACGTGTGTTTTGCCAATGACATGATAGTGTTTGCCCAAGTTGGGAAAGACCAGATGAGAACAATCCTGGACTATTTCAGTACATTTGAACGCGCGTCTAGGCAGGCAGTGTCCATCACTAAAACCAAAGTCTTCTTTTCTAGGAGCGTAGGGTGGAGCCTCAAACAGCAAATCACTGCCATGAACAAATTCCAGCAGACGTAGGACCTTGGTCGGTACTTGGGGGTGCCAATAATTCACGACAGAGTTAACAAAAATACTTACCGGGAGACGATTGATAAGGTTAACAGTAGAGTCACCTCCTGGGCGATAAGGTGCCTTTCACTAGCAGGGCAGGTCACGCTTGCCAAGTCAGTTCGGCAGGCGATCCCCACATACATGATGCAAACAACCAAACTCCCTCTTTAGTTATGTGATAGAATAGATGGCACCATCAAGAGGTTCATATGGGGAGGTAACCATAAGGACCACCTGATGGCATTGGTGGCCTGGGATAAGATAACTTGTAGAAAGAAGGACGGAGGTTTGGGCTTGAGGAGCATGCGTGATTGGAATCAAGCCTTAATTCTGAAGCACCTTTGGGAGATCAGGAGCAAGCAGGATACTCAGTGGATCTCTTACATGAGGCAGAAAGCGCGGCTAGGCAGGAGATTGATGAACATTTCCACACTAGGAACGACAGTTTTGGATGGGGAGCAGTTTATTGAGGAGAATTCCTACTTTATCCCAATGAATGGTGAGATAACTAGAGTCTGGGATGATAGGTGGCTACCTAGTTTGGCCAAACTAGTGGAAGGCGCCACCAGAGATATTCCCCATGAGTTGAGAGATCTAAGAGTATCCAGCATCGTCGATCTACAAGGCAACTGAGATGAGGCCTTCCTAAGAGATCGGTTGAATCCAACTTTGGCGGAGGACGTATTGCGTTTGAAGCCACCACACCCGGAAGATGGGAGGATATTCAAGTGTGGACATTGACGAGCAGCGGCCAATTTACAACAAAATCGGCTTACTATGAGCTTAGAGAAGGGAAAGGCCTGTGAGTAGAGGGAAACTGGGCCAAGATGTGGAGGATGAACCTATCCAGTAAGATCAGACATTTTGTCTAGATTATAATGCACGATGCCTTACTGACAAATTGCAGAAGAGTCAAGAGAAGGCTAACTAACTATAGCGTCTGCCTGAGGTGCCAGGAGGAGGAGGATACTATTATTCATGCGGTAAGAGACTGTAAGGAGGTGAGGGAGATCTAGGATGATATCCAGCATGATGGAGGGTTGATAGATCTGCAATTAACCATTGTGGATGCAAAGGAGTGGGTCGAATCATCTCTCCAACTTGACAGGGAAAGCTATACCATCATGTTCATAGCATGTTGGTTTATTTGGAGAGTGAGGAATAAAGGCCTATTCGAAAACATGACTACACCGGTGTCAGTGGTGGTCGGATCCATTAGGCAAGAGGTCAAGGCTCACAACGAGGCTTTCTGCAGGCAGCAACGGACGGAGAACACTACTGAGCTTATCAGTTGGACACCACTGGAACAAGGGGTAATCAAGTTCAATGTAGGCGCGGTGGTGAAGAACAAGATCGCTTACTGTGCGCTCGTAGGAAGAGACAATAGGGACAAGTAGGTCAGAGGTGCGGTGAGGTGTCTACACACATTGGACGCGACAGAAGAAGAATTGGAAGGGATTTTACACGCAGTGGAGGTGGCGATGGATAACAATCTTCCCAGGGTGTCTATTGAATCAGATTTGTTAATTGCAGTCAAGATAAATAACGAAGAAGACGACACTTACCTTAGATATGCCAAGTTGGCAAGTCGCATAAAGCAGCTACAGAGTCCAGGTTGGACTATAACACACATAAGCAGAAAAGGCAATGGGGTTGCTGATGAGTTGACCAAGTCAAACAATCAAAACCATGTGGCATACATCGAGTATGCCTCACCCCCAATGGGGTGCTTTAGTTTAATTTCTAGTGACTGTAATGGTAGTAGTACTACCAGATTTACTAATTATTGTTTAATTAGTGATTGTAAGCTTTTGTTTGATAATGCTCGTAATAGGAGTGCGGGATGAATAAGATTGCCTCCTGACTTCAATTGGATTACTGAGAGACTCCAATTCTTATCAAATTTTGTGTGTTACTTAATTGGGACACAAGGAACTCAAAAATATAGTTATTTTCTTGATTTGACCAACTTAGGTTGTTACATCTCTCTTTTAGAATAAATATTTAATTTGTCATACAAGATTATTTAAAATAAATTTGAGGATATTCTTTTGGGAAAATCCCAACCTTATCATAGAAAACATGTTTTAAAATTATTGGGCCATAAAAGAACGTGGATTGGGTTAATTTCATATAAAACCCTAAATGTCCATTATTTAATAATTATGGCAAATTTGATGATATGGATTTTCAATTTAGTGCAAAATATATCAAATTCAACTTATGTAACATATTTGGGAACCATCATCACATTATTATATGTTTTGATTATCAATTTTGAAACAAAACAAATTAGGGTTTCAAATTAGGGTCATTTTATAAGGTCTGAAATTTTAGGATGTTACAATTCTACCCACCTTATAAAAATTTCATCCTCGAAATTTTTAGGGTACTACCCACCTTAGGGTTTTCCTTATCCTTAACATGAAAGGTTTAACTTATAAATCTACATATGCTCATATATAAGATGAGACTAATCACAACTATAACCTCAAAGAAACTTAAACCATATCTTGTTCCTCCTTATCATCTTCATCATCATCCACCATGGTGAAGATTCTAGCATGTCGCTTCTCTCGAGGTGCTTCATTGACCTTGGGCTCTTTCTTTTGAAACTTGGGGCAGTTGGGTCTAATGTGACCTGCTTCACCACATGCACAACACACTCTGGTTCCAAACCTACATTCTCCTAGATGATACTTAGAGCACTTGGCACATTGAGTCTTCGCAGGTTGATTTGCAACAACCTCAGTCAGAGCCTTCCTCTTCTTGTCATTATGGTGGTTGTTGTTGCTGGAGTGGTTGTCCTTCTTCCATGCTCTTCCTGGGTGGTCTTCTAGTTCAAAGGAAGCATCTAGGGCACCTTGCACGGTGTGATGTCCTCGTCCAGACAAAGCAAAGATAATGTCCTCCTTGAGACCCCTAATGAACTTCTTCGCCTTGTGTCGTTTACTACAACAAAACTGCCCATTAGTGGCATTTATTTAAGTGGCATTTATATAAAAAAGCCACTATCTTTCTAATATACATGCATTTTTAATTAAAATTCTGCTGAACCACCTATTATAGGATTTCTGAAAAGGACATAACATTAAAGGCATTTTTATTTCTAATTAGTGGCAATCTTAAATTGCCATACCAAATTAGGAAATATTTTGCTAAACTATATTGACTTCCCGCTCCAAATTAAATTTTCCCTTCGCGCTGCACTCTCCGCTCATTTAGCCCGGCATTTCCGATCTCCCCCTCTCTCCCTGCTCAAATTCCTCGCTCCCTGACCCATCATGCCCTAGGTCCGTTGGTGGCTCGCAACCGTCTACAGACTGGGAGAGACTGGTGGCGCCTACTGTTCGCTAGTTGCCATCTGTGGTGCCAATAGTTGTTAGCTATGGAGTACCAAGTTGCCGGTGCCGCAGTGACACCTTGCCTGTGATCGCGAGTGTTAGTTCTTCCTCCTCCGCCTATTTGAACCGAGCCCAACCGAAGCATACTCAGGCACCGTTCGTTCTTCCTCATCTGCCTTGGCAGACCGAGCCCAGTCAAAGCACCGCCACAGACTCAATCTACCCCTCCGGTGTCGGCAAGCTTGAGTGAGGGACTTCGATCAATCCTCTTCAGGTAACCATCGCCACACCCTATTCTGTTAACTAAGATGTAGCTTACATACCTCCTTCAAGGTCTCTTTCGTGACCGGTGGCTAATAGGCATGTAAAGTGTCAACAATTCTCATGCTTGGACGAAAAATCTGTAGGTATCGAATGCCATGCCACTTGGAATTTGTTGTTTATCTGTAGGTTATCCTAAATCATCAATAACTATTAATGGGAAACCTTGTAGTAGAATAAAAAAACATATTCCGACTAATAACTTGTTTACCAATAGTAGTCCACTCTTGTTTCTAGCCATTTCAATTGACAATACTTAAAAGGTATTTGCCTTGGATCCGACTTCTGTTCTGCATACATTATTAGTACTTTTTATCTGTAGTGTTATAATTTTGAAGAAAGACAAGAATGAAGAAACTATAGCACTGCAAAGATGTTAACAGAATATGACTTATAAAGTTCATGTAAACATCACGTGTAATTAATCAGTTCCCTATTAAGATGGTGGATTGGTATTTTCTATTCGATGTTTACATGGTCTTCCCATAAAATCGTTTGAGAAACCAGGTGATGTAAAATGCAGCGATTAGTATAATTGAAAATCATAATGTAGACATAATAATTCATAAGTGATCTCCTTAAAACAGACATAATAATTCATAATGTAGACTACGATAATTGTTGGTATAATGAAATACTCATCTTACTTTCCATCTAAGTCTGATTTGTATTTCTCAAGTTGTCTGTGAAAATATGTAACATCGTTATATATACTTATTGAAAATATATAACATCATTATATATACTAATAATTGCTAGTACTAATATTTTGCAGTCTCTTTCCACCCACAACAATCACTATGGCTTGGGCCTCGACCCCCCTATCCTTTTCCCTGAAACAGAACAGCCGGACATCACCCTAGACCATCGTACACTAGCACAACTCACCATTACTAGACAGTGGCGTCATTTGAACGGAAGACGCTACATGGCTGGTCAAGTGACTTTAAAGTATGGAACCTCGACAACTGTAATTGACGTTCAGTATGATGGCGAATGCACTTTAAGGTATCCACAACCAGTTGGCTTGCGTGGATTCAAAACATGCTAATTGGCTGAGAGGACCAGGTCTGGCTTCTGAACGTGCTAATTGGATTCATCTACGAGGGACTCCCTCCACAACACAACATCATCAAAAAAATGGCCAAGTCACCAGTCAAATGGGTGTCTCAATTCTTGATAAAATTTTGTTACTTTTAAATAAGGAAATCACCAATAAATGTATTTTTATACTATTTTTGTAGAATGAATTTTTGTTACTTTTAAATAAGGAAATCACCAATAAATGTATTTTTTACAATATTTTTTACAATTCACCAGTCAAATGGGTGTCACAATTCTTGATGTTATATTTTTTACTATTTTTGTAGAATGGATAAGTCTTGGATAGCAGAGGATGACCGAACGAGTAGTAAATACCTATGTGGATTATCCAACTTTTTGGATTTCGCTTTTCAACATTTAGATTTTGGAGACAAGATTGTATGCCCTTGTAGAAAGTGCACTGATGTATACCAGGTCACCAGACAGACTGCATTGAGTCATCTATTGTGGAATGGCTTCTTACAAAGCTATATTTCTTGGGCTTTGCATGGAGAAGATGCCGATGTTGAAATGGATGCTCCAACTGATCATGGTGATTGTCTAGATGATGAAAATTTACAAGATATGTTGCATGATGTTTTTCTGAGTTTCAGTGAAGACAAAAATATGGAAGGAGTACAGTCGGCTACTGATCAACATTTAAATGCTGACAAACTTTATATCTTGTTAAAGGATTCTGAGACAGAATTATATCCAGGGTGTAAGAAACTTACCAAACTTACTTGCATCCTAGAATTCTATCACCTGGTTTGTCTTAATGCCTTGAGTAAGAAAGCATCATCTATGTTTCTTAAGTTCTTTAAAAAAATGCTACCAGAAGGAGAACAATTACCTAATTCCTTTTATGAGCTGAAGAAGACAATAAAGGGGTTGGGATTACATTATGTGAAGATTCATGTTTGTCGAAATGGTTGCGTGCTGTTTTGGAAGGAGTCTGCTGATAAAGATGTTTGTGATACATGTGGAGAATCAAGATGTCTAATGACTTCAACACCAGATGATGAGGAGGAGGAGCTAGTAAATAAACTCAGAAGAACACCTGCCAAAGTGCTCAGACACTTTCCACTTATACCACGACTGAGGAGGTTGTTCATGTCATCAAAAACCTCTTCCTTAATGAAGTGGCATGCAGAAGAATATGAAAAATATGACAAGTTAAGACACCCGGTAGATTCACCTGCATGGAAAACATTTGATGTTATGCATCCAGAATTTGCTACAGACGCTAGAAATATTCGATTGGGACTTGCCACTGACGGATTTAATCCTTTTGGGACAATGAGTAATTCTCATAGTACATGGCTTGTTGTAATTATTCCATATAATTTACCTCCTTGGTTGTGCATGAAACAATAGTATTTTATGTTGTTGGTGTGTCCCCGTTAGTGGTGCTTTTACACCCCACGAGGCCGGAACGTACGGGAAATGGGATCTTATGCTTTTGAAATTTATGTTATCCCTAACCGAGTCTATCACTAAGACTAAAACAGGTTGCCCGCAAGCGTACAAGGTATTGTTGTAGTATAGGTGATGGCAAGATAAGGGGTCGAATCACAGAGATAGAGGGGCACTAGAGTTCGACAGAGTGGGCTTTGTCCCTTTTGCGGAGCTTAGGGTTTTAGGATTTTAAAAGGTTTGATTGTTGATTAAGCTAATTGAACAAGTAAGAAATGCAAGATGGAAACTAAGTTATGGAAGAGCAAGCAAATTAGTAAACTAAGTTAACAAACTAACTAAGCAAGAGCAAGAAGAGATACACTACTCTAGCTAGGCAAGAAGCAATTAAGAACTAAACTAACCACTAGCAGGAGAAGGAGCAAGAGCCTAAGTTAACAATAAAGAGTAAAACTAAGCAATTGACTAAGTTAGACTAAAGCAATTGGACTAAACTAGCATTAACAAGCAAACTAAGCAATTAGGGTTTTAAGCAAGGTGATTAAGGTGGGTGGGTTGTTTGGGGAATGTAACTTTGATATTAGTTGGGGGAGATCATTAAACATGCATGGTTCTCGTTTCATATCTAGATTACCAAACAAAACAATAAGGTCAATGCCATTAGAACTTACCCTATACTACTAGTAGAAGACTAGGGTTAGGTGTAATTCTAATGAGATTAACCAAATCTAGGTTTCTAGGGTAAGTGATAGTGAGTAATTGAGGGTTGAGGTTAGAGATGGGAGTAGAGATGAGAGTATTTAACCTCATTCCACTAGCCACTCTAGCCTTTAGAAGGCCCTAGACAATTACATCAATCTCACTTACACTAGCTACTTAGATCTCACACTCATTTGTAGGAGGAGGGATGTGTATGTAGGACCAAAGGGGGCTAGCTAGGGATCCACGAATTGGACCTAGGAGCCATTCCTAAGATTGCCACATACACCCCAATTCCTCCTAGAAACTAAGTGTCATCAAAAACCTCAAAACAAGCAATTCATACAAAAAGCAAAAACCACATGCAATAATATAGGAAAAGAGATAGAAGCAAGAAGTAATCATCATAGATATGAATTAAGTTCATTACAAGAAATTATCCCCCAACATGGTATCAAAGTTACATTTAAATCCCAAACAGCCCACCACAAGGGGCTTAGCTAGACATGATCAAGAAAACAAGAAAAGAAAGGGGTACAAGAAGTAGGGACTCCATGAAGCTTGATGTAGAAGCCTCCTTCTTCACCTCCAAGCTTGTTGTAGACGTCCTCCCTCCTCCAAGGGTGCAGGGGTGCATGAAATGGTAAGGGATTATGGATGAAAACCTAGGAAACTAGGATTCCATGGTGGAATGAGGGTGGAAATGGTGGATGGTGAGACAAAATGTAAAGGGTTTGCACTCAAAGCTCAAGGAAGGAGAGTGGAGCTTGGAGCTGCTGTAGGGGCGTATAACCTAGTGCTATGGCCGCCACCCATGTATATATAGGTAGTGGTGGAAGCACTAGGGTAAGTAGGGGCAGTTTAGGAAAAGCAGTGAAAAGTAGGGTAGGGTTGGTGGACCACCACGGACATGGTGGTGTGCCACGACCGTGGTGAGGGTGGTGGAGAACGGTCGTGGAGTGGTGAAACGGTCGTGGTGTGAAGGAATTTGGAAAAAGGTTAAGTATGGTGGTAGCCACAGCCGTGGCGGGATGCCACAGTCGTGGTGGGTTAGGGGCACCACGGCCGTGTTGGGTAACACGACCATTTTGGAGGAGGAGGAGGAGGTGACCGTGGGGAATCACCACAGTCATCTTGAGCTTCTTTGGCCACGATCGTGGTGTTCTGGGGAAAAACCTTGTTGCAAGTTGAACTTTTAGCAATTAATTCCCACGACCGTGGTAGGGTGCCACGGCTATTTTCTCTTCTACTGACCACGACCGTGCTGATGGCCACGACCGTGGTGTCTTCAATGGCCATGGTCGTGGAATAGGGCCACGGCCGTGGGATTCTGTGGGATTTCACTGTTGAACTTGGCATCATATTGCTAAAAAAGGCACGACCGTGGCATAGTGCCCACGGCCGTGGTGAGGTTGGCCTCACTTAATTACACTTCAATCTTCATCATTCTTGGATGTCTTTGCTTGGGGACGATTCTTGACCATTGGAGGTAGGTTGAGGGAGACTTTGGGGCCTTCTTTGGGTCCCTCCATGAGTGGGGGAACCCTAGAACTCCTTCTTTCTCTCTCTTCCATCTAAGCATGGTTCAAGTACCTGAAAAATAGTGCAAAGAACATCCATAAGCATATTTGCAATGATAACCATATTAGGGAAAAAAACTTGTAATCTAACATGTTTAGATGCAACTTAAGTACAAAATGGCACTGGATGGAGCCCTAAAATAGGGTTACATCACCACCCTAAACTTAAAACATACTTGTCCTCAAGTATGCTCCAACTCAATCTCTCTACAAAACTTCCACAAAAAGAAATGACATATGCAATGTAAAAGATGATTATTGCTAAATGGGATCAAAGATGACTGAGTGCATGCATTTCACCTCTCTCCTCTCCTACTTTCACAATCCAATCATGAAAAGAGCTCAAAGCACATGAACTTCAAATATAGCGCATAGAATACACAAGTTATCCATACTTCTTCCATAAAGTTCCGGGTAAACCGTTTCATGATAGTGTTAATCGAGGATGACTAGGAGTGTTGTTTCACATTCATGCATTCAGTCTTATATTTCAAATCCTACCAAATGACCCACGTGGCTGCGAAAAAAGGAAAAATGAGCTAAGTTTGATGCTTCTTAGCTCAATGGGTATGAAAGTGGAAGAAAGGGTTGCGGTAAGATTTTTGGAGTGTTTTTACACACTCATCTTTTCTTTATTTGAATGCTCTTAAACAAGAGCATCCTTTTATTTTGTTTTTTCTTTTCTTTTCTTTCTTTCCCTTGGTGTAGATAGGGCAAATGGTTGATAGAGTGAAGCGGGGAGATAAAGATATGGCCACCCCAAACTTTTGGAGGTGGCCAAGGCTGATTATGTGCGCTAGGGCATCTTTTTATGAGGTGGAGGGGTATGAAGATGGTGGAAGAAGAATCATATCAAAGAGGGGTCATTGGTATGATTTTCCACATAAGACATCCTACATGAAAGTTAATCCAATACTTCATCCTAGATATCACACCACATGAATGAAAAAGATGAAATTGATATATCAAACAAGTGATTCCACAAACACTAAGCGTTCAAAGCTTGCTCAAGTTCACAATTCAGCCAAATCAATCACAATCATAAGAGAGGTGATGCACATGTAAAAAGTCAAACATTGATACCACTTAGCAATAAAGCATGACATTTCACTTGCACTAGTCAAAGGTCGTCATTTTTACTCAAAACAGTAGAGATTGGGTCAAAACATACTTTTTAGACAAGAAATCTCAAATTTGGGCAAAATTGGCCAAAATGGTGCCAATTTGCACTAAATCACATCTAAACCTACTTTAGGGAATTTAAAGACATAAAGCAACAAATCCTAATTAAAATGCACAAGAAACTACAAAAACTACATAAAGATGCAATGCATGGTATGGAGGAGCAAAAAGAGCAAAATTTTTGAAAAAATACACAAAAATGCATGAAATTAAACTACATGTATGCATGAATGCAAGCAGACACATCAGGTCAGGGTAAAAAAGTATGAAATGTTAGTCAAACTGTTTGATCATCTTACACAAATTTAGCACAAGGTACATGGAGAAAAGTGCGGTGAGAGAAAGGTTTACCGCCCTACCACCCCAAACTTTTAAATTATGCTGCCCTCAACATAAAATAGAAGTTTAGACTAGTAGGGTAAAAGGCGTGGGGTCACAAAAGACAACCGCCAAGAGCTGGAGTGGTCAATGTAACACTAAGTGAGTAGGACAGGGCCACCACGGCTGTGCTGAACAGCACGGCTCAGCACGGCCATTCTGTCCTTCTTCCTGTAGCTCCTCTATTGATTTGTAATCTCTTCTTCCATTTTGACCTCCGCTTTGGATAAACCCTTTTTGCATCATCTTTTCTTCCTTATACATGTGCTAACATGATTCACAAACAGAAAAACAACCAAGTATAGTGTGTGTGTGTTTCTTGGAACCAAAAGAACGTATGATAAAACAAAGTTTGAGAATCTCAAACCACGTGGGTTGCCTCCCACTAGCGCTAAATTTTATGCCTTCAGCCGGGCTTGTTGTTCCTCCGTCAATCAACCATTGTCCAAAAGCAAAATGTTTTCTTCCTCATCATACACAATCCTCTCAAATGCCTTCATTTTTTGTTCTTCCTCCCAAGGGTTATGTGAGTTTCTCAAGTGTCTTTCTTCATTTGTCTCTCCTCCGGGGTCATCATCATAGGTCTCAATGTAAGGATCCTCATCAACAAAACTTTTTAGCTCATTTAAGATGACCTCCTTAGGCATCTTCCCTCTCATCTTCTTCTGGAAGGTGAAAACACCCTTATGGAACCTTACATAAGTTGGTATTTGCTTGATGATGGCAAGCAATGAGTTGTCTGCCTTAGTCAATCTTAATACCTCCAAACTTTTCATGCCATAGTTTTGCCTTCCCTTGAGGAATGGGTCTTCATAGGCATCAAAGAGAGGGGTTTCCATCCTGTTGGACACTTGCAATCCTAAAAATATCACATTGGGATGTCTTGGATCAACAATGGGAGAACTTGGTGGTGTCATATCAAAGGAAGATGGGGCACAATGTATTATCTTCTCAGAATCTGCCAAAACTGCAGAATTTTTAGTGCACTTAGCACTCTCACAAGGACTTTGTGGCAGGGGTTCTACATCATGATCTTCGTCTAATTGCTTCCCTCCCTTGTTGAGCTCCTCTATAACCTTGTCACACCTCAAGATTGAAATTGTATCCACTTGCTCATGGGGAAGAAGGAGAGCAAGTGATGGTTGTGGTGGTGTTGGTGGTAGTGGCGGATTAGGTTTGTAAAGGATGTAGGATGGTTGTTGTGGAGGTGGGTGGTATGGGGGTGGTTCTTGTGATTGATGTTGTGGTGGTGGTTGTGAGGTGTGTTGGAAGTTATACGAAGGTTGAGGAGGTGGTAGATCATAGATAACTTGAGGGGAACCCGTATAACTATTTGCATTGTTTGGGTTGGCTATGGTTTGGGAAATGGATCTTCCCTCCTCACAAAGGGAAAGTGAAAGGAAAATCTCATCCAGCCTTTGATCTAGCCGATCAATGGTTTGTCCTTGAAAGGACACCTCTCTCTTTACTTCTTCAAGGCTTCTTAACTTTTCTAGAACTTCTTTTTCAAACATGGAGCTGTCTTCTTGCTCTTGGACTCCTTGTTCCTTCCATGAAAAGTTTGGGCCATTTCTCCATTCTGAAGTGTATGAGCTTGACATGGAGCCTTGGTTGTTCTGGATGCCATATGATTGTAGAACCATGTCTCCATAAAGAGCCACCATGGAGTCAGCAGAGTGATGAGAAGAACCTCCCACATGAATCTGCATGAGATATACCATGTCTTCCAACATCTTCATCATGTAGGGCGGTTGAGAGATTGAAGGGGCTCGCACATCTCAGTCTACCATCTTGACTCCAAAGGGTTGCTTGTCACATGCACAAGGCACAACCAAACAAAAGAGGACAAGTTAGCAAGACAAGATGTAAAAGTAAAACAAAGAATAAATAATAGCAATGGTGAGGGCAAAAGGAAAGGCTAAGCTACACTATCTAACTAGTCCGAGCACCTCTATCCCCGGCAACGGTGCCAGAAAGCTTGGTGCGTCCCTGCTAGTGGTGCTTTTACACCCCACAAGGTCAGAGCGCACAGGAAATGAGATCTTATGCTTTCGAAATTTATGTTATCCCTAACTGAGTCGATCACTAAGACTAAAATAGGTCGCCCGCAAGCGTACGGGGTACTGTTGTAGTATAGGTGATTGGCAAGATAAGGGCTCGAACCACAGAGATAGAGGGGGCAGTAGAGTTAGACAAAGTGGGCTTTATCCCTTTTGTGGAGCTTAGGGTTTTAGGGTTTTAAATGGTTTGATTGTTGATTAAGCTAATTGAACAAGTCAGAAATGCAAGATGGAAACTAAGTTATGGAAGAGCAAGCAAATTAGTAAACTAAGTTAACAAACTAACTAAGCAAGAGCAAGATGAGCTACACTACTCTAGCTAGGAAAGAAGTAATTAAGAACTAAACTAACCACTAGCAAGAGAAAGAGCCTAAGTTAACACTAAAGAGCAAAACTAAGCAATTGACTAAGTTAGACTAAAGCAATTGGACTAAACTAGCATTAACAAGCAAACTAAGCAATTATGGTTTTAAGCAAGGTGATTAAGGTGGGTGGGCTATTTGGGGAATGTAACTTTGATATTAGTTGGGGGAAGATCATTAAACATGCATGGTTCTCATTTCATATCTAGATTACCAAACCAAATAATAAGGTCAATGCCATTAGAACATACCCTATACTACTAGTAGAAGACTAGGGTTAGGTGTAATTCTAATGAGATTAACCAAATCTAGGTTTCTAGAGTAAGTGATAGTGAGTAATTGAGGGTTGAGGGTAGTGATGAGGGTATTTAACCTCATGACACTAGCCACTCTAGCCTTTAGAAGGCCCTAGACAAGTACATCAATCTCACTTACACTAGCTACTTAGATCTCACCCTCATTTGTAGGAGGAGGGATGTGTATGTAGGACCAAAGGGGGCTAGCTAGGGATCCACTAATTGGACCTAGGAGCCATTCATAAGATTGCCACATACACCCCAATTCCACCTAGAAACTAAGTGTCATCAAAAACCTCAAAACAAGCAATTCATACAAGAAGCACAAACCACATGCAATAAGATAGGAAAAGAGATATAAGCAAAAAGTAATCATCATAGATATGAATTAAGTTCATTTCAAGAAATTATCCCCCAACATGGTATCAAAGTTACATTTAAATCCCAAACAGCCCACCACAAGGGGCTTAGCTAGACATGATCAAGAAAACAAGAAATGAAAGGGGTAGAAGAAGTAGGGACTCCATGAAGCTTGATGTAGAAGCCTCCTTCTTCACCTCCAAGCTTGTTGTAGACGTCCTCCCTCCTCCAAGGGTGCAGGGGTGCATGAAATGGTAGGGGATTATGGATGAAAACCTAGGAAACTAGGATTCCATGGTGGAATGAGGGTGGAAATGGTGGATGGTGAGCCAAAATGCAAAGGGTTTGCACTCAAAGCTCAAGTAAGGAGAGTGGAGCTTGGAGCAGCTGTAGGGGTGTCTAACCTAGTGCTATGGCCACCACCCATGTATATATAGGTGGTGGTGGAAGCACTAGGGTAAGTAGGGGTAGTTTAGGAAAAGCAGTGAAAAGTAGGGTAGGGTTGGTGGACCACCACGACCGTGGTGGTGTGCCACAACCATGGTGAGGGTGGTGGAAAACGGTCGTGGAGTGGTGAAACGGTCGTGGTGTGAAGGAATTTGGAAAAAGGTCAAGTATGGTGGTAGCCACGTCCATGGTGGGATGCCACGGTCGTGGTGGGTTAGGGGCACCACGGCTGTGTTGGGTAACACAACCGTTTTGGAGGAGGAGGAGGTGACCGTGGGGAATCACCACGGTCGTCTTGAGCTTCTTCGGCCATGGTCATGGCAGGTGGCCACGGTCATGGCGTTCTGGGCAAAAACCCTGTTGCAAGTTGAACTTTTGGCAATTAATTCCCACGACTGTGGCAGGGTGCCACGACCGTTTTCTCTTCTACTGACCATGACCGTGCTAATGGCCACGTCCGTACGGTCATGGAATAGGGCCACGGCCGTGGGATTCTATGGGATTTCCCTGTTGAACTTGGCATCATATTGCTAAAAAAGGCACGGCTGTGGTGAGGTTGGCCTCACTTAATTACACTTCAATCTTCGTCATTCTTGGATGTATTTGCTTGGGGACAATTTTTGACCATTGGAGGTAGGTTAAGGGAGACTTTGGGGCCTTCTTTGGGTCCCTCCATGAGTGGGGGAACCCTAGAACTCCTTTTTTCTCTCTCTTCCATCTAAGCATGGTTCAAGTACCTGAAAAATAGTGCAAAGAACATCCATAAGCATATTTGCAATGATAACCATATTAGGGAAAAAGACTTGTAATATAACATGTTTAGATGCAACTTAAGTACAAAATGGCACAGGATGGAGCCCTAAAATATGGTTACATCAGTTGTCCCTACTAATTTCTGGACCATCTTCGCCACAGAATATAGATGTTTACTTGCGTCCATTGATTGATGAGCTGAAAGAACTATGGAGTACTGGTGTACAAACATATGACACTAGAGCGAAGGAATTCTTTCAGATGTGTGCTTCTTTATTATGGACTATTAGCGATTTTCCAGTATATGCACATCTATTTGGTTGGAGTACTAAAGGCTACAAAGCATGTCCTTATTGTAATAAAGATATTATCTCATATTGGTTGTCACATAGCCATAAAGTTTGTTATAGAGGACACCGTAGGTTTTTGCCAGCTGGCCATAGATTCCGGAAAGAAGCTAGGGCATTTGACGATGAGCAAGAATTTAGGATTCCACCTAAACCTCCTTCTGGAGGTAAAATATCGTCACAATTGGATGTTGGAAGCACTGTAATTGGTAAGAAAAGGCTGAAAGGTAAAGATTCGACACACAATTGGGATAGAAAAAGCATATTTTTCGAGCTACCATATTGGAAATCTAACATTGTAAGGCACAATCTGGATGTCATGCACATTGAGAAGAATATATGTGAGAGTATTGTTGGAACATTGCTAGGTCTGAAGGATAAAAGTAAGGACAACTTGAATGCAAGGAAGGATTTGGAGTATATGGGAATTAGATTTCCGCTTCATCCACAAACTGTTGGCACACATTCCATACTACCTCTAGCTTTCTATACGATGAGAAAAGAAGAAAAAATATCATTTTGCAACCTCCTAAAATCTGTCAAAGTTCCAGATGGGTATGCATCTAATATATCTAGATGTGCACGAACGACGGATCAGAAGATGCTACCAATGAAAAATCACGATTATCACGTGTTGATGCAACAACTTCTGCCATTAGATGTCATTGTGTCTTTGCCCAATAAGAATGCTAAGTCATGTATTATTAATCTTTGTCACTATTTTCAGAGGTTGTGCACTAAAGTCATAGATCCAAATGATTTTGCTGCATTGGGAAATTCAATAGCTGTGACACTTTGTGAGATGGAGAAGATTTTCCCTCCATGTTTTTTTGACATAATGGTGCATCTATCAGTCCATCTCATTTTTGAAGCTAAGATAGTCAGCCATGTTCAGTATCGTTGGATGTATCCAATTGAAAGGTAACTTTTCATATGTCGTGATGACTTCACCTATTGGAATTTATTTTTTCATAATATTTTCGCCAACTTTGTTATCAGGTATCTGCATACCCTAAAAGGATATGTTCATAATAAAAGATATCCAGAAGGATCAATAGCAGAAGGATATATAGCTGAAGAGTGTCTTACTTTTTATTCAAGATACTTGGATGGAGTTGAAACAAAATGAAATCGGCCAAATAGAAGCGAGACTGACGAAATAAATTTGGAAAATGAGCCAACACATGACAGTGATGATTGGTCGATTTTCTCAACAGTAGGTCGTGGTGTTGGTAAAATTATAGCATGTGTCTTGGATGAACATACATTGCAACAAGCCCATAAGCATGTACTATTCAATTGTGACACAGTTGAACTCTACATTAAGTAAGTTAGTGACAATTGTCTTCTATTATTAAAATATTATTACATATTCCAATTACATATTGCACATATTTTGTTTTCAGGAAACATTATGATATCATTAGGCTAACACATACTCATAAGTCCTTAAAGGAGGCACAGAGTATACATAGTAACAAGTAACTCATTTGATGGATGGTTTAAGGAACATGTAAGTTAATTTGTCATAATTAAAATTTGTTATTCTTCGTGATTAAATACTAACAAACTTTTCTTGTGTTAGATTGAGACACTTCTAAGAATAGAGATGGTGGATGATAAAATCAAGTTTCTTTCTCAAGGTCCACATCAAATGGCCGTTAAGTACAAGGGCTACATTGTCAATGGTCACAGATTCCATACCAAAGCAAAAGATCGACATCTAACAACACAAAATAGTGGAGTCTTTCTGGTAGCTAAGATTGATTGTTATGCTAAAACCACTGACCGCAATCCAATTACTAGAGATGTTACCTACTATGGTGTTTTGAAGGATGTTATTGTGCTCAATTATTATGAACACTTTAAGGTGACATTATTTAAGTGTGATTGGGTGGACATCTACTCCAAGAGGACAATCAAGCATGATGAACATGGGTTGACTCTTGTTAATTTGAGACAACTTCAATCAACTGGAGAACCGTATGTAGTGGCATCTAAAGTTGGACAATTATTTTATGTAGAACATGTCACTGCAAAAGGGTGGCATTTTGCTGTAAAGATTCCCCCATGAGATATGTTCAACATGGAAGATCCATCTTGTAGTGAGACTATCGAAGCTTATGTGCAAGGTGAACCTAGAGATGGGCCATCAATGACAACAAAGGATGAAAATGCAGACTGTGACATAGTTAGATTGGATATGGAAGGAATTACTATTAATAGTTTAACAATTGAGAAAGACCAATCCCAAATTCAGTAGGATGATGAAAGTGTATATCAAAGTGATGAGGATGACAGTTTTGAATGAGAAAATTACAAAGTAGCAACCAATGTTTATTTTAGTTTGTCGTTATTATTTGACTTATATATGCATGTTTCGTTGGCATGAAGTTTCCACTGTCTGAAATGTATCTGACATATTTTAGTCGCATGCTTCTATGTGTGTTGGATTATCTCACATATTATCGAGAGAGAAGGTTGTCTGATCAGCTCCTTCGATGTATTGCAGCCTAGCCAAAGTGGTATCTAAAAGTAGTATCTAAAGTAGTATGTTCTGCTTAAATTCTGATGTCCAACTTACTAACAATGATGATCACATTTTGCCTTGCCTTAATGTAGGTGTATGCAATCAGAGTTTCATTTTTATGCAATATCACTAACACTGCTGCTAGCTCTACTGTTACTGATATGTTGACAATGACTTCATGTACCTCTGTAGTTTTGCATCCTAATTTCTCTGCAGAGGTACATTAAGTCTTTCTCAACATGTCAGAACTATGCTCTGGTGGAGAAGTCTACGAAGAAGCCCCAAGAAAGAATGGTTTCTCTAAGAGATTAAAGGCCATTCTCGAGAGATAAGGTTGTCTATTCAACTATGTTGATGTATTGCAGCCTAGCCAAAGTAGTATGTAAAAGTAGTATCTAAAGTAGTATGTTCTGCTTAAATTCTGATGTTATAATTACTAACAATGATGATCACCTTTTGCCTTGCCTTAATGTAGGTGTATGCAATCAGACTTCATTTTTATGCAATCCTCTTCACTAACACTGATGCTAGCTCTGCTGTTATTGATATGTTGACAGTGATTTCGTGTACCTCTACAGTTTTGCATCCTAATTTCTCCATAGAGGTACATGAAGTCATTGTCAACATGTCAGAACTATGCTCTGGTGGAGAAGTCTACGAAGAAGCCTCAAGGAAGAATGGTTTCTCCAAGAGATTAAAGGCCATTCTCGAGAGATAAGGTTGTAAATGTCTTTTTGCTTCCTACTCTGGAAAGTATTCTTGCATGTTTTGCAGTTACTTGTTTTTTACATGTGGTGGTTTCCATGACTAGTGATGATGTCAATGATGCACCTGCTCTGAAAATGGCAGACATTGGTATTGCCATGGTAATTTCTGGAACTGAGGTGATTATATTCGCTATGGGAATGTGTATATCTATCTTCTTGTCTTTTAGTAATTATTATCGATAATGATGTTTCTTCTCTTTTTATGTGTCAGTCTAGGTTGCCAAGGAGGCTTCAGACATGGTTCTTGCTGATGATAACTTCAGTACAATATTTATTGCAGTTGACGAAGGGAGATCTATCTATAACAACATGAAGGCCTTCACCAGGTTCTGCTCTTATTAATCATTTTATGCTTTCTTACCTTACTAAAATTCTTTCAACTTATTATGTATAAACTATAGTTTTATGAGAACACTGGATGAGATTGAGTTTTATTATAATCTTTTGCTTTTACATAATTGTCAAGATTGTCAGCTTTGCCCCCTTTCTATAATCTACTTAGTTGTGTGCTTAGCTAAATGTCTAAAGCTTTGCTGCGTGGCAAACTCTATTCAGCTGACATAGTGTGAATGGTACATTTGAAATTATCACCCCTGTCGAACTTATTAGGAGTGGTGAGAAGGTGGGTTCTTGTGAGGCTTCCCTTCTTGCAAAGCTCGACATTAGGCCCTTCTCATATGGACTGATTGTGATGTCAGTTTATGACAGTGGATCTGTATTCAGCCCTGAGGTCCTTGACCTTACTGAAGATGACCTTATTTATAAATTTGGCAATGGTTCTATCTTCCCTGATACTATCTTATTGCATGTTAGTGCTGTAAGTTTTTTTGTCTTACATTTGCATGCAAGTGCTCAACTTTTTGCTCACTTCATGGTAGGTTCCTAGCAAGTTTGCAGTTGTTGCTACCCCTGCTGCTGCTTCAGGCTATGCAGTTGCACCTGCGGCTTCTGCTTCCAAGGTAGAAGAGAAGAAGTAAGAACCTACTGAGGAATCTAATGACTTTATGGTCTAATTATCATATGCTATCACTGCAGCTGAGAAGAAGGATGAACCTTCATTGCAGTGTAGCTGGTCTAATCCTACAGAAGCTCACAACTACTTGGAATGCTAGAATGGAGCTGTATGTTTTTGTAAGAAAATGAGTTTGTATTCCTTTGGGGGGTCTCCAAGTGCAAATTGAGTTGATATCCAGTTAGTGATCATGTCTAGAATATGTACCATATATAGTCATATGTGATGGTGTTGTATTGAATATAAGGGGCAAGGTAAAATGTCCTCCCCATGTAATTGTCATTTGATTATAAATAAAAAAGTTCAATACTTCTGGAAAAATGTGTTCGACTTCAATTGGCATTCAATTAGAAAACTTGATCATGAACTACAAATTGACTTACTAAAATCCATAAAAAATTAGTAATGCAGAACTAGTATGTCATTATTGGTTTTTTTCATAAGCCACTGCATTCAATCAAAACCATTTTATACAACAACATTATACAAAATAGTGGCATTTGTATAAAAGCCAAATGATGGATAGTGGCTTTTCTATAAATGCCAAATGATGGTTTAGTGGCCTTTATGTGGCATTTATTCGAAGCCACTAAAGACAAACATTTAGTGGCTTTTACAACTTAAGCCACTATCTTCCTAGTGGCATTCGCACTAGAGGCATTTTTTTAAATGTCAACAAATGTCGCTAAACTTGTTTACTGGTTTTTTTTTCAGTGGCATTTCTGAAAGGCCGCTGATGTCAATGTTTGTTGTAGTGGTTCATCATAATCATATCCATACTTCTACAAGATCCTGAACTTCATGGTGTATTGGGTGACTGTCATATCACCACATTGATGAAGGTTGCGAAACTCCTCTTCTTTCTTCTCAATCATAGCCTCAGATATGTAATGGTCTTTAAAGGCTTTTATGAATTCCTCCCATGACAGTGGAGGAGCATCGACTTCACGCGATCCTACCAGATTCTCCCACCAAGTCCTAGAAGCACCTTTGAGCATGTGAGTCCCAAAACAAACCCTTGATGGGTTAGGGCAATCTAGGTCACAAAAATAATGCTCCATGTTCTGCAACCAGCTTTCTGCTTTACCCACCACAACTAGCTCTTCTTCTCCAGTAAAAGCATCAGGCTTGATCTTCAAGAAGTCAACTAAGGTCAATACCTAGTTCCTCGGTTGATGTGGTCTTCCTTGTTGTTAAGTGATAGCATTAGTCAGAGCCTTGATAAGCACTTCTAGAGGTGCATTAGGGTTACCATTAGGGTTAACCCCTTCAGAAGCACTGTGATCACTTCCCTCTTCAGAACAACTTCCCTCTCCATCTACATTCTCCTTGCCCTTGTGAAATCTCTTCTTGGGAGCCATCTACAAGAGGGAACATAAACTATATGAGATTTTGAGAAAAGCTTGGTGGCCAACTATATTTTTTGCTCTGATACCATATTATAACACCCAATTTCTAAAAAATGCACAATAATGAGCAGAAGCATAAATCTCATTGGGATGTCACAAACATGATTATCATTGCATAAAAATAAAGTTCATATATAAACCAACACAAGATGAAATAACAGTTCTCATACTCATGCCCTCAACATAACTCATACATGAACAAAACTAAACATGATTACACTTAAACATCCTACACTTTCTCATAAAACTCACACTAAAACTAAAACACATGATTCATAAACATAAAGGAAATCTAATCTATGGATAGTTGGCACCCCACCAGGTTTAGTCTAGATGTCCTTGAGCTTCTTCTTCAACCGGTCCTTAGATGGCTTTATCCTTGACGTTGCTCCTTTCTTGTGGGCATCATGCCCCTAGCCATGCATCAAACAATTGGTAAGTGGAATTAAACATATTATAATTTAAAGAAAACAAGTAAACTAAAAATAAACTTTGAACATTTAAACATTTAAAAAGAGACAATTGCTTTTAAATCATGTCTTTTATCTTGACCTATATAAGAATCCTTGGGATTTGCACCGAAGTGCCTCTTCTCTTATGCACCAAAGTGCCTCTTGGGTTGCATCGGAGTGCCTCTTCTCTTATGCACCGAAGTGCCTCTTAGTTTTGCTCCGAGGAGCCTCTTAATGAGGACCTTATATAAGCTATCTTTTAATCATTGTCTTTCTCTTAAAACTCTTACTTTGCTCTTAAATTTTAATCTTTATTTTACTCTTAATGTGCATGAAGATGATACGATAATATTGGCATTAAACATGGCATTCAGTTCAGTATAAATTCATTGACTTCTAACAATTGAACAGTAAATACTACATTCATAACATTCATTATGCATACATATATACAATCAATCAAATATTTATGTTCAAAGTGCATGGACCACTTATCTCTCTCTTAGAAGAGATCTTAGTTGCTTCCTTAGGTTTGAGAAACCCTAAATATGTTCCTGAGGCTTAGAAACCCTAATTAACATGTTATAACAATTTTCATTCATTAATAATCAATATTCAACCTAATTTCTAGGGTTTTGGTATTCTTGATGAAAATAGGGGAAAACTACATTGAATCAAGTTCTGAAAATCAGTCCATCATCTAGATCTCAAAAAATTGAGAAAAATCCATATATAACTTGACCCCATAGGATGTACCAATAAAAAGATATAAATTTTTGTTTATTAGCCAATCAGAAACTCGAGAAAAATCCACGTTGGTAATTATCCAAAAGGCATGGCTACTCGGCCTAGCTATAGCAATCACAGGAAAACACGATGGTCCAAGGACCCCACCCCAGCAAAAGTGATGGTCAACCAAAGAAAAATATCATGATTCCAAAAAAAAACCATGGTCGCGTGACATCAAAGAAATCGTTATAGGGGCAAAACCGGAAAACAAAGCATCTACACCTGTTCGTCTCAAAACTAGGAAAACAAGCAGTGAAAATATAGGAATCGAAAACATGATCTTTGCCTTTAGCCACAAAAACTAGAACAACAGTTGAGTTCCTCATATCCTCACGGGCTGAACAAGCCTTGAGTCAGGCTTTTTCGAGGTCTGATGGACCAGATGCTCCCCTCCCGCCATGGCTGCCCATGTGAGCAAAACCAGAAGACCGAAGAGAAACAATGCCTGGGAAAAAAACCAACGCGGGTGGCATCTATCAACTTGGGAGTGTCTACCCCATGTCGTCGAAGGCAGAGAGCAAGAAGACTAGATCATGTGAGGTCCATAAATGCGAAAAGCACAACCGAAATTTTAGAACAACAACTAAAGAGAAAATGGGGTAATGAGATTTACCAAGCAAGAGATGATATTCATGAGCAGGAAAAGTTTGTGATGGTTCTGCGATCAAACCTGGGGCATCAGGGAACCTTTGGGTGTCTTGGCTTCTCGTTGTCGGCCACCGGAGGTGGATATAGACCAAATGGAGTTCGGGAGATTAGGGTGAGAGCATACGAGGGAGAAGGGGCAATAGAAATCAATATCTTGGAGGTTGGAGAACGTTTTCGTGGATGGACTTATATAGGCGGTGGTCTAGGCAAGCTAGAAACCCAGCCAGAGCAGGAAACAGGGGAATGGGGAGGAGTCCTAGTCGACTAGGAGATCTACTAGATGAATTCCAAACAAAAATGGTATGGGGGAGTTCAACTCGGTGCAAGGATTGTGAAAAGCCAATTCTTTCGTGTTGAGGTGGAGTGGCGAGAGAGATCGGGATCAAGGAGGACAACCGCTCTGTGGAGTCCACCCTGCACGGGACTCGGGTGGAGGAGACGACCTCCCCACGTGCGGTTGGATCTGTGAGAGTCTGAGCCAGCTGGGTCAACGTGACACTCTATTAAACACTAGACCAAAGTCCCGATTAGCTATAAGATTAGATTATTTTAGGGATATATATTAGAATAGGTTATTTCCTTGTTAAGTGTTGGTATGTATGCCCTGAGAGCCAATCATGGGATGATTGGTGGGATACATTAAGATTGTTTTGATAAACATCAAAGGCAAGCTTCCAATTCTTTCTGGTTCAGTCATATGAGATAGTGATAGAACAGATTGAATGTCTAGAGAATGACATTACTCAATGACGTATGCCTTCAGGTTCAGGACCTGAACGATGAGATCATACGAATGCTAAGAGTTTGTACATTCTTGTTATGTCCCTAGTCAGATGACATTGTGGAAGGTAGATAGACAACAATGACACACAAGACTAGATTGTGGTGTTGGTTGATGACAGAATCTCATTAGTCATGATATAGAGATATCAAACCAAACACATAGGTACTTGTTAGAGAACAAGGTACCAGACAGACCCACCGTGAGTTTGACACATGGAACCATCACTACTACAGAAATAGCATTCAGTGTCGCTTTTCTGGGCGTCGGTTATTAAGAAAAACCGACGCCTATCATATAGGGCGTCGGCTGTTTAAGCAAACCGACGTCTATATTCGAAGACCAGCCAGACACGGGTACCGCTTTGTATTTAGCGTCGGTTGACAATAACAAACCGACGCCTAAAAGCTCCTGCGAAATCCAATTTTCGAGCGAAAAGAAAAAATGTCACATACAGCGTCGGTTATTTAAATAGCCACCGACGCCTATATGTGATGAAAACTTTGCGCGCAAAGTGTCACTTATAGCGTCGGTTATCTGTTGATAACCGACGCCGAAAGTGGTTCCCGCCAAACAATTTCGTGAAAATATCGTCCATTTGAGCGTCGGTTGTTTCAAACAACCGACGCTAAATTATTTTAGGCGTCGGTTGTGACAAACAACCGACGCTATAGGTGAAATTTATATCCTGCGATCACCCGACTGTTCCCCTTTCTTCTGTTTCATCGCCTAAACAGCCGACTGCTGTCGCCCGACCCTCCAACTGCTGTCGCCCCTCCCCTCCACACCGCCGCCGCCGCAACTGCTGGACCCTCCAACTGCTGTCGCCCCACCCGACTGCTCCCGCCACGCCGCCGCCGCAACTGCTAGTGCCTCCACGCCGCCACCGCCAGGACGACAGAGCTACTCTCCACCGCCGTCTCGCCGCCGCCGCCAGGACGACAGAGCTGCTCTCCACCGCCGTCGCGCCGCCACCAGGGTTTAGCTAGCTGCTTCTCCGCCGCGCCGCCACCACAGCTCCTCTTTACCGCCGTCTTCTCCAGACCTCCAAACCGGTATGCCCTCTTCTCTGTATTTTATTGATGTACATGTATTTTATTTGTGTGACAATGCTTGCGGGTGATTGGTGGGATTACGAGGGTAGTATTGCTGCAATAGAGATTACGATAGTAGGGGTGAGGCTTGGGGATGAATTTCTCTGCCATAGTTGAAATTTTCTTACTGAAATATGATGATGGGACAATTTTTTCTTACTGAAATATGATGATGGGACAATTTTTTCTCTGCCATTTACAAACATGAGGTATAATCAAGCTATAATAGATTATAATCAAGCTATAATATATGTTTTTTCTAGATCATTAGACCTATATACATTATTTTTGAAACTATTATGTCATAGTTCTCATGAGGTATAATCAAGCTATAATAGATTATAACCCATGTTTACCTTACTTGGCTATAATCATAAGTAATTCACGGTTACCACTAAATATTATTCTCATTCCATTTCAAGTTACATTACCTTTTGTCATTAGGGTTAGGGTTGCTCTTTTGAACTTGACTAGGGTTTTTAGGGTTATGTTCAATCATCACCCCTATATCATAACTCCTCATTCTTAGGAGCTTATATTATTATCTTTACATTCAATTGTATCACAAATAATCTATCAATCAAGTCACAACCTTTCATAATTAGGGTTAGGACTTCTATTGTATCCGATTAAGGTCGTTAGGGTTTTATTCAACAGACAAACCCTAATTCATAACCCCGACATCTAGGATTTTAATTCATTACTTTAAGTATTCAATTATACTTGATTACTTTCATCAATTATCATTATAAGGTATTACCTTTCTCATACAATTAGTACAAGTTTCTTTCATCCTTACTAGAATATTAGATTCAACTTTAACTTGTTATATTGTCTGCTGCTTTTTAGGGTATACTAGCTAGCCTACACTTTTCAAAGTGTATCCTTCTCATTAATTTCAAGTGTATCCATTCATTATATTCAAGGTGTATCGGCCTACACTCATTAAGGTGTGTCAACCTAGGTATATCACCTACATGTTACACCTTGTGTCGGCCTAGAAACATGTGTTTGTAATGGTCAAAGTAATATGAAAAGGTCAACTTACCGAAAAGAATGCTCTTCTACCTTTTATGATATTCAAGAAAACCCTAGTTTGATGAACATGTTGTTAAACATGTTAATTATGTTTCTTCTATATATTCTGATGTCATTATATAATTGTGTGATCCCAACATATTAAATTGAGTTAGAATGATTTCATGAATTATAGGGTTTTAAAGTTGATAAACATGTACATGCGGAAATAGGGTTACTAAACCAATGGTTATAACATAGTATGATCTTAATCTGATCTGGATGTTCATAATAATGTAGTATGTTAAATATGATGATTAGGGATACATATAATGTCTAGTAAAGATTCCTAGACCTTTTGTTTAAAACTATTGATTTCTTGATTTATTATTTAATAATGCTCTGTTGATTAGGATTAACCATGTTTCCTGTAGTTTATAGACAATTATTATATATAAGAATGACAACACATGTATTTGTTGGCCTAGAAACCCGTCCAAGATTTACTCATTAGGAGTAAATCTTGGATAGTCCCCGGTTTGGGACTGTTCTTGAACACCTAATCTCACTTAGGATGTAAGTGTATAATGTGTATTGGGTTTTCGAGAAGATTTCGGTAGCATATCCCCGTTTGTTCTCTAAGTACATATGTACTTAGAGAACATCGGGGAAATGCTGCCGAAATTTTCTTGAAAACCAAATACACATTATACACTTACTAGTGAGATTAGGTGTTCAAGGATGGGATAGGTGGTACACATTTATTATATATAAGAATGACATCAAATGTATTTGTTGGCCTAGAAACCCATCCAAGATTGACTCATTAGGAGTAAATCTTGGATAGTCCCCGGTTTGGGACTGTTCTTGAACACCTAATCTCACTTAGGATGTAAGTGTATAATGTGTATTGGGTTTTCGAGAAAATTTCGGTAGCATTTCCCCATTTGTTCTCTAAGTACATATGTACTTAGAGAACAGCGGGGAAATGCTGCCGAAATTTTCTTGAAAACCAAATGCACATTATACACTTACTAGTGAGATTAGGTGTTCAAGGATGGGATAGGTGGTACACATTTATTATATATAAGAATGACATCAAATGTATTTGTTGGCCTAGAAACCCATCCAAGATTGACTCATTAGGAGTAAATCTTGGATAGTCCCCGGTTTGGGACTGTTCTTGAACACCTAATCTCACTTAGGATGTAAGTGTATAATGTGTATTGGGTTTTCGAGAAAATTTCGGTAGCATTTCCCCATTTGTTCTCTAAGTACATATGTACTTAGAGAACAGCGGGGAAATGCTGCCGAAATTTTCTTGAAAACCAAATATACATTATACACTTACTAGTGAGATTAGGTGTTCAAGGATGGGATAGGTGGTACACATTTATTATATATAAGAATGACATCACATTATACGCTTAGGATGTAAGTGTATACCCTAATCTTTTCCTAATATATACTTGTTTCCTAATATATACTTGTTTTCTCTGATCATAGAATGGATAGATCATGGATGTCCATTCGTAATCGTTGCACCCCAGAGTTTATATCTGGTCTTGATCAGTTTATTAGAGTTGCCGAGGAACATAGGAAAAAACCTACAGATAGGTTCTACTGTCCATGTAGGCATTGCGGTAACATCTTGAAAGTCAACACTGGTGAGGAAATCAAAAGTCATGTCATGTGCAACGGGATTGTACAAGGCTATACAGAATGGCACTGGCATGGAGAGATTTCAAAATCGAAACCAGTAGATGTCGATAGTAGTGCTTGGGTGGAAGAAGAAATTGCCTCCGATGACGTAAATGTGAACGAACCAGTTCCAGCAGACATCGTTGATGCGATGCTGGATAGTTGTAGGGTAGAGCACACCGATCCACCTCCTATCTTTACAAACATTGTGCATGATGCTGAGATACCGTTATACACAGGCTGTGCTAAGTTTACGAAGCTTAGCGCTGTTTTGAGATTGTATAAGTTGAAAGCTAACAATAGATGGAGCGACAAAAGCTTCACTTCATTGTTGACTTTGTTGAAAGAAATTCTTCCTGAAGGAAACGAGCTTCCAATCTCAACATACCAGGTAAAGAAAATGTTGTGTCCAATGGGAATGGAGGCCAAGAAGATACACGCATGCCCGAATGATTGTGTATTATTTCAAAAGGACTATGTAGATTTGAAAGATTGTCCAAAATGTGGTGCGTCACGGTATAAATTGACGACTTCGGGGGAGTCCAAAACTGGTTCTCCTGCCAAGGTGTTGTGGTATCTACCTATAATATCACGGTTTCAACGCTTGTTTGCAAATCCGAAAGATGCGAAGAATCTGAGGTGGCATGCAGATGTTAAGAAAAATAATGATGGGATCCTACGACATGCGTCTGATTCCCCACAGTGGAAGAAGATTGATCTACTGTACCCTAAATTTGGTGAAGAAGATAGGAATCTAAGACTTGGGCTTTGTACAGATGGGATGAATCCGTACGGGACATTGAGCAGCCAACATAGCACTTGGCCAGTCATGCTTGTTATATACAATCTTCCTCCCTGGATGTGTATGAAAAATAAGTACGTTATGTTGTCATTGTTGATATCGGGCCCTAAACAACCCGGAAATGATATCGATGTTTATCTTGAACCTTTGATTGATGACTTAAAGAAACTTTGGGCTGAAGGTGTGATGACCTATGATGCTTCAGCAAAAGAGACATTTCGTTTGCACGCTATGTTGTTTTGCACTATTAATGACTTTCCAGCATATGGGAATTTGTCTGGATATAGTGTCAAAGGAGCTAAAGCGTGTCCTATATGTGAAGAAAACACTGATTCAATAAGACTAAAACATGGCGGCAAGACTGTATATCTTGGTCATCGAAGGTTTCTTTCAAAATTCCATCCGTATCGTAGGAAGCGCAAAGCATTCAATGGATGGAATGATGAACGGAGTGCACCTAAACCTATACCAGGGGATGTTGTTTATGAAAGAGTAAAAGACATTGTCAATGAATTTGGTAAGAAATCACAATGTAGTATGGCCACACGGAGTGACAATTCTTCATTCAAGAAGAAGTCAATATTTTGGGATCTTCCTTATTGGAGTTCTTTGACAGTCAGGCATTGTATCGATGTAATGCACGTTGAGAAAAATGTCTGTGATAGCATCATTGGTACTCTATTAAATATACCAGGTAAGACTAAAGATGGGATAAAATCCAGACTGGACCTACGTGAAATGGGAATAAGGTCAGAATTAACAGAATTACGTGAAATGGGTAATAAAAGAACATACTTACCTCCCGCTTGTTACACGTTGTCTAGAAAGGAGAAGAAAACTTTTTGTGAATGCTTGGTAAATGTTAAGGTGCCACATGGTTACTCATCCAACATCCGTAGATTGGTATCAATGAAAGATCTGAAGTTGATAGGTCTTAAATCTCATGATTGTCACACTCTAATGCAACAAATATTGCCTGTGGCTATTCGATCTATATTGCCGAAGCATGTAAGGTTTGCAATTACCAGACTTTGTTTCTTTTTCAATAGTCTATGCAGCAAAGTTATTGACCCTGATACTCTCGATAATTTGCAAAGAGAAGTGGTTGTTACCCTATGTCAGCTTGAGATGTATTTCCCTCCTTCGTTCTTTGATATCATGGTACATCTTGTTGTCCACTTGACTAGGGAAGTGAAAATGTTGGGACCAGTTTTCTTGCATTGGATGTATCCTTTTGAACGATACATGAGCGTTTTTAAAGGTGATGTCCGAAACCGTTATCGGCCTGAAGGGAGTATTATTGAAGGTTATGTGGCGAGAGAGGTTATGGATTTTTGTAATGACTTTCTCAGTGGTAATGACACTCCTGATAATGACAAGAATATTGAGGAGGGCAAAGGAATTTTGGGATTACGGGTGAAAGTAATCAGCCGTGAGCAGTTGGAACAAGCTCACTTGTATATTTTACACAATATGGATGAAGTGAGTGTTTATATCGAGGAACATACCAATTTCATAAAGAGACAACATCCTCGAGCAAGTTCAATGTGGCTTGCTAGAGAGCATAATAAGACTTTTACTAAGTGGTTTGAAGATAAAGTCTTACATCAACTATCTCAAACACCAAATGATATTACAGAAACTATCAAATGCCTCGCCTTTAAACCAAAACCGAATGTTATGTCTTATGAAGGGTTTGACATTAATGGATTCACATATTACACAAAGCGCCAAGATGATAAGAGTGTCGTCCAAAATAGTGGGGTCACTCTTCAAGCGTCGACTATGTACTTTGCAAGTGCAAAGGATAAGAGTCCACGTGAAGCTAAAATGTCATATTACGGTGTCATTGAGGACATTTGGGAGTTTGACTACATAGATTTCAAAATTCCGCTCTTTAAATGTAATTGGGTTGATAACACCAAAGGAGTTATAGTGGATGAATTGGGTTTCACTTTGGTGAACTTTGAAAAGATTGGCGAGAAGGGTGAACCATTCATATTGGCATCACAGGCGAAACAAATATTCTATATCGATGATCCTGCAAATGATAAATGGTCGGTTGTTCTTCATGGTAAAAGACAGTTCATTGAAGATCCTATAGATGAAGAAGAGTACTATGATAAGTATGATGACTCCAGTCCATTCTCAGTTGGGTTGCCAACTCCACAAAATATTGAAGCTAATGATGACTTATATGTGCGCGGAGATCACAATGAAGGATTGTTAATTGATAAAAGATCACAATTTTAGAGACATGTATGTTTATACAAATGCTAAATGTTTGCCTTTTTCTAGTTAATACAAATGCTAAATGTTTGCCTTTTTCTAGTTAATACAAATGCTAAATGTTTGCCTTTTTCTAGTTAATACAAATGCTAAATGTTTGCCTTTTTCTAGTTAATACAAATGCTAAATGTTTGCCTTTTTAATGACATTTTCAGATGGCTGACCATGATGAGCATGATGTCCATGATGAGCATGAAGTCCATGATGAGCATGGCGAGGATACTAATGTAAGTTCTAAAAACATATCCTGTATTTCTATAAAATTCATTATCTTCTAGTTATGTCATATATCCTATATTTCTATATTGGGCTAAGTTAGTGTGTTTTATTTTTGTCAAATTTTAGGTTGATGCACCTGTACCCACTGAAGCACTGGAGCAACTTGATGCGCAACACCAGACACTTAACAAGAAAAGGGGCATCACCCTGTTGAAGAAGTTATTAGCGCTAAGTGGTAGTGGATCTAAATTGGTGGTGGAGTTTGATAATGGAGGAAATCCAATTGGAGTGAACCGCAATAATTTTGTGAACTATCTTGGGTGTACCACTCGGGGCCATTGTGGTGTTAAGTATGACAATTGGCATAAAGTTCCTCAAGCGAAAAAAGACTCGATATGGAAGGATTTATGCGTGAGTTATTATTATTTGCAATTCTATTTTGTAGATTACAAATTCTATTATTTGCAATTCTATTTTGGATACTAGTTAATAACATTTCTATTTTACAGAATCTGTTTGCATTGGATGAGAAGTTGCATCGTAAAAATGTGATGCAACGCGCTGGAAAGATGCTTAGGAATTATAGGACAAATCTGAACAGAGAATACATAAAAGAGGGTGATAAGAAGAAGAAGTCAGCCCTTGAACAATGGAACTTCTTGGACAAAGAAGATTGGGACAATTTTGTTGCTTCAAGAAAATCTGAAGAATTCAAGGTATTAGGCGTCACTCCTAATTTAATTAATATACATTGTATTCACCTATTCAAGATTAGCATTTAGTGCTACTAACCAAATCATTAATGTGCATACTAACTAGGCCCTCAGTGACGCACAAAAAGCAAGGCGTGCACTGAATGTGCATGACCACACTATGGGTCCAAAAGGCTATGCAAGCGTTCGCCAAAGACTACAGGCGGAGTCTGCGGCTACTCAGGAGTCTGCTCCTACTCAGGAGTCTGCTCCTACTCAGGAGTCTGCCACACCCATTCCTCGCCATGATATCTGGATAGCTGGCAGGCAAAACAAGAAGGGTGAAATAAAGAAGCCTGTAACTGCTGAGGCGGCTGCAAAAATGGTAAAATACAACTCTTAGAGAAATCATTTGAATATTGATTATTTGTGGTGTTAACTTACCAATTTCTATTTATGGTGATTAGCGGGAGCTGCACGAGCAGAGGAAACAAGGCACGTTCATCCCTCAGGGCACAAGGGATGAATTGACAGTTGCTCTGGGTAACCCAGAGCATCCTGGACGTGTTAGAGGTGCCGGCGCTGGTGTTGGCATCAAAGCATTCTTTGGGCCATCCCAGCGCAAACCCAGAGCGGGACTTTCTCAAGAAGAGGTAACCTATTCTTTTTTTAGAATGTTACTGCAAAAGGAAATTCATTAATAAGAAGCTAATGTTTCTTTTATCCATGTATAGGAGAATAAGAGAGTTGAGGATTTAGTTGCTAAGAAGATCAACGATGTAGTTGCTGAGAAGGTCAAGGAAGAATTGCTGCGGTGGCAGGCATCTCAGGCTTCCAATACGCCTATGGCGACCCACTCTTCTCCTGATGCACAGACTGCGAGTAATCCTGGAGACCCATCGCCTAGCACGTCTGCTGTAAGTATTGTTTATGACATTGTAGTTAGTCTTTTCAAGTTGTTATGTTTTCAAGATGATATGTATATATGTATAATATTCTTTACGTAAATTTGTAGGCATTGAAGCCATGCCGCTTAAGAATGCAAGACTACGTTGTTGCAGAGGCGCAGGCTTACCCGTCCCTTCCTGGGGCAATGTTTCACGGGACTCCAATGCCACAGGGCTACGTTCGTGTGAGCCCGATACGTGTGTTACCTGATTGGAGAGAAGCTACATTGCCATATGCCCACCCGGATATTGATACACTTGGTGAGGCAGAAGGCGGGGTGATATTGTGGCCCAAAGCAGATGTCGTCTACACGACTGAAATTGTAAGATAAATTTACATTGATTTATACTGTTAATGTGTATATATGATGTCAACTGATCTGAAATTATATGTACAGGTTAAAAAAAAGACACCAGGAGCACCTAGGCCTCCACTTCCACTTCCCGCATTACCCGATTGGGTTCCAACTGACCTAACATACCCGTTAGGTCCTGCTTGTAGGGGAATGGCATGTTGGCTACGGGCACATAATGTACATTGCCCTATAATTATTTCTTTAGATGCAGATTATGCAGGTCAATCATACGATAGCTCTTTATTTATACAAGATATTATTGAGCTGTTTAAGTATGATTGGCTGAATACATCAATGATAGAGACATGGATAAGGTGAGATCTTGTTTATACATCCATATACCTTGTGTAAGATCCGGTGATCTGGTTTCTTATATATTAATGCATACGCCTATATGTTTTGCAGCTACCTAGTCGAAGATCATTGCAAACAATTTGCATTTGATCATGTGGGATTTTTGATTCCATCATTGATTAGTTTGGTAGCTAAAGATCCTGATAATGTTCAACAATACTGTATAGATGCTTTTACAATTTTTGGTCAGCAAAATAAGACGATAATAATAGCTCCATTCAATGTCAAGTAAGTTTACTTTATTTATAATTTGGACTTAAGAAAATTCCATTTTTATTTTGCATTTTGAGTTATTAATTGTTAACTTCTTACTTCTAGCGGTAGACATTGGGAGTTACTAGTTATTGTCCCCGGGACATTCACTGTTTATTATCTAGATCCTGCGGGGAGTACATTGAACACTAAAATTGGACACGTAATGAGAATGCCATTATTCTGGTGAGAAATATTTCATTTTTATATCCGTTAACATCTTTTATTACATTACTATTTACTTATACAATTTATTGTGTTATATTAACATGTAGGGGTTTAGATGCATTCAAAAAGGCTGGAGGAACGGTCCCAAGGAAAAAGAACCAGCCAATAAATTGGCAGAACGTACAAGTAAGTTCCCGACTCAAATATATATATTATTGATGTGAATTGTGCTTAGTTGTATTATTTTGTATGTTTCAATTTATAGTGTGCTACACAAGACAATGGATGGGCATGCGCATACTATGTGATGCGATTTATGCAGATGATTATCAAATATGCCGCATTGGACATCGATACCATACGTGAGGTATTATATATAGTCTCATTAGTTAGTATGCAATATATCAATCTTATATTATTTTTATATTATTACTTATATATATACATCATTCTCTTTGCAGGTGTTTAAAACTGACAACACTACAGGTAAACGTTTAAAAAATATACATGCTCCATATACGATGGAAGCATTAAATGAAGTAAGAGAAGAATGGGCAAAAGCCATACAAGCAGTGGCAACTGTAAGATATAATTGGGATGTTGATAGCGATAATGAATGATACTATGTAAATGAATATTTCTGAATGTTAATACATGTATTTGAATGTTTCTATATGTGTGTGAATGTGAGAATTGAATTGATGTCTGAATGTATGTACTTGTGTAGAATTTTGCTTGTGACTTTTGCAGGTTTGCGGCCTGTTTGTAGGCTGATATCAATGGATGTCGTAAACCTGCAGTTCAGAAAACTGAACTGCAGGTTCTCATCCTGCTGACCAGCCACAGAAGGCCTGCAAACTGATATGAAAAAAAAAAATATATAAATAGGCGTCGGTTATTTATAGAAAACCGTCAGGAAAGACCTACAGCGTCGGTTTTTTTCAATAAACCGACGCCTGATGTGGCCAAAGCAGTCCTGGAAATGGCGTCGGATATTCATATCAAACCGACGCCTATTTAACATATAGGCGTCGGTCGTTTAGTATATAACCGACGCCAAAAGTGTTCGCGCCACAAAAAATGGCGTCATCTAGGGCACTTTATGCGTCGGTCATCTACTAAAAGACCGACGCTATATTCCATAGTGGCGTCGGTTATTTACTAAAACACCGACGCAGAAAGTGCCCTAGATGATGCCGTTTTCTGTGGCGCGAACCCTTTTGGCGTCGGTTCTCTACTAAACGACCGACGCCTATAGATTAAATAGGCGTCGGTTAAAAAACCGACGCCGAAGTGTTCGACCTTTAGCGGCGCCCACATAGGCGTCGGTCGGAAACCGACGCCAAATGGGGTTAAACGACCGACGCCAAAGGCCGTTTCTGTAGTAGTGCATGAGATGGTAGTCACAGTCAGTACTCACAGTGATGGTGGTGAGTGTGATTCTTAGACCTGAAATCACTGCACTCAACACATGTCGTTGGACACACTTTGACATCATCAAACGCAGTCCTGAAACATGGGTTGTTATAAAGGTGATGATTGGGTGGCTTTGACACATGGGGCTTTTGAGGGGTGAGTGATAGATATGGGATTTGTCCCTCCTGAGGGAGTTTGATATCCAAGGCCACTTGATGAGTAGGATTGAGATAGGCATGCACACGCATGTGTGAATCAGTATGTGATATTGATGTCATACATATCTCGTTCAATCTGCTCTGAGATCAAGAAAGTGAATGAACGTTGACAGGATGACTGTTCCATGCCTTGAGTTCATTCGGGATATCAGTGACAAAGGAATTATACATTCACTGTAACACCATTCACGGATTGTAGGATGAAAGTTGTTCTCCAACTTTCTACTTTCACTTGGGTAGCAATGATGTGTGACTAGGCACCGCTCTTTGCTTGTGAAGTCATAAGTGTTATGGACTTTCACTGCCAACGTGAAATGGACCTGCAGGGTCACACACATAGGATTTAACCTGGAAGAGGAGTTTTGTCCACAAAGCAATGTTTAGATTGATTACTAAAGGAGTTTAGTAGTTCAATTAAACACTCAATCAGTCGATAGCTCAATATCATATGGTTCAAGGTGTTGGACGCATTGATTGGAGTATCGGATTGATTGAAATCGCAATCGACTGATTTTGCCCAACATGTGCTCCCAACCGATCGGCTCATGTGATGAACCGGTCGGCTGAGGTGCTGAACCGGTCGGCTGGAGTGTCCAGGCCGATCGGCTCATGCCCAGGTTGAAACGACCGGTTCAAGAGTTGAACCGATCGGCTCAACTGGTGCAACCGACCAGTTGGGAAAGTCATGTCGGCAAGAATTTTCCTTTGGTTTCAAATTGCCCAATTCGATTGGGAATAACATTGGTATACGATACCAATTGAGAACGAAACAAGGAAAGTTTTTTTGAGCCGGATTAGGACCATGAACCGATCGGTTTAGGGCACCAACCGATCGGTTGGAGTGCCCCAAACGACCGGCTCAGGTCCAACCGATCGGCTCAATGGCCAAACCGATCGGTTCAGTTGTGAACCGATCATTTCAAGTTGCGAACCGGTTGCTTTTTGTGGAAAATTCTCGAACCCTTCTACTCCTGCTTTAGTCCCGTATTGCCGGGCACAGAGAACCCTGTCCCATGACCCGCCTATATATAGGGGTATTGGGGGCTTCTCAAAGTACAACTCAATGCAAGCCGGTTGCTTTGCGAAGTTGTCGTTCTCTCTGGTTTTGGTAACCGTGAGAGATCCCGAGCAAGTGCTTCCCGCAAAAGGGAGGTGCAGCAAGGGAAGGACAACTGCAGTTGCAACTGGTAGCAGGAGAGTGTGTTGGAGACTAGTACGTCAATAGGAGGGTGCGACTCCTTCCACTTCCTTGTGGGACAAGGAGAGTGGAGTTCCAGGTGGTCCGTGTGGACTACTACAGAGGCGGGAGGACACTGCCGCTTAGGAGGACAACTGTCATCCGACAGTCCGGTAGGAGGAGGAGTCGTCAGTCCCGGTGCGACCAGGAGCTGCACAGACACCGTCCAAGACCGGAGTTGAAGACCGCGCATTGCGCGAGGTATTGTCACCGAGCAAGCCTCGGGACAAGGTATGATTCCACAAACCATCTTTTCCTATTATATAGACGTTGACGCGTTTCCTCGGTATGGGTTGGGGGAGAAATTTTTGTTTCCGCTGCCTTCTCTGTCTCCCCTAAAACCCAACAGTGGTATCAGAGCCACGTCAGCTGTTCTATATTTTAGGAATATCGATATGATCGATTTTGGTTTGTCACCTTTATTTATTGCATGCGATGCGAATAATATTGGCTTTATGCATGTCCAATCCTAAATCCACAAATCCCAAATTACATATATGATATGTATTATTAATGCACTCGATACGCGTCGCCCTTAAACGAGTTTTGTGGTGGATGTGTGTAGCATGATTATGGCCTATAAACCCCTATCTGTGTGTGGTTGTTTGTGGTTGCTTGCATCTCGGTCTGCGCACCGATCTTCCCTCTCTTATTCCCGATGTAACTCAAAATAATTCGAGATTCTTTCCTACCTTTGCTCCCCCCGAATGTAACTCGGGGTTTTACTTTTAAAGCAATGTAATAAATAGGTTAGAATTTTATTTCCTGTTATGTCAAAGACCGGCGGACATCAAGACGACTGCTCAGACGATCGGTTCAAGGAGTGAACCGATCGATTGACGTTCCAGATGGTCGGTTCAAGGAGTGAACCGATCGATTGATGACCGATTCGAGGAGCGAGACGAACGGGTGGCGGACATGACGAGATGCACGACGACCAGGCGAACCGATCGGTTGGAGGAGCCAACCGATCGGCTGGTGGCACCCAGACGACTGGCTCGAGAGTACAGATCATTCATGTGATGAGTTGATCAACTCGGATGGCAAGGCACAGAAGTTCATCTTGTACAGGTTGCATGTGATGTAGACCTAGATGACCGTGATTCCTCTTGGCTCGAGGAATCACATTAGGATGGCCATAATCATCGCTTTTATCGTTTGTGCATGTTTTCTATGGGATATAGCATGCATATGATACGTACTATGTATTGTGGTGATTGGATATGTATATGTATATAAAACCAAATCCCTCATTAAAATATTAAGTTTTAGATGCCTTCCAAATGCGACACACGTGAAAAGCTTGTTCGACCAAGTGTGGGCACGCCCTAGCGTGGTGCACCGTCTACCTCGTGGAAGCGTGAAGGATGAATGTGTGGGTCTGCCCTAGCAGGGTGCATATTCATCGTGTTTGCTTTGGGTCGGACTTAACAAGGTGATCTAGATGGGATCTAGTACCTTGAGGCATGGAGATGATCATTGCAAGGAGTTGTATATGCCATCTTATCAAGAGTTGCATATGATGCAATTGGCAAAAGTTGCCTACCTGAGAGATCTATGTTGTGGGTGACAGCCCTAGCTGGTCCATGGCTTAGAGGATTTCAAGATCTTGCCCACTAGAAGGTTGTACACTGCAATCTTCCGAATTGATGGTGAGGGCTATCAATTTGAAGTAAAATAGTGGGAGCGATAATTAATTAAAGGCCTAATTTTATCGTCAACTTTTCAAATCAATCAAACAAGTCAAAAGAGTTTTGGACTAAAATTGCATATATTTCCTTTTGCTAAAATAAATGGTTAATAATCACTTTATTTGCGATCGGTCTTTGAGACCAACAAATTAAATGGGAATAATTCCACGACTGGTTAGGATGATTATGAGAAGTGTTCTCAGTCAAAGAGCGAAAGCTCTAAGTCCTAGGTATACCAGAACCAGATGAACTCGATCCCACCACATCAATGGCTGAAAATATGCTTATGGAAGCATACTGAGGATGACATTGATGAGGAGTGCTTGATGTTGTGTTCTCTGAACTATGAGTTGCAGAGACAACATGAGACATATGATGTCTCCAAGATACTGTCCTAGTATGTCATGACAGAAGGAGATCCAGTAAGGTATTCACACACTCAATGTGATTGGGTATGTGGAAAACCTGATTAAGAAGGATTCCCTCTGAGCCAAGAGTTGGCTATTGGTATGATACTGCAAATGTTGTGAGAATCATACAATTCATGATAAGCTACAACATGAACAACTTTGACAAGCGTTGACAGAGTTGTTGGACATGTTGAGGATAGTAGAGGCAAAGATGAAGAAAGACAAACCATAGTCTTTGATGTGATCAAAGAAAAGGTAAGTCTTAAGGGCAAGGGCAAGGGCAAAGCTAAGAAGTGTTCTGATGCTAGCCAGCAATCCAAGCCGTCTTCAGCCTCAAGGCACAGTGGGAAAGGGTGTATGAGGGATTGCCCTCTATATCTGGAAGAACAAAAGAAGATGAAGGAGGGGATGGAGATCTCCACCTAAGGTATCATGAAATGAACCACTTCTTTATCCGAGGTATATGATACCAAGATATGGATATGTCATATATGATATGCAATATCCACAAAGAAGTGATGGCCTTTGTGAAAGGACCAAGAAAGAAGTACCCATCATTGGAGCAAGTGTTGCTGCCATAGATAGGAGTACCTTTCAGTTTATTTCAGCCTAAAGGGCACGAAATAGAGTTGAGAACTGCTATTTCATATATTGCCAATAGATAGAAACACTTTATTATTGCATATTGTATGACAATGATGGCAATAAATAAAGTTGATGTTTCAATCTCAAAGATATGATCTTTGTGGCAATGCCTTGTTTATCTTGTGATACATGGTATGCATAAGATAAAATGATACCTAAAGTTATTGATAACTCAAATAATCAAATTAGCATCAATCATGAGAAATTCATTTCTAGTTTCCATATGATGGATAAACCTAGACTCTTTTGGTTAGAGAACCAGTAAGAGACATGAATCTCTTTTACATGATTAATCAATCTTCACTAATGGTAGTGGGAGAATGATTCTCCTATTAGGTATAATACATGTGATGTATTTACATACCTATTGGAGTGAATGCTAATACTTCAAATGGTGTTTAGAGAAATACCAATATGAATATCTTGAAGTGTTCAAGATTATCATAAATGAAGTACAAATTTGGTAAAGTATTAATTCTTGATGAGATCAATGAATGAAATACTTGGACCAAATGTTTGAGATCCTTATGAGTGATTATAATAGTTTATCATAGTGAACTCATGATAGGCATGTGAATGTCGTTTTTTCTTAGTCTTCATGATGCACAACAATTTGAAAGTATCCAAAGTATCCATCAAGAAAGCAATATAAGCTTTGCCCCGCTAGCCTCTCTAGAATATGGTTAAGAAATGGGAGAGGATAGTGGTCCTTCTTGGTCTTTTCATTGAGCTTTTTGTAGTCAACACACATTCTCCACGTTGATTGTTCACTAACTGGTATACGCTCACCTTTCACATTCTCTACCTCTGTGATCCCACCCTTTTTAGGTACAACCTGGATGGGACTCACCCACGTACTATCTCAAATTCGATAAATAATCCCACCATCTATCAACTTCATAACCTCTTGAGTTACAACTTCCTTCACCTTTGGATTTAACCGGCTTTGCATTTGGCGGACCAGTCTTGCATCATCCTCCAAATAGATCATGTCCACATAGATGGAGGGGTCAATACCCCTCAAATCAGCAATAGACCATCTAATGGCCTGGGTGTTATTCTTCAAGACTTTCATCAATGCCTCCTCTTATTCTGGAGAGAGAATGGAAGAAATGATCACCGGGAGGGTGTCATTTGAGCCTAGAAAGCATATTTCAATCCTTTTGGGAGTGTCTTTAGCTCAAGAGTTGGAGGTTCTTCAAGAGAGTTCTTTAATGGTTTAGAAATTGATGGGAGATCTTCGCTTACAGCCACCAAGGCTAGATCATTCACTTCATACTTTTTGTCATCATCATCAGGGAACTCAACTATTGACTCTAAACCTCTACCTTGAGTGGCAGTCTAAACCCACACAGGTAGGCACTCCTCCACAATCACATTAAGGCATTCAATAAGATAGCAATCTTCTTTAGTGGCCTTTATCACCTCGACTGTGGTTGAAGATTTAAAGATGTGCAACCAGATCGTCATGTGCATGAATATCACATACATAGTCCCGGTCCTCACATGAATCACTGCATCCGTTGTAGCTAAGAATGGAATCCCCAAGATGATAGGTACCATTCTTGTATCCTTTTCCATATCTAAAACAATGAAATCATCGGGGAAGAAAGCAGAAGTCTCATCATCCAGTCTAACAAGCACATCATCAACACGCCCTCTAGGCGTCTTCATTGATCAGTCGACCAACTACAAAGTACAATGAGCCGAACTCAATTGCACCATTTAGAGCTAGGCAAACACAACATACGACATCAAGTTAATGCTAGAACCCAAGTCTAGAAGGGCTTGGTCTATGCGATGTGCCCCAATGTAGCATGAAATGATGGGAGCATGAGGGTCTTTCCTCTTTCTTGGCATGGTGTCCTGCAGAATTGAGCTCACTTGCTCAGTGAGTTGGACTTTCTTTGGGGTTCTCCCCATTGTATTTCTCTTAAAGGTGTACAAATCTTTCAGGTACTTGGCATAAGAAGTAATTTGCTTGACCGCATCAAGTAAAGGAATGTTGATTTTCACTTGCTTGAAGGTCTCCATGATGTCTTCAGTATGTTTCTTTCTTCTCCTCTCAATAGAAGGCTCCTTAAGAGCATCAGGAATTGGGGGGGGAGTTGGGCTCCCAAACATCTCGGATCAACAAAATCATCAACTGGAATCACACGAATCACTTCTCGGTATCATAATATCACTTCTCAGTGTTACATTATCAACTCTATCTATCATCACAATATCATGAGGCTATATCTCAGTATCAAACTATCTAACCATAGTATCACCTTTATCCTCACTGGATTCTCCATCAACAACAACAATATCATAGGGCTGCTCCAAAGTCCGACCACTCCTCAAAACCGTCACCGCCTTCACATGCTCATGGGTGGAGGAAGAGGAAGCTTGTGGGTTCAGTTGTGGCTTTTCATGTGGTGGTGGCCTTTGGTGGGGTGATTTGGGATTTTGAAGGATGAATTGTGGTTGTGGTTGTTGTGGATGGGGGTGGTATTGCAGAGGTGGCTATTGGTATGAATGAGGTGGAGGTGGAGCATATTGATAGTTGAGAGTAGCTTGAGGAGGTGGTGGAGCATAGGGATTTGGTGGCGCTTGGTATGAAGGTGGAGCATATGAACTTTGAGTGTTTCCTAGGAAAGTGATATCATTGTTTGGATTCGGCATTGGTTGAGATGAGAGTCTTCCTTCTTCCCTCCTAGCAAGCGAAAGAGATATTTGGTCCAATCTTTGCTCAAGACGACTGATGGACTGCCAATGTGAGGATACATCTGTCTTCACCTCATCTAAACTTCTCAACCTTCCAAGTACATCATCTTCAAACTTGGAGCTATATCGTGGCCTTGGCTGCCCTTGTCATTGACCATCTTCATTTTGTTGTTTCCATGAAAATTAGAATGGTTTCTCCACTTCGGAGTGTAAGTGTTGGACATAGAACCTTGATTGTTTCGGTTGCCAAAAGAGTGCAAAGCATGAACTTCCTCCTCTTCAGCTTCAACCGCCATGTTGGATTGACTAGAAGAACCACCGACTTGGCTCTTCATCATGTTCATCACGTTTGCCATCATGTTCATCATGTCAGGGTTGGAAATTGTGCAAGCTGGAGCTACGAGAGGAGGCGGATGGACGTAGTTTCGGCTGCAATGTTCCCCTTTTGTAGAAACTTGATGGCATGATTTTCAACAAGGTGTTCAAATAATGGCCACGACTCCTTGGGTGGCTTTGCCATGAATGAGCCTCCAAATGATGAGTCAATATTGTTCTGGCTTAACTATTCAAGCTCGATGTAGAAGGCTTGGACTAGCTGCCACAATGGTACCTTGTGATGGGGGCAGTCACGAAGGAGCTTCTAGAACCTTTCCTACGCCTCATGGAAATGTTCTTTTTCCTTTTGGGCAAAGGTGGTGATATATCTTCTCATGTGAGTCATCTTGGCAATTGAAAAGAACTTTTTGAGAAACTCATTTTTGACGTCATTCTAAGTCACCAACTCTGGCTTCAAAATTTACCATTCTTTAGCTTTTTCCTTTAAAGAGAAAGGGAAGAGAGTCCTCCAGATGGATTCATCGGTAGCAGCGGGGGTACAAAAGGTGGAACAAGTCTCAAGTAATGCGTCGATGTGATGGTAGGGATTTTCATTCTCCATCCCATAGTAGGTAGGGAGGAGTCCAAGGAGTGTAGGTGGAATGGAGAATTGTTGACACAACATTTGGTCAACTAGGGTGGCAATGGGAGAATTATAGTTCCCTAGGGTAAAATACTCGTGGAGGGGTGGTTGGGCAATGGTGGAGGTGGTTTAGCATTCCCATGAGGGTTGTTGTCTACCATGTGGTCACCCATCTCGGTTTCTCAGTGTTGGTTGTGACGGCTTTGGCATCTCCTTTAACATATCTCAGGTCGTACAACACCAAGTCGATACAAGTGGAACACATATGGCGCATGCACAACTATCACATGCATAATGCACAAATAAAACAAGAAAGTTAGAATGGAAATATACAAAAGTGAACAAAGAATAAAGAATAGCAATGACGAGGGCAATAAGAAAGGCTAAGATATACTAACTAGCTAGGTCGAGCACCTCTATCCTCGGCAACAACACCAAAAAGCTTGGTGTGTAAAGCTAGAGGTGCGCACACTAGCAAACAAGATTGACTAGATGCACTCCACGGAACTCAAACACACATGATCTCTCAAAATTTACAAAAACCCCAATAAGACTCAATCACAACACTAAATATATAGGTCACCCACAAGCGCATGGGGTACTATTGTAGTATAGGTGATATGCAAGAGTAGGGGTCGATCCTTAGGGACAGAAAGGGAACTAGAGTTAAGTTAGCGTTGGCTACATTCCTATAGAAGAGACTCTTGAAGGGTTTAAAAAGGGTTGTTCTGATTGTTAAACTAAGTGAACAAGCAAATAAAGGCAATATGAAACCTAAGTTATCGCAAACCCTAGATTATCCTAAGAAAGCAAGTCTAAGGAACTAGATTAAGCAATTAGCTAAGGAGCAAAGGTTAACTACACTACAATAGTAGAGCAATTAGCAACTAAGATCTAAGTTAACCACTAAAGCAAGCAAAGATCTAGATTAACCCTAACTAGCAAGACTAAGCAATTAACTAGAAGAAACAAAGACAATTAAACTACAATAGCATTTATAAGCAAGAAGATTGAGATGGGATTTAATCAATGAGATTATGTAGGTGGGCCATTTGGGAATGTGATTTGATATTATTTTGGGGATGTCAACATGGCATGCAATTATCACAATTCAATCTAGATCACCAAACCAAACAACAAGTCAAGTGCTATTAGAATGTACCCTATACACTAGTTAGAGAACTAGGGTTAGGTGTAATTCTAGTAGGACTTGTCAAGTCTAGGTCTCTAGGGTAAGTGGTATTAGGGGAATTGAGAGACAAGGACTTGTCAAGTCTAGGTCTCTAGGGTAAGTGGTATTAGGGGAATTGAGAGACAAGGGTAGGGATGGGAGTACAGATGAGGGTTTTTCACCTCATGCTAATAGCCATCTAGCCTTTAGGAAGCTCTAGGCAATTGCACTCATCACACTTACACTACTCACTTAGATCTCACACTCACTTGTAGGAGGATATGTATGTAGGAACAAAGGGAGCTAGCTAGGGATCCACTAATTGGACCTAGGAGCCATTCCTAAGATTGCTACATACACTCCAAGTCATCCTAGAAGCTAAGTGTCATCAAACATCACAAAGCAAGCAATTTAAGTTTAAGAGCAAAATTCACATGCAAGATAATGGGAAATGACATAGAAGCAAAGGCAATCATCATATAATGAAATTATGTTTATTACAAATTATTCTCCCCCAACATGGTATCAAAGTCACATTTTTACCCCAAACAACCCACCACTAGGGGCTTAGCTAGACATAATCAAATAAAAGGCAAAAGAAAGGGGAAGAAGGGGGTAGGACTGCATGGAGCTCGAAATATATCTTCCTTCTTCACCTCCTAGAAGCTTGGAGACAACCTCTCTCCTCTAATGGTGAAGATGGGCATGAGAATGGAGGGGATTATGGAGGAAAACCTAGAAATATAGGTTTCTAAGATGGAAATGAGGTGGAAATGGTGGGTGGAGAGCATAAATGCAACAAGGATGCAATGAATGCTCTAGAGTGGGTGGAGAGGAGTAATGACAACTAACCTAGTGATGTGGCCACCACCCATGTATATATAGGTGGTGGTGGAAGCACTAGGGTAAGTAGGGGCATTGTTGAAAAAATAGTGCAGAAAATGGTAGGGTTTAGGTGGTAGCACAGTCGTGTTGGGAAGCATATCTGTGGTGGGTAGAGGTGATAATGGTCGTGGTGGTAGGGAATAGTCATCCCAAGAAAGTGGCAAAATCACAGGTTGAAGTGGTGAAATGGAGGCTGGTAGCACAACCGTGCTGGCCAACATGACCGTGGTGAGGGCTAGGTAGAACGGTCGTGCTGGGTAGGACGGTCGTGGTGGTAGAGTTGGAGAGGAGGTTATTCCCTCCAACACGCCTGTTCTGTCTTCAGCTAGCACAACCATGCTGGGTAGCACGACCATTTTGGGGGCTTCATAGCACGACCGTGCTGGGTAGCACGTCTGTGGTGGCTAAGTTGTTGTAGCTTACAAATCTTGGGAATTTCTCTATAACTTGGGCATTAGTCAGCACAACCGTTCCTCGGCACCACGACCATGCTGGGGTCTTCAGTGGCAAAATTAACTTCAATCTTTATCATCAATGGTCTTCTTTGGTTGATGTCAAATCTTGGCCATTAGGGGTAGGTTGAGGGAGCTTTGGGGCCTTCTTTAGACTCCTCCATGAGTGGAGGAACCCTAGAACTCATTCCTTCTCTCTCATCCATCCAAATCATGGTCCACGTACCTAAAAATAATGCAAAAAATGTCCATAATTACATTTGATAATAATACTCACCTTGGGGAATTTAACTTGCATTCTATTCTGTTTAGATGTGAATAAAGTACAAAATGGCACAAGATGGAGCCCTAAAATAGGGCTGCATCAACCACCCATGATGGTCAAGGTTGATACACACATCTACCCTCTTCACAAACTGATAGGGGTAAACCCTAGGTACCAAAAAACCAATAGGATGTCTCTCACGACACCACAAACTGATACAAGGCCTCTCCAAGGCTCTCAAGCCTGAGACAACACTTTTAAGAGTAAGGCATACCTCAAACATGTATTCAAAACATCATCAAGAATGCCACCACTCATCCAAGGCTCAAGCAAGATGCCCATCTCTCTCTCCTCTAGATGATGCCAAGAGAGAGAATGAACACTCTAGAAGTGGCAAACTTGCACATCAACCCTTATCTTGGGTAAATTGCAATTTGCACCAAACCTCTCCATAAAACTCAAGCATCAAGCTCAAACAAGAAACTCCAAGCTTCCAACATGCCCTAATTACATACCAGATGATTAGAGAAGGAGCTAAGCAACATATTTAAGCAAAACAAACATGGTTATCCCAAAATGTGGGTCAGGGTCCTTACAATGATCTTGCATGTACTATGCATGTATTATTTATGTCAAAAAGATCCATTTTGTTGGATTATTTATGTAAGCCACATCGATGCTTTGTTTAATCCTAATCTTTGGGTTTATTTTCCCGTTACCATTTTCTTTCACAGGGAAGAAAATAAATCATTAAATCATCTTTTAGTTACCTCGAACTTGATTTCTAAGTATAATATGGATAACTACTTAATCAACCACCTCGACCACAAGATTTTTAGAATATTATGGAATTTCTCCCATTATCAAATATTCTGATTATTTGTCAACAAAGAGTATCATCCCTATTTATTATGAGCATGAAATATAAATTCACCATTGCTCTTTCAAGGACCTACATGTGGGTATCTCGGGACAAACTCTGTTGGGTTGAACTTTAATAAAATTGAAGAAAGCTTCCCTATTTTAACCATATATGAGCTTCTGGACAAACTCCATTGGGACATCATCTCCTCCAAGTTAGACATCTGCTACAACTATGGAAGGTAGCATAGTCACATTGAGGGAAAGTGTTGTTACATTAAGATGTCTTAATAAAGAGACATTGATAGCTGCCGGTTGTGTGTTTGTGGGTTTGTCCAGATGAGGTGATGCTTTCTCCATGTTCTGGCCTTAGGCGAACTGGTAGAAAATATTTACACATATGTAAGCTACAAGGATGTATTAGTATTGGGGGGGGGGTTGGTGGCCCAATCATGGTACTCCATTTGACATGTCTCTAAATCTCGTCTATGTTTGTCCCACATATGACTGACCAAGGAGTGAATTGGCAACATGAGCATGAGACCATGATGGAACATATATTGAGAATCTGCACAAAAACATCATTGAATTCCTAGAGAAAGAATTAGAGTATAAAGGACTGATAGTAATGGATCACAACAAAAGAAATAATGTATTGCACCACACCTATGGACTTATGGTGCCCAAATGTCAATGAAGCATCAGCTATGGTACTACTATCCACATACCTAGCACGAGAATGAGTAGTTGGTGATGTTGAAGGTGTTGTTATGTGAACCCAACAACCTACTCACATCCAACACACAGTCCGTGACGATGCCCTTGAGAAACACTTGTCTCGTCAGTGACCTTCATAGTGATGTCTACAACATTGAGAAGGACTTCACATAAGCAAGCAGATGCATTGTAATGATGTCAATTTATCAGAGTTCAATTATATAGAAATTTATAAAAGTTAAATGATTGTGAGTGGATATAAGTGCTATTGAACAAAAAAAAAGAGAAAAGCAAGATCGAAGGCAGATATTTTGAATGGAACTTATACACTTCATAAATTCTTTTAATTGTTTGCTACTGTGTTATTCCAACCCAGACAATAACATTCCGATAATGTGAGGTGAAGCTTTCCTTTTAAACTAGACTTAGTGTCTCAAAGTTATACATTATCATATATATCCATAATATATGTATATATATAACTTCATACATGCTAATATTGATTATGACAAAGAATTGAAAATAACTATCTCAATAGTTGGTTCTATGCAATCATTTTCATCTCATTTTCCCAAGCATATTTCTTATTTACCATTCCCCTCAATAAACCTTGCCCCCAATAAATCATAGTCCTAACACACGATTTTCAGACACCCTCATACCATTCTATCTCTGACCCTAATCCATCATTCCATCTTTCTACATCACTCGCCCTCTCTTGTAAAGTTTTACATCTTCTCATCCCCCCCACAATAAAAATGTTAACACCATCCTTTCTTCCCTCTTCTTCTCCCAATACCTTCCTACTGAATGCTAAATATACATGATTGGTTATCTTAATTAAAAAATAAAAAATCAACCAAACACCCATTTAGAGAGATATGTCTATATGAGTATGAAAATAATAAAAATACAAATATATCATTTTATTTTAATTACAAAATTCCACATAATGTCAAAAAATGTGACACATCGGTTTTACATATACTATGTAAGTATAGGACCGTGTTTGGTTTATCAGATGAAATTAGAATAGTTTGACAAATAAAATAGGACATGATTGCATAACATATCTTAGACAATTTAGATTTAGGATCCTATATTTGGATGCAAGATGTACTTGAGAGGTAAGCTCCTACCAGGCACCAAAAGACTCTGCTCGATTTGCTCATGTCTCACCTCCGTTCAACAACTTCTTTTCTTTATGATAATTTGCTTTATGTCTAAACAACAGATTCATGGTCACAATCTATAATTTAATCTAAAAACACAACAATACAAAACATCATGCAAAGATTATTTTCTTTGGCGGTGAGGGCTCCTCTTATTTTTTGACACAATACGCCATTGAATTTGTGGCAGTTTGATGATGGTAAATATTGGCCATGCATCTCGTCTTTCCAATTTTCTGTTGTGAACTGATCCATGAGACATACTGACGCACCATTGCATTGAATTTGTGGCTAGCCATGCATCTCATCTTTCCAATTTGCTGTTACGAACTGATCCATCAGACATACTGACACACCGTTACCTACGAAATTGGGAGACAACTGTAATAACCGTAATTTTAGGGTCCAATAACCAAAGATAACACTTGAGGTTCATTGTTATTCATAAGATGACCAATCTTAGAATGAAGTGATTTATTCAACATCTGAATTCAATTTACCTAAACTTGTGATTCGCGATATGATTGATGATGATGCTATTTGGGTTATATTATGATGGGTACCTTGTTAGTCAATTTGGATGTTTATGAAGTCAAGGTTTATAAATGTATTTATAAGGTTGATCGAAGAAATTATCTCAATGACTAAAAATTGGATCTTGTGTCTCAAAATTTTGGTAGAATCTATATTAGGATACTATGAGCCTATATCTAAAATTTTAGGATCTTCAGATGTTTCTACAAAGAGATATTGAGGTTCCTATGCAAATTTATCCAAATTTTAGGATACTTGAATCTTTTTGATTAAGGAGATTGAGAACTATAGGATGATGAACATGTTATGTGTCACACAACCCACCCAACCTGGGGAAGTGTGACTTTAATTATGTGAGGCTGATCAATAGGAAGCTTGGCTTGATCCTACCTGCCAGTAGGAAACTTGATGAAGACCTCATCATCACCCAACTCCAAAAGGTCAGGAGAATGTGGCCACTTTCCCTAGGCATCGTGGAAGGAGTCAGTAGCGAGAAGTTTGGGGGTTTTAACCTGATCTGTTGAATCCACCACAATTCAAGGATCCCAATAACTCCCTCCAATGGGGTTCCTAGGGGTATGAAGGCAACAATGGGAGCCATATCTCTCTCCCTCTCCACTACAACCCGTAGGTGGTGGCGATGGTTGAGGATGCCCGATAGTATAGGCAACAGAGATGGTCAGGAGGTGGTTCCAGGGGGATGGTATGTACTACGATGGAATGAAGCAGCAATTGATGGGGGTCGGTTGGCCCTATAGAGATTTCCCTAGCCCTAAACCCAATCTTCACAAAGGCGAGTCGAAGAGGAAGGTGGAGTAGGGTGAAACAGAGGAAATTCTGGAGGTTGAAGAAGGAGCCGCCATGGTTGGGCAACGTGGAAGGGGGGTCCTTCTCAAACGGATTTGAGGATGTGATTAGGCTAGTTGTTACTACCCCACCTCCCGATAACCCCCAATTAAGGGAGACCAAGAGGTTGAAGCCGCACCCATTAATCCCAGATCAAAGGTTCGACATATAACCATAAACAATTATTAAATTCTAACAGACTATACTGAAAATGGTAATAAAATTTTTCTTTGCATACCTTTGAAGAGATTGGAACAAACTAAACTTCTAACCTCAGCTGAACTATTCTCACTAGTTCCTCCTTGTTCTTTAATTCTTGAATTCACAAGGTGTCATTTTACTGTTTGTTCTTTTCATTGTACCTAAAACGCCGACAGACAAAACGTCGGTCAGCCAAAGCTGGTATGTGGAGGAAACAGATAATGTTCAACTATGTTAACAATATAATCATTCAATTAATCATTTAACAATCAAGATTACATTTTAAACCATACAACTCAATCCATACATATTCTCGAACTCTGGGCTATCCCTGTAGTGGACATGGATATCACCTCTCTTTTAGGTAATAGAGTCGCATGGCACTATCCAAAGATAGCCCAATATCTAACTCATTATGACTTGATGGTCCTACCTCCATGGTAGCCATGTACTAAGTCAACCATAGACCTGATGGACCTACCCAATAGGTAGCAATGTACTAGGTCATCCATAGACCTGATGGACCTACCCAATACGTAGCCATGTTCTAGGCCTTTCTCTAACCTGATGGACCTACCCATAGGCATCCACGTACTAGGTTAGCTATTATGCCACAGAGAGAACCATGATCTGAGTTTATAGGCATATACATTAAGTGATAGTCATAGTCACTTTATATTTGCAATATGAACATCCAAACAGTTTAGTTGCATTCAATGTGATTAAACATCTGAGAAACCATCGGAAAACTAAGCAGTTATTCATAAGTAACCACATACCTGTCTTGGAGATCTCAGCAACAATTTATCCAAATCCAACTAGATGTCCAATCAAGCAAGCCAATCAATCAATCAAGCAAACATTGATCCTGAAAACATGTATAGTGTCTAATTGTCACAAGCATATCCCAAAAAACTCCTTATTGACTTGGGACACCTTTCTAAAGTCTCTAAGTCTCATTAGGATGCATTAAGGTTTCTTAGATCAATTTCTCAAACTTTACCCTTTTTAGGTCAACAAACCCTAAAACAACTTTTCCACTCATAAAAACCCTAATTACTCAAATTATCCACATTAAGGATCTTTTATGCTCAAATTGGCTTAGGATCATCACTTCTCTATTTTATTCGTGGATTTACACAATTAAACCAATTAAAAGACATATTCATCTAAATTAGGGTTTTCAAGCTCATTAGTGCATAATCATGCACGAAACCCTAAATTAAACCAAAAATATAAAAAGATCATATTTTTAAATCATATTTTCTCTTTCATTAATAATAGGTTAATATCAGCTTGAATTATCCATCAAATCTAAGGGTTTTTCCTTAATTGAATCATTAAAGATGATATTATGCCCTTTTCAAATTTCATGCATATTTAAGCACATAAACCCTAAATTAGACTAATCACATGCAAAGTTCTTCCTTTTTGAACTCAATGTTCCTTTTTACATTTAACAGATTAATACCAACTCTAAAGATCCATTAAACCCTATTAATCACTTTAATCATATCAAAGTAGGGTTTCTTTAATCATCATTATGTTAAAGTTGATAAATTACACTACTTTTCAAATTGCAAGAGGAATTGGCTTATAAACACATTTTATTTAGATTCCTCATGTCTTTCTGATCAACTTTCATATATAAATTCTTTTCATCCGAGCTACGAATATTTTTCTACGATTTTTGCAAATAAATCATAAAGCGACCAATAGGGAGGTGCCACGTAGGCAACCAACCCCATGCACGTTACCTTGCGCGCACCCCATCTTCATTTATAACGAAATGTCAGTTTTAGCCCCGCGTAAGTGACGCCTTCTACAGCCCGCAGAGGGGCAGTTTCGTCCAAGGCCACTTGGCCTTCTTCAACCTCGCGTCCACGGTTTGCGGCCGCTGCAACAGACCTAGGGTTGGCTCTCGCTCCTCATTTCAGACCCGATCTTCGTCGGAGATCATCCCCCTGTCTCCGCCGCCCTTGGCCGCACAGGAGGGTACCTCTTGGGCCCCAAGTAGACTGATGGCTCGGGTTGGTCTGGTTCCGCAAAGCAGGGCTGACCTGCAGCCAGACGACGACCGTGCGCCAGCCTCAGAGCACGGGGAAGACGACTGCTCCCTTCCTGATGTCATGGGAGCGTCAGGTCTCCCTCATAACCTCCCCACGACGCATGGTTGCTCTGGGGTAGCGTGCATCCTCTTGGTTAGGGTTGCGTGCAAAGAAGAAGGAGGAAGGAGATAACTGCGTGGAACCCTTCTTCTGGCTTAGCCATGTACTCTTTCCTTTATATAGGAGGGTAGCCATGCTCCCTGTATGCTTGCCCACGAAAACAAAGCCTCTTTCCTATTGGAATATGATTCCTTCAATGAGAAGAAACCTTCTCTCTCTCTTCTTTAACTTTTGATATTCCCTTTGCTTCAAATATTAGGAATTCAAAATTCCTCTTAATTAATCTCTTTTACACTTGCCTTCTATCCCAAAGGCACAAATTTCTATTTCCTTTAATCAAAATTACTTTCTTTTAACAATATCTCATAATTCATTAATAATGCAATACATTATCTTCTTATTTTGCCTTTTTAGTATTTTCTCTTTCTTTCCTCTTTATTGGGACTCCTTGGATCCCAAAAAACTCTATGATTTCGAAATTAATTTTTTTAAGGATACTTATTATCCTTCTAGATGCATCATTACTCTTTATTTCACATTATCTTGTTTATTTCTTCATTAAAATATCTCTTTTTGAGAATTTCTCTTTATTTCTCTTTTATTTTCCTTATTGGCATTCCTTTTATCATTAGAAATCCTTGGGATACGAAATTCCACCAAGGACAACTCAATTATACCTCTTTCCACTCATTTTCCACATTTTATCATTATTTTCAATTTATTTCTTAATAAAGAAAGATATAATTAATCTTTTCTTTTCTTATTGCTTTCTTTTTACAACCTTGGACTCCTTGGAACCCAAGGAATCCCAAGAGGCACGAAATCCCTCTTTGGATTTGCCTTCTAGAGGTTTCTACATATTTCTTTTCTTAAAAATTGAATTGTCCATTTACTAATTGAATTTCCTTTTTATTGGGCCCAATAGCCAATAAAGTCCACCAAGCAACCAATCAATGCTATTGTGAAGGGAATCCATTTATTCAAAACAAATCACATCATTATTTGTTCAATTATCCTTAATATGAGAAATTGCATTTCTCACCAATTGAACCCAAAAATTGGGGTTATAACATCCTTCCCCTCTTATAGGAATTTTGTCGTCAAAATTCAGGCAAGCAAACAAACAATTCAGGATAAGACTTTTCCATGTCCATCATTGGCCCCTATGTGGCTTTGCCGTACTCATGGCGTTTCCAAAGAACCTTTATTATCACATATTCTTTTCTCTGAGTTCTTTCATCCTGGCGTCTATAAACTACACAGGTGACTCAGGCCATTTCAGCCTCCCTTGGGGATCACTAGGTTCATGGTTCAACACATGGTCGGATACCTCACATAGTGCTCTAAATCAGACACATAGAACTCATCACACATTACTTTATCCCAAGGGGTAAGGTCAATCTTAATCTTCTCCACCAAACCATATCAAAAGAACCCATGCATCGGGGACTCAACTCCCTTAGATATAACTTAGAGGGGTCGGATTCTCACATTATACTCTCCCACAATGCACTGCATGTTAGTCTACTTTGCATCTCCTCACGACTCACGTCGTCTCTAGGCTCCTTTCAGCCATTGCATGATTAAAGCGACTTTCGTATTCATGCATTGTGGTCCTTTTCTAATCTTCATGTGGTCCTCTCACCAACATCACCTTACTGAAGTGGTGACCGACTCAACCTCCCTTACAGAGCTTCTTAGAATCTCGATACTGGCTATGGTGGTCATCATCACATCTTTTCATAGGACAGGAACTGTCTCTAACTATCACCCTGAACGAGCACATATGCCCTCATTAGACCCTTTAGTCTGCATCATATTAACCATTAGTTAGGGGTGAAAAACTGTACTAGCATCGAGTCCTTCATGCACCTACTTCCATCTTTTGGAAGGGAACTTTTAGGTCAAACCCAAGAACCTTTGAACTTGCTTCATGGTGTAGTTGAACCATCTCTCTCATGGGTAGTTCAACTAAATCTGTCCCTTGATAGAACTCTTTATTTCTTAATAAAGAAAGACATAATTAATCTTTTCTTTTCTTATTGCTTTCTTTTTACAACCTTGGACTCCTTGGAACCCAAGGAATCCCAAGAGGCACGAAATCCCTCTTTGGATTTGCCTTCTAGAGGTTTCTACATATTTCTTTTCTTGAAAATTGAATTGTCCATTTACTAATTGAATTTCCTTTTTATTGGGCCCAATAGCCAATAAAGCCCACCAAGCAACCAATCAAGGCTATTGTGAAGGGAATCCATTTATTCAAAACAAATCACATCATTATTTGTTCAATTATCCTTAATATGAGAAATTGCATTTCTCACCAATTGAACCCAAAAAATGGGGTTATAACACTAGTAGTGCATAGGCAGAGCTTTCCGAGGAATCCCAGAGATCCCTTGTCACAGTACTGGGAACTTTGAGGCATGAGGAGCTCTCGCTGCTTCCTTCTTGTGTGGCGACACTTCAATGGTGAATAGAGGAAAGGACACAGATCCATGTCTAGTAGTTGTATCAGGAGATCATGAGGGTAGTTGAAGGCTCCACAATGATTTCTGAAGACACTATAGGAGTTTGTAGGGGTACCCAACTTCAACCGAATGCATATGTAGGCATCTTGTTCGTCTGGAACGTTTCCCCCCTTCCTTCTTATCAGTGGTGGAGCCTTGGTCGCCGACTACATCAAATAAAAACTCGAGGCCACCATCTAGGTCATACAGAGGTTGCAAACCCTCACTGTCAGTGCTCAAACTAAAGGAGGGATCTGTGCTGAACATAGGTGCGAGGGTTGAAGCTTTGGAGCTCATCGTCGGCCCATCCTGCGGCGGCGCAGGCAGCGGTACCTACAGAAGACGTGAGAACGCGGGACTCCCGAAGGAAAGACACATGCCAAGTGGGTATCCGGGTCAAGACCTTGGCGGATCCAACAAGGGATCCGACTATCACTCACTAATAGGTAATTCTATTTAAAATTCATAGAAATATATCCAAACCTTGCATAATGCATAGAAAATAGCTCCTTTAGCCTAAAAATACTCACAAAATACCCCTAGACTCATAAAAATGTCTACTTCCTTATAGGACCCCTAAATCATACCTTTGAAGTAGTATTATTTTTGGTTTTCCATTTACAAGATGATGCTTCTTTTAAGATTATTTGAATAGTATAATTAACATATAGTGGCCATAAAATTTGGAAAGATTACTCTTAAACACTAATATCGTTTGGATACTAAATACACCATTTGATATTAATGAAATGTCCAAATACTAGGTCTTTTGATAGTAGAAAGGAATTAGATGCTTTAACCCTCCTATTATTATATAAATAGGAAAAGCCTCAGAAAAATATGAAATTCATATCAGACCTTTATCATGACATATATATTAGACTAAAAATACTAGACACCATCCTAACATCAGATTGACCTAGGTTTGACCAAAACCCTTTTTTTTTCTGACCTAAAATACCCTTAATTATGGTGAACCTTGTATTAATGATGATAATTGTATTCATCAGGTGTTGACCAGATTGTGTAGATGATCCAGAATAAATAGGAATATCTAAACTCAGGTACATGGGTTTTATTAAGTATATGACTAGTTTTTGTGGATGTATAATGATATGATGTACTTTGGATGCTTTTATTTGCATATAAATTCTTAGATGCATATTAGTATTATATGCTTCGCCAAACACTACTACAAAAAATGGTTTTTACAACAGTTCATTTTTCCATTTTACAACGGGTGTCAACTATTGTATTAAATCACGTGGTCTTATGGGGGGTTCTTTATACAACATGTGTTGTGCATGTTGTAATATATATATTTTATACAATAGTTAATACATGTTGTAGTTCGTTGAACACACCTATTGTAATAGGGGTGTTGTATATAACATGTTGAGACAAAAGGAAAATACATCTAGACACAAGGTTTGGAACTTGAGACCACTTGAAAATAAGGCACATCTCAAACCGTTGAACCAATTTCATTTTATGCAACACATATATTCTTTGTTGTACATATACAACAAATGACGTGCAAACCTGTTGTGTAATTGTGGTCTATTACAACAGGTAACTATTATAATAGGTGAATGCCTGTTGTGTAATTATAGTATACTACAATGTGTTATAGTATGTTGTGTAATGATGGTCTATTACAATGGGTTAACATATGTGACTATTACAACGGGTAGAACATGTTGTGTAATTATGATCTTTTACAACATGTTACAGTATGTTATGTAATGATGGTCTATTACAACGGATTAACATACATGACTATTGCAACAGGTTAACATACATGACTATTACAACGAGTTAGAGCATGTTGTGTAATTATGATCTTTTACAAAGGTTTAAAGTATGTTGTGTAATGATGATCTATTACAACAAGTTAGCATACGTGACTATTACAACGGGTTAGAGCATGTTGTGTAATTATGGTCTTTTTCAACGAGTTTGAGTATGTTGTGATATTACAGTCTATTACAACAATTTAGCACCTGTTGTAGTATCACATATACTACAAAGAGATTGGCCTTTTGTATATAACTTGTGTTGTATAAAATATATAATTCACAACACATACATAGACTTGTTGTAAATGATATGCTAACTACAACACAACCAACAGAACTGTTGTGTTTTCCCGTTGTAAAAAGCATTTTCTGTAGTAGTGAAAACTTAATGAAACATAAATGGACATTTTGATGAGTTGTAGCCTACTAGTGCACATGGCCCAGTATGGATGTATGTTGCCTAACATAGATGTATGATGAATTTCCCATGTTAGATGTATGATAAAATAATTTTTCCCATACTGGATGTATGAGAAGTGCTTATAAAATTGTAGTACAACTGCATCTAATGAAATGTATAAAAGATGTGTTTACCTGATTATTGCTTTAAATAATGCTTTCTTTTACTCTTCTTTCTCAAGTTATTTCAATTATGTAAGCATATTAGTATGTATCTTTCTACCCACATACACAACACCTTGTATGTTGATTCGTTGTTTCACGTATGTTTTAGGTTCAAAGATAGTATGGAATAAAAGAATGAGATGTGAGCAATTGTACATGTTTACCTATTGTGTTAAGATCCTGTTAGCATACATGTTCATAGACTTGTAAAATTTTCTTCAAATTATGTATATGTAAGCTGCAAATTTAATTCATGTTGTAATATAAATATGTTGAATGTTGAGAATGTTATGGTGTATACATTATAGTTGTATGTTCATGTATGCACAAATTTCTTCCACAACGCACTCTGAAACAATTGTCTAACGTTTTCGGATTTGTCCTCTCCGGCCTTTTAAGTTTTCGAGACGACAGAATTCAGGGACGTTACAATGACAATCTGGATCCAGGCGTGGAGAGAAGCGGGGGGGGGGGGCAGGGGGAGGAGGTTGGAGTTGGATTCATGTTTAAGATGTCAGGAGGAGAGGGCAATCGGGAGGAGGGAGGCGGGAGAATCAGGGAGATGGGGTCGAGGTTTATACACGGAGGAGACAGGGTCGGTGTTTATATAGGAGAGTTGGGCATCACGAAGAGGGTGTCGAGCGTGTATACCGTGCTACTCCCGTGGGGTGGGTGCGTAACTCGGCTATACTACTTGATTGGGATTTGTGTCCATGATGAATGCTATGCCAAAGTTGATTTTATGGAAGCAAATATAAGATTGCACTTATTAACGGAATTTGAATCCTATCCTTCACATAATCCTAGAAATCAAACGTCACCTAAATGTACTGCACCACAATGACATTCATTTTTAGAAGTAATCATTTGATTTAATTTACGTAAATAGTATTCACTCAAGAATACAAAGATATATATATATATATATATATATATATATATATATCACATAATGTCAATTTTAATTGAATGGTTCTTTTGAATGAAACTTAATCGTTTTCATCGAGTACTCCTTTCTTTTCATCTCTCGTCTCATATCTCCCCCTTCTTTATTTCAAAACAAAATTAAATACATTTAAATTTCATTTTTTTAAACGTTTAGATTTGCACATGATTGTTCCTGCTCTTATCTCAAATTCTCCCACTACATCCCACTCCTCAATATGCCGTCTCTTTATCTCTCCAACAATTACAAGTTATCTTTCCCCTAGTGTGACCATTTCATAATCTCATTCCATCATCTGAGACTACCGTTTATTGTCAAGGGCGGAGTAAGAGGGGGGTAAGAAGGGGCCAATGAACCCCCCAATAAAATTAATTTTTTTAATATATACACATGTTTTTATAAGTTATACAGAATATCACTACAACAAAATCTGTTATTAGTCAAGGGTAACTAGTCAGGGATGAAAGTCCTAACCCGGTTCCGAAGGTGCATCCCTAGGTAATGTGATTTTAATCCCTGACTAAACATATTTTTCCCGTCTTAACATTTCTCTCGCTTCTAAAAAACCTAGCGGCTACATTAGTTTTAGTTTTTATCTCCCAGTTTCTTCATGCGACGTTTCATAACCCCTGTGCGGCGCTCCCCTTCTCCCGTCTTCCATTTCGCGCGATGCCCTCCGTCTTCCTTCTCCCGTTCCTCATGGTCGAGGTGCAAGAACGGCTGCCAAGCGTGCTGTGCAGCTGGGACTGATAGAGTGAGAATACGGTTGGTGCGGCTTGTGCAGTCTGTCCGGGCTTGGTGGCCTTAGATTCTAGAGCAGACTGCCTTATTGCCTACTTGTTTGTCCCTTTCAAATCTATTTTCTGGTAAGTTCTTTCGTCCCCTTGCTGCTCTCTTTCTTTGTCTCTCATATGTAAACTGTATCCCCCTAAGCCCCCTTTTCGTTGTTGGTCATTGTTCAATTACAAAGAAAAATCTCAGACGGTGGACGATCGGGCTAACGACTTCTGTAAATGTAAGAGCAAGTAGATCTCGTGCCGAATCTATATTTACTCCTATAGATTTAGAACAACAACAGTCTTTAGAGTCAATCGAACTACTATTACCCATATTTTTATTTTTGTTCTTTCTGTCTTTTACTATTTGACTAATATGATGATCACGACTATTAATTCAAGTACATGTGTTATCGTGATGGTATAGATACCATTTATTAACTTGTTTGCTTCGGATCGGACTAGAAACCAACTAGAAAAATTGGATAGCTCGTATCATATATTGCTTCCAAAACACCTAATTAACAATCCCACTTATCCAACGTAGCCAAATTTTTTTTATGATCACATATTTAAAAATCATTATTAAATAAAAAAAAGTTAATAAGATTCATGACATTGTAGTATTTGTCAGACATAGACAATATTTTAAAGGAACATTGGACGCAAGTGATGTACATAGAATAATTAATTGTGTTGCTAATGTTAAACATGATCATGCTTTTTACCAAAAACATACTAGTTAAAATGTTATTATTGTTTTCTCTTATTAAGGTAGTGTCTCAATAAAGGAATCCTTTTTCTATCTTCCAATGCAACATTCGACAGACATTTGACGTTGCATACAGTCCCCATGTTTTTTCGTGTCCCATGAACCCTTCTCCTACAAACCATTCTCTGCTATGACACAAGTGATGTTACTGATGCACTCATTGTCTTGAAGGACTACCTCCTGCCGTCTATATTGTCACCATTGAGTAACTTGTTCTAAATTATACCAATCTATCTTGTGTTGACATTTGCCCAATGGTCAAAAATGTCACTCATCATTCAATGATACAAGGGACATCACAAAGGTAATTATTATATTGTTCATTTTATTTTATCATATTATATATGTTGTTATCTATTTATTTATTATTATATATTAATCAGACTTATTTTGACTTGAGCGCTCATCAAATTTAAATGTGTAGAATTAAAGTATAAGAATATGACAAATGTACATATTTCATATGTATTGCTACTCTATAATTGAAACATATTTTTGATCATTTGTCTATACCATTTCAGGAAATTGCAGAGAAAAATAAAATCATTAGATCAAAGAAACAAATGAAGAATTTCACTGGAGCTAAAATACTTGCAAAGAAACATCACAAACTAGTAAGAATATTAATATATTTTTGTTATATGTTGCGGTATGTGTTCTAACAAAAATATTTTAAAGTATTCTAGTGTTGTAGATGATTCTAGTCAAGTCAACGAAGTTGAAGAAGATGAGGCTATTTGTCAAATCATTAAATTTGTTAAATCTAACCACATTTGATTAGTTGGTAGTGACCATGACAAAATCTGGGCACGTAGAGCCTCTTTACGAGTAGCCAATGTGAGTTTATTGAATGAAAAAAATAAGAAACAAAAGGTAATTTAATCAGCCTTATATTTTTATTGTATTAACTAATGAAAAATGTAAAGTCTATTAAACTATATTTTTAGTACATGTATACAAAACTATTGAAGTACTACAAAGTCTATTAGAAGAAAACAACAAAATGATGGTTGAAATGAAAGAGACAATGCATGCACTAAATCCCTTGATTTCTCTAGCACACATTTTCATATTAGATGTTACACATTTTATATAGTCAAAATAATTCTGAATTTTTATATCAAAGAAACAATCATACACCATAATTGTATACTTATACATGGTCAACAATCATAGGGTATTCTATTTTCTGGATATCAATTTCCAAAATCATGACAAATACCAACACATCTGCAGGCAACTAATACATATAATGATATTTCTCTTTTTCTTAAAGTAATCTAAATTTATACTAACTTTTCTTATTTGTGTTTCTGTAGAACGTTAATAATATGCAAAGATATCAAGTTTCACTCCATATCCATATCCATATACATACAGTGGCTATCCATTCTCTCATGTAGGATAAGATCAACTTTAAATCAGGTATATGGAACATCATATTGCAGACATGCATTGTGATTTTGTATACTTATAAAAATATAATCAGTCCATGGCATCATAGTAATATTATAATTAAAAATTTTAAGAGGCTGCAGCCCACGTAGCTGGCCTCCGGCACCCACTGCAAGTACAAGAAGAGACCATATTAGTTTTGATTCAAAGAAACATTTATCCAATATACATGACAACTATTTATATTTTATATTACAATCTATATGTAGACGTTCAATATTAAATATAAGACTACTATTTATATCTTATATTACATTCTATATGTAGACGTTTAAGACTTTCAATGTAACATTATATACATGACTACTATATATAATGAAAACATGTATCACATGACAGGAATAATAATTTTGCTGATTGTGTTTGTTGAAATTGTATTCTATTAATTTTATTAATTGTTTCTTTATGAACTTGTATATGTTATAAAAATGATATATTTTTATTATGCAGGATATTGAAAACACCCCAAAAAGTATAAGGAATGATGCAAATGCTGGAGGAAGTCCTCATGGTGGAAGCTGTGAAAGTAATGCTAGGGAAAAGACATGAAGTAACCAGAATGGAGTTCAATGAGAAGTTTATTTTGTATTTGAAACAATGATTAAACAATATGATGTGTCGTGTAATGTATTTGAATGTTATGTCAAAGTGATGTTAGAGTATGACTCTTTGGAGAAACATGATGTTGCAATCATACTTTTTGGATGTAGACATTGTAGTTGAAAAATTAATACAATGATCTTTTGTATTATATTCAATGCGTTATCATTTGATGGATAATAAATAACTTCCCATGCATTTTATTTTAAAAGTTCTATGAATTCAAATATAGATGCAAAAAAAAATACTAATGCACACAATCCTACTGGTCAGGGATATGCCTTGGATACAAAGTATTGACCAAGGATTCAATTTGTATTGGTCAGGGATAGGTCCTGATCAACTACTATTGGTCACCAAGCTTTTGGCGAGGGTACGTTGGTCAGGGATTTTCCCTGACCAAGGCTTATTGGTCAAGGATTAACATATATTGGTCAAGGATTTGACCTTCGTCTATAGCAAGATCTGTAGTAGTAGTATATATATATATATATATATATATATATATATATATATATATATATATATATATATATATATATATATATATATATATATACTTAGAACGCTAATTTAAGATTGAAGCCCACCTACTGCAGTGGCTTGCGGCTGCAAATGTTTACAGCAGGTTCCAAGATCGATTCTCCATGTCTACATGTTATATATATATATTTTTCAACATGCTGCAAATTGACGTTATAATAAATAAAATACGAACATTTTCCTTAACAAAAATTGTCACGGTCTCTCGTTTTAACTTTTTCAAGCATGTCTTGAGTTTGATTCTCATGTGTTTATAACCACTTTAACGCCGGTGAGGGATAACTCATGTGGTGTGGCTCGACTTCTCCCTGCGAAGGGACCCGAGTTCGACCCTTGGAAAAGCCCCCTCAGAAATAATTTGCCCGTAGCATCGGCCGGCCAACGATGCTACTTAATGGGGTCCTCCCTTATGGGCATGGCGTGCCCCCGGGTTTTACCCTACCAGGGTGGGTCACAAAAGTGGTGCATTATGAGGAGGGGTTCCCCGGTCATAAAAAAAAATAATACAACCACTTTAACAACAACGTTATACACTATCGTCATTACATATAATCACTGGATGCCTAGCTAGTAACAATTAAGAGTTGGTGTAGCGATTTTAGGATTCTACCTTTTCAAATAGGTCATGAGTTCAATTCTTAATGGGCACAATATTTTTTTAATATATGTATAAGGTGATATTGTAATGAATAAGCATAAAAAGTATGTTTGACAACAACTTAAAATTGATGTAGTAGCTTGTGGCTTCTAACATATAGCAAATATACTTGTTGGGTGCATATTTTTTCAAATTGTAGTTTAAGTCTATTTTGTCCCCCCCCCCCCCCCCCCCCCCCCGCGTCTGGCTGTATATTTCCCTTTCAATTAGTAAACTCAGCCCATAAATCCCTTTCATAATTATTAATTTCGCTGGCCGTCGCATCATTTCCCGCGCCCCTAACAGCAGGAGCTCCACTTCGGGTCGGGTTCCCTGAAACGGAGCCAGTCGTAGCCAGGGAGTCATCTCCCTCGCCCGACTCCCCTCCGATCGGCAACTCTAAAAGTCCCAGTCCATATCTCCTCACGTGGTTCTCCCTGTCGTCATCTCAGATTGTAATATCACCACCTTCAGTCACGCCTCATCTCTCCATTCCTTTTGAGCAATGACTCGACGTGCTTTTGTTCCCCACGTACTTCGATAGCATCCAACTATTTAGGAGACGCTTTCAAATCCACCCTCATGCAACCAGAATCACGTAAAGACCTTTAGGTCTCCCTGACCCCCTGCTATACCTCGTCCAAACTTTCCATAGTTCGATTATGTTGCTGTAATTCCCGAAGTGTCATTTTGGCTTGTATGAGAAATTATTTAGCTGTACATCTAAAGTTTGTGCTCAATTATGATCTTCACTACTCATTTATTAAGTTTCTATTATTTGCTCAGGCTTATCCTGCTTCCTCTTCTGAGTTTTTACTTCACATTGTACCCTATAAATGGATAGGCAGTGTACTTCCTTAGTACATCAAAGATTCATTTTACCAAAACTGTGGTCTTCTCGGGCGTTTTCTTCTCTTCTATCCCTCCGGCCACTTCTCTTCGGAAATTTCTGTAGGGATGGCCGCTCCACAACAGGAAGACGGACATGATATTTGCATCTGGGATACAACGAGATTTAAGACCGTGAGCTATATGGTCATGGAGTCCTATTTTAACTGGGATACTGTTGAGACGCAAGTCAAAGCAAGACTTGTGCTATCTGATGCTATACAGGAATGGATCGTCGGCTTTCCGTTCAAGTTCGTCGAAACCCAAAATCCTAACTCGGTGGATATCAGAATAGGCTGCAGGGACATGGGGATAGGGGGGGATGATATATTGCTGGCGGAGACGACTTTTGGTTAAGAAACTAAGGATGACCGATGGGTGTCGTCGGTGGATATATTCTTTAACAGCCGCATTCGTTGGAGCGTAAAAAAAAGAGACTTCTCCAAGTTAAAGAGAGTTAAAGGTTTTAGGTTCTGGATCGATACCGATGCTTGGAAAGAGCAGCTAGTGGATCTACAGACGGTTGCTATTCACGAGCTAGGCCACGCAGTTGGCCTAGCACACACAAAAAGCAGAAGCAACGTCATGTACTCAAAGATAGAAATTGCAGAAGTGACGGAGGTTCGGATGGCCGACCTCGACAAACTAGGGGTGAGCATTCGGTTAATTCGGTCGGTTACGGTTAATTCGGTTCGGTTAAATGGTTAATTTTTTGTTTGAGATTTTAACCATTAACCTAACCGTATTGCGTCGGTTAATTTGGTTATTGTCCAATCGGTTAACGGTTAATTCGGTCGGTTAATTTGGTTAACCAAATAACACATGTGTAATAATGTTATTTGAAATACTCGTTGAATTTTGAACAATTGTTATATTATAGTGGCATTTCTGAAAATATAATGTTGTATGGCTCGTGAAAACTTGATTACTATGTATATGGGGAAGTTTTTTGAAATAAAAGTACAACTATATATGTATATATACGTGTGTAGGATATTATTTAAGAATAAATTATAACTATTCGGTTAATTTGGTTAACCATACCAAAAATATCTTTAACCATGAAATTAACCATTTCACCCGAATTAAATTAACCAAATTAACCAAATAGTCTTAAAAAAATTAACCATTCAGAATTAACCATTCGGTTAATCGGTTATTAACCAAATTCTGCTCACCCCTACGACAAACTATGGAAGCTATACCCCGAAAAATATTAAGAAAGAAGCTGTTTTTGTGAAATGGCAGTAACATTTTGAACCGTGGTTAACAATTGTGAACTTTTTGCTGAATGCTGGAGAACAGTTCATACAATATACAAAATACCTGGGGAAAAAAATTCAAATAGCACGCTTTTCTAAAAAAAATTACCGAAATAGCACCCTTCCCAACTTATTTCCCAAACTAACACACTTTCAGCATAAAACGCCACACTAGTTGACATTTTACTGTCTCGGAAATAAAAAACGCCACTTTATTTGGCGTTTTCAGGCTGGCGGAGACAGAAGCGCCATTTTATTTGGCGTTTTAGGATTGCCGGGGTGAAAAGCGCCACATAACCTGGCGTTTTACAAGAAAGCACCAGAGAGACTTGCCTTTTCAGGGAAACGCGTCACAAAGGCCAGGAGCAATGACCATGCAGATGGCTGCCGGAGAAGAAGATCGGGGATCTGGTGAAAGACAAGCGGCGACTAGTGGAGGTCCCTTACACCGCGACGCTCTCGCACACCATCAACGCCCTCCTGGCCAACGACGTGGTGGCCGTGCCCGGTCGTACAGAGCTCTGGACTTAAACAAGCGAGCTCAAAGTTTCAAAACAGACGCGGGAGATCGCGTCCTCCAGCCGCGTGTCTTCCACTTGTAGTTGCCCGACCATTAACTCGAGCTCAGGGGACGAAGAGGGCTCCATCACCCACCACCACCACCACCATACGCCGGCACAGCAATGCAGGAGTCTGGAACAGGAACAGGAGCAGCAGCAAGCAATAATGGCCACTACAGGGAAAAGCAGGAGATCTAGCTAGCCATTATATCTCTTGGGTTGGACGCGTTTGTTTGCTGTGCTCTCTGCTGCCCAAGTACTCCTTGGAAGGCGCTTCCGTTACTTATACACCACGAGTTCTGTAGACGGGAGGGGAGGGCCCAACGAAGTCAGGAGGAAACACTAGCTAGCTCCACTGGTTAATCTAAGACAGCAGCGATGGAAAGGAGAGGAAGAAGCAGCAGTGGGTCTCTCCTCAAGGCGGCTCTTATCCTTTATGCCCTGGTGGCGTCCGTGGCCGGCCAGCTAGTTCCGGCGGTGTTCATATTCGGTGATTCGGTGGTGGACGCCGGCAACAACAACGCCCTCCCCACTCTCGTCAGGGCCAACTTCGCTCCCTACGGTAGGGATTTCGCCGGGAAGGCACCCACCGGCAGGTTCTGCAACGGAAAGCTAGCCACTGATTTCACTGGTGAGTAACACGCTCTTTGGAGTCGACTCCGGAGGCTTCCGGCCGTTTCATGTCCTCTTTGTACTTTTTATTAGAAGTTCAATTTTCTTAGTCCGCTGTATGTCTACTTCGTAAGATTGATAAAACTGTTGTCACCCTAACTGCAGTCGAGAACCTGAGGTTCTCATCGTACCCGCCGGCCTACCTCAGCCGATAGGCATCCGGGAAGAACCTCCTCACCGGCGTCAACTTCGCATCAGGGGCCTCGGGCTACTGGAACCCAACATGGCAGATTGCTCCTGGCCTTTGTGGCGGGTTCCCTGAAAACGCCAGGATATGTGGCGCTTTCATGTAAAACGCCAGGTTATGCGGCGTTTTTCACCCGGCAATTGTAAAACGCCAAATAAAGTGACGTTTTTGTCTGAAAGTGTGCTAGTTTGAGAAATAAGTTGGAAAGGGTGCTATTTCGGTAATTTTTTTTAGAAAAGTGTGTTATTTGGGTTTTTTTTCCAAATACCTGAGTCTTAGTTACAATTTTTTATTACTTTGCTTTTACCGTATCAATCCCGTTGAGATGCGTTTTTCTTTTTCTTTTCCGAAGTTATCAAATTATATATAGGCTGTATGTGGTCAATGCAATGTTTTTATCTAAAGTTACCTGATAAGTTATCAAACTATTGGTGGGTGTCAACGTGTCTTAAGTTCTCGAATTACAGATTAGCCCTTTTGTATTCAGTGGCTTTACACCAGTTAGACCTAACGGTGCAGTAATGCCTCCTATACTATTTCGGCGATCAACAATCGTCACCGGGCCATCTTCATGCAGTGGAAAGCGGCATCTTTGATCGCTTTGCCAAACACTGCTGCGTATTCGGAATAGAGGGCGTGGCCGGCCTCAGCGTTTGGCAACGCGCAGAGTTCGAGCAGGGTAACTAGCGTTCGTTTTTTGTTATTTCCCATCGCGTTAAATTCCCACGGTGACTGGCCAGCGGCAGCGTATTCTCCACCCCCCTTCTCGTCGTCCCCTCTCCTTCCCGCCACAAAATCCCTCAAATTTCTCTCCATCACCAACGCCCCGCTCCCGCTCTCCGACAAGGCCGAGGACCTCTCTCAGGTCTTGGCGAGTCCGCTGCTGCCTAACTACCTTCGCTCCAGCGCCGTAAGGTTGGTCTTCCATCCCTCCAATCTGTCTCTTTCTTTTCGAGTTACGCTACACACAGTTCCTCTTACTCCGGGTTCCCATCCGTTTTTTGGGAAAATACATCTGCAACATTTGCAGTTGTCTTTGTATTAATATCATGTAAAGTCCATGCAAAGTGCAGAGAATGACACAATATGTCTCTTTACTCTTCTCTCCAGAGTATTAATACTCATGCGAAGTCCATGCAAAGTGTATTAATTCGTTTTTTCTCTTGTAATTATTCTCTCCCGTTCTAATCCACCTACCTACATTCCCGTATTAGTACAATACCTACGGAATCTAATAGCAACATTGATCTGGAAGCATAAATACAATACCTACGAAATCGAGTAGTAACATTTGTCATCTGGACATAAGTACAGTACCTACGGAATCCATGCAAAATAAGTACAATACCTATTTGTTAATTCCAATTCAGTTTTTTAAACATAAGTACAGTACTTACCGAATTATAAAACCAAGCATAAGTACAGTACTTAACAAATTACAAAATCAAGTATAATTATATAACTGATCAGGAAGCATAAGTACCGTACCTACGGAATCCAATAACAACATTTTTCACATGGACATAATTTTTTTACAAAAATGTAGTGCACATCTGGTCCATAATCAACTATAAAATGCATCTATAAGTATTGTACCCAATTATTAATTTTCAACCTAGTTTGTCAAATATAACTACAATACCTCTCAAATTCATTTGTGAATGTATATATATTTATTGTAGGTACAATACTTACGTAATCTGTAGTGGGGATAAATATACAATAGATTTTTTTTGTAAGCTATAGTGGATTGATATCTGCCATTTGCATGACTGTTGCATGGAGTGGACAGAGTATCTGTACCTTGTATGTATTTTGCATGCTTTAACATGGATAATAGTATCAAAAACCGGCTGCATGCTGGGATTAATTAAAAATCACCTATTCCCTATGGTAGGCCAGCGGGTAGGTGAGGTATGTGTAGAATTTTTCTTCTTTTCCGCCTTCTTCTGGTTCTCTGCCAAGCTGTGCGCGATTCGTATTATTGCCATGTTTTCCTCAACCAAATCACCATTTGATTGACAAATTGTTATCGTCTCTCGCTTCATACAATGTCACATGCAATCTGTACTCTGTTGCTGACCTAGGTGCCGATTGGTTTTTCCATCTCTATTCCCAAGTTTTGCTCAACCAAATACCTTTATATGTGTACAGAACCCGACCAACAAAGGTTTCAGTTTTAATTCCTTGTTTGTTTTATCTTCGTCAGATGTACTTTTTTGTGATCTCAGAATTAGTTTTGTAGGGATGCATGCGAGCTTTATACTAACATTTCGCTTTTTCTTTCCGGCATTTTTTCCCCTTTACGTTGTGATTGCGTTTATAAAGAGATGGCTTACGTGTGTTTATAGTACTCTTATGATAGAAAAAGTCCCAAATTTAATCAACCGATGAGGCATTTGATGCACTCCACTTGTTGGTTTCTCCTTAGATTTGAATGCATGATATACATCCAACAAAGGTGTTGTCTTTCGAGCAATAAGCTCTTAGTGCCATAGTTTATACCTTTATGTATAAATACATTAAGAATGCCATACCTATTGTCTTCAAAAGTTATTCCTTCTTTTTTTTTCTTTTTCTTCTTTTCAAGATAGTTGTGCCGAGAATGCTTCCATTGATATTATGGTGTGGGATGCTCGTGGTACTTCTGTATTCATCTTGTTTCTTATTTACCTGGGTGCACTATGTTTTCAAAAGCATTCCGTTGAACTGGCTCAGAGTTGTTAGGGTGTGAGTTAAAAGGGAAGCACATAAAATTCTATTGTCAATATGTTTGGTTTTAAAGGGAGGTGCAGTTCTGCGTAGTTTGTCGATTTAGGCTATATATGGGAGCGTTGTCTTTAGTTATGGACTGGACTTGTTTCTCTGGTCATGTGTATACCATACAATCGTCGACGTGTGTGTGTAAACATTAGAGTATTCAATATCTCACTTCTCTTTTTCCTAGTTTAGGATTTTTTATTTGCACTATGTAGCTACGAGCTGTACTCTATAGTCCATGCATTAGAGCAGTTACAGGTCAGCAATATGTAGTTGGTGGTTCACTTAATTCGCAATTTAAGTAGCAAGAACAACACAAAAATGGTATATGTAGCTAGTAGGGTCAAAAGGATCCATGGACCGAGTGTGGCAAGTGGAATGGTGAGAAGAAGAAGATAGAGGATAAGGTATATGAATAATTGCTACTAGTTTGCAGCCATCTTTGGAATAAATATTGTAACTATATATAAAACATTTGAATGTGTGATGGCTGCCTTCAGTCTTGTTTTTCTCTTCTTTGGTTCAGTAGCACTGATATCCGTTCAAATTTATTTCTCTTTTAAATTTCTGCACAATTCAACTCTTAATAACTGTCATCACTACCACACCTCTGCTTGCTGAAGTGTAGTCCTTCTCATTGTTGTGGACATCATTGTGAAGCTCGCCAACAAGACAAAGGTATTTCTCAAGGGCATCTGTGTGCTAGATGTGAGTAGGCTGTTGGGTTCGCACAACAACACCTTCAACATCACCAACTAGTCACTCTCATGCTAGGTTTGTGGATAGTACTATAATAGCTTCTACTTCATTGACATCTGGGAACCATAAGTCCATAAAGGTGTGGTGCAATGCATTCTTATTTTGTTGTGATCCTTCACTGTCAATCCCTTATACTCTAATTCTTAATTCGTCGATCTTCTTGTGAAGATTCTTGGTTTATGTTCGATTCTGGTCTCATGCCCATGTTGCCAATTTACTCTGTTGGTGAGTCATATATGGGACAAACGTAGATGATATGTGAAGACGTGTCAAATGGAGTACCTCATTTGGGCCACCCATCCCCCCAGTACTAACACATCCTTCTAGACTGTATAAGTGTATATATTCTCTACTGCTTCCCCTGAGCCTCAAGCCATGGAGAAAGCATCAACCCATCCGGTACAAACCCAGCTGTCATCATCTCTTTACTAAGCCGTATTAATGTACCAAAACTTTCCATCAATGTGACTATGCTACATGAGGGAGTTACAACATACAAACATAGTCATAGTCTCACAGCCCATACCTTTCATACTGCACCCCAGTATAACACATATATGCATAGTAAGGAGGGAGTACAGAAATATAGAGTCAGTGTGGAGGGGTATTGGCATGTTGGGAGTGAGACTATTTTTCTTCTTCTTCTTCTTATATCGGTAGTTTAGATGTGCAAACGAAGCTTTGGATGCTGTCATTTTCCCGTGTCTACATGCCATCACTACCATTGTGCAAAGAGGGATAAATCAGACATACCTAACTTGAGCTAAACAAGGTATTAATTGTTTTCTTGACCCTAATGTGACTAATTTGATCTAATTCAACCCTAAAGCATGTTAATTTTCTCTTAAAGCAACTTAAAAATGACACAAAAGGCCCTAAGCATCCATGCGGTCCACCTGAAGGCCTAAGCACACATATTTCAGACTCACCTTTAGTGCCTAGGATGCCTAGATGTGTATCTCTACACACCTATGGCTCTGTCTCAGGCTATCTTCATGCCGTGTTAATAAACCAACTAACATGTTTTGACTTGTGTATACATGTATAACTTGTTATGGCTATAATTGATTTTTATCTTTCTAAACTTTCAATTAATTTTGAAGCAAGCACAATTCATAGAAGAAGAGGAAGGCCAAAATTAACATGGGAAGAGCTTGTAAAGAGAGATTATACATCTCTACATCTCAACCAGAATATGACCCATGATAGAGATGAATGGAAAAGAAGGATCCATGTAGCTAACCTCAACATAGTTGGGATTAAGGCTTAGTTGATGATGATGATGATGATGATGATGAGGATCTTCTTAACAATGGGTTGTAATTTTTTTAGTGATGTTATTTTACTTGATAGTAGTAAATAAATATCATTCATCTCTTTAACAATAGGATTGCAACTGAAAATAAATCACATTCAACATTTCAATTTGAGAATAATGAGGGATTTGGTCATATACAATATAAACATCGAATATCGTCCCTACTTCTTTCTTATTTAGATAACCTCAATTAGGTGTGTTAAAATATGAGATTGATTGAATAGGAATAGATGGATATAAAGACTGATGACCTCTCCTTTATATAGAAGGAGGCGAGACGCCCTATTACTTAGGACCCAAGTAATCTAAACTAGACGGGCTGGAATATAAAGGCCCACTAAACTAATTAGCCTATTTAACTAATAGACTAATATAGACACTTTAACACTCCCCCTCAAGCTGGAGCATGGGTGAAACAGATGTCCAAGCTTGGAGAGTTACAAGACTCGATAAAAAGAAATGATAAATGAAAGATGAAGATAAATATCACTCCCATACAAAATATGTTACTCCCCCTTAATCAATACTCCCCCTGAATCAAATAGTGATGATGACTTTGCAGGCTGAAGATACTCGAGCTTTGAAGGTCTTCCTTGAAGTGCATCTGAAATGAAGACATCTGAAGATACTCTGCAGGTTGAAGAATGCGCCACTGGAATACGTGCTTAATGCGGCACGAACGCGGATATAGTGTCGACGAATGGACCTGATACTACAACAACTCGCCACTGGAATACGTGCTTAACACGGCACGAACGCGGACAGACGATCTACTGCTTGATACGATGCAGGAACCATGGGGGCTTGACAGGAAAATAGATATCATCCATCAAGGAAAGTCCCAAGAGGATCAGCTACAGGCGATGTCGATACAGCAGATGTGGCTCGGAGAAGACGTGATGAAGCAGCTCGGTGAAGATAAAGCTCTGAGCTTCTGAAGAAGCACCCATCTGTCTCATGTGAATGCAGCTGAAGGAATACATCATCAACAACAGATATGGTGTCGACGCTGGATCTTCACTGCTGGCTCAAGTAGAGAACCGGTGTGATGAACAATGTGAAGCTTCATGGAGATAGCCTGGAATATATATAATCTGAATACATATATCATCATCTCATCTCATACTCTCGCTCTCATACATTCTCTCATATGCTCTCATACTCGCTCTCTCTTCTCATCTCTTTCTCTCCTCTCTACCCCCCCGCACACCAAATACGACGAAAGGGAGTGTTTGGTGTGGAGAAATGGATATATGACCCCCCCGTAATGTGGAAAAGGGATGCTCACATAATATGGGTGGGTGGGAAAGAAAATGGTGGAAAAAGAGAGGAATATGTGAAATGGAGATGGGTAATGTGTGGAGAATGAAACCGATAACCAAAGAGAGTATACTAAATGGGTCAACATGAGATCCGTGTAGAAAAATAAATGGATCTAGTCCCGAACCAAAAAATAAGATTGATTGAATAGGAATAGATGGATACAAAGACTGACGGCCTCTCCTTTATATAGAAGGAGGAGAGACGCCCTATTACTTAGGACCCAAGTAATCTAAACTAGACGGGCCGAAATATAAAGGCCCATTAAACTAATTAGATTATTTAACTAATAGACTAATATAGACACTTTAACAAGGTGACTTTGTGTTGATAGATAAAAATCCTTAAAAAGGTTGGTATATAATGTATTCGCATTTTGTTAATGTCTTCATGATAATTAGTTGTTTCCTTTTTATAATGTAGGAGGACAATACTAAAAACAAACCCAGTTGTGAAGGCCTTCACCCCAATCACACTATTGATATAGAATGTGATTCTGGTTGCTACTCAAGAAATGGTATATGAAATTACTCATCTGATTTATTCTTGATGACTATTTCTTCTTTTACAATTCAATATCTTCTTGAATGATACGTAGGCTGAAAAGGATGCCGTCTCATAAGAATTGGAAGCATATCTCGAATATCATCATGATTTTACTGCCAAACTTCAGGTACATCAAATGATGCACCCCTAAATCTTACTTGTCAAAGAAGCCAACTCCACACGTGATGCGACACGTAACCTATAGAAACCAATCAACCAAATGGCATACTACCACATTTAATTCCTCCTCTACACCTCTACCTCTCGCACCACATGAATTGTAACACCCCAATCTTATTATGCAAAATTTTAAAATATTTTATTCTTTGCATGCTCTTTTTCTAATAGTATAATTGTTGAGGACCTAGATGCAAATTTCCCATGTTAGTTTTGCAATTTCATTTTATTATGTTCAATTACTCTATTATCCATGATTTATTTAAAGAAAATGTCTCTTTATGCACTTTTGTTTAGAAAATAGAAATGAATGCTTTTATGTCAAATTTTCTCTCTTATGGTGATTAGTGGTTTAAATGTGCAATGGTATGCTTAATGACCCCCATCTTATTAGTTGAGGAGAAATAGTACTTAGTGAAAGTTTTCATATCTTGTAATTCTTATTTGAGAGGTTAATAGCTTTATATGCACTAATCATGGTCATTTAAATGTACATGATGATTTTTTCCATATTAGGCCTAAAACGTGTACATGCATCAAATCTAATTAAATGGGAATTGTAACGACCCTGCCTCCCAGTAACCCCCAATTAAGGGAGACCAAGAGGTCAGAGCCGTTATCTCAATTTTCTGGATCAAAGGTTTGACAAATAATCGATAATAATTATCAAATTCTACGCAACTAAACTGAAAGGCTGTAATAAAATTAAACTTTGCATACATTTTTCAAAAACTTGGATATCTACTTCTATCCACATCTAGAGTCTATTCTAACTAATCCTCCTTTGTACTTTAATTCTTATTTAATTCCACATATGCCACTTTACTGTTTGTCCTTTTCAAACTTGTACCTAAAATGCCGACAAACAAAACATCGGTCAGCATAAATGAATATGCCGATATGTGGGGGAAACAATAATCATGCAACTATGATAACAATGTAATTAGCCAAATATCATTTAACAACCAAGATTACGTCTTAAGAAATACTACTCAATCCTTACCTATCCCCTATCTCTGTGTTGTCCCTGCAACGGACTTGGATACTACCTCTTTCACATGGTAGATCCTTACCCCCATGGACGTACCTCACAGGTAGCCAATACTTAGGGTTATGGAGTCGCATGGCCCTACCCAAAGGCAGCCCAATCCCTGACTCAAGGTGACTTGATGGCCCTACCCCATTGGTAGCCATGTACTAAGTCATCCAATGACCTGATGGACCTACCCCATAGGTAGCCATGTACTAGATCAATCTATCAAGCTACAAAGGGGACTAGGATCTGAGCTAGTAGGCACATATCTTAGGTGATAGGCATATCCACATTATAGTTTGCATGAATTAAATTCCTCCAACAGTTTATCTCAAGTCACCGATGAAAACTTTAGAAATCCTCAGAAAACTAATTCGAGATATTCATAAGCGTAACCACATACCTGTCAGGCTGATTTGAGACAAAATTAATCCAATCAATGCAAGAAATCTAATAGGCAAGCAAGCACACAAAGAGATCCTGAAATATACATATAATTTCCTATCATTGATCATGCCATCAAAATCTATTAAACCTAGCTCGCTTCCTAGGGTTTCTAGTCTACTTTTAGGGTTTCCATTGCAATTAGGGTTTCACTTCATTTTTACTATTTTAAACCCTAATTTTATACAATTACTCACAAACCCTAATTATCTCATCTATTCTTCACGAAAGATATTAAGGTTACCTTTTAACAACATATAACCTTAATTTCGGATTAAAGGCACAATTAAAAGTCCATTAAGTCTATTATGCCTCTTTTTCATTAAAGCTACAATTTTTATCCTTGTAATTCATGACAAGATCATTAGGCCCAATTGTCATCTTTGGTTTCTTTCAAATTATCAACTTATCTTTTATGAACTTTATTTATCACTAATTCCACCTTTATCCATTAGAAAACCCTAATTACCATATTAAGGGTATTTATTCACAATTAGGAACTTTTATACTCGAAATAGCTTAAAATCATCATATCTCAGCTTTATTCATGAATTCGAGATTAGGGTTTCAAGGCTCATTAAAGCATATTCATGTACATGGAATCTTAAATTAATCAAACTATGCATAAAGATCACCCTTTTAGATCTAATGTGCCCTTTTTATAATCAACATGTTAATATCAACTTTAAACACCCATTTAACCCTTCCCAAATCATTAATCATCAAAGATTTGAGTTTTGCATTAATTAAACCATTAAAGATAGAATCTTTACGCACTTTTTGAATTGAAAGCAAAATCAGTCTTTTATTATATTTTTATTTTATTCTTTGCATTCTTCTGATCAATTTTCATATATAACTCGTTTTAATCCGAGTTACCAATCTTTAGTTATGAAAATTGCAAGATAAAACAATTATGGACCAATCATAGTTCGACACGTCAGCTTTATTGAATATTCGTTTATCCACGGGCTAGATAATTAAAGGAATCAATTTACCTCTTTACCCTTATGGGTATTGTGCAGCCCCAGGGGTCCTTGCGTCATTCTCTCTTAATCATCCCCTTCCTCACGATTCTCACAGACGCCCGCCGCGGTGCTTTGCGTCGACGCTCTCTCTCCTGCACGTCCACTGCGCAGTGAGGACATGTCCTCAGCGCCACCTTCCCTCCACGCCGTCTCCACGCGAGGGCATCTCCTCTGCAATCGGTGCCATCCCCAGCTTCATCGACTCTTCCTTCTGGCTGCGGTGCAGATAGGCTCCGTCGAGGTCTGTACTTCCGGGTCGGCAGGACCCTCATCCGCGGCGAGAACTAACACCGTCCTCAACTCCGCTTAGCTCCCTGATGAGGAACAACCTCCAAACTTCCCTCACATGTGTGATCAAAGGAGCGGCTGCTCCGGTGGGTCTGCAGATCGTGGATGCGCCACAGGGTCTTCAACCACCTCCACTTTGCCGGTAACACCGCCACCCTCCAACCTTGCGCCCAGGTCCGGTCAGAGGAGCCCCCTTTCATAGCCGTCGTATCCCCAAGGAATAGGAGTGGGTGATGGTGCAGATACGAGATCTTCCTGCATCGGCCACCACTATGTCAAGGAGGAACTAACGTGGATAAGGGTTCTTCTTCTCTCATCTCCTTCGGTCTATGAAACCCAGCGAGGATGCCTGGGTAAGCAATGTGGATTGTTATATAGTGGTCCTTTCTATTAGGGTAGGACCAAGAGGAGGGGTAGGGTTATAGCATCTTCACCTTTCTAGAAAAGAACGTGGTTTCAAAGGCAACCGAGCATTTGATTTCTAAAAGCCCCATCTTTCTTTGTTTAAGATATAACTTCTCTCTTTTAATTATTAACAGATGCCCTTTCCTATTCATGATCCTTGGTTATTAAGGAATTCGAATTTTACCTCCTTTATGTTCTTTGTGCTTGGGTTTTAACCCATTGGCCACGGAATTCTACTTTCTTAAAGCAAATAATATCTCTTTTTGCTAATATCAAAAAGTCATTAATTATGTATCACATTATCCTCTTATTTTGTATTTTTTGTATTTTCTCTTTCTTTTTCTCCATTGGGGCTCCTTGGACCCCAAGAAACTCTAATATTTCAAAATTCCTTTTTAAGGATACTTATTATCCTTCTAGATGCATCTACATCCTTCATTTTTTCATTATCTTACTTACTTCTTTATTAAGATATTCTTTTGTAAGGATTTCTCATTATCTTTCATCCCCTTTTTCCTCTTTTCATATTTATTTTATTAGAAATCATATGTAAACGAATTTTACTCAATTGTGGCCATTAATGCCACTTTCTAGATATTTCCAAGTATTTCTCATAAATACTTTTGTTTAATATCCATTATCACGTATCTTTTTCCATTACTTGGACTTTTCTTCTTTTCTTCTCTTTTATATCCACTTTTGGATTAATATAATAATAGGAACCACGAAATTCCTATCAAAGGGAGATTTGCAACGAAATCCATCCTTTGAAGCAAAGCATACAACCTTTTCAATTAAGTCCAAATTCACAAAATCATTATATTTCAATTATGAAAACACATGCAAAATTGGGGTTGTAACATCCTTCCCCTCTTATAAGAATTTTGTCCTCAAAATTCCATCAAACAAACAAACAATTCAGGATAAGACTTTTCCATTTCCATCATTGACCCCTATGTGGCTTTACCCTATCCATGGAGCTTCCAAAGAACATTTATCATCACATATTCTTTTCTCTGAGTTCTTTCACCTTGGCCTCTATAAACCTCACATGTGACTCAACTCATTTCAGCCTCCCTTGGGGCTTACTAGGTTCATTGCTCAGCACATGGCCTGGGTACCTCACATAGTGCTCTGGATCGGACTCATGGAACACATTATACATCATGTGATCCTGAGAGGTAAGGCTAAACATAACCATCTCCACCAATCCATCTCAAATGGACCCATGTATCGGGGACTCAGCTTTCTCAGCTATAGCTCAGAGGGGTCGGATTTTCATATCACATATCCTTCCACAATGTACTGCATGTTAGTCTACTTTGTATCAGTTCACGACTCATGTCGTCCCTGGGCTCTCTTTTCTAGCCATTGCATGATCAAAGAAACTTCATCTACACACACTGTGGTCTTTTCTGATCTTCGTGAGATCCTTTCACCAACATCATCTTAATGAAGTGGTGATCAACACAACCTCCCTTACAGAACTTCTTTCCATCCCGATACTGGCTATGGTGGTTATCATCACATCTTATAGTGAACAAGAACTGTCTCTATGTATCACCCTGAATGAGTATACATGCTCTCATCAGACCCTCTAGTTTGGATCATACTAACCATTAGTTAGGGGTAATAAACTATGCTAATATCGAGTTCTTCATGTACCTACTCCCACCGCATGGAAGTGAATCTCTAGGTTATACTCAAGAACTTTTGAACTTGCATCATGGTGTAGTCGAACCATCTCTCTCATATGTAATTCAACTGGATCCGACCCTTGACAATGTTTTCTCTTTCTCATGTCATCTACCATAACCCATATTGCATCTTGACCTCCCTTGGTCTAGGGGAGACTTAACACAACATCCATAGTGATGAACTTCCATTCCCTCTCGGGGACTCTTTATCCTCGATATCCACTCATTGGATTACTGGTGTTTGTCCTTCACCTCTTGGCTTGCAGGGAAACAAGCCACATGCATCCTTGTACACTTTTTATCTTAGGCATCAAAGTACTGTTACCACTTAATAGTACCATGGTGTATGGTGATCTTAAAATCATGATCTCTTGTATGTCATGATTCCTCAAGATTGACTCCTTAGAAACCCTAAACCACTCTAGTCGGGGTTTCATCACCTTCCTTTCCAAAGAAGTGCATCTGAGGTTCTACCACCATCCCTCTATTGCATCAAACACCCACTAACTTGTTCATCAGATCTCGTTACATCTGCGTGTTAGCCAAACTTATCTCTTTTTCAAACTTAGGGCTAACCCAACAACCTCTTCTAGCCTCTAACTAAACTAGGCAGCTGCATCTCAACCAGAGCATCCATTACCACTTCGCATTCTCAGGTGTTAGGTAATGTTGAAGACATACACCTCATTGTATTCCACTTATTATCTCATCCCAAACTCTAATTCTATCTTCATTAAGAAAACTCAGAGCTCATCCTCTTGGTTATCGAACTCAACCTTGTATAACTTGCAAATTCCACATAGCTCATGATAAAACATCCTCTCAATATGACTACCTTAATACTCTTAGTGTTTGTAAACCATCCATGTATCGTTCACTCCACCAGGGTATTTTATCATCTCTATCCTCATACCTCATAGCAACGTTCCAACTCACATCATCTTTATCCTTGGTGTATGGCATGCGTACTGTCCTATCTCTCACTCCCATAACAAGAGGAAGTAAGCATTTGGCTGCAGTCCAAATACAAAATTCTTCCTATTCCAAGAGTAGAGATGGTACACCCCACCTTGCCAGTACACCTTCAAATCTAAGTTGAAACGTGCAACATATGTCTCTTCATCACGATATCAAAGTTACTTCCATGGAAAACTGGTCTCGAACCTACTTGGGTCCACACACAATCCTTGGTCATCTCCTCTAGGTTGGTAGGGTGCCAACACTTTTGGGGTCATCCCTCTTCCCTTATGCATCCAGAGAGTGCCCTCCTCATCTGCCTTTTGGGTCCTACAAGTTCATGAAGGTGATCAATCTCCTAACCCATGGCCCTCCGACAATGATAGCTGTTACCTCCCGACCCTATGGTCATGTGCAACTAGGGAATTAGGCAACTCCTTCCATTGGTCTTATCCCTACCTGACCCTAGGATAGACTTAGGATTATATTATAGTACATGTCCAACTTAGAACCTTACCCAAGCCTTCATCATCTCTCTCTGCATTCATGGATTGACTTTCATCCTTTCATAGGGGTCATGGCGACCTGCCTACCTTGGTCAGGCCCCATACCGATTACCTTCATGGTAACACATCCACATGCATTTAGAGATGGTTATCTATGGGTCTACATGTTCATTCTCATACCATGCACTTTTCACTTAGCTTCTTAAGATCCTATGAGACCTCATAGGTTACCTTAAACCAAAAAAACTGGTATACACTCTACAAGAGGGTCCCTCTCCCAGGATGGGAGGAACTACATCTTGATAAAAAAAGGTCACAAACATCCTTATGTCTAGGGTTTACATCCACATGAGCATGCTTAACAAAGGTCACAAACAACCTGAAATGACCTTGGTACCCCTGTCATTTTTATTTCGACAATTCCCACCGCAAGGGTATTTTCAGGTTTTCACCGGTCCTCCCTTCTTTGATCGTGAGTCCTCAGTGGCGAGCCTTCTCGCTAGTTGGCCAAGCTTGATTGGTCCAACTCAGACCCGACCCAGTGGATTTGGGTATAATTATATACGTGGATTTTTCTTCTTTTGTCATTGGTCCGTTCTTTGTAAATTCATAGTAAATCGCCTGGTTATCTGAAAAATACGCAAAATATGTTTTGGAAAGGATTTTCGATGATGAACTCAATTTTATGATTTTTATCGACTGATTTTGCTGTTTTCACATCTCAATTTATATATGAATGAATTAGGGTTTAATGATGTATGATGAAGGATATGCATGCTAATTTCAGGTGTTTAAGGGAATCCAATCAGTCAAACGAAGTTTGACTTAGGTGCTTTAGCTCAAGGTAAGCGGGCCATGCCCTTGGCATAGATAATAATTGGTTTATTGAATGTTTATGATTTATGTTAAGCACTTAATGTTAAAGTCATGACTAATGCATGTTTTATTCAAGTATATGGTTATTGGATGTTGATTGCTATTATTTAAGTCTAAATGTAGAAATCACATTAATGTTTTCTAAGAATCCAAGGATCTAAGAAGTTGTTGCCTGGTGGGACGTCCATCTATGGTGATCCTATCTTTTACATGTTATCTAGTTTATGTTTAGCATACCTTTAGAATCATGGTGTAGTTTTCTTTCCAAGAACTTATGTATGAATCTATGTTTCAATAATTCCAAGTGTTATTTATTTCTTGATATGAGATCATGTATGTGACAACCCTCCCTGAAATGCCAAGTACCCCACATTATGGATAATGTTGGGGATTAGGCTGTGCTTCCGCTGGTTATGAATGAAACCCTAGGGAGGGGTGTTACATGGATTCACCCCTACCCGATCCTTCCCCTTTGCGCTCCTTCTCCCTATACCCCCTTCTATAGTATGATTCATCTTTTGTTTGACTTTTGTTATTGGAAATTTGAATATTTGCTTGTGTGATGTATAGGATGAAAAAGAAGGCATTTCTTCTAAATTGGAGGCCTATCTCGAAATTGTAATGGAACGATAACATATATGACATGAAGTATTGATTTCTATATTTTGGTGACTTTCTGGTACTATTTAGGTTATGTGATTATATTTTTGAGTTAGGAAATTCGAGCACAGACTATTAATCGTCATGACCAGTCCCACACGTCAAGTAGTTACGATAACTGTATGGTATCACAAGTACCATGACAATTTTAGCATATTTTAGCGTTGAACTCTTCATATTTAAGTATACAATTTATGTGAATGGGAAGCTTTCTTTGTGCCAATATCTGGATCCAAACATACCTCACTTGAGCTAAACAAGGTATCAATTGTTTTCTTGACCCTAATGTGACCTATTTTGATCTGATTCAGCCCTAAAGCATGCAATTTTTCTCTTAAAGCAACTTAAACATGACATAAAAGGCCCTAATCATCCATACAGTCCACTTGAAGACCTAGGCGCACATATTTTAGACTCACCTTTAGTGCCTAGGATGCCTTGATGTGTATCTCTACACACCTATGGTTCTATCTTAGGTTATCTTCATGCTGTATTAATGATCCAACTAACATGTTTTGACTTGTGTATACATGTATAACTTGTTATGGCTATAATTGATTGTTATCTTCCTAAACTTACATTTAATTCTGATAGATATGTTCTTAACAATGGGCTATAATTTTTTTAGTGATGTTATTTGACTTGATAATAGTAAATAAATATCATTCATCTTTTAACAATAGGATTGCAACTGAAAATAAATCACATTCAAGATTTATATCTGTGAGTAATGGGGGATTTACTCATATACAATATAAACATCAAATATCATCTCTACTTCTATTTTATTTAGATAACTTCAATTAGGTGACTTTCTATTGTTAGATAAAAATCCTTAAAAAGGTTGGTATATAATGTATTAATATTTTAATGTCTTCATGATAAGTAGTTGTTTCCTTTTTATAATGTAGGAGGAGAGTGCTGAAAACAAGCCTAGTTGTGAAGGCCTTCGTACTACTCACACTATTGATATAGAATCTGATTCTGGTTGCTACTCAAGAAATGGTATACAAAATTACTTGTCTGATTTATTGTTGATGTCTGTTTCTTCTTTTACAATTCAATATCTTCTTTAATGATGTGTAGGCTGAAAAAGATGATATCTCATATGAATTGGAAGCATATCTCGAATATCACCATGATTTTACTGCCAAACTTCAGGTACTTCATATGATGCACCCCTAAATCTTACTAGTCAAATAAGCTAACTCCACACATGATGTGACATATAACCTATAGAAACCAATCAACCCAATGGAATACTACCACATTCAATTCCTCCTCTACTGCTCTACACCTCTACCTTTCGCACCACATGGATTCATCCCTACCTGAACCTTTCCCTTTGCTCTCCTTCTCCCTCTGCCCCTTCTATTGTATGATTCATCTTTTGTTTGAATATTTGCTTGCGTGGTGTATAGGCTGAAAAAGAAGGCATTTCATATGAAGGGAAAAGCTCCCAGTATTACCTCACGTATTATGCATTGTTCTCATCTCCAGGATCAGATAATAATTTGATAAAATTCTCCTGGACTAGTGTCTCTAGTGCAACCTTATCTTTGATCCAGTTCTCATCATGATGCTTCAACTTCAGAATTAGATTCTTCCTCCTTTTTGCCTTTCACGAGGGCCCAGAAATAACTGGTGTTGGATTCACCCTAAGGAATCTAGTCACCCCTAGCCCACTGCTGCCAATATGCCGCCTCATTGTTAGAGATTTCATGTATTAAAGTTGTAACTGTGTAATTTCCTCATCCAGAGTCTTGTAGTTTTATATTAAAAAAATTATATAAAAAATTTAGTGTTACAAATCATGAATTGGTCAACTTTGACTGCTGAATGGTTCTAGCAGTAAACATAAGCACTATTAGAATGAACAGATTAAGCAAACTACTTTTGACAGTTTATGGCTGTGATTATCAGGATCCTATTGGTTGTTAATTGGTCAACTTTGACAACTATATGCTCTAGCAATTATCAGAAGAAATATTAGAATGTTCTAATTAAGTAAACTGCTTTGATTGGTTATATTCTACATGTACGAAGACATGTTTCTTCACTGGATTGTCTTTTAAGGCTTCTGTTTTACTATTTTTTCTGAAGCTGGAACTTTTGAGCCATTGCTTTCTATTGCAATCCCAATTGCTATGGAGTTGTTTGATGGATTGTTAACCCGACTGTTATTTTCCTTGCTGCTATTTGCTTCACTAAACTGAGAGTAGAGCATCTTGATAGGCAAGTATCTTAGAGCTGTTGATTTCTTTTCTTTATTGGGTTTTGTATTTGATCGTGACTCAAGTACAGGCTCTTAAATAATGCAACAATTTTTTTCTGCAGATCTCTTTCCTGAAGATGATTCTCGGGTGCCTTAGGAAGTGCTAATCCAGTCCCTGCTTGATCTATTTAAATGTCATTAAAAAGGGCAATATAAAGGGGAATGCACATGTAGCCAACAGTGGGCAGAGCATCTGGTCTCATTTGGAACAACTCCAAGGCAACTGAGAAGTGAAGGTTATCTCTCCCTACAAACGCAAGTATATTGCTTCTTCTATTAATAACTTGTATTGATGTCTTATTTTTTCTTCCATAAATTAATAAAGAGTAGGATTTAACTGAATCCTAGACTATCGACAAGTTATTCATTCGGGTGCTCAAGAATGACAGGTTGCTGCCTAAGCATCTCTATATGTTTTTTGTAGGACACTTTCACCCATTTACACATTCCCTGGTGAATATTGTAGTCATTGCATCCTGAAAGATGCCTGGGACCCTCTCATCGAGGCACTACGGTCTATGTTTCATCATATTAGTTTTGTACAGTCTTCTTGGATTCACAACCATTTCTTGCTTTGTAAAGTTTTGCATATCCTAAGAGCACCTCAATCCACTAGCAGGCACACTTGTGCTCTATTTTTAAACTAACAATGTTCTGTGTTCTCTAAATCACACTCTTACTGCACCCCAAACTTTACCTATCACAAGAACATGCACTACAAAACCTCAATTAGGTGACTCTACGTTGTTAGATTTTAATCCTTAAAAAAGGTTGGTATAAATGGAGTAGGCACAGTGTTACTCTAATAGACCGTGGTAACAAGTTCAATCATATACTTGGTATCTTAAGAAACATTGGCGTGAAAAGTTTAATAGGCTATCAGTGTGGGTTGCTCCACCTACTAAGGTTAGAGGCCATAGCTTTGAGGTTAAAAGTTTGTGGTTGTGTCTAGTATGCTAAAATAGAAATGTTGTCGGCGGTGTACTTCATCTCAAACAGGTGGTGCTTTTGATGCATGGGTTGAACAGCGGGGTGGACATTGATACAATGTCGACATCATAGAACTGATTTGATGAATTTTCCAGCTGCAAGAACTGCTCAGCCGTACATTAAATAGCTTGAATTTGTTACTCTTGATTGGAAAGTGGTAATATAATATCATCCCAAAAAGGTGTGGAGGCAAGACCTCTTACAAGCGACAAGCATGACAGGATAATGCCTAACCATAAAGTGGAAACCCTATATAGTTGGGCTTATTCTACAAGATTCCATTTTCTTTTAGCTATAGGGGTCATGTTGGTAATTAAGTGAGTATTAGCTCTAGTCACGACACCAATATCTCCGTGTCTTCGAAAACAATGCTAATATATCCTTATCCTTCCTGCCATGTATCTTGCTGTTATGTTCTTGCCAAATATTGTAACATAATGAGGTAAGGCATATACCCCAAAGTCATCATGTTACTATCTTTGGCCGGTTTGATTTCCTCCTTAAGCATATTGGGAGTGGAGTGACCCCACATTTAATACGTTTGAAGAACGTACGACTCCAAAGGTAGTAGGGAATCTTTCACTCGGAGAATAGGTGAGTGTGAGGTTCCTCCTCTTGCCACATTGGCTTATGGCTTTTTCTTGAGTTTTCTAGCGATGCCATGTTTAGCTAATTTACATGAGAATAATTTTCAATGAGCCAATTGTATTTTTCATTCCAAACATTAAATAAGTAGGTGATGGGCATGAACATAAATTAGGATACTATACATGATCCTAGCCGTGATCGCTTGTCAATTTAAATTCCCTCAGTGGGTGCCTAGGTGCCAAAGCCTAGGAGGCCCAACCATTTTTTATTTATTTATGCATATATATGCATTTTCATATAGGTTTATGCTTATATAGATTTCGTACATGAGCAGATACCTTGCCGGAATTTGACCTAAATTTAGAAAAATCGGGCATGCCTTGTCCACAATTGGCATGAATGTAGAAAAAAGTACCCCATTTTACCTAATCTCATATTATTTTGATCCAAACATACCTAACTTGAGCTAAACAATGTATCAATTGTTTTCTTGTCCCTAATGTGACATTTTGATCTAATTCAACCCTAAAACATGCGAATTTTCTCTTTAAGCAACTTAAACATGATATAAAAGCCCTCAGCATCCATGCAGTCCACTTGAAGACCTAGGTGTACATATTTCAGACACACCTTTAGTGCCTAGGATACCTTGATGGGTATCTCTACACACCTATGCTTCTATATCAGGCTATCTTCATCCTGTGCTGATGAGCCAAGTAACATGTTTTGACTTGTCTATACATGTATAACTTGTTTTGGCTATAATTGATTTTTATCTTCCTAAACTTATTTTTAATTCTGATAGATATCTTCTTAACAATGGTTTGTAATTTTTTAGTGATGTTATTTGACTTGATAGTAGGAAATAAATATCATTCATCTCTTTAACAATAGGATTGCAACTGAAAATAATTCACATTCAAGATTTAAATGAGAGTAATGGGGGATTTACTCGTATACAATATAAACATCAAATATCGTCTCTACTTCTATTTTATTTAGATAACCTCAATTAGATGGCTTTCTGTTGTTAGATAAAAATCCTTAAAAAGGTTTGTATATAATGCATTAATATTTTTTTAATGTCTTCATGATAAGTAGTTGTTTCGTTATATAATGTAGGAGGAGAGTGCTAAAAACAAGACTAGTTGTGAAGGCCTTCGTCCTATTCACACTATTGATATATAATCTGATTCTGGTTGTTACTCAAGAAATGGTATATGAAATTGTCTGATTTATTGTTGATGACTGTTTCTTCTTTTACTATTCAATATCTTCTTGAATGATGTGTAGGATGAAAAGGATGATATCTCATATGAATTGGAAGCATGTCTCAAATATCACCATGATTTTACTGTCAAACTTTAGGTACTTCGGATGATGCACCCTAAATCTTACTAGTTAAAGAAGCCAACTCTACACATGATGTGACACGTAACCTATAGAAACCAATCAACCCAATGGCATACTACCACATTCAATTCCTCCTCTACTGCTCTACATCTCTACCTTTCACACCACATGGATTCACCCCTACCTGAACCTTTCCCTTTTCTCTCCTTCTCCTTCTACCCCTTCTATCATATGATTCATCTTTTGTTTGACTTTTGTTTGAATATTTGCTTGCATGGTGTAAAGGCTGAAAAAGAAGGCATTTCATATGAATTGGAAGCATATCTTGAAATCGCAATGGTACGATAACATATATGATGAGTTTTGGTGACTTTCTGGTATTATTTGGTTATGGATTATATTTTTGTGTTAGAAAAATCGAGCACAGACTAGTAATCGTCGTGACCAATCCCACATGCCAAGTAGTCACGATAACATTCAGGTATCACAAGTACCATGATAATTTTAGCATATTTTAGTGTTGAACTCTTCTAATTTAAGTGTACCACTTATGTGAATGGGAAGCTTTCTTTATGCCAATATATGGATATATTGGTCTTGTCAGAAAGTAAGTAAAAGGCTAATCGATATATTGATAAAAGGAGTACCCCTCCTTGTAGTTGATTATCAAGAATACAAAGAATTAAAAGAAAATGAAAGCCATGATTATATATATGTCTAAGATCATGTTGGAGTTCCCACTTTGTGTTTACAAAATACTCATTTAAATTATGTTGCACTTGGCATCTTCTAATGTTTCTAGAGCGTCTTCACTGCACAACATAGGCTTGTCGAGGAGGTCATTTAACACCCTCTAGTGGTGAAATTTGAGTTTCTATATAACAAGTTTAATCCGTTAGTAAATATAGACTTTTATAATAAGAAACTTGAAAATGAGAAGGATGCTAATACGTCCTAGTCTAATTTTGACCTTCTGATAATGAGGGAAACGGTCCCAGTATTACCTCACATATTATGCATTGTTCTCATCTCCAGGATCAGATATTACTTTGACAAAATTTTGCTGGACTAGTGTCTTTAGTAATGCCTTATCTTTGATCCAGTTCTCATCATGACGCTTCAGCTTCAGAATTAGATTCTTCCTCCTTTTTGCCTTTGACAAGGTCCTGGAAATAACTGGTGTTGGATTCACCTTAAGGAATCTAGTCACCCCTAGCCCACTACTGCCAATATGCTTCCTCATTGTTAGAGATTTCCATGTATCAAAGTTGTAACTGTGTAATTTCCTCGTCTAGAGTCTTGTAGTTTTATATTAAAAAAATTATATAAAAAAATTTAGTGTTACAACTTACAAATCATGGATTGGTCAACTTTGGCTGCTGAATTGCTCTAGCAGTTAACATAAGCATTACGAAAATAAAATGATTAAGTAAACTACTTTTGACAGTTTATGGTTGTGATTATTAGGATTCTATTGGTTGTTAGTTAGTCAAATTTGTCAACTATATGTTCTAGCAGTTACAGTTATCATAAAAAATATTACAATGTTCCAATTAAGTAAACTACTTTTGATTGGTTATATTCTAAATGTATGAAGAGATGTTTCTTCACTGGATTGTCTTTTAAGGTTCTATTTTACTATTTCTTTTGAAGCTAGAATTTTTGAGCCACTGCTTTCTATTGCAATCCCAATTGCTATGGAGTTGTTTGTTGGATTGTTAACCCGGTTGTTTTTTCTTGCTGCTAGAGTTTGCTTCACTAAACTGAGAGTAGAGCATCTTGATAGGCAAGTATCTTAGAACTGTTGTTTTCTTTTCTTTATTGGGTTTTGTGTTTGATCGTGACTCAAGTACAACCTCTTAAATAATGTTGGGATTTTTTCTGCAGATCTTTTTCCTGAAGATGATTCTTGGGTGCCTTTGGAGTTTGTTGTTGTTTTAACAAAAACTCAGCTGAAATGTCATCCGATGAAGGCTTCATCATCGTCTGGTTAGTGTATTTCATTAACAGTATTCGTGCAATCTTAATGGATAAATGAATTTCATAAATATCTTGACATCCTCTATGAAAGTGCTCATCTAGTCCCTGCTTGATCTATCTAAATGTCATTAAACAAGGGCAACATAAAGGGGAATGCACATGTAACCTACAACGAGCAGAGCATCTGGTCTCATTTGGAACTACTCTGAGGGAACTGAGAAGTGAAGGTTATCTTTACCTACAAACACAAGTAAATACTTCTTCTATTATCAACTTATATTGTCTTATTTTTTCTTCCATAAATTAATAGACAATAGGATTTTACTGAAGCCTAGACTAGAGAGTATAGACAGGATTCATTCAGGTGCTCGAGAATGACAGGTTGCTACCTAAGCATCTCTATGTGTTTTTTTGCAGGACATTTTCACCCATTTACACATTCACTGGTGAGTATTTTAGGCTTTGCATCCTCAAACACGCCTGGAACCATCTCATGAAGGCACTATGGTCTATGTTTCATCATATCGGTTTTGTACTTTCTTCCTGGATTCACAACCATTTCTTGCATTGTAAAGTTTTGCGTATCCTAAGAGCACCTCAATCCACTAGCAGGCACACTTGTGCTCTATTTTTAGACTAACAATTTTCTGTGTTCTCTAAATCACACTCTTACTGCATCCCAAACTTTACCAATCACAAGAACATGCACTACAAAACCTCAATTAGGTGACTCTATGTTGTTAGGTTTTAATCCTTAAAAAAGGTTGGTATAAATGAAGTAGGTACAGTGTTACTCTAATAGACAGTGGTCACAAGTTCAATCATATACTTGGTATTGGTATATTAAGAAACATTGGCGTGCAAAGTTTACTAGGCTATCAGCTTGGGTTGCTCCACCCACTAAGGTTAGAGGTAATAGCTGTGAGGTTAAATGTTTGTGGTTGTGTCTAGTATGCTGAAATAGAAATGTTGTCGGCGGTGTACTTCATCTTGAAGTAGGTGGTGCTTTTGAAGCAAGTGGTGCTTTTGAAGCAAGGGTTGACCAGCGGTGTGGACATTGCCACAATGTCAACATCATAGACTTGATTTGATGAATTTTCCAGCTGCAAGAATTGCTCAGCCGTACATTAAATAGCTTGAATTTGTTACTCTTTTTTGGAAAGCGGTAATATAATATCATCACAAAAAGGTGTTAAGGCTAGACCTCTTACAAGCGACAATTATGACAGGATAATGCCTAACCATAAAGCGGAAACCCTATATAGTTGGGCTTACTCTACAAGATCCCAATTTCTTTTAGCTACAAGGGTCATGTTGGTAAGTAAGTGAGTCTTATCTCTAGTCACGACACCAATCTCTTTGTGTCTTCGAAAACAATTCCAATATATCCTTATCCTTCCTGCCATGTATCTTGCTGTTTTGCTCTTGCCAAATATTGTAACATAATGAGGTAAGGCATAGACCCCAAAGTCACCATGTTACTATCTTTGGCCGGTTCATTTACCTCAAGCATATTGGGAGTGGAGTGACCCCACATTTAATGATTTTGAAGAACGTATGACTCCAAAGGTAGTAGGGAATCTCTTACTCAGGGAATAGGTGAGTGTGAAGTTCCTCCTCTTGCCACATTGGCTTATCGCTTTTTCTTGTGTTTTCTAGCGATGCCATGTATAGCTAATTTACATGAGAATAATTTTCAATGAGCCAATTATACTTTTCATTCCAAACATTAAATAAGTAGGTGATAGGAATGAACATAAATAAGGATACTACACATGATCCTAGCCGTGATCGTATGTCAATTTAAAGTTCCCTCGGTGGGTGCCTAGGTACCAAAGCCTAGGAGGCCCAACCAGTTATTTATTTATGCGTATACATGAATGTTCTTATAGGTTTATGCTTATATGCGTTTCGTATATGAGTAGATACTTTGCCTGAATTTGACCAAAATTTAGAAAAATCAGGCATGCTTAGTCCACAATTGACCTGAATGGAGAGAAACATACCTCATTTTACCTAGTCTCACATTATTTTGATCCGAACATACTTAACTTGAGCTAAACAAGGTATTAATTGTTTTCTTGACCCTAATGTGACCTATTTTGATCTAATTCAACCCTAAAGCATGAAAATTTTCTCTTAAAGCAACTTAAACATGACATAAAAGGCCCTAAGCATCCATGCAGTCCACTTGAAGACCTAGGCGCACGTATTTCAGACTCACCTTTAGTGCCTAGGATGCCTTGATGTGTATCTGTACACACCTATGGTTCTGTCTCAGGCTATCTTCATGCCGTGTTAATGAACCAAATAACATATTTTGACTTGTGTATACATGTATAACTTGTTATGGCTATAATTGATTTTTATCTTGCTAAACTTTCATTTAATTCTGACAGATATCTTCTTGACACTGGTTTGTAATTTTTTTAGTGATGTTTTTTGACTTGATAGTAGTAAATAAATATCATTCAATTCTTTAACAATAGGATTGCAAATGAAAATAAATCACATTCAAGATTAAAATTTTAGAGTAATGGGGGATTTACTCATATACAATATAAACATCAAATATCGTCTCTACTTCTATTTTATTTAGATAACCTCAATTAGGTGGCTTTCTGTTGTTAGATAAAAATCCTTAAAAAGGTTGGTATATAATGCATTAATATTTTTTTAATGTCTTAATGATAAGTAGTTGTTTCATTTTTATAATGTAGGAGAGTGCTAAAAACAAGCCTAGTTATGAAGGTCTTCGTCCTTCTCACACTATTGATATAGTATCTGATTCTGGTTGCTACTCAAGAAATGGTATATGAAATTACTTGTCTGATTTATCGTTGATGACTGTTTCTTCTTTTACAATTCAATATCTTCTTGAATGATGTGTAGGCTGTAAAAGATGATATCTCATATGAATTGGAACTTTGGAAGCATATCTCGAATATCACCATGATTTTACTGCCAAACTTCAGGTACTTCAGATGATGCACCCTAAATCTTACAAATCAAAGAAGCCAACTCCAAACATGATGTGACACATAACTTATAGAAACCAATCAACCCAATGGCATACTACCACATTCAATTCCTCCTCTACTGCTCTACACCTCTACCTCTCGTACCACATGGATTCACCCCTACCTGAACCTTTCCCTTTACTCTCCTTATCCCTCTACCCCTTCTATCGTATGATTATCTTTTGTTTGACTTTTGTTTGAATATTTGCTTACGCGGTGTATAGGCTGAAAAAAAGGCCTTTCATCTGATTTGGAAGCCTATCTTGAAATCAGAATGGTACGATAACATATCTGACATGAAGTATTGATTTCTATTTTTTGGTGACTTTCTGGTATGATTTAGGTTATGCGATTATATTTTTGTGTTAGGAAAATCGAGCACGGACTAGTAATCATCATGACCAGTTCCACACACCAAGTAGTCACGTTAACAGTCAGGTATCACAAGTACCATGATAACTTTAGCATATTTAGTGTTGAACTCTTCTAATTTAAGTGTACCATTTATGTGAATGGGAAGCTTTCTTTATTCCAATATATGGATATATTAGTCTTGTCAGAAAGTAAGTAAAAGTCTAGTCGATATATTGATAAGAGGAGTACCCATCCTTGTAGTTGATTATCAAGAAAATGAAGGCCATGATTATACAAAAATCTAAAATCATGTTGGAGTTCCCACTTTGTGTTTACAAAATACTAATTAAATGGTGTTGCACTTGCAACTTCTAATGTTTCTAGAGCGTCTTCACTGCATAACATAGGCTTGTCGGGGAGGTCATTTAACACCCTCTAATGGTGAAATTTGAGTTTCTATATAACAAGTTTTATCTGCTAGTAAATATAGACTTTTATAAAAGGAAACTTGAAAATTAGAAGGATGCTAATACGTCCTAGTCTAATTTTGACCTTCTGATATTGAGGGAAAAGCTCCCTGTATTACCTCACGTATTATGCATTGTTCTCATCTCCAGGATCAGATAATAATTTGACAAAATTCTCCTGGACCAGTGTCTCTAGTGCAACCTTATCTTTGATCCAGTTCTCATCTTGATTCTTCAGCTTCAGAATTAGATTCGTCCTCCTTTTTGCCTTTGAAGAGGTCCTGGAAATAACTGGTGTTGGATTCACCCTAAAGAATCTAGTCATCCCTAGCCCACTGCTGCCAATATGCCACCTCATTGTTAGAGATTTCATGTATTAAAGTTGTAACTGTGTAATTTCCTCGTCTAGAGTCTTGTAGTTTTATATTAAAAAATTATATAAAAAATTTAGTGTTACAAAACATGAATTAGTCAACTTTGACTGCTGAATTGTTGTAGCTGTTAATATAAGCACTACTACAATGAAAAGATTAAGTAAACTATTTTTGGCAGTTTATGGTTGTGATTGTTAGGATCCTATTGGTTGTTAATTGGTCAACTTTGACAGCTATATGTTCTAGCAATTATCAAAAGAAATATTAGAATGTTCCAATTAAGTAAACTGCTTTGATTGGTTATATTCTACATGTACGAAGACATGTTTCTTCACTGGATTGTCTTTAAGGCTTCTGTTTTACTATTTTTTCTGAAGCTGGAATTTTTGAGCCGCTTCTTTCTATTACAATCCCAATTAATATGGAGTTGTTTGATGGATTGTTAACCCGACTGTTTTTTTCCTTGCTGCTAGAGTTTGCTTCACTAAACTGAGAGTAGAGCATCTTGATAGGCAAGTATCTTTGAGCTGTTGTTTTCTTTTCTTTATTGGGTTTTGTGTTTGATCGTGACTCAAGTACATGCTCTTAAATAATGCTGCAATTTTTTTTGCAGAACTCTTTCCTGAAGATGATTCTCAGGTGCCTTTGGAAGTGCTAGTTCAGTCCCTACTTGATCTACTTAAATGTCATTAAAAAAGGGCAATATAAAGGGGAATGCACATGTAGCCAACAGTGGGCAGAGCATCTGGTCTCATTTGGAACAACTCTGAGGCAACTGAGAAGTGAAGGTTATCTCTCCCTACAAACGCAATTAAATCGCTTCTTCTATTATCGACTTATATTGATGTCTTATTTTTTCTTCCATAAATTAATAAGAGTAGGATTTAACTGAATCCTAGACTATAGACAAGGTATTCATTCAGGTGCTCGAGAATGACAGGTTGCTTCCTAAGCATGTCTATATGTTTTTTTGTAGGACATTTTCACCCATTTACACATTACCTGGTGAGTATTGTAGGCATTGCATCCTAAACACGCCTGGGACCCTCTCATGAAGGCACTATGATCTATGTTTCATAATATTGGTTTTGTACTGTCTTTCTGGATTCACAACCATTTCCTACATTGTAAAGTTTTGCATATCCTAAGAGCACCTCAGTCCACTAGCAGGCACACTTGTGCTGTATTTGTACTAACAATGTTCTGTGCTCTCTAAATCACACTCTTACTGCACCCCAAACTTTACCAATCACAAGAACATGCACTAAAAACCTCAATTAGGTGACTCTATGTTGTTAGATTTTAATCCTTATAAAATGTTGGTATAAATGGAGTAGGCACAATGTTACTTTATAAGACCGTGGTAACAAGTTCAATCATATACTTGGTATCTTAAGAAACATTGGCGTGGAAAGTTTGCTAGGCTATCAGTGAGGGTTGCTCCACCTACTAAGGTTAGAGATCATAGCTGTAAGGTTAAAATTTTGTGGTTGTGTCTAGTATGCTGAAATAGAAATGTTGTCGGCTTGTACTTCATCTCAAAGTAGGTGGTGCTTTTGATGCATGGATTGAATAGCGGGGTGGACATTGATACAATGTCAACATCATAGACCTGATTTGATGAATTTTCCAACTGCAAGAACTGCTCATCCGTATATTAAATAGCTTGAATTTGTTACTCTTGTTTGGAAAGTGGTAATATAATATCATCCCAAAAAGGTGTGGAGGCAAGACCTCTTACAAGCGAAAAGCATGACAGGATAATGCCTAACCATAAAGTGGAAACCCTATATAGTTGGGCTTATTCTATAAGATTCCATTTTCTTTTAGCTACAGGGGTCATGCTGGTAACTAAGTGAGTCTTAGCTCTAGTCACAACACCAATCTCTCTGTGTCTTCGAAAACAATTCCAATATATCCTTATCCTTCCTGCCATGTATCTTGCTGTTATGTTCTTGCCAAATATTGTAACATAATGAGGTAAGGCATAGACCCCAAAGTCACCATGTTACTATCTTTGGCCGGTTTAATTGCCTCCTCAAGCATATTGGGAGTGAGAGTGACCCCACATTTAATAAGTTTGAAGAACGTACGACTCCAAAGGTAGTAGGGAATCTTTCACACGGAGAATAGGTGAGTGTGAGGTTCCTCCTCTTGCTACATTGGCTTATGGCTTTTTCTTGAGTTTTCTAGCAATCCCATGTATAGCTAATTTACATGAGAATAATTTTCAATGAGCCAATTGTATTTTTCATTCCAAACATTAAATAAGTAGGTGATGGGCATGAACCTAAATTAGGATACTATACATGATCCTAGCCATGATCTTATTTAAAATCCCTTGGTGGGTGCCTAGGTGCCAAAGCCTAGGAGGCCCAACCAATTTTTTATTTATGCGTACATATGAATTTTCATATAGGTTTATGCTTATATACATTTCGTACATGAGCAGATACCTTGCCGGAATTTGACCTAAATTTAGAAAAATCGGCATGCCTTGTCCACAATTGGCATTAATGGAGGAAAACATACCCCATTTTACCTAATCTCACATTATTTTGATCCAAACATACCTAACTTGAGCTAAACAAGGTATCAATTGTTTTCTTGTCCCTAATGTGACCTATTTTGATCTAATTCAACCCTAAAACATGCGAATTTTCTCTTAAAGCAACTTAAACATGATAAAAAAGCCCTAAGCAACAATGCAGTCCACTTGAAGACCTAGGAATACATATTTCAGACTCACCTTTAGTGCCTAGGATGCCTTGATGTGTATCCCTGCACACCTATGCTTCTATCTTAGGCTATCTTCATCTTGTGCCGATGAGCCAAGTAACATGTTTTGACTTGTGTGTACATGTATAACTTGTTTTGGCTATAATTGATTTTTATCTTCCTAAACTTATTTTTAATTTTGACAGATATCTTTTTAACAATGGTTTGTAATTTTTTTAGTCATGTTATTTGACTTGATAGTAGGAAATAAATATCATTCATCACTTTAACAATAGGATTGCAACTGAAAATAATTCACATTCAAGATTTAAATGAGCGTAATGGGGGATTTACTCATATACAATATAAACATCAAATATCGTCTCTACTTCTATTTTATTTAGATAACCTCAATTAGGTGGCTTTCGGTTGTTAGATAAAAATCCTTAAAAAGGTTGGTATATAATGCATTAATAATTTTTTAATGTCTTCATGATAAGTAGTTGTTTCGTTATATAATGTCGGAGGAGAGTGCTAAAAACAAGCCTAGTTGTGAAGGCCTTCGTCCTATTCACACTATTGATATAGAATCTGATTTTGCTTGTTACTCAAGAAATGGTATATGAAATTACTTGTCTGATTTATTGTTGATGCCTGTTTCTTCTTTTACTATTCAATATGTTCTTGAATGATGTGTAGGCTGAAAAGGATGATATCTCATATGAATTGGAAGCATGTCTCGAATATCACCATGATTTTACTGTCAAACTTCAGGTACTTAGGATGATGCACCCCTAAATCTTACTAGTCAAAGAAGCCAACTCCACACATGATGTGACACGTAACCTATAGAAACCAATCAACCCTATGACATACTACCACATTGAATTCCTCCTCTACTGCTCTACACCTCTACCTTTCGCACCACATGGATTCACCCCTACCTGAACCTTTCCCTTTTCTCTCCTTCTCCTTCTACCCCTTCTATCGTATGATTCATCTTTTGTTTGACTTTTGTTTTATATATTTGCTTGCGTGGTGTAAAGGCTGAAAAAGAAGGCATTTCATATGAATTGGAAGCATATCTCGAAATCGCAATTGTGCGATAACATATATGACAAGAGTTTTGGTGACTTTCTGGTATTATTTTGTGTTAGAAAAATCGAGCACGGACTAGTAATCGTCATGACCAGTCCCACATGCCAAGTAGTTGCGATAACAGTCAGGTATCACAAGTACCATGATAATTTTAGCATATTTTAGTGTTGAACTGTTCTAATTTAAGTGTACCATTTATTTGAATGGGAAGCTTTCTTTATGCCAATATATGGATATATTGGTCTTGTCAGAAAGTAAGTAAAAGGCTAATCGATATATTGATAAGAGGAGTACCCCTCCTTGTAGTTGATTATCAAGAATACAAAGGATTAAAAGAAAATGAAAGCCATGATTATATAAAAGTCTAAGATCATGTTGGAGTTCCCACTTTGTGTTTACAAAATACTCATTTAAATTTTGTTGCACTTGCATCTTCTAATGTTTCTAGAGTGTCTTCACTGCATAACATAGGCTTGTCGGGGAGGTCATTTAACACCCTCTAGTGGTGAAATTTGAGTTTCTATATAACAAGTTTAATCCGTTAGTAAATATAGACTTTTATAATAAGAAACTTGAGAATTAGAAGGATGCTAATACATCCTAATCTAATTTTGACCTTCTGATAATGAGGGAAAAGCTCCCAGTATTACCTCACGTATTATGCATTGTTCTCATCTCCAGGATCAGATAATAATTTGACAAAATTTTTCTGGACTAGTGTCTTTAGTAATTCCTTATCTTTGATCCAGTTCTCATCATGATGCTTCAGCTTCAGAATTAGATTCTTCCTCCTTTTTGACTTTGACGAGGGCCTGGAAATAACTGGTGTTGGGTTCACCCTAAGGAATCTAGTCACCCCTAGCCCACTGCTGCCAATATGCTTCCTCATTGTTAGAGATTTCCATGTATCAAATTTGTAACGGTGTAATTTCCTCATCTAGAGTCTTGTAGTTTTATATTAAAAAAACTATATAAAAATATTTAGTGTTACAACTTACAAATCATGGATTGGTCAACTTTGACTGCTGAATTGCTCTAGCAGTTAACATAAGCATTACCAAAATGAAAAGATTAAGTAAACTACTTTTGACAGTTTATGGTTATGATTATTAGGATTCTATTGGTTGTTAGTTGGTCAACTTTGTCAACTATATGTTCAAGCAGTTACAGTTTTCATAAGAAATATTACAATGTTCCAATTAAGTAAACTACTTTTGGTTGGTTATATTCTACATGTACGGAGACATGTTTCTTCACTGGATTGTCTTTTAAGGCTTCTGTTTTACTATTTTTTTTGAAGCTGGAATTTTTGAGCCGCTGCTTCCTATTGCAATCCCAATTGCTATGGAGTTGTTTGTTGGATTATTAACCTTGTTATTTTTTTCTTGCTGCTAGAGTTTGCTTCACTAAACTGAGAGTAGAGCATCTTGATAGGCAAGTATCTTAGAACTGTTGTTTTCTTTACTTTATTGGGTTTTGTGTTTGATCGTGACTCAAGTACATGCTCTTAAATAATGTTGAGATTTTTTTTGCACATCTTTTTCCTGAAGATGATTCTCAGGTGCCTTTGGAGTTTGTTGTTGTTTTTAACAAAAAACAAATTCAGCTAAAACGTCTTCTGATGAAGGTTTCATCATTGTCTGGTTAGTGTATTTCATTAATAATATTCGCACAATCTTAATGGGTAAATGAATTTCATAAGTATCTTGACATCCTCTATGAAGTGCTCATCTAGTCCCTACTTGATCTATCTAAATGTCATTAAACAAGGGCAATATAAAGGGGAATGCACATGTAACCTACAACGGGCAGAGCATCTGGTCTCATTTGGAACTACTCTGAGGCAACTGAGAAGTGAAGGTTATCTCTCCCTACAAACGTAAGTAAATCATTTCTTCTATTATCAATTTATATTGATGTCTTATTTTTTCTTCCATAAATTAATAAAGAGTAGGATTTAACTGAATCCTAGACTATAGACAAGGTATTCGTTCAGGTGCTCAAGAATGACATGTTGCTTCCTAAGCATATCTATATGTTTTTTGTAGGACATTTTCACCCATTTACACATTCCTTGGTGAGTATTGTAGGCATTGCATCCTCAAACATGCTTATGGCTTTTGCTTGAGTTTTCTAGCAATGCCATGTATAATTATTTTTACATGAGAATAATTGTCAATGAGCCAATTGTATTTTTCATTCTAAACATTAAATAAGTAGGTGTTGGGCATGAACATTGTTAACATGTCTTTTATTATGTTATTTATTTGTTTTGTTATTCTCTTATTACTGCTGTACCTCTATGTAATTAGCCCACATCTATAATAGAAGTGAGATAGCTGTTTGCCCTCTCTTGTACGCTGCTCACGCAGCCACAATTCTCAAGCCGCCGATCATCTTCTCCCCGTCTCCTTCCCGCTTCCCCCTTTCACATGGTATCAGAGTAGTCTTGATCCGCCATCCCACTTCCTTAGCACCACCGTCCCGCCTCCCTTCTCCCTTCTCAGTAGCTGCCGCCGCCGCAACCTCTTCCAGGCGCCGCTGCTGCTGCCACCGGGCCGGTAGGGATAGCAGCCAGCCGCTGACGCTGGTGCTGTTGGGATAGCAGCCGCTAGCTGCCTTCAACGTTGGATTGGTAGCAACCTTCCCTCATTGCTGCATGTTTAGCCACCAAGGACCGGAGCCTTCCTCACGCTTTTGGTTAATTTACAACAGTTTTTCGGCTAGTTCTTCAGAGTCGGAACTGCTATTTAGGAGTCTCTGGGTGATCCAACGACTATCTAAAGCTCAAATCAGGGGACTCGTCTCTTCCAGAGTGCTCTCCTAATCACACCTCCTCCATGTGTAATTAGGAAAATCGTCTGGAAGCTGTGAATGCGTCAGTAACACATTTATCTTTGTTTTTCGTTGTGACGTGTATCTCTCTGTCACCTCAGCCATCTTTGTGATGTGTATCATTCCGTCACAAAGTCCCATTCTATAATGGAGGACAACAAGACCTATAGTGAGGTGTCGCCTATCCCCTCCATCAAGCTCAACGGGAAGAACTATCTGCTATGGATGAACACTGTTCACACTGTACTGGAGTCTCGCGACAAGGCGAGATATGTTGACTCGGGTCCCTTGGACACTACTGATAAAGGATATGCTGAATGGAAGCGCCATGACAGTCTTGTGAAGACTTGGTTGTGGGGTAGTATGGAACATGCAATTGCGGCAAGGTTCATGTTCTATTCTACAGCTAAGGAGATATGGGACGCAGTGAAGAAGCATTATTCTCAGGAGAAAAATGCTCTTTGCCAGTTCATGATCTATGATCATCTGTTTGCTAAGAGATAGGGTGACAAGTCACTAGAGGAGTACTTTGGAGCAATTTAGGCCCTTGCTCAAGAGCTGAGCTTCTATCATCCTGTGACAGTTGCTGAACAGGTCAAAGACAAAGATGACCTAATTACTGCTAAGTTCTTGTATGGACTTAATCCCGCTTGTAGTTCTTCCCGGAGTGTCATTCTGGCTTCGGATAAACTGCCTAGTTTTGAGGAAGCCTATTCGAGAATTCAACAATCCAGTTTTGAGTATGCTGATCCTATTTCTGTTGTATCTTCTGGGGACTCTCATGCATCTATAGCTGCTGTAGTGAGAGGAGGACGATCTGGTATGGGCAGAGGATGTGGGACACGTCCTAAGTGCACCTTCTGTGACAAACCAGGACATATATTGGATAAATGTTGGAAGAAATATGGGAGACCTACTGCACCACCTGTGGGGGCAACACATTATGCCACTACTACTGATTTTTCTTCGTCTTCAGCTGTGGGCACTAGTTCGGGCACAGGCATCACTCTTACTCAGGAGGAGTATGATCAGTTCATTTAGGCTACACAGTACATGAATATGGGATTGTCATCCTCAGCAAACCTGGCATCTACTGTTGGTAATCAAGGTACATCTCTCATAGCTTCTGGCTCTAGTTCATCTTGGGTGGTTGACTCTGGTGCGTCACATCACATGACTGGTATGAGGAGATTGCTCCACTCTATTGACTCGTATATCCCTCACCAATCTGTTACACTGGCAGATGGTTCAGTGAGGAGAGTGTTAGCTAGTGGATCTATTTCTCTAACACCCAAGATTGATCTTAAATCTGTACATTTTGTGCCTGAGTTTCCATTTAATCTTCTTTCTGTTGCAAAATTGATTGACACTGTAAAATGTACAGTAACATTTGGTCCTTCTTGTTTTGTATTACAGGATCTCAAGAGTATGAGGACGATTGGTGGGGGGCCTAGGAAAGGTGATCTCTACCTTTTCCATGGTGACAGTCTGCCTCGCCCAATATCTGCTCCTGCTCCATCCATCCTGTTGAGTGGTTCCCCCTTACTGTAGCATTGCAGATATGGACATCCTTCTTTAGAGAGCCTACAGAAGTTAGAACCAGAGTTGTCCCAAGTGTCATCTTTAGAGTGTCAGTCATGTCAGTTGGGAAAGCATCATAAATTATCTTATCCCAGTCGTGTCAATAAACGGGCATCTTGTCCTTTTGAGTTGGTTCATAGTGATGTATGGGGTCCTGTTAAAGACCAGAGTTATAATGGTTTTTGCTATTTTATTTCCTTTGTGGATGATTTTTCCCGCATGACATGGATCTATTTACTCAAAAGCCGAGAGTCTGTGCTATCTATTGTGAAATATTTTCTTAAAGAAATAAAGGTTCAATTTGACTGCAATATAAAAACTCTTCAATCTGATAATGCTTTAGAGTATGTTCAAAAGGCCATGTCTGAATTTTGTAGTTCTGTAGGCATGATCCATCGCACGCCCTATCCTCACACCCCTCAGCAAAATGGGGTAGCTGAGAGGAAAAATCGCCATCTTCTTGATGTTGCTCGATCTATCATGTTTCAATCTAATGTGCTTAAGAAATTCTGGTCTGAAGCCCTTTTAACTGCCTGCTTCTTAATTAATAGACAACCATCCTCTGTTCTTAAAGGGCATACCCCTTTCTCTGTGCTACGTCCCACGAATCAGCCCTTCTCTGTCCCCCTTAGAGTGTTTGGTTGCACTTCTTTTGTCAATAAGTTTGACCCTAAGGCCGACAAACTTTCTCCTAGGTCTATTAAAACCTTATTCCTTGGGTACTCTAGTACCATCATAGGATACAAGTGTTATTGTCCTAGCCTTCGTCGCATGTTTGTGTCTAGGGATGTTACCTTCCATGAGACCACTCCATATTTTGCCGATGCTATGAGTAAGGGGGAGCAGTTGAGAGGAGTGCCACCAGCTTTTCAGAGTGAGAGAGTGGCACCATCTATGTAGAGTGAGGGAGAGCCACCCATCATTCCTGATTATATGTTTATTCAGGAAGAGCAGGCAGCAGATGGGCCTGTTATTGAGCACTACCCACATGTTTATAGTAGGCGAGGCAGACAAGATCCAGAAGAGGTAGCGACACCAGTCTCTGAGCCTTTCTCCTCATCTTCTACTCACAAGATTCATGCAGAAGCATCAGATCTTGATCTTCCTATTGCTGTCCGGAAAGGTACTCGTTCTTGTACTATTAAACATCCTATTACAAATATGTGTTGTCTGTCCCACCTATCTAAACAGGCTCGCGCATTTGCTATTGGTATTGATTATGTGGATATACCGAGAAATCACTGTGATGCTATGAAGGACAGTGGCTGGAAACAAGCAATGCATGTTGAGATGTCAGCTTTATTGAATAATGGCACCTGGGATCTTGTTGACTTACCTTCTGGGAAGAAAGCAGTGGGCTGCCGATGGGTTTTCACCATCAAACACAATCTTGATGGGTCAGTTGAGAGGTTGAAGGCCAGATTGGTAGCTAAAGGCTACACACCAACTTATGGTGTTGATTTCTTTGAGACTTTTTCTCCAATTGCTCGTCTAAATTCTGTGCGGATTATTATTTCTCTGGCTACTACGTTTGATTGGCCCCTGTTTCAACTTGATGTTAAGAATGCATTTCTTCATGGTGACCTACAAGAAGAGGTTTATATGGAGAAACCTCCTGGTTTTGTTGCTCAGGGGGAGTGTCAGAAGGTGTGTAAGATGAAGAAAGCCATATATGGACTGAAATAGTCTCCTCGAGCTTGGTTTGACAAGTTCGGTGATGTTGTACTACAGATGGGATTCTCTCGCTCCATGACTGATCACTCCTTATTCTATTCTAACTCTTATTGTGGTTCAATCATTATTGCTGTATATGTTGATGACATAGTGATTACTGGCAGTGATTCTACAGGCATATCACGTGTGAAGGAAGGATTGCAGAGACACTTCCAAACGAAGGATCTGGGTAAACCGAGATACGTTTTGGGCATTGAGGTGCTTAGATCTCATGTAGGTATCAATCTATCTCAGAGGAAATATGTGCTTGACTTACTACAGGAGACAGGCATGACTGAATCTAAACCAGTATCTACTCCTATGGATTATCACATCAAGGAGACGGTTGATGATGTTGAGTACTCAGATCCAGGACATTACAAGAGGATAGTGGGTAAGCTGATATATCTGACTGTTACACGACCTGGAATTTCTTTTGCTGTAGGCGTAGTGAGTCATCACATGAACTCACCATGACAGTCACACTGGACAACAGTTTGCAACATTCTGAGATATCTAAAAAGTGCTCCTGGAAAGGGGATCACATATTATAGACCTAAGGTGCCTCCATCTACTTTGGCTCTTATAGGGTATGCATATGCAGACTGGGCTGGTAATCATATTGATAGAAGGTCTACATCAGGCTACTATACCTTCCTAGGTGATCATTTGATTACTTGGAAAAGCAAAAAGCAGCATGTGGTAGCAAGATCCAACACTGAGACTGAATACCGTGCTATGGCTCATGCATGTTGTGAGCTACAATGGGTCAAATCTGTTCTTTCTGAGTTAAAGGTCCCTATTTTATCTTCTATGGAGCTCAAGTGTGATAACCAATCAGCCATACACATTGCCAGGAATCTTGTCTTTCATGAGCGCACAAAGCATATAGAAGTTGATTGCCATTTTATTTGAGATCAGATCAAGGATGGTACTATTGTGATGCCATACGTCAAGTCTGAAGAACAACTGGCAGATATCTTGACAAAGCCATTGGGTCCAACAATTTTTAAAAATCTATGTGGCAAGATGGGCATACACGACGTGTACTCTCCAGCTCGAGGGGGAGTGTTAACATGTCTTTTATTATGTTATTTATTTGTTTTGTTATTCTCTTATTACTACTGTAACTCTATGTAATTAGCCCACATCTATAATAGAAGTGAGACGGCAGTTTGCCTTCTCATGTACGCTACTCACGCAGCCACAATTCTCAAGCTTCCGATCGTCTTATCGCCGTCTCCTTTCCGCTGCTCCCTTTCACAAACATAAACTAGAATACTATACACGATCCTAGCCATGATCGTATGTCAATTTAAAGTTCCCTCGTGGGTGCCTAGGTGCCAAAGCCTAGGAGGCCCAACCATTTTTTTATTAATGCGTATACATGAATTTTCATATAGGTTTATGTTTATATATGTTTCGTACATGTGTAGATACTTTGCCCGAGTTTGCCCAAAATTTAGAAAAATCAGGCATGCCTAGTCCACAATTGGCCTGAATGGAGAGAAACGTACCTCATTTTACCTAGTCTCACATTTTTGATCCAAACATACCTAACTTGAGCTAAACAAGGTGTTAATTGTTTTCTTGACCCTAATGTGACCTATTTTGATCTAATTCAACCCTAAAGCATGCCAATTTTCTCTTAAAGAAACTTAAACATGACATAAAAGGCCCTAAGCATCCATGCAGTCCACTTGAAGACCTAGGCGCACGTATTTCAGACTCACCTTTAATGCCTAGGATGCCTTAATGTGTATCTCTACACACCTATGGTTCTGTCTCAGGCTATCTTCATGCCGTGTTAATGAACCAACTAACATGTTTTGACTTGTGTATACATGTATAACTTGTTATGGCTATAATTGATTTTTATCTTGCTAAACTTTCATTTAATTCTGATAGATATCTTCTTAACACTGGTTTGTAATTTTTTTAGTGATGTTTTTTGACTTGATAGTAGTAAATAAATATCATTCAATTCTTTAACAATAGGATTGCAACTGAAAATAAATCACATTCAAGATTTAAATTTGAGAGTAATGGGGGATTTACTCATATACAATATAAACATAAAATATCATCTCTACTTCTATTTTATTTAGATAACCTCAATTAGGTGGCTTTCTGTTGTTAGATAAAAATCCTTAAAAAGGTTGGTATATAATGCATTAATATATTTTTTAATGTCTGAATGATAAGTAGTTGTTTTGTTTTTATAATGTAGGAGAGTGCTAAAACAAGTCTAGTTGTGAAGGTCTTCGTCCTTCTCACACTATTGATATAGAATCTAATTCTGGTTGCTACTCAAGAAATGGTATATGAAATTACTTGTCTGATTTATCGTTGATGACTGTTTCTTCTTTTACAATTAAGTATCTTCTTGAATGATGTGTAGGCTGAAAAAGATGATATCTCATATGAATTGGAACTTTGGAAACATATCTCGAATATCACCATGATTTTACTGCCAAACTTCAGGTAATTTAGATGATGCACCCTAAATCTTACTAGTCAAAGAAGCCAACTCCAAACATGATGTGACACATAACCTATAGAAACCAATCAACCCAATGGCATACTACCACATTCAATTCCTCCTCTACTGCTCTACACCTCTACCTCTCGTACCACATGGATTCACCCCTACCTGAACCTTTCCCTTTGCTCTCCTTCTCCCTCTACCCCTTCTGTCGTATGATTATCTTTTGTTTGACTTTTGTTTGAATATTTGCTTGCGTGGTGTATAGGCTGAAAAAAAGACCTTTCATCTGATTTGGAAGCCTATCTTGAAATCACAATGGTACGATAACATATCTGACATATAGTATTAATTCTATTTTTTGGTGACTTTTTGGTATGATTTAGGTTATGTGATTATATTTTTGTGTTAGGAAGATCGAGCATGGGCTAGTAATCGTCATGACCAGTCCCACACGCCAAGTAGTCGCGTTAACAGTCAGGTATCACAAGTACCATGATAATTTTAGTATATTTAGTGTTGAACTCTTCTAATTTAAGTGTACCATTTATGTGAATGGGAAGCTTTCTTTATGCCAATATATGGATATATTGGTCTTGTCAGAAAGTAAATAAAAGGCTAGTCGATATATTGATAAAAGGAGTACCCCTCCTTGTAGTTGATTATCAAGAAAATGAAGGCCATGATTATACAAAAATCTAAAATCATGTTGGAGTTCCCACTTTGTGTTTACAAAATACTAATTAAATGATGTTGCACTTACAACTTCTAATGTTTCTAGAGCGTCTTCATTGCATAACATAGGCTTGTCGGGGAGGTCATTTAACACCCTCTAATGGTGAAATTTGAATTTCTATATAACAAGTTTTATCTTCTAGTAAATATAGACTTTTATAAAAGGAAGCTTGAAAATTAGAAGGATGCTAATACGTCCTAGTCTAATTTTGACCTTCTGATATTGAGGGAAAAGCTCCCAGTATTACCTCACGTAGTATGCATTGTTCTAATCTCCAGGATCAGATAATAATTTGACAAAATTCTCCTTGACTAGTGTCTCTAGTGCAACCTTATCTTTGATCCAGTTCTCATTATGATTCTTCAACTTCAGAATTAGATTCTTCCTCCTTTTTGCCTTTGACGAGGGCCTGGAAATAACTGGTGTTAGATTCACCCTAAGGAATCTAGTCACCCCTAGCCCACTGCTGCCAATATGCCGCCTCATTGTTAGAGATTTCATGTATTAAAGTTGTAACTATGTAATTTCCTCATCTAGAGTCTTGTAGTTTTATATTACAAAATTATATTAAAAATTTAGTATTACAAATCATGAATTGGTCAACTTTGACTGCTGAATTGTTCTAGCAGTTAACATAAGCACTACTAGACTGAAAAGATTAAGTAAACTACTTTTGACAGTTTCTGGTTGTGATTATGAGGATCCTATTGGTTGTTAATTGGTCAACTTTGACAACTATATGTTCTAGCAATTATCAGAAGAAATATTAGAATGTTCCAATTAAGTAAACTGCTTTGATTGGTTATATTCTACATGTACGAAGACATGTTTCTTCACTGGATTGTCTTTTTAGGCTTCTATTTTACTATTTTTTCTGAAGCTGGAATTTTTGAGCCGCTGCTTTCTATTATAATCCCAATTTCTATGGAGTTGTTTGATGGATTGTTAACCCGGATATTTTTTTCCTTGCTGCTAGAGTTTGCTTCACTAAACTGAGAGTAGAGCATCTTGATAGGCAAGTATCTTAGAGCTGTTGTTTTCTTTTCTTTATTGGGTTTTGTGTTTGATCGTGACTCAAGTACATGCTCTTAAATAATGCTGCAATTTTTTCTGCAGATCTCTTTCTTGAAGGTGATTCTCGGGTGCCTTTGGAAGTGCTAATCCAGTCCCTGCTTGATCAATTTAAATGTCATTAAAAAAGGGCAATATAAAGGGGAATGCACATGTAGCCAACAGTGGGCAGAGCATCTGGTCTCATTTGGAACAACTCTGAGGCAACTGAGAAGTGAAGGTTATCTCTCCCTACAAATGCAAGTAAATCTCTTTTTCTATTATCGACTTATATTGATGTCTTATTTTTTCTTCCATAAATTAATAAGAGTAGGATTCAACTGAATCATAGACTATAGACAAGGTATTCATTCAGGTGCTCGAGAATGATAGGTTGCTTCCTAAGCATCTCTATATGTTTTTTTGTAGGACATTTTCACCCATTTACACATTCCCTGGTGAGTATTGTAGGCATTGCATCCTAAACACGTATGGGACCTTCTCATGAAGGCACTATGGTTTATGTTTCATCATATTGGTTTTGTACTATCTTCCTGGATCTTGCATTGTAAATTTTTGCATATCTTAAGAGCACCTCAATCTAATAGAAGGCACACTTGTGCTCTATTTTTAAACTAACAATGTTCGGTGTTCTCTATATCACACTCTTACTGCACCCCAGACTTTACCAATCACAAGAACATGCACTACAAAACCTCAATTAGGTGACTCTATGTTGTTAGATTTTAATCCTTAAAAAAGGTTGGTATGAATGGAGTAGGCACAATGTTACTTTATAAGACCGTGGTAACAAGTTCAATCATATACTTGGGATCTTAAGAAACATTGGCATGGAAAGTTTACACTATCAGTGTGGGTTGCTCTACCTACTAAGGTTAGAGGTCATAGCTGTGAGGTTAAAAGTTTGTGGTTGTGTCTAGTATGCTGAAATAGAAATGTTGTCGGCGTGTGCTTCATCTCGAAGTAGGTGGTGCTTTTGATGCATGGGTTGAACATCGGGGTGGACATTAATACAATGTCAACATCATAGACCTGATTTGATGAATTTTCCAGCTAAGAACTGCTCAGCCGTATATTAAATAGTTTGAATTTGTTACTATTGTTTGGAAAGTGGTAATATAATATCATCCCAAAAAGGTGTGGAGGCAAGACCTCTTACAAGCGACAATCATGACATGATAATGCCTAAAGTGGAAACCCTATATAGTTGGGCTTATTCTACGAGATTCCATTTTCTTTTAGCTACAGGGGTCATGTTGGTAACTAAGTGAGTCTTAGCTCTTGTCATGACACCAATATCTCTGTGTCTTCGAAAACAATGCCAATATACCCTTATCCTTCCTCTCATGTATCTTGCTGTTATGTTCTTGCCAAATATTGTAACGTAATGAGGTAAGGCATAGACCCCAAAGTCAAAATGTTACTATCTTTGGCCGGTTTAATTACCTCCTCAAGCATATTGGGAGTGGAGTGACCCCACATTTAATAAGTTTGAAGAACGTACGACTCCAAAGGTAGTAGGGAATCTTTCACTCGGGGAATAGGTGAGTGTGAGGTTCCTCCTCTTGCCACATTGGCTTATCGCTTTTTCTTGAGTTTTCTAGTAATGCCATGTATAGCTAATTTACATGAGAATAATTTTCAATGAGCCGATTGTATTTTTCATTCCAAACATTAAATAAGTAGGTGATGGGCATGAACATAAATTAGGATACTATACATGATCCTAGCCGTGATCGTATTTAAATTCCCTCGGTGGGTGCCTAGGTACCAAAGCCTAGGAGGCCCAACCATTTTTTTATTTATGCTATATATGAATTTTCATATAGGTTTATGCTTATATACGTTTCATACATGAGCAGATACCTTGCCGGAATTTGACCTAAATTTAGAAAAATCGGGCATTTCTTGTTCACAATTGGCATGAATGGCGAAGAACGTACCCCATTTTACCTAATCTCACTTTATTTTGATTCAAACTTATCTAACTTGAGCTAAACAAGGTATGAATTGTTTTCTTGTCCCTAATGGGACCTATTTTGATCTAATTCAACCCTAAAACATGCGAATTTTCTCTTAAAGCAACTTAAACATGATAAAAAAGCCCTATGCAACAATGCAGTCCACTTGAAGACCTAGGCGTACATATTTTAGACTCACCTTTAGTGCCTAGGATGCCTTGATGTGTATCTCTACACACCTATGCTTCTATCTCAGGCTATCTTCATCCTGTGCTGATGAGCCAAGTAACGTGTTATGACTTGTATATACATGTATGACTTGTTTTGACTATAATTGATTTTTATCTTGCTAAACTTGATGTTATTTGACTTGATAGTAGTAAATAAATATCACTCATCTCTTTACAATAGGATTGCAATTGCAAGTAAATCACATTCAAGATTTAAATATGAGAGTAATGGGGGATTTACTCATATACAATATAAACATCAAATATCGTCTCTACTTCTATTTTATTTAGATAACCTCAATTAGGTGGCTTTCTGTTGTTAGATAAAAATTCTTAAAATGGTTGTTATATAATGCATTGTTATTTTTTTAATGTCTTCATGATAAGTAGTTGTTTTGTAATATAATATAGGAGGAGAGTTCTAAAAACAAGCCTAATTGTGAAGGCCTTCGTCCTATTCACACTATTGATATAGAATCTGATTCTGGTTGTTACTCAAGAAATGATATAGGAAATTACTTGTCTGATTTATTGTTGATGATTGTTTCTGCTTTTACTAATCAATATCTTCATGAATGATGTGTAGGCTGAAAAGGATGATATCTCATATGAATTGGAAGCATGTCTCGAATATCACCATGATTTTACTGTCAAACTTCAGGTACTTCAAATGATGCACCCCTAAATCTTACTAGTCAAAGAAGCCAACTCCACACATGATGTGACACATAACCTATAGAAACCAATCAACCCAATGGCATACTACCACATTCAATTCCTCATCTACTGCTCTACACCTCTACCTTTCGCACCACATGGATTCACCCCTACCTGAACCTTTCCCTTTGCTCTCCTTCTCCTTCTACCCCTTCTATCGTATGATTCATCTTTTGTTTGACTTTTGTTTGAATATTTGCTTGTGTGGTGTAAAGCCTGAAAAAGAAGGCATTTCATATGAATTGGAAGCCTATCTCGAAATCGCAATGGTACGGTAACATATATGACGAGTTTTGGCGACTTTCTGGTATTATTTTGGTTATGCAATTATATTTTTGTGTTAGAAAAATCAAGCATGGACTAGTAATCGTCATGACCAATCCCACATGCCAAGTAGTTGCGATAACAGTCAGGTATCACAAGTACCATGATAATATAGCATATTTTAGTGTTGAACTCTTCTAATTTGAGTGTACCATTTATGTGAATGGGAAGCTTTCTTTATGCCAATATGTGGATTGTGGATATATTGGTCTAGTCAGAAAGTAAGTAAAAGGCTAATCGATATATTGATAAGAGGAGTACCCCTCCTTGTAGTTGATTATCAAGAATACAAAGGATTAAAAGAAAATGAAAGCCATGATTATATATAAGTCTAAGATCATGTTGGAGTTCCCACTTTGTGTTTACAAAATACTCAATTAAATTATGTTGAACTTGCAACTTCTAATGTTTCTAGAGCGTCTTCACTGCATAACATATGCTTGTCGGGGAGGTCATTTAACACACACTAGTGGTGAAATTTGAGTTTCTATATAACAAGTTTAATCTGTTTGTAAATATAGATTTTTATAAAAAGAAACTTGAAAATTAAAAGGATGCTAATTCGCCCTAGTCTAATTTCGACCTTCTGATAATGAGGGAAAAGGTTCCATTATTACCTCACGTATTATGCATTGTTCTCATCCAGGATCAGATAATAATTTGACAAAATTTTTCTGGACTAGTGTCTTTAGTAAAACCTCTTTGATCCAGTTCCCGTCATGATGCTTTAAATTCATAATTGGATTCTTCCTCCTTTTTGCCTTTGACGAGGGCCCAGAAATAACTGGTGTTGGATTCACCCTAAGGAATCTAGTCACCCCTAGCCCACTGTTGCCAATATGCTTCCTCATTGTTAGAGATTTCCATGTATCAAAGTTGTAACTGTGGAATTTCCTCGTCTAGAGTCTTGTAGTTTTATATTAAAAAAATTATATAAAAAATTTAGTGTTACAACTTACAAATCATGAATTGGTCAACTTTGACTGCTGAATTGCTCTAGTTGTTAACATAAGCATTAAAAAAATGAAAAGATTAAGTAAACTACTTTTGACAGTTTATGGTTGTGATTATCAAGATTCTATTGGTTGTTAGTTGGTCAACTTTGTCAACTATATGTTCTAGCAGTTATCATAAGAAATATCACAATGTTCCAGTTAAGTAAACTACTTTTGATTGGTTATATTCTACATGTACGAAAACATGTTTCTTCACTGGATTGTGTTTTAAGGCTTCTGTTTTACTATTTTTTTGAAGCTGGAATTTTTGAGCCGCTGATTTCTATTGTAATCCCAATTGCTTTGGAGTTGTTTCTTGGATTGTTAACCCGGTTGTTTTTTCTTGCTACTAGAGTTTGCTTCACTAAACTGAGAGTAGAGCATCTTGATAGGCAAGTATCTTAGAACTGTTATTTTCTTTACTTTATTGGGTTTTGTGTTTGATTGTGGCTCAAGTACATACTCTTAAATAATGTTGGGATTTTTGCTGCAGATCTTTTTCCTGAAGATGATTCTCGGGTGCCTTTGGAGTTTGTTGTTGTTGTTAACAAAAAACAAACTCAACTGAGACGTTTTCTAATGAAGGTTTCATCATCGTTTGGTTAGTGTATTTCATTAACAATATTCATACAATTTTAATGGATAAATGAATTTCATAAGTATCTTGACATCCTCTATGAAGTGCTCATATAGTCCCTGCTTGATCTATCTAAATGTCATTAAACAAGGGAAATATAAAGGGGAATGCACATGTAACCTACAACGTGCAGAGCATCTGGTCTCATTTGGAACTACTCTTGAGGCAACTGAGAAGTGAAGGTTATCTCTCCCTAGTCCCTACAAACACAAGTAAATCACTTCTTCTATTATCAACTTATATTGATGTCTTTTTTTTTCCATAAATTAATAAAGAGTAGGATTTAACTGAATCCTAGACTATAGACAAGGTATTCATTCAGGTGCTCGAGAATGACAGGTTGCTGCCTAAGCAACTCTATATGTTTTTTGTAGGACATTTTCACCCATTTACACATTCCCTGGTGAGTATTGTAGGCATTGCATCCTCAAACATACCTGGGAACCTCTCATGGAGGCACTATGGTCTATGTTTCATCATATTGGTTTTGTACTGTCTTCCTGGATTCACAACCATTTCTTGCATTGTAAAGTTTTACATATCCTAAGAGCACCTCAATCCACTAGAAGGCACACTTGTGCTCTATTTTTAAACTAACAATGTTCTGTGTTTTCTAAATCACACTCTTACTGCACCCCAAACTTTACCAATCACAAGAACATGCACTACAAAACCTCAATTAGGTGACTTTATGTTGTTAGATTTTAATCCTTAAGAAAGGTTGGTATAAATGGAGTAGGCACAATGTTTCTCTAATAGACTGTGGTCACAAGTTCAATCATATACTTGGTATCTTAAGAAACATTAGCGTGGAAAGTTTACTAGGCTGTCAGTGTGGATTGCTCCACTTACTAAGGTTAGAGGTCATAGCTGTGAGGTTAAAAGTTTGTGGTTGTGTCTAGTATGCTGAAATAGAAATGTTGTCGCTTTGTACTTCATCTCAAAGTAGGTGGTGCTTTTGATGCATGGGTTGAACAACGGGGTGGACATTGATACAATGTCAACATCGTAGACCTTATTTGATGAATTTTCCAGCTGCAAGAACTGCTCAACCGTATATTAAATAGCTTGAATTTGTTACTCTTGTTTGGAAAGTGGTAATATAATATCATCCCAAAAAGGTGTGGAGGCAAGACCTCTTACAAGCGACAAGCATGACAGGATAATGCCTAACCATAAAGTGGAAACCCTATATAGTTGGGCTTATTCTATAAGATTCCAATTTCTTTTAGCTACAGGGATCATGTTGGTAACTAAGTGAGTCTTAGCTCTAGTCACGATACCAATCTCTCTGTGTCTTCGAAAACAATGCCAATATATCCTTATCCTTTCTGCCATGTATCTTGCTATTATGTTCTTGCCAAATATTGTAACATAATGAGGTAAGGCATAGACCCCAAAGTCACCATGTTACTATCCTTGGCCGGTTTGATTGCCTCCTCAAGTATATTGGGAGTGGAGTGGCCCCACATTTAATAAGTTTGAAGAACGTACGACTCCAAAGGTAGTAGGGAATCTTTCACTTGGAGAATAGGTGAGTGTGAGGTTCCTCCTCTTGCCACATTGGCTTATGGCTTTTTCTTGAGTTTTCTAGCGATGCCATGTATAGCTAATTTACATGAGAATAATTTTCAATGAGCCAATTGTATTTTTTATTCCAAACATCAAATAAGTAGGTGATGGGCATGAACATATATTAGGATACTATGCATGATCCTAGCCGTGATCGTATGTCAATTTAAAGTTCCCTCGGTGGGTGCCTAGGTGCCAAAGCCTAGGAGGCCCAACCATTTTTTTATTTATGCGTATACATGAATTTTCATATAGGTTTATGCTTATATACAATTCGTACATGAGAAGATATCTTGTCGGAATTTGACCTAAATTTAGAAAAATCGGGAATGCACTGTCCACAATTGGCATGAATGGAGAAAAATGTACCCCATTTTACCTAATCTCACATTATTTTGATCCAAACATACCTAACTTGTGCTAAACAAAATATCACCATGATTTTACTGCCAAACTTCAGGTACTTCGGATGATGCACCTCGAAATCTTACTAGTCAAAGAAACCAACTCCACACGTGATGTGACACGTAACCTATAGAAACCAATCAACCCAATGGCATACTACCACATTCAATTCCTCCTCTAATGCTTTACACCTCTACCTTTCACACCACATGGATTCACCCCTACCTGAACCTTTCCCTTTGCTCTCCTTCTCCCTCTACCCTTTCTATCGTATGATTCATCTTTTGTTTGACTTTTGTTTGAATATTTGCTTGCGTGGTGTAAAGGCTGAAAAAGAAGGCATTTCGTATGAACTTGAAGACCATCTTGAAATCGCAATGGTATGATAACATATATGACGTGAAGTATTGATTTCTATATTTTGGTGACTTTCTGGTATTATTTTGGTTATGTGATTATATTTTTGTTTTGGAAAAATCCAGCACGGACTAGTAATCGTCATGACCAGTCCCACACGCCAAGTAGTCGCGATAACAGTTAGGTATCACAAGTACCATGATAGTTTTAGCATATTTTAGTGTTGAACTCTTCTAATTTGAGTGTACCGTTTATGTGAATGGGAAGCTTTCTTTATGCCAATATATGGATATATTGGTCTTGTCAGAAAGTAAGTAAAAGGCTAGTCGATATATTGATAAGAGGAGTACCCCTCCTTGTAGTTGATTATCAAGAATACAAAGGATTGAAAGAAAATGAAGGCCATGATTATACACAAGTCTAAGATCATGTTGGAGTTCCCACTTTGTGTTTACAAAATACTGAATTAAATTATGTTGCACTTGCAACTTCTAGGCCTAGTTTGGCCGCCTACTTTTTAAATCCCGGCAGTCCAGTACAGGGCATAGCTATTTTTTAGTGGCCGCCGGAGGTTAGCTGCGTATGGCTTCAGGAATTCAATATTAATTGGTGAAGAAAAAAGACGCAATAGGACGGCAGATCGGCCTGAAGGCTTGCAGTTTCCAGTACCGTCGGTTACGACGCGACTGGAAAAGTCGTCATTCGCCGTTACCACAGCTACGTGACGGTAATTATGAATTCCACGTATAACGTCATAAACTACCAATTATTACGTTGATTACCGGGATTTCTGAAGTCAACGACTAAACTGGGCCCTAATGTTTCTATAGCGTCTTCACTGCATAACATAGGCTTGTCGGGGAGGTAATTTAACACCCTCTAGTGGTGAAATTCGAGTTTCTATATAACAAGTTTAATCTGCTAGTAAAAATAGACTTTTACAAAAAGAAACTTGAAAATTAGAAGGATGCTAATACGTCCTAGTCTAATTTTGACCTTCTAATAATGGGGGAAAAGGTCCCAGTATTACCTCACGTATTATGCATTGTTCTCATCTCCAAGATTAGATAATATTATAATAATTTGACAAAACTCTCCTGGACTAGTGTCTTTAGTGCAACCTTATCTTGTATCCAGTTCTCATCATGATTCTTCAGCTTCAGAATTAGATTCTTCCTCCCTTTTGCTTTTGACGAGGGCCTGGAAATAACTGGTGTTGGATTCACCCTAAGGAATCTAGTCACCCCTAGCCCACTGCTGCCAATATGCCTCGTCATTGTTAGAGATTTCCATGTATTAAAGTTGTAACTGTGTAATTTCCTTGTCTAGAGTCTTGTAGTTTTATATTAAAAAAATTATATAAAAAAATTAGTGTTACAAATCATGAATTGGTCGACTTTGACTGCTGAATTGTTCTAGCAGTTAACATAAGCACTACTAGAATGTAAAGATTAAGTAAACTAATTTTGACAGTTTATGGTTGTGATTATCATGATTCTATTGGTTGTTAATTGGTCAACTTTAATAACTATATGTTCTAGCAGTTATCTGAAGAAATATTTGAATGTTCCAATTAAGTAAACTACTTTTGATTGGTTATATTCCACATGTACGAAGACATGTTTCTTCACTGGAATGTCTTTTAAGGCTTCTGTTTTACTATTTTTTCTAAAGCTGGAATTTTTGAGCCGCTGCTTTCTATTGCAATCCCAATTGCTATGGAGTTGTTTGATGGATTGTAAACCCGGTTATTTTTTTTTTCTTGCTGCTAGAGTTTGCTTCACTAAACTGTGAGTAGAGCATCTTGATAGGCAAGTATCTTAGAGCTATTGTTTTCTTTTCTTTATTAGATTTTGTGTTTGATCGTGACTCAAGTACAAACTCTTAAATAATGCTGGGATTTTTTCTGCAGATCTCTTTCCTGAAGCTGATTCTCGGGTGCCTTTGGAAGTGCCCGTCCAGTCCCTGCTTGATCTATGTATGATTAAGAATGTCCTACTTATTGTCCTCAAAAGTTTACATCTTTTTTTTCAAGATAGTTATGCCTAGAATGCCTTTCTTTGATATTATGGCTTACAGAATTGTTAAGGTGTGAGTTAAAAAAGAAGCACATTGAATTTTATGATAAATATGTTTGGTTTTATAGGAAGGTGCAATTCTTCCTAATTTGTTGATTTAGTCGAGCGTTTTCTTTAATTATGGACTGCACTTGTTTCTCGGGTCATATGTATACAAAAGACTATTCAATCTTTGACGCGTGTAAACCCGTGAGTATTCAATATCTTACGTCTCTTTTTTCCTAGTTTTGGATTTGTTGCACTATGTAGCTACGAGTTGTACTCTGTAGTCTACGCATTACAGCAGTTACAGGTCAACAATATGTAGTTGGTGGCTGTGTTCTCATATGCGGCTGCATATGCGTATGCGGCCCCTCAGCCGCTCCACATAACTATGTATTGCTAGTTTTGAGCATGGACTGAATATGCAGCATGCGGTTCGCATATGCGGCCGCTTAGGCCCCGCATTTTATTTGGTGACTTAATAAAAAGTATAAATAAAACCTCAAACAAGATCAATCAAATTAAACAACTTCTATACATTTGGTTTTAGATCAGATATTTAGATCTTACCCAAATAATAATTCTATTTTAAATGAGTGGTGCACAATATAATATTATATCTTACTATTGTCAATGTTTCATTATGTTCTTTCCATTACTGTTTTTCTCTTTTATTTTGTTCTAAAATTAGAACATATTGCACTTGCAACATTTGTATAATGGGTGAATCAATTGCATATATTAATTGGATATGATATTTTCTATTAGAAAATTATCAAATTTGTGTGCTGCCTGACGAGTAATTTCTATTCCGTGTGATTTTTTTTCCAGTACTAATTACTGACTTGATATCTTCGTATCATTTTGATTTTGATTTTGATTTTGACGTTCTTTTTTTATTTCTACTTTGAACTACCGTGTGTTGTGTTGACTTATTCCTATTGTGTTCGTTCAACAAACGTTTTGTTATGAACTACATGTGTTAATGTGTTGTGTTGCTTGTATATTCTAGTACATTATATAAACTTAGAGCTTTGTTGATTGGTTTGTCTTCTTGATGATTGAATTGTTCTTCTTCCATGATATAATGATATGTTGGTACATTTTGGGCTATTAGGCTACCACATTATATAGTATGCAATTTATCATAATATTTTAAATTAAATATAAGCATAACATATATAATTTATATAAAAAAATCAAAAACTCATGTCCCGCTTATGCTCCCACATTTCACTTATACTTTATGTGATACCCTGACCGAATGTGTACGACATAACACATTTCAAAACATTGGTTGGTGGTTCGCATAGTTCACAATTTTCAACAAGAACAACACAAGAAAGGTATATGTAGCTAACAAGGTCAAACGGATCTATGGATTGATTGTGGCAAGTGAAAAGAACCCAATCTCTAGTTGTGGTCCAACTTGATCTTTTTCTTCGACTATTCTATCAACTATTATACTACTTAATTCTTTCCATACCTAGATCTCCCTGTCTGGCGGTTCCATGTGTTGTGCTGTCCTCATTGTATGTTTGGGTGATATCAATTATTATAGCTCTCCCATTCCCTCATCTTAATTCCTCAAAAAGTAAACAGATTCAGAAAAAAATCCTAGTATGCCATAATGGCATGGTTAATACTGGTAGCACCTCTATCCAGTAGTAGGCACACATGCCCCATTTTTACACATAGTGTTCTATGTTTTCCAAGTAACACTCTTCCTTCACCCTGAACTTTACCAATTTCAAGAACATGCACTTCAAAACTTGACTGATATGCTCCAGGCTCCATCAACATAACCTTGGCCTCAAACAAATTGTATCCCAACTAACCAAAAGATTAGACGATATACGATCTTGCATCCATTGATCAAACTAATAGAGGTAATATGAAAAGTGAGATAACGATGACTAGATAGTCACACCCTCATGCACGCATCATGAAAGTTCTTTTAAAAAATGCTTGCATAAATTTGTAGATGCATTTAAGAGATCCCCTTGGTTGCTAAACATGTTGGTTCACTAAATACTTGATCTTCACTATCCAATCCTTGATTTTTCTATTTAATCCATTTCTCTAAGGGCCTGTTTGGTAGGGTGTTGCTTAGAATTGGTAGGGTGTAGTAGGGTGTAGTTTGTTGAATTAGAATTGCACGTAATTTCTTTATCGGTCCAAAATCAATTTTTGTGTGGTCGGGTGTAGTTTACCCACAATTATAATGGCACAAAAAAATTGGCCAATGCATGCACTGAGTGTCTACGCCCACTATGTCAATGCCAGGTGTAGACCCGTCTGCTTCTTAGCAACAACTTTTAACCCCTCCAACCCCTTCTCACTATTTCTCACTCTCTCTAACGTGACATCATCCTTTCCATGACCAGTATTTTTCTCTGTAAACATGTGTTGGAGGCCCCTTTTACGGGTTGCGATTTTTTGCAACTAAAGAGTTGCATACAAAAGTAACAAAAAGTAAGTAGACCCTACCAAACGGAGTAGCCGTTGTTCTAAACACATGGTTTTGTTTGATTCTTTTACAAATTCATCAAAAGGCATTCGACGTCACTAAACCAAACAAGGCCTAAGCATTGCACAAATGTTGTTTAGTTAAATGAGAATTTGGACTAACAAGATCTTGGTTTCACTGTAAAAGTAATTTGTTCATTTAACAAAAAGATTATACACAATACATCTTTTAGCCGATCCAGAGACTTGGGAGTCTTGTGTTGCATAACACACTTTTTCTAGTTTCCATTAGTTTGGTTGTGATCTATGTGTGCATGTTTGAACTTATGTTATCAGCCCATTTCAATATTGACCACCTTATCGGGTCCATTACAATTGATTGAGTCCACATTCTTATAGTGGTAAGAGGACTTATTCTTAGTCAATATATTTTACTTTGCTAACGTGTGTATATATACCTCAGGGTGTAGGGTACAAAGAAACAACTATATCATATACACTCAACTTTCACATGACATATGAGGGTATATGGTACAAAGAAGTAGTTATCATATACACAACTTTTAGATGAACCAATGGGCACAAGAACAAATAGAAAGCATCATATTCATAGAGATGTTATCATCAAGCCTCAACTAAGGGCATGCTTGATGTTGTAATCAATAGAAGCCTACTCCATGTCCCTTATTATCTCATATAATGGATGATCTAAGTATTTGATGCCTACAGACGAACTAATTTTGGGTTGATAAATAGCAAGCTATATTGCATTAAATTTAAAGGAACATAATCAATGTACTAAGGAAGTCCAACTAACAATCATTAATTGTTGTAAGATATAATTAAATGACTATCAAGGAACCTCCACCCCGAGCTTAAACAAAAATCTTTTAGATATTCTTTAGACATGCATTATTAAGTATACTCACTCCTTTATTATGGACACTATGATGTTATGGGTTTAAAGATTTGGAGAGGGCCAAATCATATATAATTTTAAGTCATTTTTTTTTGTAATTGGTGGCATGTTGAACCCAATCTTGTGAAAGTTGCTCTCTTAGATTATATATGAGCCTGTAAAGTATACTAGAGTGATGGCGTAGTTGGTGTCACTAGACCACCAGGTCATTTGAGCTAGAAAGGCCGCTCTTGAAACCAAAGTAGCCCTCAGTATCATCTTGAGGTGTGTGAAAGACATTCCAACAAGGTATCTTGTATGTAGTGGCTGCACAAAGGATAAGGTTATGCTTGAAAAAGAAATCATCATGTTGACCTTTTGTAGTATTATAGGACATAGGGTGGAAAGGAACATGTAATAATTTGATCTTTAGACAAAGATACATTACAAAACAACACTACTACAAATTAAATCCCAATGAACGAAAACCACATACATAGAATATTTGTACTACATAGAAGTAAACATTTGGACAAGGTTCATGTAAATCTTAATCTTTTCTATATTACAATCTATCTTTATATTTATAACCAACTTTTTTTCTCTTCAAAAAGTGTACCATTATATGATATATACTTTGGTTATTTTGTGCAGATTATTAACATAATCCTAATTCATTGGATAGCCTGAACGAGCGTGTATGCAAAAGTACATACTCAAGTTTTATCAGACTTATGTTTGAAAGATTAACCCAAGCTGATTGAAGTATCTGACTTATGCTTAAAATCTTCAGATCCTGACACTTGTCATGCTTTATGATTGTTGTCTCCACCATAAAGGAGGGAGACCAACTATTACTGCATCTTTTATTTGTTTAAGGGGTAAAGGGGCATGTATCCCCCTTTGTAAATCAACAATATTTCTTTGATATAATAGAAGTAATAATTTGTGAAGCTCTTGTGTATATAATAGTTGAAGTGCACACTTTATATGGTAATTTTAATATAGGATAGTTTGTATGCTACAGTCACATTGTATCATTTCATATGTGAAAAATGTTGCTCATTGTTATGGAAAATTTCCATCGCAATTAGGTTTTACAACAAAACTAGTGAGGTTATGATTATCAGTATAATTGTTAGAACTATGTTGTCATGGTTACCAATATCGAGAAGTAGATTATGTTGTTGCCATAACCATTACTGATAGAATATATTCCTTGTTGTGGTTAATAATGTATGGAATGAAAGTTTTGTTGTTATTTGTATTAACAACAAGACCAAATGCGATACAACTCATTCTTTCCGTAGTTATACGATGGTCTAGCGAAAGGAAAAATGAGTTCATATATGCACCTACCTCTCATACCCAATCAGAATTGTAGTCATGCCCACAAGGTGCGAAGTGCTTTTCTTTAATATTTATAACAAGGTTTTCTACAATTATGACTACATTTTTTGACGATATTGTAATATTTCCTTGAAGTGCGATTTCATCATCCTTCACTTCCATATGATGATGCAGACTTCATTATACCAAACAAATTATCGATTCGTTATCATAAGTTGATTTGGCATGTGGTTGTCAATGCACATATGCATCTAACCATCATTCTTCTTGATCAATAAGATAAGATATCCCTAGAGGGTGACTTTACGAATAATGAATCTTGTGTTAAATAGCACATGAAGCTTTTTGTTCAACTCAACCAACTTTGTAGGGACCATACAATGTGGCGTTCAAAACTAGGTTCGTACCATGTACAAGGTCTATAGGGAACTGTACATCACAAGTAGGAGGTAGTCTAGGCACAACCACAAAGAAAACATGGAAAATCATATACGACATCTATATCCTCAATCTTGGGTGGTGTATCATTCACCAACGTAAATGCATGATAGATATGCACCTACAAGCAACTAGATTCCCCACCTTGAGCGAAGATAATGAACAATAGTTGTCTTATTATCTAACACTTATGCCAAAATACTCTCCATCATGATTCTGGATTCTAACTATCTTCTTCCTATATATCAAAGCCACACCACATGCTTAAATCATTCCATTCCCATTATGATAGCAAAGGTAGTCACATCAATGGTTATTCTAAACACTTCCTTACATTGCTTGGTCATTTAGTGTAGTTATTTATGGTTATTTTGTGTCTATTGAGATTGATTTCTACATAATTTATTTTCATTATTTTTTAGCTATGTGGAACATTTCATGATGTTCACAAATAAATTTGCAAATCGTTGACTTTTATGGGCCGTGAATCGAACATTGCATGCGTCTACAACAAGTGCTTTCTCGCTTCCTACTACCCAATAACCTTGTATTGGATGATTATGACGTTGTGCATCGACCAACCCTAGGCCCTAAGATTGGAACAAATTTTGGGATGTGCATCTTTTGGTACAAGGCCCATGTGGGCCCATGTTTGAGATCTATTCGAAGGCCACTTTAGGGACGTAGTAATTATGAACCCAACACCTTTTTGAAGCCCTGGAACTTTTCTCTATGACCAAAATACCCCCAACCCCATTGTTTAAGCGAGGAGGATATAAAAGCATTTGTGCACAATTGCTCGATACTCTTAGCACTTTTTCACTTCCCCAAGTCCCATCTTCACCAAGTGGTATCTAATAAGTTACTCTAGGCACAAAGACCCTCCTCTAGGGTTTCTTCACCAAGCTTCATCACCTTCAAGGTTCATTCACCTCTCCCGACCTCCTTTTCCAAACTCTGTACTTGTAGTGAGAGTAGCTGAGAAGAAGGACCACCATACACTTCTATTCATGCATTTTCTATACATTCGTCACATTTACACCGAACTTTCTTCCATTACACACACTTTCCACCTTATTATTTCCACAAATCGTTTGTAGAAAAGTGATGAGTGTTTAAATTTTGGATGATTAGTCAATCATTTAATTATAATGTTTTAAACCCAATGAGAATATTTAAACATATTTTGATTAACATAATTAAGTTTTACAACTCAAAACCCTAACTGGCTAAAATTAGGGTTTTGGTAGCATATGAATACATCAGTTGATAAATATAGTGGTGTAGTAAATGATTTTTTGTATTATATTCATAATTATGTTTAGTTGGATTTTGGACATGGTTTAAAGAACTCAAATTTAAGTATTATTGTAAAATATCAGAATTTTTGAAGAATTTTCTGACTGATTTGTCGATCGAGTTTCCCAGGGACAAACTCAACCGACCATGTATTCAGAATGAAATATAACAGTCTGGAATTTGAATTATATATTTTAATTTGTACGCCCAATTGATATGAAATTTTAATTGAAGTTTGGAAAGTCCAATTTAGACAACATGTTAAATTTTCACAACTTTTGGATGATGTGTGAGTTCTACAGAATGTGGTATCGATCGATTTTCCCCAGGACAAACTCAGTTGACCATGTATTCTGGCTAAAAATAGCAGTTAGTATTTGATTTTTATCCTTTTTATTGGTAACTCTAACTGAATTGAAATTTTCAATGGAGCTATGAAATGTTGTTTAATACAACATATAATTTTTTCATAATTATTGGAGGAGGTTTGACCTATTCAGTAAATGATTTTCAGTAATATGATTTATGACAGAAAAATCTATTAAAATAAAAGAAAATGTAAAGTTGGGCACCTTAATTGATCTATATGAGCAACCTAGAAACCAAGGAACTCTCATATTTTGTGATCCATTCTAGAGAAATGAAATTCTAGAGGGAGATGAGAGATAGGGTTTTGAGAGAAGAAAGTGGTGGAAATGTTGATCTAGGGTTTCACTATCTGAGATATAATGAAATTAAGTAAAGTTAGGTTATTTACATAGCCTTTCATGGTGAATCTTCTCTCACTTGTCAAAATTATATCTCACCTCTGATTTGATTCTAAATCATATCAAATCTTTCCCTTGTCTCACTCTTTCTCTCCTATTCTCCATTTCTAGGGTTTTCGAGTTGAGAGGAGGAAGAAATGGATTCAATAGCTAGAGTTCGAATGGATTTCTAGAAATTCAAAGCTTGGCCTATGTTTTTAAGGTTCTTGTCACCTTAGGTGAGTGTTTATCTCCCTCTTAAGATCTGTATTTATGTCAAAAGCCTAATTCTATCCGGTAAAATAATCTAAAGCATTGCTTGTCTTTGTATGTGATTGGGTATTAATTTGGAAAGATATTAAAGAATCAAATTCTACTGATCTTGATTATTTCCCATTGAATTAAACTTGTTCATGGAAAATTCTATACATATAGGAGTATGTTGTTTCCTGTGAATATTGCCTAAAAATCATCAAAGTCTCCGATATGATTGGGAATTGAATTGACATGTATATACCTATATTTGAATTGTATTAGAATGAATTCTACAAGTGTATCGTTGAATGCCACTGAAATATAATATGACACATACATAATGATAAATATGAGGTGACGATTTTCTTTGCTTAGTGTTTGCATTGAAGGTTTTAATCAAATGAACTAATGAATCAATGTATACTTGTGATTCATGAGTGAATTATGTGCAAATGGAGAATAGGGTTTCCATGTGTGAGAATATCCCTAATGAACCCCTATGTACCATGATGGTATTATTGAATGAGATGATTCTTATAATATGTTGAACTAGGAGTGACTTCCTAGAAACCCTAAAAGTTTAGTATTAAGATGAGTATGAGTGATAAAGCTAGAACTTGTATATAATGTTGTAAATGTGATGAATTGGTGAAGTGTAGGTATTAATAGTTCAATTGAAGATGATGAGTCTTACCAATATGATCCAATCCTAATCCATCTAATTTAGTTTGATTTATGGAGAAATGAGAAGCCTCACATGAATGTGGGCCCTTTTATACATGCTACATAACAATGAATTTCGAAGATTGATTAAAAATTATGACGTAAGAAGATGTAACCTAATCAATTCTTTTAAGCTAAAGTGAGTAGTATTATAAGGGACAAAATCATATATGTTAACTAAAAGAATGTTAGTGAAAGTCAATGACATGTCACACCCAACTAATTACAAGAAAGGAAATGAACAAGAGTGATGACAAGTTACAAATGAAATTTGTGAAATGTGCATGATGAAGTATATAATCTATATATTTTGATTACATGTGTGTTGACCTATATTGCATGAAATGTATTAAGAGAAACTTTATAAGTAAGTTTTGAATGATTGATTCTATGAATAGTGGTAAGAATCATATGAAAGAATTTATGACTAATGATTATCAAATGAAGTAAAAAACAAATCATAGTTGGATCTAATATCCTATCCCTAACACTAATACTATGAGGTATGTGACAATAATGAATTGTATTTTAAAATGAATAATTAAGAAATGTACAAAGTATAGTCTAGTTAAATTACAAGATGAAGATCAAGGATGTGATTTAATTCATAAGAATCCACGTTTGGATTATAATTTTCTATAGACACTTGTATCTCCAAGAATGGATCAATCTGATTGATTTGAAATGAGATTACACATGTGATGGGTAGTAATCCTAGTAAGTGAGGAGTATTAAGTGTGCTATGCATGTTTATGTTTGAGATTTATTCATATATATAGAAATGGAATATATATATATATATATATATATATATATATATATATATATATATATATATATATATATATAATGGTTAGACCATTAGAATTTAGGAGTGATTCATATGGTCTGGCTCTAACCCTAAATCCTTATTGTGAAAGTCTATGTCCATGAGGAATAGACTCTAATGAAATGAAATATGTGAAATATGAAGAAATGAGAAATGAGAAATGTTATGATATGTGATATATTGCTTTGCTGGTTCATATATCGTGTACCCGAGATGAGGATGTGAGCCTCTTTAGGCAACCCTGAGGTGGCCAAAGTTTGTTGTTGATATCTTAGGGTGGCCAGCTAAACCCTAAGATAGTGAGGGAGAGTCCTTGACACAAGAATCAGGCATGGCGATTTCTACTTGGTGTGGTACAAGCCAAGTAGTTTCAAGACAAATGAATAAAAGATGAAAAGCAGTGTAGAATATGCATTGAAGGTCGTTACATGCCTTTCATTGCTAGCTGATAGATCTACTACTGTTGAATATGCTTCTTGTTGTGGAAACTAATCATTCTTTTAAAAAATATGATTTAATTCTATATCCTTAATTGTTTGGTTCAGAATCTAATCTCAAATGTTGACATGTTGTTTATGTACTAATTTTATGTCCACTCTAAATATGATTTATATTTAATTGTCATTTGAGTAGTCTTGTTTGGTAGCATTAGTACGGAAATGACATATAACGTCACCTTTTATGGCGTTGGTTACACAAAAAATTGACGTCAAAAAATGACACCGATTGTTTACGACGACCGTCACCATATATGAATTCCTACCAATTTAGAAAAGACATGGCTACCGCTTTTACTTTAACCTCGATTTCTTTTCAAAGAAACTGATGTCTAAAATTACTTGTTAAATATAAATTTTTAAGGAAAAAAATTTTGCCTCCAAAATTTTCAATCCGACGCCGATTTTTGTGAAAACCGACGACACATATTTTGCACCATGTCCCCATAGAAAAATTTATCCCCTCATTAGTTTTCGACTCTGTCAACTAATCAATGACTAATCACCCTTCACGAGAGAAACTTTTTTTAAGGCAATGGGTCTATGGTGTCGGTTTATTCACAAGTAACCGACGACACATGTTTCATGCCATGTCCCCACAGAAAAAATTATCTCCTCATTAGTCATCGACTATGTTAACTAACCGACGACATCACCCTTTGTGAGACAAACTCTTTTTTAAGGGGATGGGTCTATAGGGTCAGTTTATTCACAAGTAAATGATAGCTATACCCCTAACCCGAGGGCAAACTTTAGGAGTTATTTGTCAGTTTTTCAAAACAATTAAAGACTATGGGTAACTTAATAGCACCCACACAAAACTTTCTCTCAATTCTCTATTTCATCACGATACCTAAACTAGCTCTGGCGATTGCTGCTATAGTAGCCGCTCCTGTGCTGCAACTACTGTGCTAGCACCACCACTACTCGTGCTTCTGGTGCCGCTCGTGCCGCCATTGTTGTGCTCACCATCACTGGAGGCGGCACCAGGGAACTACTATTGCTGCTCCAGCCACCGACCGCCACTGAGCTCCATCCACCGGTCGCCACTCAGCTATAGCCACTGGCCGCCACTCTAGCCTTCTCCGGTCACCGCCACGATAGTCTGCTTCACCTCCATCCATCATTGTAGTCGCACCTTCCTTCTTCTCTAACCGCAACCACCTCCACCTCCACCTACGGCGGCCACCGTTGTAGCCTGCTCCACCATTGCGGTAAGTGGTTAATTAGAATTAGATTTTGATTAAGTACGGTTAATGATGCATGAATGAACTTAATTAATTAATATTGCTTTCTTTCTCTTTTATTAGTGATTGATTTAACTTAGTTCAATAATTGCTCATCAAGATTATGTAGTTAATTAATATTGATTAATTAGGGTTAATGATGCATGAATGAATTTCATTAATTATGATTTCTTTCTTTCTCTTTTATTAGTGATTGATTTAACTTAGTTCAATAATTGCTCTTCAGGATTGTGTAGTTGATTTATATTGATTAATTAGGGTTAATGATGTTTGAATGAAATTAAAGTAATTAATATTGCTTTCTTACTCACTTGTTAGTGATTGATTTAACTCAGTTCAATAATTTCTCTTCAAGATTGTGTAGTTGATTAATATTGATTAATTAGGGTTAATGATGCATGAATGAACTAACCCAAATGGAAGAATGAACTGAATTAAATGGTGTTACATAAAACCTAGGATATGAATGATGAAACTATGATCATAGGTATAAGAATGACAACATATATACATGTATTTTGTTGGCCTAGAAACCCATCTTGGATAGTCCCCAGTTTGGGACTGTTCTTGAACACTTAATCTCACTTAGGATGTAAGTGTATAATGTATATTCAGTTTTCAAGATGCTTCTTCAACACTTTTCTATTTGTTCTTTAGGTACATATGTTGGTGGGCGTTTGCCCATCTACATCAGTGTACTTGGAGAACTATGTGAAAATGATGCCAAAATTTTCCTTATAACTGAATACACATTATACACTTATTAGTGAGATTAGGTGTTCAAGAATGGGATAGATGGTACATAGTATCATTACTGAACCCTAAACCCTAATATTTTAACCCTAAACCCTAATGTTTTAACCTTAGACCCTAATCTTTTAACCCTAAACCATAAACTTTAAACCCTTATCCCTAAATCTAAAACAATAAACCGTAATCCATATGTAAATCATTAACTTAATATGTAAACCCTAAACCCTAGTACTTGTTTTCTCTTTGATTATAGAATGGATAGATCATGGACGTCCATTCCAAATCGCCGCACCCCAGAGTTTATTGCTGGTCTTGATCAGTTTATTAGATTTGTGGAGGAACATAGGTTACAACATGGAGATAGGTTATATTGTCCATGTAGGCATTACGACAACAACTTGAAAGTCAGTACTGGTGACAAAATCAAAAGTCATGTCATGTGCAAAGGGATTGTACAAGGCTATACATAATGGTACTAGCATGGAGAGATTTTAAACCTGAGATCAATAGATGTTGATAGCAGTGCTTGTATCGAAGAAGAAATTGCCACCGATGACGTAGATGTGAACGAACTGATTCTGATGAACATCATTGATGTGATGCTGGATAATTATGGGGGTAGAGCACACCGATCCACCTTCCTTGTTTAGGAACATTATGCGTGATGCCGAGAGACCGTTATACACATGTTGTACTAAGTTTATGAAGCTGAGCACTATTTTGAGATTGTATAATCTGAAGGCTAACAATAGATGGAGCGATAAAAGCTTCACGTCATTGTTGTCTTTGTTGAAAGAAATTCTTCCTAAAGGAAATGAGCTTCCAATCTCAACATACGAGTTGAAGAAAATATTATTCCTAATGGAAATTAAGGCTAAGAAGATACATGCATGCCTGAATGATTGTATATTATTCTAAAAGGGCTATGTAGATTTGAAAGATTGTCCAAAATGTGGGGAGTCAAGGTATAAAATGATGACTTCGGGGAAGTCCAAAAGTAGCACTCCTACCAAGGTGATGTGGTATCTACCTATAATACCACAGTTTCAACGCTTATTTTCCAATCCGATAGATGTAGAGAATTTAAGAAAAGTAACGATGAGATCATACGTCATGCATCTGATTCCCCACAATGGAAGAGGTTTGATTTATTGTACCCTAAATTTGGTGAAGAAGTCAGTAATCTAAGACTTGGGCTTTGTACCGATGAGATGAATCCATACAGTATAGTGAGTAACCAACATAACACTTGGCCTATTATGCTTATTATATACAATCTTCCTCCCTGGTTGTGTATGAAAATTAAGTACATTATGCTATCGTTGTTAATATCGGGCCCTAAACAACCTAGAAATGATATCGACATTTATCTTGAACCTATGATTGATGACTTAAATAAACTCTGGGGTGAAGGTGTGATGATCTATGATTCTTCACGTAGAGAGACATCTCGTTTGCATGCTATGTTGTTTTGCACTATTAATGACGTTCCAACATATGAGAATTTGTCTGGATACAGTATAAAAGGATCTAAAACATGCCCTATATGTGAAGAGAACACTGATTTAACATGACTAAAACATGGCGGCAAGACTGTATATCCTAGTCATCAAAGGTTTCTTCCAAAATTCCATCCGTATCAAAGGTTGCGCAAAGCATTCAATGGATGGAATGAGGAATGGAGTGCCCCTAAACCTATACCAGGGGAGATTTTTTATGAAAGAGTAAAACACTTTATCAATGAATTTGGTAAGAGATCACAATGTACCATTCCCACACAAAGTGATAAATCTTTATCCAAGAAGAAGTTCATATTTTGGGATCTTCCTTGTTGGAGTTCTTTGACAGTTAGGCATTGTATCGATGTCATGCATTTTGAGAAAAATATCTGTGATAGCATCATTGGAACATTGTTGAATATACCAGGTAAGACTAAAGATGTCATCAAATCCAGAATGGACCTACATGAAATGGGAATAAGGTAAAAACTAAAAGAAGTAGTTATTAGTGATCGGAGAACATATTTACCAACTACTTGTTACACGTTGTCTAGAAAGGAGAAGAAAGTTTTTTGCGAGTGCTTGGTTAATGTTAAGGTACCACATGGTTACTCTTCTAACATACATAAATTGGCATCAATGAAAGATCTAAATCTGTTAGGTCTTAAATCTCATGATTGTCACACTCAAACGCAACAAATATTGTCCGTAGAAATTTAATCTATACTATTGAAGCATGCAAGGTTTGCAATAACCATACTTTGTTTCTTCTTCAACAGTCTATGCAACAAAGTTGTTGATCCTGAGAATCTTGATAAGTTGCAAAGAGAAGTGGTTTTTACCCTATCATCTTGAGATGTATTTTCCTCCTTCATTCTTTGATATCATAGTACATGTTACAACCCCAACTTTTGGGTTCATTGGGTGAGAAATGTAATTTATCATATTAAAGATATTTGAACAGATAATTATATAATTTGTTTGGAATAAATGGATTTCGTTTACAATAGCCTTGATGATTGTTTTGTGGGCTTTATTGGCTATTGGGCCCAATAATAAGGAAGAGACAAAAGGAACTCCATTATTAATAAGAAATGGAGAAAAGAAAAATGTAGAAACCTATAGAAGGTAAAAGTATATAATCTAAAGGTGGATTTCGTGCCTCTTGGGTTCCTTGGGTTCCAAGGAGTCCAAAGTTGCAAAAAGAAAGCAATAAGAAAAGAAAAGGTCAATTAAATATTTCTTTATTAAGAAAGAAATTGAAAACAATGATAAAATGTGGAAAATAAGTGAAAAGAGGTATAATTGAATTATCCTTGGTGGATTTTTGTATCCATGAGGTTTCTAATATTAAAAGGAATGCCAATGAGGAAAAAAAGAAAGATAAAGAGAAATCCTCAAAAAGAGATATTTTAATAAGAAATAAATAAGATAATGGGAAATAATAATATAGTTGCATCTAGAAGGATAATAAGTATCCTTATAAAGGAATTTCGAAATCTTGGAGTTTCTTGGGGTCCAAGGATCCCCAATGAAGAAGAACGAAAGAGAAAATACCAATAATGCAAAATAAGAGGATAATGAGATACATTATTAATGATTTTGGTGGCATTATTAAAAAGGAACTAATTTCTAATAAAAGAAAATAGAAATTTGTGCCAATGGTTTAAAAGGCAAGTCTAAAGAGAATAAGGGAGAGGATTTTCGTATTTCTAATTATCCATGGAATAAAAGTATATCAAAGGAATAAGTTAGGAGAGAGAATATTTCTTCTCGATAAAGGAATAGGTTTCGTTTAAGAGTGGGACTTGTTTCTTCTTGAATGAACGTTTGTGGGCATGGATACCCTCCCCTATATAAGGGGTAAGACCTAGGGCTAAGTCCAGAGAGATCCCACGCACCCCTCTCTCCCTTCTTCTTATTTCTTGCATGTAAAGCCCTAACGAGGACATAGTTCTACCCATAGAGCAACGAAGGATGGTTTTGTAGTCTTGATGGAGGTAGGGAGCTTCCACGACAACCTAAGACCGATCGACTACCAACCCAGCCCCTTTGTCTTTGCGCACCTTCCACTGTATGTCTGCAAGATCGTTGTGATTGCAGCAACAATCAAGAACTAATCTCGTGCTTGAGTGGCTATCTTGACGACGACCAACAGCATCCTCACGTGCGTAGAGGCACGACGGAGGCAGAAGAAGCCACCCTAGAGGTCGTTGGGGTCAAGGTTGAGGAGAAGGAGCCGCACAGACCCTGCTAGGGCGGCAGCGTGCCCCTTCGCGAGGATGGAGAAGGGCGGGGCTTTGGACGATTTTACCCCTCCGCGGGTTAAAGAACAAACCACTTAGGTAGGGGCAAAACCGACATTCCATTATGTTTCCAAAAGAGCACGTTGCATGGAGCAGGACACTTGGCATGCTCTGATTGGCCCAAAGTAAGTCAATTTTGCATAATTCATACCTAATTAACCGTAGCTCGGATGCATACACGTAATATATGAATTTTGCTCAGAAAAATGAGGGAAATTCAATAAAAATATATTTGAAGGCTAATTCCTCTTTAAATGTGAAAATTTGTGTAATTGATCAACTTTAATGAATTAAAGATTAAGAAACCCTTTTTCGAGATGATTAATGTGTTTAGTAGGTTTAATGGATGATTAAAGTTGATATTAACCTGTTAATTGTAAAAAGGTACATTAAACACAAAAAGGATGAAATTTGCACGTAACTGGTTAATTTAGAGTTCCCTGTGCATAAATATGCTTTAATGGGCCTTGAAACCCTAATAGTGGTAAATGCGACTCTTAATGGCTTTAATTATTCAAAATCGTGAATAAAATTAAGATATGATGATTTTGAGCTATTTCGAGTATAGAAGTTCCTAATTGTAGATGAATATCCTTAATATGATAATTAGGGTTTTTCTAATAGATAAAGGTAGAATTAATGATAAATAACGTTAATATGTGAATTAGACCATAATGAACTATGAATTGATGATAAATGAGCATAATGATCTTGTCATGGATTAAAAGAGTAAAAATAGTATCTTTAATGTAAAAGAGGCTTAATGGACTTAATTGATGGCTAATTGTGCCTTTAACCTGAAATTAAAGTTAAATGTTGATTAAGGATAATCTTAATATCTTTCATGATGAATAGATGAGATAATTAGGGTTTGAGAATAATTGTATAAAATTAGGGTTTAAAATAGTAAAAATGAAGTGAAACCCTAATTGCAATGAGAACCCTAAAAGTGGACTAGAAACCCTAGGAAGCGAGCTAAGTTTAGTAGATCTTGATGGCATGATTAATAATAGGAAATTGTATGCATATTTTAGGATCTTGTTATGTGTGCTTGCTTGCTTGGATTTCTTACTTGCATGGATTATTCTATCTCAAATCAACCTGACAAGTATGTGGTTACGCTTATGAATAATCACTTTAGTTTCACGGCGATTTCTGAACGTTTTTACCGGTTGCTTGAAAATAACTGTTGGATGCCTTTTATTTCATGCAACTATAGAGTGGCTATGACTATCACTATAAATGTATATATAACTGGCTTAGATCCGGGTCCTCCTCTGTGGCTTTGTAAAGGCTAAAAAGGTTAACCTAGAGCAAGGTCTAGGCTAATATGAGTTAGAAACTAGGCTACCCACGTGTAGTGCCATGAGACTCTTAACATACCATGAGTTAATGAGTGGGCTACTGATGCGATGATTCTGAGTCGCATTTATAGACCTGTTTGATATGTGTTTTGTGCTTTTATTAGTCATTTCTATGGTTAATATCACATAATTCATCCATTTTGGTCTTTGCCATCATTTTATGTCAAATCCCCTTAGTTTTATCATTTTGAGCATTAATTATCACATTATTATTATTTGTGTGGATTTATTTGATCCTGTCTTTGAATTTCAGGAAAAACAAGTATTTGCTTCTGTCGATACCATCGACGGAAGTCGATACCATCGACACGGCTATAGGTTGCCAGCCGAAAGTAGCAGCAAAAAGTCGATACCATCGACTTGATGTCGATGGTATCGAGACACCTTTAGGTTGCTGCCGAAGAAGCAGTCGATAGTATCGACACCCAGTCGATACCATCGACACACGGAGGCTACAACGTCGCAAAATGACAAAACCGACGCCAAAAGGAAGTCAATACCATCGACCCGAGTCGATGGTATCGAGATAATGTCGGGCGCGACAAAGGAAGGGTTTGTAGCCAGCCGATACTGTAGCGGGTCGATACCATCGACTCGCGTCGATGGTATCGACACCATAGGATATGAGTTTGCTTTCTAATGATCTCAATCAGATGGCTGGAGGGAAGGAGCGACCTAATTAGGGACTTATACCTAAGGAGGCCGCCCAGACAAAAGGAAGAGATCGAATTAGCCATTGCACAAGTGCCAAGGAGCGAGAGAAAGGAGAACGGAGGCCAGAAGTCATACCAGTTGATCTGGACGCTGCCGAAGACGGATTTCACCACCGAGAGGCGGGAAAGCACGTGTTCTACGCAAAGGATCAATCGGTTCTTCTCCATTCAGGGGTTTTCCCATTCAATTCACGTTTTTCATATGATCTTCCCTATTTCTACCATGTACTTGTGTGAGATGAACATGCAGGGCTAATCCCCTCCATCTTTAGGACCGGGAGTAGCCCGGGAATTCATTGTATGACAAGTTTATAATAGTAATTCATATTTTCTCTCTTAAATCTGTGGTACAGCTTCGTTTTCTCCATATATTGTTATGCTTGATCACCAGAATAATAATCTAATGCCCTTAATCACTTCGACAGAAGGATTAACGGCTGAAAAGAGATGAAACCTACATTAATCGATAAATCCCTTGAACGAGGTGGTGTAAAATTAATGGTGGATACTGAGAGATCGTTCGTAATGCACTTAGTTTAGGGTAAATGTTACTACGACGGTGGAACCGACCTAAACCTAAGTAGTGAATTGTTCCACGACAGTGGGCAATTATGTTTTCAGGCTACTACCCGGATAGAGAGAGAAGATTGAGGCATTATATAAAATCTAATACAATGAAAACCCGCGGTGAAACCGCAATCCTAAAGATTCCTTTTTGAATTGATTAAATTAACCTTTAATCGATTGTTTGCTTTGTTTTATTATTATTTTCTTTTAATTTTGACAACAAACCTCAAATTTGTTATTCGGCTTAGCTGATCGCAAATAGTTAGTAGGAGTCTCCAACAATTCTGAGTATCTCTGTGTTTGACTCGGGCCTCACAAGGCTTGTACTACTCGACGCGTACACTTGCGTTTTTAGCGCGTAGTAAAATACACGTCAAGTTTTTGGCACCGTTGTCGGGGATACGGCGAATTGTTGGCACTTCGAGTGCTACGCGCGGCCATTCTAGGCCACAATTTTTTTTATTTTTCATTCAATTTCAAATATTTTACATTGTGCTTTAATTGTTTATACTCGTCTAAGCTTAGTACTGAACTCGAATTTTCTTATTTCAGGTACTGTGTATGGTGCATACGCGTAGTACTGACTACGCGGAACACGCACCCGAGGTTCCGTTTTCGGGACCTGAGGACGAGGAGCATTCCGAGCAAGAGTACCAAGAAGAGGTAGATTCTGAATCTGAACCAGAAGAGATGGCCGAGCCACAGACCATATGGGAGAAAATCAAAGCTTCTTCCTCATCAGCTTCAAAGGGGCCTATAAAGAAGCAGGCAATCAACATACCGACATATAAGATCGATCTAGCGTTGATTAATTTGGTGAAATCAAATGCGTTTCATTGGCTGAAGAATGAGGATCCTGTTGCACACATCAGCCAGTTTGTTGAAAACTGCGACATGGTAAAAATAGACAGGTTTCCACAAGATGCATTGTATCTCAAGCTTTTCCAAAGTTCCTTGGCGGGAGCAGCAAGAGAGTGGCTACATAATCTAGACGATGAGTTCGTGGAGTCTTGAGACCATATGGTAGAGGTCTTCTTTGAGAGGTTCTTCCCTCCTGAGAAGACTAACGACATGATCAGGAAGATTCATAATTTCACCCAACAGGCTGGTGAAACATATTCTGAGACCTGGGAGCGATTTCAGGTTATGCTGAGGAGGTGTCCGCATCACGGGCTGGATAAAGAGACGCAGGTGAAAATCTTCTATTTTGCTCTCTCCGAGCATGATAGGAGTAATCTGGATTCAGCCGGGTCCGGATTCTTTCTGAATAATACAGATACCAGATGTTGGGAGATATTAAAGAACATGGCTAGGAAACAGTCATGGGGTGACAGAGGTGCTGTGGAGCAGGTCAGAGCTGCTGGCGAATCCAGAGTAGTTAAGGAGCTGAACGATAAGTTAGATCTGCTAGCCAAGAAGCTGCTATCTAAGGAAGATGCATCTGAGGATGAGGAAGCCCAAGTTAAATTCATGCAACAACAGGGCTATAGAAACAATGACTATGCATGGAGAAAGGACAAAAAGTTCTCATGGAAGGATCCAAATAATTTTCTGCAAGATCCGGATGCCAAGCCACAACCTAGAGCGGAGGACAAGAACACTAAATTACTTAGTCAAATGGTGCAGCAAAATCAGGAGATGATGGCTATGTTTGGTAAACAACTACAATCTCAAGGTGATATTCTAACCAAATTTGGGCAGACGCTACAAAGCCATGGAGCACAGATGCGGGCATTAGAAACCACTGTGGCACAAATTTCCAGTGAAGTGGCGGCCATCAAGCACGCCAATCAACAGAAACCGGCCGAGAATGCAAATGTGGCCCAAGCACACCATCAGGTCAAGTACATATCTGTGGTAAGCAATGAGGAGGAATCCCAGGTGCCGGAGACAAAAGATCAAAGCAAGTTGACTTTTAGTACATAGGCTACACCTGTAATACTGTATCCATGCACTTACTATGGACTGCCGGGCGGAAACCCTTTCTTTAGAAAATCACAGCGAGTTATGAATATTGCATCTCCATCTAGGCAAGAAGAACAATTGAAGGCTGTTTGTGCACGTTTGGAAACATCTAATGCGAGAGAGGAACCACAACAAGCTACTACTGTTGATGATGTCTCGCCAAAGCCCACGTCAGAGGGAGTGATTGAAGTAAGCTTAGGGGAGTTGGCCCCGAAAAGCTCATATGTGCCACCTCACAGGCGTGTGATTGCAGAAGTTGTGTCAAGTCCAGGAAATCCAGGGCCAAAGAAAGAGCATCGTCATTTTAGGAAATTTTTGGAAATATTCCGAAAACTCCACATCAATATTCCATAAGTGGAGATGATCGAGAAGGTTCCCGCCTATGGGAGGTTCATCAAAGAAATCATCAATAAGAAGAGGCGGATAAAAGACGATGATATTTGTCGGATGAATGAGACGGTGAGTTCTATGATTCACGGGAGTTCGCCAAAGAATAGAAAAGACCCAGGAGGTTTCTACATTCCATGCTCGATAGGTGATCAACATTTTCCTAAAGCACAATGTGATTCAGGCGCCAACATAAATCTCATGCCTCTGGCGACATTTGAAAAACTTGGGTTAAAAGAAATCAAGAAGTCGGCCGCGACAATTGAATTGGCGGATGGGTCTTTAGTGAGACCATATGGAGTATGTGAAGATGTTCTCATCAAAGTGGATCGATTTATATTCCCGGTGGATTTTGTTGTCATAGATATGCCACCGCTTCAAAGCTGTGAAATTCTTCTGGGAAGGCCGTTTCAAGAAACGACGAATGTTATGACTGCCTTAGGGAGAGGTACATTGTCCTTGGGAATTGGAGGAGATCGAGTTGAATTTAAATTACCGCACGATCCTCTAAGCACATGTCCTAAAGTGCCAAGATGATGAGCTTCAAGTCGTCTAGCCTAAGACGTTAAATAAGGGCACTTGTTGGGAGGCAACCCAACCATCGGTACAGTAGGATAGTGTGTTTACATTCGTAGTTTAATTTGTTTTTACTTAGTTTTTAGTATAAAAAAGATACCGTGATCGGTTTGTTTGATGTGCAGGCTGAGGCAGAGTCGATACCATCGACACACTGGTCGATGGTATCGATCGGGTTACAGGTTGATGATTGCAGATTTTGCTCTGCGTCGATACCATCGATGGCCTCGTCGATGGTATCGACCTACCTATAGGTAGGTCGCGAAGAAAAAGTCGATGATATCGACACGCGCGTCGATACCATCGAGATCTCTGGAGAAGTTCAGACCGATTTGTCTCAGTCAACTTGATACTATCGATAGCCTCGTCGATGGTATCGACATGGTTACAGGTTGAAATGCAAAGTGGCGGTGTCGCAATGAAGCCAAGTCGATAATATCGACACCTGTCGATGGTATCGACACTCCACGTCACCGATCCACGCAAACGAATCAACGGCGATCGCGGCTTCCACGTCATCGATCCGGGTGTAGTGTCGATACCATCGACCCACGCCGATGGTATCGACACATCAGCGATCCGGGTTTCAAGATCTAGCCATCGAAGACCGTCGATACTCGCGAGGGAGGCGGATAGCATCGACAGGTGTCGATACCATCGACTCGCATCGATGGTATCGACGGACCAACAGTGGCGCCGGCAAAGTCTATATAAGGAGATTCATGACATCATTTAACGTCACACCTTCAGAGCTCTCTTCTTCCTTTGCGCCGAGCACTCCCCCGAGCCATCCAAGCCCGAAGAACAGCAGCACCGAGCGACGATCTTCACCAAGCGGAGATTCAATTCTCCATCTTCACCGAGCTCTTCTTCTAATCCTTTTTTCGTCGCGACAATGGTGCATCCAACCAGAGCTTCTTCCTCGCGCGCTCATATGATTGACATCCCTGAGTTCGTGCCACCGCCACCATCATCGGTTGCACGTCCTCGACTTATCCACCCATCCACGGATGTGAAGAAGGTTTACGAAGAAATCCTGAAGCACAAGATCGAGCCCACCCGTTACGTGGATCCGGAGATGATCAATGATCTTGGCTTCAAGGCAAATATGGATTATGTACTGAAGGGGCAGGCCCACCAAACGGGCTGTGGACACGATGAGCTTGAGTACCATGAAAATGGCCAGCCATTTTTCGGCGAATGGCCAACGTAAAAAGAGTTGGTAGCCGAGTTCATGGCGTCGTTGGACGTCTGCATCGTTCCCAACGACATCAATGCTACCGACCGCGAGTGGATCCAGGGCCGGGTGTCTTTCCGGCTGTACAACCACGACTACGTCCTCACGCTGAAGCAATTCAACACAATTTTCAACTGGAACCATTCCAAGTACGACCACCGGCGGCCGGATAACCGCACCAACTACGACGCTCTCTTCTCCGAGTTGGTGACGGTGCCACAAGGGAGGTCGGTGAGCTACCACAACGCTGCGGTAGCCGACTTCGAGCACCCATTTGTCCGGGTCTTGCACTGGATGTTGAGCTCCACCTTGTTTGCTCAGGGTGACCTAGCCCTTAGCAAGTTTCAGGAGCCTGCCCTTTTCTTTCTCTACAAGCTCCTGACGCAACAAGAGTGCAACTGGGGCACCTTCTTTCTGCAACGAGTTTTGGCAGTGAAGAGGAGTACGAGGAAAGCGCCGATTCACTTCGGCGGGCTAATCACCAAGCTGGCTTCATACCTCAGCTTGAATTTCCAGACCCTCACTCCTCTATCTACTAAGAGCAAGGTGAACTTGCAACATTTACACCGCTCCAATCTCATTCTTCTCCGATATGGCGTGGCGTTCACACACTGCCACGTAAATCAAGCATATCAAGAGTGTTCTCTACCCGGCCCCGTCTTCAACATTGACGGCGCGCAGCATTTCCGATGGCCAATCATAGCCATCGATTCCGATGAAGAAGACGGCGGCAACAACGGTGGCGACGACGACAAGGAGGCAGAAGAGGAGGAAGAGGCGTTCACACCTCTTCGATCCCGAGTGGTACTCCGGAAGCGCCCTAGGATGCATCCGGGTGCATCTTCATCTTCTCCGCATCGGCCTCCACCACCACAGCCCTCTCAACCGAGCGAGGATGTCTATTCTATGCAAGGGATGTACACAATGCTTCAAGACATCCAACAGACGCAGCATAGCCACACAGCTGCTTATGCTGGTATTCAAGACACCACCAACCGACTTTTTGTCAACCAGCAGGCGATCTTCGAGAATGAACGCCTTCTTTTCGCAAATCAAGAGAACATCCATGATCGGCTACATAGGATGGAGCAACAACAACAGCCATTTTACGATCATTACTGGAGCCAGAATTATTTTGGGGGGTATCCACAACCTCCTCCGATGCCCCAGTATGATCCGACCTTTCAGGGGCAATACCCGTCTTGGGACCCCACGACGCCGCAGTACCCGCCTCCACCTCCACAAGAGTGATCGGTATCGCTGTTCCAATCTTTAAGTTTGTTTTTGACTATGAGGCCATAGTCAAATTCAAGCTTAGGGGGGGTAGTTGGAACAACTCTATCTTTTATTGTTTTCAGTTTTTAGCGTTATTGCTTTTGTTCTCTTGTTATTTGTTTCTTGCAATTTTAGTTTTGTAGAATCCACGTGCTATCTAGTGTAATTGTGGACGTCATAAAAGTGTGTCATCTTACTGTTAGTGCATGGGAAATTCAAGGGAAATTTGAAAAATTTGTGTCTTTGGATAGCTTGTTTTGTTTTGACCTTGGGCACACATCCTATGAAAATGATTGATTATGTCAACTTTAAAACAACATTTCATACATGTACTCCTAATGATTCATGAAAGTGGACGGAAATGGTTGTTTGAGCCTAACCTAACCAAATAGTAATGAGACTTTAATTGGATGTAAGAGAGAGAACCCTCTAAACTACTACACAGGTCAGTAAGGAGGGACACATAATATCTTTCTAAGGTTCAATCATCTAGTCTTGTGATCGTTCCACTTCATTTTTCTATAATCCACCTAAGAATTGGAAGTAAAGTGCAGTTTTAATTCCTTTTTGTGTGCATAGCATTTAGATAGGACTTGCATTGGTATTTTCCATATGTTGCATAAAAAAAAAATATATATATAGTGATTCATGCACATTACCTTTACGTGCATGCCATGTAGTCGCATTCATGATTTTCATGCATAAGGTATATCATGTATCTCAATTCTTCCCAAATGGTGAATTAAATTGTTCCATACCTTCTAAATAGTGCAAAAAAATTTCTGAGTATGAAGAAAATAGCCCAATAAAATTATCTTTAAGCAATTATGGATATGTGGGCTGAAAAAAAAAGGAAAAGAAAAAGAATTTAGAAGAAAGTGAAATAAGAAGGAGAAAGGAACATGATATTAGTTGCATTTCAGGATAATTGAGTACATGATGTAGCTTGACTAGATATCCATCTCATTTTGAGATGGATGGTTAGTGCATGCATCATTCCACCCAATTTTAGGCATTATGGCATCTTTAATGTGCATTTGCATCATATAGGACATTTTTGTATATGCATGTTGAAACTGTACAATACTTCCACGTTCTTCCATGAGCTACCCATCTTCATCCACCCGTTGCTCGGATTGGTAGGCCACCGTGAATTTCTCCTCACTAATGAATATCAGGAGAACTGCTTCCATGTAGATGGTAGTTAGGACGAGCAACTTAGTATAGGCGATCACAAGATGCACCAATGCTGAATCGGCGAATTTTATTATGTTAACTGCCTTATGTGATAGTGTTCATCAGTTAGGAGGTTAATTTCTTTTATTGATGATTACTGTCGCCTTTAGGATAATTACCGTTCTGTGGTTAGAGAAGGCCGGTTTGTGAATGTTCCGTGGGAGTCATATGGGATGTTGGGGTGGTGTGTTGTTTTTCAGTTGACATTTGCAATCCTATTCTAAGGATGAGTTGCTCGAGGGCGAGCAATGTTCAAGCTTAGGGGAGTTTGATGCGATGATTCTGAGTCGCATTTATAGACCTGTTTGATATGTGTTTTGTGCTTTTATTAGTCATTTCTATGGTTAATATCGCATAATTCATCCATTTTGGTCTTTGCCATCATTTTATGTCAAATCCCCTTAGTTTTATCATTTTGAGCATTAATTATCACATTATTATTTGTGTGGATTTATTTGATCCTGTCTTTGAATTTCAGGAAAAACAAGTATTTGCTTCTGTCGATACCATCGACGGAAGTCGATACCATCGACACGGCTACAGGTTGCCAGCCGAAAGTAGCAGCAAAAAGTCGATACCATCGACTTGATGTCGATGGTATCGAGACACCTTCAGGTTGCTGGCGAAGAAGCAGTCGATAGTATTGACACCCAGTCGATACCATTGACACACGGAGGCTACAACGTCACAAAATGACAAAACCGACGCCAAAAGGAATTCGATACCATCGACCCGAGTCGATGGTATCGAGATAATGTCGGACGCGACAAAGGAAGGGTTTGCAGCCAGTCGCTACTGTAGCGGGTCGATACCATCGACTCGCGTTGATGGTATCGACACCGTAGGATATGAGTTTGCTTTCTAATGATCTCAATCGGACGGTTGGAGGGAAGGAGCGACCTAATTAGGGACTTATACCTAAGGAGGCCGCCCAGACAAAAGGAAGATATCAGATTAGCCATTGCACAAGTGCCGTGGAGCGAGAGAAAGGAGAACGGAGGCCAAAAGTCACACCAGTCGATCCGGACGCTGCCGAAGATGGATTTCACCACCGAGAGGCGGGAAAGCACGTGTTCTACGCAAAGGATCAATCGGTTCTTCTCCGTTCAGGGGTTTTCCCATTCAATTCATGTTTTTCATATGATCTTCCCTATTTCTACCATGTACTTGTGTGAGATGAACATGCGGGGCAAATCCCCTCCATCTTTAGGACCGGGAGTAGCCCGGGAATTCATTTTATGACAAGTTTATAATAGTAATTCATATTTTCTCTCTTAAATCAGTGGTACAGCTTCGTTTTCTCCATATATTGTTATGCTTGATCACCATAATAATAATCTAATGCCCTTAATCACTTCGACAGAAGGATTAACGGATGAAAAGAGACGAAACCTACATTAATCGATAAATCCCTTGAACGAGGTGGTGTAAAATTAATGGTGGATACTGAGAGATCGTTCGTAATGCACTTAGTTTAGGGGATAGGTTACTACGACGGTGGAACCGACCTAAACCTAAGTAGTGAATTGTACCATGACAGTGGGCAATTATGTTTTCAGGCCACTACCCGGATAGAGAGAGAAGATTGAGGCATTATATAAAATCTAATACATTGAAAACCCGCGGTGAAACCGCAATCCTAAAGATTCCTTTTTGAATTGATTAAATTAACCTTTAATCGATTGTTTGCTTTGTTTTATTATTATTTTCTTTTAATTTTGACAACAAACCCCAAATTTGTTATTCGGCTTAGCTGATCGCAAATAGTTAGTAGGAGTCTCCAACAATTCTGAGTATCCCTGTGTTCGACTCGGGCCTCACAAGGCTTGTACTACTCGACGCGTACACTTGCGTTTTTAGCGCGTAGTAAAATACACGTCAGCTACCTACTGGTAATGCCATGTGACTCAACCCTAGAAACTAATTCACCTGTTAGGTGGGATCATGAGGGGTTTAATGGGGATCTACCATAGGGAAGGTAGCATCCAGGTCCACTACAGGGACAACATAGAGGATATGATGTGTGGATTGCGCAGTTATATTTAAAACCTAATGTTGCTTGTTAAACTGTAATTTGACTACAATACATTGTTATGGATAATTGTTGCTTTCCCCCACATACCAGCTTTATGCTGACTGACATTTTGTTTTTCGGCATTTTAGGTACAAGTGAAAAGAATAAACAGTAAAGTGGCATATGTGGAATTAAATATGAATTAAAGTTCAAAGGAGGATTAGTTACAATAGACTCCATGTGGATAGAAGTAGATATCCAAGCTTTTGAAAAAGGTATGAAAAGTTAAATTTTATTACAACCTTTTAATTTTGTTTGATAGAATTTGATAATTATTATTGATTATTTGTCAAACCTTTGATCCGGAAATGGGGACAACGACTCTGACCTCTTAGACTCCCTTAATTGGGGGTTACTGGGAGGCGGGGTCGTTACATTTGGTATTAGAGCCATAACCCCTCCAGTAGGTGGGGCCCACATGGGCATGGCATGCCAGTATTGAGCCGTGCGGTCCAGGCATGTAGGAAAGGGATGTCCATGGTTGACATAGACACCCTTGCGTCGGTATTCCGTGATCGGGAGCTGGGTGTCCATGGGCCATTGTGGGTCTGCACTGAAATGGGGAAGAGATTATGAGGCCTTATAGTTGAGCTTTGACGATGACATCAAGAGTCTAAGTGGGGGAGATTGTAACATCCCAGGATTTGAGGCCTCGGATAACATGATCTTAAAAGGAATGATTGGACTACCCATATCACCAAGGTGCACCTCCTTTTCCGGGAGCCCATCACTAAAGAACTCCATAGTTAAGCATGCTCATCTTAGAGTAGTACTAGGATGGGTGACCAGTCAGAAAGTTGATCCTGGCTTGCGCGTTAGTGAGGACAAAGTGCGCAATTAAGTCTAGTGGTGGTCTACGGGTCCAATCGTCATTCCTGAAACTCTACTAGAGCCTAGGGAAGTGGGCTCGGGCGTTACAAATGGTATTAGAGAATAGGTTCCTCATTTAATATTTAATAATTATTAAATTTTATAAACTCCGTAGAACCCAAGGGAGTTATTAGAGGATTTTCTAAAAGACAGAGGTGTTTAGAAAAGGATCACGTCTGGGGGCCGGCAAAATTTTCCTCCGCACCGCTAGTCAGAATACGAGGACTCCCAGATTAGTGTGACTTCCTAGCCGAAGTCTCATGATTTGACTCGAAATAAGATACCTTTAGGACTCTCTCATCTTATTCATCCCTTCTCAACTCAAATGCTATTAAGGACCTTAATGATTAGGGTTTTCTCTCTTTTCCTCACCCTCTTGAGGTATGGGTAAGGTTGATAAGGTTTAAGGAATCCTCCACCAAATTAATAAAAAACATGTAAATAAGATGTCATGGATATAAGCTTAATAGATTAAGCGTAAAAGAATAGATACATGCTTAGGTCGTATGACATAAGTTGTCATGCCCTCGAGAGAGACCTGAGGCTAGACCTTCTTGTCAGGAGTATAAGTGAAGAGAGTTTGTCTTGGAGGTAGAGACCTCCATTATAAGTGGAGACCTGGCACATCCTCTGAGAATGATGTTGACCCTAACCCTAAGTGAAGGTTAGAGAGTGAGATGACATGATGAGTTAGATGTCATGGTAGACCAGATGTTTGGATAGACATGCCTTTGGGATTCCATATGAGCCATGAGAGGTTGGATGACCTAGTACCTTTGGCGACCCAACCCTGGGAAGGGTCGTGCATGTTAGAGTGAAGGATAGCTCCTTCATTGGTGAGGTTAGAGAAGAACCTATGGAAACCCCATGAGCTTATATGAGCATGACTTAGTATGTACAGAGTACGTCAGTAGTGCTGACAGTAGGCTAAAACCCTAGCCAGGAGAGTATGATGGATAGCTTGTAAGGTAAGAATAAAGAGCTATGGTTAATCTTGAGCAAACATAAGTTGAACATAGGCTTCACCCAGGTAGGGGTATGCTTGTGAGCTTGATCCATATTCATGGAGAGAGGACCTCTGGTAGTGAGGCTGTTTGTGGAGTTATCTCTAGAGAGAGGGAGTAGGACCCAAGCAAGAAGGTTGGAAGCCTAGACTCTGAGATATGAGGAAAAGTGGGGAGTTGAGGATGATGCAACCTAAGTGGATGTTTGTGGTTGCCTCATGCATGATCCCTGGAGGCTGATGATGCCTTGGTTTCCATGAGAGGAACCAAACCCTAGTGAGAGGATGAGTCTACTGGTATCTCTGTACCTATGGTATAGATGAGAAGAAGAATTCCTTAGGCCTGGAGAGGTTTAGTAACAGGTTGTGAGGCCTTGTACCTTGTTGATTGTCCTCGAGGAGGACTCAACTCTGAAGTGTTGCTCGAGTAGAAGGATGACAGGAAGTGCACATCATACCTTGTACATGTTTGGTTTGAGGTCAAGAGGTTGAGTAGACAGTTGGACATCAGAGAAGTGAACCTAGGGTTCCTAGGCCTATAAGAGGGGAAGTGGTGTACTTGATGCTCATGATGAGATTTGAGTTTCTATAGATTCGAGCACGGTACTCCTCATGTTTAGAGGAAAAAGGAAACCCCTTAAGTTTGAAGGTATGTTTGATGAACCCCTCACAGCTAAGTGGATGACATGGGAAGGTATGATCGTGATCCAGTGTTGAGGATGTGAACAAGTATGACCTAGCATGGTTTAATATGTGGTTTGCTTGTGCCTTAGGAGATTTCTAGGGTTAAGCATGCTCATGTGGATGTAAACCTGAGACATAAGGGTGTTTGTGACCTTTGTTATCAAGATGTGTAGTTTCCTTCCATCCTGGGAGAGGGACCCTTTTTTAGGGTGTATATCAGTTTTGTTGGTTTAAGGAAACCTAAAGAGGTCTCATAGGATCTTGGGAAGCTAAGTGAAAAGTACATGGTATGAGAATGAACCTGTAGACCCATAGACTACCATCTCTAAGTGCATATGGATGTGTTACCATGGAGGTAACCGGTATGGGGGCCTGACCAAGGTAGGCATGTCGCCATGACCCCTATGAAAGGATGAAAGTCAGAAGAGAGAGATGATGAAGGCTTGGGTAAGGTTCTAAGATGGAACAATACTATAATAGAATCCTAAGTCTATCCTAGGGTCAGGTAGGGATACGACTGATGGAAGTAGGAGTTGCCTAATTCCCTAGTGGCACATGACCATAGGGTTGGGAGGTAACAACTATCATTGTCTGAGGGCAATGGGTTAGGAGATTGATCACCTTCATGAACTCATGAGACCCAAAGGGCAGATGAGTAGGGCACTCTCTGGATGCATAAGGGAAGAGGGATGACCCTAAAAGTCCCGACACCCTATAGACCTAGAGGAGATGACCAAGGATTGTGTGTGGACCCAAGTAGGTTCGAGACCAATTTTCTATGGAGACAACTTTGATATCAAGATGTTTGGGATGTTGAGACATAAGATGCATATTTCAACTAAGATTTAATGGTGTACTGGCAAGGTGGGATGTACCATCTCTACTCTTGGAATAGGAAGAACTCTGTATTTGGACCGCAACCAAATGCTTATTTCCTCTTGTTATGGGAGTGAGAGATAGGACAATACACATGACATACACCCAGGATAAAAGATGATGTAAGTTGGGACGCTACTATGAGATATGAGGACAAAGATGATAACATGCCCTTATGGAGTGAATGATACATGGATGGTTTACAAACACTAAGAGTTATAAGGTAGTTTTATCATGAGATAGGAGTCATGCAAGGTTGAGTTTGAAAAACCAATAGGATAAGCTCAGAGTTTTCTTGATGAAGATAGATCTAGAGCTAAGATGAGATGATAAGTGGAATACACAGAGGTGTAAGTCTTCAACGTTTCCTATCACCTAAGGATGTGAAGTGGTAATGCATGCCTTGGTTGAGATGCAACTGCTTAGTTTAGCTATAGGCTAGAAGAGGCTGTGGGGTTAGCCCTAAGTTTGAAAAAGGAGATACACTTGGCTAACACACAGATGTAACGAGATCGTTGATCGAGTTAGTGGTTGCTTAGCTAGCCAGCCTAGGGATTATCATGATAAAAGGATGGTTGTAGAACCTCAAATGTACTTCTTTGGACAGGAAGGTAATAAAACCCTAATAAGAGTGGTTTAGGGATTCCGAGGAATCGATCTTGAGGAATCATGATATATATGAGATGATGGTTTTAAGATCACCATACACCATGATACTACAAAGATAGTAAGTGATAGTATCACTTTAGATGCTTGATATGAAGTTGCATGTGGCATGTTTCCATGCAAGCCAGGAGGTGAAGGAAAAACACCAGTAACCCAGTGTATTGACATAGAGGATAAAGAGTCCCTGAGAGGGAATGGGAGTTCATCACTATGGATGATGTAGTTAGTCTTCCCTAGACCAAGGAATGTCAAGATGCAAGATGGGTTATGGTAGATTGCCTTACCTAGATGACATGAGAAAGAAAGAGTACTGTCAAGGGACATATTTGGTTGAACTACATATGAGAGAGATGATTCAACTACACCAGGATGCGAGTTCAAAGGTTCTTGCATATAACCTAAAGGTACACTTCCATAAGGTGGGAGTAGATACATGAAAAACTCAATGTTAGTACATTTTATCACCCCTAACTAATGGTTAGTACGATCCAGACTGGAGGGTCTGATGAGAGCATGTGTGCTTGTTCAGGGTGATACATGGAGACAATTCTTGTCTTCTGTAAGGTGTGATGACAACCACCATAGCCAGTGTCAGGATGTAAAGAAGCTATGCAAAGGAGGTTGTGTCAGTCACCACTTCATTAAGATGATGTTGGTGAAGGGACCTCACGAAGGTCAAGAAAGGACCACAGTGAACACAGATGAAGTCGCTTTGATCATGCAATGGCTGAAAGGAGCCCAAAGACGACATGAGTTGTAAGCTGGTGCAAGGTAGACTGACATGCAGTTCACTGTGGGGGAATATGTGACATGAAAATCTGACCCCTCTAAGTTATAGGTAAGAGAGATGAGTTCCCGATGCATGGGTTCTTTTGACATGGTTTGATGGAGAAGGTTAAGTTTGCCTTACCCCTCAGGATAGTGTGATGTGCGATGAGTTTCATGTATCCAATTTAGAGCACTATGTGAGGTACCTGGACCATGTGCGGAGCAATGAACCTAGTGAGCCCCAAGGGAGGATGAAATGACCCAAGTCACCTATGAGGACATTTATAGATGCCAAGGTGAAAGAACTCAGAGAAAAGAATATGTGATGATAAAGGTTCTTTGGAAGCACCATGGATATGGAAAAGCCACATAGGGGCCAGTGATGGACATGGAAAAATCTTATCCTGATTTGTTTGTTTGCTTGATGGAATTTTGATGACAAAATTCCTATAAGAGGGGAAGGATGTTACAACCCCAACTTTTGGGTTCATTGGGTGAGAAATGTAATTTATCATATTAAAGATATTTGAACATATAATGATATAATTTGTTTGGAATATATGGATTTCGTTTACAATAGCCTTGATGATTGTTTTGTGGGCTTTATTGGATATTGGGCCCAATAACAAGGAAGAGACAAAAGGAACTCCATTATTAATAAGAAATGGAGAAAAGAAAAATGTAGAAACCTATAGAAGGCAAAAGTATATAATCCAAAGGTGGATTTCGTGCCTCTTGTGTTCCTTGGGTTCCAAGGAGTCCAAAGTTCCAAAAAGAAAGCAATAAGAAAAGAAAAGATCAATTAAAAATTTCTTTATTAAGAAAGAAATTGAAAATAATGATAAAATGTGGAAAATAAGTGAAAAGAGGTATAATTGAATTATCCTTGGTGGATTTTTGTATCCATGAGGTTTCTAATATTAAAAGGAATGCCAATGAGGAAAAAAAAAGAAAGATAAAGAGAAATCCTCAAAAAGAGATATTTTAATAAGAAATAAACAAGATAATGGGAAATAATGAATATAGTTACATCTAGAAGGATAATAAGTATCCTTATAAAGGAATTGAAATCTTGGAGTTTCTTGGGGTCCAAGGAGCCCCAATGAAGAAGAAAGAATGAGAAAATACCAATAATGCAAAATAAGAGGAAAATGAGATACATTATTAATGATTTTGGTGACATTGTTAAAAAGGAAGTAATTTCTATTAAAAGAAAATAGAAATTCGTGCCAATGGTTTAAAAGGCAAGTCTAAAGAGAATAAGGGAGAGGATTTTTGTATTCTAATTATCCATGGAATAAAAGTATATCAAAGGAATAAGTTAGGAGAGAGAATATTTCTTCTCAATGAAGGAATAGGTTTCCTTTAAGAGTGGGACTTGTTTCCTCTTGAATGAACGTCTGTGGGCATGGATACCCTCCCCTATATAAGGGGTAAGACCTAGGGCCGAGTCCAGAGAGATCCCACGCACCCTCTCTCCCTTCTTCTTGTTTCTTGCACGTAAAACCCTAACGAGGGCATAATATTACCCATAGAGCAATGAATGATGGTTTTGTAGTCTTGATGGAGGCAGGGAGCTTCCACGACAACCTAAGACCGATTGACTACCAACCTAGCCCCTTTGTCTTTGCGCACCTTCCACTGTATGTTTGCAAGATCGCTGTGATTGCAGCAACAATCAAGAACTGATCTCGCGCTTGAGTGGCTATCTTGACGACGACTAACAACATCCTCACGTGCACAGAGGCACGACGGAGGTAGAGGAAGCCACCCTGGAGGTCATCGAGGTCGAGGTTGAGGACAAGGAGCCGCGCAAGACCCTACTAGGGCGGCAGCGTGCGCCATCGCGAGGAGGAAGAAGAAGGTCGGGGCTTTGGATGGTTTTACCTCTCCATGGGTTAAAGAGACGACCACTTAGGTAGGGGCAAAACCGAAATTCAATTATGTTTCCAAAAGAGCACGTTGCATGGAGCAGGACACTTAGCGCGCTCTGATTGGCCCAAAGTAAGTCAATTTTGCATAATTCATATCTAATTAACCGTAGCTCGGATGGATACACGTAATATATGAATTTTGCTCATAAAAACGAGGGGAATTTAATAAAAATATATTTGAAGGCTAACTACTCTTGAAATTTGAAAGTAGTGTAATTTATCAACTTTAATGAATTAAAGATTAAGAAACCCTTTTTCGAGATGATTAATGTGTTTAGTAGGGTTTAATGGATGATTAAAGTTGATATCAACCTGTTAATTGTAAAAGGGTACATTAAACACAAAAAGGATGAACTTTGCATGTAATTGGTTAATTTAGAGTTTCCTGTGCATAAATATGCTTTAATGGGCCTTGAAACCCTAATAGTGGTAAATGTGACTCTTAATGGCCTTAATTATTCAAAATCGTGAATAAAATTAAGATATGATGATTCTAAGCTATTTCGAGTATAGAAGTTCCTAATTGTGGATGAATATCCTTAATATGATAATTAAGGTTTTTCTAATGGATAAAGGTAGAATTAATGATAAATAACATTCATATGTGAATTAGACCATAATGAACTATGAATTGATGATAAATGAGCATAATGATCTTGTCATGGATTAAAAGAGTAAAAATAGTAGCTTTAATGTAAAAGAGTCTTAATGGACTTAATTGATGGCTAATTGTGCCTTTAACCCGAAATTAAAGTTAAATGTTGATTAAGGATAATCTTAATATCTTTCATGATGAATAGATAAGATAATTAGGGTTTGAGAATAATTGTAAAAAATTAGGGTTTAAAATAATAAAAATGAAGTGAAACCCTAATTGAAATGAGAACCCTAAAAGTGGACTAGAAACCCTAGGAAGCGAGGTAAGTTTAGTAGATCTTGATGGCATGATTAATAATAGGAAATTGTATGCATATTTCAGGATCTTGTTATGTGTGCTTTCTTGCTTGGATTTCTTGCTTGCATGGATTATTCTATCTCAAATCAACCTGACAGGTATGTGGTTACGCTTATGAATAATCACTTTAGTTTCACGGAGATTTCCGAACGTTTTTACCGGTTGCTTGAAAATAACTGTTGGATGCCTTTTATTTCATGCAACTATAGAGTGGCTATGACTATCTATATAAATGTATATATATAACTGGCTTAGATCCGGGTCCTCATCTGTGGCTTTACAAAGGCTAAAAAGGTTAACCTAGAGCAAGGTCTAGGCTAATATGAGTTAGAAACTGGACTACCCATGTGTAGTTCCATGAGACTCTTAGCATACCATGAGTTAATGAGTGGGCTAACTATGGGTAGTGCCATGTGACTCAACCCTAGAAACTGATTCACCTGTTAGGTGGGATCATGAGGGGTTTAATGGGGATCTACCATAGGGAAGGTAGCATCCAGGTCCACTGTAGGGACAACACAGAGGATAGGATATGTGTGGATCGCGCAGTTATATTTAAAACGTAATGTTGCTTGTTAAACTATAATTTGACTACAATACATTGTTATGGATAATTGCATGTTTATTGCTTTCCCCCACATACCAGCTTTATGATGACCGACATTTTGTTTGTCGGAGTTTTAGGTACAAGTGAAAAGAACAAATAGTAAAGTGGCATATGTGGAATTAAATATGAATTAAAGTTCAAAGGAGGATCTGTTAGAATAGACTCCATGTGGATAGAAGTAGATATCCAAGCTTTTGAAAAGGTATGAAAAGTTAAATTTTATTACAACCTTTCAGTTTAGTTTGATAGAATTTGATAATTATTATTGATTATTTGTCGAACCTTTGATCTGGAAATGGGGACAATGGCTCTGACCTCTTAGACTCCCGTAATTGAGGGTTACTGGGAGGCAGGGTCGTTACAGTACATCTTGTTGTCCACTTGACTAGGGAAGTGCAAATGTTGGGACCAATTTTCTTGCATTGGATGTATCCTTTTGAATTATACATGAGTATTTTCAAATGTGATGTTTGAAACCGTTATCAGCCTGAATGGAGTATTATTGAGGGTTATGTAGCGAGAGAGGTTATGTATTTTTGCAATGAATTTTCGAGTGGTGATGAAGCTCCTGTAAATGAGAAGAATATTGAGGACTATTATAGCAAAGGGACTTTAGAAGAATGAATGAAAATAATTAGTCATGAGCTGTGGGAACAAGATCACTTGTATATTTTACACCAACATCAACGAAGTGAGTGTTTATATCATAGAACATACCAATTTCATGAAGAAACAATACCCTTGAGCCAATTCAATGTGGCTTTCTAGAGAGCATAACAAGACATTTAGTAAGTGGTTTGAAGATAAAGTCTTAGATCAACTATCTCAAACACCAGATAATATTGCTAAAAATATCAAATGCCTCACCTTTAAACCAAAAATGAATGTTATGTCTTATGAAGGGTTTGACATAAATGGGTTCTCATATTACACAAAGCGTCAAAATGATAAGAGCATCGTCCAAAATAGTGGGGTCCCCCTTCAAGCATCTTCATTATTTTTTCTAGTGTGAAGGATAAGAGTCCACATGAACCTAAAATGTCATGTTACGGTGTCATTGAATACATATGGGAGTTTGACTATGTAGATTTTAGAATTCCGCTCTTTAAGTGTAATTGGGTTGATAACATCTAAGGAGTTATAGTGGATGAATTGGGCTTCACATTAGTGAATTTTGAAAAAATTGGTGAGAAGGGTGAACCATTCATATTGGCATTATAGGTGAAACAAGTATTACATCGATGATCCTACAAATGAAAAATGGTCGGTTGTTCTTCATGGTAAAAGACAATTCATTGAATATCCTATAGATGAAGAAGAGTACTATGATAAGTATGATGACTCCAGTCCATTCCCAGTTGGCTTGCCAACACCAAATATTAAAGCTAACGATGACTTATATGTGCATGAAGATCACACCGAAGGAATGTTAATTGATAAAAGATCTCAATATTAGAGGCATGTTTTTAATTTTTTTAAATGTGTTCTTTTTTGAATGTTAGATCGATGTGAACTTTACAATGCTATATTAATTTAATTAAATGTTAAATGTTTGATTGTTTTTTATATGACACTTTTTCAGATGGATGACCATGAGTATGATGATCATGATGATATCAGCATGAGGGTGTGGCTCCACGTTATGATGTAAGTTTTACAATATATCTAGCTATATGTCCATTTATAAGTTATATCCTAAATGTGTTTTTTTTGTCACTTTTTTGGTTGAGGATGTACCCCCTAAAGACCTTGTGCCACTTGAAGAGAAACATAAAAAAGTAAAAAAATCAGGGGCATCACTATGATGAACAAGTTACTACAACAAAGGGGCAATGAACCAAAATTGGTTGTGGATTTTGATCATGCATGAAATCCAATTGGAAAGAACAACAACTTGTTTGTTTCATAACTTGGGGTTCTTACTCGTGGTCATTGTAGTGTAAATACAGAATCTTGGCATACAGTTCCTAAAATCAAGAAATACTTTGTATGGAAAGAACTACATGTGAGATATTATCATTTGAATTATGTTTTTAAAGATATTTTATTCTATTTTTAGAATTCTCCATTAAATATAAGAAATTTTGCGGAGTATACTTGAACTGGATGAAAGCCTACATCATAAAAAGGTGATGCAACCCTGTGGGAGGGTCCTAAGGAACTATAGGACAACTCTCAACTGATAATATATACAAGATGCTAATAAGAGGAATAAGTCAGCCACTGAGCAATGGAACTACTCAGACTTGACTGAGTGGGAGGTGTTTGTTGCCAAGAGAACTAACGATGAATTCAAGGTATTAAGCGCCACTCCCAATTTAATCAGTATACATTCTTATGAATTCATTGTTTTATGATTGACTTTGAATGTTACTAACCAATTCAATGTGCTTACTAATAAGGCTATCAATGATGCTCAAAGATCAAGACGTGCACTGAATGTGCATGGCCACATGATGGGTCCAAGTGACTATGCAACCCTTCGCCAAAAACTACATGCGTCTTTCATTCAGCAGCCTACTGCTCCTACTATTGAGATTGCTGAGTCCTCTACTACTCCCACACCTCTTCATCGCCATGATGTGTGGATATCTAGGAGGCAAAACAAAAAAGGAGATATAACCATCCTACAACTCTGAGGCGGTTGCAAAAATGGTAAAATTCAACTCTCAGAATAATTATTATTGATGATTATTATGCTTACTTACCAATTTCTATTGATGATGATTAGCGGGAGATTCACGAGCAGAGGAAGCAAGGCTCGTTCATCCCTAAGGGGACAAGGGATGATTGATAGTTGCTCTCGGTAACCTAGAGCATCCTAGACGTGTTAGGGATGCAGGCGCTAGTGTGGGACTAAGAGCATTCTTTGGGCCATCACAACAAACATGTCCAAAAAGAGGGATTTTCAAAAGCTGAGGTAACCTATTCTTTTTGTGGAATTTTATTGCAAAGGGAATTCATGAATTAAAAAGTGTTTCTTTTAGCCATATATAAGTAGATGAGTTAATTGATAAGAGAGTCCAGAAAGCAATGAGCAAGTGACAGGTGTCTCAGGCTACCACTCAGATAGTACCTATGCCATGCCTCTCTTCCCCTATGATAGAGGTGGTTGGGAGTAATCCTGTAGACTCACCACCTAGCACGTCTATTGTAAGTATATTTATGACATAGTAGCTAGTCTTTTCAAGATGATATGTTTAGGTATATATATAACATACTCTATGTAAATTTGTACGGGTTGAGGCCATGTCATCTAAAATTAAAAGAATACATCGTTGCAGAGGGAGAGGCTTACCCACGCCTTCCAGGGCACATGATTCATTGCACTCCAATACCCGATGGTGTGGTTCGTGTGAGCCCGAGGCTTGTCTTTCCCACTTGGAGGCAACATCCATTGCCATATACCCACCCATATGCTGACACACTTGGTGAAGTAGAAGGCAGAGTGGTCTTGTGGCCTGAAGCAGGAGTCATATATACTAATCATGTATGGTGTAAATTTACATTACATTAATTGGTATATGTATATACATGACAATTGATATGAAATTATATATGTAGGACAAAGGGAAGAAACCCACTACAACTCATCCTCTTCCACCTCCACCTCTTCCTCAAGTACCTAGTCAGATTACAATGACCTATATGACTTAATATGTCCTCAATTCAAGGGTATGGCAATATGGATAGGCGAACATTCCGAAACTTCACCTATTATTGTTTCTATGGAGGAGGATTCTGTAGGCCAATCACATGATAATAATATATTTATATAAGATATTTTGTAGTTGTTTCATTATGCTTGGATGAATTCATCTACAATAGAACTATAGATATGGTGAGATCTTATTTATATATCTATATACCTCATTATATATATGGTGATCTATTTTCTTATATATTAATGCATACATAATATATGTTTTATAGCCATTTGCATAGGTTATGTAAATATTTTTCAATGACTCATGTGGGATATCTAGTTCCATCCTTGACCAGTCTTGTAAATGAGGACCCTACATCAGTTACTTTATACTGCTCTATCAATTTTAAATATTTTGGTGAAGCGAAAAAGAGTGTGATGATAGCTCCATATAGTGTTGAGTATGTTTATTTTGCTTATATTTTTGACTTAAGAAAATTACATTTCATTGTATATTTTGAGTTATATATAATTTACTTTCTTATCACTAGAGGTAAGTATTGGGAGTTACTGGTTGTTGTCCCTAAGACGTTGACTGTTTATTATCTAGATCCTAAGGGGAACAAATTAGACCGTTCAGGACACGATTTGAAAAAGCCATTATACACGTGAGAAATTTTTTATATTTATATCCGTTAACATCTATTATTACATAACTATTTACTAATGCAACTTAATGTGTCAGATTAATATACATGACTTTAAAAGATTTTAAAAATGCTGGAGGAAACATAGATAAGAAAAAGAAATGAAGAATGTGGATATAGTTTCCTGACTCCAATGCATATTTTATTTATGTGAACTATACTTATTTTTATTTATTAATATGTTGTATGTTGAAATTTTTAGTGTTCTATACAAAACAACGGCTGGGCATGTGGATACTACGTGATGCGATATATGGACATAATTGTCAGATATGCTGTACAAGACATCAAAAAATACAACATGTAATATATAATCTTTATCATCATAAGTATACTCTCATTAGGTTATATGAAAATATCAAACTTATTAATTATATATATACATCATTATCTTTGTAGGTATTTAAAACTAGTGACTTCAACACAGGGGAAAAATATTAGATATGCCCTATGTGATAGAACAATTAGATGACATAAGAGACCAATGGGCAAAATCCTTTGAAAGGGAGGCAATTTTTTTATTATGGTTGGGGTAGTGATGATAAAGAATGCCATTTCTAAACTTTGATGTCATTTTTTCTGTATATATGTGGTGCTTATATATACATATGTGATTTTTTTTTGAATTGTCTTATTGAAATTTGATCTATATACATGTGTGTGAATATGAATATGAATGAAGGAATGTGCTTCTACATGTGTGTGAATGTGAAAATAGATGAATGAATGGAACTATAGGTTTCTACGTGTGTGTGAATGTGAAAATGGATGAATGAATGGAACTACATGTTTCTATATGTGTGTGAATCAAGTAAATAAATTATTTTGGTTTCTACATGTGTGTGAATCACATGATGTATATATAGTCTTGATCATCTTGTTATTGTAGGTTTGTGGCCTGTTGTTAGGATGAAATCATAGGATGCTGTAAACCTACAGTTAAGAACTGAACTGTAGGTTCTGCATCCTACTAACCAACCGGACAGTAGGCCTGCAAGATGATATTAAAAAAATGACACTTAGTTGTCGGTTATTTAAATGGACTGTCAATGAAGGTCAACGTCATCGATATTTATAACAAACCGATGACTACGTCTGGACCCGGGCCAATTTTTTTTGTTCAGGTATGGAGATAGGTGTCAATTTTTTAGAACACAACCAATGACAATTTATACTTGTATTTTCGGTTTTACTTTGAACCAATGACTATGAACCAAACATGAGATAACTTTTTGTTTGGAAAGTGAGTTAGTCGTCGATTTTTACTGAAATAACCGACGACTACAGCCGTAACCTGGGCCAATTTTTTGTTTAGTTATGATGATATTCATCAGTTTTCTAGTAGTTAACTGAGGACTATGGATCTTACCGGTGTCAGTTCTTTTTTTTATTGCAATTGGACCCAGCTCTATGTTGTCAGTTTTAGAACCGACGCCGTAGGCTTCTACCTTTAATGTCTCTGTTGGTTAATTATGCTAACGAGTTTCAATCCTAAGAAGGATCGTTTACTCAACTTAACCAATCTCCGCAAGTATACAGAGGTAGTCATAGTTGAGGTCAAACACAAGGAGCTTTGGTAATTAAATAAACTCAACATCACTAAAGTTCAATAATCAAGATCAGTTTAAAAAGGATGGTGATGTTGATCTAATTATAGAAATTCAGATTTAAACAAGCATAGAAAAAGATTTATAAAAAAAGGTTTAGATTCAGATGTTAATGGATCTTGGACATTAGAATTTCACCCACATCTCATAGTACATCATAGGAAAATGATATTTAAACATACTAAGTACTTGTTTTAAAGGAGAGGTATGTGTTGCACTTCACCTCCCGGTGTAAATGCAACGATCTCAACTCAAATCCACATTCTCATGCATAATTTTCATTTTAGATCGCAACCTGTTCCTCAACTCTATAATCTCCACTCTCGTGGTAGAAGAAGAGTTTCCAAGAAGAGCACCTCCATACATTCCTACCTATCTTCTCAGATTAAGAAAGAAAGCATAAAATATGCATATAGAGTAGCCAACAATACATGCAAGAGATGATAAAACTGGTACTCTCATGGTAGAAAAATAAGCAATATAGTATTTAGTACGAAATTAACTTGTTCTATACATTCTATGACATGGGATCTACTCTCCCATGCCCAAGGAAAGGAGTTTACTCATCCATAATCATGTTTTGCAGAATTGTTATAGAAATTTCATATTCTAGCATGATCTAGAGGAAGAAAAACAAGAAGATCCAAAGATGTAACCACAAGAAGGTAGAATTCTGGCTTGGGGATGAAATTCTACTCCTCTAGCTGCTCCAAAATGAACCAACTCCTCTCTTGAGAAGCTGTGTGAAGTGAGGAAGCTCTGCTGTACCTTTAGAGAAGACAATGGAGAAGAAGAGAAGAAGATTGGGGCTCCTTTGGTAAGAAACCACATCTTTTCTCCTCAAAATCACCTTCCTCTACTCTAGACTTGCTTTGGGATGAGAGAATTTTGAATTATGACCATGGATAACCACCCCTTAAGTTCCCTCTTTGTTTTAAACAAAAGATTGTAATTTTCAAAATTTTGAAACTGACAGCGACACGACATGCGTTCCTTGTCCACGCCGTGCAAAGCCTTCGACAGTTGCTCCAGAATGCACTGCGCAAGATGTGTGCTGAAGTAATGCACAACGTGCGACTTTCCAGTAGGTTTCAGTCTGCTTGACGCTCCCAGGTGCACGACGTGTTCTCGAAAACACGCAGTGCGTTTGCTTTTCTGAACTCTCTGGAAACTCACACGTCATTCCCAAGGCCCGAACACGCCGTGCACTCAGCAATCTGGGTGAACACATTTCTTCCTAGAATCTCGCACGTCGTATCCTCATCAGACACACCGTACATTCTGCTATTTTAGCAGAATTAAACTTCAAAAATCAGTCCTTTTGGAACAAATATGCAATACATGTTATGCGATAAGTAAAATAGCAAAAAGATGGCAAGATTAATATGAAAGGAGGCTAAGTGATATCAAAATGAACCAAATTTGTGTGTGATAACATGTGAAAAGATGATGTGGAAAACAAACAACAAATCCCCCTAAGATTGAACTATTTCTTGTCCTTAAGCAAAAAAAACAAGGCTACATTCAAGGTGAAAGAATATTCAAACTCATGCATGGATTAAATGAAAAGAAGATATGCAATCAGCTCAACCAACCATGTACATAGCATTTGTGTTCATTGTTGTCTTCTCAATTTAGACAGAGAAATTTAGTTCAGCAATGGTGGTTCCAAATCAAGTGAAATAATTAACTAGACAACACTAAATAGAATTTGGATAATCGAGCCAAACAATTATTAGATGTACATTACAAAATTTTCAACTAGTATGAATATAAGATGATGAAATCAGTGCTAACATTAACAAACTTAGTTGTACTCTTTTTCTCAAAGGATATGATGATGGAAATTTTTGGGTTTCTGACATGCGGCTGCTAATTTAGGCTTATGCTCACGTGGAATGCCGGTTGGGGTGTTGGTTTTACCCTCTTTTGATTTTTCATACCACTTAACCATCATTGCCAGATCGGACACACACTAGGCTAGCATGATATGTGGGTTGTTTTCCATCTTTTATTGGGTAAAGGTAAACAAATGATAGAGCAAGTATGGTAAAACACTAAAGAGTCAACAAGAGTGTTAAGATTAGCAAGATTTCAATCATTCTTTTGAATTTGTTTTCATTAAAAAGTTGATTGTAAACGCACTAAGAGTTTGACAAGAGTATGCTGTATTCTAGTAAGTGTTCTAAAGTTGATTTATTCGCAAAAATGTGGAACCATTACATGTATTGAGGAATCAAATATGTAAAAATTGAGATTTCAAACCACAAACACAAACAAGATCGTGTACATGGGGATTTTCCTTTTTCATTTGATTCATGCATGCTGTTGAATATCTTTTCATATAGCCACAAGAAATACAAAGGACAGGATAGATCAAGCATGGTGTTCATTCTAACATGTAGCCTCAATTTATATTAAGATTGCCATCAAAGAAAATAGAACATAGAACAAAAAGGAAAGAAAAACTGACACAACTGGCTCTAACAAAAGGAAATGCAAAATGAAAACTACAACTACGAGCCGATTGTGCCCCCCTAACCTTGAAATGAGCAGTGTCCTCACTGCATCAAACAAACTCACAAAGTTCACAACCAGGTACCTATCATGGATAAGATCAGAAACAAGGGCCACTGCCCTCTTGATTGGGGAAAAACTGTCTGATAATGTCAGGGATGCCCATCGGCTGGGTTGTGGAGTCGGGCTGCTGTGGGAACTCTGGCGGTATGGAAACTCAGATGGCTGTTGTGGAAACTCAGATGGTGGAAACTCAGGCTGTTGTGGTGGTGGTTCCTGATATGGTGGTGAGATGGAGTAGTGACCTTGAGAGATGTGCCACGAGTCCATCTGTTGAACCATGTCATGCATCACAGTATACTGCATGCCGAACTGGTCCAAATGGCTGTCAACAAGGTCAAACTACTGCTGGACATAACCGTAAAGATGCCTCACATCAGGAATCACCCAAGTGTACTCTGTTTGAGTACCGGTAGAGGGTGGGGTGGTGTTGTAGCTGTAGCGGTAGCTTCTACTGCTGTAGAACTATGGGCACCATGGGTGGATGCCTCCTCTATGTCTCAGGCTCTAACTCAACCTTCCTATTTGCCTTATTGTTGAGGTCATTGTGGGCTGCATCGGGGACTTCTATGAACTGTTTCTTTGTGAGAAAATCTTGAACTTTCTAGTGCTATCACCATGCCTTGATATTAGGCCATAAGAAATAAGATAATTGATGTTTATAAGGTTTTTCCATGGTGCAGGTTCTAAATTGGTCAAGTCTAGCCCTAGCTGCATAGCAAGTAGTGTGAGCATTCCACCACACATGATATCACTCGACTCTCTCTGCTTCTTCTTCTTGACTTCTAGAAGTTTATTGATAATATAATAGCTGGAACTATTTTTCTCATTATTGACCATGCACCACAAGAATAAAAGGTCAGTTTTGCCCACGACCCCTTGAGTTTCATTTTTGGCAAAAGGACCGGTGCTTAGAAGGTGATGCACAACTCTGAAAATCGGGTTATGGAGCGAGGAAGCTCGTGCTTGCCTAGCCCTGTGCACCTTTTCATTGGTAATTTCAGACCAAAAAGTATCACTATGGAAGGCGGGCGGATAGTCAATGTAGCCTCCATAGTTGCACACGAGCAAGGTACAAAACTGACGAAGATCCATAGCAAAACATTTTTTTAGAAGATGAAAACTGATCTTTAGATACGTCTCATGGCAGTTTTGAGGATCGTCTTCCGCCTTAAAGGTAGTCAAAAACTCGTAAACAAGGTGAGGGTAGGTCTTTGCAACTCCAGTGCAGACTAGATGAAGACCTAAGAATTGAAGATACCCCATTACCTCATTCTTGAAGCCAAGCTTGTCTAGAGTTTCTTCACAAACGTACTGGGAAGGTAATACTCGCCTAGTAATGAGGAATTGGTAGTCTGCATCTTCCTCAGGAGTGACTTGGAATTGGGTGGAGGGCAGAAATGCTGCCTCAGAAGGTGTGGTGTAAGAGGTAGCACCACCATGACGTCTTCCCAAACACCTCTTGATTGGTGTCATTGCCTTCTGTACGAGTGCACGACGTGTAGATGATGATCACGACATGCACTTGGAAGGTATTCCTTTGGCCCTGAAATTGGAATACACGGCGTGTATAATGGTGGAACGTCGTGCACCTGGAGATTTTTTGCAGTCTGAAATCGGCGAAGAGAGGTGAAGATTTAGGTGGCAATCCGGAGATCCGACAATGGAACCAGGGCGGCGTTGATGGAGGTGCTAGGTGGCACATTGGCAGCACTGATGGTAGCTGGTTAGGGTGCCGTCGATGTCGTGAGCTACTATCGCTACTGTGAGCTGGGTGGCATCAAGCTAGGTGGTGTTGTCGGTGCTAGGGCGCGGTGCTGGTGAGGACGCTACCGCTGTGAGCAGCTGGAGAAGGTGACACTAGGGCGAGTGAGGTGGCACAGAGGCACTACTTTGGACGGGTGTGCACGGACTACGGCCGCGTAGTGCTAGCAGCACGGTGGTGGTGCAAGCTACTTCGGAAGGCGCACAACTGGAAGAAGAAGGAGACGACGTGCGTGAGTGCACGACATGAGTTAGGGAAGAAGGAGGCGGATGCATGGCTGAATAGCACGACAACTAGGGTTTTTCTCTCACACGACTAGTTTCTCAAGTGTAGTGAGAAGTTAGGTCATGCGCCCCCTTTTTGGCCAAACTTTACAAAAAAGACACGATGTGTATAATACATGCAAGACATGTTCCCCTTTAATTTCCCTTTTTTATATATCCCTTTTATGCCCAGATGCATGGCATGTATGAGTTAATGCACGCCGTGCAAGTTTCCAAAAACTTTTGCTGCTTAGTCCAAAGATAGATGCATGACGTGCATCGATTAAATGCACGCAGTGTATGATTCCAGAAACATTTATGTGAACAGAACACATCGTGTTGGTGGCAAACACATAGTGTACCTAGAGATGTAGTCCAATTTCAGTATCTATTCTGATGGGTTGCACGCCGTGTCAAATAAAGACACGCTGTGCATTTTGGAATTTCTGCAGAAAATAGTAGTAAGTCAACACAAAATAATGATAGATGTGGTGACATCTATGTCTAAATTATTACATTCATCCATGACAAGCTTATTGATGAAATAAAATAGTATTTTTGACTCAAAGAAATTAAAAGAAATCTATTCTAATGTGGGGTCAACTCCCACGAGGTCCTCCATTTAGAGTCCGGAGTAAGACTCTTTAATTCTTCATTCAAGCATCTTGGAGGAAGCAAGAGGCTCCCTTGTCTACTGCATCTCCACAAGTATATAGCTTGCAACACTGTCCATTCACTTTGAAATTGTCGTCCTTTCCTTGGAGTTCCACATCTCCATATGGAAAGATCTTTAACACAAGAAACGGTCCTGACCACTTTGATTTTAGCTTCTTGGGAAATAATTTAGTCTAGAGTTAAATAGCAAAACTTTATCTCCTTCTTGGAAGTCCTTACTGGGAATCCTCTTGTCATGCCAAGCCTTTGTCTTCTCTTTTTATAGCTTTGCGTTCTCATAAGCATCAAGGTAGAGTCCCTCAAGTTCCTACAGCTACAAAAGGCACTTCTCACCTGCCTTCTTCATGTCAAAGTTCAAGAATTTGATGGCCCACAAAGCACAATGTTCTAACTCCAGTGGAAGGTGACAAGATTTTCCATAGATCATCTTGAATGAAGTATTTCCTATGATTGTCCTGTAGGCTGTATGGTACACCCATAATGCATCATCTATCTTTAAAGCCCAATCTTTTCTTGAACTAGAAACAATCTTTTCAAGGATGTTTTTTAGCTGTCAGATTGAGACCTCTACCTTCCTGGGAGTTTGAGGATGATAGGGCGTAGAGATCTTATGAGTTACACCATATTTAGAAAGAAGGTTGTTGAATTGTCTTTCAGCAAAATGTGTGCCTGCATATGAAATTATGGCTCGAGGAACTCCAAACTGAGGAAAGATGATCTTTTAAAAAAGCTTTACTATAGATTTGGCATATGACGCTTGGGTTGGGATGGCCTCAACCCATTTGGACACATATTCACAAGCAACAAGAATGTATTGGTAGCCGCAAGATGATGGGAATGGTCCCATGTAGTCCACTCCCCATACATTGAATACCTCAACCTCCAAGATAGAGTTGAGGGGCATGTCATCACAGTGAGATATACCTCCAATTCTTTGACATCTATCACAAGATTTGGCAAATAGATTGACGTCTTTGAATAATGTGGGCCAATAGAAACCGGCTTGTAGTATCTTTGCAGCAGTCTTCTCTCCTCCAAAATGGCCTCCATAAGGAGAGGCATGGCATTCGGCAATAATGGTAGGAATTTCTTCTTCTGTAACACATCGCCAGATCATCCCATCACTTCCATGCTTGAATAACAGTGGATCATCCCAATAGTAGAATTTCACATCATGAAAGAGTTTCTTATTTTATTGATATGTCAAATCAGGTGGGAGTTGTCTGGTAGCAAGAAAGTTAGCAATATATGCAAACCACAGTGCTTGAGTAGATGATAACGCATAAAGCCTTTCAGTTGGCAAAAGATCTTCAATGGGTAATGGATCTCCCACCTCCGTAGTTTATCTAGAAAGATGATCAGCAACATTATTTTCCGTACCTTTCTTATCCCTGATTTCAAGATCGAATTATGGTAAGAGAAAAATCCAATGAATAAGATGTGGTTTGGCATCTTTCTTGTTCAGCAAATATTTTATGACAACATGATCAATGTATACTATCACCTTAGATCCCACCAAATATTGTCAGAATTTGTCGAAGGAATATACAATGGCACACATCTCCTTCTCGGTGGTTGTATAGTTGATCTGTGCTTCATCAAGGGTCTTGCTTGCATAATAAATGGTGTGGAGTTTCTTGTCCTTCTGCTATCCTAGAACATCTCCCACTACATAATCACTTGCATCACACATTAACTCAAAAGGATAATCCCAATTTGGAGGTTGAATAATTGGGGCTGAAATGAGGGCCTCCTTGAGCTTGGAAAAAGCTGTGTGGCTGTCATCATCAAATACAAATTCTTAATCTTTTGCAAGTAGGGAACACAACGGCTTTGCAATTTTTGAAAAGTCCTTAATAAATCTTCTATAAAAACCTACATGGTCAAGAAAGTTGCCGATGTCTTTAACTGAAGATGGAATAGAAATCTTCTCAATGGCTTCAACTTTTGCCCTGTCCACTTCAATACCCTTATTAGATACATCATAGCCTAGTACCACACCAGATTGTACCATGAAATGGCACTTCTTGCAGTTCAACACTAGGTTAACCTTTTTACAGCGGGATAAGACTAATGACAGGTTACATAAGCATTGATCAAAAGAATCTCCATATACACTAAAGTCATCCATGAAAATTTCCATTATATTTTCAATGAAATCAGAGAAAATAGCCATCATACACCGCTGAAAAGTCGCGGGAGCATTGCAAAGACCGAATGGCATGCGGCGATAAGCATATGTTCCATAAGTAAAAGTGAATATAGTTTTCTCTTGGTCGGGAGGGTATATAGGAATCTGGAAAAACCTAGAATACCCATCCAAATAACAAAAATAAGTGTGCTTAGTGAGGCATTCAAGCATCAAACCAATAAAGGGAAAATGAAAACGATCCTTGAGAGTCACCTTATTCAAACTCTGATAATCAATACACATACGCCACCCCGTGACTATACATGTTTGTATCAATTCACCATTGTCTCCTTTTATGACCGATGCACCCCCCCTCTTAGGTACCACGTGAATGGCACTAACCTAAGGGCTTTCACTTATCAAATAAATGATTCCAACATCCATCAATTTAAAAATTTCTTTCTTAACCACTTCAAGCATGTTTTGATTTAAACGCCTAGGTGGTTCAATAGTTGGTTTAGCATCATTCTCCATATTTATTCTATGCATGCAGATGGGGGGATGAATGCCTTTCAAATCATCGATAGAGTAACCAATAACATCTTTATACAAACACAATTCAGCAAGAAATTTATTTTCTTGTTCATTGGTCAACTCATTATTGATTATGACAGGAGAACTAGAGTCAGAATCAAGAAATGCATACCTTAGCCCTGGTGGAAGGGCTTTAAGTTCTACCTTTCTTTTGGCTACTTTGTCCTTGACTTTGTCATCAACAATTGGGTTGTCTTCTTTTGTAGCATCTGGTTTAGCGATAGAAAATACCCCAAAATTTTCAGATCCATTATTCATACCTTCATCATCATCACAGTAATTCAACATCAAGTCGGTAACATAACAATCTTCTTATACAACAGAATCAATAGAATCCATAAAACAAATTTCTTCTACATGAGAGGGTGCTTTCATAGAATCATATACATAGAACTCCATGGATTCCTCACCAAATCAGAGTGTGAGTTTACCTTCACAAACATCAACTAGGCATCCAATAGTTCTAAGAAAAGGCCTCCCAAAAAGAATGGGGTTTGAAGGAACCTCTACCATATCTAGCACTACAAAATCATAAGATATATAGAGTTTACCAATCTGCACTAGCGCATCCTCCACGACACCTTTTGGGTATTTGATAGAATGATCGGCCAACTCAATGGCCATATTTTTAGGCTTTAGATCACCAAGATCTAGCTATTGCCATAAAGTATATAGGTTGAGACTGATACTAGCACCAAGGTCTACTAGACCTTTGTCAAAAGTGGTGTCACTGATCTTGCATGGTAGTGTGAAGGCTCCCAAGTCATCTAGCTTCTCAGGAAGTCGATTCTGAACGATAAAACTGATTCTTTCAGAAAGCATCATGGTATCTACTTGGTCTACCTTCCTCCTTTTTGTAAGAATGTCCTTTAGGAACTTGGCATATGAAGGCATCTCTGCAATAACTTCAGCTAATGGAAGGTTGACATGAAGTTTATTTAGAATGTCCATAAACTTCCTGAACTTTGAGTCCTCCTTCTTGTTCGCAAGCCTTTGTGGAAATGGTGCATTATCCTTGTAAGAAGGTGGTATTTCAGCCATACCTTTATCCTTCTTGTATATTGGAGTGTTGGACTCCCTCCTCATCAACCACTTCAGTGTTCTTCTCCTTGGGTGGAGAAGGTCTCTGAATTTCAGCTCCACTTCTCAAGGTTATGGCGTCTGCTTGTTGTCTTGGGTTCACTTCCGGTTGGCTTGAAAGAGAACCGGATTGTGGACTCCTTGTTGTGCTAGAGCTTGCTGTGCTATTTGATTCTCCAACATCTTGGTATGAATGGAAATGCCATCCACTTTAGCAGAAAGTTGGGCAATAACATCTTTCAATAGCTTATTGTTCCCCCGAAACTCTTCATTTTGCTACATTTGTGTAGAAACAAATTTCTCCATCATGGCCTCAAAAGAAGAGCTTTGGGGTTTTTGTGGCTGTTGATAACCCCTATTGTTGAAACCCGATGAATTCCCTTGTCGGTTGAATTGTTGTTGTTGCTGCGGTTGCTGTTGTGCTTGTGGGAAGTTCTAAGCATTGCTTGTGTTCCGGTAGGAGAAATTAGGATGATCTCTCCATCCCGAATTATAGGTTTTGGAATAGGGATTGTACTGCTTGTTCCCTTGCATTCCAACGACATTGACCTGTTCAAAGATCCCTTCATTTTCATTAGGAGAAAAGCATGAAGAAGAAGTATGTCCTGCATTGCCACAAGCTTCACATATAACTTCATCTTATTGGATTTACATAGTAGTCATCTTCTCAAACTTCTGTGTAAGAACATCAAGTTTGGCAGCAATAAGATCTACGTCATCAACAATATGTTTCCTTCCTTGCTTCCCGGTTGAAGAACTAGCTGTAGAGGCTGATTTTGCTCCTCTATATGATCCCCATTGGCAGTGATTAAGCGATATGTCTTCAATAATGATATAAGCCTCCCTATAAGACTTAGTCATCAATGTGCCATTAGCTGTGACATCCAGTGTCAACCGGGTGTTGTAGAACAATCCATGATAGAAAGTTTGAAGTAACAGACAGTTGGTCAAACCATGGTGAGGGCAAAGGCGTTGAAGATCCTTAAACCATTCCCATGTGTCATACAAACTTTCTCCATCATTTTGAGAGAAATTGGTGAGCTGATTTCTTAGCTGGGCTGTCTTGCTTGGTGGGAAGTACTTTGCAAGGAACACATTTAGGAGTTAGTCCCAACTTTTGATTGAGGTAGTCATAGTCGAGGTAGAGGTCGAACACAAGGAGCTTTGGTAATTAATCAAATGCAACAACACTAAAGTTCAACAATCTAGATCGGTTTAAAAAGGATGGTGATGTTGATCTAATTACAGAAATTTAGATTTAAACAAGCAATAAAAAGATTTCTAAAAAAATGTTTAGATTCAGATGTTAATGGATCTTGGACATTAGAATTTCACCCACATCTCATATCACATCAAAGGAACACGAAATTTAAACATAATAAGTACTTGTTTTAAAGGAGAGGTATGTGTTGCACTTCACCTCCCAGTGTAAATGCAACGATCTCAACTCGAATCCACATTCTCATGCATAATTTTCATTTTAGATTACAACCTATTCCTCAACTCAATAATCTCCACTCTCATGGTCGAAGAAGAGTTTCCAAGAAGAGCATATCCATACATTCCAACCTATCTTCTTAGATTAAGCAAGAAAGCATAAAACATGCATATAGAGTGGCCAGTAATACATGCAAGAGATGATAAAACCGATACTCTCATGGTATAAAAACAAGAAATATAGTATTTAGTACGAAATTAACTTGTTCCATACATGCTATGACATGGGAGCTACTCTCCCATGCCCAAGAAAAGGAGTTTACTCGTCCATAATCATGTTTTACAGAATCGTTACAGAAATTTCAGATTCTAGCATGATCTAGAGGAAGAAAACTAAGAAGATCCAAAGATATAACCACAAGAAGGTGGAATGCCCAAGTTGGGGACAAAATTCTACTCCTCCATCTACTCCAAAATGAACCAACTCCTCTCTCGAGAAGCTGCGTCAAGTGGGGAAGCTTTGCTGCACCTTTGGAGAAGACAATGGAGAAGAAGTGAAGAAGATTGGGGCTCTTTTGGCAAGAAACCACCTCTTTTCTCCTTAAAATTACCTTCCTCTGCTCTAGACTTACTTTGGGATGAGAGAAATTTGAATTATGACCGTGGATAACCTCCCCTTAAGTTCCCTCTTTGTTTTAAACAAAAGATCGTAATTTTCAAAATTCTAAATCTGACAGTGACACGACGGGCGTTCCTCGTGCACGTCGTACAAAGCCTTCGACAGTTGCTCCAGAATGCACTGTGCATGGCGTGCGCTGAAGTAATGAATGTTGCGAATTTCCAATAGGTTTCAATCTGGTTGACGCTCCCAGGTGCACGACGTGTTGTTGAAAACACATTGTGCGTTTTCTTTTCTGAACTCTCTGGAAATTTGCACGTCGTTCCCAAGGCCCAAACATGCCGTGCAAATGGAAATCTGGGTGAACACATTTCTTCCTAGAATCTCACACGTCATGTCCTCATCAGACACGCCATGCATTCTGCTGTTTCAGCATAATTAAACTCCAAAAATCAGTCCTTTTGGAACAAATCTGCAATACATGTTATGTGATAAGTAAAATAGCAAAAAGATGGCAAGATTAATATGAAAGGAGGCTAAGTGATATCAAAATGAACCAAATTTATGTGTGATAACATGTGAAAAGATGATGTGGAAAACAGACAACAAATCCCCCTAAGATTGAACTATTGCTTGTCCTCAAGCAAAAAAAACAAGGCTACATTCAAGGTGAAAGAATATTCAAACTCATGCATGGATTAAATGAAAAGAAGATATGCAATCAGCTCAAGCAACCATGTACATAGCATTTGTGTTCATTGTTATCTTCTCAATTTATACATCTAAGATAGAGAAATTTAGTTCAGCAATGGTGGTTCCAAATCAAGTGAAATAATTAACTAGACAACACTAAATAGAATTTGGATAATCGAGCCAAACAATTATTGGATGTACATTACAAAATTTTCAGCTAGTATGGATATAATATGATGAAATCAATGCTAACATTAACAAACTTACTTGTAATCTTTTTCTCAAAGGATATGATGATGGAAATTTTTGGGTTTCCAGCACTCGACTGCTAATTTAGGCTTATGCTCATGTGGAATGTCGATTGGGGTGTTGTTTTTACCCTCTTTTGATTTTTCATACCACCTAACCATCGTTTCCAAATCGAACTCACTCTTGGCTAGCATGATATGTGGGCTGTTTGCCATCTTTTATTGGATAAAGGTAAACAAATGATAGAGCAAGTATGGTACAACACCAAAGAGTCAACAAGAGTGTTAAGATTAACAAGATTTCAATCATTCTTTTGAATTTTTTTCACTAAAAAGTTGATTGTAAACACACTAAGAGTTTGACAAGAGTATCCCATATTCTAGAAAGTGTTGCAAAGTTGATTTATTTGCAAAAATATGGAACCATTACATGTATTGAGAAATCAAAGATGTAAAAATTGAGATTTCAAACCACAAATACAAAAACGATTGTGTACATGGGGATTTTCCTTTTTCATTTGATTCATGCATGTTGTTGAATATCTTTTCATATAGCCACAAGAAATAAAAAGGACAAGATAGATCAAGCATGGTGTTCATTCTAACATGTAGTCTCAATTTATATTAAGATTGCCATCAAAGAAAATAGAACATAGAACAAAAAGGAAAGAAAAACTGACACAACTGACTCTAACAAAATGAAATACAAAATGAAAACTACAATTATGGGCCGGTTGTGCCCCCCCAAGCTTGAAATGAGCACTGTCCTCACTGCATCAAACAAACTCACAGAGTTCACAATTGGATACCTGTCATGGATAATCTCATAAACAAGGGCCACCGCCCTCCTGATCGGGGAAAAACTGTCTGACAATCTCAGGGATGTCCATCGGCTGGGTTGTGGAGTCGGGCTACTGTGGGAACTCTGACGACTGTGGAAACTCAGATGGCTACTGTGGAAACTCAGATGGTGGAAACTCGGGCTGCTGTGGTGGTGGTGTTTGATATGGCGGCAGGATGGAGTAGTGGCCCTGAGAGATGTGCAACAAGTCCATCCGTTGAACCATGTTGTGCATCACAATATACTGCATGCCCAACTGGTCCAAACGATCGTCAACAAGGTCAAACTGCTACTGGACATAACCGTAAAGATGCCTCACATCAGGCATCACCCAAGTGTACTTTGTCTGAGTACCAGTGGTGGGTGGAGGTGGTGTTGTAGCTGTAGCGGTAGCTGCTACTATTGTAGAACTGTTGGCGCCATGGGTGGCTGCCTCCTCTTCATCCTTGGGCTCTAACTCAACCATCCAATTTGCTTTGGTGTTGAGGTCATTGCAGGCTGCATTGGGGACTTCTATGAACTTTTTCTTTGTGAGAAAAACCTTGAACTTTCTAGTGCTATCACCATGCCTTGATATTAGGCCACAAGAAATAAGATAATTGATGTTTACAAGGTTTTTCCTTGGTGCAGGTTCTAAATTGGTAAAGTCTAGCCCTAGCTGCATAACAAGTAGTGCGAGCATTCCACCACACATGATATCACCCGACTCTCTCTGCTTCTTCTTCTTGGCTTCTAGAAGTTTATTGATAATATAATAGCTGGAACTGATTTGCTCATTATTGACCATGCACCACAAGAATAAAAGGTCAGTTTTTCCCACGACCCCTTGAGTTTCATTTTTGGAAAAGTCATCTGTGCTTAGAAGGCGATGCACAACTCTAAAAATTGGGTTATGGAGCAAGGAAGATCGTGCTTGCCTAGACCTGTGCACCTTTTCATTGGTAATTTCAGACCAAAAAGTATCACTATGGAAGACAGGCAGATAGTCAGTGTAGCCTCCATAGTTGCACTCGAGCAAGGCACAAAACCGATGAAGATCCATAGCAAAACATTTATTTAGAAGACAAAAACTGATCTTCGGATACGTCTCATGGCAGTTTTGGGGATCATCTTCCGCCTTAAAGGTAGTCAAAAACTCATAAACAAGGCAAGGGTAGGTCTTTGCAACTCTAATGCAGACTAGATAAAGACCTAAGAATCCAAGATACCCCATTACCTCATTCTTGAATCCTAGTTTGTCTAGAGTTTCTTCACAAATGTAGCAAGAAGGTAATACTCGCCTAGTAATGAGGAATTGGTAGTCTGCATCTTCCTCAGGGTGACTTGGAATTGGGTGGAGGGCACAAATGCTGCCTCAAAAGGTGTGGTGGAAGAGGTAGCACCACCATAACGTCTGCCCAAACCCATCTTGATTGGTGCCATTGCCTTCTGTAGGAGTGCACGACATGCAGATGACGATCACGGTGAGCACCTAGAAGGTATTCCTTCGGCCCTAAAACTGGAATGCATGACATGTATAATGGAGGAATGCCGTGCACCTGGAGATTTTCTGTAGTCTCAAATAGGTGCAGAGAGGTGAAGATTTAGGGGAAGATAGGGCAATCCGGTGATGGAACTAGGGCGGCATTGATGCGGTGCTAGGCGGCGCGTTGACAGTACTAATGGTGGCTGTTAGGGTGCCGTTGATGTCGTGAGATGCTATCGCTACTGTGAGCTGGGTGGCGTTGTACTAGGTGGCACCGTTAGTGCTAGGGCGCGCTGCTGGGCAGGTTGCTGCCACTATGAGTAGCTGGAGAAGGTGGCTCTAGGGTGAGAGAGGTGGTGCAGAGGTGCTGCTTTGGACATGCATATATGGCTTGCGGCCGTGTGGTGTTGGCAGCACGGTGGCGACGCAAGCTGCTTCGAAAGGCACACAACTGGAAGAAGAAGGAGATGGTGTGCGTGAGTGAATGACGTGAGTTGGGGAAGAAGGAGGTGGCTGCACGGATGAATCACATGGTGGTTAGGGCTTTTGCTCTCACACGAGTGATTTCTCGAGTGTAGTGAGAAGTTAGGTCGTGCGCCCCCCTTTTTGGCCAAACTTTATGAAAAAGACACGACGTGTATAATACATGCACGAAATTTTCTCCTTTAATTTTCCTTTTTAGATATGCCTTTTATGCCCAGATGCATGACGTGTATGAATTAATGACACTGTGTAAGTTTCCAGAAACTTTTGTTGCTCAGTCCAAAGATAGATGCACGACGTGCATCCATTAAATGCATGTCGTGTATGATTCCAGAACACATCGTGTTGGTGGCAAACACATTGTGTACCTGGAAATGTAGTCTGATTTCAATATCTATTCTGATGGGTTGCATGCCGTGTCAAATAAAGACACGCCGTGCATTTTGGAATTTCTACAGAAAATAGTAGTCAGTCAACACAAAATAATGATAGATGTGGTGACATCTATGTCTAAATTATTACATCCATCCATGACAAGCTTATTGATGAAATTAAATAGCATTTTTGACTCAAAGAACTTAAAAGAAATCTATCCTAATGTGGTGTCAACTCCCACGAGGTCCTCCATTTAGAGTCTGGAGTAAGACTTTTCAATTCTTCATTCAAGCATCTTGGAGGGAGCAAGAGGCTCCCTTGTCTACTACATCTCCACAAGTATATAGCTTGCAACGCTGTCCATTCACTTTGAAATTGCCATCCTTGCCTTGGAGTTCCACAACTCCATATGGAAAGATCTTTAACACAAGAAACGGTCCTGACCACTTTGATTTTAGCTTCCTGGGAAATAATTTTAGTCTAGAGTTAAATAGCAAAACTTTATCTCCTTATTGGAAGTCCTTCCTGGGAATCCTCTTGTCATGTCAATCCTTTGTCTTCGCTTTGTATAGCTTTGCGTTCTCATAAGCATCAAGGTGGAGTTCCTCAAGTTCCTGTAGCTGCAAAAGGCACATCTCACCTGCCTTCTTCATGTCAAAGTTCAAGAATTTGATGGACCACAAAGTACGATGTTCTAACTCCAGCGGAAGGTGATAGGATTTGCCGTAGATCGGCTTGAAAGGAGTAGTTCCTATGATTGTCTTGTAGGCTGTGTGGTACGCCCATAATGCATCTGATGTTTCATTTTAATAGTTGAGATCTTATATGCTAATTCCCTATGTCTTATAAACTATACTTGATAGTTGTAGAGACAAATGTGTATGATACATATATTGAATGACTTGATGTCTAAAACATTGAATACCTATAGCATTCTCATATAGAACACATCAATGGGAAATGCATTTCTAGAATCCATATGATGATTATCTAGGCTCTTTTGGTAACTGAACCAATAAAGACATGGATATCTTATTTGTTGTGAAATATGACAAAAGCATCCTCACTAGATGTAGTGGGAGAGTGATTATTCTATTAGGGCTCATACTTACCGATCTATATAGACATTTTAGAATAAATTCTAAAGGTAGTTACAAATACCTCATATTTATTGATGTTATCAGTATATATGGAATTTATTATTTAATGAAATAGAAGTATGAATCTCTTGATGTGTTTAGGGAGATTGTGAATGAAGTACATATGTAATCTAGTAAAAGTATTAAGATAATTTGATGTGATCGATGTTGAAATATCTAAAACCAAGAGTTTGAGTACCTTCAAGGAAATCATGATAATGTATCATGATGAAATCCACCTGAAACACAATGATAGTGTATCATGAAAGTGTATCAGAAAGAACGAATAACACCTTATTAAGTCAAGGTGTGATTATTGATAAAATCTAGCTAATCTTCCAATTTTCTTTTGGGCACATTATTAACACTAAACAATGTATCGTCTAAAATGGTTCAAAAGACACCATATGGGATATGGCATGGGAGTGTCCCGATATGTCTTTTATAGTGATTAGGGATGAATGCTTATATAATAAAATATTTTCTTGAAAATATTTGTCCACAAAACTACATAAATTTTATTTTCTTAAAATACTACTCTTATCCCAGTCCAACAACAAAGTTGTTTGTTAACTTGGATAATTGTATTCTTGAAGAGAAACCTAGTTCCAAAGAAATCAATGTGAGTAAATGTTGAACTTGAACTGTTTGAGACAAACAAGAAAAAATTGAACTACTAAAAGGTACAGTAGGAACATAGAGAATCACAAGATGTTGTGGAATCTCAAGTTCCTTATGCAAAACACAAACCTTATAGATCTTGTAGGACACGACTTAAGCTTGGAAGATTATGATATCTTCAGAAGGTGGTGGCTTGATCATATATGATGAGTTAAATACCTACCTATAATCTATTGAGGAATATGAATATGAGAAATGGTTTGAGGCCATCAAATCTAAGATGGACTCCATGTAAACCAACAAGGTATAACCTAGTTGGATCCACCTGAAGGGGTAAAACCCATAAGGTACATTTTGGTATTTGAAAGGAGACCAACATGGAAGGGTAGTTTGGTTGTAAAGAGTTTCAAACAAGTTGAACATGATGAAGTATTTTACCCGTTATCATGGTTAAATCCATCAATATTATGCTTGTTGTTGCAAGTTGTTATGACTAGTGAGATTTGTCATATGGATGTTAAAACTACATTCCTTAACTAGAATAATTATAAGGATGTGTATGTGACACAACCTAAAGGTTTTATAAATCCAATATTGCAAATAAATTCTATAAGCTACAAAGGTCAATATGTGGATTGAAGTAAGCATCTCAGAGCTCAAATCTTCCATTTGACAAGATAGAAAAAGGGTTTCACCTGAGTCAGAATGAAGATAGAATTTATAATTATAAAAGATTTAGTGGGAGCATATTTATATTCCACATAATGATGGGGAATAATGTCCTTATCCTACAAATGATAAAACTTGACAAGGAAAGTACCTTTTCTATGAGGTGTTGAGGTGAAGCATCCTATGTGATAGGAATTGAGATCTATAGAGATAGATATAGAAAGATTCTTGACCTATGTAAGAGAACATACATAGGCAAGATGTTGAAGGGGTTCATCATGCAGGAGTCAATGAGAGAGAATACATCCATGTTCCATGGAGTTAGTCTCTCAGGAGCCAAGTGTCCCAGTTCTTGTAAAGAATAGGAACACATGGGTAGATGCCATATGCATTCACAATTGGATCTATCTTGAATACACTGTTATCTATCTCATTATCTAGTATGTATTGGACATGATGAGAGGACATCTAGTCATCTCATATGTATTGGACTTGATGAGAGGATGTACATATACCTATCTCGCAAACTTATATGTATTGGACGTGATGAGAGGGTATATGTCAGCTTCTAATTAGAGTCACCGGACTACCATAAATATCATCCATAGGTGCTTGTGAAACACTGAAAGGATCAATTTCTTGGTTATGGTAATAAGGAAGAGTTGGGTGTAAAATGTTTCACTGATGCAAGCTTCTAAAATGACAAATCAATGATCACAATCTAACGTACGTTTGACCTAACAAGAACTGTAAGCTAGAAAGGGTTCTGAGCTAAGGACACTTGTTTAACTCTACAAAAGAAGCTGAGTATCTCTATGTTATGAGAACAATGGTGGATACCATATTTGGATCAAGAAGTTCATATGGGTGAACTTGTGTGAGGATCCTACCGTTAATGACACAATAGAAATATTGTGACATCAATGGAGCTACTGAAAAGTATTAGAATCTCATATAGCATACTACAATACTTCCATCTCATACGTGATGTCATACAACAAAGAGATGTGAAACTTGCAAAATACCGAATTGAAGCAAATGTTGCTAACCCAATATAAAAGCACTTACACAGTAGAAACATGATGGATATGTTAAGATCACATGGAATGCGATTTGTGGGTGATTGGCTCTAAGTGCAAGTGACAGACTATTAGTATATACACCAAAAGATCCAATCATATGATGATTGGAATATGACATTAAATACCTGATTTGATAACAACAATGATAATTTCAACTATTATGTTTGTCTCAGCAAGAGATGGTGACATAAACATAGTAAATGTCTAAAGAATGATGATTACTCAATGACATATGTATCCAAGTAGGTGATTTGAACAATGAGATCATACGTATGATAAGAGTACATACATTCTTGTTATGTCCCTAGTCAGATATTATTGTCGAAGAAAAATAGACAAAAATAATACATAAGATTAGAGTGTGTGTTTACTGATGACAAAGTCTCATTAGTCATGATATGTGATATCAAGTCAAGCACACATGTTATGTTAGATAACAATATATCAGACAGAATCACCATGAGAGTGATACATAGAGACAATGGAATGTTAGTCAAAATCATCTCTCATAGGGATAGTGGTGATTGTGGTTCTTAGACCTGAAGTTACTACATCAATTACATGTACTTCTTGTACTTTGACATCATACAACATGATCCTACATAAGGGTTGCCATAACGGTGATGATTGGGTGCACTGTGACACATGGGGATTGAATGTGAGTGATGTAGATGGGATTTGTCCCACCTACAAGTGATTGATATCCAGGGCCTCTTGATAAGCGAGACTAAGAAATGTACGGTCATACTCATGTGATTCAATATGTGATGTATGAACTCATATGCATCCTAGACGGTCTGATCTACTTCAATGAACATGGATTGAACGTTGAGAGGATGACAATTCCATGCCTTGAGTTCAATCCGCATATAAGAGACAAAGGAACTATATGATCATAGTAACAGTTATCACAGATTGCATGTTGAAGTTGTTCTCTAACTTTCCAAATTACTCGGGTATTAATGATGTGTTCCTAAACGCCACTCTTTTCTTGTGATGTTGTAAGTTAATTATAAACATTCACTGCCAACATAATTCTAGACCAATAGGGTCACACACATATGATACACTTAGATTGAAGGAGTATATTCATGAGTAAGTTTTAGATTGATTAATAAAGTTGTTTAGATATTCAGTTAAACAACTATGGTTCACAATTGACTGACTAGACTCTGAACTAACCGGTTCAAGTGTTGATCTACTCAGTTGTAGTTCCAAGTTAATTGGAATCAACATTGGCTGATCAATTGTTGAACCAGGGAGTGAGGTGACCGGTTTACAAAGTGAATCGACCAATTAACATATTCAACCGATCAGTTCATGTGATGAACCCCCCAATTAAGTTGCCAATTCGATTGGATCAAGGATTGGTGTTGGTGTCATGTTGGGCATTAATCATACATTGATTACCAATTTGATTCAGAACATGAAACTGCACGAACTGACCGTTTTGCTTACTGAACTGACTAGCTAGCCCACCAACTGACCTATTGGGTGTGTGAATTGTTGGGAAATATGGCTAAAGAAAATGTAGCATAAATATTTTTTTAATCTATCATATTCCCCACAACCAACAGATCGCATTAATAAATATAAGATGAGAAGGATGGTTTCAAGGATATACCTGGTCCTGGAGCAAGTCCAATGACATCTACTCATCATTGTAGATGCACAACTGTCTTCTAGTTGTATTGAGGCTTGTCTGACTATTGCACCTCATGGTCTGCACCATGAACTACAGCCTCAAATGTCATCATCTACAACAACTCCTCTCACAATGGTTTGTTGGTTAACATTGTTCTCCTAGATGCAGATAGCAATCTACCACCTCTATAGAAGTCCACAATGACTAATTAGAACACCTGTCATCCTCCTAGAACATACAAGAAGAAGTTGTCCCTTCCATCGGCGTACAAGTCACCAACTTGCTCTCCCACAATAATGATTCTCAATTGTTCTCTCCCTTTGTATCCCTCCCTAGTCGGGTAGGACTTGCTTGGTCTCTCTTAGTTACCAAAACTAGAGAGGACAATAATTATCAGAGCAACTAATACTCAATTGTCTGTGTTGTGTTTTGGGAAGCCCCCAATACCCCTCTATCTATAGGAGGGGTCAGGGTTTGGGTTCCCAGTCTGTGTGAGAGTGGAAGGGAGCAAAAGATCTTGAATTTTCACAACCTAGAACCACTAAAATGGTCATCTAGCAATCCAAATAGTCATCTAGAATGGAAGACATTTGTCTCGTACTCCGAGACAATTGTTTTGTAGTTTCCCAATCACAAAAAAAATTGGCAATTTGTATCCCATTAATGCTAAACATTAAGTCCTTGCACTACAAGTATTATGCAATCAAAATGAATCTGGTAAATTATTTATAGCCTTATTCTTGTGAAACTCATTGCCACACAAGTAAAATTACTCAAAACCAAGCATGGAATTAACATTAATAGCCACATTACCTCAAAATAGGGTAAATTAAAACCAATCTCCTAAAGGCGTCTCATCACATTAAAATCCATAGAACTTGTGTCACTTGTATTTCATTCATTCCAAAACATGTTACACATCATTGTTCATTGGCTGTCTATCCACAACCTATTAGATATGCTAACCTTTTTAAGTATACAAATTATGTATGTACCACCATCGTATAGACCCAAAAACTCCAACCGATGTACAACATCTATAAAATACCCCAAGGACCTAAGAGTATAGGGACGATACATGTGACTCTATTATAAGACACTAGTTGCATATCCATGATCAAATGGCTACAAGTTCTCTTATAAACAACTTCAACAACATGATCTCTATCTTAACATTCACATCCACCTAAAAGATATGGAAACCCAGAGGGTGACACCAAACATCCCAATGAGAGATATAACTTTTTGCCAATGTCTATTAAAGCATAAGTAATTAAGCAGGCAGATAACATACTTATCAGGTTGACCAGATTAAGCTAAACGATATGTTTCCAACATATAAGGCAGATTAAACAAACTAGGTAGCTACTACTGAGGAATAGAACACTTAATATTTTAGGAAAGAATATGAAGAACATGTATAATAGTTGACTTATCTTACCACATTATAATTCAAGAAATCAGTACAAAAATAAGGCAAAGGCTCAACCAATATTATCCGTATTTGACCCTAAGTAGATACACTACACAGTTTTGTTACATCTTTTGTTATTCCCCTGAGGATTTGAGTCGTACTGCTCAAATCCAATCGACCACTACTACGTCAAAATTGATGCCATTGAAGGTCATTGGAAGAGTCAGCTTCCCACCCTCCCGAACACCTCTTGGTCAGTACAAAAGTAGCATTAACATGTTGTCAAGCTGAAGGATTGGCTCACACATGGCTATCCATATAAAATAGCTAGACGACTTTGGTACATGTCACAATGCTAGAAGAAAAGGCTCACACATGGCCATTCTAAAAGGAGGCATCACATGCAATTACACTACTATCTATGACATATCTGAAGGAGATCATCTCATGCATGTCTGTCTCACACAACCTATAATTTTTGACACAAGGACATACTCGACTTGCACCCTGCATATTCAAAATTATGCGCTCTGAGTTTCCTGTAGGAATAACTCATTTCACCATCCATAACTAAGAATGACACTAGAATGGATCTATGACACAAGGCACCTACATGATTAGGATTTCACTTTATTAGTTATGCCAATTGAATTTCATTTAGAATCAATCAAGTTACAACGTACAAATCCAAAACAAACTCTACAAAGATAAGCGAGTGGTGCAACTCTAGAATATTTAAAACATATAATGCATGAACTAGTCACATCATCACCATATGATATCTGTAGCATTTACATTCACAAGGCCATCACCAATATCACATCATTGTGGGATATCAATCCCTCAATCATTTCACTAGAGGATATCACCTCACAATAGGCATCAAGCCTTCACTGGGTCATAAGACCCATCACATCAATATGATCTCATCATATCCCATCAAATCTTATAGCTATCACCATGTATCATATAATCATCACCACAACATAACAAGCCATGACAGTCATTTCACCTGCAAGGTTAGGGTTCATAAATAAGAGAGAGAAAATAGTATAATTCGAAAATCATTCCAAGTATGATAAGCAACACATCACATGTCCCAAAACTAGGGTTAGGGTTTCACACCTATAACCGATTAGATTCCCATTACATCATATAATAACCAAACCTTAGGTTCCTCTGCTCCCACATAGTTTGAGTGCATTAGGGTTAAGCATTACCATTATGGTGATTACTTAGGCATGTCAACATTATTAGGTATCAACCATCAACTTCATGTACACGTGTAGCATTCTTACCATGTTACATGCATATAACAACCATGCGTTCATGTATTAAACAACTCATCATAAGATATCTGTCTTGACCACCACTCAAGGTTGGTTAGGAGCGATACACATCATCATGCTTGCAACCCAAACACATCTTGGTCACGACCCATACCAAATCATATATTGACCACTCACAAAGCAGGCGTCTTGACTGAAACACAACATGGTCTTGACCATCCATCATCATAGTGTTAAGACCAAAATTAAAACCAGGTGTCTCGACCACACTCCATCAAAGTGTCTCAATCTCAACATGACATGGTTTCTCAACCAACCAAACCAAAATAAGGGTATTGACCAAAATATGAACCCATATGTCTTGACCCAAGCACAAAACTAAGGTCTCGACCACTACCAATACCAAAGCATCACGATTGAAACACGCCCTACATGAGTCATGACTAAGGCCAAAGCATCCAACATGTCACGAATAGCATCACAATATGTCTCGATCAAAACATCAACCTACACATAAGTCTCGACCCAACCAACACAGAGGTTTCTCGACCAAGACCAACACATGGTCACAACTAAAATGTCAAGGAGGACATATGTGTCAATTGAAACAAAGGTTAGAATCAGAAACACCCAATCGTCACTATGCACAAAACTCATAAGTTCATGATCATCAAACCCTAGAATAGACACTATGAAGATCGATAAGGGAAGAGACATCAGTGAGAGAAAACTAAACTTCAACACATATGAAAACTAATGAAAACATCAAGGTAAACATGCTGACCAAAAACTCAACATTATGATAAAACCAAAGATCATGTTACATGTAGGATCATCATTAAGATTAACCATCATCTACAAGATGGAAAACACCATGCAAGATAGGTATTAAACCATGAAAATCAAACTTCAACATAACCTTCAAGAAAGCAAACCATGGTAAGGAAGACTACGATTCAATCTCCAAAAAATTAACTCAAATTATAAAGAAAATAATAGGACCAAACCCAACATGGTGATAAAACAAAAAAACATAGCGCATGTATGATCGCCACCTCAACCATCACTTAATGAATTAGATGAAAGACATTAGGATTTAAGAAATATAGTAATTTACATGACAACACTTCAAATTCATAAAATTTAGATCCATGTTGCAATAAGGTCCACAAATCCCATGCATATGATCAGGATCAAGGTCAAAAGATAGGAGAAAGACATACATTTTATCACCTTCTCAAAATTGCCTACCATAAATTAGGGTTTTGGATTCTAAAGATAACAATCATAATAACCATTATCATTCAAGTTGTAAAACATGATATCATCAATTAGCATATTAGGAAAATGATTTAGTGGTAGAAATAGCAACATGCATGTAAAGAGAGTGCAATTATGGAGAAGGTAGAGTCTTATATAACCGACCTTATGTGTAGAGGCAAGCTCCAAGCACACAATCACTAAGGATGATGATGATGCTGCACCAAAGGCTCCACTTCTGGCCACAAGATCACCTCAAGAAGAAGAAGACACCAAGTTCAAAGGTAGCTCAAGATAAGAGGGTAAGAAACCCTAAGCCGGACCAAAATAAGAAGGAATAAAGAGAAGAAAACTTCCTCACACTTGGGTACCACCTTGTCAAAACATGGTCTACTACCCTTGTTATGAGGAGTTTTCTCTCAAGATGGACACCATGGGTAGTTGACTATTTAAGGTTGAGAAAGAGGAATAAGGGGGGTAGGGTAACGAAGGGAAAAACGTGATAAAGAAGGTAGAATCACTTACCAGGAAGAGAAACCACCAAGAATCACCACAAGGAAGTTGATTAAGATCAAGAACACCTCATGCAAGGTTTCTCAGCCACAAAAACTCTAAAGTCAACCCTACTTTTCTCCACCATGCTCTAAGGTCAGACACAAATAAGAGAGAGAGAGAGAGGAAGGAGGGCCACAAGGTTCACCCACAAGGAGAAGAAAGAGGTTATATACTCAAGGAGGAGATAAATAAGGTAGGGGTGAGGTTTTAACATAAGAGAGCACCAAAGGGATAATTGTCCAAAAAAGAAACCAACATGCAACCACTATATGCATGCATGCAACCTATGGTGATACAACCAATGTTGAGTTTCGACCACATAGGTCCCCAACATATTGGTTTCAGTTGAAACACTCTATAGGGGTCAAAACAACATCACAGCACATGTCTAAGTCGAGACAAAAGGTCTTAACCACATCCACATCGAGACACACCTCAAGAATACCACTGTCTCAACCCAACTCCACCAAGACCATCATGGTTGAGACAAAACCAAGACAAGGTAGGTGTCTCGGTCTAGACATACCCAAAACACACCCACACAGTCGAGACAAGGTCACTACACTTGAACCAAACTCATAGGGTCAACACCAAGCAAACCCTAGAAACTCTAATCACCTCTAGTGATGTCACCACTCATACAAGGTTCCCCAAAGCACCACATTCTCTCTCAGGAGGCTGAGGAAGGGAAGGTACACTCTAGGTGTGGCAAATTGCAATATATCTCTCTCAATTGTATAAATTGCAATTTGACCCAAAACAATCATATAATGCACAAACATCATCCAAAAAGGATCAAACTGAAAACATAAGATGTCCTCAAGATCTAAAATCATCTCAAATGATTAGAGCAAGGTTATAAGCACTTAATCAAGACAAAAAAATAGGGTTATCCCAAAGTACATGTCAGGGACCTCCAGCTGAACTGGGTGATCTCTCCCATGTGAGACGGTCGTCTCACTCACGTAGACGGTCGTCTGGTGTGCCGAGATGATCCAGTCAGTTCTTTAGAATGAACTGGTTGGTTCACACCTCAGTTTGAGTAGAACTTAGCTAATTTCAGTTTGAATCAATCTGACACTCCAACCGCCTATCTCAACCCTTGAGATGATCGTATGGCACTCCAGACGGCCGTATCACTCTGTGAGTCAATCTTCTAGTAGTTTAGTCAGTTCATATGTTGTGTGAATTGAGTACCTAAAGGATTTAGTAGTCAATTCAATAACCATTCAAGATTAAACTTCTTTTCTAGGTCGAGACCGATGTGTGTTACCCTATAGGTCCCATATTGCGTTGAGAGTGGATGTCCATAACAACTTATGACATCATAAGCAATGAGTTGTTCCTAGTCGCACATCAATGCTACTTAAGTAAAATGGAAAGTTGGGGAACAGCTTCAACCTACAATCTTTGTATGGTGTTACAGTGCTTGTATAGTTCCTCTGCCACTAAAATACAAATTTAACTCGAGGCATGGAGCATTCATCCTCTTCAACATTCAATCTTGTTTCTTGAACTGAGAGAATATTGTCTGACATATATGTAAGCTCAATATCACATATTGACTCACATGAGCATGGCTATGCATTTCTCAGTCTTGCTAATCAAGAGGTCTAGGATATCATACTCTTATAGGAGGAAAAATCCCATCTCTATCACTCATAGTCTATCCCCATGTGTCACAATCACCCAATTATCACCTTTATAACAACCCGTATTTTAGGTTTACATTTGATGATGTCAAAGTGTACCGAACGACATGTGATGAGTGTAGTGATTTTAGGTCTAAGAACCGCAACCACCACCATCCCTATGAAATTTGACTTTGACTTCCATGATGATGGGTTCCATGTGTCAATCTTATGGTGGGTATGTCTGATGCACTATTCTCCAACATGTATCTGTGTGCTTGGTTTGATATACTCATATCATGACTAATGAAATTTTGTCATCAACCAACTCATGCTCTGATCTTGTATGTTATTGTTGTCTATCAACCTTCCACAATAACAACTAATCATGGACATAATGATAATATATATATGCACTCTTAACATCTGTATGATCACATTTTTTCAAGTCACGTACTTGAATACATACATTATTGAGTAGTATTATTCTCTAGACATTTATAATGTCACATCATTATATCATAATTGAATTAAATTGATTGGATCTCCAGGAATACTTACCAATAAAAATCGATCGGTTCATCATGTGCATGTTCTAGAAAATTCATGAATTCGATCTGGGAACCCAGATCCTATCCTCTCCAATAAATAGAGGGGTAATGGGGGCTTCAGAACCCGAAAATTGACTTGGACAATTTGTTGTCCTCTCTAATTATGGTAACCAATAGAGACTGAGCATGTCCTACCTAATAAAGGGAGGGATAGAAAGGGAGAGACAATTGTGGGAGAGCATATCAACTACAGTAGGTTGACATTCAAAAGAGACAACTGCTTCCCGTTGGCATGAAATGTGAAGTTCTCAGTCATCTAGGTGGACTACTCTAAAGGAAGGAGGCCATTATCTACCGCTAAGAGGACACTGTCAACCGTTGTCCATGGTGTTGCACCAGGAGGCCAATGGGGATGACTATTCTAGTGTTGCTACTGAAGAAGGAGCGAGTTGTTTCCTGAAGAAGAAGCACAATGCTACTATAAGGGTAATTTCGTTTGACTTGCTCCAGGTATTACCTTGCAACCTTCCCTTCCTAGATATATTGTTGTTGAGGTGATCTTGCTGTCTAGAGGAATTGAGCTTTAAAATTTGTGTTTCCGCTACCATATTTGTCACCCTAATTTCCCTACAGTGTTTTGTGTATCACTATAAGAGAATTTATTATAATTTTCCAAAGAAATCACTTCACAAATGATTTGTTTTAATATAATGAAAACAAGGAAAACAATGGTATTTAAGGTTGGAGTCACCCTTTGAACTAGAGAATAAAGTCCCATATTGTCTCATATCAATCATTATAACAATTATATATTGCATCTTTTCTTTAGAGTGTGTATATATAATATTCATATATGATAAAATGATTTTTCTAATGACTTCTCACAATATACTAAGCTGAGTAAAAATGAATGATCATCATTGTATCACAATTTACACAATCTTGTTGTCTTATGAACAGAATTCAAATAAATGATTTTATTATTCAAATATATTGAGTTATTCTCCAAGTATATGTTTTGATAGAAAATTATGCATGCAATATATTAATATAGTTTAAAGGATATCAACCAAAGGATAGAAAAATTGACAAATTTTGATGGTCCTCGATGAAGGGACTAAGTTCAAACAACATTGACATGTATTTCTTTGTTTATCACCTCTCGGACATCTGGCTTCCATTAAAGGTAGTGGGATGGGTGGGGGAATCCTTCTATATTAATCCCACATATATTAAGGATACCTACATTCTAAAATATTACTTATGATCCCATGTCAAGTGTTTTAACGAAATAAGCTTCCACTCCATCATCTACACAAAAGGGCAAAAAGAAATATATCAACTTTGAAGGAAAAAAAACAAGCATATCTAAACTAAAATTATATAGAATGACATTCCTAGAAGTTCCTAATGTCAAATTCTTGACTACAATATTTATATAATTCATCTAAAAATATTTAATACCATTTAGAAATTTTGTTAGTAGTTGAATATTTTCCATCTTATGTAACATACATAAAAATGTTTAATTATAAGTATGGATAATAGAAACAAAAAGTTCCAAACTAAATTTTAAAGAAAAAAATACAATTAGACACTAGTACAAAAGAAATGTAGAAACCATTAAAAATACCAAACTTGTATAGAAATGTCACTTCAAAACAAGAAGTCTTATTGTGCCAAAGAAGTCAAGACCAACATACAAATTACCAGAATAATGCTTCTAGAGTGAAGTACGTGAACCTCACATACAAAAGATAAGAATTTTAGAGCACAAAAGATATGACTTTTTTTTATGTCATCCCATAGTAAAAAACATTAGGCGACTCCATTTGTAGTCACTATACCCAAAGAAAAAAATGTACTTTTGATATACCCAAGAATATGTCATATATAAATGATTATGAAAACCCCATATTAGGCCAAAACAAATCACTAGCATACCGTGTTTTTTTGCTTCACCATCTACTTGTGATTAACACAATATAATCGTATTAAATTAAGATTTAATTTATAGTAAGAAATTATGTATCGAGAGTGGGATAAAGCTTATAAGGGATAACTTAAATGGGTAGTAAGATTTACATTGGGGTCCTCCACACATGAAAATTGAAATCAATCAATTGAATTCCTTAAATAAGTCATGAATAAGGTGCATATGCCATTATAAAAATCATTATTAGCACCTTACAAAGTATCAATTGACTTATATTTGATAACAACCAATTATAATAAGACCCATCACACAAAACAAGAATAAGAAGTGCATAACTCAGCCAATGTGGCTCATGTGGTTCGGTCTGGCTTATCCTCCCTGGGGGACCTGGGTTCAAATCCCCCTGAGTGCACTGTAATTACCAACTCCTTGAGTCATCTGGGCTCTGGCACCTGTTTGAGGAGGAGGGGGAGCGGGGTCTCCCTAAGACTAAAAAAAATGCATAAAGGATCTTATACACAAAAGATTTTGTGATGCACGGTCCATTCAAAATGCTTGAGTTGATCATGTGGTTATTATAAAGTTATAGCACACTCATGAAGGTTAGGATGTAAGATCAGGCATGAGACTCCCTCTATTTTTAAAAGTAATATAATATCATATACTTTAGACTCTTAAACTTATAGTACAACAAGATTAATAAATTGATATAGCGTGTAGAGTAATGTTGTTTCATTTCATGCGTCACACGAACAATCATAGGGTCTAAAACATGATTTCCTCAAATAGATTTAGCGAGTTAGGTGGAAACATAATATTTTCAATAGGAATATGATATTTTTTGAAAAATAAGGATTATAATTATAAAAGGGGTAACAAAAAGCTATGAACTTCATATGCAAATGAAAATTATGACTATTTTCTTTCCCTAATAGTCTTTGTCTTTCTACAAGATGCAGTACAAATAGTATATGTTATAGCAACATGAGTAATTAAATGGTGTGTATATAAATCCTTTCCCCTTTGACAAATATCATCAACTCCTATGAAATCTTGGCATCATATTTACTAACATTCTTTGACATGTTGAACTTCTCCCCAACAAATTCATTTTAGTTGGTGCAGAGGACCAAACTAATGATATGATGTCCATGGCAAAATTATAGTGGACTTAAAAAGATCTCCTTGAATGATTGATTTGCCCATTGTATACCAACTTTCTTACCTAGGAGACCTATCAAGAAAGGATACCACTCCCCACATGTTTGGTATCTATTGAAGCTTATGAGATACATTATATGAAAACTAAAATTACTTACTAGATAATTACACATTTCAACTACTGTAAAGTGATAGGTGCAGAAGATTGTTTAGAAAAATGTGGTTTTCATAAATTAAAAAAGAATTATTTTTCTTTAATAATGATTATACAAATAAGATGCAAATTTTATATTCTGGCAATATTAAAACATTGGCAACTAATTTTTTTATTACTGTTTACGATCTCCTTCTTGAAAAAGCCCAATTTTCTTTCATGTTATTTGTTTTTTTTTCTTTATGAATCAAGGGAGAAAGACCATGAGGAATCAAAGCTTTATTTCTAAAGGATTCAACCATTGTAAATAAAATGAAGTTCAAAAAATCACTATAGTAACATACAATTTGGTGCATGAAAAATCTCTTAAACATGTGAGATATTATAAATAAAAATTTACAATGTATGCGTTAATGACTATATGGAGCTAAAGAAAGTACTTAAAATATTAGATTCTTATTATTAATTGGGAGTTCATAGCTCTTATAAGACGAAACAAAAATGTATACACCTGGAAAATCTATTGAGCAAAAAAAATTAAGATTTCTTAGTTTTTGCAAAAAAATAGATGAAAACAATGATGATTTTTTAGTTCTTGTAAGATGTAATGCACCATATATTTTCAAGTTGGTAAAACATAACTTAGAAGTTGCTATGATTATGATATTGTGATAAAAATAACTACAAAAATATTGCCAAAGATATCATATGAGAATTATATTATTATTAGTGATGAAGATTTTGATGATTCAAAAATGGAAAGATAATATTTTATTTGACATTTCGTAATGACATTAGAAGAAAACATGTTATTTCTTTGTGTTTTGGACAATGTAGTAGGTATATTTGGTTATAGTTAGAAATCATCCACAAGTTTCATAACTCTTTACAATAGTTCATATTGTGATTAATAAACTTGGATCTTTTTTTTTTGAGGGTAAGACTTATCTACTATTTAAAGAGAGCCTAACGGGGGCTCAACCCAGTTTGCTACAGAGGAATGGAAATGCAAAAGTAAAAGAAAAGGGGAAGAACTACTGGTAGCTTCACGGGCTAGCAGATGTGCTAATCCGTTTGCTTGCCTTCTACAAGAAACAAACAGAACAGAATGAAAAGCATTAACTAGGCTATATATGTCTGCAAGGATGGTTCCCAGGAGGTCCTCTCTCTTAGCCTTGGCATTGATGTAGTTGATGATAGTTTCCGCATCCGACTCGATCACAAGCCATCCAATCTTCAGCTCCTTCGACCGTACTAGTCCTTCACGTATTGCCCATGCTTCTGCGTTTTGGACATTAGATAGCGACAATCGTCTTCTCCCTGCTGTGCAGATGATCTTCCCGTTGTGATCTCTCCATGCTAGCCCAGCGCCGTCCCTTCCATTGATGTTAACAGCTGCATCGTAGTTTAATTTAATAGTTCCTACTGCCGGCGGTTTCCAAGGCTAAAGCGCCTCACGTTGGGTGTGCCTGCTTCTGGAATCGTTGGCTGATCGGTGATCTTTAATTAATGCAAGCAAGCTCCTTTAGATGGTAAGAGGTGGCCTCGCCTTATCCTTGAATATAAATTCGTTTCTTCTTGTCCACACAGTCCACAAAGACACAATCATGATATCATTATCATCCTCATTAGCTGCAGTCGTGAGGGAAAGAATAGCATGGTCAGTCCTCCCTTGCCCCGCCTTTCTAATCTCGTCTTGCACCAGTTCCAGACTCTCCTTCCATAACTCCCACGCATGGGGGCACCTGAATAGCATATGGCTGATGTCTTCTTTCTCTCCTCTACAAGTCCTGCACGTTCCAGTGTCATGGCAGTGCCTATCAAACAACCTTCCCATGGTACTCAGTGCTCCTGTCATACATCTCCAGAGAAAGTGCGCCGCTTTTGGAATAAGGCCCTTACGCCAAATAGTTCTCCATGTTCTAGCTTCCTCCTCTCTTGTTTGCTCTTCCAGCACAACCGTTGCATTCTGTGTAGCCATCCAGTATGCGGATCTAACCGTGTAGTCCCCTTTCCTATCAGGCTTCTAGAAAATCCCGTCTTCCTGTCTTGTTAAACCCAATGGAGTCGCTATCACCTTGCTCGCTATATCATGCGTGAAAAGATTTGCAATGAACTCCTCGTTCCACTCTCTCTTTTCTCCATCCATTAGTTGACTCACCCATTGTATTCTAGTGTAGGAGACCCCATATACCTTTTCCATGCTTCCTCCAAGCTGCGGAATCCATGAGTCAGTCCAGATGTTGATGTTGGACCCATCCCCCACTCTCCACTGCATGCCCTCTAAGATTATGTTTTTTGCATTCCAAATACTCCTCCAGGTGAAGCTAGGATCATATCCCCTCCTTGCATTGAGCACGGAACCCCTTGGGAAATATCTAGCTTGGAGAACTCAGTAGACTAGCATGTCCCGTCTGTGGAAGAGCCTCCATATTTGTTTTGCCAACAGAGCTTGATTAAAAATGCTTATGTTTCTGAAGCCCATGCCGCCTTGACTCTTAGCCTTGCACATGTTTTCCCAACTGACCAATGCAATCTTCCGCTCTGCATCCTTTGCTCCCCACCAAAATCTCAAGATTGTGCTATTGATTGAGTCGAGGAGATACTCCGGGAGTCTAAAGATGCTCAAAATATATGATGGTATGGCCTGTGCTACTACTTTGATGAGAAATTCTTTTCCTGCCTTTGACAACAGTTTCTCCTTCCATCCTTGTAGCTTCCTCCAGATGCGTTCCTGAATGTAAGCAAACACCTGCTTCTTTGACCTGCCCACTGCTGTAGGCAGCCCAAGGTACTTGCCATGCCTGTCCACTTCTTTGACCTGCAGCAACTCAGTCTACTCTCTTCTTCTCACACTGTCCACACCTTTACTGAAAGCAACCTCAGTTTTGGATAAATTTATTTTCTGCCCGGACGCCTGCTCGTAGCGGCTGATAATTTCAGCTAATTTCAGGCATTCTTCTTTGGTTGCTCTTGTGAAAAGTATGGAGTCATCTGCAAAGAAAAGATGAGAAATCCGCGGGCCATGACGGCTAGCTCGGATTCCCTGAATGACCTTTTATTGTGTTGCAAGGGTTAAAGAAGTAGAAAAAGCTTCAGCACATAATATAAAAAGATATGGAGAGAGAGGGTCACCTTGCCGAAGTCCTCTGGTTGGTTGAATCCTCCTGGTCTGTTCCCCGTTGATTGCAAAAGAGTGGGTTACAGTTGACATGCAATCCAGAATTTTCCTTCTCCATTTTTCCCCAAAGCCCATTTTTCCTTGAACATAATCCACAAAGCTCCATTCAACCCTATCATAGGCCTTTGACATATCCAGCTTTAGAGCAATGTGTCCCTTTTTTGCACGGTTCCCTTTTTTCATGGCATGAAAAAGCTCGTACACGATGAGAGCGTTATCAGTAATGAGCCTTCCTGGAATAAAAGCACTTTAATTTTCAGAAATAATTTTGTCTATGAGTGGCCGCAGTCTGTTTGCTATGACTTTTGAAGCAATTTTGTAGATAACATTGCAGAGACTGATAGGTCTGTAGTCCCCTACCTCTTCTGGCTTATGAATCTTTGGAATCATCACCACTAGTGTTGCGTTTAGATCTGCAATACTTCTCTCAGATTTCCACCACCCTTTTATGTAACTAGAGACATCCTCTCCTACAATATGCCAATAATTCTGGAAGAACATAGCCTTCATTCCATCCGGACCCGGTGCCTTGTTGGGGTGCATACCTTTATATCTGTGTGGATTTCCGCAGACGTGAAGTCCTTTTCCAATTCATTCCTCTCCGCCATAGACACTTTCATAGAGATTCCCTGAGTCGCCTCTTCCCATCCCGATGGATTTGAAGTGTTGAAGAGTTTTTTGAAGAAATACACCACTATTTTTTCTATCTCCTCATGTCCCGTCTTCCACTATCCTTCACTATTTTTCAGCCCTTCAATGTTGTTTCTTTTCCTTCTTTGTGATGCTGTATGATGAAAGTAGGAAGTATTTCTGTCACCCGATCTCATTTCATTTACCCGTGCCCTTGCATGCCAATACGCCTCATCACGCCTGTGCCATTCTTGCAATTCAGATGTAAGTTGTGTGCATCTAGCAAGGTTCTGGATGTCCTAAGGTAGTTGTTGGAACTCATTTAGCGTATTTTCAAGCTCTTTTATTTTCTTCTTCCTTTCCCCGAATTTTTTTCCTGCCCATTCCTTCAGTTTTTTTCCACACTGTTCCATTTATCCTTGCAGACCTGACTGCTGATTTTCCTCCCAAACAGATTTTATAATTTGCTCACATGCTTCATCCTCCACCCACATAGGTTCAAAGAAAAAGTACTACTGTCTTCTCTGAGCTTTTTTCTTCTTGTAATCCATGTTGATGATGATTGGGACGTGATCAGATTCATACTTTGTGAGATGTATAACTCTTGCATGCGGAAAATTAGCAACCCAGGATGGGCTGCCCAAAGCTCTGTCAAGACGTTCTCGTACAAGAGTTTCCGGCGTGAAACCTCTCTGCCATGTGAATATGCTTCCACTATATCCCAGGTCCGTAAGATCACAGTCATCAACCACGCTTCTGAAATCTTGGATATATCTGAAGGGTTTGGGTGGTCCGCCGTCTTTCTCAGCATTAGATAGGATTTCATTAAAATCACCAAAGAAAAGCGTGGGTGTGTCTTCATTCGTCATCAACTCCCTCATAAGATCCCAAGTTCTGCATTTTTGTTGTTGTGCCGCCCATCCATATATACCAATGGCTCTCCACGTCTCCCCTGTATTGCTGTCCTGGATATTGCAACTGCAGTGATGTTGTGAGTAGGCTGTAACAGTAAGGTCAACATCCTTCCACCATAAACCTACACCACCTGCTCTGCCGACACTAGCTAAACAAATCCCTTTAGTATAGCCGTACTTTCTCATCACTACTTCCAAGTCTGCACTCGAAATCATAGTTTCCATGAGGAAGACTATGCTCGGGCCCTCCCTCCAACACCACGATCAGAGAGCATTAACTGTGTCAGGGCGGGCCAGTCCCTGACAGTTCCAGCTCATGATTTTCATTGCTCTTCACGGGGCTGGTCTACACCAGCTCCCGCTACTTGGGACGCGTTGGTTCCCTGTCTTTGTGCTTCCATCTCTGTGTTCCGTGCCTTCTTGCATGTGTCAATCATAGTATCAACCACATCGAGTTCCATATCACATAGCTCAGATTGTCTGTCCCTTTTCCCTGCAATGTTGTTCCAGACCACTTCATTGTCAGGTACTCCAAGCCGTTGGCTCCTGCTCATCTTGTACACCCACAGAACAGCTTTCTTCTTCCTTTGATCTGCTTTCCCCCCTACCTGTTCTTCTACGATGTTCTTTCTTCATCTATGCTCTGGTTCTTGCTGCTGTTGGTGCTTGTTCAGGTATGATCTGAGTTTTTTTGCCCACGAGCTTACTGCCTTCTTTGTGATTTGCCCCCCTTGAAGCTACTGTTTCTTCCTCGACTCCACTATTCCCTGCTCTTGTTCGTACTTCATTTGGTTTAAGAGCTACGACCTCCTCTCTTGTATACTGAATCCCTTTCTTGTTTCCCACTGTTTGCGCCTCATCAACTGCACTGTGGATTCCCTTCATCTTATCCTGGCCTTGCGGTTGTCCTCCTTCGTTCTCCCCGTGCCCGATATCTCTTGTTCCCGTCAGCACTGGAAAAATGGCTTCCAGGTTGAGCTCTGTCCCTTCCGCCCCTCCCTCCGCACTCGACTCCTCCTGCTCTGTAATTCCTTCATGCCTCTCCCCACCTTTGTTTCTGTTCACCTCTAGGTGGTGCCCTGTCATGGCCGCCGTTGTGCCTTCATGCACCGTGGACGCCGTCGCTGCTGTCCCAGTTTCGAACTTGAAATGTATCTCCCTATTAGTTCTGATGTTACCGAACAACTCCTCTTGCAGAGATTGTCTTGGCTTCCTCGATGAAGCTTTAAGCCACGCCCCCCACTGAGGACCTTGGTCATCTTCTTCCTCCGGATTGGTGCAGTCCCTAATGACATGCCCTAGCCGACCACACCTGTAGCAGTAATTAGCGAGTCTTTCATATTTGATATCGATCTCCATGATTTTGTTGTTCCTCCCCTTCTTGCGTAGGATTCTCCTCAACGACTTTGTAACGTCCAAATTGATCCGGACTCTCACGGAAGAGTCCCATCCCAGTTCATCTAGGTCTGCAGTCATCACACTGCCCAACCTTGCTGTGATCTCTTCGACCGCTTGCCTGGTGCGAAAACCCAGCAGGATTCCGTATAGGCGGACCCAAAACGGGCTGTGATTGATCTCAACAGCGCCCGACTGCTCATCTGCTTCAATGTTCTTGATTAGGAGCAACTTGTTATCAAAGTTGCATGGAGCCCCGTCTTCGACTTTCTTTTTGTCACGCCAGTCAAGAAATTGTATAATAAATCAATCGCCTTCTACCTGCTTGAAGAGTACCTTTCCCTGGAGCCCCCACGCCTGTGTTAGCGTGCTCTTCAATGCCCAGAAGTTCGCCGGTCGATCAGATAGGATTCTTGCTATCAACGCTAGCTTTAGGTGCCCTTGCTCTTCGCATTCCTCCGACTGTGATACTTCTATCAGTTCCTCTTCGTCCTGTGTCATCTGTAACCTCGTGCAACGATCTGTAAGTTCTTCTGCCATCGTCGGAGTAGGACCAGGAGGATCGCTCCAATCTTGGACCTGCAAGAGAAAACCACTAATGGAGAAAGGGACTCCCATGCACCTAACCCTAATCGCCAGAGCGAAGGGGGCGGCCACGGGGAGAGTTATTAGATGTCCTAGTTTTTACTTGGATCTTAGTGTAAGCATCATGTTCAATTTCATGAATTACAAATAATTACAATTAAAAATGGACTTGTACATGGCAAGAGTGGTAGTATTTTTTGTAAAGAATATATCCTTAGGTATTTTGGTGATAATGGTGAAGTACGCACTATTGAACTCATGTAAGTATATTTGATATTTTTTGTGGCTGATATTTTTGAAAAATATCAAATGATGAATCTTCTTCAAACAAAAGGATAGGAATTAAGATTATAGCTAATGGTTTCTATAGAAAAATTAGATTTTGTGTTTATTTTTATCTTACTACATTTGCATCAAAATTATGTTTTGATAGGATTTGCAATTTCATGGTCATCATAGTATTAGTTGCATGGTATTAGTCAATTGTTCTAAGAGATGATTTTAGAAAATGTGTGATGATAGATGAAATTTTCTACTTCCATAATTCTTGTTGTTTTGCAATAGAAATCGTATTACTATCCATAAATGGAAGAAACATGGGTTATTAAATGTAGGTCATCATGTAAATGAAATTGGATGGAATTTTTTGTTATTTCCAGGTCAATGTATACAAGTTTTTAGTATAGTGAAGGTTCAAGAATTAAATAATAGATTCAATGAAGTTAACATGTGATTTTTTATTTGTAATCCACTATTATGTTTAAATATAATTATGAATATTTAATCAAAATAAAATTATAGGTAAATGATCTATGATGATACTTCTTCTATATATTAATGTACTACTTGAGTAGTTTATTATGCATATGCAATTTGATAATATATTTTTCTCAATTAAAGAGATTGATGATATTGAAAAGGTAATTTATTATGCATGAACATTTTGATGTGATTTTTTCTTAACGTTGATAAGATAATATTAAAATAGGTTATATGTAATTCTCTATTTTTTCCCACGCTACATTTTTTAAAGTATGAAAATTTGCATTGAAGGTTGTATTCTTTTATTAGAATTACAAATATTATGGAGTCACTCATCCTAGGAAAGAATTTTTCTCATTTATCAATCATATTTTTTTATGGTAGTATGAGAAATCACAAGGTTTGATTTGCACTATGTAAATGACATTAAGGATAATAAGAACATTCTGTACAAAAAAAATTGTTTTGTCAACAAATATACAAAAATACTCCTTTGTCTTATATTTAGAGAAAAATAATTAATAGATTAATAAAAAAGTAATTCTCACTCAAAATAAGTTAAAAAAATTGGGGTCTTATTTTACTATAGACATGCAAGGGTTTGTGATCATGTATCATTGCTTTTCTTTGAATTTTTTCATCAAATAAATAAATGTGGTATTATGTATAACAAAATATATATTGTTCAAATATCTAGATCTAATTATAAGTTTGTGAATTTGTAGTTGATATTATGTTTTTGGTGGTATGTATAAATTAGTTGAATTAATCTACCAATGAGTAAAAATGTATAAAGAGTGAAAATAAATGAAATCTTAAAAGGTAGTGTATTGTTTGTATTTTTCAAGAGTCAATAACATTTTCAAATATTATAGTTGATACAAGATTATATTTTTTACCATTTCTCATTCAAAATCAAATGCATACATTTTATTAGTGAGAAAAATACAAAATTTAATAAAACAAAACAAAATTAGAATACATCATAAAATGCTAAAAGGTGAATGTTGATTTGAGAAAAAGCATTCTTAAAGAATAATGCAATATTGAAAATTATGTATAAAGGAAAATGATATATGTAATTCATAATTAGAGAGATATACTCACTTCTATATTTTCCTATGATAGCAAGAAGGCAATTTTGTTGAGCTCTTATGGTAGATGCAACATTGCAAGCTAGCTATAGGCACATCACATATAGGATCATGGTGAGACATTGATACCACACCATGGTTGCATGGGCCATATACGATAGATTTCATTTGGTGAACCATCTGAAAACTTCCATAATTAAAGTTTACCAAGTACACACAATCACGTGAACAAATCAAGATCTCATAATCACCAAGGCTAACTATATGTAGTGGCTCCATACTAGAAGGAAAATATGTGAGGTCGATATCTTTTTTCTCCTTGGCCCAAACCTCATTTACTAAGTCTTCCAATATCCATAGTCTTGCTCTAACCTTCATCAAGTTAATTGTCATCTCAAAGTTATGCTCTAAAATCCCTAGTTTGTTTTCAATCTTCACAAGATTTACATAAAATGATCTGCGAGCCAACTGTGACGGTGCATGGATAATATAAAATTTCTCACTCTCAAGATCAAAGAATAAGATCCTTGTGGATAGAGGATAGTAAGTTGAGGTACCTATCCAGTAAATCATGTCATGTAACCAAAGGGGTTGACCTTGTATTTGACTAAATCCATAGTCTTCATTGTTTAATTTTGGAGGGTTTATTCTTATGGGCCTCCAAGATACTTCTTCTTTATCTCCTACATCTTTATTTTCACGAAATGTTAGTAACTGGCATGTGAAATCCTCATGATTATCAAGAGTTGATACTATGCACACCACTTTGTACTCCTTGGTGCGAGATAGGTATCCAAACCCTGGTGGTCCTAGAAGTGGTCTTCCATAACCTCTCCTAGAATAACGGATCTGTGGTAGCTGAATCCATTCTTGAGATGAGAGATTGGTGACAATGATGTCAAACAAGATCACTTCTTTGAAGTATTTACGTGAGCAAATGATCCAGAGGCCCCTACATGGTTGATTACCCAATGTTACATGGAAGGGATGACTAATAGGGAGGGTGATATTCTTACAAACATTGTAAGTGAGGAATTCTTTGTCCTCCCCCCCATCCTTTATCCATGGCCATGGAGAATTCATAATAGCTAACTTGATGTCATTCTCCTCATCGCCTGTCATAGGTTGAGGTTGGTAAAATATTATGGCGGGTCTACGACGTGCATGCAACTCTGTGAGGAAATTCTTTCTACCAATTATGTTATAAAATTCCTTGCAAATAGATTTGCAGCGCAAAATTTGCTTCCAAGAGAGCCTCACCATGATTTCCATCAAGACATCTTCACTGAGTTGACTAAAGATGTTACCATCACAATTTTCCATGGAAAACATGTTTGTGTGGTAGAGTGGAGTCACAAATGGAAGAAAGAATACCTATGAAAAAATATGACCAAAAGAGATTCTTTTCCTTCAAAATTCAATATATTTTCAACATTTACAAAAATTCCTTCTCAAAAGTGTGAGCCACAAATTGCACTGCCAGTCCCTTCTAGATGGAAAAGTTAATAGATACAAAAATATAGTTATAGGATGTAGATGAAGGCAACATAAGATTCTTGGTGGTTACACATTGAAGTTGTCAAAGGAGAGAAATTGAGTGATCAATGAGAACACCAAAGGTATCAAAGGCAAAAGGTAAAAAATGATGGTGATTAGCCTCACAAGAAGCTCTATGTTTATGAACCTTTTGTGCAACAACGTCAGAATCTACTTGGACAACTTTAATTTATTTGAACATGTGCCTGTTAATGGGGAAACACCAGTGAGGTCAACATAGGTGTGTCCTCCACCAGTGAGGTCACCAAAGAGATTGACCGTTTAACATGTACTTTGATCTAGTTGTTTCTTTGAAACCAAAATTAAATGGTCGAGAATAGAATGGATGAGGAATGGATTGCTTTATATTTGGTGAAATTTGTAATATAATATTTAAGAATGAACTTTCCCCTCTTTTATTTACCTCCAGACCGTTCATTTCTTTCTCTACCTTGTAAAATATTATTCGGTAAAACTCATTAGTGTGTTGTTTTGTTGAACTCATCCCTATTCCTTAATTTCTAAAAATCAATATCATGTTCTTGGAAAATGTGTTTCTTTTTAAATGTTGTTTTCCTTTCATGTAATGGTACAGAAAGAGTCATAATGAACTCAAGCATTGAAATTTGGTTTGTTATTAATATCATCAACATTCAAGAAAGATACATTCATCTCACCATTCTAGGTACCTAATTATGGAAAAGTATCAAAACCATGTTCCCATATTACCATATTTACAAGTTTATCACACAACCATGTTTCCTATTACACAATTTCCAAGATTCTTATTATTGTAATAAAACTTAAATTGTTCATGCATTTAAAACATTCCTCATTTATCCCAAATTATTTTGTAATCCATCTGGCATGCACATCATTTATATTTTTTTAGGAATACAAGTTGTATCTCTCTTTCATATTATATCCAAAAAATGGAAACAAATAGAGACTCAATCAAATTAAACACGTGAAGAGGAATGCCTTTTTATTAGAAAGAGTAATTAATCATGAAAAATTCTTTGAATTTGATAAAATTCATGATCCTAGGGAGTCACATACATGAATATATATGGATTGAAGTAGTAAGACATTACTTGAAAAAGTTGTAAGAGATAAAAATGATAGAGAAATAATATTATTTTTACAATAATATATACATAAATTATTTGAATGTTTATTTCATTACTTTTTATAGTTCATTTTAATATGACATAAACATATATTTATCCAATATATGTGTATCTCCATTCATTTATGTAAATTTTGATTGTTTTGAAACATGCGGAAATAAGAAATCTTTGGATATTTTTTCTATCACAGTTCCATTTGAACACAAGAGGTCACTAGATCTAAATTAGAAAAATGATTCTAGTATTAAAATTTTCCAATATGATCCATTTTAAGTTGCTTTTTTATTTATATTGAGTCAATTTTTTATTTTCATTTTTAAATCTAGGTCTACTTTGAGTTGATAAATTTAGATATACACATTCTACATGGTTGTAAAACTGAACAATATGATAATTATTGATAGTTGCACATAAATCTAATATTTTATCCAAGTACTAGTGGAAAAAAAACTCAATTTTGTGTCATGTGTCACGGATGTGATTCCAATAGTGGTCATGGATGCTCTAGGTTTAAAGGCTTACTTTATTCTATCACATATTATTGCCTCAATTTCCTTTGTGCCATGCAACAATGTCTTCCACTTCCATTAATCAGATTATTTAGTATCACATGATTGAAGATTAACCATATGAGTGATGTGTTAATTTATTTTCTAGAATCACATTTCCTTACAATGATTTCCTTATTTCCTTTTACACCAATTCTACTGATGTTAGATATATGGGTGATTTCATAACCTGTAGATGATCTTGAACTAGATTAAAGGAGTGTGTTCCTATATGAAAATGACATTATAGGGGACCAGGTTTATGTGGAACAAAATAAAATATTATAAAACACATCAATATAAAGGATACAGAACACGAGTAGTGATGGAGAATATATAAGCTACTGACTTAATTTTCTTGGAGGGAATTGCAAACATGAAAAACATGGTGAAAATAGCAAATCATGACATTATCCTAAAATGTCATCCTGATATGGTGAAATTCACTAGCAAGTATCCTTTGGATTTTATCATCGTATATGTTGGTAAAATCATGAGACCTCCTAGTTTTCATCCAGAAACAACACTATAGAAAACACAAAAACCATTGACCATTGTTCTCATACTGCACACTATAGAAAACACAAAAGCAATTGACCACTATTCTCATACACCTCTTATTTAGTTTTCATTTCAATTTTACTAAGATACACTATATTATTCTTATTTGTATCATTCATATTACAAATAATTTTGTGAACATTAAAATAATAGTTGCTCTAGACATTTTATGGATGTCAAATACCACAACTTCCATAAGGAATACATATGATATGTTAGCATAAAGTGAATTCTTGAACAACCTTTTCTTTAGGGTTATGATGGGCAATATAAACAAATATTATATCAACAGATCATGTATAAGAAACATCTAATTAACAAACCAAAATATGCCTTAACACATTGGATACAATTAGCATTTGCATTTCATCAAGTAAGCAGAATAAATAACAAATCTCTCTAAAAATGTTTTGAAATTAGAGTGTAGTGCAGATATGGTCATATCCATAACCATAACTGTTTAGTTATGTAGGTATTGGTATGGGTATATACCCACTTAGTCAAAAGCTATACCTACACGATATCCATATTCTCATTCCAGTTGAGTGAATGGATGGGTGGTTGGGTATATGGATATAGATAGACTTGCTATAATAATACACAACAAACTTCGGAATAAAACAAAGTAACACACTAATTAGACAATATTGGTACTAGTATGGTGGTAAATATGTTTATTTTGTGCGAATACGGTAGTTCATGAATAAATAATATGTCACCTTAAATAATAACATGTTGATATAGATAAATCAAACTACAAGAAAGGAAAGATAATGTTTGCCTCTGCTAGTGAATTATGTTTGATTGTATTGTTAATAGATTCAAACACTCAATAATGACATTAGAAATTGTGTTGGATTACCGTCACATTGGGAGGAAGACTGAAACTAACAATATATAACATATCAATAAACTTATTATGAAGATATAACATTCAAGACAATGAGAGAATGAATTTATGACCTTCTCAATTTATGAAATGTGCTTGTGTGGCTATGAGTTGTGGGAGGTTTAATGGATTTGTTTATTTTAATATCACATGGTTCTTATATTTACTAGATGATATTGCTGCAATATGGACCATCACATTCCTATATAAGTTGTTACTCTTGAAAGGTACTTATACATTCTAGATGTGAGAGATACAATATAAACCATTACATTGTAATATAACTTATTTATATAAAAAATATAATTTAATGGTTACATGGGCATACATGGTATGGTATATGCATAACCATAACCTTTCTCGGTGAGAAGCGGGTACACGGGTACAAGGGTAAGAAGTTATCTGGTTATAAAAGTTTATACATATGATGGGAATAGAGGGTTTGGGTTTCAGGGTATGTGGGCATACCCATGTCTATTTACATTGCTAGGTTCACTAGCACTGCAATTTGGGTTGACTTACAATTCAAAAACATTCACATCTATGGGTGATGTATGATCTTTCAAAGTGAAATATTGAAAGATTTGGGCCTTGTGAAAATTAAATAACACTATCACGCTTCAAAATAGTTGTTAGGAGTTTTCCTAGGTGGATATCTGACATATAAATGTTATAAAGATACATCGTTGGTAAGGATGGTATATACTTAGGCTAGTTTTATGTTGTTTGTACCTCTATTATTATTTTATTTTTTCAAAGATACAATCCTTATTGATTTAGTTTTTATAATTTAGACTTACACAATACAATAATAATAGAAACAATACTTATTGTTTTGTCATAGTAATTTAAAAAATAAAACATTAAATCCAACACCAATCAATTTGAGTTAAATCTTAAAATATGCAAAGTTGCATGAAGACATCATGAACATTTTTTTTCTAACATAATATGGAGAAAATAGAAGAATGTGATTTTCAATAGAATACAAAAAACTATACTTGTTAAAAATCCAAAAATATCAAACGTTTATGTATGAATAAATACATTGAATAATGTTAAACATATTACCCATTCACATCCTTATGATGTCATAGACTATTGAAAGAGGAACACATAACCATACATGTCCTATATTAGCATCACCTTCCATACTTGATAACATATAAATTGATATATTGCAACACAAATATCCTAAAATTTATCATGGATGGACTTCTAATAGTGCCTACCTATATGTCATTTCATAGCATTGGGAAAAAAAGATGTGATGAATGCATAGTCACCATAGTTTCAGTCACATTTTTAGATCAGTTTTTTCTATTAGGTCCCTTATATACCATTTAATTTTCCTCTAAGGTTTTGATCAAATCTATAGGTTTCCTTAGAAGGATTAAGCTTCACATCATGTACACCAGCTTAGGCCATGGTTCTCCCACTAGCCAGTTAACATCCCCATCGGTTTGAGCCTCCATCGACGACATCCCCTAATGGTAAGACAATAGCCGCCACCCCTCGCATGGTGGTTGTGCTCCAAGAATTATAACCATTGACTGATAGCTCACAAGTACTGAAGACTTGTCAGTCATTTCCTGGTAGTTATGTCATCGACTAATAGTGAGTTTGCTTTGAGTTAGAGCTATCATCGACTGACTCATAGTCTACTCAGTTAGAGTGTTGAATGATGAAGGATCCAACCCCTTCTATTGTTGAGGGGTATCACTTATTCTATGAGACATTGTGAGGTTGTCACCCTACACCACCCATGAAAGATGATTACCATGGACCATGCTCCATCATCCACTTCTATGGGGTTGTTGTAGCACATCTATGTTTCATCCATTCTATTGAGATCTATCATCTAGCCACAAAGGTGGTTAGATCCTGGAAGCTCATGCCATCCATCCAAAAGTCATCACTCCGATTTGCCACCTACCATGTTTCTTGGTAGGCCAGACTTGAAGAAGAAGTAAGGATGAATAGTGATGCAGACCCACAAAATAGTAAAATCTATTGACTCCTTCGGTTAATTACTCTGCCCATCATGATGATGGCTAATCTTTCCTGCCCCATTTCCTATTTTGTTCTTGTCATGAAGATCTAGTAGTCCCTCTCACTGGGCTACAAGGATTAGCCACTCTACCTATCCTTGAATATCCATCTTGATGTTCTTTGGCTTGTATATAGCTCTTTCAATTCAATGTTAATCATTTAATACAAGATTGGTGGTTTGATCACCCACTTTGCATGATCAATTATATTCATGGGTTGTGAGAACTCCAATGCTTAGGTTTTGAATATTATTTAACTTGTTTGATGCCCAAATGAGAAATTTGGAAGGGTGTCTGTGGAGCAATAGATACATGACTTGTGAGTAATGAGACATTGAGCTCACGGAGATATCTACGTAGATTGTCACACCAAATAGGCGGATCTTGCTACTCTGTTTGAATATTTTTTCTAGCCTGAATATGATATGAGTATGTTTGAGCATGCAACAATGATGAAACCCAATTCCACACTAATGACTATCATCATTATCTAAAACCAATTTTAATTTTTTCTTTAGTTTTCTTGCAATTATATTAATTCAACACAATCATCTCTTTTTCAAAATATCAGTCTTATTGGACTGGATACAAACTATCAAGGTTCTTAAAATGTTCTCCGTGGGATTCAATCCTTAAATATACTATGATAAGACATGTCCACTTGCGGATCATATTATTGCACGTTGGTTTAGTGAAATCTTAGGGATCTCAACTCCAAGTGAATTTGTTAGTCTGATAAAGGACCACATCAATTTTGGTGCCTTTTCTAGGTACAATGGAATCACCTAGTCTAATCCAGTTCTATTAAGATTAGTTTAAGATTTTACTTTTACTATTGACACTATTTCATATTCACTTCAACTTATATCTTCTACATCCATCTGACTTGTGGTAGATCTTTCCATCTAAGTACCAAAAGTTGGTGCACACGAAGGTCCACAAGCATCAGTCTTGCATCAAGCTTTGATCCATAGGTGGAATAGGCCGTTCACTAGTGTCAAACTAGAATGGTCAAGGAGGAAGTCAAGCAAAGGGTGAAACTAGACAATGGACCACACAGAGAGAGAGAGAGGCTTACAAAATAAGTATGTGCTGCTTCTTAAGAGGAAATGTTTGCATCTAAAGCTACTACGTGGAAGGTCAATCAACAAAAGGAGAATAGGAACTTCTTAATCCCTAAGGCTACCAATTTTTGACAACTAATTCAACCACCTCAATCGATGCTCCTAAATTTGAAATTAGAATGCATTGGATCATGCTACTATAAAATAATCCCTACATAGGAAAACAAGGAGAGGACTATCAAGAGTACTTCCTCAAGTTTGTAGATCTATGTGCTATGATTAAGAAAAATGGAGCTTTTGATAATGCTATTAGACTCCATTTTTTCAAATATTCACTTGCAAACAGTGCCATGAGTTGGTACAATGGTCTACTAGGTGGTCACATCACTACATGGGAACAACTACAAAACAAATTCCTTTAGACATTTTATCCTCCTTCCCTCACATATACCATTAGATGTTTGATTACGCAGTTTACACAAGTCCCAAGTGAAACTCTAGTAGAAGCATGGGAATGATACAATAAGCTCCTCTACAAATGTCGAAACCATGTAATTTTTGAAAACCATCTTATCGAGATTTACTATACAGGTGTGGATGATGTATAAAGAATTTCCTAGACTTCTCATATGGAAGAAACTTCATGTGCTAAACTGATAATAGGGGCTGGAAGGTAGTAACCCTTTGAGCTAAAAATGAAGCTAACTAAAGCAGATCTGTAGGTAAAGGAGTGTTAAAGGTATCTATGGAAGATATCAGTCTTGAGATAAAGTCTATTGTAGAATCTCTAAAGCTACCATCACTCAAGAAAAATAGTCTTGAGAAATGCTTCCATGCCTATGAAAGCAGAAATTCCCCACAAAAATAACAATATAATGTCAAGGAAGTAACACAAATTTGTGAAGCATGAAAAAGTATTGGACACTCTACCTTGGTTTGTAATATTCTTTTAAACGTAATAATGATCAATGATGCAACACAAGTAGACAACATTCAAGTGCCACAATATTCCTGGACTAGGGTATTGTATTACCAACCAAAATGGAAAACATCATGGTTTTCAATATGTCAACCCTACAGGTGCTAGAAATTCTCAACAATTTGTACAATATAAAAATGAATTTGTGGTCCTCCTAGATTCCAAAAAAAAATAATCAACAATAAATTTCAAAAATCAAGGAAACTATCAAGGTAACCTCCTAAATGAAAACTACAATCAATACCAGAATCGTAACCATGATCCACAATAACAACAACCATAGGAAAACACTCCGTCATCTGATGATGAACTTTCAGCTATTGATAAGATCCTACAACCACAAAAAATGATGATTGCAAATCACAAAGCTCATCAAAAAGCCATTGAATCTCATTTGAATCAATATTTAACAAAACTTCACCCACCTATAGGAGAATTTGTAGGACAACCACCAAGACCCATGTGATGGAAGTAGACAAGGATGATTTTCTAATCATTCATGACTTAGAGTACCTTGCTAGTCACAACACTACTACAAAATGAAGATATGGTGTCAATTATTTTTTCAAGGAAAATCGACGGTAGTATTTATAGCGTTGGTTATAAGTAGACAATCGTCATGGATTGACCAACTAAGAAAGCACATGCTGTACTTTCTTGTTTTTGTTGGCCACTTATCATGTAAACTAATGCTATCTATCACCTGTAAAAATAGAATTTCACACAATTTTTTTGCGGGCATTTGATTTGCCTCCAAAAAAACCTATATCATCAATTATTTTTTATTCAACCGATAGGATAAAGAGGTACACACACCGTCTCTCCCATGGCAAATAATTGGAGTTTCTCGTCAGCTTTTTCACTGAGACTGATGCAAAAGATATTCACGCCATATGTCCGGTGAGATTTTTCCCACCTCCATTTGAGGTTTATCGTTGGTTACACTTAATATAGCCGATGGAGTATGTGTCACTGGGTTGAAAGATTCGACATTAGATTTTTCTTTGCAGCCACCAAGAACTTTTTTATTTTCTCCAGCCATTGCCTGTGTTCACCGATGACCTAAATTATATAGCATCAGTGTTCCTATTTAATGACATGATCAGTCTTATTTAACCCCCGTGAGAACCCTTTACTCCTCTTCCCCCTACCTGCATATCGGTAGAGCTACTAGAGCTTCATCTATTTGCCTCTTCCACTTATTTTTCTTCTATATATAAGACAACGAGAAGTTGCAACACTGCAATAGGTCACTGATATTGCAGTAGTCACCTTCACTTGATTTTCATAAGGTAGCAAGTAGCTACGACGATGTGACCAAAAACTAAAACCAAGTCGTACATATTGCAGCAATTTCCCTAACCTAGTTTTCATAAGAAACTGCACAGCTTCAGCAATGCCAATATCATCCCCGAAACACACTCCGACTGGATCTCGGTTATCCCATAAATCAAAAAGTATCAAATCCACCTATCATCACCGACATCACCATGAAAAAGATCATTAAAAAAGCATGAGCCCTTATTAAAAGAGAGAGGAAAGCTGCATTAAGAAAATCGAGTGGTCGAGCCACAAGGGAGGACTTCTTGAAATTCAAAGACATCCATGCCAAGGTTGAAGGACGAGTGCTTTTCTCACCTTAAGGCATCACAGTTTATGGTTGAGGTGGTGACCCACCAGTAGTAGAGAACCCTCTTCATGGCAAAGAGGAAGACAAAAGCAATCCGTTTATGACCATCCCACTCATCTCAGATGTAGGATTACTGGTTTTGTCTCTTTCCTGTGTGATGTTTGCCCTATCTCGGGTAGTTGGGGACACTCAACACATGATCTTTTTCCTTTATTCCATCTTTCCCCTTCACTCTTCCAGAGTCAAGAAAAAAACCTTCTAGCTCAGCTTGAGACCTGGCTCCATGAGAGGGCCTCAGACCTTTCAAGTACCCAAGTCCTACTTGAACTATAGAGAGGAATTGGAAAGACCCTCATTTCTGTCATTGCTCCCATAATCTAGTTCCTCATGAGCTTATTGTTAACAACTGATTACACTTATCATAAAAGAAATTGTTGATGATAATACTTACACCCATTGAGCTATGTGAATTTACTTAGTAAAATAATTTATTACCTTAAAAGGTTTCCATGTTCTTTCAAAATACTAACTATCTAGCTATGTGAATCCTTTTCTTATTGATGCCAAAGATGTGGCACCCAGTTGGTAAAATTGCTGATGTACGATCCATAGGTCATAGGATCGAATCCCCCCAACCACAACATGAATGAATGGATGACTTTATGATAAAATAAAATGATTTGATAAAGAAGTATTGCATTAAATTTATTATCAAATATAAGGGGCGCATCTTTCTAAGAATATAGTCATATAATATTTATATTTTAATACTCAGTTATGAAACCTCAATTTACAATTCACAACTGAGAATAAATAATTCAATACTCATATTTACAATTGCTATGTTGTTCACATGTCTCTGTAACTACTTCATATAAGATTCTTGCTTTTTTTTTAAATTAACCCGACTGGATATCTCCAAAAAAGTATGTTATGAAATAATATAACCAATATACATATTGTTAGAAAAATCAACATGAATGATGGTTGATATTAACTTTTTCCATTTGACTACATAAAATTAAAAACTACTTCTATCAAAATATTATATGTCAAAAGAGAAGATATCGTCTTTTTGTGACTTGCAATATATTTAGCTTGGTTCAATGTAATAAAAATAAAGTTTAGAATTTTGTTTATGATAAATACTACTATTATTTTATCACATGAATAAAAAGTAACACGATAAAAATTCTTCCTCATATTGTGATTTTTTCAATACATGATTTTGATGTCTAACGAATTGTGTCTCAAAGCGTGAACAATCCATCCTGCACAACCCATCCTTCATAGTTGGTAAAAGTAACTTTGTTATGTACTCATCCTTGGGTAATTTAGGTTTGCATGTCTTCTTTAATTAGACACATATATTTCTCAGAAAATATCTCATCTTTTGTATTGAATTTTCTATATTCTTGGATTAGAATACTATGCTTGACCAAGCTCATATAAAAAGTCTTAGACACAAAAGAATATACATTTTTTTGAAGTGACATTACTTTTTATATTCCATTTAATACCCAAAACACTAGATCAAAACACAAAGAATAAAGTTTATAAATAGCTTGATAATAAAAAAAAACAAATTATGATATCCAATACGTACTGAATAAAAGAGAAAAATAAGGTATAATCTTGCAATATGGTTGATAGTAATAATGTGTTGTTTGTTGAAAATGCAAATCACAAATAATTCTAGAAAACCATTTCTGAATGTGAAATTGTCTAAAGCAAAAAGGTGATCACATAATTATTATTTGTAAAACCCTTTATAAATTTTCTTGTAATGAGTTCATATATTATCCTTCAAATAAAGTACAATTGTCACATTTATAATAATAAATTTCTATTTTAGTACTAATTACTTTTATCTATCACACATATAAAAATAGATATCATGTGCATAGCACATGCATTTACTAGTATCTTTTAACTATGAAATCCATTACGAATGATATCATTGTAGGAATAGGGTCTTATTAAATACAAATCTTAAATCTATCATCCCTGAAATATCCATCCGATGGCATATTAGAGGTTCAATGATAACAAATCATATTCTAGTCCTAGGCTACATTATCTCTATGACAATAATTATAGTGAATGCACAATATATAATTAGGCTATAAATTAAGTATTAACAATCTATAATGAATCCAACAATCCATCAAAATAATAATTCACCAATGTAGAATGTAGAATACAAGAAGTGGGGCAATCCTCACATCGTAGTAAAGAAAACATTCATTCATGAGAGGAATTGAAAACATAGAGTATATAGGAGAAAAAGAGATCATGTCACTAGAGTGGAAGGAACGTAGCCATGGTATCCGTCAAAGAACAACACTCCGCTGAAAATGGAAGTCAGGTACAACCTGAGAGTCATCATCATTTTTCCTTCTTCTACTTATCCCAAGATTCCAAGAATGGTTGTTTGATCAGCGAAGGTCGAACCCTTCCTATTTAGGTTGAATTTTTATATATATGTGATTTTGGGACCACCAAGTCATTGGTTAATTGGCTTAGTAGTGTTGTTTAGTTTTGCTATGAAAAAACACCAGTCAATCTAGTTGCCCAGTCAATCGAATGGTTTTTGGCATTTGTAAAATATGGGAACCCCAACTGGATGACTTGTGAATGAGTCATGAAACTAGCCTGGGGAGAAGGCTTGTGATGTGCTGGGTCGAATCTACAAACTATCTGACTCGATTGATGAACTAGTCAATCAACTACTTATGAGCTTTTGTGAGGAATATGGGCCTATGATTTAGTTATCTAAACGATCGAGTAACTTGTAGATTGAGGGAAAACCCCAAATGCTCAAAATCGTGGTTTCTCATGTATTCTTCCATTTTTGAACTGGTAAACTAGGATGGCCAATCAATCTATCCATTATGATACTTTCTTTGTTGTAAAATGAGGCACCCGATCGGTCAATTGGATGAACCAATCATCCAATTGGGCTCAGGAAAGTCTTGATTAGCCTCTATCTTTTTTGGATCATCTTCTAAAGCTTGAAGATGGGGATATTGATACATTTTGCTTGATCATGCTTATAATACCAATTTTTGAGATCATGGGACTAATTTTGCTCAATTCCTGCACTAAACAAGGGTTTCTTATTGGAAAACTTTAAAATTGAGAATAACACAATGAAATCTAATCAAGACAAAACAAAATGATTAGTACAAGGGTGTGTGATTCTAATCTAAATATGCAACTAAACACATGATTAATATGCATTCATCAAACAACTTTAAACTTGATTTTCGTTGCAAGTAACAATGAACTAGATATAATTGCAAAATAATACTAACAACCATTTCATGACTCCTCACTCTCAATTATGCTTAATCCCTACCATCAAGTATGACCAAGCAACGACAACCTCCTGGAATCATAGAATGCAACTTTTCATTATCCTAGATCCCAACTTCACTTTACAAAACATGATTCCACGTCAAAATCCTATTATCATGCATAAATAAGAAATTCATGAAAATATGAAGATTCTTACATAAATCCATGAGAACACACAATTTCCATGTCTGGGGTATGGAAATAGAGTAATGGATCATGTGACGGCCCCTAGTTGGAAAATGGAATGGAGGTTTTGAGAAACATGTGAATGTTTCCTCTTTTTGACTTGAGATTGAATTATTTTGCACAAACACATATATAGCAACTATTTTATTTCATTTTTTGTACACATTGGTGTCTTTTATTTGTTCAGTAATAACCCCAATTACAGAGGAGGGTTATGGAAGAAGCAGAAATATATATAAAGAGGGGTGGTGTGCCATCTTGAACTTAGGGTTTAACACATTTTTGGCTTTTTATTTTATTTTTTGTGGATGAAGGGTACATATGGAGGAATAATATGTGCATTTAAGTTAATGATTTTTAGTTAAAATTGGTTCATCTTTGCATTCACATCACTTAAACTTATACAATATAGGGGATAATGACAATTTCACAAGTAAGCTACACTAATTGGTAGGATGTACATAATATTCAATCGTTATCAATTCTATATTATTTACCATTATTGCTAGAGAGCATAAAAAATATGATCATTGGAAAATAAGGTTAGTTTTAAGCATTGTCAATTCTCTTAATGAAACTTAAAACAAGAATTTACATCATATAGGAGGGAAGGTAAGATGAGATGATGCATATATGTGCAATGCTAATAAAATCTAAACCATATAGGTATGGGCTTCATTTCACTATTTTATATAATATAATTTAAGCTAAATTCCAGGTAAATGTAGCAAAGATGTAGTGATATGGGTTCATGAATATGAAGCTAAATTGAATCATAGCAATAAGTAAATCAACAAAAATAGGTATTGGTGGAATGAATTACAAGGTGTTGGATCCTAGGATGGGTGATTTTCTCTAGAGGGGGGTGAATAGAGATGAATGCACTTAAACAAAATTCATTAGACCTTTAAGATATTTCATAATATAAGGGAACTAATATGGAAAATTCAATGCGCAACTAAACATACATAGCAAGGATGAGAGAGATTGAACATGCACCAATTAACAAGCAATGTAGACTGGTACCATACTTCAAACTAGAAGTATGTCAGCCTACTACCTAGAGAGGCCAACCTCTAAGATTTCTTAATCATTGCATTATTATATTTATCATAAGACATACAATACATGACCTTCCAAATGACTTATCTATTTAAGTTAAGAGTCTTCAACCTACCGAAGGACTTACCCACTTTGCAAGGAGTCTTCTGCCTTCACTAAGGACTTAACCACTCTTGCACAAGTGTTCATCCTTGAAGGAATTACCCACTCTTCTTGTATCTTCATCCTTTGACTTCACCTTCTCCAAGGATAAGCTTTCACCAAGGACTTACCCACTTGAGCAAGGAGTCTTATACCTTCACCAAGGGCTTACCCACTCTTGCTCCAAGTCCTCGGCCTAGCCTTCTTCTTCACCAAGGGACTCCTTGTAACATACTGAATCTCAGGGTCTTCCCTGCAATTTACCCACTTTTGAGCTTTTCTTTTCCTTTTAGTCCATTTGGACCTTTTCCATAAATTTCACATCCTTTTGGATCATTCTTGGACTCCTTGTGCAATTTAAGCACAATTTGATGTTGAAATCACTATTTACCCTCATTGATGTAAATTGAGGGGTGTTTGCACAAATAACCCACATTAGGAGATAAGTTAGGGTTAATTATGTAATTTGGTCTTTAATGGGATAATATAGTAGATTATATTAATTTGGAGCTTTTTGGATAAATATATTATTAATAATATGTATTTGAGTTCATATATGTGTATATTGACCTTTATTGTTTCTCTCTCCTCGAAATATGATTTTAATTCATATTAATATGTTATTTTGTTGAGTAATGATTATTTGTACCCTAATGTGTTTTATATCTTGAGATTACTCACATGTTTCTCATTAATAAGCTTTTTCATATAATTCCTTGATTTTAATATATTATTATACTCTTTTATGAGATATATATTTATTAATGGTCTTATTATGTATTAAACGTGGATCTAATTGCATAGCATTGTTCTAGACTTTATTATCAGCCTATGGTTCAAATTTGGTGTTATTTGGAGTTGATTTGACCCCTCTAATGCATTTTATAAGCTTTTATTATGGTATGAATATAGTAGCTTAATTGATTTCATTAATTGATGCGTAACGCTAAGGTTTGGGTTATTTTTCATTGTCACGCGTTACTGGTTACTTGCGCAATACTGGGACCGTTGATCTGTGATCAAACGGTAGGGGAATCATCCCCTTCCTCCAGCCGTTTCGCGAGTCTGGGAGCAGACCCGACGCCTCTGACCCCTCGATCCGATCTCTCTCCCTGAGTGACCGTTTGGCGTGATTCCTCGTACGTTTACTTCGGTTTTCTCTGGCGGTCCTAACAAGCCGTGGCTCACCCTCTCTCATGCTCTGTACATGAATCGCCCAACTGGGCTCTCCGCCTCCTCTTCGCGGAGGGGTTACAGAGTGGGATAAATCCACCCACTTACCTACCTGAGGCCTTGAAAACCTTCCTCAGCCTCCGCGCGTCACTCCTCCACGACCAATTTACCCTAAGATACCCTCAGTCACCTGGACCTAGCCACTCTTCTTCCCCGGCTATGGCGGCTTGCTGCTCCCTTCTCCGACCACCTCCTTTCAATTGCCTCCTGGGTGAGCAACCTCGACCTCCCCTCTACCTTTTCGCCTCTTTGTTTTATCTCGTGATGGCCCCGATCGCTCTGTCCTATAGAGCTACCGTAGAGCAGCCGCCGCCACCTGCTTGTTTGTGCTCTGGTGCTTCCCTTGCCGCCTTGAATGATGCATTCAAGGCATCGTGCCTCCGTGAATGTTTCATGGTCTCTAACAGGGTCTTTTATCGCAATTTTTGAGGTTTTCGATGGCGTGTTTTGCTCCCCTGTTCTCCGGTGTTTATCCATGGCTGTTGATGCTCTCTTCTCCGGGCCACTGCTTTTCTTGGCTCTTTGTTTTTGCCTTGAGTCAGTGGAGGCATTCGGTTGGCTTCCCGGTGCTGTTCACCTTCAGAGCCGAGTTTAGCTCACGGCCTAGTTCCCCCTTGTCGCGCTTCTGCCATGAACATGGCTGGAAGAATCCAGGTCGGGGAATGACCAAAGTGGTCAGGCACATCCAGTGTAACGATTTACAGTGCCTGGGGCAGTATCGTCATTCTGCCCCTCGTTCTTCCTCTCTTGCGCAAGAAAACGGTGATCCCAAATGACAATACTGCCCTCATCGTTTTAGTTGGATTGATTTGGCGCGTCAGGGTATTTTAGTCTTTTTCCCCCTCTCCACTCGCCTTTGACCTAGACCACCCAGGCGCGGACCAGTGACTGGGCCAAATCTGATTGGCCCATGTTAGCGTGGGTCCGGCCACTGTGGCGCGCAATTGTTTTAATTTTTGCCTATGTGGCTTTTTCCTAATTTCTGATTGGTCAGGTTTACTTAATTCATAGTAAATCGATCCTTTGTCAGAAAAATATGAATAAATAGTCGATGGAAAGGATTTTTAATGTAGAATCTGATTTTAGGATTTTTGAGGCATGATTTGGATTCCTTTTCCGAAGTTTTCTTTTAATGGCATTTTTAATATGTAAATGTTTTAAAATACATAATTAATTCATTTTAACTCTGTTTTATATAATAAAATATGTTTTCTTAATCAGGAGATTATGAGTAATCGTTTTGACTTGGTTTTGAACTCTAAATCGTAGTTTTGTAAAATTAGGGTTTTTCCTATGATTTATGCCTTTATATATATTAATACATGTGTTATGATGTAACTAGGATATTATGTGGATGGATTTTGGATACTATCTGTTTGGTGGATATGATGGTAATGTATTATATCTAAGGTATGTGCACCCTATTTTGTATCCGACCCCTATGTATGTGAACAACTATGATGAATGTGTGGAATATATAATGTGCAAACTACCTAACTTTCAGTTGGGCTTTTACCCAACCCCACTCATTATTGTGCTAGCCTCATTTCCCTCTAATTGCATTTATTGGCTCCTAACTTATTTTATGCTTCTAATACCGTTGTTGTCTCATCTTTTGATATACTTGCTCTTGTTTCACTTTGACATATCCTATTCTCTTGGAATTATTATTTACAGGTTGAATTGGGTCAATGACCCCACATGCTATTGTGCTTGTCTTATGATGCAAATGTCTAATGAATGATATATTTTGCCACTATTTTATGCATGGTAGATTATTTGACTGGCTAACTATCGTAGACGCTTATGCGTAACCATTAGGGTGTGCTTTTCTACCCGGGGTGTGCTTTTCTACCCTTATATATACAGAGGCGTGCTTTTCTGCCTATGGGTGTGCTTTTCTACCCAATACATATATTTTGGTCAATGACTCAGTGGTGTCTTGGCCCTACTATAGTTAATTTAGTCCAATATATCTACATGCAAATATTTAATTTAATGTGATGATTTATGGTGGCAAGATCTGTTATTTATTGGAATATTCATATATTAGCCTCATTCCTTTTGAAATCTCTTATTGTGGAGAATCCTTTATATTGTAAAGCTTTTTATTATGATTTGTCCTATCCCTTATTTTTAACACATACCTTGTTTATCTTTCTCTTGCTGGATGACCCCAACCATCCAGGATAGGATCAGAGTGCGCATGGAAGCTTGGTGAACCCAAGGATAGGATAAGAAGAAAGGAATATATAACATGAGTGAACATGTTTGCTTTTATGTTATAGAGTTGTTTGCTTGGATACAATGTTGTATTAGTTAAGTCTTCCTCTACCTAGATCCTTGTGCTTGTGTAAAGTTGTACTTCCTTTGTGGAAATTTTATAATGTACTCTTTATACATTTTGAATAAAGTCAAGATTTTATTCTTCCGCTGCTATCCAATTGATGATTTGTTTATCATGTTTAATAGTAGAGACTTGGGTCTTTACACTCCTTCTCTTATTCTTCTTCACCTCTCTTAGCCAAGAGAGAGAACCTTCATCTTCATGGTTGAATGAGAGATTGGGAGGTGGTGGAAGTGAGAGCCTCACAAGATACACATGTAGGACTAACTCTTTTACACATCTCCCACTCACTCTAATGGATGCAACAATTGATTAAGCTTAGAGAGAGAGAGGAGGCTGTAGGATGCACTCAACTATAGAATAGGGACCATCATAGTGCTTGGCTAACCATGGGATGAAGCCCAAGGGGTCCTATTTATAGTTGGGTATGCCCACTAGACATTGGGAACACTTAAGGATGAATACTAGCCGTTTGGGGTGTTGTAAAAGATACTTTTTTGAGTTTTGCAACACTCCAACAGTTATAAACATTTCTATAGTTTTTCTTATAGTTTGATCAGTCGAGTTTCAATGAAGGTAACTCGACCCATTGCACTACATGAATAAGCATATTTGAACCATTGGTCGAGTTTATCATGGATGAAACTCGACCAATCTGTTAAATCAGTTTTGCTCAGTGCAGGAATCGGTCGAGTTCTATGGGTGTTCAACTCGAACGAACCATGGAGTTTTCAAGATACACTAAGGGATTGATCGAGTTTGTAACTCGAATGAATAACAACCTATAATGAATTTAGGAAAATGTCGTTGAAGTGCTTAAATATTTGACTTAATTACTCCCGATTTTTTCTAAGCTTAATTACAAGTCATACAATAATTGCAAGTGATTTACAACATGATTCTAATGGATTTACTTCATATTCCACATAAGTGCACTTGCATTGATTTTGACTTGTCTTTTCTCCGTGTTAGGACGCGCAAGTTAGGATATTTGGAGTGTGTCTACAATAATCTAAAATCACTCAAATAGAAGCATTAGACATGAAGAAGTGGAATGGTTAGTCAACATCAAAACAAGGGTTTAGTCAATTTAGACCTTGAGTCAAAATTGACCTAGAGTCAACACATGGTACCCACCCTCAAACCCAAACTTAGAAATTTTCTCATCCATAAAAAAACTCTAAATTCATAATGGAGGGAACAGACAAAGCTACCACAACCACCAACTGCCATGGTCACTCTCAAGTGGTGGTCCCTATTGAAGTAGAAAAAATTGGCCATGATTTGAAGATTGTAGCAGCTTCTCACTCCAATTTGGTGCCTCATCTAGGTAGGGGCGTCTTACTGAGTTTTTAGATCTACATGAAATAATCCTCAATAGGCAGAAGTGATGTTGGGGTAGGTCTGGTGTATGCATCTCCTTGTAGTGGAAGTGCACGTCCTGGTAATCTCCTTGATGAGATGAAACTTCTTATGGGCATATACATCATATACATGTGGATTACATGATGATTTAGTTGTTTTTGCTTATACTCCATGTGGGTCTAGGTGGTCTCACTGTGCCTAAACTAAGCCTATAGGTCAGTGAAGTCAAATGGGCCATCGACGGTGGCACTATTGGGAACTTGTTTCTTTGTTTGGCGTCTAATAGGAACTATGAATGGGCCACTATTCTTGTCATTCACCTCCATAGAGGCTTGGTAATGGCCATAAAGGGGCTTAGGTATCTTGCCTTCCACTAGAAGGTGGTCTCATAGGAAGCACTATATCTAAACCAAAAAGTATATATGATCATTGAAGACTTTTTCCATACATAATTTGACGTGAGTAGGAAGTGCATGATCTGTTGGACTATTTTTAAACAACATAAAAGAAATCCCTTGTTCCAAAGGGTGATGAACAAAAGTGGTTGCCTATAAGTACTTCATGTCAATCAATATACACCCTTTGGAATCACTCCTGAATAAGGTATGTGAGTATATCCTAGGTTGTAGAAACAATAGTGACTAATCCACCTCATTGAATTGAAGATGGTGTTACTGATGACCAGAAGATGATGATCCTCAAACAATGCTCCACCCCAGTTGACATGCGCTTCATTCAAAATACACTAGAGATAATAGTGGTCAATATAAGTGACCATTGCATATGCGTCACCTTTTTTGAAATTCTACTAGAAAGAGTGCAATGGATATACCTCATCATGGGGTTGTGGATGCATGAATCTTTTGCTGCATTCTTGAAATAAGGCATTTGATTGAAGATTTCATCCATGACCATGCCATTGACAAATTTCTTGTTATAGATATAGTGGTTATCCTTGTCACGTTTGTCCAGGAAATCTAGGTTAACATCAAGAATAATGGTTGTTATATATCTATCCTTCAGATCATGTTACTCCCCAAACATACTAAAAGTGCAACTTTAATTTTTCTTGTAGGTCCACTTCCTCATATAGGTATCCAAAAAATCTAGGTGGAGATATACATGGACTAGGTAGGTTCTGAATGGAAAAGTGAGGATTAGAGAGTAACAGAGCTTGTGGTCAAGAGATTTCAAAATCCAAATCCTACTAAGAGTAGCAGTACATGCACATCGAGATAGTGAACCATGACAGGTCTCCTATGACTTGTAGCACTTCTTCTAATAAAAAGCAATTATAAGCTTGAAATTGTTTGAATTGAGGTGCAATGCAAGTATGGTGGGTAGAGCACATTATTGGGGATTGCCCTTAGGAATAGAATGCCTCAATATCTTCTATAGTTAGTAATGAAGAATGTCCCTCACCATGAAGAACTATAGCCAATTTTTGTGCTCGTGTATTTTGTAGATCATCTGATCAGAAGCCTCCACCTTGAAAGTAGTAACATTGTTATATTGGGACTCATGTCCCCCAAAAATTTTCATCACCAAGTAATAAAAAACTCAATGGTCTTGAATGTGAATACCTTCCAATATATTTGGTTTGGTTGACTATGAGCAAGAGAGTAATGGGTTTGTTTCTTTACCTTGTCCTTATTCTTTTTGAAGGGATTGAACTACATGGAGTTGCAGAGTAAGCTACTCAGGTGGACGTTGGATCCTACCCTTTTTCTCGTCATTGTTTCTAGATAAGGGAATGAATGTCGTGTTTCTGGATAACCAAATCAGTCAAAGAACAAAGAGAATCAAGAAGTTGGATGCACATATCACCAGTACAAGGGTGACTTGTCAATTCATGGATGGATAATGAAGCTTGTTGGTGGTTAGTCGATCGGTTGGAGTGGTAAGTCATTGGATCCACATTGGAGAAGAGGTGATAAGAGAGATAGAGTTGTATGGTTGGTGTAAATGAGTCGCATTATCGGTAAAGATGAATTGGGTGATTGGTCAAGTGTAGCCGCTCGATTGGGGATGGAGAGATGCAAGATTCCTCCTTCAACCCAAAATTTCTGGGTGAGAAATACAAAGAAGAAGATGATCACAATGGCCTTGATGGTGAGTGTGTTGATTGACATGAGGTGGTCCTATTAGTGGGATCAAGGTAGTTAGGAAACCTTTCTCCCCCAAACCCTAGATTAGATTGTAGAAGACGAGATATGGAGAGGTGTAGGGATGGGGGCATCTGTTGGTGGTGAATTAGGCAGTTGAGCGAAGCCAAAATGTTTGATTGAAGTGAATATATGATGATGAGGTTGTAGGAAATGGGAAATAAGTCTCTCACAATCTTGTTCTTGGTATCAAATGATGCAAATGGGGATACTTGGTGTCAATCCCTTTCCCTATGTCAAAATTCTTCTCAAAAGTGACCAGTCATCTGATTCTCATGGGTGAGTCAACTAACAAGTATTATTTGAGGACCAAATCAGCTACACGTGACTCAATTGACAAGATTTCCAATCAATTCGTTCATGGAATTGTGAATCATTTGTGATTTTAGCCCCCTTTCCCATCAATCCATTGGGAGAGTGGGTCAGTCAGTTCACTTGTAGATGCATTTTCAAACCTACAGGTGAATCAATAGATTGTAAAACCAACCATGAGACACATGGATTAGGAAATTATTGATCATTCACTTATGAACTTTCTTCTTTCCCAACTGAGTAACTCTATAGACAAATCAACAAGTTGGAAGAATGGAATGTGACACTTGTTGTAAGTAAATTTGATGACCAAATATCTGATCGACCAATTCATCTACTAGTGAAATTATATATATGGATGAACCCTCGATGGGTCATATGATTAGTTGAATGGGGTATCAAGTTGGCTAGTTGGAGAGTAAGTAGTCTAGTGATCTCCCACATATAATCTGCAACACAGTTAAGTCTAAGTAAGGGTCTAAAAAATAGAACTAACTACAAAAATATGTGGTATGATGTCGTTGCAATGAGAAAGTAAATGAATGAGATAACTAGAATGCAACATTCAAAATTGAAAAATAACTAACTATCATGTTGCCTCCCAAGAAGTGTCTTGTTTTGTGTTAATGGCTCAATACATGTATATCGATTTGCCTTCTGATTCACAAAGGGGAGACAGTTGATCTCCTGGGCCATCAAATAATCCATGGTGTAGTAGCTCTTAAAATTTATTCCATTCACCATGCCATCTTCTTTGTGATTGTCCCATAAAATGAAAGCTCCATGGGGATAGGTGGGCTTCACCAAATATGGGCTATGAAAGCATGAGAAAAGATTTATCAGGAATAGTTGGTGCGTTTTTCAAATGCAGAAAAGTACACTAGCAAAAGGTGATGGCAAAGGGGAGAGTCAACACCAGAAACACTAGGTATTTATGGCGCTTTCTGTCCCCAACAACGATGCCAAAAAGCTTGTGTGTTTCTCCTAACCTTGAGATACACCTAACCAATTGGGTTTGATTAGATGCGACTTAGGGATCGAACACACTAGTATCTTTGAAAATTTGTAAGGGACCTAAACTAACACACGTACTTAGACTAACACAATATTCTTGCAAGTGTATGAGGTCATGTTATAGTACAAGAAAGTGGAAAGAATAGGGTTGATCCACAGGGAGAAATGGGGTACTAGAGCTAAGTTAGTTTTGGCTAGGTTCCTAGTACGGAGTCTAGGGTTGATGGGTTTGATGGTTAATTTTATTGATTACACATGGTTGAACAAGCAAGCATTAAAGGATAACATGCAAGATCAAAACCTGAGCTAACCCTAGACATTTAATTCTAATGAGCATGAAATGGCAAGACAAGCAAGAAAAGGAAAGAGAGCAAACTACACTAAGGAAACCAAGAAGAGATCTACACTACACTAAGCTAGCAAACTAGGAAAAAGGGCAATTAATGACCTAAATGAGAAAGAATAATCAAGAGAAAGTAAAGAAGCTAATAAAGCAAGTAAATAGCAAATTAGGCTAACACTAACCAAGAAAGAAGGAAATTAGGGTTTTGATGCAATGAAGAGAAGTGCGGGCTGTTTGGGGGAATGCACTTATCAATTGGGATGGGGATAATAATATGTAAATGTTATTCTTCCATTTAGAGTACCAAACCAAACTACAAGTTAGATTCTAATGAATTTCCCTAAACTACTAATTGTCCATGGATAGGGTAAGTTTGTATATGGGAACTAGTCCCTAATATGTCCTACCTACCCTTACGAGGCTCACTTGGATTAGGGTTTAGATGTAATTCAATTATGATCCAATCATGTCTATGTTTCTAGAATATAAACTCTTAAGGTATTTAGGGGTTGAGGGTATTAATGTGAGGTGGAAGTGAGGTTTTGGACCTCACATTACCCACATTCTAGCCTAAAAAAGGCTCCAAGACAATTACACTAAATACTTCTAAACTAGTTACTTAGATCTCTCACCTAGGTGTAGGAGAATTGATTAACATGTAGGAAGGCAAATAGCTAACTAGAGATCCATTAATTGGACTTAGGAGCAATTCACAAAAAGAGCCACATATTAGCAATTTTCCTAGAATCCTAAGTGATTTCAAGCACATACCACAAAGCAATTAATGGGAAATGAAATAGAAATAGAACATACTCATTATCTAAGGAAATCATAATGTTTACATATGATTTCCACCCAACATGGTATCAAAATTACATGTTGACCCTAAACAACCCACCTAAGGGGCCTAACTACTCATTGAATAAGAAAATGCAAAAAGAGAGGAATAAGAATGAGTAGAGGAGTGGAAAGCCATAGTATCTCAGTGGAAACTCCTCCTTCTCCACCTCCTAGCAGTAGAAACTAGAGCTTATCCTTCTCCCAAGATGGAATGGCATGGATGTGCAGTGGAAAGTGGCCAAGAACCCTAGAATAGGTGTTTTTAGGGTGGAAGATGATGGAATGGAGGTGGAATGCAGTGGGAATGGAGTGGAAGGGGATATGATAGGCTAGAGTTGTTGTAGGAGTAGCTAACCTCGGGCTCTATCCACAACCCAAATATATATAGGTGGTGGGGAAGCATTAGGTTAAGTGGGGGTATTGTAGGAATTTTAAGAAAGAAAAATGTCAGGTTTGGGTGGTAGCACGGCCGTTCTGGGAGTAGTGGGAATGGCCATGGTGGATGGGAACGACCGTGGTGGAAGAATGGGATGAACAAGAGAATTATGGGCTTCTGGGTCTGCCAGCACGGTATTGCCGAGCTCTGGCCAGCACAGGCCTACTGGCTAGCACGGGCCTAGTGGGATTTTAGGTGAGTTTTTGAAGGTTTTGTTGATTGGGGAACGTCCTAGAATGACAATTCCATGGTAGCACATCCATTATGGGCTCCTTTCCCTACATTTGGGTGTTGAACTTGGCCATCCATGAAGTTAATGCTTCAATATATTCTTTGACCACTTGGGGTAGGTTACGAGTGGTTGTGACCTTGTTTTAGGATCCTCCAATCCTAGAGAAACCCTAGATTCAACCATCTTCTCTCCATTCCATTAAGTAGTGGCCAAAGCACCTGTAAAACATGTAAAAACCATCCATAAGGTACATTTGATAGTAAAACACATATTTAGGGAAATAACATGTAATCTAACAGCTGTAGATGTGATTTAAGTGCAATATGACACAAGATAAATCCCTAAAATAGGTCTATATCACCACATAAAACTTAAAATATACTTTTACTCAAGTATGCTCCAACTCAATCTCTCTTCAATTTTTCAACAAACAAGAAATTAAAAATGCATTGCAATATTTTTATTGACTAAAAGGGCTCAATGATGACTAAGTACATGCTTCCCATCTCTCTCCTCTCCTCTTTCACAAAGCAATCATGATTAAATCACTAAGCATGCAAACTTCACATTTATAACATAGAATACACAATCAATCCATATGGCTTCATATAACTCTGGGTAAATTGTTTCATGGCGGTGAAGATAAAAAATGACTAATTTTGCTATTTTACATTCGTTCATTCAATCTCATATGTCAATCCACACAAAGTGACCCACATGGGTGCGAGAAAGGGCAAAATGAGCTAGGTTTGATGTTTCCTTGCTCAATGGGCATAAAAAGGAAGAAAGGGTTGCAATAAGAGTTTGGAGTGCTAATACATACCAACAATTATCTTTTTTCTTTGTAGATGCTATTACATAGGAGCATCTTTTTTTTCCTTTACCCTTGGTGTAGCTAGGGCACGTGGTGGTGAGAGTGAAGCAGGGAGATATAGATATGGCCACCCCAAACTTTTGGATGTGGTAAAGGTTGAATATGTGCTCTTTGGCATCCTTTCATGAGGCAGAGAGGTAAGAAGGTGATAGAAGAAAAGTGAGTCAAAGAGGGGTTACTAGTATGTATTTCAACATGAGATCTATTGCATGAAATCTACTCCAACATTTTCATCAAACAATGACAAACCACATGAATGAGCAATATTAAAACCACATTTTTATCATGAGATTCTACAAATCCTAAGAGTTTGTGTCTTTCTTCAATCACAATTCAACCAATCAGTTCACAAGCATGAGAGAGGTGAATGACATGTAAAAAGTCAATATTTATACCATTTAGCAATAAACTATGATAATTCACATGCATTTGTCAAAGGTCAACATTTTCAATCTAACAAGTAGGATTGGGTTAAAACATGATTTTAGGCAAGACGTTCTAAATTTAGGCAAAATTGGCCAAAACTGTGCCAAATTGCCTTAATTACAACTAAGACTTTCTTATGAAACAAAAAGAAAGAAATAAGTGAATCCTAGATACAAAGTGAAAAAGTTACAAAAATCTAGATGATATGCAACACATGGCAAGATGAGATTTTTTTTGAAAGTTACGCAAAAAATGCATGAAATGAACCTATATGATATGCAAGTATGTAAACCAAGCACAAAAAGTGTGGATACACAAGTATGAGAGATGGTTATATTTTTTGATCATCTTGACAAAAAAATTAGAACAAGGAACATAGATGAAAGTGGGTAAAGAAAGGGCTTACCACCCTACCACCCCAAACTTTTAAACCATGTTGTCCTCAGCACAAAATAGAAGTTTAGAGTAGTAGGGTAATGGGCATGGAGTCATGGTAGACAATCTCCAAGAGGGGAGAGATATATCAAGGTGTCTAGTGAGTAGGAAAGAGCAACAATGACCATCTTGTGCAAAACATTTCAAGAACCACAGACGTGTTGTGTGGAACGACCGTGTTGGTCACCTTTGTGTAGTTTTTTACTGTTTCACAATTCTCATTTCATTCTTGATCTTCTCTTTTTCTGGATCATATATGCATCATCTTTCCTCCTATGTACCTGTTCTAAAATGATTCACATACAAAAAAACCATCAAGTATAGTGTGTGAGTGTGTGTTTTCTTGGAAAAGTGTAAAAATTACCAAAAAGTATAAAAATGGAAGGTTGGGTGAAAAATTCCACAAACCTAGGTGGGTTTCCTCCCACTAGTGCTAAGTTTCACGCCTTTAGATGGGATTCTTGTAGATTCCTCAATCACTCAACCATTTGGCATCATCATGTCTCCACTCTTCCAATAGATAAATCTCTCATTTGTATTCAACATGTGTTTGTCATCCAATTGACCACAAAATCTATCATTAAGTCATATATCTAGATCTTCTTCTTTCAGATGACCAATCAGACTCTTGAAGTGACCATGACCAATATCCTCATCTTGGTTCTGTCGGGTTGGGGTCTTGTATATGTTTATCATTATCTCATGTTCACAAAAGTGACTATCTTTGTGCCACTGCATACATGTATCTCAGCATCATTTGTAGATAAGAATGGTCTTCTCAAGATGATGGGAATATTCCAATCCTCCAATTCCATGTCAAGAACAAATGAAATCTACCGGGAGCACTGCTACCTTTCTTTGTCTATCATCACCAAAACATCATCCACTCTTCCTCTAAGCACTTTGATGGTATGATCTAATTGGAGAGTGCAATGAGCCGGTTTCAACTTGGCTAATTCCAACTCCACATAGACACTATATAGCAAAAAATTACAACTAGATCCCAAATCAAGTAGGGATTTGTCTATGTGATTCCCCCCTATGTAGATAGGTATGAACAGGGCTCCTAGATCTTCCCTCTTCACATGAAGTGAGCGCTAGATGATAGAACTCACTTGTTCAGTCAACTTGACTCTCGTTGGTATTCTCCCTGTTGACTTTCTCTTAATAGTACATAAGTTCTTAAGAAACTTGGCATAAGATGGGATTCACTAGATAACATCCAGCAATGAAATGTTCACCTTCACTTGGTCAAACACCTCTAGAATGTCAACATTGTGCTTGTCACAAAACTGTTTGTTACCCAAATCCTAACTCCAAATGACTATAAAGTCAATGGAGATAGGAGCTAGGCACTGATCCCTGGCATGGTATTATCAAAGTGTGAATGCAGAAGCATAAATCTTAGCATACATTAATAGATAACAAAATATAGGAACCAATCATAATATCAACATTCAACAAGGTATATTAAGCAACATGGTTTATTACCAACTTTCAATTACATATTCAAGTACAATTTTACAAGTATGCTCATGTGTACTAGGGAACTTACAATAAGAACACCTGACATAGATCCCCAAGCCCAACAACTTCTAGCAATCTCTAAACCCATAAAATACATGAAACAAGGTGGGTCAAGCAAACGAGGTGTTGAGTACATGTCTAAAAGATACATATACATAAGCTTTGCATAATTTGAAAAGATTTGCAGAAGTAAACAAACCAGAATAAATAAGTTTAGTTTTAACAAAACGAGAACCCATGTATTATATCATTTCAATCCAATTATACCAACAACATCATATATCATAAGACCTTTGACTACTTCTGATCAGAAGAGTCTGTAAGGGTGCTCAAGATTAACTAACCCTTTTATCGACATTGTCCACCCTATCGTGACAACTCAAGTAGGAAGCCCAACCTCATGTCCTTACCCCAAGAATATAGGATAGTGCATAAGGTATGCATAATGGAGTTTTATGTTATGTTTGAAAGTTATAAAACAACAACACAAGGCAAACATTGAGTACAATACTAGAGTATAACATGGCAATATTGAGCAAGTAGGCAAGCATACATATGTATCACATTTCAAGAAAAAAATCCATAATCATATAATTATTAAAACCTGTACCTAATTTAGAGATTTCATAACTTAACTAAGCCTTGACCATCTAGCCACAAGCACACATGATTAAGCACAAGATTGTATACATGCATTGGATTCTCATCATTAACCCTAATTAGCTTTATTTTAGGATTTTGTCCAAGTTAGGTTCAGTAGTGCTTATTAGTGCATTAGATGATCTTTTACAGATTTAGAGGTCAATGAGAAAGTGTTGTTCAAGTTTCATGTCATTCTGAGGTTTCATGCATTTTGTATGATCATTACAGGATTCATGTTCCTCATGTACATTTTAGGGTCAAAAGACTCATAATAGAGAAACCATGATCATAATTCACCAAGACAAGATTTGGGGCAAGACATGAGTTCAAATCATCAAGATATGGTATAAGATTTCACATTCAAAGTAGAGTGAATGTTCTCAAGTCTAGGCATCATAGGATTCCACATTAGTACCAACACATCAACATACATTCAATCATCAACATGGGTTACATATGACATCAAGTTCAACATGTGACCTAGGTAGGACATACACACCCAAGTTATCATAAGGGATAGATTAGTCCCTGATTGGAGAGGTACGGATAAGAGTATAGGGTCCACATCATAATAAGGGAACTAGTTAGATAATCAAGTCGTATATGTGCATACAGATCAAACTAGTGGATTGAGCCATAAACATATAGAACAAAATGGGTTTCCCTTATCCATTTAGGTTACAACATTTCATAATTTTACTGATATCAAAGACATAAAAAGCTTTGATGCAAAAATGGGGTCAAAGTTAACATTTGATCTAAGGTAGTACATGCATTCTCATAAAAGAGGAAAAATCATGCATTAGGTTACATATGAATAAAACCTAGCACAAGGGGTACTAGGGACTGATATTCAAATGAAGGAGAGACATAGACTATTTTATCCATATTTGATTAAGTATTCAGTATCATTAGGAGGCAAGACTAACATCAAAAGGGAAAAGTACATCATTATAATCCAATCTAGACACATATATACAAAAAATATCCATTCATGAAATTAGGAATCTCATTTAATTCAACGATACATAAAAGGTACTGATTTGATGGTTAGAGATGTGAGGGTGCATAAAAGATCCCAACTTTATCATGATTATGCATCAATCATGCTCAAAATAGTTAAAGATCACATCATTAGCTGAAAGGGATAATTAGAAGAAGGTTTAGGGTCTGCACATCAGTCCATGTTGTAGGTCTCTTTGAGCTGAATAGTTTTCATATATAACATGTTGGATTTGGCCCAAGGAGGAGGAAGTTATCAGTTTTTTAAACATACATTTAAACTATAGGAATTTGAGAAATATTACCCTAATATATGCATTTGATGTGTCATAGAGGTGGGGGTGGGGTACACACTCATGCCAACATGGTGCCCAACCACTGGTCAGATGTTCCACGGGTACCCTTGACCCACCCCACATAAGGGATTGATAGAGGGACTCCAGCTCTATGAAGTGGCACCCTATTGCCTGCCCGATCCCTCAGTCAGCTTTAACCTTTATGCTGATTGAAGGGTGGCGGCCGCCAAGACTGGGAGAAGAAAAAGGGAGAAGAAAGGGAATTTAGGGCATGAAGTAGTGGATGTAAAGGAGGAAAAAGGGGAAGGAAAAAGAAACAGAGTGAATAGAATGCTCAATTGCACAAAACAAACTGAGATGGTGGTTCTTGGGTGGTGCCGAGGTGGTGGTTGGGGGTGTAGCACCATTAGCGATGTGGCACCATACAAACGAATAAGATGAGTATGCAATCCTTGGATCTTTGATCAATGGTCAAGATTAGAAGAAATAATTAGGGTTTAGGATCAAACCAATGTGGCTGTTAGGCCGTGTCCCACTGGTTTGGCCCATTAAGGATCAAATTTGGTTTAAAACCATTAAATAAAAAATAATTCAAGGAAAAGATGAAATGTCATAACTTGGGTTGTGATGGTCTGATTGAGGTGATTTTTACACTATTGGATTTATAATTGAATCCTCTACATCATGGAAGATATTAGGCAGCAAGTTGATCATAATGATTAGGTTAAATTTATCTTTTAAGATGGTGACTTATTAACTTATGGAACTCTGGTAAAAGTCCACATTCATGTCACACATTGTAAAACTAACCATTCATGTAACCAAATTGGAGTGTAACAACATTCAAACCATGAAATTGATATCCAAAATAGACAATAGATCATCATATAATGATAAATAGCATAATCAAAGAGTGAGGAATTTAGGGTTGTCACATCCTTCCTGCCTTACATGAAATTGCATCCCTAAAATTTGTCAAGATCACAATTAAAGGTCATAGTTCCATAGTCATTATGTTTAGTTAACCAATCTATGGGTGTCAAGAGATTCCACATCATGGGGTTCACTCATAGGTTTCTATCCCCAAAGTTTCATATATTATTGTGTGTTGTATCATACCAAGACATCATCTTGACATTAGGGTTTTATAACCCTTACCCCTATGTTCATGTATTCATACAAGCTCAACATGTGTTATCAAGATATAGGTTATCAATTTCTTAAATGTCTATGTTTTTTCATTATGACTTTCAGTTAGGGTTAATATTTCCCTTATACTTCATCATCAAGTTGAAATTTCATGCATGGTTCAGTTTTCCCCCAAGGTTCTACCAACTATCCCCAATTATATTCATTACGTTTAGTTTTGGGTATGAAATTAAGCACTAGTAAGATATCAAGGTTTTCCCCCAAGGTTCATGATTATTCAAGATAATATATCAAGGAATCATTGTATCATGTTTCTTTTTTCAAACTTACATCTTTCATGTAAGGTATGATTTCATACTAAGTCTAGCTTATGAGAGTGGCTTATCATACATATATTAGGTTTTAACGTGAGTGAGATATTCCATGCATCAAGCATCACTAGAGTAACAACACTATCATTAAACATCAAGGTTTCATAATTATCTCACTTGTATCTAGAAACAACTCCACAAGATCAATCTACTCAAGCTAAGACCAATCTATGTCAAGGCAAAGTGTGCTAGCCACCAACATCTACCCATACCAAAATTTCTACCCATCTTTACAGAAATAAGGGCAACCACTATATTCCTTTATATACAACTAATAACCTGAGGATTATGCTCATAATGGATATCATACATCATATACATAATGTTAGGGTCTTGGGGGGCATCTCTCTAACCTATATAGTAAATATCATATATTCAGTTGCCTCTTTCTCTAGGGTTAGATCTTTTCCATAGGAAATCTATGGTTCGATACTTTAAGGAAGCCACACACTAGGTGACTCAACTCATATAATTAGAAGTAGTCTATGTATGGACTCATCATCATGTTTTCATTGTGCATAATTTCCAAAATTTCACATATTTAGGAGTTTAGGTACTCTGACCTTCTCCCATGGTGGTTCGACTCACTTAAAGAGGTCACCCTTTTCATATGTCCCATGCTATATATCCTTCTTTGTAAAGATGTTGTGGCCCGTGTTGGTCTCAAACCATATGTCACGAAACATATTTCAACACGTACAAGACTAGGTATAAGAAAGCATGCCAACCACTATCTACATTGAGCACATCAACCAAGTCATATGTACCATACATGGTGCAAGGTCTAGATGGGGTTGCATGGTCAAATTATTCTCATATCATCAAAATTAACATGAATCATCTTGAAACATCTCAAAAAATAACATCAACACCATCATCATGGTCATCATCCTCATCATTATCATCATCGTCATCGTCGTCATCGTCATTATCATCATCATCATTATCATCGTCGTCGTCACCATTATCATCATCATCTTAGGTCATCTAGGCTACTTACTTGTCTAACCTTAATCATGGCTCTAAACAACTCTAGAGACTACAACTAGCATCTAAATACTCTCATCTAGACTGATATTACATCTCTTTCTCTTAGGTTACCTGGACTCTCGTTGCCTTTTTGCGCGTGGTAACATTTTTCATATGTACATATACTAATACTTGAATTAGGTTTTCTCCAATGTTGAAAAAAGCTATGAAAACCAACACATTCCATTCGAATACAACCAAAACCAAAATGAGTTACCACACTCATTAGGCAGTCTAGTACCATGACAATTAGAGAACTAGGAAGAACATGTTGCACACTTGTGTATCTACCCTAAGACATGTTGCGAACATACATATAAGGTTGTAGTAAGGTCTTCCTTTTCTCACCCCCCTTATCCTACAACCCATACTATAGGATATAAGGAGGAGAAAATAATGATTCTTGGTATTACACAAGTATACACCTAGTACTAGAACATCTAGGTTCTAACCTAAAGGCTAACTCCACTTAGTCCATAAAGGACAACTCATTAAGTTTCTAGTTTTGAGATGTAAGGTTGTCTTTAATTTGTGTTTCATGTAAGAAATGTTTGGTGTAGTTACTTTTCATGCTCTAATACCATCTATCACGGAACCATTTGTTACCCAAATCCTAACTCCAAATGACTATAAAGTCAATAGCGATAGGAGCTAGGTGCCCGTTACTAGCATGGTATTATCAAAGTGTGAATGCGGAAGCGTAAATCTTAGCATACACGAATAGATAACAAGATAAAAGAGCCAATCATAATCTCAACATTCAACAAGTTATATTAAGCAACACAATTTATTACAAGCTTTCATTACAAATTCAAGAGTACAGTTTTACAAGTCTGCTCATGTATACTAGGGATCTTACAACAAGAACACCTGACATAGCTCACCAATCCCATCAACTTCTACCAATATCTAAACTTATAAAATACATGAAACAAGGCGAGTCAAGCACACGAGGTGCTGAGTACAGGGTTGAAAGACACATATACATAAGATTTGCATAATTTGAAAAGATTTGCAGAAGTAAACGAGCAAGAATAAACAAGTTGAGTATTTAACAAAGCTAGAGATCATGTTTTATATCATTTCACTCCAATTATACCAACAACATCATATATCATAAGGCCTTTGACTACTTTCCAATAGAAGAGTTTGTAATGGTGCTCAAGATTAGCTATCGTATATCATAAGGCCTTTGAATACTTCTCAATAGAAGAGTCTATAGGGGTGCTCAAGATTAGCTAACCCTTTTATTGACATAGTCCACCCTATCTTGACAACTCAACTAGGACACCCAACCTTGTGTCCTTACCCTGAGAATAAAGAAAAGTGCACAAGGTTTGTATAATGGAGTTTTTATAATATGTTTGCAAGTTATAAAACAAAGGCACAAGGCAAACATCAAGTATAATACTAGAGTACAAAATGACAATATCGAAGAAGTAAACAAGGATACATATGCATCACATTTCAAGCAAGAAAGCCATAGTCATATAATTATTAAAGCCTATACCTGATTTAGAGATTTCATAACTTAGCCTTGACCATCTAGCCATAAGCACACCTGACTAACCACAAGATTGTATACATGCATTAGATTCTCATCATTAACCCTGATTAGCTTCATCTTAGGATTTTCTCCAAGTTAGGTTCGATATTTCTTATTAGTACATTAGATGATCTTTTACTAATTTAGAGGTCAACAACAAGGTGTTGTTCAAGTTTCATGTCATTCTGAGGTTCCATGCATTTTATATGATCATTACAAGATTAATGTTCCTCATGTAAATTTTAGGGCCAAAAAATTATAATAGAGAAACCATGATCATAATTCACAAGACAAGATCTGGGGCAAGACATGAGTTTAGATCAACAATATAGAGTATTAGAATTCACATTCAAAGTAGGGTGGATATTCTCAAGTCTAGGCATCATAGGATACCACATTAGTATCAACACATCAACATACATTCAATCATCAATATGGGTTACATATCCCATCAAGATTCAAAATGTGACCTAGGTAGGAGATCTACACCCAAGTTATCATAATGGATATATTAGTCCCTCATTTGAGAGGTACAAACAAGAGTATAGGGTCCATATCGTAATAAGGGCACAAATTAGACAATCAAGTTGTATTTGTGCATAAAGATCAAACTAGTGGATTGAGACTTACACATATAGTACAAAAGGGACTTACTTTATCCATTTAGGTTACAACATGTCATAATTTTACTAATATCAAGTATCTAAAAAGTTTTGATGCAAAAATGGGGTCAAAGTTATCAATTGATTTAAGGTAGTACATGCATTCTCATAAAAGGGGAAAATCATGCATTAGGTTACATATGAATCAAACCTAGACAAGAGGTACTAGGGAATGATATTCAAGTCAATGAGAGACAAATATTATTGTATCTATATTTTATAAGCATTTGGTATCATTAGGAGGGAAGACTAGCATCAAAAGGGCAAAGTATATCATTAGAATCCAATCAAGTCACATATGTACAAAAAATGGCCATTCCTGAAAAATGGTGTCATTAGGACTCTCATTTAATTCAAGGATACATAAAAGGTACTGATTTGATGATTAGAGATGCAAGGGTGCATAAAAGATCCCAACTTTATCTTGATTATGCATTAATCATGGTCAAAATAGTCAAAGATCGCATATTCAGTAAAATGGGAGAATTAGAAAAAGTTTTAGGGTCTAAAAATCAGTCCATCATGTAGGTTTCATTGAGCTAATCTATTTTCATATATAACATGTTGGATTTGGCCCAAGGAGGAGGAAGTTATCAGTTTTTGAAAACATACATTTAAACTATAGGGATTTGAGAAATATTACACTGATATATGCATTTGATATGTCATAGAGGTGGGGGCGGGGTTCGTGCTCATTCCAATGTGGCGCTCAACCACTTTCTGGATGTACCACATGTACCCTTGACCTACCCTACATGAGGGATTGAGAGTGAGACTCCTACACCATGATATGGAACCCTATTTCATGCCCAATCCCTCAGTCATCTTGACCGTTCCAATGATCGAAGGGTGGCTGCTCATCGCCTCCATGCCCCACTCATGTCTTGTAGCTGCCCAGGGTCACGGTGGCACCCTAATCCAGTGCTCACAACAATGGAGCTCGAGAGGAAGAAAACTTCTATGAAGATGTCACCCGCCTCTAGTGTGATGATGTGAGGGTAGGCGTCATCTTAGCTTTGGATGGGGAGTAGGGAAAAAAGCCCCAATGTTCCATTAGCAGCGACCACCAAAGCTAGGAGAAGAATAAGGGAGAAGAAAGGGATTTTAGGGCGTGAAGCAGAAGATATAAAGGAGTAAAAAGATAGAGGGGGAAAAGAAATAGAGTGAATGGAATGCTCAATTGCACAAAATGAATTGAGATGGGGGTGTTAGTGTGGTGTCGAGGTGGTGGTTGGGGGTGCAACGCCATTGGCGTTGTGGCACCGTACAGACAAAGGAGATGAGTCTATAATCCTTTTATCTTTGATCATTGGTCGATATTAGAAGAACTAATTAGGGTTTGGGAACAATCCAAGGCAACTGCTGGGCCGCGCCCTACTGATTTGGCCCATTAAGGATTTGGTATCATTAGGAGGGAAGACTAGCATCAAAAGGGAAAGTACATCATTAGAATCCAATCAAGTTACATATGTACAAAAAATAGCCATTCCTGAAAAATGGTGTGATTAGGACTCTCATTTAATTCAAGGGTACATAAAAGGTACTAATTTGGTGATTAGAGATGCAAGGGTGCATAAAAGATCCCAACTTTATCTTGATTATGCATTAATCATGGTCAAAATAGTCAAAGATCACATATTCAGTAAAAAGGGAGAATTAGAAAAAGTTTTAGGGTCTAAAAATTAGTCCATAATGTAGGTTTCATTGAGCTAATATATTTTCATATATAACATGTTGGATTTGGCCCAAGGAGCAGGAAGTTATTAATTTTTGAAAACATACATTTAAACTATAGAGATTTGAGAAATATTACACTCATATATACATTTGATGTGTCATAGATGTGGAGGTGGGGTCCGCGCTCATGCCAATGTGGTGCTCAACCACTGTCTGGATGCACCACATGTACCCTTGACCGACCCTGCATGAGGGATTGAGAGTGAGACTCCTACACGGTGATATGACACCCTATTTCCTGCCCAATCCCTCAGTCATCTTGTCCGTTCCATTGATCAAAGGGTGGCTGCTCATCGCCTCTGTGCCCTGCTCATGGCTTGTAGATGCCCAGAGTCGTGGTGGCACCCAAGACCATTTCTCACAACAATGGAGCACGAGAGGATGAAAACTTCTACGAAGATGTCACCTGCCTCCAGCATGATGACGTGAGGGCAGGCGTCATCTCAGCTTTGGATGGGGAGGAGTAGGGAGAAAAGCCCCAATGTTCCATTAGAAGCGGCCACCAAAGCTAGGAGAAGAAGGAGGAAGAAGAATGGGATTTTAGGGCATAAATAATAAGATATAAAGGAGGAAAAAGATAGAGTGGAAAAGAAACAGAGCAAATGGAATGCTCAATTGCACAAAATGAACTGAGATGGGGGTGTTAGGGTGGTGTCGAGGTGGTGGTTGGGGGTGCAACGCCATTGGCGTTGTGGCACCGTACGGACGAAGGAGATGAGTCTATAATCCTTTTGTCTTTGATCATTGGTTGATATTAGAAGCACTAATTAGGGTTTGGGAACAATCCAAGGCGACTTCTAGGCCACGTCCTACTGATTTGGCCCATCAAGGATCAAATTCAATATAAAACCATTAAATAAAAAATAATTCAAGGAAAAGTTGAAAGGTCATAACTTGGGTTGTGATGGTCCGATTGAGGTGATTTTTGTACTATTGGATTCAAAATTGAATCCTCTACATCATGTGGGATATTAGAAAGAAATTTGATCATAATGATTAGGTTGAAATTGTCTTTCAAGATTGTGACTTATTAAATTATGGAACTTAGGTAAAAGTCTACAGTCATGTCACACATTGTGAAATTGAGCATTGATATAACCAAATTGGAGTGTCACAACACTCAAACCATGAAATTGATATCCAAACTAGAAAAAAGGTCATCATAGAGTGATAAAGAGCATAATCAAAGAGAGAGGAAATTGAGGTTGTCACATTGCTTCTGCCTCCTTTTTACTTTCGGGGGTTCATCCAATGCTTTAGGGAATGGTGGCTCACTTACTTTTGCAACACTTGAATTGACATGGTTTCCTTGTGGCATTGCATGAGGGACTCTAATGATTATGGGTGGAACTACATAACCTACAAATGGAGTAGAAGGAGGAACACACTGTATCACATTCTTAACATGAGGTATCATAGAATCATCATTGGAAATCTCGATCATAGTATCACCACTTAGATGCCTTTGCTTTGCTCTATCATCCTTTTGTTCACTCGTGGGATCCTCAAGATATTTCCCACTCCTTAGTATTGTCACAACACTACCTTGATCATGGTGGAGAGGGGGAGCATGTTGTGGTTGTGGAGGATGTGGAGGTGGCACTTGGTATTTAAATTGAAGTGGAGGGGAGAATTGAGGTTGGAAGATGAATTGGTGGGAAAGTTGTTGTAATGAAGGGGGAGGAGGTGTATAAGGATTGGGATGGCCTTGGAAGTGGTATATGGGCTGCACTTGCATGGGGGGTGGACTATAGGTAACTTTAATGGAATGCATAGGTCCATTTTCTTCATTGAAGTTCATAATGGGTTGGGAGGACAACTTTTCTTCTGCTTGTAGAGCAAGAATTGAAGACAACTGCTCCACTTTTTTCTCAAGATTTATTACATTCATTTTCACATCTTCTAATCTTTTCAACATACAAAAACCTCCTCCTCAAACCTTGAGCTATATCTTAGACTTTGTTGTTCCGAGTAGCTATAGGAGTCAGATGCCTTCACTTCTTCATCAAAGGATTTAACAAAATAGACCGAGTGACAAGGAACAATTTTCACTTGGCTATTCATAAAGCTCCCCATTTCTCCATGAATCTTCACTATTTGTGTGTTTGAATCACTATGAGCTGGAGATGTCACACCAAAGGGGTGGTCACCATCACTCGTCATGCTAGAAGCTCAGATCCTTGAACTTTTTTCTAACTGTTCAAACAAGGGCCATGTCTTCTCGAGTGTCATAGCTATAAAATGTCCTCCATGATAGGCCTGAATCACGCGTCCGAAAGGAGGAAGACTCAAAAGGAATAAAACTTTAAATTTATAACTTGAAACCTTCAAGGAACCCCGCAACATTCTTACGGTGTCGAAGTAGATATATGGGGTCAAACACAGGGATGTGGGGACATTTAGGATGCTTAAGATCTCTCTCTTAAGTCATCTAAGCAAAACTGATAGTTGATAAAAGTATGGAACTAGACCTAGTCTAGCAAAATGTCACAAAGTAAAATAAAACAAAGAAAACAAAACAAAACATAATCTGTAGGATTCTACTAATCAGAGAGAAAAAGTTCCTGTCTATGCAACCACAAGTTGGGCAGTCTATGCACCAGTTCTCGGTCTTAGTCAACCCTCAAACACCCCAGCAAGCAACCTACATCCAAACATAGTACATATTGTGGTATCTATTCATGTGGGGTCATACCACTCGCTTTCGTGAAGCATGATTAAAACCCATCAATGATATGAAACCTCTCTCGAGGATAACAAATCAACACCCTAGAAAATTCAAGATACCCTCTCAGGTGTAGAATATTCTGATATGCTAGGAACATGTGTGATCTGGGCAAAACCTGGTAGTGGGATCAACCATGTCGAGCTGGTCCTGGATATGCCCAAATCTACGGTTCTACACAAATCACCTTAAGCCATCCTCCTTTTAGGTTTCGATCCAAACTACCATCTCTTATCTATTTCTACAACGAATCTCTTGGTATAGGAAAAAATAGAAGTTCAAGCAAGGAAGGGATCAACCAAACTAGCAATCATAACCAGAAAGAGAAGATAGAACAAAACACACTAGATCTAGAATAAAACTACTTGCTTAAGGTAAAAGTACATAAACATGCCCAAAATGGGCTACATAGCCACAACTAGCCATGGATAAGCATTGTTGACACCAAAGAAAGATGGAAGAACATCATTTGTATAGAAACAAAGGAGAATAGTAGAAGAAAGTAGAGGAAGAGATTTAGCCTGTAGAGGAGAGGTGGCTCTCGCTCCTTAGACTCTATATACGATGGATCTCATCTTTGGGTCATCCTCCTTTGTCTTCTAGACTCCTTGGCCTCCTTTCTCTTTGATTTCGTCACAAACAACAACTTGGTGATGTATGGAGGTGGAAGATGGATGGGAGTGGTAGGATATGGGTGAATGGGGGTGGAAAATGATGGTAGATGGAATAAAACTGGAGGGATGGACGTAGGGTAAGCACTTTAGCCCTTTCAAACCTCAGAACTCTCCAATGGGGCTCTGGGAACCAAGAATGTATGGAACCAGAAAAATCTTTAAATCCATCTCTAGGTCACGAGGGGTGGGTATTTATAGGTGAAGGCAGAGTGTACGTAATGAGTGGTTGCAACACCAGTCCTAGTCACGACCCTTGTCTTGGCCCAACTGTGCCAGGCTGGGCACGGTCGTGCTGAGGGTCACGATCGAGGTAGATCCCACGATTGAGGCAGATGCCTTGGTCGAGACAGACCCCGCAGTCAAGGTGGTTGTGCCACGGTCGTAGTCGTGTGTCACGGTCGCGTTGGTGTGCCACAATCACACTAAGGTTTCGGTCGCGACATCTTGACCTTGGCCCAACCATGCCGATCTGGGCCCGACTGTGCCGAGTGTCAGTTGACATGACGTCTTGGCCATGGTCACGACATTATCTTCTTAGCGGGACCACTGTCTCCTAAGTTGGTGCATAAAATGTGATGTTTGTGGGGTAGGATCTAGAGAAATGAAATCTTCTTGAGTTTTCTGCCTACAGGTTCCAAAATTGGCTAGTTGACCAACTCTATCTACAAATTACTAAAAGATAAGGTCCTAGGGTTACTTTGGGCATATTAAGGCTATAATGACACAAAACTATAAATAAATGCTTATCATAAATACCTGAATTTGGGTGTTATGACTCCGTAAGAAGAATCCATTGTAGCTTGACCCATTAGATATAAACTAGAGTAAAACTATTGAACTAGCTGCTACAAAGGAATCTCATGGCGTGGACACTCTCTCAACATCTTCTGAAACTCTCCCAAGCATCATGGAACAACTCATTAGTATAAGACCCCCGACCTAGCTTTTGCGTAAACTTTCTTTATTAGCATATATAGATTCTTAAAAACCTTAATATAATCATGTCATATGCTTTAATAACATGTGACGTGTTTATGTTTTCAGTTTGGTCTAGTTTTAATGTTGTTCGATCAAGTTATGCCTTTGTGTGCTTGTTTTGGACCAATTTGCAATTTACCCATGTTGAGGGTTTATCTTGCAATTTGTCACATGTTGGTTATGCTTCCTATGCTTTAGCATCATGAGAGAGAGAATGATGCTTAGGTTGTCTTGTTCGATCTTGAGTGATGATGTAGCATAACGTGTAACGACCCCGCCTCCAGGTAACCCCCCATTAAGGGAGACCAGAAGGTCAGAGCCATTATCCCAATTAATAGGATCAAAGGTTCAACAATTAATCAATACTAATTATGAAATTCTACCAAAGTAAACTGAAATCTCATGTAAAACAAAACTATGCATACCTTTTAAAAACTTTGGGAATCTAACTGCTATCCACATCTGGACTCTATTCTAACTAATCCTCCTTGCACTTTATTTCTTAATTTCACCATATGCCACTTTACTATTTGTCCTTTTCAATATGTACCTAAAACGTCGTAAAAAAATGTCAGTCAACATAAATGAATATGCCGGTATGTGGGGACAACCAAAATTCCACAAATATGGCTAACAATCTAAATATCACAATCAAATTATTAACAAGCCAATTTACGCTTTCAATGTGACATTCTCCACCGCTTTTGCCCTAACCCTGGAATACCCCCTTTAGGGTTTCTCTTTTGCCATTAACCTAAGGACACCTTCTCAATCCCAAGCTTGGTTCCTGGGGTCACCTCTCATGGTGCCCATTAGTCATGCAATAAAGACGACCTTCTCATTCCCGAGCTTGGTGTTTGGGGTCACCACTCATGGTGCCCATTGGTCTTCCCTCCTAGGCTTGACCTTTTGGCCTCATCCATCAGGGTGGCATGTAGGTGTGAGAATACACACTTCTATTATTATTGTGATAATCATAGTGACTTTATGATTTGTAAGTATGAACATACAAACTGATAAGTTGCATTGAATGCGATGAATCATCCGAGAAACTCTTTGGGAAACTAATGCGATTAACCATAATTAACCACATACCTGTTAGGCTGACTTGAGTGCAGAAAATAATCCAACTAAGTAAGAAATCCAGTAACCAAGCAAGCACACAAGATGATCTTGAAATATGCTTCCAATTTTCCTATCATTGATCAGGCCATCAAGGTCTATTGAACCTAGCTCGCTTCCTAGGGTTTCTAGTCCACTTTTGGGGTTTTCATTGCAATTAGGGTTTTAGTCTCCATAGCAAATTTATTACTTCTAATGCTCTTTTAGTCCACAAACCCTAATGTAGGAACAATTAAATGTCAATTAAGTCTATGATGCCTCTTTTACATCAAAACTACCATTTTTATCCTTTTAAGTCATGACACAATCATTAGGCCCAATTATCATATTTGGTTCCTTTCAAATTAGAAATTTATCTTTCTGAACTCTATTTATCACTAATGCCACCTTTATCCATTAGAAAACCCTAATTACTAAATTAAGGGTATTTATCCACAATTAGGAACTTTTATGCTCAAAATAGCTTAGAACCATGAAAACTCAATTCTATAATTATATTTTCAGATTGAACCCATTAAAACTGATATTTTCCCAAATTAGGGTTTCTAAACATAATCATGTGCATAAAACCCTAAAACAAACATGAAACTACCAAACGTCGATAAGCATTGGACACCTAGGGCCATTGCTGTCATTGCTCACACGATTGGTACCCCAGGGCAATCGATAGGAAGATAGATGGTTCTACTATGGGTTGCGCCTGTGTCTGCGTGGATATCTCTGCTGAAACGGAACCTCCTCCTGAAGTCATGGTTGAATTACCTAACAGGGAGGAGTAGGAGGTCAAGGTGAGATACGAGGCTATGCCGGATAGGTGTGTCAAATGCAACATTTTCGGGCATGAGGCTGGCCAATGCCCGGGAGCTCGTAAAGAGGTTAGAATTGAACCGCCTATTGTTCCGGAACAACTGCGGGGTCGAGCGAGGAAGAGTAAGTCAAAACCTCCTACGAAGCATAAAGATAAGGAGGCTGCTACTGGGACCTTCGAGACGGGGCAATCTTCTGGGTCCAAGGAGATTTTAGAAGCCAACGACACCAACACTGTTGCGGGGGACAACATTGCTTCTGCTGTGGCTATTCCAGTGGTGGTGGTTGATCAGCTAGAGGAAGGTGAGGTGGTTGAGGAATTTCCTGACTCAACTAGCATGGTAAAGGTGGATGATAACCCCTTTTCTATCCTAGACCATATGGAAGAGGAGGATGCGGGTGATATGCCCAATAGGAGTAGGAGCCCGGTGGAGACCAGGAGCTCCAAGAGGAAGAAGAAGAAGAATGGCCGCTCAGGCGAAGGGGGCGGCACCAAAGATGTTTAATGTCTGTCCTAGCATGGAACATGTGAGGTGCCTCTCTGGCGAGGAGCCAGAAGGAGGTTAGGGATGTGATCATCGAAGAAAAAGTAAGCCTTGCGTTTTGCCTGGAAACACACATCAAATGGGAGGTTAAAGAACGGGTTGATACTTTGTTCCCGAGGGGTTGGAGTGCTATATCTAACCTGGAACAGGTGGATGGTGGAAGAATAGTGATAGGGTGGGATCCTGAATCTTGGGATGTTGATCTGATAAGCTTCTTTGACCATGTATGTATAGTGAGCTGCTGCAACAGAGGTGGTATGTCTTTCATCACCTCTGCCATCAATGGCGAGAACCTGGAAAGGGATAGGGAGAGTATGTGGAAGACCATAAAGGAGACCGCCCAAGAGCTGGTCCCCTGGTTGGTAGTTGGAGACTTTAACAATATCATGAAAGTGAAGGAGAAGTTTTGTGGCCTAAGGGTTCTTGAGCGTGTGATGGCTGCCTTCAATGACACAGTTGATGCGACTGGCCTCATTGAGCTGGCCCTTAAAGGGGTTAGAACCACTTGGTCAAACAAACAACAGGGTGATCGTAGAATTTGTAGTGCCATGGATAGAGGACTAGTGAATGAGGTCTGTCTTGATGTGTGGCCATATTCTACAATCAAACTAGGCTCCAATCCTACTAGTGACCACTCATGGATGAAGCTTGAACTTGCAAAGGTCCAGCTAGCGCCTAGGCCGTTCAGGTTTAACAACTGGTGGTGTGAATGGGAGGGATTTAAAGAGCTTGTTACAGAGACATGGAGCACACTGGTGGATTTCATCATGTTGAGGAAACTTCAGCTAACTAAACTAACGCTTAAGAAATGGAGTAGGCAGAAGGTCAACCTTAAAAACCTCCTGAGTGACGCAAAAGCTAGTTACATAGCTACTACGCTTGAAGTCAGATTACAACCGTTGAACCCTGTAGCTATCGAGGTAGAGAAGGAGACAGAGGAAAGACTGAAGAAGCTGATGAAAATGGAGGAGATTTTTCTTTGGCAGAGGAGTAGATTGAAGTGGTTGAAGGATGGAAATCAGAATACCAGATGCTACCACACTGCTATTAAGAAGAAAGAAATGCTAGAGACTATACATGAGCTCATCAATGAAGAGGGTGAGATGGTTGAGGGTCGTGTTGCTATTGCGTTTAATGTTGTCAACCACTTCCAACAGCTTTACAACAGACCCACGAGAAGGCCCCAGTTTGACGAGAACTCATTCCCTGGCCGATGGGTTACTGTAGAGATGAATATGCAGCTGTGTAAGTTGGCCTCGGAAGAGGAAATTAAAGCATCAATCTTCTCTATTAAACCATCTAAGGCCCCTGGGCCAGATGGTTTTAATGGACAGTTCTTCCAAGCTATGTGGACTATGATTAAACAAGACATTATCAATGCGGTTTGGTGGTTTTTAAATGGTGGAAGGATGGTTGAGGACGTTAACCATTCTTTCATCAAGCTAGTCCCAAAAAAGAGAGATGTTTCTAACATGAATGATTACAGGCCTATAGCCTGCTGTGGTGTGTTATATAAAATCACATCTAAACTACTTGCAGGTAGACTCAATGAGATTTTGCCCGACATTATTTCCAAAGAGCAAAGTGCCTTCATCAAAGGGAGGCGCATAGCTGATAACACTAATCTCGCTGCTGAATTCCTGGTGAACTTCAACATTAATAGATCTAACGCTAAGGCCTACTTGAAAGTGGATCTCACTAAAGCGTATGACCATGTGCACTGGGACTACCTCTGGAGAACCATGGTGAGTATGGGCTTTGATGAAAGATGGGTCAACATTGTTAAAGAATGTGTGTAAACAACTTCCTTCTCAGTGTTGATCAATGGCACGCCTGAAGGGTTGTTCCATGCCAACAATGGGCTTAGATAAGGGGACCCAATCTCCCCCCTCTTATTCACCATAGTGATGGAAGGTTTAACCCATATGCTTAAAGCTGCTGAACTAGAAGGTAAAATAAAAATGTACAAGGTAGAAGGGACTAAAGTCAAGTCTCACCTCATCTTTGCGGATGATGTGATGCTCTTCTCCGCAGGAAATGCTAAGAGATTGGCTGAGTTCAAAAAAGTCATGATACACTTTGGTAATATGACTGGGCTCTACATTAGCCAAATCAAATCGAAGATCTACTGTTCTAAATCATGTGATAGCAAAAGAGGACGTCTGAGGATGGCTTGTGGTATGAGTGATGATTCCCTACCTACTAAATACTTAGGTGCTCCTATTGCTGGGGGTAAAGGAACTGCCAAAGACTTCTCCTTATGCTTGGAAAATATCAGAGGGAAGATCGATCATTGGAGTGGCATCAAGATTTCTAGGGCGGGGAGGTTGGTGCTGGTGAGGACAGTTATCCAGAGCATGGTCAAGTTTTGGGGGGACGTCTGCGAGGTTCCTGACCCGATGCTACTAGAATACAAAAGATGACAGCTAGTTTTATTTGGAGTGGTAAACATCATAATGTGGCGTGGGATGTGATCTCCAGGTCCTTTCATAAGGGGGCCCTTAATGTGAAGTAACCTGCTGAAATTCTAGACGCTTTCCAGTATAAGAGAATGGACAGGTTCTTGAGGAACAAGGATAATATATGGTCTGAATGGATGTCTATGTGGTATGGGAAGAGATTACAGATGATGCCGCATCAATCTAGATTATGGCGAAAGATGTGTAGCTACTGGGAGGTGGCTCAACCTTTGTATCGTATTGATGACAATGGCTTGTTTGAGTTGATCGACCAACACAACAAACCATGGATCAATAGGACAAATGATAACTTGTAGGTGCACTGATTCAAGACACTATGGGGCCCATTCCATGTGCCCAACTGGAACACCACCACGTACAAAGCTATTCTAAAAAGACTTACCACCAAGGATCGCATGTACAACTGGGGTTTTGATCTTGACACCATTTGTTGCCTCTGCAACAGGGAAGAGGAAAGCCATGACCACATTTTTGGTAAGTGCAGCTACTCCAGTTACATATGGGCGGCTGTTTGTCTCAAGAATGGGTGGACAAATGTGGTTAACTTATCCATACAGGAGATCAGTAATTGGAATGATTCCCGTAGATCTAAATTCTGTAGGGGCTTCGGATGCATATGCCTAACCCTTTTTTGTTTTTCGATATGGAGGGAAAGGAACAGGTGGATCCATGGGGAGGTTAGAACCATGGAAATGCAGTTGATACAAATCTTTTGTAGAGAGATTAGAGGAGTTGTTAAATCCAAAAAAGGCTTAGAAAAGGGATTGTCCGTACAATCCAAAACTTTTTGGGGGCTTTTGTAGAGTTACCCTCCAGTTAGTTTATAGTCTTGATGTAACATTTCATAGGGTATAGTTTCTCTATATCCTTTTTTGGAAATACTATTTACCCATTTCCAAAAAAAAAACTTAACTCCCCCTTTTATTCTTAATAGGTTAATATTTCTCAGAATTAGGGTTCCAAACCAAATGAACCCAAAAGAGTCATTAAATCCAAGTTCCATATCAAATTAGGGTTTTACCATAATTTAATACATCAAAGGTGATAAATTTGTGTACTTTTTAAGTTGCAAGAAATATCAGGCTCCAATTATATTTTTATTGGATTCTTCATGTTTTTCTTATCAACTTTCATGTATATACCACCTTCATCTGATATTTTCATAATTAGATACGTATTTTACAAGATAACTCTTTTTCTACCAATCAGAAGTGACCACATGGATTAATTGGATTTTAAAGCAAACTGGCGGGCAAAATGCTTGTTAACAGGGAGAGGTTGTAAAATTACCTTAAAGGACAATCCCTTTCAATAGGGATGTGGGGGCAGGGGAGTAATTCCCCTCTTGGTCATCTTCAACCTTCGGGTTGTCCTTCTCATGAGCCGCCAGTCAACTCGATGGTTGACTTGGTGCGTTGCTGCTTCTCCGCACAATCCAAGGCCACTGGGATCTCCGCCAAGTTCTCTGAAACTTGGAGGACCCCTTGATTGCACCGCCTATTCCCTTCTAGTACCCAGCTGACACCACACAACCTCGACTGAAGCAGGTCCTCAGCGGGGGTCAAGTTCAGGTTGAATTCTCCAATTGAGGATGTCGAAGCACTCGTCTACTCATCCTGATCCCACGAGAAGTTTTTTCACAATTTCTAGTATTGCACAAATCCCCCCCCCTATATAGGGTCGGGCCACATGTATATGATATTAGGGAAACTCGATTCCCATTATAACATGTACTCAATCCTGGTATGGATTGAGTCCTCGTGGCCCCCCGAAGGCAGAGGGCCTACTTCCAGATCCTATGACGGACTGGAGTGTGAGGAAAGTGGAGAGGAAATCTCTCCTAGTTTCACAGCTTTCCCAGTCGGTTTGGAGGTAGGGGACGACATCTCTACCATTGGATCTCAAATCCACGGTTGCCGGATAAACAGAAAATAGGGAAAATAGGGAAAATAGGGTAATTCCCTTTCACTTTGGAAAAAGCATAACTCTCAAACCATAGCTCCATTTAATACAACATTTTGAGGGAAACTTAATAATGACTTAATCTACCTCTATGCCAAATTTGTGCTCATTATCTAAAAGAAAACGTGCCTTTTCTTTAGGTGTAAGATATTAATCAATTAGGATTATTTCTCCCATCTTTTCTCTTTCTTATTTTCTTATTTCCCAGTATTTCTATTCCTTGTAATCCAAGAAAGAAAGTGGGGTTCGAATTATCACTCATCATGACCAAACCCTCACTTCTCTCTTTATTTCTTGCATTATCTCCTTTATTTCAAATATTCTTGATTGATTGTTTATCTCTGGTTTTTCTTTTGCTTTTGATTCCTTTTTCCATTAGAAACTATGTGGACACAAAAACTTATCCAAGATGGATCCATTATACAAATATCCACATATTTCTTGTAATATTATTATTATCTCATATTTCCTTTAATAAAGCAATATTAATTGATTTTTTCTCTCTCTTGTTGCATTATCCTTACAACTAGGACTCCTTGGAACCCAAGGAATCTAAAAGGCATGAAATCCACCTTTGAGGAATATTATTTTGCCTTCTAGAGGTTTCTACATCTTTATTTTCTCTATTTCTTAATTATTCATTTACTAATTGAATTTCCTTTTTCTTTTCCTTGTTATTGGGCCCAATATCCAATAAAGCCCACTAAGCAACCATCAAGGCTATTATAAACGAAATTCATTGATTCAAATCAAATTACACCATTATTTTCTCATTTATCTTTATTAAGAGAAATCACATTTCTCATCAAAAGAACCCAAAATTTGGGGTTATAACATCCTTCCCCTCTTATAGGGATTTTGCCCCCAAAATTCCATCAAGCAAACAAAAAAACCAGGATAAGTCTTTCTTATGTCCATCATGGATCCCATGTGGCCTCACCCTTTCCATGGTGCTTCCCAAGAACCTTCATCATCTCACATTCTTTCATTTGAGTTCTCTCACCTTGGTATATCGTACCCTCATAGGTGACTCAGGACATTTTAGCCTCTCATAAAGCTGAATAGGTTTAGGGCATCAACACATGGCTTGGGTATCTCACATAGTGCTCTAGATCAGACTCATGGAACACATCACGTTATCCTGAGGGGTAAGGCTAAACCTAACCATCTCCACCAATCCATCCCAAATGGACCCATGTATTGGGGACCCAACTTTCTCAACTATAGCTTAGAGGGGTCGGATTTTCACATCACATAATGTCCCACAGTGCATTGCATGTTAGTCTGCTTTGCATCATCTCATGACTCATGTTGCCCCTGGGCTCTCTTTCAGCCATTGCACAATCAAAGTGACTTCATCTGCACACACTGTGGTCCTTTTCTGACCTTCGTGAGGTCCCTTCACCATCATCATCTTAATGAAGTGGTGACCGACACAACCTCCCTTACAGAGCCCCTTTACGTCCCGATACTGGCTATGGTGGTTATCATCACATCTTACAGAGGACAAGCACTGTCTCTATGTATCACCCTGAATGAGCACACATGCTCTCATCATACCCTCTAGTCTGGATCATACTACCCATTAGTTAGGGGAGTGATAAATTGTACTGATCTTGAGTTGTTCATGTATCTACTTCCACCTTATGGAAGTGTATCTTTAGGTTATACTCAAGAACTCTTAAACTCACATCATGGTGTAGTTGAACCATCTCTCTTACTTGTAGTTCAACCGGATCTGCCTCCCGACATTATTCTTTCTTTCTCATGTCATCTAGGTAGGGAGATCTATCATAACCCATATTGCATCTTAACATTCCTTGGTCTAGGGGAGACTTACCACAACATCTATAGTGATGAACTCCCATCCCCTCTCAGGGACTCTTTATGCTCTAAATCAACTCATAGGGTTACTGGTGTTCGTCCTTCACCTCCTATCATGCATGGTAACATGCCACATGCAACTTCATCTTAAGCATCCAAAGTACTACTGTCACTTACTATCTTTGTAGTACCACGGTGTATGGTGATCTTAAAATCATGATCTCCTGTATGTCATGATTCCTCAAGATTGATTCCTCAGAACCCTAAACCACTCTAGTCAGGGTTTCATCACCTTCTTTTCCAGAGAAGTGCATCTGAGGTTCTACAACCATCCTTTTATTGCATCAAGGCCTAGGTTGGCTAACCACACAACCACTAACTTGATCAACTGATATCGTTACATCTGAGTGTTATCCAAATATATCTTCTTTTTCAACTTAGGGCTAACCTAACAACCTCTTCTAGCCTCTTAACTAAACTAGACAGCTGCATCTCAACTAGTGCATCCATTACCACCTCACATCCTTATATGTTAGGTAATGTTGAAGACATACACCTCCATGTATTCCACTTATAATCTTATCTCAAACTTTAGGTCTATCTTGAACAAGAAAACTTTAGAGCTCATCTTCTTGGTTATCAAACTCAACTTTTATAACTCACAAATTCCACATAGCTCATGATAAAAGCATCCTCATAAGATGACTACCTTATTTCTCTTAGTGTTTGTAAACCATCCATGTATCGTTCACTCCACAAGGGTATGTTATCATCTCTATCCTCATACCTCATAGCAACGTTCCAACTCACATCATCTTTTATCCTTGGTGTATGGTATGCGCACTGTCTTATCTCTCACTCCCATAACAAGAGGAAATAAGCATTTGGCTGTAGTCCAAATATAGAGTTCTTCCCATTCCAAGAGTAGAGATGGTACATCCCACCTTGCCAGTACACCTTCAAATCTAAGTTGAAATGTGCAACATATGTCTCTACATCACAATCATCATGATATCAAAGTTACTTCCATGGAAAACTGATCTTGAACCTACTTGGGTCCACACACAATCCTTGGTCATCTCCTCTAGGTTTGTAGGGTGCCGACACTTTTGGGGTCATCCCTCTTCCCTTATGCATCTAGAGAGTTCCCTCCTCATCTGCCCTTTGGGTCCCATGAGTTCATGAAGGTGATCAATCTACTAACACATGGCCCTCAGACAATGATAGCTGTTACCTCCCGACCCTATGGTCATGTACAACTAGGGAATTAGGCAACTCCTACTTCCATCGGTCTTTTCCCTACCTGACCCTAGGATAGACTTAGGATTCTAACATAGTACATGTCCAACTTAGAACTTTACCCAAGTCTCCATCATCTCTCTCTGCATTCATGGGCTGACTTTCATCCTTTCATAGGGGTCATGGCGACCTGCCTACCTTGGTTAGGCCCCATACCAATTACCTCCATGGTAACACATCCACATGCACTTAGAGATGGTTATCTATGGGTCTACAGGTTCATTCTCATACTATGTACTTTTCACTTAGCTTCTCAAGATCCTATGAGACCTCTCTAGGTTACCTTAAACCACCAAAACTGATATACACCCTACAAAAGGGTCCCTCTCCCATGATGGGAGGAAACTATCTCTTGATATAAACCAAGGTCACAAACGTCCTTATGTCTAGGGTTTACATCCATCTGAGCATGTTTAACCATAGCATGCTACTAAGGAACAAGAATACCACCTACTAAACCATGCTAGGTCATACTTGTTCTCATTCCTCAACATTGGATCAAGATCACACCTTCCCATGTCACCAACTTAGCTATGAGGGGTTCATCAAATATACCTTCGACTTAAGGGGTTTCCCTTTCCTCTCAATATGAGGAGTACCGTGATCAAATCTATAAAAACTCAAATCTCATCATGAGCATAAGGTACACCACTTCCCCTCTTAGGCCTAGGAACCTTAGGTTCACTTTTCCGCAAAAGCTATCCAACTGCATGCTCAGCCTTTCTACCACAAACCAAGCATGTACAAGGTATGTCATGCACTTCCTATTATCCTTATACTCAAGCCAAACCTCAAAGTTGAGTCCTCCTCAGGGTCAAACAACTAGGTATAAGGCCTCACAACTTGTTACTAACCCTCTTTAGGGTCTAAGGAACTCTTCTTCCTAACCCTAGAAGGTGGACACCTATACAATAGGCACATAGGTACCAACAGTCTCATCTTCTCTCTAGGGTTTGGGTCCTCTAAAGGCAACTAGGATACCATAAGCCTCCAGGGATCATGCATGAGGCAACCACAACCATCCACTTAGGTCGCATCATCCTCAACTCCCCATTGTTCCTCATATCTCAGAGTCTAAGCTTCCAACCTTCTTGCTTGGGTCCTACTCTCTCTCTCTAGAGCTAACCCTACAAACATCCTTACTAATAGAGGTCCTCTCTCCATGAAATTGGATCAAGCTCACAAGCATACCCCTACATGGCTAAAGCCTATGTTCAAACTTATGTTCGCTCAAGATTATCCAAAACTCTTCTTGCTTATCTCGTAAGCTATCCAACATACTCTCCTGGCCAGGGTTTCAACCCACTGCCCACACTACTGACGTACTCTGGGTGCATGATATACCGTGCTCGTATAAGCTCATTGAGTTTCTATTGGTCTTCACTAACCTCATCATTGAAGGAGCTATCATTCAATCTAACATGCACGCCCCTTTCTAGGGTTGGGTTGTCAAAGGTACTAGGTCATCCAACCTCACATGGCTCATATCGTCATGTGCATCCAAAAGCACATCTACCCTCACACCTGGTCTACAATGACATCTAACTCATCGTGTCATCTCTCTCTCTAACCTTCACTTAGGGTTAGGGTTAGCATCATCCTCAGAGGATGTACCAGATCTCTACCTTTAATGGAGATCTCTGCCTCCAAGACCAACTCTCTCTACCCATCCTCCTGACAAGAAGGTCTAGCCTCAGGTCTCTCCTGAGGGCATGACAACATATGTCATACGACCTAAGCATGCAACTATTCTTTAGTTTACGCTTAAACTATTAAGCTTATGTCCATGACATCTTATTTACATACTTTTCATTAATTTGGTGGAGGATTCCTTAAACCTTATCAACTTTACCCATACCTCAAGAGGGTGAGGAAGAGAGAGAAACCCCTATTCCTTAAAATCCTTAACATCATTTGAGTTGAGAAGGGATGAACAAGATGAGAGAGTCCTAAAGGTATCTTATTTTGAGTCAGATCCTAAGGCATTGGCTAGGCAGTCACACCAATCCGGAGTCCTCGTATTCCGACTAGCGGTGCGGAGGAAAATCTTTCCAGCCCCCTGACGTGATCCTTTTCTAGACACCGCTGCAAGGAGGATTAGTTAGAATAGAGTCCAGATGTGGATAGTAGTTAGATTCCCAAAGTTTTTAAAAGGTATGCACAATTTTATTTTACACCAGATTTCAGTTTAGTTTGGTAGAATTTCATAATTATTTGCTGATTAGTTGTTGAACCTTTGATCCTGTTAATTGGGATAATGGCTATGACCTTTTGGTCTCCCTTAATTGGGGTTTACCGGGAGGCAGGGTCGTTACATTTGGTATCAGAGCATAGGTTCATCATTTAATCTTTAATAATTATTAAATTTTACAAATTCCGTAGAACCAAGGGAGTTATTAGAGGATACCCAAAAAGGAAGTCAATTGCAACCCTAGATCCTTTTTCTAAGAAGGTCCCCACTTTCTTCTTCCTTGGACAGGAAAATTCGTAGCAGCACAGAGGGATAATGAGGTTGGGATAAGGATAGAAGTTGTGGAGAGAAAATGGCTCATTTTGGTGCTTGGGGATAAGTATATGAAACTTTAAGATAAACACAAATATGGCTAACAATCTAAATATCACAATCAAGTTAATTAACAAGCCAATTTACGCTTTTAATGTGACATTCTCCACCGCTTTTGCCCTAACCCTGGAATACCCCCTTTAGGGTTTCTCTTATGCCATTGACTTAAGGCCACCTTCTCAATCCCGAGCTTGGTGCCTGGGGTCACCTCTCATGGTGCCCATTAATCATGTAATAAAGACTACCTTCTCATTCCCGTGCTTGGTGTCTGGGGTCACCACTCATGGTGCCCATTGGTCTTCCCTCCTGGGCTTGACCTTTTGGCCTCATCCATCAGGGTGGCATGTAGGTGCGAGAATACACACTTCTATTATTGTTGTGATAATCATAGTGACTTTATGATTTGCAAGCATGAACATCCAAACTGATAGGTTGCATTCAATGCGATGAATCATCCAGGAAACTCTTCGGGAAACTAATGCGATTAACCATAATTAACCACATACCTGTCAGGCTGACTTGAGTGTAGAAAATAATCCAACTAAGCAAGAAATCCAGCAACCAAGCAAGCACACAAGATGATCCTGAAATATGCATCCAATTTTCCTATCATTGATCAGGCCATCAAGGTCTATTAAACCTAGCTCGCTTCGTAGGGTTTCTAGTCCACTTTTGGGGTTTCCATTGCAATTATGGTTTTAGTCTCCATAGCACATTTATTACTTCTAATGCTCTTTTAGTCCACAAACCCTAATGTAGGCACAATTAAATGTCAATTAAGTCTATGATGCCTCTTTTACATCAAAACTACCATTTTTATCCTTTTAAGTCATAACACGATCATTAGGCCCAATTATCATCTTTGGTTCCTTTCAAATTATCAACTTATCTTACTGAACTCTATTTATCACTAATTCCACCTTTATCCATTAGAAAACCCTAATTACTAAATTAAGGGTATTTATCCACAATTAGGAACTTTTATGCTCAAAATAGCTTAGAACCATGAAAACTCAGTGCTATAATTATATTTTCGGATTTAACCCATTAAAACCTATATTTTCCCAAATTAGGGTTTCTAAACATAATCATGTGCATAAAACCCTAAAATAAGCATGAAACTACCTTTTTCAAACTTAACTCCCCCTTTTATTCTTAATAGGTTAAAATTTCTTGGAATTAGGGTTCCAAACCAAATTAACCCAAAAGAGTCATTAAATCCGAGTTCCATAACAAATTTGGGTATTACCATAAGTTAATACATCAAAGGTGATAACCTTGTGTACTTTTTAAATTTCAAGCAATATCAGGCCCCAATTATATTTTTAGTGGATTCTTCATGTTTTTTTGATCTACTTTCATTTATAGATCACCTTCATCTGATATTTCCATAATTAGATACGTATTTTACAAAATAACTCTTTTTCTATCAATCAGAAGCGACCACGTGGATTTATTGTTTTTAAAAGCAAACTGGTAGGAAACACACTTGTTAACAGGGAGAGGTTGCAAAATTACCTTAAAGGACAATCCCTTTCACCAGGGACATGAGGGCAGGGGAGTAATTCCCCTCTTGGTCGTCTTCAACCTTCGGGTTGTCCTTCTCGCGAGCTGCCAGTCAACTTGATGGTTGACTTGGCGCACTGCTGCTTCTCCGCACAATCCAAGGCCACTGGGAGCTCTGCCAAGTTCTCCCAAACTCGGAGGACCCCTTGATTGCACTGCCTATTCCCTTCTAGTACCCAGCCAGCACCACACAACCTCAGTTGAAGCAGGTCCTCAGTGGGGGTCAAGGTTAGGTTGAATTCTCCAATTGATGATGCTGAAGCACTCGTCTACTCGTCCCGATCCCACTAGCAGTGTTTTCACGATTTCTGGTATTGCACAACTCCCCCCCCCCTTATATAGGGTCGGGCCACATGTATATGATATTAGGGAAACTCGATTCCCATTATAATAGGTACTCAATCCTGCTATGGATTGAGTCCTCGTGGCCTCCCGAAGGCAGAGGGCCTACTTCCAGATCCAATGACGGACTGGAGTGTGAGGAAAGTGGATATGAAATCTATCCTAGTTTCACAGCTTTCCCAGTCGGTCTGGAGGTAGGGGATGACATCTCTACCATTAGATCTCAGATCCACAGTTGTCGCATAAATAGAAAATAGGGAAAATAGGGTAATCCCCTTTCACTTTGTAAAAAGCATAACTCTCAAACCATGGCTCCATTTAATCCCAAAATTTGAGGGAAACTTAATAATGACTTAATATACCTCTCTGCCAAATTTTGTCTCATTATCTAAAAGAAAACGTGCCTTTTCTTTATGTGTAAGATATTACTCAATTAGGATTATTTCTCCCATCTTTTCTCTTTCTTATTTTCTTATTTCCCATTATTTCTATTCCTTGTAATCTAAGAAAGGAAGTGGGGTTCGAATTATCACTCATCATGACTAAACCCTCGCTTCTATCTTTATTTCTTGCATTGTCTCCTTTATTTCAAATATTCTTGATTAATTGTTTATCTCTGGTTTTTCTTGTTATTTTGATTCCTTTTTCCATTAGAAACTATGTTGACACAAAATCTTATCCAAGATGGATCCATTATCCAAGTATCCACATATTTCTTGTAATATTATTATTATCTCATATTTCCTTTAATAAAGCAATATTTAATTGATCTTTTCTCTCTCTTGTTGCATTATCCTTGCAACTTGGACTCCTTGGAACCCAAGGAATCCAAAAGGCACGAAATCCACCTTTAAGGAATATTATTTTGCCTTCTAGAGGTTTCTACATCTTTCTTTTCTCTATTTCTTAATTATTCATTTACTAATTGAATTTCCTTTTTCTTTTCCTTGTTATTGGGCCCAATAGCCAATAAAGGCCACTAAGCAACCATCAAGGCTATTATAAACGAAATTCATTGATTCAAATCAAATCACACCATTATTTGCTCATTTATCGTTATTAAGAGAAATCAGATTTCTCATCAAAATAACCCAAAATTTGGGGTTGTAACGTCACATGTGTTGAATTAGGGTTTGCATGGGTTGCATGGATGCTTGAGTTGATGGTGATGTTGACCCACTTGTGTGTTGTGACTGATATGCTTCTCTTTAGAGACCAATGTGCCCTACATTTATCTTGTTTGTTGTGCTTGAAGTGTTTGGGATGTATGTTTTGGTGGTGATGATCGTTTGCTCTTGATCTTGGTCACTATGTTCTGGTTGACATGGTGTATCGATCGCTACCATGTTGGTGAACATTGATCCTCTTCAACCAAAGTGGTTGGGTGGTCAAGTGGTCTCTACCCTACCTTGGTTTTATCACCCTCTGTTCATGCATGTCTTTAGTGCTTGCATTTTCAAGTTTTGGAGGGACAAGTGTCACTAGTGTCTTGACACCTCATCTCCCTCACCTCTCTCCTACCCTTGGGTATTTATACCCCTCTCTTAACATGCAAGTGACCCCTTTATCTCTCTCTTCCTTCTCCCTTCTTTCTTGGAATCGTCCCTTGTTCTTGATGGTGCAAGTGGAGGTTCTTGAACTTGAATAAGGAGGCTAAACCCTTGCATGTGGTGATCTAGGGTTGGGTCATCTCTTTATTGTTGATACTTTGGTGATCCTTGATCTTGTTAAGTGGTTTAACCTTCTTGGTTTCATTTTCTTACAATCCTACCCTCTCTTTTCTTCTCTTGTCTGATCCATGGTTCTCCATGGTGGTTCTATCAAGGAACTTCTCTCCAATAGAGTCAAATCCATGGTTCTCCCATGGTAGTACCTAAGTGAGTTGAAGATCTCTTCTTTTCCCTTTCTTTTCAACCTAGGGTTTATACCCTCTCTTCTTTGTGCACCTTTTGACCTAGGTTTCATCTTCTTCTCTTGAGGTGATCTTGCTTGGTCATGGAGTTGATCCAAGCTTTGGATTTATTCTCTCTCCTGGAGCTTCATGGATTTGGATTTGTTCTTTACATCCCGGTGAGTTATATAAATTTTTCCTCTACTATTATTGCACTCACCTTACATGCTAATAATCAATCTTTAACATGTGATTATAAGTTTTGTAAGGGAAGATATCTTGATTTAGTGATTATGATTACATGGTGATCTTGCATAGATTTACGCTTTCTCTTAAACCCTAATTCTTATACCCAAGTTTCAATGAATGGTAGAGTTGTTGGTTCCTACATGCACATCTTGAATGTTGTTTTTATTCTCATGAGCATGGTTCATCTATCTTGTTGAAGATGGTGGTCTTTGATTCTTACATGCATGTGCACAATGTTTGGTTTTCTCTCTTTCATCATGGTGTTTATTTTGACCTTGTGATGATCTTATTCCCAGGTTTCAATTTTTATCATCTCCATGAGGTTTTCACCTTGTGACTCTTTAGATTTTTGATGTTACATACCTATTTCGGTCATCATGTTTTTCTATTAAAAGTGGTGCTAGGTCCACCATGGATGTTGAAAATTTGGTTTTGATTTTGTTCACTAAAACCCTAACCCTAACTTCCTTGGATGCTATGTTTTCCATAACAATTGTTGTGTGTGCTGACCTTGTATGGTCGACGTGTTCTCTAGTTGTCATGGCCGTTATGTGTGGTCAAGATGCTTTTGCAGTTGACATGCATGAAGCCTTTGTTGCAGTCTAAATGCTTTGAGTTCTTGGAGTGGTTGCTATGCATAGTTTGAAGATGGTTATTATGTTAGGATCCTTGTTGTGATCACTAAGGTTGGTATGTGTGGGTTGCTATAGTATTGCAGTCACCATGACCTTAGTGGTCAAGATGGATGACCCTAACCCTAGCAGTTTCTAGGGGAATCAATGCTAGTGGTCACAAGAGGTGGTTACATCTTGTTGGTCACTACACTTTGCTAATTTCATGCTATGTTTATAATGATGATCATGTTTGATCCTATGGCTTCTAAGAATGTGGAAAGTGGTAAACAATGGGGTATAATGTTATGTACTATTATGAAAACCTTAATTGGTTAGCTATGAGTAACCCCAACCCTAATTTGAGTAACATGGTGGATTAGAGCTTACTTTCTTAAGTAATTAGCATGTTAATGAAGTGTTATCTCTCTCCTACTTGTTGTAACCTAACTTGCAGGTTGAATGAACATCATGGTTAATGATTGATGTGGTACCATATGTGTGACACGTGTATGGTGATTATGAGTCTTGATGAGGCATGATGAGATAATGATGTTATGAAGGGACTATGTGATTAGGTTTGATCTCTTTGGAATAGGCTTTGTGCCCAATTTTAGGTAATATCCTATAGTGATGTGATGAGGGATGTCTTATCCCATAGAGATGTGATAATGGTAACAACCTTGTGTATGGCTACGAGATAGTTCATGTGGTGATGCGATCAACTTTTTGCTAATACGTTTAATATCTTCTGGTGTTGCAATCTACCCTTATCTTTGTAGAATTTTCTTAGGGTTTGTATAGTGTAACTTGATTGATGCAGTATAAAAGATGCCCAAATGGCTTAACTAATCAAGTGAAACCCTAATCATCTAGTTTCCATGTGCCATATATCCATTCTAGTGTCAAAACTTGTTGGTTGGTGAAATGATCATTCATGCAAGAAATTCGAAGTGCATAGTGTTGAGTATGTGGGGTGCTTAGAGAGAACCTCCTTGTCATCCAGATCCCAACTATTTTGAGAATGGTTGTGGTTGTGTCTCAGTGACTATATTGTGAGATATGATTTTGGAGGACAAATGCAGTTGTACCCCAGTTGCAGGGTTTCATACCCTAGTGTCTAGCATCGTGACCTGTACCAAGGTGGGCTAGGTGTTTTTAGCTTAAATATTTATTTTTGGTGGCAATTGACTTTCATGTCTCTATGGTGTCTCTCGTACTGATCGGGAGGTAGAGGTGAGATTGTGGATTCCTTCTCTTTCATAGATCATGTATGGCACTGATTTAGACTTAGTAGTTGTCAATTGGATTTGGGTGGTATGACTCAAATCCTTAGGGAATAATAAAATATGTAAATAGTCGTGTAGTATATCAACTTAGGGCTAAACATGATTCACATTGGTTGTTGTCCTTGCATTGTTTCTTGTACTGCTCAGTTGTATTATAAGGTGGTAAGAGAAATCAATTGTTATACATATTCTTCATATTCATTCTAAAGAGCATAACTTGTTCTACTTATCAGTTGTAGCTGCTTAACCTGCTTAGCATGTATGACCAGATTCAAAACATTCATTTAGCTGAATTTTCTCATCATGTAGATGATGTTACTTTCCTTCTTAAATATAGTTTGTGTTTGCAATAGTTGTTGGCAGAGAGCTACATCTCTCGGTGGGACATGGGTCTCACCCATGTGGTTCGCCACATCTTTTTAGGTAATCATGCATGGGGTGGTAGAGATCGTATTTTTGAGGTATGGAAACAAGGAGATCAATAGTTGTTGAAGGTTGGACATGTTGCTAATGCTTTGTAGTAGAGTCCTGTGTCGTCTGTGTACTCCCAGGTCCTAGAAGGGGTGTTTTATAGATGTTATACCACAAAACATATTTTAGCAGTCGACCTTGGTTGTATTTAAGTGTCTTTTATATGTAAACATGTTATCTTTGTAACAAGTTGTGGCAGGATGGCCACCATACATTGATGTAATACCTTTATGATACAATATGTGATATATGTGGAGACTGGTTATAAAACTTGATGCATATGTTTCCGCTTGAGATGGCGTCTAATATCAATTTTAATTTACCCTATTTTATGGTATGTGCTTATTTAGTAGTTGATCATGTGCTTTGGTTTAGAGTTATCTCAGTTGGTGTGATTGGGTTGTCACACTTGGCTGGTACTAGAGATCAAGTGTTGCTGATTCTACATGGACATAGGACTATAGTTGTGTCTGTTCTTATGTGATCTGGTATATCTGATTGCAAGTTTAGTATATGTAGAAGAAGAAGAAGATATGTCTACAGAACACGAAGAACATGCTAAGAGTAGTGTTGCTGCACCAGGAGGTGGTTCTAGGAGGTAGTCCAATGTGGATGGAGTGCCCGAAGTGCCCCAATCTGACCGATTAACCATTTCCAATCCCACTTTTCAGTACATGTTTGGACAACTTATGTCTAAAAAATTTCATACGATAGAAAGAGTGATTGTACCTCAAGCGAGGACAATAGTCTCCAATGCGGAATCCCAGGGTTCTAGGGAGACTTTTGACAGGTTGAGGCATGTGGCGGCAATCAATTATGTAGGTATGACAAACTTGGAATATATATGTGCCTAACGGATCTAGAGAAGGCTTTTAAGATCCTCAATATCCTAGAAGAGGATAAGGTGAAGCATGTAGAGTACCTGCTAAAGGATAGCGTTGGCCATTGGTGGGTCATTGAGGAGGAGAAGAGGACTAATGTAGTGATCAATTAGGAAGATTTTTGACAGGAGTTTGTGAACTGATACTTCCCAGAGACGTATCTTGATGAGAAGATGTCGCAGTTTGAGAAGATTAAGTTGGGATCAATGACGATCCATGAGGACAAGGCCAAGTTCATGGCGTTGTTGAGGTTTTGTCCACAAATGGATGTTACTGATAAGGAGAGGATTAGATGGTTTGAGAAGGGTTTAAGTAAGGAGTTGACGACGATGGTGTTTGTGTTGGAGAATCGAGAGCGGTTTGCTACCTTTGTTGAGTCCTTGAAATGGATAGAGCACTCAGATGTGGAGAAGCGAGAGGCTAATTCTACGATGAGGCCAGCTCTTCAAGGGCAGTATTCTTGGGGCTTCAAGAAGCCTACCTTCTCATCACCTTACCCTCAATAGAGATCTGGAGTGCCATCTCAGTGGTCACCAAGAAAGGGCAGAGACTGAACTTTTCCATTAGTAGGATCTCACAACACATCATGGGTCTTGGTGATAGGGCCACCTTGGCTGTGGTATGAAGATAAGACCTATTACAGGTGTGAGACTAGACATATAAGGCGCTGTTTTACCCAATGAAGGATGACAAGGTAACCCTTTAGTCAAGACAGAGTCAAAAGGGTTCCCAATGATAGCAGTTTAGTAGTGGCGGTGGCAGAGGACGTGGTCAGGTGTCACAAGAAGGATTTTTGGGGTAGGGCAGCAGAGGATGGGGGCGACAACAAGAGGAGGCTCGATTCTATGCCATGATTCAACTAGTGGGAGTGGCCAATCCACAGGTCATGATAGGTCAAATGGATTTATTTCATTTTGATTTGTCTATGTCTTCCTTTGTATCTATTTTGATTGACTCAGGTGTGACAAATTATTTTTTCACTAGAGAGGTGATAGATGGTTGTTCTTTTCCTATTAGTTGTAGGTGTGATAGTCTTTACTTTGAAACTCCTGTTGTCGGTCCCCTCAAGTTGTGGGAGGTGTGTCCATCCTATATTCTTTCTTTCTTGGGGAGCAACATTTAAGAGGACATTATACCATGCATGGATTCAATGTGATCCTTGGAATGGATACCTTGTAGAAGTACTGGGTCATCTTGGACTTTAGTTCCCCATAAGTGACATTCTTTGACGGTGATGTTTTGTGGGTCTTCCAAGGAGACATGAAGATTCTTCCAACATGTTTGGTGTTAGTGATGATGACAGACATGTTGATGAGGCTGGGGTCTAAATATTTTCAGGCACATGTGGTGGATACCAAGGTCAGGAGTCCTAGTATTCAGGAGGTTCCCATTGTTTGAGAATTTTTGTATGTGTTTCCTGATGAGTATCCTGGTGTTTCCCCTCCTAGATAGACTGACTTTGAGATCAATCTGGTTCCTGGTACACAGCTGATAGCACAATCGTCGTGCATGATGGCACCAGTTGAGATGCAAGTGTTGAAGAAGAAGTTGTAGGAGCTACTAGAGAAGAGCTTTATCAAACCAAGCACTTCCCCTTAGGGTGCTCCCACATTGTTTGTGAAGAAGAAGAACATATCTATGAGGTTGTGCATCAGTTACTGACAGTTGAAAAAGGTGATAATCAAGAATAAGTACCCTTTGCCGGGGATAGATGATCTATTTGATCAGTTAAGAGGTGCCACAATGTTCTCTAAGATAGATCTGAGGTTAGGGTACCATTAGTTGTGGATCAAGGCGGATGACATACCCAAGTTAGCTTTTAAGATGAGTCATGGTCACTATGAGTTCACAGTTATCCTGTTTGGGCTAACCAGTGTAACAATGTTAGTGTTTCCTGAGTAAGGGAAAGGTTATATCGTGTTCTGTGATGAGTTGAAGAATGGTTTGGGATGTGTGATGATGAAAGATAAGAACGTGATTTCCTTTTCTTTGCGACAACTTAAGAAATACAAGGAGAGATACCCAACACATGATCTAGAGCTTGTATCTGTGGTCCATGCTTTGATGATTTGGAGATACTACCTTTATGGCAAAAAGTATCTGATCTTCACCAACCATTAAAACCTATAGTACATCTTCTCGAAGCAGGAGCTTAACATGCGGCAGATAAGCTAGATGGAGTTGATTAAAGACTATGATTGTACCATAGACTACCATCCAGGAATGGCAAACATGGTGGTTGATGCTTTGAGTAGAAAGTCTTCTTCATCATCATCTACAAATAAGGTATAGTTGTGTTCCTTGGTGTGTCATAAGTGAGATATATTGGTGATGTTGCATCAGATGAATGTGAAGTTAGAAGTTTCCTTGTTAGTGGGCTTACTAGCATAGTTGTAGGTGAAGCCTACATTGAGGCAATATATCCGAGATCCATAGATGGATAATAATGTGATACATTAAATCCAGTCAGAGTTTGGAAATGAGAAGCATGAAGTTTCCATGGCAAGAAAATTGTGCCATATGTTGGTGATTTGAGGAAGTTAGTTCTTGAAGAGGCTCACTCTTTGATGTATGGTATGCATTCAGGTAGCACCGAGATGTACCATAACATTAAGAATTTGTATTGGTGGTCGGACTTGAAGCATGATGTGGCTGAGTTTGTGGCAAGGTGTCCTATGTGTTAGTAGGTCAAGACTGAGCACTAGAAACACATAGGAATGTTGCAACCGTTTCCTATACCAAAATTGAAATGGGATCATATCATCATGGAATCTGTGGTTGGTCTTCCTAGGACACCTAAAGGTCATGATTCCATCTGGGTGATAGTTGTCAGCTTAACCAAGTCAACACACTTCCTTCCTGTGAAGACAACATATATAGCTAAGAGGTTGGCACAAGTGTATGTCAATCAGATAGTTTGTTTGCATGGTATCTCAGTGATGATAATGTCAGACAGATGTCCTCAATTTACCCGTCATTTTTGGGAGCATCTGCACACAGTGATGGGTACAAAGTTAAGGTTTAATACAACTTTTTACCCACAAACAGATGGTCAGTTAGAGAGGACCATTTAGGTTTTGGAAGATCTATTGAGATCTTGTGTTATGCAATTTTTGGGTAGTTGGGATGTGTACCTGAGTTTGATAAAGTTTTCCTACAACAATATCTACCATAGTAGCATCAACATGGCACCTTATGAGTATTTGTGTGGTAGATGTTGTCGGTCTTGATTGTGTTGGTATGAAATGGGAGCGTATTAGCTTTTTGGGCCTGGGCTTGTACAACAAACAATAGAGAAGATTAAGACGATACAACAACAGCTGATGGAAGCCCAGTACAGGTAGAAGTCTTATGCTAAAAATCGTCACAGACCCTTAGAGTTCTAAGTGGGGGACATGGTGTATCTCAAGGTCTCTAGTTAGAAAGGTGTGTTGAGGTTTGAGAAGAAGGGTAAGTTGGCTCCCAAGTTTATGGGACCTTACCCTATGGTGGCACGTGTTGGGAAGGAGGCTTACATGTTGGACCTACCTCCAGAGCTGCACAAGTTGCATCCAGTCTTCCATGTATCAATGTTGAGGAAGTGTCACCCTGACACAAAATTGGTGTTGTAGCTAGTAGAGGTTGAGTTGGAGGAGTATGTGTTGTATGTGGAGGGTCTTGTATTTATCCTTGATAGAAGGGTGAAGAAGTTGAAGAAGAAGGATATAGTGTTGGTTAAGGTTTTGTGGCATCATCGTGGCGTAGAGGAAGCCACGTGGGAGTTACAGGATGAGATGTGTAGGAAGTACCCATCTCTTTTGATGTAGGATTTAGGGGAAAAAATCCTTGTTAGGGGTTTATGATAGTAAGACCCTTGACCTAACTTTTTCTTAAACTTTCTTTCTCAGCATAATTAGATGCTTAAAAATTGTAATCTAATCATGTGATATACTTTAATTACATGTGACGTGTTTATGTTTTTAGTTTGGTCCAGTTTGAATGTTGTTTGAGCTAGTTATGCCATTGTGTGCTTGTTTTGGACCAAGTTGCAATTTACCCATGTTTAGAGTTTATCTTGCAATATGTCACATGCTGGATGTGCTTCCTATGTTTTAGCATCATGAGAGGGAGAATGATGCTTAGGGGCATCTTGTTTGACCTTGGATGGTGAGGCGGCATCATGTGTGTTGAATTAGGGTTTGCACAGGTTGCATGGATGCTTGAGTTGATGGTGATGTTGGCCCTCTTGTTGTTGGGACCAATATTCTACTCTTTAGTTGTGTTGTAGAGACCGATGTGCCCTACTTTGAACTTTTTTGTTGCGGTTGAAGTGTTTTGGATGTATGTTTTGGTGGTGGAGATCATTTGTTCTTTATCTTGCTCTCTATGTTTTGGTTGACATGGTGTAGCGGTCGCTAGCATGTTGGTCACCATGGATCCTCTTTGAAAGAAGTGATTGAGTGGTCAAGTGGTCGCTACCCTACCTTGGTTTTATTACCCTTTATTGTGTGCATGTCTTGAGGAGTGACAACTGTCACTAGTGTCTTGACACCTCATCTCCCTCGCCTCTCTCCTACCCTTGGGTGTTTATACCCCTCTTTGAACATGAAAGTGACCCCTTTAGCTCTCTCTTCCTTCTCCCTTCTTGCTTGAAGTTAGTCCTTGTTCTTGGTGGTGCAAGTGGAGGTGCTTCAACTTGAAAAAGGAAGCTAAACTCTTGCTTGTTGTGATCTAGGGTTGGATCATCTCTCTTTTGTTGATCCTTTGGTGATCCTTGATCTTGCTAAGTGGTTTAACCTTCTTACTTTCTTTTTCTTGCAATCCTACCCTCTCGTTTCTTCTCTTATCTGATCAATGGTTCTCCATGGTGGTTCTCTTGATGAACTTCTCTTTAGTAGAGGTCAAATCCATAGTTCTCCCATGGTTGTACCAAAGTGAGATGAAGATCTCCTCTTTTCCCTTTCTTTTCAGCCTATGGTTTGTACCCTCTCTTCTTTGTGCACCTTTTGACCTAGGTTTCATCTTCTTTTCTTGAGGTGATCTTTCTTGGCCATGAAGTTGATCCAAGATTTAGCTTTCTTCTCTCCCTTGGATCCTTCTTAGCTTTGGAGTTGTTCTTCACATCCAATGTGATTTAAATAACTATTCCCTCTACTATTTTTGCACTCACCTTGCCTGCTAATTATCTATATTTAAAACGTGATTATAAGTTGTGTAAGTGATGATATCTTGATTTAGGACTTATAATTACATGGTGATATTGCATAGATTAACTCTTTCCCTTAAACTCTAATTCTTGTACCCGAGTTTGAATGAATGGTAGAGTTTTCATATCCTACATGCACATCTAGAATTTTGATTTTATCCTCATGTGCACAATGTTTGGTTCTCTATTCATCATGGTGTTTATGTTGACCTTGCAATGATCTTGTTCTAGGATTTCAGTTTTTATCATCTTCATGCGGTTTTAACCTTGGTGACACTTTGGATTCTTGATGTTACACACCTATTTCAGTCATCGTGTTCTTCTATTTTCAAGTGGTGCTAGGTCCATGATGGATGTTGAGAATTGATTTTTGGTCTCTATAACCCTAACCCTAACTCCCTTGGATGCTATGTTTTCCATAATGATCATTGTGTGTGTTGACCTCGTATGGTCGGTGCATTCTCTGGTTGTCATGTCTGTTATGTGTGGTCAAGAAGGTTTTGCAGTCGTCGTGCATGAAGTCTTTGTTGCGGTCAAAATGCTTTAAGTTCTTGGAGTGGTCAATATGTAAAGTTTGAAGATGGTCACTATGCTAGGATCCTTGTTGCGATCTCCAAGGTTGGTATGTATGCGGGTCACTATAGTGTTGCAGTCGCCATGACCTTAGTGGTCGAGATGGGTGACCCTAACCCTAGCGGTCACTATGGCAATCAGTGCTAGCGCTTGCTAGAGATGGTTACATCTTGTTGGTCTCTACACTTTGCTGATTTCATGCTAGGTTGATAATGATGATGACATTTGATATTATGGCTTCCAAGAATATGGGAAGTGTAAACAATAGGTTATAATGTTATGTGCTATTATGAAAACCTTAATTGGTTAGCTATGAGTAACCCTAACCCTAATTTGAGTAACATTTCAGATTAAAGCTTACTTTCTTGAGTAATTAACATGTTAATGAAGTACTATCTCTCTCCAACTTGTTGTAAGCTAACTTGCAAGTTGAATGAATATCATGGCTAATGATTGATGTGGTATCATATGTGTGACATTTGTATGGTGATTTTGAGCCTAATGAGGCAAGATAAGAAAATTGTGTTATGCAGGAATTATGTGATTAGCTCCGATGACCTTAGCAAAGGCTTAACACCTAACTTGAGGTGATATCCTCTAGTGAGGTGATGAGGGATGTGTTATCCCATAGAGATGTGATAATGGTAACAACCTTGTGTATGGAAACAAGACAATATCATGTGGTGATGTGATCAACTTTATGCTTAATACAATTGATATCTTATAGAGTTGAAATCTACCCTTATGTTTGTAGAATCCATTTAGGGTTTGTACATTGTAACTTGATCGATGTAGTATAAAAGATATCCAATTGGCTTAACTAATCAAGTGAAACCCTAATCATGTAGTTTCCCTATGCCAAAGATCCATTCCAGTGTCAAAACTTGTTGGATGGTGAAATGAGTATTCATGTAGGAAACTCGGAGCGCATACTGTTGAGTATGTGGGGGTTCTTGGAGAGAACCTCTTTGTCATCCAAATCCCAAATGTTTTGAGAACAATTGTGGTCATGTCTTGGTGATTATATTATTATATGTCATTTTGGAGGACAACTATGGTTGTACCCTAGTGGCGGGGTTTTTATGCCCTGGTGTCTAGCACCATGACATGTACCAAGGTGGGCTAGTTGTTTTTAGCTTGACTATATGTCACTGGTGGCAGTTGATGGTTATGTCTCTACAATGTGTCTTATATTGACTAGGAGGTGGAGTTGAGATCATGGATTTTGTCTCTTCAAAAGATCTTGTATGGCACTGATTTTGACTTAGTAGTGGTCATTTGGATTTGGGTGGTATGACACAAATCCTCAAGGCATAATAAAATATGTAAATAGTCGTGTAGTATATCAACTTAGGGCTAAACATGATTCACATTGGTTGTTTCCCTTGCCATGTTTCTTGCACTGCTCAGTTGTATTATAAGACGGTAAGAGAAATCAATTGTGATACATGTTATTCATATTCCTTCTCAATGCATATTTTGTTCTACTTATCAGTTGTAGATGCTTAACATGCTTAGCCTATATAACCAGTTTTAAGATATTCATTTAGGTGAATCTGCTCATCTTGTTAATGATGTTACTTTTCTACTTAAGTATAATCTGTGTTTACAATAGTTGTTGGCAGAGAGTTATAACTATCGTTGGGGCATGGGTCTCTCCCCTATGCTTTGCCACATCTTTTTAGGTGGTCATGCACTATGTTATAGAGGTCATGTTGTTGAGGTAGAGTAGAAAGGAGAACAGTTGTTGTTGAAGGTTGGACATGTTTTTAGTCTTTTATAGTAGAGTCCTATGTGTCATCAATGTACTTTTGGTCCTAGAAGTGGTGTTTCATAGTTGTTGTACCACGACACGTGTTTTGGAGGTCTGCCTTGGTTGTATATAAGTGGATTGTATATGTGAACAAGTTAACTTTGTAATAGGTTGTAGTAGGATGGGAACTGTGCAGTGATGTAATATCTTTATGGTACTGTATGTGATATATGTGGTGACAGATCGTGAACCTTGATGTACATGTTTTTGCTTGATATGGTTATCTGAGATCAGTTTTAATTTATCATGTAATTGGTAATGTGCTTGTTTAGTAGCTGATTGTGAACTTTGTTTTTGAGTTATCTCAGTTGTTGTGATCGGGTTGTCACAATTACCCACTTGATTGAAACTCACTATGGTACGCCACATTTTTGTCAACCTTTTAATGGAGTTGAACTTCCTTAAGAAGACATTCTTCATCTTTCCCCAACTCATTATGTCTCTTCTTGAATCATACCAGTCTTTGTCTTTGTTTCAACCTGATTGAGTCATCACTGGTTGTCATCATCCTGTAGGTAGAACATACTTCAAGAAAGGAGTTCTCACTCTCTAAGACATTAAAGGTGGGAAGGATCCCTAGAAGACATGGAGGGATGGAGAATTTCTCCCTTCACATTTGATCAACTCAACTAGCAATTGGTGATTTGTAGTTGCTAGGCATGAAGTACTCCTAGACTGGCTTGCGAGGTACATTCTGGCCTTCCATCTTATCTTCTATGGGTTGTTGTCACATGCACAAGGCACAATCAAACCAAAGAGGACAAGTTAGCAAACCAATAAGCACAAATAATACAAAGAATAAAAGAATATCAATGATGAGGGTAGTACGAAAAGATCAAAGAAAAACTAATTAGCTAGGCCTAGAGCCTTTCTCCCCAGAAATTGCACCAAAAAGCTTGGTGCATTTTTCAAATGTAGACAAGTAAATTGGAAAAGATGATGCTAAAGGGGAGAGTCAACACCACAACTACTAGGTATCTATGGCTCTTTCTATCCCTGGGAACATGCACACCAGAAAGCTTGGTGTGTTTCACCAAACCTTGAGTTACACCTAACCAATTGGGTTTGATTAGATGAAACTTAGGGGTTGAACACATTAGTATCTTTCAAAGTTTGTAAGGAACCTAAACTAAGAAACGTACTAGACTAACACACTATACTATAAGCACACAGGTTCGTGTTATAGTATAGGCAAGTGTAAAAAATAGGGTTGATCCATAGGAAGAAAGGGGGCACTAAAGCTAGGTTAGATTTGTCTAGGTTCCTAGTATGGAGTCTAGGGTTGAATGGTTTGATGGTTGATTTTGTTGATTACACTAATGGTTAAACTAGCAAGCAATTGAAGGAGAACAAACAATATGAAAACCTAATCTAATTCTACATAGTTAATTCGAATGAGAAAGAAATGGCAAGACAAGTAAGAAAAGGAAAGAAAAGAGAAAACTATAGTAAGAGAATCCAGAAGAGATCTACGCTACACTAAGCTTGCAAACTAGGAAAAAGAGAAATTAATGACCTGAACTAGCAAGGAAAAGCAAAAACAAGGCAAGAAGATAGCTAAGCAAGTAAATAGCTAATTAGGCTAACACTAACTAAGCAAGAAGGTAATTAGGGTTTTAATGCAATTAAGAGAAGTGTGTGCAATTTGGGGGAATGTTCTTGTCAAATTGGGTTGAGGGTGATAATATGTAAACATTATTATTCCATTTATATTACCAAACCAAACAACAAGTTAGATGCTAATGAATTGCCCTAAACTACTAATGGGCCATGGATAGGGTAAGTGTGTATAAGGGAACTAGTCCCTAACACCTCCTACCTACCCTTACAAGGCTCACATGATATGGGCTTAGATGTAATTCAATTAGGATCTAATCATGTCTAGGTTTCTATAATAGAAACTCTTAAGGTAATTAGGGGTCGAGGGTAGTAATGTGAGGTGGAAGTGAGGTTTTGGACCTCACATCACCCACATTCTAGCCTTGAGAAGGCTCCAAGACAATTACACTAAATGCTTCTAAACTAGATACTTATATCTCTCACCTAGGTGTAAGATAATTGATTAACATGTAGGAAGGTGAATAGCTAACTAAAGATCTATTAAGTGGACTTAGGAGTAATTCACAAAAGGAGCCACATATAAGCGATTTTCCTAGAATCCTAGTGATTTCAAGCACAAACCACAAAGCAAATTATGGGAAATGAGATAGAAATATAACATAATCATTAGCGATAGAAATCATAATGTTTACATATCATTTTCCCCCAACATGGTACAAACGTAACATTTTGACCCCAAACAGCCCACCTAAGGGGCCTAGCTACTAATAGAATAAGAAAATACAAAAAGACCGGAAAAATAATGAGTAGAGGAGTGGAAATCTAGGGTATCTCGGTGGAGACTCCTCCTTCTCCACATCCTAGTAGTAGCAACTCAAGCTTCTCCTTATCCCAAGATGGAATGACATGGATGTGTGGTGGAAAGTGGCCAAGATCCCTAGAATCGGTGTTTTTGGGGTGGAAGATGATGGAATTGAGTGGGAATGGAGTGGAATGAGATAGGATAGGATAGAGTGGATGTAGGAGTAGCTAACCTCAGGATCCAACCACCACCCAAGTATATAAAGATGTGGGGAAGCATTAGGTTAAGTGAGGGTACTATAGGAATTTTAGTGCAGAAAAATTTATGTTATGGGTGGTAGCACGACCGTTCTAGGCAGAACGACCGTTCTGGGTGTGAGTGGGAATGGTCATGGTGGATGGGAATGGCCATGGTGTAACAATGGAATGGATAGGTGATTTTGGGCTTCTGGGTCTGCCAAAGTGGCCGTTCTCACCAGCACGGGCTTGCTGGGATTCTTGGTGATTTTTGAAGATTATGTTGATTGGGGTGTTACACCTCGATCTCACAATTACCATTAATCATGAGATTAGGGCATAAATTGAGGATTTAATGTAATATAAAGATCACCCTTAACTTTTTCTTCTTTTTCAAACTCATTGTTTTCTCGCATTGATCCACATAAACTAACTTTACAAGGGAATCTAAACATTGATTTCTATAATTTGATTTCAACAGTAAAAATGCATGTATGAACATTCATTATGTTTCTTATACTTTTAAGAACATAAGACTTGATGATTCACATATACTGCTAAAAGAGGAATAATGTTATACATCATCATTTACAACTCTCTCATATTTCTTAACAAGGACCTAGAGTGACAAGGACCAACTGAACTTAACTATACTCAGACTTAACTCTTGTGGTACTATGATGAAATGATATCTTCAATCCCCATGGTTTCCCTAAAAATTTTGAGTAGAGGGGTGAGTCTACTCGCTCAGTGAATGAGTAAAACAATAATGTAGTCTAAAGTACTGAATCAGACATTTATCATTCTTGGATAATTGAAATAAAACAAGATAGTAATTTCAAATTTAAAAGACTAGATATTCAAAAACTTACTAATAACATTGAAGCATACATCATTAGAAATAAACAAGTATGGAAATATAATCCTCACTATATTCAATATTACATTTAAAGAAAAATTGCTGTGAAACTGAAATCAAATCTTTCTTAACTCTTCTTACTTATAAGAAACTCTTTAAACTTATATTGTCATATTTTAGCTTATACCCTGATCATATGTAGTGTACTCTACATATGAAGAATCGTAACGAAATATGATCTCACCATACAAGACTTAGCTGACATAACCGCGATGCTAAGCCTGACTACATCGCTAGTCTGCAATAGGAAAATTGCTCTCTAGCCTTGACACACCTATGGGCCATAAAACTGGACTCCTCCTCTAACCTGAGCACATAGGTGGAGAGTCAAGCCACCTATTGGCTTTTCTGTACTCTAGTGCCACTAGGATCTCTGGTTGATTTTGGACACTATATATTGTATTTTTAAGGAGACTTCTGCTAGGGCTTCGTCCCCCGTACCACCTGTTAGTACAATCCGACCCCCGTATATTGGACACTGCCAGGGTTAGGTCGTTTCATCCCTACGACGCAGACCTCTCATAGGGAATCTACGGTGTTCAGGGATACTATTATTATTGTAACTTTGATTATATCTTTCTCTGAGACTAATCTCTTTTAACTCTGTATATTAATGACTACTCGAACTATTGAATTGAAATCACTGATGATATTGAACTGAATGCTTAACATATTGTTTACCCCTTTCTTAGGGTTTCTCCTTACTCATGCACATATAGCACTTCTCATGTATTCAAAAAAATATCATGTCTACTAATATAAATATTCTCATTCAACATTTCTCACATTTATGCATGGTACCGATAACATACCTATCTAGGGCATGTCATATCTCTCCACTTGCAATAACATAACAACATATGCATTTCATGACAAGTATTTGAGTTAGAAAATCCTAATCTCATAAACAAAGCATGTATGCATATAAGATAATATTCAGATAAAATCCCACAATATCACATGAATCATTTCAATCAGCCATGTACTACTAAATTAGATATGTATACTTGTAAAAGCATACTAGATTGGGTTTCCATCCTTGATTACTTACTATTCATAAGATATGTATTATGAAAATCGGAAATTCTATTTGTCCATATATCAAATCAAAGAGATAAAACATGTAGAATTATATGCACTAGGAACATAAGTAAGATCATATAAGCATAAATCTGAATTTCAACTATAATGTTGTTCAAGCACCCGAATAACTTGAAAATTTAGATATTTAGAAGATTCTCAATAAACTTCTTAATTCTATAGTATTCAAGATACATAGATATCTATATCCATGTCATCATATAAACATTTTCAGATCATAGTTGGAACATGAATTGAAGTATTCCATAAACTGAATTCAAGAACAGTTATTTTCATTTATTGTCATCTAGGGAGAAATCGAGAATATAAATTAAAACCATCTAATTGAGTAAAATTGACTGAAATATTCTTTTACCCACTCACCCTAAGATGTAAAACAAATTAAAAATGTTACCCATATCTGAAAATCTCGAATCCATATCAAAACCCTAGCAATCACCACTTTCTTCTTCCTTTCAACTTGGAAACCCTAGAATTGAAGATTAGGAGAGAAAGAGTGATAAAAGGACTTGATTTGATATGATTTCAAATCCAATTAGGGGAGGGATGGAATCTTGACATCTGAAAGAAGATTCACCATGAAACTACATCCAAAGAAGCTAAACTTACATGATTTCATCATTTCTCAGACCACAAAACCCTAGGTCAGCATCTCCATCACTTTCTCCTTTCAAACCCTAACTCTCCCTCTCTCTCTAGGATTTCACTTATCTAGATTTCATCATGAATTATGAGAGCTCCTTGTGTGTTAGGTTGACCATATAGAGCAATTGAGCTGCTTGGGTCAATTGCACATTGACCCCTTACTATACTTTCTCTTATTTCAGCTGAATTTTCTGTCATAAAAATATTACTGTAATTCATCTACTGATAAGGTCTAAACGCATCCAAAAATTATGAAACGTTTACATGTTGTTTAATATTGAGTTTTAGATCTCCAGTTAAAATTTCAGATCATTTGGAGTTACCAATAAATAAATAAAAATAAAACACTACACTATTAAAAAGCACTATGTCAGCATTTTGGTCAAAGTATAGTTTGACCGAGAACCACATTCAAAGAACTCTCAAATATTCTGAAATTGTTCTCCAATATGAATTATTGAGTTATCCATATCATATCCAAAATTCAATTGAATATAAAATTTTTAGAAAATATGAAAAATCATTTACCATACTACTATCCTGATCAAATTCCATATTCATGTACTATAAAAACCCTAATTTTTGTCAATTAGGGTCTACATTTCTCAAACCCTAATTCTTCAAAATAAAATCATAGTTAGAGTTTCTTCTTAGGTTTGAAACATCACAATTGATCTACTATCATTAATCAATTTTAAATGATGTTCAATCTAATCAAGCATGTAATCATTCGGGTAAACCCTAGTTTACCAATTAAGCACAAATGTGGTCATTACAATTCTCACCCCCTTAAAAAGTTTCATCCCCAAAACATAAATACACAAACACAGTATATTCAAAGTTTATTTTAAGCTTCTGAAATCTTACTTATCATTATATTCTTGTATTTCATACTTGAATGCAGTTTTCAACAATAAGTCCTTCATTTCTTTTCTAATCACAACATGTTTGAAATAGTTCTCAATGACAACAAAAAAATTCTCTATGCCACAATCAATCATAGCAGAGAGAGAGACAGACAACAATTTCAATATTTTTTATACTCTTGAGGTGTTACCTCAACATTGATAATCTGATCCAACTATCTCAATTCATACTGCTCAATATGTACTATTGTTATGTATTACCTCTAAGTTATAAAAGAGAGTTCACCATGTTCTTTTGAATTTTACTATTGTGCTACTCAAATAGCAAAATAGACTTGAGTTGGAAGACTAGATTCAACAACAATTGTACAATACTACTCATGACATCCCCATTGCATCATGGGTGCATAAGGTGAATCATTACCATCACATTCCATATTATTCTCAAGTATGAACCCACACATAATTCAAGGTGTAACCATCGATTTATAGTATACTAGGGTTTCAAAAATAGTAACAAAGTACTCCATGATTGTATTAGTCATTCAAGGACTATTCATACCCAATTACCATCACTTAGTTATATTAAAGCTAGGTATAACAAGATATACCTCATTAGGGTTACATATCAATACAATATGGTTATCATCCCTTCTATTCATATGAGTGAATAGGTAATACTATTTTATTCAGGGTAACCCTTCATTTGTTCCATCATTATTCAACCCATATCACCATACCACAATTGTATAATACTAAGATGGATTACTCCTATGAATGACTACAACTATCAGACACCTTTAATTAACATATTTCTTACACATGTACTCTGAAATCATACGTAGAACCAATTTACATCCCTTAATATACCTTCAACAAATTATACTTCTAAAAAAAAATTGATATATTACTAATAGCCATTGTTTTCTCTTGTCTCTCTCCTCATTCATTACTACTTACTTTTTGCTACTTATCCTTCTCATTTTAATCATGTAGATTAAACATTCTTGAAATTGAAACATACAAGGAACAAATAGATTATTCATCATTCTTGCTATCACTGCAAGAATTTATCTCATATCACACTTCACGCATATTGTATTTCTCCTTTTGTTCAAAACACACTTGTTACATTTCAAATTTATATCTTACTCTTTACTCCAAATCATTTCCATATTGTTCATCTACCTTTTAGATTAGATATCTTTAAACCCTGAATTACTATCAGTGCTAGTTTACTTCTCATAGTGCAAATCTCATGATCTTATTTTATAGAGATGCTAGTATTCAAGGTCAAATCACTAGTGACATCCCTTGAACTACTACAACTCTAAACATTCTAGGGTTTGTTCCTTATCAGTAGCATGATGTTATTGTGATGTGACTTTGCTCCCTTAATTTGAAATTCAAACTTTGTATCTCACAAGTTTTACTAAAGTCTTCTTTATCTTATCGATTGAATTTCCTTTCTCTTACTTAGCCATTCAGATAGATTACATTCTCAATTACCCTGCTAGGGTTTCATCATCATATTGTGTGTCATTATTACATTCACTAGATGTCTCTACCATGGTGGTTATGCATCATATATGATTTATTTTCTTATCACTTCATTCCCATATTGCTCTCATTAAGGAAGATATGAAAGAGAAGATTATTTTGAGACTTATAATTATTATCTTCAAACATTCAATAATACATTTCTCATATGTAGGTTTAATTAATTATCAACAAGGATACTTGACTCATTATCACTTTCTTGAATCTCGCAACCTCTTTCTTTTATAATCTATATTACTCCATTATGTTTCAAACCCTTCTTTACTTTCCATAATCCCCTTAACATATACTACTATTCCACATGTCATCTTTAACTTCTAGTTTTCTCTTATGATCATGTTGCTTCTTTTATGTGTATGATCATGTATACCATGTTGCATATATTTCCTTTTATCCTTCTATTAATGTGAAGTTGAAATTCTAAATCAATAATCTCTCTACTAGTATCACCTCATGTTTAATATATTACATATCCTTCATTTTAAATCAAACGGCTCATGCATGTGTGAAACATAGTTTCTCTTTCAATCAAGTTTTTCCTTCCTGAATATAGTCTACCTTTGTATGACTTATTCATTTATTTAGCTACACTTTTGTTCTTTTTTTAGAAACTAGTTTGTTATCTATAAAGACTTAGAATCCAAATGTAGTAAGGATGAATGTATTAAACTTATTAATAAAGGTATACATTCCATGCTCTCAATTATATCATAACCCTCATTCCTTAATCAAGCTCATTATTTCCAACATTTCTCTTTGTTTCAACTAAGTTTCTTATCCTAATTTTTTGATTTACATGCTCATCTAGTTCTCTTCACTTTAACTCTTCTGAAGACTCTTCACTTCTATGCACTTATTGTATACTTAGCTCTTTTCTTCTATTTTCCGTTTGCTTTGGAGTACATAAAAACATTGTACTCGATTAAATAATCCATTCCTCATGATTGATTCTTACTACCTTGGCCCTTAGATACTTTTTTTTCATATTTCATATTTAAAGTTCATATAATACTAATCATATGTGATGGACAAAACGATAATTATATGGTGGCCATCAATACCATTAGGGATACATAATCCCTTCAGTTCTTTTTTTCTTTCAACCTCTAAATTTTCTTGTTGGACTACCTGAAGTTCAGCCTGTAGATCAGCCTGGCCTTTTGCATTAATCTTTCATGATATGCATCTAAGTCTTGATTCACCCTATGAGTTATTTCTAAGTCTTGATTCACCCTATGAGTTATTTCTTTCTCATCCATTCTATCTAAGCTCTAGCTATTCATCTTGTGGAAGATCTTATCTATGGAAGGCTTGTTAATCTCAAAATCAAAGATCAGTGACGTGGAGTCAATATTGGTTAAGTGTCACATACATTATAATATGGTACCTAAAATAAGAGGATTAACCATTATCATATGGATGTAGAGATATATTTGAGTTCAAGTAGATGTGCAATAGTATAACGGTAAAAGGAAATCCTAAATTTACCTTACATGAACTAGACTCAATTGATATTATGTCGTCTCTAGCATTGGTGCAAATTGATGTGGAAGTTTCTATCGCACAAAACTCCTCTAAGAAACTAATCCTAGATTTTATGTAGCCTTCATGCAATAATCACCATCCATAAGTGGATGGGTCTCATTATGGTATAGTTTTGAGTTAGATCCTGAGGAAAACCATTTTAAATATCCTTATGAATTCAAACCCAAATTAAAATCAATATTAAATCAATAGTTAATAGGTTTTTAAAGATAATTGCAAGAAATAAAACTAGAAAAGAAGAGAGGAATGTTAATATAGGAAAATCACTGGTACCGTTTGGGTTTCAGCACCAATGCCAAGATAACTATCTTTGCATTGTATCATTCATTCATATGAATATTACATTTGGTCCAAGGAGATTAAATATCATTTTGAAGCATGAAATCTAGAAGGACTTATCTCCAATAGGCTCAAGGTCTTCCTACCTACTAATCTTAAATATGTCACCCCAAAGAACACCCATCCAATGTCATATTAGAGGTTCATGATAAAAGTCGATATTTCAATCCTAGGTTTTAATGTCTTTAAGCTTAGAATTATAATTAGTATGCAATGTAGGTGACAATGATATAAAGTGAATACTAAACAATTAATAACCAATCAATAGCTCATCCAAATAACAATTCACAATGCAAAGTGCATAATAGAGGTAGTGTGACTAATCCGAACACCCCATTGAAGAAACTACTCACTCATGGTAGAAATTGAGAAATAGAGTAGATAGGAAGAGAAGAGAACATGTCACTAGAGTGGGAGGAACGCAATCATGGTCTCTGGAGAATAGAAAAAAAATCCACTGCAAATAAAAATATGGCACAGCCTAAGGGTTGTCATCATTCTTCTTTATTCTCCTTGTCCAAAGCCTCTAAAAATCATGATCAGATCAATGGGGTTCAAATACCTACTCTTTAGATTGACATTTTATTTATATATGCGTTGTTTTTGTGCCCACAAAATCATTTGTTAATTCCTGGAGGCACTCTTTATTTTTGCACTGAAAATTTGCCACTCGGTCAACTGGTTGCTAGCATTTTTAAATCATGGACCTCGTTGGGCGACTCACGAATGAGTTAGGAAACGAAGTAGAGTGGTTCAGGATCCTGGTGTGCATGGGAAAATATGTGAATCTATTGACACAATTGATAAACTAGTCCGTTGATTATTATTGAGATTTTCTAAAAGGAATTTTGGCCAGTCGACTCAGTTAGCGAACTGTTTGACTTGGTTGTAGCTTGAGGGAAAACCATAATACCCAACTCTATAACTGGATGACAAGACACTCGGTAACACCCATGTCCACTATTCAAGGATCTAGTATATTTTCAAGAGTGATGATTGCCCCACGTACTGCCAGTAGTCTTAACTGTGTGTTTTGTCCACACTCATGTGCAAGTTAGAGTAAGTTTCCCAACTGGTCACCCATCCTAGTACTACTATGGGATGAGCACACTTAACCAAAGAGTTGTTTATAGATGGGATCCCTAAAAAAGAGATGCACATTGGTGATATGGGTAGTCTAATAATTCCTTTTAAGATCATTTTATCTGAGGCCTAAAATTTTGGGACATTACAATCTCCCACACTTATACTCTTGATGCCTGTGTCGAGGCTCAATTATATGGGGTCATAATATTTCCCCATTTCAATGCAAACCCAAATGGCCCGTGGAAACCTAGCTCCTAATCACGACTCCCAATGCAGGAGTGGCTATATCACCATGGACAACCCTTTCCAACATGCCTAGACCGCATGTCTCAAGAATGGAATGCCACATGCCTATGTGGGCACCACCTAATGGAGGAGTTATGGATTTGATACCATTTATAATGTCCAGCCCACTGCCTAAGGCTCTAGTAGAGTTTCAAGTGTGAAGAATGGCCACACAAACCACCAATGGCCTTAACTGCACATTTTGTCCTCACTTACGCACAAGCCAGTATAAACTTTTAGACTGTCATCCATCCTAGTACTACTCTAGGTTGAGCACACTTAACCACATAGTTCTTTATTGATGGGCTCCCTGAAACGGAGGTGCACCTTGGTGATATAGTTAGTATCGATAAATACTTTTAAGATCATTTTATATGAGGCCTCAAATCTTAATATGTTACACACTCAATTACATGTGTATCATGTTTATTGATTATTCTTCCATCCAAAATAGAGGACCAGACAGGTCGAATGGTGTACTACTGGCTTGATTGGACTTCCTGTAAGTGTTAGTATCCTCTATCTTTAGTGGATCATCTCTAGAAGCTCAAATATAAGGTAAATTGATCTATTCCACCTTGATAACACATACAATACTTGTTTTTGATATCCAGGATCAATTTTTCACAATTCCTTCATAAATAAGGGTTTCTTATTGGATAATCTTGAAGTTGTCAATAACACAATAATATCATAACTAAGCTGAAACAAAACAATAAATGCATAATGCATGTGATTTTAATATAAATATGTGACTAAAAACATGTTGAATATGCAATTGTCATGCTATAATGAGTCTCAATAGAAACCGACTAACACACTGACATCTGAGGCTAACAAAGAAGAAATAGTTTCGAATAACAGAATAATAGTAAAACAAACATAGAATCCATATAAAAAATTTATTCCACAAAGATGGTGATAGACTACTTAAATCCTTTATTCTAATATGAGGTACCATGCCAACTTTTCACAACCAAAGAGGACTTCAAGGATATTTTTAGAAAATTCCTAAGATCAACTTCACCAACCTTGTCAAAATAAGTACTAGGACTATTTGCTTCTTTGATCAGTCCAAAACACCAGAATCAAAGTTCTTCAACCTCGATAAACCTCAAAAACTATTGAAGAAATTGAGGTGGTGCAACTTGAGACAAAAGACCATCCACATATAGCTTGGGATACAACCGAATCCTCTTAAGATGAAAGTTCATATTTTGACAATGGATATATGAATAATGTCTTCATCTCTGCACCTGAACGATTGACAAATCTCATTTTTCTAAGAAAAGACTACCAAACCCTTCATCCCTCCCCTTTAGAATAAAGGGAATGGATTTGAGAACAATATCGAGGATGCAGTTGTGAGACATATTTGTTTTGGAAGACAACTTCAAAAAGAACAAGGATAAGAGTGACATCTCACTCACAGGGACCTTTGAGGGGGCTTCATTAGTAAGCTTGACATTAGAAAAAACATGTTCAAAGACCTCTCCATCACAATCCTAGAAGTGTTCCTTCCACTAGAAAAATAATTTCCTATCTACAATGCAACATATATTGTGGATAGCCTATTCAAGGATAGAATTATCGACTTTCAATCAAAGAATTGAAAGGGGTCTTCAAGAAGAAGTACATAAAACTCTTCACCTTGCCTTTCTGATTCCATGATTATTGGATGCTTTTAGTGGTCGATCTCAAAAGTAGAAAGGGATAAGTCAACCATCATATGGCATCCAAGTTGAAGAATGGGAATATGATGTTATAAAACCAAACCACCTTCTTTCCTGGGATTCATATATGGAAAGAAAGACTAATTAGAAGCAACTATTTCTACTACATGGATTTCTAGACAACATATACAATTAGATATGATGTCCTGCAACAAATGGGAATTTCTTGACTTAGTGCTTTTATAGTCTTGATATTGATAGATCCCCTAAACAAAATGATAACCTCTTAGTCCATGATAAATGAGAACTTATGCTTCTTGTGAGGGAAGTGTGTAATGGAGGTAATCCACACTACGTGTTTCTTTAGAACATACTACCTACCATTTTGTTTGAAGTGCATTTATGACACAGTACCACTCCCTATTAAGAACCCATGGCATGAGTAATTAAGAGAATAGAAAATGAAAAAAGTTCGAGTCACTTGAAAAAAACAACACCAAACTAGCACAAAAAGAAGAATAATATATAGGAGTGGTGCATTCAGAAAGGGAACAACAACTGGAATCAAAATATGCAACCACTTGAGAAGTCACAATTAGAATATGAGCCTCATCATGAAGCTTCATAAGAGGAAAAAATAAATGACAACCCTAAGGGGAAAGGAGAAGCACAATAACATATACCCTATTTGACATGGATTGTGGTACCCATATTTGACATTTTTGAGAGATGAGCATGCGATGGTCTAAGTCAGGAGGACCTAGATATCATCATGGATATGCTAAGACGATGAAGCTTTCACCTTTTTTTCCAAACATGGTAACATATATTTCATAGAACATGATTTCCATGAATCCTTAAAGAAAGGGGGATATACCATTGTTAACATCATGATATCATATAAATCCATTCTAGGTGGAAACCCTAAGGAATTTTACATGGTTAGTTGTGTACTTTTTTGGTACCTTCTCTCTAGAAAGAAGTTGAGAGAAGAAGAGTGGATGGAAGATCACTTGACAAATTCCATACTCAAGTTCATCTTCCTACATATTCTACAGGATGGTCACTAGATCCTATAGTCAATAAACACTACAAAAAAGTCAACCCTTCTTAATAAAATCTCAAATTCATAGTTCCCACTTGAAAAAATAAAAAGCTTTTCATAGTCAAAGTGTCAAATCAAGAAACATGCCAAAACATGCACTACAAATATCATAGAGATAAGTGAGAGTTTGATAAGGAGTACATATATTAGTTGGGAAAATATGCCACACCACAATTGTACTATAGAAGTCAATAAAAAAATCAAAGACTCAAATGATTTTGGGTTCCATACGTGCTCTACTAGATGTAAATGCTCTTGCTAGTTTAGATGTGAAATTGAGATGACGAATACATCAACTCTAAGGGGAATACATTGTTTGATTGTTGCACACACATTGGGGTGGCCGAAACAACAACCAAGGAAGATCTACATGTTTTCTAGTTTACAAATAACCTCCTAATTTGACCCTTTAGGGATAGAGTGTTTGGTAAGTTTGGAGGGGGTAATAGGTCGAGGAAGGTAAATTCTATCTTTCCCTTTTTCTCAGTGTCTTGTTTTTAAAAATATCTTATATAGAAGCATTTCTTGTTGATGTTGCAACCTATATTTTTGGTTTTTTGTCATTTGTAGGGTAAATTTTGAGATTTCTTTATCATATTCCTAGGGTATGCATTAATTACTTTGAAATCTATCTCTTATCATTTCTTCAAGCTATTTACTTATGTTCTTATTTCTTAGAAAAGGACATCTTATCTTTGATTGTACATGAATAATCATGCTTTTGCACTAGTTTCCTCTCAAGAGAGTGCAAGAAGGTCTGAGCTATCATGAACCCCTAATGAAACCACTAGACATGAGGATGATCCAAACCTTACCTATGATTTCACCTGTGATAATAGATAGTCCCGTTATTGGCCAAATGTGCACAATCCTAAATGAGGAAAAGCTACCTCTTTCCTATTATAAGAAAACCTAAAAAGTAAAAAGGGCATGTTATCTTGATAAAACCCTAAAAATCCCAAAACCACGAATACCAAAATAGGAGAGGGAATAAATCCATAGCAAGAATACACACATGATGGTTGTGCATGTTCTACGCACCAACGTTGTTGCATGATAGGTGTATTGCTGATCTCACATATGCATATACATCATGACTAGTAGTAATGCACATATGCTCATTATAATAAACTCTTGGCCTTCAACAATGCTCTCTAAAGCAATATGGGGAGGTGGTACATAGGATGTGAAATCAATGCTCTTACCCCAACTAGATTTGACTGCATGGACCACTTTCCCATTAAACAAATATGTGGTTGAGTGAACTAAAGAAGTGCATGCTATCCCCTTAAACCTTGTCCTACATATGCACCCTTGTTATCCTAAAAATAAAATATGAGAGTGAAATCTACCTATGAAAGGGATGTGCATACATATCCAGACGACAGGCTTCAGAGTTGACATTACAATATCAGTCGCCATAGTTATAAGGGAATCATAGTCGGTAAAGATCAATAAAATCTAATTGTGTTAAACTACAGGGGAAGCTCAGGTGACAAAGATAAAAAAATACTACTAAACAAAAATCTTGGCAAGAGACCAACATTAAAACATGCCCATTACTATTGATGTTCTCATGCATATCAGAATAACTCACCTACTCACTCTTTGATTCTAATATTAGCTCGAGGACAAGCTAAATGCAAATTGGTCATCAGAACCAATTTGGTGTATGTTTTCTTCCTAGTTTACACTTGAGTCTAAAATTAGGCTTTCAACATGATTATCCTTATGTTTTATTCCATCTTTCTAACTAATCCTCTTAAAATGAAAATCATCATGTTTTGAGGAGATCACAATTATTTGGGACCATTCAGTGATTCTTGGACCTAAAGGCTTTGTTGGTCTTGAGTTCAATGGACCCAAATGTCCATTGATCCTTTTTGGTCATGCCATCATCTACCATGATCCTCATCAATGATGATCCTCATCAATGATGATCCTCATTGTCTAATACTTGTTTTGGTAGATCATACATAAGTAGGATTTGCATCAGTTCACATCTTCATTGGCAAATTTTCTCCTCACACAAGTCATCATAAGATAGGAGCTCCATTAGTTTGAAGTTTTGTTGGACCAAAAGCCTATACTATTGTCTGAGATCCCCATCGAGCAACTCCATCAACATAATCTTCATCAGTCGAGGTTTTTATCGATACAAAATGACAAAGATGAGACTAAGAAGGTTTGTACACCAATACATGTCTGAAGCTCCCATCAACCACCGTCCATCGATGAGCCAACATATTGATGAGGTTTCTTCTTTTGATATAGACAAGGATTCCAATTCACATGTTGATGAACCAGCCCTCATGATAACACCACATTTTCCTTAAGAAACATGATTCTTTGCATGAGGTGCAAGAAAAGTACTTTATAAAGAGTTGAAGCATCATCCTCTAGTCCCCAACCGGATTGTACAAATAGCTAGCCATGGCCTCACTAATGAGGCATCTTTATCCCTAAGTAGAAGCTCTACTGCTCCATTCATAGAACCAAACGAGGAAGAGATCCCCTTTCAATTGAACTTATTCACCTTTAACGATGTTGTGTTTCATTAAATTTTAAAAAAGAGGGTCTCAAGAATTGAAGTTCCTGATTTTTGTACCCATTTTTAAGTCTTTTTTTGCTACTTCCAAGGTGTCCCGCTCTTCCTTGAAGGAATTGAGTAAGGAAATGACCCATAAAACTCTTACAAAGTCACATATATTCTTTCATTTTTGGGTAGCAAGGATCTCAAAAAAGGGATAAAGCCATCCAGGTTGTTGAAGTAAGCTAAAAAACCTTTCATAATTATAACATAAACTTTAATTCCGATTGGAAACATTTGTAATTGTGTATCTAATTGGATAAAATAGGGATCTTATCTATAATTAGGGAATGTTTTCCTAGTCTCTATAGGACCTAAATTACAAATAGGTTCATCAAGAATGTCAAAAGTTCATTTAAGAGTAGCCCAACAAGTGGAAAACTAGATGAGATTCTATATCAATCTTTTCCATTACTCCCAATAGAATATCTGTAACATTCAGAGATACGACCCTAACCCAAATGTTTCCTAATAATTTTTCATATGGTCATCCCTTGAGAGAGGGAAGCCAACAAAAGTGTTCTTGACTCCATCGACCCCACAACAACACCAGTAGGAGATTGTTTTTGGCTCCATGTTCCTTCTTAAATCTCCATCGACCAGCAAATTGCATCCACCTCAATCATTAACAATCACTTTAGAGTGATCGGACGTGAAATCAACACTAACATAGGAAGACTTAGGAAAACATTTAGTACATTTGACACTATCTACCTCTAATTCGACCTTATTCTTATTTCTTCTAATATTGATTGTCCTATTTCTCTATATTCCATCTCTCTTTAAGAAAATGTCCATTTCATTCTACAAATATTTAATTTTATTATCAACTTTGGTGTCTATTCCATCAAACATGGGTTGGGAGTAGCCACAAAGACCTTCCAACAATGTAAATACTTTGTATCTATTTAAATATACACATCATTGGCATGTTTGTCTTGTTACTCTTATTTATAGTACATGGATTGTATGCTTATCTACCATCTTGTGATACTTGAATCCTATCAGGCTTGAGAGAGTGTTTTTCTATCAGATCTGGAGTAAGGAAAAAAGTGAATCTACCTGAGTGTCAGATCATTAGACCAAGGAGTCATCAATCTTTTTGTTTGTTTATTTGTATGTCATTTTAATGTAGAGGCATACTTGTAACCTTAGATCGAGACCGATCTTAAGAGAGGGAGGGAACAAAAACTAACAATACCATGTCACAAACTATGCTAACAATATGGAATGGGTTTGACTATTTGCATGTTTGATGAGTGTGTTTGGAAAGTGAACCCCAACCCAACTTCCCATATATTGTATCATAATCCAAAATATCTTCCTACCCTGTTTCATTCAATATAATTGGATTAATACTTGTGTCCTCTTTTTATTTAGTTTTTTAATCAATTATGTACATAATACCATCATCTGAATTAGATAATCCAAAATTTAAGGTCCCAATAGACTACCACCCTTGTAAGTGTGTTGAATCTCATTTGCTACAATGGACCCCATATGTTGTTTTGGATTTCTCTTAGAGCCAAGTCCAAATTTAAAGTCCAACCCTTTGAACTCGGTCCATTGTTCTTGCATTTTGGACCCATGTTTTGACTCTGTCACTCAAGCATAGCATTCATCTAAACTTATGAATGCTTTTGACAAAATAGGTTTGACCATAAAAATGTTCTTTTCCAAGAATTATAATCTTGAAAAATTTGCTTATTAAATATACCAAGAAAGAGACATAAATTATATTTAGTTATTCAAACTCAACATAGGTTTTGTTCATGCGTAATATGATCCTCAAGCATATTTACATCAGTCCCAATTAAACTTGGGATACTTGAATTCCTTTTATTAGACCAGTGGTCAACCTATCTCAAATTTGATCTTACAAGTGTAAAATTGTTTTACTAAATATTGACAGCTTCCTCTGAAAGCAAGTACATATTTTTCTTTATTTCTTGAGTATACCATCTATGTGGAAACTAGTTAATCTCCCTTTCTTAGGGAGAAATAAATTTCTCACCTAGAAAGTATATAATTGACATAATACCACAAAACTCATGTCATGATTATTATCTTGATTTAAGAAGGGTTTTCATGTTTTGATAGTGATGTCTAAGGTGATAGAACTTGCCTTGGTGAAGGAAATCACTGCCTTGTGGCATTTTAGTCTAGACTTTTACCTTAGGCGGTTGTTATCTTTTATTTCTTTTGATATTCTTCCAATAGACTTTTTTTTTACTTAAAAATATTCTATCCTCTTTGATTTCATTTAGAGTTCACATCCTAGAAATTAAAATCTCATTGGTTTATCAAGAGAATTGGTTAATAAAGACATAATGAGTAAATTATTTTTAAATCTACACCATGTTGTCATGTCAATCTCCAAAAAAGAATTAAATTTTACTTCTAATAAATAGAATGGGATGATTATCATATTCTCTTCCAAGGAAAATGATTACGTGTGAGATGAAAGATGATTTGGTTCCTCAATTTTTTCCCCAAAATTTAGACAAAACATCGATGAGAAGAATAAGTTTGGATAAATGGTAGATAAATAATTCTTTATTTTAACTCTAGAGATTTTATCATTTAAAAAAAATGGAAAGAAGAATATATTCATAAACTCAAAGCTAAAGTATTTGCAGAAAAAGAAGATTTAAGGGTCAACAATTGTTTCTAGTGAGACTCTACTTACGCTATCCACTCAAAACTTAAAGAATTACTTCTACTCAATCAAATTAAAATGAAAAATTAAAGGAAAAGTGAGTCTAATATTAATTTATTGTCTGCTTTGACCTTGATTTTTGGATGTTACTATTTTGGCAAGTAAATGTTTTGTTGAGGAATTCTCTTGAATTTGGTGATATTTTTTAAGACAAATTAGGCTTGAGTTTTTGATACAACCCACTTATCTAATGAAGGACATCGAATCCATACTCTCTAGATTTAGAACACTACTAGGGTGTATGTTGGTTAAACTCAATAGGATATAGCTAATAAAATGGTAGCTATATATTTGATAATAAGTTTATGGTCTTTAGGATAAATTCTACTACGAAGTTGTTTGGATTTGTTTCTACAACATATGTTTAAGTTAACATTCCCTTATCAGAGTCAAAGTTGTTCTTATGTACATTCTTTTTCTTATGAGGATAGAAGAAGGATTTTGTACTCGTCATAAATCACCAAAATAGTCAGTTAGAAAATATTAGAAATGTTTGCCTTCTAGTGCTCTTCTAGTTCATTATTTGGCCTATATTTTTCTTGATGTATTTCCAAAAACTTCATGAAGCATGGGATTCTAGAGTGGTAGATTTTTTGTGGGAAAGGTGCCCAATGATCTAACCATGTTTCATGATTAGTAGTAAAGACACAAATTAGGGCAAGAATATAATATTTATTTAAAACAACAAGTACAACACAAATAGTAGTATTGTAGCATCCCCCAAGTGTGATCCATATATAACAACACGGAAGCATGGACCATCAAAATCACTTTCAGAGAATGTCACAAACACATATCGGTCATTGCAATAATAAAAATAACCTTATACATGATATAGTTACATTGATTTCTATATACACATACTTTGCCCAAAACTAACAACAAGGGAAATTGACATATGAAGTAGTAAAAAACAAATTAAACTTCCTTAGATCATATAGATTGCATACACCAGGTCTTGAGATCATACATACATCCACCTTGTGAGATTTATCTGATGTTGTGGACAACCTATGCACATCCACACATAGCCATCCATTCAGAACATTGTTGTAGTGGTTGGGTTCCAGTAATAATATGAACATAACATAATAGAATATTTAAAATTGATATGAGTATGCATAAATATTATTAATGGCATTAAGATGTATTCTTAACTTGACTAATCTTTCTTATTAGGGAAACTAATCAATCAATCTTATCTGATCTGATCTCATTGAACACACACATGGTGTGACGACTTCTAAACACACTCCAGGTGTGTAGAATTGGGTTTGAACCCGTAAACATAAAGGGGGATCATGAGGCACCAACCTTCCATAATATGTTCATGATGTAGAACCTAATTATTAATTATTATTCTAATCTGATATGATCTTATATTATTTAGGATTTTCACCCATAATTGCATTAGGACCTTAAACATGAAGATGTATAATTCTAAACTAGTCCGATGTCACTGTATAACATGTATGCAATAAATAATGCAAGATATGCATATACCAAATACATGTTAAATCATTATAGTGTTCACATGATAGCACATATAACATAAACTTTGAATGTGATCATGCAAACATAACTACATGATGATATGTACTGTAACCCACGATATGGACCGCTTGCCTAATTGAGTAGGAACAATCGCTCATAAGAACCTGATATCAAGTCTTTAACTTTTTCCTATAAGTATAACCCAAACCCTAATTATAATTATAATTTATGTTGAAATACAAAAAACTAGAGTCCGGAGTAGGACTCATAACTAAGCCCATCAGCTAGATCTCAAAAAATAAATCACATTACATATATAACTTGAGATCATAGGACATACCAATAGAAAGATATGAAATCCCCAAAACCAACTAATCATGGTTTAGATAATATATTTTTCTTAATCGGGATAGAATAAATGAAAAATAAAAAGATACAAAGATCCTTCAATTATTTCATGAATTATATGTGTTACAGGGGATATCTTTGTAAAATGAAAATACTAAAATTGTAACCCAAACTCATCCTAGGATTTAAGTATACTAAAACCAAATCTGATAGATGGGAAATAAAGTTATAGTATCCCTGACTCCTTCATTTTTCCCCAAACACCTGACATCTTCTTCTACAAAACACGTTGCACATGTCACCCTCTTGTAGCCTAAAGCTCCGATCAACTATGAACCCTAGAGTTGGGATCCCAAACCTTACCACACCGCCATGCTTCCCTCAATAGATCCAAATACATGAACCCTCTACTAGGGTTCAAGGGAGCTTAAACATCTGACCATGCATCCATGTCTTGTTGGAGAAATAAGTGAGTTATCATAAGTCAAGGCATCTTTAGGGTTGGAGTACCTCTGTGCTGTTTTTTTGAAGAAATATCTCCCATCTATGATGGGAAAACACCCTGACCCCCCCCCCCCGCGCGTTGGTTTTAGTATTTTTGGGGCCGTAGAACATGGCATGAGACCCTATCGATCCCTACTAACATGACGACCAACCCTCAAACAAACCACTAGACTAACTTTACTTGAACTTGTTAAGGATGTAGGAGGAAACTCATCGAGACACGCTACCACCTAGATAAGAAGGCTTCAACAATCTCTAGTGACATAGATGGGAATAAGATCCCCTCAAGGCAAAGTTGTAAAGCAAGAAAAGCATCGAGAACTAAAGGAACAATGGTGAAGGAACTTACTAGAGGGATAGATGAGCGGAGGAGGCAAACATTTGAAGATTCATACACCTTCATCAGAGTTCAGAAGAGGAACCTTGGGTATTTTTCATATTAGAGGAACAAATCTAGAGCATGATGTATATATATGTATCTATATATACATATATATAGGTTGTTTGGATGTCCTAGAAGTATAGGGAGATTTAGTTCTTTTTAGTTTGTACTAGGGAACAAGATACACACAAAAAACTTTGGAGGGACCCAAACTATGAAGAATCCAGAGATTGAAGGCAACTCTAGGGATTATTCAATAGTCCAAGTATGTGCCCATCATTGGTCATATGAAAAAGGAATAAAACCAAATGAAATATCATTTTAGTACATTATCTTTCAAAAAATTGTTTCCTTAGAAAAGTAATTCTAAAAAACCTGAGAGTTTGACCATAGATTCAAAATTATATGTAGATAATTATCATTGGTTTAAATTCTAAAAAAGTTCAACCAAAATCCGAAAGAAGTTTTTTAGGTTTAAACATTCATAATTCCTACTAATTTATAGGAATATATTATCTTGCCTAAATTGGCCCTACAGTTATTTCATCATACATTTTATGTTAAAATCATTTCATAATTTATAACACCTAATCTGTAATCTAACAGATTATTTATTCTAGTCTAATAAAGGTTATAAAGTATGTAAAACTTCCTTGTACATACTTAGAAAATCTGGGATGTGACAAGTTTTGAGGGGGCATAACTCCTTATGTAGAGATGGAAATTAAGCACTCATGTTTGAGTCAATTTTATAGTGCTCAAGGAAGGAGGTGAGTTTCATCTCTTTTACATATAGTTGGGTAGAGAATAGTCAAGAAAGTTGAAGCAATAAGAGATCTGAAATGCCTTCAATGATGTTGGTGTGGGACTCTATAGTCTCTACTACACTATAGTGTGTCAGCACTAGTGTGTTCCAATAGCTGATGTTCAGTAAGATGGACCATGAGGATGCTAGGAATTCTATGACTATCTATATGATGGACATTTTTAGAATGGTACACCATTGTGGGAAAAAGATGTATGAAGAACAGAAGGGTAATTGGAATTGGGCAGAAAGTGAATAGTGATTCAAATCCCAGGATGACTAGGGAGGGGGTTCTATTTATAGGCACATGGATTGTGACATGGGTATAAGTGTCATTTCATCAAAATTTGTGTGAAATTGACTCAGAAATGGTGATATCCAAGATAGATAATTTTTGTTTGATTGTTTTGCTTCATCTTTGGCTAGATTCCAAGTCACAAAATCCAAGATCAATCATATGAAAGTCTATCCCATTAAATCATGTTCTCCTTCCTCTCTTTTCTTTTAGCCTACCAGTCATATGTTTCCTTCTCTGAGAGCTTACTAGGGAGATGCATACTTGATTTGATTTCCCTTGCGCAAGGTTGGCGACCCTTATATTCAACCAAATTGATTTCACAAGGTCGAATGTGCTTCAAGGGCAAGGATCATGTAACATAACTTTTAGATTGTGAATATTCTCTTACTCAGAGCACTTGAGCATGCCTAGAGGATATCCAAATGTGAAAAACCCATCTAGTCATATTCTTTCAAATGTTTTTTTCGTGTCTTCAAATATTTTAGTACCTCATTCTTTGCATTAACATGTTGTTTCTTGTTTGGATAATTCTTCAGGATGGTCAACTGTGAAATATTCAACTCTCAAATATTGATACAAGTCAACATATAAGGATGTTATATTTATATTCAAGAATAGATGTAGAGAATACAAATTATGGGAAACAAAAATAGATATAAATCTACATTTTCAGGAAAAGGTATGCTATTTATAGCTAAAAGAATAATAAAAAATGGATGTTATCAATAGGAAAATTCTAAGATCACACCCTCTCATGGTCCGACCAGAGTAGCCCGGGTGGTAAGAGCTCGGTAAGTCCCAATGACGGACCCGGGTTCAAACCTCACCGAAGGCACTTTGCGAACGACAATTCACGCTGATTATGCGCGGGAGGGGGGTGACCGGACCACACCTTCTCCTGCCTCGAGAGTTTACCATGTCGGCTTCGCCCGAGATTGGATCTCTCGGTCATAAAAAAAAAATTCCAAGATCACACGCTACAAAATCAACTATACATAAGAAGGAGGATTCATAGGAGTTGCATGAAGAGGTTTTTTTTTTTTCCAATCCCGCATTTACTCATTTATACATCTGTATCATTCATTACATATGTTTCAGCCTCCTCTATAGTAGGAGTATGGCTTGCATTGGTGTTACTTGCTACTCTTTCAGACTCGCCTATGGGTACCATATTACATGGAGGGCTGTCGTAATAAGTAAAATGTGGATGATTCTTCAAGTGCCACTTTGCCAGCTCATCTGCGACTCTATTGCTTTCTCGGCTTTGGAACTCAACCCTAGTGTTCAGCATTAGGTCCTACTTGATCCTACTCGCCCAGTAGGCAAACTTTGGATACGTCTCAACCTCTTCCTGTATGATGCGCGTCGCCAGTTGACAGTCCGTCAAGATTGTTGCTTTCTCCCATCCTCCCAATCTGATTTGTTCAATAGCTAGATGGATGCCAGCCAATTTCGCCTCGGTCGCCGACGTAGTATTGACTTTTCTACCCCATCCCCCTTTCCATCGTCCAGAGCTGTCTCTAGCTAGCCACATCTGCTATCGCAGCCCCATATTTAGAAATTGTGGCATCGATGTTTAATTTGATGATTCCTTCATCTGGCGTACTCCACCTGGTAGACCGGTAGGTTACGCATTCTGGTTGTGTATTATTCCATGCCTCTGCATTAAGTTCTATCGCCTTCTGGAGGCAAGCCACCTGGTGTTCCATTCTCTTCGATTCACAGGTTATAGCATATGATCCATAACATTTCCTCAGTTATCCCTCCGCTTTTGGCTCCCGTCTTCAGCCAACACAAGTGACGTGGAGTTGAAAAAGCTTTTCAGGTTCCCCTGGGTAATGAAATATGCTCAGATCCCTCGTACTTCATCGCAATCTCTCAAGGCATGGAGAGCTGTCTCAGCGTCTTTCCCACATCTATTACTGCAGGTATCCTCCATACCATAGTCATGTGCCTGGCCCGCCTATTCGCATTTGTCAGAAGCGCATTATACATAGTAATCCAAGCAAAAGATTTAAGTCTTGCCGCCATTCTCAGCTTCCAAAGCTTCTCCCAATTTCCTGGAATGGAAACTTCCTTTGCATTTCTGAGTAGATTATAAGCTGAGCTGGTTGAGAATTTACCATCCTCTGTGTGAATCCAAAACCGCTGATCTTGGAAGTTTCTGCTCACCGGTAGGTTGGAGTTTAGTACAAGTTTTACCATATCCTCCTACAGCCACTCATTCAGGAAGTTCTCGTCCCATCCCACGGACTCCAGACGTAGGCTACTAACCTGTAGGTCCACCAACTCTTCTGGTATAGGCTTCTTTACATTGTTCTTTAGCTAAACTCTAGGCTTTATCCAGCAATCCTCCCATACGTTAACTGAATCGCCGTTTACTGATACGAGCTTAGTGTTGCACTGAATAATTAACTTGCTTCCCGTCTAATGCAGCTTGTCCAAGGCGTGATGCTCCTACTTTCTTCCCCGGTACAACTTTCTGGAATTTGTCCTTCATGACCTTATTACACCAAGTCGATTGTCTACTTGAGACCAAGTCCCACGTGTTCTTCATAATTAATGCCTGGTTCCATTCTCTCATAGACTTAATCCCCAATCCTCCATTTTTAATATCTCCACTACGAGTGTAATCAAAACCAGTGGAACTAATGCTGATCGGATTGTCCGAAGCCTGGGTTTTGACGCTTCACGTAGAGTGGAGGCGAGAGGGTTTTCGGGAGGAATATGGGTCATGTGGAAGAATAGGGTGGGATCGGTCGATATTTTGACGGTTCACCGGCAGTTTGTGCATTGCCTTATCAATAAACGATCTCTGATCACCTTCGTATATGCCAGCACGAAACAAAGGCTGAGACGTGCTCTATGGAGCCACCTTAATACTATTGCTTCTTCGACGTCGCTACCATGGATGGTAATGGGCGACTTCAACACCGTCCCAGCGACAGACAAATAACTGGGGAGTCATCATATCAGCATCTCGAGCTGCCGAGAGTTTGCAGAATGTTTAGCTAATGCATGTCTTGAAGACCTAGGAGCCATGGGAGCAAGAATGACCTTCAAGAGAAGAGTTCTACAGGAACGTCTCGATTGAGTGGTAGCCAATCATCAGTGGGAGAACTTATTCCCGGACACAAGGGTAGAAGTACTACCGAGAATAGCTTCAGACCACGCGCCCATACTTCTACACACATCTAGGATAATTCAGCACCACAGAACAAGCCACATGAAGACGAGTAACACGTGGAATACCAGACCATAGTTTCCCAACCTTATGGAAAACGCATGGGATCAGGAGGAGGATTTCACATAAGCTAGCAAAAAATTCATGGAAGCAGCTGTTAAGTGGGCAAAAGAAGAGAGGAGATTGGAAGGAAGACGAAAACATTACTTGATGAATGAAATTGGGCGGTATCAACAAATACTGAGAAAGAACTACTCACGAGAGCTTGATCAACACATCAACAATCTACAACTCGAATATATGGAGCTGCAAAACCGCGAAACCGAGGAATGGAGGCAGAAAGGGTGGTGCGACTGGATGAAAAAAGGCGACGCAAACACAAGCTATTATCAAGCTATCATCAGGGGGAAAAGAACAAGAAATATCATTACCAAACTAAAAAACGAGGAAGGAGAGTGGATCGACGACGAGCAAAATCTCAAACATCTCATCCGCAACCATTTCATTACACAATTCATGGAGGAGGAATGTCCAAGAAGACACTCAAAAGTAGTAAACTATATAGGAGAATTCCCACAACTAACTGAACAACAACTATATGAATGTGCAAAGAAACCGAATGAAGATGAGATTTACAAAACCATCATGATGTTCAATCCGATCAAGGTGCCGAGCCCAGATGGCATAGATGCAAGTTTCTTTCATAATCAATGGAACAATATCAAACCATCAATTAAGAAGTCAGTGGTGTCATGCTTTTATGGGAGGCCAATACCACAATCAATGGGCAAGGCGAACCTGATCCTGATCCCAAAAAATAATACGCCAGAAACTTGTGCCCAGCTTAGACCAATTTCTCTAAACAATGTCAGTCTTAAACTAATTTCAAAGATCATTGTAGAACGCATTAAACCACACCTGGACAACTGGGTTTCACCATTTCAAACCATTTTCATACCTGGAAGGAGAATATCAGATAACATCATCCTTACTCAAGAGGTGATCCATACTATCGGGTCCAAGAAATACATCCAGCAAAGTATGGTAATCAAGTTGGACCTAGCAAAGGCATATGATAGGCTCAGCTGGGTGTTTGTCAAGGACACTCTACTATGCACAGCTATACCGGAAAACATTGTTCATGTGATCATGAGTATCATTTCCTTGAGTGCAATATCCATAGCATGGCAAGGGGAGAATCTACAACCTTTCTAGGCGACGAGAGGAGTAAGACAAGGAGATCCTCTCTCACCCTACATCTTTGTACTCTGCTTAGACAGACTATGTCAAGACATTGCTCAGGAGGAGTGAGAAGGAAGATGGATACCACTGAAGATTACAAGAGGAGGTACCAATTTATCACATATATGCTTCACAGACGACATACTTCTATTTGGAGAAGCTTCGATGTATTAGGCTACCACAATGCTGAAATGTTTAAGAAGATTTGGAGATGCTTCCAGTTAGATGGTCATGAAAGATAAATCAGTTATCTTCTTCTCAGCAAACACACCAATGACAATAAGAAGACGAATCACCAGACGGATGAATATACCAATCACTGAGAATCTGGGGAAACATCTTGGGGTTCCTGTTATTGATGGAAGGGCTAACAAAGCACTATACCTGAGCACAATCAATACTATCAAGGCTCGTATATCAGTCTAGGCTAACAAATATCTGTCATTTGTGGGAAGAGTAACCCTAGATAAATCCGTTCTTACAGCAATACCAACATATATTATGCAAACCACAGTTCTCCCTGCTGGAATATGTGACCGGATTGATACCCTGGTTAGAAACATCATATGGAGAGGAACCACAAAACACAGGAGGATCAATGCCATTGCATGGAGGAAACTAATCGCTCCCAAACATGAAGGAGGGTTGGGAGTCCGATCTGCCAAAATACAAAATGAAGCACTTCTCTCAAAGAACGTCTATGACTATTGTACCAAAAGGAAGATTCATTGGAGAATAGCTATGTCAGCTAATTATGAACATATGAAAGATAAGGGTCGAGCTGTGGGTTCTCTCCTTTGGAAATTTATCCGATCAAACTCACAGGAAATTGACACTCTGGTTGGGCGAACCTTTCTCAATGGGGAAACAACAGAGGTCTGGAAAGAGAAAGGGGTCTAGGCGTCAACCATACCCACGACACAGCCTCACTGTATGATACTGGGAGAGTTAATGGACCTCAAAGTAGCCTCAATGACCACCAACATAGGTTGGGATGAAGAGTTCATCTGGTACTGGTTCGATCCAAACACAACAAACCAAATCATGAAAATGATACCTCCAAACAATGATGTTAGAGAGGATGGATATACTTACATAGTAGACAACCAGGGTAAATTCTCAACAAAATCAATCTATAAACTACGATTAACAAGGATTAGGAAACTGATATAGGGACCTTGGAAGCAGATATGAAACTTAAAAACCTCACAGGTGATCAAGGTCAACCTATGGAAAACCCTACATGAGGTACTATTAAAAAATAAGAACCGCCAAAAGAGAGGATTCACTAATACTACCTTATGTCTGAGGTGTAATCAACAAGAGGAATCAACACTCCATGTGCTACGAGATTGTTACTTTGCAAACCAGGTATAAAACCTTATTAGAAACCATCATATTGCCATAGCAAGCCACGACGAGCTCGGAACCTGGATATCTAGAAATCTGAAAGAGGACAGACCAAATGAACATCGATCCATTTGGTTTGCGACAACCATACATTTCCTTTGGCAATGGAGGAACCAATTCATTTTTGATAATGGCAACACCACACCCCAATAGGTAGCCCAGCTAATTGGGAGTCAAGTCCATCTAGATATACGAGCCTTCTCAACAGAAAGTATAATTCAATGAAACAAACAAATACCTACAATTCCCTGGACCAGACCTCTATCAAACACGATTAAGGTGAATGTGGATGGGTCTGTGAGGCTGAAGAGGAACACATCAACAATGAGCTTAGTGGCTCGAGATCAGAATGGGAACTGGATTAGAGGAGGTACATCCAGTACACACTCCTTAGAGATTCTCGAGGTGGAACTAATGACCATCCTAGAAGCAGAAAAATTGATGCAAGACAATAGTTTCCCGGTGATCATCGAATCAGATAGCAAGCTAGCATGTAACTTTGTGAACTTCAATCAACATGGCATCCCTCGGTTCAGACAACTAGAATCAACCATCAAGAAAATGATGAGGAAGAAACCAAATATGGTACTGAGATTCATCCCGAGAACAACCAACCTACTCCCAGACACCTTAGCTAAATGGGCTTCAAGGAATGTAATTCCACATTGTGATTGGGAGACCTGCCCAGACTTTGCCTCCAATATCTGGAGAAATGAAATTGGGAATCCTGTAGACATGGGAAATTCTATCGTTAGCCTGATCCGTGAGCAGGATGAATAAATTCCCCAGGTAAAAAAAATAACATAAATACTTCTTTGGGTCTTCTTATTGTAAAATGTTGTATTGTAATGGGCTCCCAAAAATGGATGGATTTCTATATAGAAATCACAAATAACGTAATCATTGTATTTATGCAGGTATAGAACCATTTACTTACTTTTTAAGATTATTTAATACATTAGGTCATGTAAATATCTAAATGAGTAGTGTAACATATTAAAGCTTGCATTTATTTTTCAACACATGGTTGAAACTATATCAACTACAAACACATTTTATTGGATTGATTTCATTATTTTATTTTTCAATTAGGATTCTCAAAGTATTAATAGATATAGGGGTCATACGCATGGTTCTTGACCATCTAGGGTGAGGGTTAGAACTACGAGTGTCTGGATTATTAGTTTCTTGGGTCTTATATAACCTAATATTTATCTAATTATGATTATTTATAAAATACAAAGAGATAAATAAATTTGATATTGCAGTTCAATAATGAAAAATATTTAGTTTGTTCATATGTTACTTGATGAGATGGCATAGAAGGACTCATGTAACTTATTGATCGAGCGATTAGTTGTGAAAAGAATTTTCATATGCATGTACACCTATGAATATGAATTTGACTTCCAATATAAAAAAATAGTTATCGTGTACATTTTGATGTGGTAGTTGCACACACTACTCATCTCTATGGGATCTCAATTATTTGGTCATGACTCCCATTATACTTGAATCATTCTACAACTGACTAGAACTCCAAACAAAAACAAGTTACCTTAATTGATTTGGGCTCACTCACATGAACCTTGGGAGAACTTTTAATAGGTTGCAATCCTCATAATAAATGAATCAAATTGAAGAGCTTGGGAGACATTTTAGTAGGCTACCATTCTAATAACAAATGATTCAAATTGACAAGATTTTACTTATGAGATGTTGGAAAACAAGGTGGACCTTGTCGGTATAGATTATGCCAATCATTTTATTCAGACTCAACTCACTATGCATTATACTTCCCAAAGTTATACAATGTTATAATTACCCCTACTTAGCCTCTTTCAATCCTCATCAAGTCTTGACTATAGAGGCCTACTACTTGACTCATAGAACAATGTAAGACCTAAGAAATTCATGTGCAATGGACTTTAAATACATGGTAACTAGGCTAAGGCTACTCAGTCTTACCTCTAAATTGGGTAGCTATTTCTTATTACACATTCCAATGCACAAATTTCTCTTTATCACCTCTACCTATTGATAACTCTAGTCTGATGTAGAGATATAAACATATGTCCAATGAGTATGTGGCTGCATTTCCACATGGATCCTATTTGCAAGAGGGTATTTTACTCTAATACTGTGTTGTCAAACATGCAAATTGAGCCACCAAAGTAATAACACATGTCGTTGGTGACAACTAGACCAACATGATAATACAAGCCTCCTCTATGTGATTTGTCTTCATTATCACTTACCTATGGAAAGGTTCCATGATAGTTTTACATCCTAAATCTAATCTAAGACAAGTAAGCTTAAAAATGAAATATTTCATGATGGACACTAAAAAAGGAGAAGCATTGTGTTAGTATTTTTTGTACCAATCATTTCTTTTTAGTTCACATTATCATATGCCTTATCATCCAAATGATAATATGTTGCATGACTATTATGTTAAGCCCGTATTTCAGCCTAATTTTGGGTGATTAATTTAAAGCATAAAATTTTGTATGAAGAGCTATTTTCATATGCTTTATAAAGTGCATGACAATATATATGTTAATTGACCAAACATGTCCTTGGTAGGACATATTATTTTCGTACCATACAAAACAATGTATGTAAAAATTTATGCATTTAGAAACACTTTTATTGATTATATAACACACACAATGAGTCTAGGTGATATTCTTATCTTTGAAATCCACCATTAGGGTCATGGAAAAAGTGCATAATTGAAAAATGATTCATGTTCCCTATCTATTTATCTCTCTCACTCGCCCTACCTATCTATCTACATTTGCATTGATTACAACTACTATGTTGGATTAGTTGGTTAATCAGCTTTAATGTTGCAATCTCAGGTTGTGCAATGATGTGCCCATTATGTAATGATGCTCTACACTTCATGTAGGTACATATACAAGAATGCAACTACCTAGATCTGATTTTTGTCCTAGTTTCTCTTTCTCCCTCTCTCCCCTCCCATCTTTTCCTAATCACGGGCGTGGATTTTCTATTATCGGCCGACTTAGGAGTAAGATGTTTCTCATGTAATCAAGCGTTGTGTGGCTAGCATCTCCTCATCTTTCTCTCCATCAGTGGCGTGTCCAGGAGAACAGAACCAGCGTTAAATCCTTGGTCATTTTATATTACAACTCCAATAACTATTTGGTGCTTTCTAGTATTTATCACAATCCCTTTTTCTAGAAAAATAACCTCCGATTGGTTTGTCGTAACTAGTCCAGAAAACTTATGAATTGAAGTTACTTGAGTTGTTTTTCATGATTGGTTTAAAGTAAATATTGGAACTTGAGTTCCATGATTTCCTGCGAGTTATAAATTTAAATATAAAATATTGTTCCTGAGTTTTCTTTTAAAAAGAGCAAAAAATGAGTTCCAGGACAACTAACAATATTTCTTATACAATTATATTTTTCATGTTATAAGTGACACATGTAAAATATTTGAGTAGAAATATCAATGGTGTGGATATAGATCATTGCTAAAACCATAACATAATATGACAAAATATCATACACTATAACCGAACTATGTAAAATATTTTATACTATAACCACCATTATCAATACGATTTACAAAATAAAAAATACAAACATCATGAAAAAAAACAAATTGCACCATGTGAAAACAACGTGATTTATGTAATGTATTTTTACTTTTTATGTTTAAATAATATGATGTGAAAAATGATAACTAACAGTGACCATGATGAATAATATAATAAAAGTTAGCTACAAAAATAATATAAAAATATATATTCTACATTGTGTAAAATAATGATGAACCAAAACTTATATTTACAAGTACATGAAATGTGAATTTTATTATAATACTTTGTATACACAAAGTAAAATAAAAATATTGTGATAAGATTTTAATCATAATCATATTTTTATTAAGATTGTAATTGTACCATAATTAAATTTTTTTAAAGGAGTAAAAATTTGTTCCATAACTACTTGTTGTGGTTATTATGATTTAAGAATATTATGATTTTTAACGATATGAATCTTTTTTATGCCTTTGACATCCTCACTTTTTATATTACTCAATAAAATTAAAAATATTTTTAACGATTTATATATTTACACTTACGACAAAAAAATCACATAGAAGTGAATGGAACTTAAGTTTCATAAATTGAACTAGAGTTCCCAGAAAATGAGTTCCATTGAATTCATGACTTACACCAAACCAATAGGAGCGATCTCTCTATTTTAGAAACTTTCTATTTTAGAAACTTGTTCTTCATTGCCTCTTGTTTTAACAATCCTTTTAGCTCCTCTGCTTCAACTACTTTTCTCTGATTATTATTCCTTCCGATTATGTATCACTTATAGATGAGGTTGGGATATGCAAAGGAGCATCTACTGTTTCCAGTGTAAAGAATGACTTGTAGATGAACAGTTGCACGCACATCAAGGCCTTCTAAAAAAGTAGCCTTTCGTATGGAGAAACCAATATTTGATGATAATATAGGGACATTATCTAGCATGGATACAAGGGATATGTGGAGAAATACAGACACATAGTATAGAAGTAGAAAAAAAAATTATCTATTTGTATTCCCCAATACAGAAAGATCACGTCAACTACTATAAAATAGGAAGGATGATTTTAGCGAGTGATACTTGGTCCTGGAGCAAGTCCAGCGATAAAACTCACTCATTTGCAATTGTTGATAAGTTTCTCTTAGACAGTGGTTGTGCAGCTCCTGAGCTTTACCATGAACAACTTTTGTGCAACCTCTGCAATGACTTAGGTGGTCTTGCTACAGACTACAGGTTGACTTTGCTCTCTGAGAAGTAGCCAAAGAACTCCTACCTCTAGAGTAGTCTACATGGACCATCTAGAACTTCTGTCATTCACTAAGAATGGACAGGAAGGAATTGTCCTTTCTGTTGGTGTACTAGTCACCAACCTGCTCTCCCATAATGACAACTTTGTAGTTGTTCTCTCCCGTTGGCTATCCCTCCTTTTTAGGTAGGACTTGCCCAGGCTCTCTTGGTTACCAAAACCAGGGAGGACAACAATTGTCAAAGGAAATGATTCTCAGGTGTATGTGTTGTTGTTCGTTGGAAATCCCCTGATACCCCCTTTATATATAGAAGAGGTCAGGATCAAGGTTTCCAGTTGTTATCCGATATGATATAAAAGTGCGAAAGAAGAAAGAACCATAAGATTTTCAATTTTTGCAATCTACAACAGCTAAAACGGATGATTTGCACACCTAGATAGTCATCCGGTATGCAAGATAGTCATCTCGCATTGCCAATGACTGCTTGGCAGTTCTCAATCTGAAAGGAATATGGCTATTTCGAATTCAATTAATATCTCATGCTAATTTCCTTCTTCCTTAAGTAAAGAACAATCGAAACTATTTTGAAAATATCCCGAACCTTTGTTTGACCCAATTGGGTAGTCTCACCCAATCAGGACACATGTCTCACTCACCTAGACGTCCGTTTAGTGAGTTGAGTCGAGCTAGTTGGTTCAATCACATTGAACTGGTCGGTTCATGGACATAACTTAGTCAAATCGAACTCCAATCAACCTGACCCCCAAACATCTGTCTCAACTACTTGAGACATTCGTTTGGATATCCAAATGGCCATATCACTCAGTGAGTTGGTCATTTGGTAGACCTAGTCAGCCAATCAAGCAATCAGTTGTGTCAAATTGAATATCTATACACTTTAGTAATCAATCTGATTGTTGTTCAAGATCAAACTCCTCATCTAGATGAGTTCATATGTGTGTGACCCTATAGGTCTCATGTAACATTGGCAGTGAATGTCCATAACTATCTTATTACATCACAAGTAAAGAGTGGTGCCTAATCACACATCAATGCTATCCAAGTGAAATGGAAAGTTGGAGAACAATGTCAACCTACAATCTGTATAAGGTGTTCCAGTGATTGTATAATTCCATTGTCTTTGATATCTAGGATGAACTCCAGGCATGGTTGGTCATCCTCTCAACGTTCAATCCATGTTTCTTGAACCAAGAGTAGACTGTCTGAGATAATGTGACATCAAAATCAATATTGATTCACATGTCCATGCGCATGTGTTTCTCAGTCTCACTTATCAAGTGGCCAGAATATCATACTCCAATAGGAAGGATAAATCTCATATCTATCACTCACACTCTATCACCATGCATTAAAGTCACCCAATCATCATTGTTATAACAAGCCATGTTTTAGGACTGCATTTTGTGATGTCAAAGTGTACCCAACAACATGTGACGAGTGTAGTAATTTCAGGTCTAAGAATCACAATTACTACCTTCACTATGGGAGATGACCGTGACCACAAAACCATATGTCACTCTCAAGGTGGGTCTATCCAAAACACTGTTCTCTAACATGTATCTGTGTGCTTGGTTTTGATATTACCATATCATGACTAATGATATTTAGTCATCAACCAATTCACACTCTGATCTTATGTGTTATTATTGTCTATTAACCTTCCACAATAACAATCAATCATGGACATAATGAGCATTTTTATATGTACTCTTAACATCCATATGATCCCATCACAAGGATAGGAACTTGACAACATACGTCATTGAGTAATATAATTCTCTAGACATTCACTTTGTATCCTTATTATATTATAACACACAAATTGGAAGTTTGCCTTATATATATATATATATATATATATATAATATTGTATTATTAATCAAATCCTTTTAGGTAACTGTGCCATGTCAATCATCATATGATTGTCTCTACAGGCATACCTTACCAATAGACTCCCACTTGCACTTAGAGCTAATCACCAAAAAATCTCATCCTTAGTGAACTAAACATGTCCAACATGCTTCTGTTGTGCTAGTGCTGATTTAGTAGGTTAGTAATACTTTGCTTATAGTCGGTATATTGCATGTTTCTTATCTCTTCACTCTGAGATGAAACCTCCATAGTATGGTATCTGATATTTCACGCCTAACAATTAGCTCCATTGTTGTCACAACATCTCTACTGAGTCATCAATGGTTGGAACATCTATAAATTCATCATATGAACTTTTAGATCCATATAGTATCACTTTGTGTTCATAACACAAGCATACTTGGCTTCCATTGTAGATTATTATTAATGGCTATTAGTTCAGAACCTTTCTAGCTAATCATCACTTATTCTTTTAAATCAAAACATATTTTAATTTTGCGATCACTTTTTTCATTTATGGAAGCTTGGATCGATGTAATCCTTTACATCCAACTCTTCCTTTTTATTGTTATCATCACTGACTAGCAATTATCCTTAGTCACTTCTCAAGTACTAATGGATATCTTTAATAACTTTCTAATAACCCTTATTAGAATTTATATCATAAATTCATGTCCAATACATACAAGATCATATGGGATAAGCTTGTTAATAGCTTACATGATAGATCCATTGTTGGGCTGGCCCATGAAATCTTATTCAAGAAATTTTCATTCTTCACAAGAATCAGAATATACAGTTCATGAGAGACTAATCTGAATTCTCTCTCATTAAATACTTTTGTGTTGAACTCTTTCAACACATGGCTATTGAATGTGCTCAAACTTCCATTGTGAAACATTCAAGAACTATCTCTATAGGCCTTGATTCTTATCTCATAAGAAGTTTCACCTTATCCTTCATAGCTAAAGGAGGTTTCATGCCAGTTCTCAACAATCACAATATTGAGATGTTATTCCTCATCATATTTGGAATATTCATATATTCTCCCACTAAATATTTTGTAAACACATATTTCATCTTTTATCTTGACTTAAGTCAAACTCTTTGATTATCTTATCAAGTCATAAGATCCCATCTCTAAGGTGCTTGTTTCAATCCCAGATTGAACTTTGTAATTTATAAAATTTGTTTGTATTCTTGAAGTTGTGAAACCTTTTAGGTTGTGTTACGTACAGATCCTCTAATGTATTCCCTTAAAGAATATGATTTCCATCTTCATATGAAAAATATCATGGTCCATTCTAACTACAACAACAAGCATCACAATTGGTAAAGGAATTTCTATCATGTTTAACATTTCAAACTTGATATATTCAACCAATATGTCCTTTTATGTTATCCATGTAGGTCATGATCATAAGACCCTATCGTACCCTTTAGGTGTTACCCCTTTAGGTGGCGCTATCAAGGTCCTACCTTTTTAGCTTAAATGGATTCCATATAGCTTAGAAAAGGCTTCCAGTTGACTAGTTGGCTCATCCTATATGACCAACCCATCTAAATTATTGGATTCACAATCCTCCAATCTTAGATGTGTTCTACTAGAATATATTGTTCTGGATTACATGATGAACCTGAGTTTCCACAACAACTTGTGATTCTCATTGTTCTCATTGTATCCTTGCTGTTGACCTCAAATATCTTGAGTTCTACTTTTGCTCCCACCGATTCTTTAGGAATTCAGTTGTCCTATTAACAAAACAATTTTTTTATTGGATTGGGAGTACTAGTAATATTCAACTATCATGGTTTATGGAGAAACCTTCTCAAGAAACTACTTTCTCAAGTGTTTCAATACTTTATACCTATTGGGACATTCCCAAATCATATCATACATGATGTCCTTTTAAACCATTCATATGGTACATTATTTAGTGACACGTATATATTTATGAGGACGTAAGAAGATTCAATTAATTGATAATTATATCATGAACCATCATGGTATAAATCCTTCATTCTGACACATCATCATGTTCAAATGGATTGTCATGTGATTCATTATTATAGTTTATTCCTGAAGGTACCCAAGGTATTGATATAAAAGTATTTCAACACTTGATCATATCAAAGTATCGTAATACTTTCATTAATGGTATACTTCATTTACAATCTCCTTGAACATTTTCAAAAGATTAATTCTTTCATTTCATTTGGTACATATCATCATATTACCAGTAAATCAAAATGAAGTATTATTTATTTATCTATATCATTCATTCCATAAGATCTTCATGCATCATATATATGAGGTCTAATGGAAGAATTATCCTCCCACTACATCTAGTGAAGAACTTCATGTCATATTGTGTGTAAGTAAGAATTTACATGTTTCCTTAGGTTCAATAACTAAGGGAATCTAGACCAACATCAATATGTGCTCTAGGCATGCACCTCTCATATTCATACAAGATGACTAATGCTAGTGATAGTCTTGAGTTATCAATTAAAACATTATAAACATTCATCTTTGATCATTTCACATAAATATCACAAGATGTATTAGGGCCAATGTCGTACAAGATCATATCTTTGAAATAGAAGTACTAATAATTCTTTATTGATAATCATTCTTGTCCATACAAGATGCATAAAGAAAATGTTTCTATTATTATGGCATAATGAAATAGCAGTTCTAGTAACTCTATTACATGCCCATTGGGATAAGATAAATTTAAATGTACACTATGGATTTCGCAACACTTGCTCTGCCTTGTCCATCTTTGTCCTTCTATGAAAGTCTTTACTTCTTGTCAGATCCTGCACATCAGTATGTCAGATCTCTATTTGTTATCACAAACCAAAATGAACAAGTAATAAAATTTATCTTATGTTGTGTAAACCTGAAGTGAGGGCCTCAGTGCCACCCTTCTTCTTCTTTAGTTCCTCAAACCAAAGTGGGCAATTTCTTCTCTAATGTCCAGGCTGGTGACAATGTTGACAATTGCCTTTTTGTTTCTTTACTCCACCTTTTGCCTTGTGATCTGAAGACTTGGGCTTCTGGCTATCTTTAGAACTCTTCTTAGCTTTGCCTTTTCCTTTAGACTTCCCCTTTGTCTTGATGATCATCATCACAGCCTTGGGCTTGTATTTCTTGATTTGTGTCTCAACTGTCCTCAACCTGCCCAACAACTCTATCGATGGCTTGTCAAAGTCGTTCATGTTGTAGTTCATAACAAACTTACTATATGACTCTGGTAGGGACTACAAAATCACATCAGTGGCCAACTCTTGATCCAAGAGGAATCCCAGTCTTGCTAGGTTTTCTACATACCCAATAAGCTTGAGTATGTGAGGACCTAATGGATCTCCTTCTATCATGGTACACTTGAACAATGCCTTGTAGACATCATATCTCTCCTGTCTTGCCTGATCTTGGTACATGTTCTTGATATGTGTGACCATATCAATCACCCCCATACTCTCATGTTGCCTTTGCAACTCATGGTTCATGGATCATAGCATTCGACATTTGACATCTACAACGTCCTCAGTATGCTTCTTATAAGCATCCTTGTCAGCCCTTGGAGCATTTTGAGTAGGTTCCTCTGGTTCTGGTATTTCCAGGACACAGAGTTTACGCTCCTGTGTGAGAACAATTCTTAGTGTCCTGAACCAGTCGTGGAAGTTGTTCCCAACAAGTTTGTCCTTCTCAAAGACTGATCATAGAGAAAAGTGATTGTTTGGTGTGGCCAATTCACTCTACAAAAGAATTTGCAATTTTGGAAAAAACTCATTTTTGATTTGATTTGATTAAAATTTGGGCCATAACAATTACCTATTTAATTAATTATCATTCTCATTATTTTGTTCAAATTGATAACCCTCAAGTATCAATTTGGAAAATTGCAACATATAATTTTCTAATTAGCCAAGATACAAAATGATTCTATTATTACATGGCCCACACCAACGTCCATAATCAACCATTAAGGTAGGCAATCATGCTGTGAGAACCTGTTACACTAAATGAGATTACTCAAAACATAAAACACAATCAATCACTAATTAATCACATACCCAAAAATATGGGTAAATTAAAATTGATTTCAACATCAACACCCACTCAAAAACATGTGCATAAGAGCCCAAAATCTTTCTTGTATCCATACTATGCCAAGAATTTGATACAAATTGTTCTATTGTTTTATCCACAACATATATATACAGGAGAACAATAATCATATATGCCACACAAACAAGAATTAATATGCTAACAAAAGTTTGATTTATTTGAAACACCATATACAAACTTTTCCTGCCCGGACCTGAGAGTACAAGGACGACTCTAGGACACAATAGACATCTAATCAAATTTATCAAAGATTAATTACTATAGCTCTTATTTTCTGCCACATGTTTGTTTTTGTCACTTCCAATTACCTAAAAAAATGTGGCGAACCACAAGAGTGAGACCCATGTCCTAGCAAGAGATATAACCACCAACAACATTTATTGATTACAACATTTTTAAATAATTAAATAGTTAAATAGTTTAATTAGATATAAAAATAAGATCAGCAGTACTAATGATTAACAAAATACATAAAGGAGCAGATAATAACTATCATCATTATCCAGACTATCATCCTTTATCGTGTTGGCAATATAAGCAATTCAGTAGCATATGTGTATCTAGCATCATGTGCAAGTCTAGTAACATAGCATAGCTAACCGCATGAGCATGTCTAATTGGTTGAACATATCAACATTATAAGAAGAGCTAAAAACATAAGAACAACTATCTGGATAAGCAGTACATGCATCTCTAGTTACAAAGGCATGGCTAGCATGCTAAACATAACTAACAACATGAGATAGCTAGCATCATGATTATAATTAGTAGTAGCAATATAGTTATCAACACAAGTATAGCTACTGTATGTACGCATCTACAATCTTAAGAATATCCACAACCTAAGTGTATCTACTATCTCTTAATTGCACTAAGCATCATCTTTGTGTAAAGATAACAAACAAGGGTTATCATCCAATGTGAAATGTTGTGTATAACCCTAAACAAATATGCTACATGACTGTATTACATCTTTTATTATGCCCTGGGGAATTTGAATTGTACCATTCAAAGTCCAACTGACCTCTATGAAGGGCTATTCGGTTCCGTACAAGATCTAGGAGTGTCGGTATCCTAAGATCTCTTCCCCTCGGCCAATATGAGTAAAAAGGCAGGGATATATCAGTCAAAGCTACCACCACAGTGACATATAGTCAAGATACTAATCACTAGTCCACCCTAGGTAAAGGTCACGACACTAGAAACTAGGGTATTCAAACCCAACCACTGAGGTACAACCACAGTTGTCCTCTAATCACATCATGTTATAATCACCGAGACACGACCACAATCGTTCTCAATCACATCAGATGTATGAGGCATGATCATAGCCAACCTCCACAATCTACATTGTGGATGACAAGGATATATCCTCAACCTTCCACCCCCACATACTCAATAGTATGCGCTCCTAGTTTCCCTTAAGAATACTCGTTTCACCATCCTGCAAGTTCTGACACTGAAGATGGATCTACGACACATGACACTACATGATTAGAGTTGCACTTGATTAGTTATGCCAATTGGGTGAATTAAGGCTACATCAAACAAGTGGACATACAAACCCTAATTCACTTCTAGAAAGCATATAAATATCAAGACTTTGAAAATATATAAAACATGTGAAACATAATTTCTCATCTCATCATCACATGGTACTATTCACTTGCCATTCTTGAGACCACACTAGTCATCATACTATCACAAGATATAAATCCTTTTCATAATATCACAGGGTATCAACCCTTATCAACATAAGAGGATTACACCTCATTCAGGACCCAACCATGCCCAAAGGTCATTAAGACCATCATACTATCACAAGATATAAATCCTTTTCACAATAGCACATGGTATCAACCCTTATCAACGCAAGAGGATTACACCTCATTTAGGGCTCAACCATGCCCAAAGGTCATTAAGACCATCATACTATTCCCTACAAGATCATCATTATCTTTGCATGCCTTATAATAAGGCTCAACAACATCACTTACATATCATGCACCAGATCAACACAATATTGCATTAATGAGCTAGGAGATATTCATAAACAATCATAGCAGGGTTATATTAACATTAAGAACATTCCTTTATTACATCAACATGCAAGGAATCTAGATATGATTAACTCTCATCATATTCATAATGCACATGTTTAGCATAAGAAAGTATCAACCATGTGGCTATGATAACCACCAATTAACATATCAATGTTATGATCATATTAAGGAGGTTATTCCACCATCATTCCATCATATAAGAATGTTAAACATGAATACTCATCTTTATCTATTTGCATTAGAGTTAGGTTCACAAGATAAATTATATTAATGTTACTAATAAACACTCATACCCAAACACTAACTCACGACATCCCCATTGGATCATGGATGCATAAGGTGAAGCATCACCATCAAATTCCATACTATTCTCAAGTATGAACCCACACATAAGTCAAGGTGTAACCATTGGGTTATAGCATACTAGGGTTTCAACAACAGCAACAGAGTACTCCATGATTGTATTAGTCATTCAAGGACTATTCATACTTAATTACCATCATTTAGTTATATTAAAGCTAGGTATAACAAGCTATACCTCTTTAGGGTTACATATCAACACAATATGATTATCATCCCTTCTATTCATATGAGTGAATATGTAAGACTACCTTATTAAGGGTAACCCTCCATTTGTTCCATCATCAACCCATATCACCATACCACAATGTCACCCAGAACCCTTGGATGTTTAAAAGGTAAGACCATTGGTTGTTTACATAAGAAAACACCTTGGATAAACCACCTATAAAGTCCTTGAGTTTTTCTCTAGAAAGAGTCACCATTTAACCCTAAACATCCCTTGATTAACAACACAAAAAGTTCCATTGAGAGTAGGATAAAACCCACGATCGATTGTCCATTTAAAACAAGCCATCCATTGTCAACAAGTAAGCTCATTAAGTTGATCATATAAAGGAAACCATCTAAATCACATTATTAGGACCAACATATTACATTAGCCATCATTTCACTTTCTTGGAGGAATAAACATTAGATCTTGACCATTGGGTCAATTTCATATGTTAAAACCATCAATGACAGTATAGGTCCGACCATTACATCAAGTGACCCAAGAAACCATTGGTCTAAGGCTTAATTGATGCTAAAACTACAATGATTAACTCACCATAGGTTGTAGAGACCTGATCCACCATCATTATGGATCATTAAATCACCATAGGTTGTTAGATCAACACTGTATTCATTAATCATCATCAAATATTAAGCTAATGTCATCATTAATTGATAACATCAGTAGGGTACTTAATGGTTGATCATTAAACTTTTAATTGATCCAAAACTTGACCTAACGGGGTGACCATAGGTTGTAACCATCATCTGACACCTTTGATATTGACCATTAGTTATCATGAAGAGAACATCATAGGGTTATTGCAATGGTACCATCATCGGGTCATGGGTTTATAGAAGAAATCCGCTTTAAACCCTAAAATTGACCATTGGTTGATAGGTGCTTAGCACCATAGGTTGTCAAACCAACCTGATCCAAGTCATATTATACCTTAGGAATAACATAGACATGATCACGGGTTCATCTAGAACTGAAATCAGAATAGGGAACATTATAAAAATCGAAATCCATGTCAAGCATAGCTTTTTAGTGCATAAATCATCATTTTCAAGCAAGAACATGATCTAGAAAGCTTTATGATAAGAAATAAACGTGGAGCAAGTTATAAAACTTGCCTTTAATGAGAAGATTAAACCCTACAAAGAAGCAAACTCGAGAAGGTAGGGTAGAAAATCCAAGAATAAGTTATGAATTCGTCCATATAGCACCTTTCTTCATCAAATGAGCAAACCCTATGCATAAGGAGCAAGAAAGGTAGGGTTTTAAAGATTTATAGAAATTTCTACCTAGGAACAGAAAGGTTCTGACCTGGAGAAAGGTAGGAAGAAGGATGAAAAAGAAATAAATGGAGGAAATAAGGGAATTCTTACTCTTTTAGGTCAAGATCACTAGAAGGAAGCCTTTTCAACCCTAAAATGAAGTCAATTGCAACCCTAGATCCTTTTTCTAAGAAGATCCCCACTTTCTTCTTCCTTGGATAGAAAAATTCGCAGAAGCACAGAGGAAGAATGAGGTTGGGAGAAGGAGGGAAGTGGTGTAGATAAAATGGCTCATTTTGGTGCTTAGGGATAAGTATATGAAACTTTAAGATAAAGAAAAAGAAAAAGTTGAAGTTCTAGTATCTATCCAAGTGTCCATGTTCTTAATTTATTAAGAATATAAAAACACACACACAAGCAGCTCCCCCACTATCTGTATAGATTTTCTTAGCTTTTCTTTGTCGAATTTCCCAGCCAATCAAATAATTCATTAGTTGATAGCTACTAACGGTAGCTCATCCATGAAGGGGTAAACCCTAAAATACCCTTGGAGAAAACACCTTAAAACCAAGGTTTAAATAGGTGCCCCATGGCTCAAAAAGCTCAAGAATGATGAGAGAATATACAAGGAACATAATGAAAGTGATAAATTGCAAAGAAAACCTCTCAATTGGGTAAACTGCAGAAAAGTCCAAAATGTACATAAAATTGCATAACTTGCTCAAACAATGTCCAAATTGGACCAAATTTGAAACTTAAGCTTGTATTATGATTTAAAATCATATCACAAGGTTATAGTAGGGTTATAAGAATTCATTTATGATAATTAAGCTTGTTCAACTCATTAAGCAAGTTTAGGGGCCTTACACATGCCAATTGCATCATATATAATTCTTGGATAGATGACATTCACAACTCTTTACCATAATAATTTGCATACTTTTGGGCCCAGACTCTCTGAGAATCACCTGCATTGCTATTTTATTACATTGAATAAGGGAAACCTCGAGTTACATTCGAGGGAGCAAAGGTAGGAAAGAATTAACTTTACATTGGGAAGAAGGAGGTAGAGGCTCAACACGTAGACCTAGATAAATAGGAATCAAACCATATAATTACATGAATTTAGGGTTTAGTCCATAACTTTGCTACACATCTACCATCAAAACTGCTGTTAGGACGACACGTGTAAATTGCATATATATATATATATATATATATATATATATATATATATATATATATATATATATGGTAAAACCAAACCAAAACTCTAATCATATCAATTATCCTAAAACATAGTAAATTGACTTGGCTCTCATACCACTGTTGGGAAATACATACACAAAGTATAATAGTGGAAACAAAAAAAATATCTATCTATATTCCCCAATATAGAAAGATCACGTCAACTACTATGAAATAGGAAGGATGGTTTTAGCGAGTTTATCTGGTCCTAGAGCTAGTACATCAACAAATTCGCTTATTTTCATTTTTTGATAAGTTGCTCTTGGATGGTGGTTTTGCAGCTCCTGGTATTCACTAGGAATGTTTGTTCAACCTCTACAACGACTTTGGTGGTCTGGTCACAGACTGTAGGTTGACTTTTTTCTCCGAGCAGCAGCCGAAGAACTCTTGCCTCTAGAGTAATCCTCATGGACCAACTAACTCCTATCATTCATCATGAAAAGATAAGAAGGGGTTGTCCTTCCCATTGGTGTACTAGTCATAAACCTTCTCTCCCACAATGACAACTTCTCAGTTGTTTTCTCCCATTGGCTATCCCTCATTTTCAGGTTGGACTTTCCTAGGCTCTCTTAGTTACCACAACCAGAGAGGACAGTAATTTTAAGAGGAACTGATTCTCAGTTGTCTGTGTTGTTGTTCTCTAAGAAGTCCCCAATATTCCTCTATATATGCAGAGGCCCGGGTCAAGGTTCCCAGTTGCTAGTGGATACATGATAAAAGTGCGGGAGTGGAAAGAACTGGAAGATCTTGAATTTTTGCAACTTGCAACAACTGAAATGAATGTTTTGCACACCCAAACGGTTGTCTAGTGCTTGATACACTTGTCTCACATTGCCAAATATCGTGTGGCAGTTCCCAATCTGAAACGAATTTGTCTATTTCAAATTCATTTAATATCTCATAATAATTTCCTTATTTCTCAAGTAAAGAACAATCGAAACTATTTGGAAAACATCCTGAACCTTCGTTCAACCCAACCGGGTCATCTCACCCAAGTGAGACATCCATCTCACTCACCCAGATGGTCATATGGTGAGTTGAGTTGACCCGGTCGGTTCAATCACAATGAATCGGTCCATTCATGGGAAGAACTTAGCCAAATCGAACTCTGATAAACCTGACCCCCAAACAGTCATCTCAACTACTTGAGACGCCCGTTTGGCTACCCAAACATCCATCTCACTCAGTAAGATGGTCGTTTGGCTGACCTGGTCAACCAATCAAGCAATCAGTTGTGTGAACTGAATACCTTAACACTTTAGAAATCAATCCAATTATCGTTCAAGATGAAACTCCACTTCAAGATGAGTTCCTATGTGTGTGACCCTATAGGTTCCATGTCACATTGGCAGTGAAGGTCCATAACTAGCTTATGACATCACAAGCAAAGAGTGGTGCCTAGTCCTACATCAGTTCTACCCAAGTGAAATGTAAAGTTAGAGAACAACTTCAACCTACAATATGTGTAAGGTGTTGCAGCAATTGTATAATTCCTTTGTATCTGATATATAGGATGAACTCGAGGCATGGTTGGTCATCCTCTCAACGTCCAATCCATGTTTCTTTAACAAAGTGCAGATTGTCTGAGATAATGTGACATCAATATAATATATTGATTCACATGTACATACACATGCATTTCTCAATCTTACTTATCAAGTGACCATGACATTATACTCCAACAGGAGGGACAAATCTGATATCTATCACTCACAATCTATCCCCATGTGTCAAAGTCACCCAATCATCACCTTTATAACAACCCATGTTTCAGTACTGTGTTTGATGATGATAATGCATACCCAACGACATGTGACTAGTACAGTGATTTCAGGTCTAAGAATCACAATCACCACCTTCACTGTGAGAGATTACTATGACCAAAAAATCATGTGTCACTCTCAAGGTGGGTCTGTCTGATACAATGTTCTCTAACATGTATCTCTGTACTTGGTTTGATATTTTCATATTATGACTAATGAGATTTAGTCATCAACCAATTCACACTGATCTTATGTGTTATTGTTGTCTATCAACCTTCCACAATAACAACCAATCATGGACATAAAGAGAACATATATATGTACTCTTAACATCTGTATGATCTCACCACAAGGATAGGAACTTGATAACATACGTCATTGAGTAATATAATTCTCTAGACATTCACTTTGTATCCTCATTATCTCTAACTGAGTGAAACAGATGAATTGAAAGCTTGCCTTATATATATATATATATATATATATTATTAATCAAATCCTTTTAGGTAATTATACCATGTCAATCATCATATGATTGACTCTACGGGCATACCTACTACAGAAATAGCGTTCAACGTCACTTTTTGGGGCGTCAGTTTTTTAAAGAAACTAACGCTGATAAACATTACACGTCGGCTATTAAGGAAAATCGACATCTATATTTGAAGACCAGCCACACTCGAGTATCATTTTTTATTCAGCGTCGGCTGAAGAAAAAAACCGACGCCTAAAATAGCCCGCAAAATCCAATTTTTTTCGAGCGAAAAAAATTGCCCCCAAAGTGTAACATACAACGTCAGTGTTTTACCTAATAACCGACGCCTAAAGAAGATAAAAATTGTGTGCAATTTTTACCATATGGGCGTCGGTTTTTGTGGGATAACCGATGCTGATAAGGGTTCGCACGCCCTCGCCGCCAAAAATTTTAGGGTAAAGGATTGTCCAATTGACGTCGGTTGTTATTTTCAGCCGACGCTTATTCTGTTTAGGTGTCGATTTTTAAGATAACCGACACATGTTATTAACTTAAACCCCCCCGAGAAGAAGACTCTTCTCCTTTCTTCTGTTTCATCACAAAAATAGACTCTGCCTTTCTCCTCCCGCCGCTGCCGCTGCCACACCTGCTTCCTACTGCGTCGCCGCCGCCTGTTGCTATTGTTGCTTCTCTGCTCACCGCTGCCGCTGCCTGCTGCTTCTCTGCTCGCCGCCGCCGCCACCTCCTTCTCCTACTTCTTCTCTACTCAGTGCCGCTGCTCCTCACACTGCCGCCACCGCCAACAGGGACGAAGCTCATCTCCACGCTTCTAGCTGCTCGACAGGTAGACCCTCCTCTTCTTCCTCCATGCCCCTCTTCTTCTTCCTTCTTCCTCCTTACCAATATCAAGCACGGCCGTGTGGGTTGGGGTCGTGGCTGTGTTGGCCGACCACGGCCGTGCTGCCCAGCACGACCATGCTCAGCCAACACAGCCACGGCCATGGACAACCCACACGGCCGTGCTTGCTGTTGGTAAGGAGGGAGAAGGAAGAAAATAGGGTATATATTCAAATGAAATCAATTATGAATTTGTGATGAAATCAATTATATGATGAAACCAATTATGTTCAAATTAATTATGTTTAATTATATGATGAAATCAATTATGATCAATTATATGATGAAATCAATTATGTTCAAATCTTATGATGAAATCAATTATGATGAAATCAATTGGGATGAAACCCTAACATCTACATGAATCCCTATTGTATGATGAAACCCTAACATCTGCATACTCTATATGATACCTAAAATTGTGATGAGACCCTAACATCAATTTTGATGAAACCCTAACATCTACATATCTATCCAAGATGATGAACATGCATGGACACTCAAAATGTTGAAATCAATGTTATAGAATATGATACCTAGATTAAATGATGTTACATGAAACCTAGGATATGAATGATGAAACTAGGATTGTAGGTATTGGAATGACAACATACATGTAATTGTTGGCCTAGAAACCCTTCCAAGATTTACTCATTAGGAGTAAATCTTGGATAGTACCCAGTTTGGGACTGTTCTTGAACACCTAATATCACTTAGGATGTAAGTGTATAATGTGTATTGGGTTTTCAATAAAATTTTGGTAGCATTTCCCTGTTTGTTCTCTAAGTACATATGTACTTGGAGAACAGCGGGGAAATATTGCCGAAATTTTCTTGAAAACCAATACACATTATACACTTACTAGTGAGATTAGGTGTTCAAGGATGGGATAGGTGGTACATGTACATTTATTATATATAAGAATGACATCGCATATATTTGTTAACCCTAGACCCTAATCTTGTCCTAATATATACTTGTTTTCTCTTTGATCATAGAATGGATAGATCATGGATATCCATTCGCAATCGCTACACCCCAGAGTTTATATCTTGTCTTGATTAGTTTATTAGATTTGCCGAGGAACATAGGAAAGAACCTGGAGATAGGTTCTACTGTCCATGTAGGCATTGCGGTAACAACTTGAATGTCAACATTGGTGATGAAATCAAAAGTCATGTCATGTGCAATAGGATTGAAAAGGCTATATAGAATGGCATTGGCATGGAGAGATTTCAAACCCAAAACCAGTGGATGTCGATAGCAGTTCTTGGGTGGAAGAAGAAATTGTCTCCGATGACATAGATGTGAATGAACCAGTTCCAGTAGACATCATTGATGCAATGTTAGATAGTTGTGGGGTAGAGCACATCGATCCACCTCCCATCTTTAGAAACATTGTGCATGATGCTGAGTTACCATTATACACATGTTGTACTAAGTTTACAAAGCTTAGCGCTGTGTTGAGATTGTATAAGTTGAAAGCTAACAACAGATGGAGCGACAAAAGCTTCACTTCATTGTTGACTTTGTTGAAAGAATTTCTTCCTGAAGGAAACGAGATGCCAATCTCAACATACTGGGTTAAGAAATTGTTGTGCCCAATGGGAATGGAGGCCAAGAAGATACACGCATGCCTGAATGATTGTGTATTATTTCAAAAGGACTATGTGGATTTGAAAGACTGTCCAAAATGTGGTGCGTCACGATATAAATTGACAACTTCGGGGGAGTCCAAAACTGGTTCTCCTGCCAAGGTGATGTTGTATATACCTATAATATCACAGTTTCAATGCTTGTTTGCAAATCCGATAGATGTGAAGAATTTGAGGTGGCATGCGGATGTTAAGAAAAATAACGATGGGATCCTATGACATGTGTCTGATTCCCCACAGTGGAAGAAGATTGATCTATTATACCCCAAATTTGGTGAAGAAGATAGGAATCTAAGACTTGGGCTTTGTACAGATGGGATGAATTCGTACGGGACATTGAGCAGCCAACATAGCACTTGGCCAGTCATGCTTGTTATATACAATCTTCCTCCCTGGCTGTGTATGAAAAATAAGTACGTCATGCTTTCATTGTTGATATCGAGCCCTAAACAACCTGGAAATGATATCAATGTTTATCTTGAACCTCTGATTGATGACTTAAAGAAACTCTGGGGTGAAGGTGTGATGAACTATGATGCTTCACGAAGAGAGACATTTCGTTTGCACGCTATGTTGTTTTGCACTATTAATGACTTTCCAGCATACGGGAATTTGTCTGGATATAGTGTCAAAGGAGCTAAAGTGTGTCCTATATGTGAAGAGAACACTAATTCAATAAGACTAAAACATGGCAGAAAGACTGTATATCTTGGTCATCGAAGGTTTCTTTCAAAATTCCATCCGTATCGTAGTAAGTGCAAAGCATTCAATGGATGGAATGAGGAACGGAGTGCACCTAAACCTATACCAGGGGATGTTGTTTATGAAAGAGTAAAAGACATTGTCAATGAATTTGGTAAGAGATCACAATGTACTATGGCCACACGGAGTGACAATTCTTCATTCAAGAAGAAGTCAATATTTTGGGATCTTCCTTATTGGAGTTCTTTGACAGTCAGGCATTGTATCGATGTCATGCACATTGAGAAAAATATCAGTGATAGTGTCATTGGTACTCTATTGAATATGCTAGGTAAGACTAAAGATGGGATAAAATCCAGATTGGACCAACGCGAAATGGGAATAAGGTCAGAATTAACAGAATTACATGAAATGGGTAATAAAAGAACATACTTACCTCCCGCTTGTTACACGTTGTCTAGAAAGGAGAAGAAAGCTTTTTGTGAATGCTTGGCAAATGTTAAGGTGCCACAGGATTACTCATCCAACATTCGTAGATTGGTATCAATGAAAGATCTGAAGTCGATAGGTCTTAAATCTCATGATTGTCACACTCTAATGCAACAAATATTGCCCGTGGCAATTCGATCTATTTTGCCGAAGCATGTAAAGATTGCAATCACCAGACATTGTTTCTTTTTCAACAGTCTGTGCAGCAAAGTTATTGACCCGGATACTCTCGATAATTTGCAAAGAGAAGTAGTTGTTACCCTATGTCAGCTTGAGATGTATTTCGCTCCTTCGTTCTTTGATATCATGGTACATCTTGTTGTCCACTTGACTAGGGAAGTGAAAATGTTGGAACCAATTTTCTTGCATTGGATGTATCCCTTTGAATGATACATGAGCGTTTTTAAAGGTGATGTTCGAAACCATTATCGGCCTGAAGGGAGTATTATTGAGGGTTATGTGGTGAGAGAGGTTATGGATTTTTGTAGTGACTTTTTGAGTGGTAATGACACTCCCGTTAATGACAAGAATTGTGAGGAGGGCAAAGTAATTTTGGGATCACATGTGAAAGTAATCAGCCATGAGCAGTTGGAACAAAGTCACTTGTATATTTTACACAACATCGATGAAGTGAGTGTTTATATCGAGGAACATACCAATTTCATCAAGAGACAACATCCTCGATCCAGTTCAATGTGGCTTGCTAGAGAGCATAACAAGACTTTTACTAAGTGGTTTGAAGATAAAGTCTTACATCAACTATCTCAAACACCAGATGATATTACGGAAACTATCAAATACCTCGCCTTTAAACTAAAATCGAATGGTATATATTATGAAGGGTTTGACATTAATGGGTTCACATATTACACAAAGCGCCAAGATGATAAGAGTGTCGTCTAAAATAGTGGGGTCACGCTTCAAGCATCGACTATGTATTTTGCAAGTGCAAAGGATAAGAGTCCACGTGAAACTAAAATGTCATATTACTGTGTCATTGAAGACATATGGGAGTTTGACTATATAGATTTCAGAATTCCACACTTCAAATGTAATTGGGTTGATAACACCAAAGGAGTTATAGTGGATGAATTGGGTTTCACTTTAGTGAACTTTGAAAAGATTGGCGAGAAGGGTGAACCATTCATATTGGCATCACAAGAGAAACAAGTATTTTATATCGATGATCCTGCAAATGATAAATGGTCAGTTGTTCTTCATGATAAAAGACAGTTCATTGAAGATCCTATAGATGAATAAGAGTACTATGATAAGTATGATGACTCCAGTCCATTCTCAGTTGGGTTGCCAACTCCACAAAATATTGAAGCTAATGATGACTTATATGTGCGCAGAGATCACAGTGAAGGATTGTTAATTGATAAAAGATTGCAATTTTAGCGGCATGCATGTTATATTTTTTATATGTTTCATTTTTCAATGTTTCATTTTTATATGTGAACTATATAAAATGTTAAATGTTTGCTTTTTTAATATCAATATCATTTTCAGATATAATGTTTCATTATCTTCTAGTTAATACAAATGCTAAATGTTTACCTTTTTAATGACATTTTCAGATGGCTGACCATGGGCATGATGATCGTGATGTCCATGATGAGCATGATGTCTATGATGAGGATGATGTCAAAGATGAGCATGGCGAGGATACCAATGTAAGTTTTAAAAACATATCCTATATTTCTATAGAAATTCATTATCTTCTAGTTATGTCATATATCCTATATTTCTATATTGGGCTAATTCAGTCTGTTTATTTTGTCAAATTTTAGGATGATGATGCACATGTACCCTCTGAAGCACTGGAGGCACTTGATGCGCATCACCAAAAACTTAACAAGAAAAGGGGCATCCCTCTGCTGAAGAAGTTAACAGCGCTAAGGGGCAGTGGATCCAGATTGGTTGTGGAGTTTGATAATGTAGGAAATGCAATTGGAGTGAACCGCAATAATTTTGTAAACTATCTTGGGGTTGTCACTTGAAGCCATTGTGGTGTTAAGTATGATAATTGGCATAAAGCTCCTCAGGTGAAGAAATACTTGATATGGAAGGATTTATGCGTGAGTTATTATTATTTGCAATTCTATTTTATAGATTGCAAATTCTATTATTTGCAATTCTATTTTTGGATACTAGCTAATAGTAATTTTATTTTATAGAATCTGTTTGTATTGGATGATAAGCTGCATTGTAAAAGCATGATGCAACACACTGGAAAGATGTTAAGGAACTATAGGACAAATCTCAACAGAGAATACATAAAAGATGGTGATAAGAAGAAGAAGTCAGCCCTTAAACAGTGGAACTTCCTGGACAAAGCAGATAGGGACACATTTGTTGCTTCAAGACAAACTGAAGAATTCAAGGCATTAAGTGTCACTCCCAATTTAATTAATGTATGTTGTATTCACCTATTCAAGATTAACCTTTAGTGTTACTAACAAAATCAATGTGCATACTAACTAGACTATCAGTGAGGCGCAAAGAGCAAGGCGTGCATTGAATGTGCATGACCACACAATGGGTCCAAAGGGCTATGTAGGCGTTCGCCAAAGACTACATACGGAGTCTGTTGCTACTAAGGAGTCCTCTACTACATGTACCACACCCATGCCTCGCCATGATGTCTGGATAGCTGGGAGCCAAAACAAGAAGGGTGAAATAATGAAGCCCGTAACTGCTGAGGCAGCTGCGAAAATGGTAAAATACTACTCTTAGAGCAATCATTCGAATATTGATTATTTGTGGTGATTACTTACCAATTTCTGTTGATGGTGATTAGCAGGAGCTGCACGAGCAGAGGAAACATGGTACGTTCATCCCTCAGGGCACAAGGGATGAATTGACAGTTGCTCTCGGTAACCCAGAGCATCCTGGACGTATTAGGGGTGCAGGCGTTGGTGTGGGTATCAAATCATTCTTTGGGACATCCCAACGCAAACTTGTCCCAAGAGCAGGACTTTCACAAGAAGAGGTAACCTATTCTTTTTTTAGAATGTTACTGCAAAAGAGAATTCAATTAAAAGAAGCTAATGTTTCTTTTATCCATGTATAGGAGAATAAGAGAGTCGAGGATATAGTTGCTAAGAAGGTCAAGGAAGAAATGTTGTGGTGGAAGGCATCTTAGGCTTCCAATCAGCCTATGGCGGCCCACTCTTCTCCTGATGCACATGTTGAGAGTAATCCTCTAGACCCACCACCTAGCACGTCTTCTGTAAGTATTGTTTATGACATAGTAGCTAGTCTTTTCAAGATGATATGTATATATGTATAACATTCTTTACGTAAATTTGTAGGCGTTGAAGCCGTGCCGCTTAAGAATTGAAGAATATATTGTTGCAGAGGCGCAGGCTTACCCGTCCCTTCCTGGGGCAACGATTCACGGGACTCCAATACCACAGGGTTACGTTCATGTGAGCCCGATACGTGTATTCCCCGTTTGGAGGGAAGCTGCATTGCCATATGCCCACCTGAATATTGATACACTTACTGAGGCAGAAGGTGGGGTGATATTGTGGCCCAAAGTGGATGTCGTCTATACTAATAAAATTGTAAGATAAATTTACATTATGTTAAATTGTTAATGTGTATATATGAGGTCAATTGATCTGAAATTATATATACAGGTTAAAAAGAAGACACCCGGAGCATCTAGGCCTCCACCTCCACTTCCTGCATTACCAAGTTGGGTTGTAACTGACCTAAAATTCCCATTAGGTCCTGCTTGTAAGGGAATGGCAGTATGTCTACGCGCACATAATATACATTGCCCTATAGCTCTCTATTTATATAAGATATTATTGAGTTGTTTATCTATGATTGGCTGAATACATCAATGATAGAGGCATGGATAAGGTGAGATCTTATTTATACATCTATATACCTTGTGTAGGATCCGGTGATCTGGTTTCTTATATATTAGTGCATACGTAATACATGTTTTGCAGCTACTTAGTCGAAATTCAATGTAAACAATTTAGATTTGAACATGTGGGATTTTTGATTCCATCATTGATTAGTCTGGTAGATAAAGACCCTGATAGCGTTCAACAATATTGTTATGATGCTTTTACAATTTTCGGTCAAAAAAATAAGACGATAATAATAGCTCCATTCAATGTGAAGTAAGTTTACTTTGTTTATAATTTGGACTTAAGAAAATTACATTTTTATTGTGGATTTTGAGTTATTAATTTTTAACTTTTTTACCTCTAGCACTAAGCATTGGGAGTTACTAGTTATTCTCCCCGGGACGTTCACTGTCTATTATCTAGATCCTGCGGGGAGTACATTGAATCCAAAAATTGGACACGTAATGAGAATGGCATTATTCTGGTGAGAAATATTTTATTTTTATATACGTTAACATCTGTTATTACATTACTATTTAATTATGTAATTTACTGTGTTACATTAACATGTAGGGGTTTAGATGCATTCCAAAAGGCTGGAGGAAAGGTCCCCAGTAAAAAGAATCAATCAATAATTTGGGAGAACGTGAAAGTAAGTTCCCGACTCTAATGTATATGTGATTTATGTGAACTGTACTTATTTGTATTTTTTAATATTTTGTATCCATTTTATAGTGTTCTACACAAGACAACGGTTGGGCATGTGCATACTATGTGATGCGGTTTATGGACATGATTATCAAACATGCAAATGAAATCAATGCCATACCTAAGGTATTATATATAGTCTCATTAGATAGTATGAAATATATCAATCTTATTTATATATTATTACTTATATATATGCATCAATATCTTTGCAGGTGTTTAAAACTGACCCCTCTATAGGTAAAGCCTTAAAAATGAACATGCTCCATATACGATGGAAGTATTAAATGACGTAAGAGAAGAATGGGAAAAAGACATACAAGCAGTGGGGACTGTAAGATATAATTGGGATGCTGATAGCGATAATGAATTATATTTTGTAAATGAATATTTATACATGTGTTTCTACATGTCTGAATATTTCTACATATATTTGAATGTTTCTACATGTGTGAATGTAAAAATTGAATTGATGTATGAATGTATCTACCTATGTGTGAATGTGTGAAAAGAATATTTGTGGATTTTGTAGGTTTGTGGCATGTTTGTTGGCTGATATCGATGGATGTCGTAAACCTACAGTTCAGAACTGAACTGTAGATTTCTACATCCTGCTGACCAGCCACAGTAGGCCTGCAAACTGATACGAAAAAAAATCAAACCACAGACGTCGGTTATTTGTCTAAAACCGACAAAAAAAGCTTACATCGTCGGTTAATAGCAAAAAACTGCCGCCTAATGTTGTCAGACAGCACGGACGTGTTGGCCAGCACGACCGTGGCGGCAGGTGATATGGCGTCGGTTATTAGTAGAAAACTGACGCCAATAGTGTCCTAGATGGCGCCATTTTTATGGAACAGATGATTATAACGTCGGTTTAGTTATATATAACCGACGCCAATGGGGGCCCTATTGGCGTATTTTCGGTGGCGTGAAGTATTTTGGCGTCGGTTGGAAAACTGACGCCGAAAGGGCTCGACTTCCAACTGACGCCGAAAGGGTTCGACTTTTAGCGGCGCCCACATAGGCGTCGCTTGGAAACCGTCGCTAAAAGGGCTTAAATAACCAACGCCAAAGGACAAATCTGTAGTAGTGTTACCAACAATATATATCTATACCCATGTTTTTTTACTTTATATCATAACACCACAATAATATTATTTTTTTCATATTTAGATCAACAATTATTGAAAATGATGATTTACCTATAAATGAATTTTCTTCTCAAGAAACATCTCAATTGGTAAAGCGTAGATTAGATTTCAGGATTCCTAATCTCGATATGGAATTCGAATAAAAACTCATTGCTTGTGAATTCTACAACTGTTATGCACGCAAAGTTGGATTCAGTATCTGTGAAAGTAGATGTCGTACGAATGCAAACAAGGACCTAACATATAGGAGATTTTGTTGTTCTAAAGAGGGGTTTAAATATTTTTATCATAGAAGAGTTGTTGTAATAAAATGTAGACAAGAAACAAGGACATGTTGTAATGCTTTAATGGTATTCATCTTAAAGATGGGAAGTGGAAAGTCATAAAATTTGAACTTAATTATAGTCATTATCTCGCTTCTACTCCTGAGCATCATATGCATAGGTCTCAAAGAAAAAATTATGAATCTCAGGCTGCATAAGCAGATGTTGGTATCCTTTCCAGAATTCATGTTGGGCAAATGATGGAATATATGGGAAGACAAGCCAGTGACATTGAAAATCTTGGCTTTCTTGAAAAAGATTATAAAAACTATCAAAGTAGTAAATAAAGAAAGGACATTGAGAAAGGGGATGCAGTTGCTATTGTTGAGTATTTAAAAAAGAAAAGATATAAAAATCCTAGGTTCTTTTATGGAATGCAATATGATGAAAATAACATAATTACAAATATGTTCTGGGCTGATGCTAGAGCCATAAGTGATTATTTTAGTTTTGGTGATGTGATTGAGTTTGATACAACATATAAAACTAATGTAGAGTGTCGGCCATATGATCTATTTGTTGATGTGAATCATCATAGACAAATGATAATTTTTGGATCATCAGTATTATATGATGAAACTATTTTGAGTTTTACATAGTTATTCAAGACATTTTTACAAGTAATGGGTGGCAAGGAGTCGCAAACAATTTTAACTGATCAGGATAAGGCCATGAAGTCAGCCATTAATGATATTTTTCCACGTACTCATCACCGCCTTTGTATTTGGTATGTCTATCAAAATTTTCTTAAACATTTTAGTGCTCAATTTAAAATTATTATCAATGGGAAACAACCATTTAGTCAGGATTTTAGTAAATGTATATATGATTATGAAGATGAAGATGAGTTCTTAAGAGATTGGGATGAAATGTTAGAAAAGTACAACCTTGGAGACAATAAATGGTTTAAAAAAATCTTTGATGATAGAGAAAGATGGACGATTGTCCATTGTAGAAACTTTTTTACAGCTGATATGAAGTCGACACAAAGAATTGAGTCATTAAATTCTAAACTGAAACGTTTTCTACTTCCTCACTACAATTTGTTGGAGTTTTTTGAACACTTTGATCGTGTCTTGCAAAAGAGGAGATATCGAGAATTAGAAGTTGATTTTAAGATGAAGAATTCTTACCCACAAATTTTTCTATCTTCTAATTTTTCAAAACAAATGGTTAGTTTCTATACACCTGAGATCTTTGAAAAGGTTCAAGAAGAATATGTTGATTTTGTGAACTATTCATTACAAATGATTGATGATGATCCAACCAAAATTTTTAAAGTCTCAATTATTGGTAAGGATTGACAACATTTGGTTGGTGTCGATGTTATAAATCAAATATTTGATTGTAGTTGTAAAAAATTTGAGTCCTATGGAATCTTGTGTAGACATGTGTTTTGAGTGTTTCATCAGTGAAATTTTAGACATTCCAACAAAATATATTATGAAAAGATGGACTAAATGTGCCAAAGTTAGTAATCCATTGGATTGGAGGGGGTGCAACATTGATGCTGATCCAAAGACAACACTTGCAAAATGCAATAACATCCGATGTCAAGCATACATCAAATTATGTGAAGAAGCATTAGAGTATGGAGAAACATTTGGTATAAGTTCGAGACATGTTGAGCAACCTCTTGAAGAGGTAAGGAAATATAAAGAAAACATCAAACTGAAAGGAAATCAACCATACTAATTTTTCATTGATGAGAAACATGACGGAACTAGTGTTGAACTCAAAAGAAGGGATAGAGAGAAAGGAAGTAGAAAATGGAAAAGAGTTTTATTGAAAAGGGAAAAAGAAGAAAAGATATTTCAAAGGTATAGTTTACAATGTTATTAGTTATGCAACCTTGATTTTAATTTAGTTAAAATTTTAATCATGTTTTTTGTTTACTTTTGAAGGACCAAGCAATAAGTGAACACATTGAAATAAGTAAAGAGCATATAAATAAAACATTCGATGTTCAAATTACTACACAAGTAAAATTTTCTGATGTATTATTTTGAAAAGAATTATACATATAAATTATTTCTGTTCAATTATATCTGACATGATTTGAATATGTATTTTTATATAATAATAGGAGAGGAAAAATATATTTGATTATGTACCCAACAATGAATAGTGTAACACTCATAATAGGAGTACGCTACAACTATTAATGGTGAGAAAATTTTGTTTCATAATTGTTATTTAATAAATGTATAACGTTATATTATTTTGTTAGGGAGTTGATCAAACCTTGCCTACAACGTTAAGTAAGGTAATTGTTCCCACATCTTTAAGAATTGACTGGACACATTCAAAATCTAATGAGAAACAAGTAGGTTGTTTTCACCAATAGGATGTAGTTGTTTATGTCCCTCTTTTTATACAATGATTTAATGTGTCTAATATATTTTTTGTTATGGCTACAACCAAAATTACCATCATTACCTTTAAAATATTTGGTAGAGATGCATAACAAATAAGGATGTTTATTAAGAAAATTATTTTAGTTTTCCAGATTACATGTCGAACATTTCTTTTACTCAGTATTGAGTCAAATATCTTGAACTATTTGATTTTCATAGGTAGTGCAAAAATAAATCCCAACAAGGAGTATCATTGTGTGAGGAGATAAAATTTTGAATTTAGATCTACAATTTAACTTTTTTTTATTTTGACAATTTGGGTATGCCTCCAAAATTATTATGATATATGTATGTTCATTTTTGGTTCAACATTGCGTGTTAGAAAATTATAAGGTCGTCTGGTGATTTTAAAGTGTGTAAAATTTATTGTGTATTTTTCAAGTATTTCTTTACCATACACAAAAATCTATGATTTTTAACCATGTACAAATATTGTGATACAATTTTTAATTAAATTTTATTGAAACAAAAATCACATGGTAATGTGTAGGGCTGTAAATGGGTAGGGTATGGTGTGGATATGGTCATATCCATAACCGTTACCGTTTAGTTAAGCAGATATGGTTACAGTTATATACCCGCTTTGTCGATAGCTATACCCACAACTACCCATATTCGTATAAAAGTAAGCCGGGTATATGGATGGGTAATTGGGTATACCGTTATGTTTAACTTATTATAATAATACACTACAAACTTGAGATACAACAAACTACCACACTTAAATTGATAGGTTATGAAGAAATATCATTCAAGGAAGAGAGAAGAGATGAGCGGAATGAGAGAATGGCTTTATGGCCTTCTTAATTAATTGAAATGTACTTGTGTAGTTGTGTGGATATAAAAGTGTGTCAATAGATTTGCTCATTATCCTACTGCAAGGTACTTATATGACTAGATTTGAACGCTACAATATGGAACACTACATTCTAATATAAATGTTTACTATTTTAATGTATATATACTTGCTAGATGTGATTCCTACAATATGCACCATTACATCTTAATGTAAATTATTTATGTAAAAATATAAATAAATGGGTATATGGGTATACAGGGTATGAGTATATACATAACCATAATCTTATTTTGTAAGAGACGGGTATGTGGGTATAATGGTAAGTGGTTACATGGTTATAAAAATTTATACCCATGACGGATTTATTGGATATGGGTTTGAGGGTATGCAGGTATACCCATGTCCATTTACAGCCCTAGTAATGTGGTGTTCTCATGAATTAAAAGATGTGTTCAACATTAAATATATGGTGTCATTTTGTGGTTGGAAAAATAGTAGACCGTAATTATTAATCGCGTCCAAATATAGTGGCACACTTAAAAAAATAATACAATAAAATAATATGTTGGTTTTTGTTCTAACCAAAGTTTGGTTTAAATGATTATGTAGATATTCCTAATCGGAATGTCAATGGGGGACACCTTGTTAAAGGAAACATAATGCTTCATAAAAGACAAGTAACAACAAATCCGCGCTCCCTAATGACTGGTTAAAGCTAGAAGAAGATTAGTGACTGATTGTTTGCGAAACAAGTGATATGCACGTCCTTATTGATGGCAATCATTGTTATAGACGCCAGTGTAGCACAGATGGGTCGGTCCGGCCTGTCCTCCTTGGGGGATCCAGATTGAAAACTTCTTGTTATGTATTGTATTTACAATCTATTAGATCATCCAGACTCTGACACCTGTTTGGGGGAGGGGGGGAGACTAAGTCTCCTTCTATATTAAAAAAAATGACATAGACTGATTCATTTGGTTTCTTACATTTGAATATTCCGTCAAATAAAAGATTATGAACCAGGCGAACAACGTCCCAGGGATATATGTGCTTCCTAATATTTTGTTCTGCCCACTCTAGTAAGGTTTACTTACTATATATGTCGATAAAAAGGTATATGTATTACAAATTTGATGTGGAAAAGGAGAGCAACTAAAACTACTCACCATGCTGCTATAATAATAAGAGTATTTATATACCAATTTGTAAGATTTGTGATTCATAAAACATTCCGTTGTGTCCACGTCGGAGAGTTACTTCTTTACCAGCTTCATCTATTGTGCATTCTCAAAGAATAATGCTTCAGTTAGTCATGATTGGGGCATTCTGCATGGGTTTCTGTTCAAGCGGTAATGCTTCTCCTAATTTTTGCGTAGTATGCAATCCAAATGGGCCTGGATCCAATGGGGCTATGGTCACGTTTATCCCCTAAATTGTACCTCATCTTTTCGCCCCCAAACGTCTTCCGGCAATCCTACCCGCACTGTTCAACCCAACTGTGGGTCATTTACATAAGCTCTGGTTTCGTTTCAACCAAAATGATTGCAAACGCCGTCTGTTTGTCTTCTCAAACTTTAGTCACCATTGCATCCGATCACCAACAATTTCGTGGGCCGTTGCTGTTACTACTCATAATTTTTTAAGAAACGTACAAAGAGAGAAGACGAATATAATTCAAGGTAGGGCCCTCAAATTGTCAAGACATGGCAGCACAGACAAACAGGAACTGTTCCCCACTGCTGGCATAACTGTGCGCATATTAGGGCCCTGGAAAATACACACATCGAGCAACCTTTCTAATGAAACAAAAGCCTCGATTGCTCTCCCTGCAGCCACAGTACAGATATGGTTTGCTCATCCCAGATGGGCCCTAAAGAACCCCTCACCAGTCGTTGCCATCCGTGTCGTCGTCCTGATCCTGCCGTTCCGCAGATACACCATATTAACAGCTTGTCCACTGTTTGAGAAAGAGATCTTCGTCTGGGCTGCTAGGCCACAGAACATGGGGGTTGTGATCCTGTTAGCTATATGTGGCAATGGATCTCCCGCGGCCCTGCGTCAATATCGAACACGTGCCGCCTATGGCAACTTGCAAAGTAGCGCTCCATGTGTTTGCCTCGTAGTTTCTGAAACCTTGGGTTCGCTGGCTCCCACGACTTGTTAAGATGCTACTATATCCACTCACTTCTTTTATCATTGTTTATTTGAGAACCTCCTGGTGTGGTGCAGGATTGGTCAATCCCATAGGTCATGTTTACTTTTTTTTTTTAAGGTAAGACTAGCCATATATTAAAAGAGTCATACGGTATCTACAGAGACATAAGTTTCTGACAACATTACACTCAAAGGTACACCCATAATATACAAGAAGGATCGGATTTGAGTAAGGCGCTTCTGCACGGATTCCTTTCCAATAAGCTGATCTAAGCAACTTTTAACTAGAACATTTCCACGATCCCGAGTATCTCTTGTATGGAATGAACCCCTGTTGCAAAAGTTGACATCATAGAAACCATCATCTTGGCAAACACAATCTCTTTTCCACACCCCCAAGAAGCATAGACAAGCCTCTTACCAGGCTCATAACTACCCAAATGATAAGCTGAAAAGAGAAAAAAGACCCAATAGAAAAACTAGCTAGACGAACACCAAAACACACAGGACAGACAGGAAAACAACCGCACAAAGGCACCTGCTGGTATAGCCAACAAGATAACAAATGTGGAACAAGCAAAGGGGCAGAAAAGACTGGAGGAAAGAACGCTAATGGGGGGGGGGGGTACAACAACAGGGAATCCCACCACCACTTTCAGGAACCCCTAGCTCTCCCCACAACCTCAAGCAAAAACTCAAGAAGAGTAGGAATGAGCAGGGTGGCTAAAGCAACCACCTCCCAGCCGAGGACCCCCCAATTATCCCCTGCCCAAGCAAGCCACACCAGAATTCGGTGGCACCCCTGCAAAGCCCAAGACCAACAGATACAGACAGAAAAAATAGGAGAAAAGGAAACACAACGCAAGGAGGCCAGAGAAGAAACATAGGGGTGGGGGTCTCGACTGCCGTAGGGACTGACGATCAGGACAAGCTGCCCACTCTCTGCGCCACCCGAGCGAGCCAAGGCACCGCCAGAGCACACTGCCCAAACCTCCAGCGCCACAGCCACTAGATCTGAGGCAAGAGAGATCCTAGAAGAAAAGCAGGCGGAGGCTCCGATCGTCGAGGCACCTTGAGACAACCAAGGAAGAAGAACCCCAGGGGGAGAGGGAACACTGCGTGTTGGCAAGAAACCTCCCCCCCCATAGTAGGGTCGGCGGCGGTTTATCATTGATGTAACATTGAGAGCTGGCAGTGCCGGCCCAACCCAAGGAGCCGATGGAGATCTCCGTGAGAATTTGATCATACACATCTCAAACAACGTAAACATGCCAAGAGGATGGACAATTTTGTCTTCCATGTATATATGCTCAAGAGGCAAGAAGGGATCCAAAAACTCAATATAATGGAAGCCCAAGGAGGAGGGACTCTAGCACCTCATAACTTGGCATGAGGTGTAGTCAATCTAGGGCGAGAACATAAACGCTATATAATTAAGAATAAAGTTGGAAAATATGAAACCACAGATCTCCTAGTCTGTATCATGGCCTAATTAGTAGTGTACTGCCCTCTTGCCAATGGCACACCATATCTTTTTATTAAGATGAAGCCTTTCTCGAGATGATGCTAGAAGTAATGTTCTCTTAGACACTTTTGAATGTGGAATTCGAACTCAAGATTTTGGATGAAGACTCACATATAGTGCAAGGATGACTCACTTTATCTCAACATCTAGTGATTATGAGGAGACTATGACTAAAGATTTTCAAGATGTAGTGATAATAATGCTTGTTGACCACCAAATAATTTGTGAGAAGCTTGGTATTTTGGTTTAATTTGACCAAGAAGACTGAGGAGGTGATTAATGTGCACTTTTACTTGGTGTCAGCAAAATCCTAATCAAGGCTAATTGAGGGTCACACTTGGGAGGGAAGGTCCCTAAACCAAAATTTATGATATCAAATTACACATGATAGAATATAATAATTAATAATGATCATTAGGGATGAATGAGGTCATCAATTATGTGTTTTAAGGCTTCTGGATCGTATCTAGTTAGCACACAAGAATACACCAAGTCTTGTTTAGGAAGTATACAAGGATTACTTAGGGATTCAATAAAATGTTGAAGTTTCCCCAAATAGTTATTAATATAATCTTATAAATTGAGAAATTCAGTTGACAAGATGAATATTGAATTCAGATCTCATATTTATCTAAAAGTTGGATTCATTAATCGAGGATGAGGGTTAGAATGACTAGGGTTAGAATTCCTACAAATTTGGAACTCTTTTCATATCACATTGATTCTATATGTTTTTAAAGAAAAAAATAGACATCTTTAATTTATTCTGTCTTGCAATCATGAGGTTCAAAAACCAAAGTTGGTTGTGGCTCAATGCTATTTTCGATGTTCTACACAAACCTCTTATAGCAATAGTATCAGACTGAGTGATTGCTATGATGCAGAAAGGTGTGTCATGGATCAAATTTTTTGTTTGGTGGCACCATCTATGATATGAGAGATTTATTGAATCATAGTTTGATTTTACATTAAAAAATTACAGATCCTCATGATGTCAAGCATGATGGTCGTAGGTCAAAATATGCTTTTTATTAAGCACTTAAGTCTAACCAAGATGGGGACTTATTTGGTTACCTATTAGGATCATAAAGCTATCAATGCATGGAGTTTTCCCTCCTACTCTACTCAGTCTCTATACCAATTTGTCAAAGCATGTCTCTCAATCATCACCACCATCAAAGTCAAAGCATGTCTCCTCAATGCTTGAATGGGTAAAGGAGGTCCCAACTCTTATACAAACTAGATTTGAAGGGAAGATTGTCGTGGATGAGGTAATTTAGGAGGATATGATCATGGAAAAAGCTAGCAGTGGGGCAAGTTTTAGAATTCTAACAAACTCTAGGAGTGCCCTTTGGTGTAGTTAATGATAGTAGATGCAATTTTTTGTATTACATCCATGTTGGTAATGAAGGAAACTATATGTACTCAAACCCAATGTTTCAAAGGATTGTAGGTGGATTTGAACTTCTAGATATGTAGGTATCATCATGGTGAATATACCATATACATCATGTTTTTGGAGAACGGACAATCACACACTAGAGTAGAGGTCATTACCAAAATCATGAGGAATAAGGATCTAAATTTTGAACCATGTTAGTAGTCATGGGAACTCATCAATACTTTTGTATTCTAATTGACTATCATTACCTTAATAAGTGGGTTTGATTACGTAAGCGAGATAAATAAGCATGTTATGGTTTTACTCAATCAGATTACAATGGATTAATAAGAATTTTTTTAATAAATAAATTGTATAGTTAGTGAATCTACGTAAATCAAGTTATTTGGCAAAAACAAAAGGAAAGAAATGAAATCATAGAACAATAAAATGAATATTTCTATCAATATGTAGAATTATATAAACATGGATGAATTCATATGCTAAGATAAGTACATTAATAAATAAACCAATGAGTTTGATCATATAAATAAACACAATATATGCTACCATAATATCATGTTGCATATCAACTCTAAGAATTGACAATGAGTTTACTAAATATGAAATAGATATTTTAATTTATCTTCATTATTTTTGTGATGGAAACATCAATCTCATTACAAAACCTAATATATTTTAAAAATGCAAATATAAGTTGTATGAATAGCTTATGATGACATAAAAATATGAAAATTTGCATTTGTTGGTAAGTTCAATAGAAAATCATGGACTTATATATGGATATGGTCATAAATAAAGATCATAATATCTAATGATAATAAGAACAATCATATATTTATCATAAAATATATAACATGACTACAAACATGTGAGACTTCCAAAGATTATGATAATGAGCTTTGAATATTTTGGGACAAACATAACCATCTTGAAGGGGTTTGACGTCCATTGAGGATATGTTCCCTTACATATTGTATCAAGAAATTTAATTTTATTGAGTGTTGTTTTAAAAATGGTTTTCCAGACTTGATAATGATTTTTTCTAACTTGGTTTATATTTTTATATTTAGGAATATTATGCATTATGTAATTATTATGAACTTTTTGTATGAGATATAGAAATATGAAGTTTATGCTTGCAACCTATTAGTATTAATCAGAGTGAGGACAAAAAATGTGTAATATCTGATTGCAACCCTAGTAAGGGAGACAATTACATTCTAGGAAGGAATGGGAAAATGCAAGAATAGCCCACTCTTAAATGAGAAGTCATGTAAATCATTAACCTAGATAAGTTCTAATTATGTTGATAATCATAAATAAAGATTTATTAATCTTTTAACTCAATTTACCAAGCTAGATCTCTAAATTGACTATGTTTGCATTATGTTCCCCTCCTCTTGCTATCTCATGTACATTTATGGACTAAAATGCTAATTCACTATAATTGAGTACATCATTGGAATTCAAGTGAAAATTATCTAAGTTCTTGTTCTTATTAATATCCATACTTTACTTTATTAACATCGGATGCTTTTGAAATATGTTTGAATACGGTTTCATCCTAGAGTTTCTAACTTCCAACCTTTCCTTTTGTGGCTTGATACCCACCCTTGGGCTATGATAGACTTTCTCGATGCCAGCCTTGGTAGCTTGGTTGTGTAGGGACCTTGATAGGAAGGAATTTGATAGGTTGGGTATCTCGATAGGTTCGCATGTGTGTCTCTCAATAACCTTTACTTGAGGACCGACATTATCTTTTGCTTTGGACCTAGATAGGTTCAAACCTAAGTTCTGATATATCTTCTATGAGTGTGATATCCAACAGTACCTTTGGTTGGGTAGACCCTTGATAGGGAAAGTTTCAATACCTTGTGCCCAACTACCTCATCACCCTTTCCCATCTTGCCCTTTGGTAACCTAGGTTTGTTGAGGTCACTTTAGTCTTATGTATTTTTACTCTATATATATATCCAAAACTTTCAACCTTGTAACGACATTTTTATTATTGAGGAATCTTGTGGATGTGAGGTGGAAGAGATATAAAGACTCAACACACTTTCTTGAAGGTTGATATCTACGAATAATTACTTGCATGCACTTGTATATTGATGAGTCAAGATTCCTTGGTGATTTCATGACCTTGTAGCTTCTTCCAACCTTCTTCCAAGTATCATATTCCTTTGATTCTATCTTTTCTTTTTCTTATTCTATCATATTATACCTTTGATCTAGCTTCATGTATTTCCATGATGGAACTTGCTCCATCTAGATAAAGCACCCTCTTTTCACTCTCTTTTTCCCTAGTTTGCCTAGGCCTAGCTTGGAGGTGTCACATTGCAGCTTGGGTGGGCTCTTTGGTCATGGAAGGGAGTCTTGTTTGATCATATAATATTCTTACACATAATCATCACCATCTAAGGCGAGCAGTATAACTTCTACAAGAACATCTTGCCTACAATTTATATGCAAGCCCTAATCAAGCTTAGAACTTCCTCTATAGGTCTAAAATTGGAAATATTATGTATTAGTTTTCTATAATGGGGGCTTATGATGATTTTATATGTCTTTCCATGCCCTATAGTGGTGATTCATGGTGGTATTGGTATGACCTCTTATTTGCATAAAGGTTAAAATTTTGAAATGCATACTTTTATGGTATTCTGTAGCCATGTTCATAGCAAACAATTATGGATCTCTCTCAAATATTTTCATTGGTCTTTAAGATGAAATTATCATGACTTCCTAAATTTAATGATTCTGAAATTTCTTTAGATATGGATTCCATGTTGGGAAATATGGCATCATATATGGCAGTGGAAACAAAAAAATTACTACCATATTCCCCTAAGGCAGTAGATTGAGACGGTTGCAAGGTTTATACCCAATGCTAGAGAAAATCCAACGACAATCCCTTGCCACAGTGTGCACCTTTCTACAAGTTGCACCTGGATGGCTTTTAGTGTTGGCCTCTTAGTTGATCATCACAGATGGCAGTTGACTGCATCCTCCTAGCGGGTGGCAACCACCTACTCGCCTCTATAGTAGTCCACATGGAACACTTAGAAAGTTCTAAATGAATGGACAAAAAGGAGTTGTTCCTTCTAGTCAATGTGCTACCACTAACTTGTTGTCCCAATTGTCTCTCCCTTGCTATCCCTCCCTTTGACAAGCAGTACTTGCTCGGGTTCTCGCATTACCACAAATGTGAGACAACAACAAGCGCTAGATGTTAGTCTTGTGTCTTGATGGCCTCTACTACCCCTCTATTTATAGGAGGTTCATGGTGATGACTATGATTCTGAGAATGAGTTGAAATGACGGAATTCCATGAATTTTCTGGAACCTAAAAATGTCAAACCGACTAGTTCATTACTGAACTGATCATTTCACATGTGAGTCGATTGGTTAAACCCTTGAACCATTCATTTCACTATGTTTCTTAATTATAATTGTTATTGACAATTAATATCTTAATAATGCACATCATGATGTCAACACCAATCCTTGATCCAATCACATTGATTAACCAAACGGTCCGTTCACATCCTGAACTGGTTGGTTCAGTCATCTGAGCCAATCAATTCCTTTGGTGAATAGGTCATTTCAGATATTTGATTGCCAATGTTGGTTCAAATTGACCTGACACTTGAATTAATTGGTTCAACACTTGAATTAGTCAGTTCATAGTCCAGTTAGTCAATATTCAACAATTGTTGTTTAAATTGAATACCTAAACACATTAGTAATAAGTTTAAACATCATTCTTGAATAAACTTGTCAGGGAACCATTCCTACCCTAATTCTAATCCCACTATCTGAATGGATGGTGTTAAAGGGATTAGAGCACCTTCCCTAAGTAGCCTGAACATAACATACTCATTTGTGCAAAAAGGAAATAACATTTTATTTATTGGAAAGAACAATAAATTCTAGTACATCATGGGACCTAAGGAAACAAGAAAGAAAATATACAAGATATGAAGATACAACTAGATACTAGATTTCCTTTACATATAATCCCCATGATGCGCATTCTTTATTCTGGTACATGTTGGCAAGAGTATAGTAGATCATCTTTATCAAATTTTCAAGTCTTCAAGCCTAAAATCAGGTAAATCGGGACACAATCAATGCATATGCACCGGTACACTTTGAAAAGAGTAATATTGAATAATTGAAAACGTTTATAGCAAAGTATAGTACTTGGCAGGACTTATAAGAAGAATATTTCAATGCAATATTCAAACTCAAGGTTAGTTCGAACAATTCAATTTTAATCACGGATTTCCCCACTTATGTTGAATCAAGATGCATGCATATACTTATGGCTCCATTGCCCCCAATGAGATGGGGGAGGTTGCCATGTAATACAAGTTCCACCCTCCAATATGAGGGGGTCGCTTGTACCCAATATAGACAACATTATTACAGACAGTCATAATGGGAATTATCATTTATGTTCAAGTTTTTTCAAGAGTATATATTTATATATATATGTATATATATATATATATATATATATATATATATATATATATATATATATATATATATATCAAAAGACTACTCAGTAGGGAACATTGTAGCTCAAACAGATACATAGCCAAGATTTTAAAAAAGAGTAGATACAAGTATCATTCCATACCACTAGTCTATTCAAGGATGAAATTTATATAAAAATGTACCTCATTTAGTCAAAACAAAGTACTAGTAATATCCAAATTTGATTCAACGATTCATATCAGATCCTAGATTGCAAGATATAAAATATTTGTCAAGATCTTGGAAAAATACAAGTCATTGGGTCATTATATCAAGACTAGGGTTCCTAACCCCTAATTCGTCCCTCTGGTGACCATTCATCATATAATCTCAAAAAACCATCATCAATATCAATATCTAGTATGATAAACATGAATGAGTCACCTAGGTATTTTAGGAGACTCAAGATATTAAATGATTTAGTCATTTTGTATGTCAAGAGTACATTGAAATATGATATAGAAGTTATAATCATGTGATCAAATAATCAATATAACATTAGATTATAACATAGTTGTGATGTATACATGTATCAAGTCACATCTGAGTTTTGGATAAATTAGGGTTTGCAATATTAATGGAAAACCCTAATTAAGATGTATGGAATAAATATTAGATATCATCATCGAATATTACTGTAAAAGGGAAAGGAAAAGGTTTCATGTTAAAATAGACATCTTTTATGAGAACATTGATATTTTTGGAATTTTTTCTGATAATTGAGATATTTTTGATGGATTTTACAAGACTGGACCAATCAGATAATTTCTAGACAATAAATGAAAACAAAAAAAGAAAGTAGCCAGCCAGCTTCACAAATCAGGGGAGGGATGTGAATCAGTAGATCCTACTTCCTGACATGCAAGCCATGCTTGGATCATAAAGTATGCGATAGGGGAGAAAGGGTGAAAATTCCCATGGTAATCAAATCAAATCAAATGTGTCACACAACAAGGGTATCTCAAACCAACATAATCTTTAATAGTTAAATTACAGGAACTTGGCTGTGATATTTTGGATTTTGGCTTAATTTCGAGGATGGAATTTCTTTTAAGGTGTGTAGGATGTGATGGAGTGGACTTTTGGAATCTATAAATGTCTAATGACATAAGTGAATTCGTGCATGTTGAGTTATCTTAAGAGTTTCATGTGCTTTGGTGAAGTTCAGATGGTGATTTGATACTTATATTATAATTAATATCCCAAAGTTAATATTGTTTTGAGGAAATTTAGTGGACAAGACAAATAGCTGAGTTTTGTCACCAAATTGGAGTAGAATGTACCTTGAGAGGTAGGGAAGCTATGGTTAAAATTTGGTGGCAATCAGAGCATCCTAGAAAGAGTTATCTAGGTTTTAATTTTGTGAAATGATATGCTTTATCAATGTTTAACAGACTTAAGTTTGCTAGCTTGAGCCTAAGTCAGGTTGTGTCACACCCCTTGGCTTTGGGTTGTGTCTGCATGGCCTGCTTACAGCCCTAGATTGTCGATCCAATGACTGTAACCCTTGAGAAAGGGATGTCACAGATTCACTTGGTGATGAGGCTGATCTGAACCCTTGGATTAGGATTTGAGGGATGTCAGCTTGTCTCCTACCTTGCGGTTAGAGAAAGGTAGTGGGACATCTGAACCCGCACCCACCCTGGACACCACTCATTGAGATCGTGGGGCGATGGGGAGAAGTGATCAGGGAGTTGGATTCGCTTCCCCTTTACGAACTGATTGACACCCTGAGCGGGTCAAATGACCAAGCGATCATGGAGAACGACCCACCCTTTTCCACTATCTCTCCACTACAAGGAGCAGGTGGTGTCTGAGAGTGCTGAACAGAGGTATGGGGCTCGCGGAGGAGAATCGAGAAGGGGAAATGAAAGAGGGTGAGTAATGGAGTTGAGCTAGGGCTTTTCCGGCCACCTTCGTGGGGAGTTCCATGGCTGACGAAGTCAAGTTTGGTCAGGAAAGAACATGGATCTCGATGAGTTTCAAGGAGGGCATCCGACCACATATGGATGCATTAGACAAGTTTGGATAGGCCATATGATGCTAAGAGAAGCCTGAAGTTTGGAGTTGAGGCATCGAGGAGCTCTATCCCTTTTGGATTTGCCGCAGAGGCTGGCTACAGCGGTGACCTTGCAAAAGTGGTGACTCGAAGCCACAAGTGTCATCCCAAGCAGTCGTCGGAGGCCTTGTGGTGGCGCTGAAGCTGATGGAAGATGAGGCCCGTCGTGAGGAAGGCCAGATATATAGGAATCCCTCACTAGAGTTGGCCCAGGCGGCGACGCTCTGTATCTAAGTCACGCAATCGAGGGGCAAAACACGACCATGGTCTCGGGCCGTGTTACGTGAGAATGTGAAACCACCGACTCGGGAACGTGGGTTATTGGGTCTGTGGATCCACCGCCAGATCTGGATCACAAACTAGCCAGCAGAAAGGAGAGTCGTGCAACCCTAGAGCCATGTGGCAGCACGCCATTGGCCATAAGAGGTAATTATCTAAGAAAACATTCATATTTGTATAATTCGTAGTAAACAACTCGATTATTAGAAAAATAAGAATAAGGTACTGAAATTCTTAGAAAAATAAGTAGAACATAGTGGGATGATAATATTAGGATTTTGAGACATTAATCTCAGTGATATCATGTAAGATGTGTAATATTTGTTTAATGGATAATAAATACTAAACGATGGCATAAAATTATGAGAAAATACTAGTAGATCGTAAACCATGTTTATAATGCATATGATGTCAGTTAAGGTCACATGAAATCATGTAATTTGCTTAATATGGCTAATTAGGGCTTTTAACCCTAAATAAAATGCAATAAATGCACACATGCTCAATAAATGATGAAATTTATAGAGTAAGCTCATATCAATATAAGGAACCTCAGTTTTAATTATGAAATCATAATGATGAACAAAATCCATGCTATATGACGATGAATCTTAATACATGTTATACAACCCTAATTTATGTTAGTACATGTAACCTAGGGTAATATGTACACTAAAAGGATATGGAACCTAATGTTTAGATAATGAACCATAATATAAAAAAAATGACATCAGTAAGATAAATCTAATACAAGAATGAAAGTAATGATAAGAATATCCTAATGAGATAAGCTAAACCCTAATGAACATGATTAGGGTTCAAATGAGATTTAAGATGATGCAAACCTGATGGTGATATGTGATCTTGTCTTTATCAGGGTTTGACCTGGGATAATAAGTTGACATGAGGAATATGATGATTAGGTTTGTCTTGATCTAAGGTACGCCATTGCCTCTTACTTGGCTTATTATACATTATGCTTGTGTTATATGGTAGTAAAGACTTGGCATATGGTATTGATTGAAATGATTGTCTTGTATGATATGTTGCTTGAATTTCCATACGTATTGCTATGAACACATCAAACATAATATATCTGTTCCATTATATGAAAGCACCAACTTTGTGGCAGTGTGCTTGGAAGTGACTGAACTCTTTGGTAGTGGTCACATTGTACATATGGAAGCACCAACTCTTTGGTAGTGTGCTTGGCCCCAACTCTTTGGTAGTGGTCACATTGTACATATGATCCAACTCTTTGGTAGTGATCATAAATTAAGGCCTTAATGCATTCAACTCTCAGGTAGTAAATGCATGGATGATATAATGGAAATTATGCTTAAAATATGTGTTCTCTTTTGTTAATGAACATCTTTGTATAAGTATACACTTCTCTTATATTCTTCTGTTACTGCCAAGTATTAGTTTTATCTTATTGCCAAGATATGATGAGAGGTAAATAAAAGGCACATAGGCGTACTCAATACAATATTCTTGAATATTATGCTGACATGTACCACATGTAATATTTTGTTTAGGTTGTGCTTATGCTCTTGAAGATCCAGGATAGATGTGAGTTGTATGGCGAGCTAATGTACAGGTGGACCTGTTGTCTTAAGATCATGTAGTTTAGTGGTAGTACATGTATATGCATAAGTTTTCTATTCAATATGTAATATCAAATGTTGTAACAATTCATTATGTTGTAATTATATGTTGAATGGTGAACATGTGTTGTATGGTTTTATTATTATTCATGTGCATGTGTTACTGATTGTTTCCTTCTGACCTCCTCTGATTTTCTTCTTCTTATCCTAGTGTGTGGTGTTTAAATTGGGATGCTCACTGAGGTGAGGGTTTTAATTTGGATGTCACACATCGGATTAAGTTTTAGAAAATTTGGGGATGTCACAGGTGGTATCAGAGCATGAACAATAGCAAAGCCTGACATTTTCTCATTATGCAATGCAAAACTAAAGAACCTTGAACTTTATAATCTTTAGGGTTAGATTAATCATCTTTTAGAGACTAGATTTGATCTAGCCTCCAGGTTAGGACCTAGATGTCCGAGAACTAGGTCTAGACTAGTGCTTGTTGTATAGCAAGTTCTTAGATGTCATTCTTTCCTTATAGTGCAGTGGTATGGGACGTTGCATTATTTGGAAATTATGTGCATCAAGGGAAGAGAAATCCTAGACATATAGAGCTCACTGTCTAGGGTAACTACACTAGTCTACACCATGTTCTCACCCTTTTCACTAGTTTTCATGGCACTGTACTCTCTATAATGTGTGGGACACTTATTTTTAGGATTTGATTTTTTATTCCAAACAGATCGAACCTTGGTAGTTTTCTCTGACGCATGTTTTATCGGAGAAAAACTATATCATATTTTATTATATATGTAAGTATTACAAAAATGTGTCCCCACACATGTACGAGTAGGAGGTGGTCATGCAACCTAAGTGAAAGTGAATGACATCAGTCTAGAAGAGAGAGTAGTTTTAAATTAGATGTCTAGAGCCTTTTTAGAATATGTGATAGATGGAATATTTGAAATAAGTTTTTATGATATGATGTAGGTCTTATATAGATGATATAAGATGGTTTATGATGATCAATGCTTGTCTTTGAGGACTTAAGTTCAGTTTTGAGGATTTGAGATAAGCTTTGATGATGTAAGTAACTATGCTTTTATGATATAAGATAAGCTAAGTTAAGACAAGGATGTGAATCAACATGAGTCTCAAGCTCTTTTACAAAGGAGGACCTCTAGTGTTAGGACCAGGTTTAGAGTTAACTCCAGAAAGAGTGAGACCCACAGGGAGAAGGTCATAGAACCTAAACTCCAAGATATGGGAATTTTGAGAAATATGTGTTATGATATGTCCTAAACTAGACTACTCCTGAGTGAATGAGTTGAGTTGCTTAATGCATGATTCCTATAGATATCTTGAACCCTAGATGTCCTTGGGAGGACCAAACCCTAGAGTCAGAGAGAGGTTGGTTATATATGTGCATATGAGAACAAGGAAATATGAGAACCTAACATCTGGGTGATGGAGAGAGAGTCTCAAGACCCTGGAGGAGGTAACTATGTTAGTTTTTATGAATCCTCATTCTCAGGTTGGTGGTACCTTATAGGAATCTAGTGGTGTTTATGAAAGAGAGTTGTGGGTAAGCATAACTCATGGCTAGAGACCTATGGAGAGTATGTCATAGCATGTTTTAGTTTGTGCCTATGTGGCTAGAGCTTGGAAAGTTATCACTAGTGCCAATGAGGTAATCTGAGAACCCTAAACCAAGAAGGGAGGATAAAGTATATGTATATGAGATACTCATAGAGTTGAGTTAGCTTAGAGAGGCTGAGCATGACACTACCCTCATGATATGGGTCAGGAGAACCTCAATTGGACTATATAATGTTTTGATACATGTTTCACGGGTCACTTGTATAAGTTGGTTAACACAACCATGATATAATATATGTAAGTATGTGATCTAATTTCAAAACATTATATATAGACATGATATGGTGGAGACAGTTAAAACAACATAACGATAATGACACCTTGATATGATCTAGATGGATATAGTGGGTGAATTATAGTTAACTTCCTCCTAAAAGGCACATGTTAATGTTGAACATGCTCTAACAATTAGCTCAATAAAATGACACCTTAATATAATGGGTTAACTTTAGTTAACTCCTTTAGAACATGGTAATATGATGTGGAAACCCTAATGTAAGGGTAAAGATGAGGATGTAAATCCTAAAATATGAATGACGTCATGAAATAACCTAAGCTTCTAAACCCTTTTTTCAATCTTTTATGAAGGGGTGATTCACCTTAGATGTTTTAAAACCTCCTAATAGTAGTGTGGATATGATTATGGAGCTTTGTTTTTGGATATGTTACACCTAAGATAGTTCCTAAAAATGAAAGAAGATCCTTAGTTTTTCCTTGGAGTATGAGTATGGCTCAATTTCGAGCACGAAATTTCCTTTAAGATGTATATGATGTGATATTCTAGATTTTGGCTTAATTTTGAGGATGAAATTTCTTTTAGGGTGTGTAGTATGTGATGGAGTGGACTTTTGGAATCTATAAATGTATAATGACATAAGTGAATTCGTGCATGTTGAGTTATCTTAAGAGTTGCATGTGCTTTGGTGAAGTTCAGATGGTGATTGATATTTATATTATAATTAATGTCCCAAAGTTAATATTGTTTTGAGGAAATTTAGTGGACAAGTCGAACAACTGAGTTTTGTCACCAAATTGGAGTAGAATGTACCTTGAGAGGTAGAGATGCTATGGTTAAAATTTGGTGGCAATCAGAGCATCCTAGAAAGAGTTATCTAGGTTTTAATTTTGTGAAATGATATGCTTTATTAATGTTTAATAGAACTAAGTTTGCTAGCTTGAGCCTAAGTCAGGCTGTGTCACACCCCTTGGCTTTGGGCTGGGTATGCATGGCCTGCTTGCAGCCCTAGATTGCCGATCTAGTGACTGTAACCCTTGAGAAAGGGATGTCACAGATTCACTTGGTGATGAGGATGATCTGAACCCTTGGATTAGGATATGAGGGATGTCAGCTTGTCTCCTACCTTGCGGTTAGAGCAAGGTAGTGGGACAGCTGAACCCACACCCACCCTGGACACCACTCATTGAGATCATGGGGCGATGGGGAGAAGTGATCGGGGAGTTGGATTCACCTCCCCTTTACGAACTGATTGACACCCTGAGCGGGTCCAATGACCAAGCAATCAGGGAGAACGACTCACCCTTTTCCACTATCTCTCCACTGCAAGGAGTAGGTTGTAAAGTTTGTCTCATGAAAACAAGATTAACTAATGCGGAAGCATTCACTAAGCAGCAGATTACCAAAAATCACTAAAAATTAAAACCTTTTTATTAAAAGATCCATCAAAGGAAAACTTTCTCACATAGAACCAAAGTAACATAATTACATTCTTGTTCATAGGTACATATTCTGTATCATCTCCTTTTGAGAATTACAAGCATTAACTATCCTGTCAAGCTAAACACAGGTAGTATAAAATCTCAAGGCACTGAGCCAAAATCTCGAAAGCACTAACTACTACTCTGAGGACCTGAGAGTACAGAGACGACACATAGGACTCTATCTACATCTATACAAGGCATAATAGCCAATGTCTCCACCTGAGACTTTACTACTGCCCCTGCTACTGCTGTTGTTGCCCATCACCTACTAAAGGATTTCTGCCTCCTCGTCTGCGTCCACCTAAAAATGTGATTCCCACGGGGGTGAGACAATTGTAAATTGCCCCAGCGAGAGATATAACTCTCCGCCAGAAACATTATTATTGCAACTTAACAAGATAAATATACACAAAGGAATTATATTTTTTTGGTAGAAGTTAATTCAATGTCTAAAAGATTATAACATCATTCTTATCAAAAGCAATACAACTATAATTTATAGAACAACAGGTCACTTATCCTTTAAGGAATATGAAGAACATGTATAACATTTATTCACTATAGAATCATTACCACACCATTTACTCTCTTCAGGCTTAGATCATATATCTAATGCCTGACATTGTCATTGAGGAGTCATGGCCTGTAGCCATACTCTTTTCACAAAGTGTTGGGATCTTAGTCCCTTAACTCATCAAGTACATTTCCACTTTTTTAGTAAGTTTATAATCATGATTATAGAATCTGGGTATTTAAACCCATAACTCAACATAGAACACTTATTTCCACTTATTAGGTAACTTCATACCTTCATATCATCTGACCCAGGGACATTATAATTCTTGCTACACAAAGCATTGCACATAATTCACAAGCTCATAAACAATCTAAGATAATTAGCACATCATGTGACACACAAGACTTATTAATTGTAGGTTACCTCTCACTAAGAAACAAAGCATATGAAGGCTGATAAGGCCTATAGAACATTTTTAGTATACAGAACATCATAGCTCATACATGGCTATGCTCATCATCTCAACATATCTGCATGATTAGTAATCATGATACCATTACTTATCAGTACTATGCAATACAAGAGTTATCTTATTACATTCATAACCCATTAGTCTGTATTTGAGCTTCACATAGGATTACTCTAATTTTGAACTTCACATAGCATCACTTTGTATTAGTTCACATAGCAGTACCCTGTATCAGGTTTTCACATAACATTAATCTGTATTAGGGTTCACATAGGAAGGAATCAATATGGATAACATAAGTATTCAATCATACTTTTTTATTCTCATAATTCGTCATTGAATGTATTATAAATACAAAGTATGAGTTTCTCTCTCATCTTTGTCAGAATATGATTACATCATAGTTTATAGGTTTGGATTAACCTTTTTGTAAGGCATGTTAGCCTACATTCAACAGAGTACATTACATCTCAATGTAACCATTGACATGACACATCTCATGTGTCATTCATCCAATTATACCGGACTTATAACACATCAAGGTATACCAGTATTGGGGTGTTGGATGTGATATCTATCATATCTTGATGCATCACTTCCCTTAATACCTTTATCTTACTTGAGTTCATACACGTAGCTTGTATTAGGGTATTCCCCATCGTAATACTTTATGCACCAGTTCATGACATTTATCATGTAAAGTATTGGTCATTAGTCACTCACTTAGAATATACAACCATTGTTAATACCATGGACTCATCCTTGAGTTAGGAACTATTAATATAATAGGATATTCATTATCAATCTCTCTAGGTGTTGCATTTGTCATAACATTAATCACTATTCCATTATTAGGAATAGTATTCTCCATATTTATAATTTGAGGATTCACATAGAATATTCCATACATTTATGGATTTCACATAGTAATACTCTTCAATAGAGTTTCATATATTCATCCTTCTATATCAAGGATTCACCTAGTATTATGTGAAATTAAGATTTCACAACACATCACTCAGTGCTAGGTCTTCACATAGGATTAGTGGCACTACCCTATATTAGGGTTTCATGCACCTTACCCCATTTTAGGTATTAAGTCTTTCTATTCACATCCAAGTAAAGTTTCTCTTACCTCATACCCAAATTAGGGTTAGGATATACAATTCCCATTAAATTAGGGTTTCCTTCATTGTTATACTAAGTTAGGGTTACATCATCACCCTGGATTTATGATAACACTCAGCTTTGCCCTAGATTAGGGTTTCACACATAGCATTTTTCTAATTAGGGTTTCACACATAGCATTGCTCTAATTAGGGTTTCACACATAGCATTGCTCTAATTAGGGTTTCACACATAGCATTGCTGTAATTAGGGTTTCACACATAGCATTGCTCTAATTAGGGTTTCACACATAACATTGCTCTAATTAGGGTTTCACACATAGCATTGCTCGAATTAGGGTTTCACACATAGCATTTCTCTAATTAGGGTTTCACACATAGCATTGCTCTAATTAGGGTTTCACACATAGCATTGCTCTAATTAGGGTTTCACACATAGCATTTCTCTAATTAGGGTTAAGGCCCATTGATTGGGGTTTCATGTTCTCATTATTATGGATCAACCCTTATCACATAGTTTACTCATAATGAGAGAATTAGGGCTTAATTATATAAGCATTTACCTCTCTCATTCTCTCTCTCATCCTCTTTAGGATGTTAACTACTCCAAGATTAATCTAGGTCAACTCTTCACTTGAATACACATAGCTAGGGTTAACCTTCACAATCATCATGGGTCTACATCTTTAATAATCACATAGTTGTTTGACCTTTGATCATATTAGATGTCCAAATGGTCTAATCAATTAAACCATCAATTATATAAGGAATTCAAAAGAATTGACCAATTAAATTTTCAATTCCACAAAGTGATCAATTGGGTTAACCATTGAAATCTTCAATTGCATTAAGTATCTAAATAGGTTCACCATATTGGACCTTTAATTACATGAGATATTCAAATGGATTAACCATGTTGATCTTCACAAAGTTAATTACTTAGACCCTCAATGATTTTGGTTCTCATAAACCAGTTGGTTGAAAACCATTTGAACAAGTTGTACTTGAAACCAATTGAACAAAATAGATGTTGAAACTGTTTGCACTTTGGGTCACCAAACGGTTTGAGATTGTTTGGCACCAAACGGTCTTGAGACCATTTGGTCCAAACCTTCTCAAAACCGCATGGACCAAAAAGGCACTTCAACACTCAATCAACTCAATGTTTCAATCCATGGACCAATTATAAATTGAACCACTAAAGCATTCATCAATTGGACCACTGAATCACCATTCAATTAGACTTTCAATTTAGGGTTTTGAACCCAATTGAACTAGGTTTTATAATCAAGAAACCATCACTTAGGGTTTGAAATCGAGGATCCATCAATGGTTGACATTGTGGAATCAAATCAATTGAAATCAATGAACTATCATCATCACATGATATGACCTGACCTCAAATGGTCTTGGATTACCACCAAACGGTCTTGAGACCATTTTGTTGATCTCCAAACGGTCTTGAGACTGTTTTCCCATTCCATCATCAAAATCCATGACATCCAATTAGGGTTTTGGACCATTGGAAGTATTATCAAATCAGCACTTAGTTGCAATTCAATTTGGTACCTTTGGACCTTCAAACACTTAGCCATACTTAACCCTAGGCCTCCAAATGGTCTTGGGTGACCCCCAAACGGTCTTGAGACCGTTTTGGTGATTCCCAAATGGTTTTGAAACCGTTTGGGTCAATCAACCCAAACCATCAACTTATTCAATTGTAAAATCAACACTTAGCTAATTAGGGTTGATACCATATCTTTGGATCTTCAAATACCAAACTATACTCAACCCTAGACCTCAAAACGGTCTTGGTTCACCTCCAAATGGTCTTGAGACCGTTTGGGTGATTCCCAAATGGTTTTGCAACTGTTTGGGTCAATCAAACCAAAACATCATCTCAAACAATTGGAAATTCATCACTTAGTCGATTAGGGTTTGCAATTAAGTAATCATTCACAATTGAGACCTTCAAGATCAAACCAATTGGGACCATTGGATCAAAATCCAAGCACCACAGAATATATCTTAAAATGGTCAACCATCTCAAACGGTCAACCATTCCAAACGGTTTGGAACCCAAACCGCCAAACGGTTTGGTGAAACCGTTTGGACTCAACATTGAAACCGTTTTCCCTAGATATTTGGGGAGGTGTGTTCTTATTATGACGTCATCATAATCAAGCTCCAAACTCACGAAATCTACTATGATTTCCATGGAGGTTGCAGCAATCAACCAAACTTAATTTCGGATATGTAAAAATGATCACCAATTGATAAGGAATTGATTGCAATAATAAAATTAAGGGTTCAAGTTATAAAACCCGCCTCTAATTGAGATCCAAATCTCCAAGCTCACAGAAACAATGGTGGATGCAACTCCTTTAACTATTCCAAGGGTCGTCCTCAATCTTTGAGTGAAAAGAATTGGTTAGAAATGAAGAGGGGATCGAGATATGAAGAATTCATGCATTGATTTTCGATGTTCACCATGGATTCAAGGTGAAAGGAGGTCAAGAACCTTACCAACAAGTTGGGTGTCGTCCTCCTGATCCTCCACAGATCCTTGGTCGTTTTCCAAGCAAGGGGAAAGAAAGGGATCTAAAAAAGCCTTTGTTTTGGCTTGGAAAAGGTACTTTTATAAGAAAATTGACGAGAGAGAAAATTCTTTATAAAAGTCTTTTAATTCCAAAATTGTTGCCACCTATTCTCCCTTGGTTTCTTGAATGAAAGGGAATCTCTATCCCCACCGAGTTCCCTTCCATTATCCATGAATTAAGGGAAAAGAAATTAAGCACCTTAACCCTTATAATAAGAATATCCATATTTGAGTGGAAATTCTTTTTCTTATAATAATGGTGAGGGGAATTTCACCTCCTTAGGATATGCTCGTGCCTTTGCAAGGATTTAAACTCATCCACACACATCTGAATCCAACCATTTTAATTTTTTTTGAAAGCCCTTTAATTAATACATTCATTTTCACCCTAAATTGAATTAGGGTTTCACTTAGGATTAAATCTTGATTATTTTAATATCAAGATTTTCTCTCCTCCAACTTAATTCAAATGAGGCACCCCTCTCATTTTATTTGCTCTAAAAGATGCCAAGAAACATAAGGACCTTTTTGAAGTGGTAATTTGCATATTGAACCCTAGGTTTTGGGTAAATTACACTTTACACCAAAACTAGGTTTTAATGCACAAGGATTGCTTTACAAGCTTAATCTTGGTGCCCAAGCTTGTGAAAACCATACCACTACATCATATACATTCTTATGATGTATCAACATCAAAGGAACATATTATCATGCAACATTTGCAATTTAACCCCTCAACTTGGGTAATTTGCACTTTAGTCCAAAATAGGCAAACATTGCTTCAACATAGTTCAAACAGGACCAAAATTGAAACATAAGTTTCTCATGAGCCCTAATTACTTTTCCCAAGATAAGATTAAGCATATACTCAACCTTATTAGGCAAAACATCTAGGGTTAACACATAACCCAGGTCAGGGATGTTACAAATTATAAACCCCTAACAAGGATTTCGTCCCCGAAATCCCAGAAAAAGGAGGGACAAATTATTCAGTTGTCATTCCCTCCAGTCTCCACATAATATCTTGATATCATCGAGATATCATGGATTATGTAATCCACACAAAGTTCCTTTCATTAATTCAATCCTTATCAATGTTTATATTTATGCAAAGCATAAACCCCTAACATATGATGTCCATATTATTGAAAGGAAAAAGCATAAAAGAGCATACTTCAATCATCACTCAAGAATATTTACCAAAAGAGAAACATATATATCTAACAGAGATAATTTACTCAATAATCCTTTATTCATAAAGTTCACTTAGCAAACTCTATGTAATTGGGAATGTTCACTTAGCTTTTCCTTTTTTGTTAGGAATGTTCACATAGCTTTTTCCTTTTAGTTGGGAATGTTCACATAGCTCTTCTTTTTAGTTGGGAATGTTCACATAGCTCTTCCTTTTAGTTGGGAATGTTCACATAGCTTTTCTTTTTTGTTGGGAATGTTCACATAGCTCTTCCTTTTAGTTGGAAATGTTCACATAGCTTTAATGTTCACATAGCTCTTCCTTTTAGTTGGGAATGTTCACATAGCTTTTCCTTTTTGTTGGGAATGTTCACATAGCTCTTCCTTTTAGTTGGAAATGTTCACATAGCTTTTCCGTTTTGTTGGGAATGTTCACATAGCTCTTCCTTTTAGTTGGGAATGTTCACATAGATTTTCCTTTTTGTTGGGAATGTTCACATAACTCTTCCTTTTAGTTGGGAATGTTCACATAGCTCTTCCTTTTAGTTGGGAATGTTCACATAGCTTTTCCTTTTTGTTGGGAATGTTCACATAGCTCTTCCTTTTAGTTGGGAATGTTCACATAGCTTTTCCTTTTTGTTGGGAATGTTCACATAGCTCTTCCTTTTAGTTGGGAATGTTCAGATAGCTCTTCCTTTTAGTTTCATTATACTCTCTAGATTGTTTCAGAATGACTACTTGATCAGAGTAATAAAAAAGATAACAATCTAAGAGTCTCATACTTGCCTTATCTTCAATAATCATATACCTGGCCAGGGTATATAAGTATTGAGATTAGGTAGTATGCACTTTATTTTCTATCATATTCCTCATTTGTAATATCATTATACACACAGGATTCTCCATTTCCTAGATTTTCTCCAGGCATCACTTCTATATCTCATCTTGTATCACAAAGATAAGAGAGATTATAAAACATTTTAAGAAATACTGAATAAGATGTAGATTCTCATCTTCCTTGTGTCCTTATAGGACTAGTCAAAGGAAGTTCAAAAATAACTACTTTCATATCTTTAACACATAGAATCATAATATGAAGTATCAGATTGAGTATATTTCATTTAAGTATTACCCCTCAAGGTCACCTATCACATTAGGTTGTTTTCAACATGTAGTGTCCAGTTATCTCATGTTGCTACTTTTTCCTTCTCTTAGTGACTACTTCCCTGGTGCACTGGGCATCTATTGCACTGGTGACACCAAAAACTTTGGCTTTTTAGAATATTTAGGCAAATGTCTCTAAAATTATAGAGACCTTACCTTAATTCTCATCTTATTGCCCCTCCTTGGGCACTACCATCACATATGTACTATTTGTCCAAACTTATGGCAGAATCTATTTTCTCACCATATATTAATCTTTCCACATTTCCACTGTTCCAACATGACCATGTCACTCATGAATCCTTTCAAAGTCCAAAGTTTATGCATTAAAGACTGGTAACTTAGGTTGTAATACTAGTATCCAGACTTCTATATGCATTACTGTTGTCCTATCCTGCCCTTCAAGAGCATAACATAGGATTCTCTATCCTGATTAGGTCAAGGTGGGAATTCTCAGGCACTTGTTCTCCTCTTGCCTGATCCCATGCACCCTTTCCTGGTGCAACAACATTGCCCTTAGCAATGTGTTCCTCATGTTCTCCAGTCATTTTCAAGTTCTTCTTCTCCTATGTGAGCAGAAGATACTATCAGATAAACTGGAAGACACTTAGAACAGACTCTACAACTTAGTCCTATGTCTCTGTAGACTCAGCGAACCTAGAGCTCTGATACCACTTAATTGTAACATCTGTCTCATGAAAACAAGATTAACTAATGCATAAGTGTTCACTAAGAAGCGGAATACCAAAAATCCCTAAAAATTAAAACCTTTTTATTAAAAGATCCATCAAAGGAAAACTTTCTCACATAGAACCAAAGTAACACAATTACATTCTTGTTCACATGTACATATTCTGTATCATCTCCTTTTGAGAATTACAAGCATTAACTGTCCTGTCAAGATAAACACAAGCAGTATCAAAATCTCGAGGCACTAAGCCAAAATCTCAAAAGCACTAACTACTACTCCGAGGACCTGAGAGTACAGAGACGACACATAGGACTCTATCTACATCTATACAAGGCATAACAACCAATGTCTCCACCTGAGACTTCACTGCTGCCCCTGCTGCAGCTGTTGCTGCCCATCACCTACTGAAGGATTTCTGCCTCCTCGTCCGCGTCCACCTAAAAATGTAATTCCCATGGGGGTGAGACAATTGTAAATTGCCCCAACGAGAGATATAACTCTCCACCAGAAACATTATTATTGCATCTTAAGAAGATAAATATACACAAAGGAATTATATTTGTTTGGTAGCAGTTAATTCAATGTCTAACAGATTAGAACATCATTCTTATCAAAAGCAATACTGCTATAATTTGATAGAACAACATGTCACTTATCCTTTAAGGAATATGAAGAACATGTATAACATTTATTCACTATAGAATCATTACCACAACATTAACTCTCTTTAGGCTTAGATCATATATCTAATGCATGGCATTGTCATTGGGGAGTCATGGCCTATAGCCATACTCTTTTCACAAAGTGTTGGGATCTTAGTCCCTTAACTCATCAAGTACATTTCCACTTTTTTTAGTAAGTTTATTATCATGATTATAGAATCTGGGTATTTAAACCCATAACTCACCATAGAACACTTATTTCCACTTATTAGGTAACTTCATACCTTCATATCATCTGACCCAGGGACATTATAATTCTTGCTACACAAAGCATTGCACATAGTTCACAAGCTCATAAACAATCTAAGATAATTAGCACATCATGTGACACACGTGACTTATTAATTGTAGGTTACCTCTCACTAAGCAACAAAGCATATGAAGGCTGATAAGGCCTATAGAACATTTTCTGTATACAGAACATCATAGCTCATACATGGCTATGCTCATCATCTCAACATATCTGCATGATTAGTAATCATGATACCATTACTTATCAGTACTATGCAATACAAGAGTTATATTATTACATTCATAACCCATTAGTCTGTATTTGAGCTTCACATAGGATTACTCTAAGTTTGAACTTCACATAGCATCACTTTGTATTAGGGTTTCACATAGTAGTACCCTGTATTAGGTTTTCACATAGCATTACCCTGTATTAGGGTTCACATAGCAAGGAATCAATATGGATAACATAAGTATTCAATTATACTTAGTTATTCTCATCATTCGTCATTGAATGTATTATCAATACAAAGTATGAGTTTCTCTCTCATCTTTGTCAGAATATGATTACATCATAGTTTATAGGTTTGGATTAACCTTTTTGTAAGGCATGTTAGCCTACATTCAACAGAGTACATTACATCTCAATGTAACCATTGACATGACACATCTCATGTGTCATTCATCCAATTATCCTGGACTTATAACACATCAAGGTATACCAGTATTGCAGTGTTGGATGTGATATCTATCATATCTTGATGTATCACTTCCCTTAACACCTTTATCTTACTTGATTTCATACACTTAGCCTGTATTAGGGTATTCCCCATCCTAATACTTTATGCACCAGTTCATCACATTTATCATGTTAAGTATTGGTCATTAGTCACTCACTTAGAATATACAACCATTGTCAATACTATGGACTCATCCTTGAGTTAGGAACTATTAATATAATAGGATATTCATTATCAACCTCTCTAGGTGTTGCATTTGTCATAACATTAATCATTGTTCCATTATTAGGAATAATATTCTCCATATTTATAATTTGAGGATTCACATAGAATATTCCATACATTTATGGATTTCACATAGTAATACTCTTCAATAGAGTTTCATATATTCATCCTTCTATATCAAGGATTCACCTAGTATTATGTGAAATTAAGATTTCACAACACATCACCCAGTGCTAGGTCTTCACATAGGATTAGTGGCACTACCCTATATTAGGGTTTTGTGCACCTTAACCCATTTTAGGGATTACGTCTTTCTATTCACATCCAAGTAAGGTTTCTCTTACCTCATACCCAAATTAGGGTTAGGATATATAATTCCCATTAAATTAGGGTTTCCTTCATTGTTATACTAAGTTAGGGTTACATCATCACCCTGGATTTATGATAACACTCATCTTTGCCCTAGATTAGGGTTTCACACATAGCATTTCTCTAATTAGGGTTTCACACATAGCATTGCTCTAATTAGGGTTTCACACATAGCATTGCTCTAATTAGGGTTTCACACATAGCATTGCTCTAATTAGGGTTTCACACATAAAATTGCTCTAATTAGGGTTTCACACATAGCATTGCTCTAATTAGGGTTTCACACATAACATTGCTCTAATTAGGGTTTCACACACAACATTGCTCTAATTAGGGTTTCACTCATAGCATTGCTCTAAATAGGGTTTCACACATAGCATTGCTCTAATTAGGGTTTCACACATAACATTGCTCTAATTAGGGTTAAGGCCCATTGATTAGGGTTTCATGATCTCATTATTATGGATCAACCCTTATCACATAGTTTACTCATAATGAGATAATTAGGGATTAATTATATAAGCATTCACCTCTCTCATTCTCTCTCTCATCCTATTTAGGATGTTAACTACTCCAAGATTAATCTAGGTCAACTGTTCACTTGAGTACACATAGCTAGGGTTAACCTTCACAATCATCATGGGTCTACATCTTTAATAATCGTATAGCTGATTGACCTTTGATCATATTAGATGTAAAAATGGTCTAATCAATTAAACCATCAATTATATAAGGAATTCAAAAGAATTTACCAATCAAACTTTCAATTCCACAAAGTGATCAATTGGGTTAACCATTGAAATCTTCAATTGCATTAAGTATCTAAATAGGTTCACCATATTAAACCTTTAATTACATGAGATATTCAAATGGATTAACCATGTTTATCTTCACAAAGTTAATTACTTAGACCCTCAATGATCTTGGTTCTCATAAACCAAATGGTTGAAAACCATTTGAACAAGTTGTACATGAAACCAATTGAACAAAATAGATGTTGAAACCGTTTGCACTTTGGGTCACCAAACGGTTTGAGATGGTTTGGTCCCAAATGGTCTTGAGACCGTTTGGAACCAAACGGTCTTGAGACCATTTGGTCTAAACCTTCTCAAAACTGCATGGACCAAAAAGGCACTTCAACACTCAATCAACTCAATGTTTCAATCTGTGGACCAATTATAAATTGAACCACTAAAGCATTCATCAATTGGAACACTGAATCACCATTCAATTAGACTTTAAATTTAGGTTTTTGAACCCAATTGAACTAGGTTTGATAGTCAAGAAACCATCTCTTAGGGTTTGAAATCGAGGATCCATCAATGGTTGACATTGTGGAATCAAATAAATTGAAATCAATGAACTATCATCATCACATGATATGATCTGACCCCAAACGGTCTTGGATGACCACCAAACGGTCTTGAGACCATTTTGTTGATCTCCAAATGGTCTTGAGACAAATTTTCCCATTCCATCATCAAAATCCATGACATCCAATTACGGTTTTGGACCATTAGATTGATTATCAAATCATCACTTAGTTGCAATTCAATTTGGTACCTTTGGACCTTCAAACACTTAGCCATACTTAACCCTAGACCTCCAAACGGTCTTGGTTGACCCCCAAATGGTCTTGAGACCGTTTGGGTGATTCCCAAACGGTTTTGAAACCGTTTGGGTCAATCAACCCAAAACATCATCTCAAACAATTGGAAATTCAACACTTAGTCGATTAGGGTTTGTAATTAAGTAATCATTCACAATTGAGACGTTCAAGATAAAACCAATTGGAACCATTGGATCAAAATCCAAGCACCACATCATATATCTTAAAATGGTCAACCATCTCAAACGGTCAACCATTCCAAACGGTTTGGAACCCAAACCACCAAACGGTTTGGTGAAACCGTTTGGACTCAACATTGAAACCATTTTCCCTAGATATTTGGGGAGGTGTGTTCTTATGATGATGTAATCATCATCAAGCTCCAAACTCACGAAATCTACTGTGATTTCCATGGAGATTGCATCAATCAACCAAACTTAATTTCGGATATGTAAAAATGATCACCAATTGATAAGGAGTTGATTGCAATAATAGAATTAAGGGTTCAAGTTATAAAACCCGCCTCTAATTGAGATCCAAATCTCCAAGCTCACGGAAACAATGGTGGATGCAACTCCTTTCACTACTCCAAGGGTCGTCCTCAAGCTTTGAGTGAAAAGAATTGGTTAGAAATGAAGAGGGGATCGAGATATGAAGAATTCATGCATTGATTTTCAATTTTCACCATGGATTCAAGGTGAAAGGAGGTCAAGAACCTTACCAACAGGTTGGGGGTCGTCCTCCTGATACTCCACATATCCTTGGTCGTTTGCCAAGAAAGGGGAAAGAAAGGGATCCAAAAAGCCTTTGTTTTGGCTTGGAAAAGGTACTTTTATAAGAAAATTGACGAGAGAGAAAATTCTTTATAAAAGTCTTTTAATTCCAAAATTGATGCCACCTCTTCCCCCTTGGTTTCTTGCACGAAAGGGCATCTCTATCCCCATCGAGTTCCCTTCCATTATCCATGAATTAAGGGAAAAGAAATTAAGCACCTTAACCCTTATAATAAGAATATCCATATTTGAGTGGAAATTCTTTTTCTTATAATAATGGTGAGTGGAATTTCACCTCCTTAGGATATGCTCGTGCCTTGGAAAGGATTTAAACTCATACAAACACATCTGAATCCAACCATTTTAATTTTTTTTTAAGCCCTTTAATTAATACATTCATTTTTTCCCTAAATTGAATTAGGGTTTCACTTAGGATTAAATCTTGATTATTTTAATATCAAGATTCTCTCTCCTCCAACTTAATTCAAATGAGGCGCCCCTCTCCTTTTATTTGCTCTACAAGATGCCAAGAAACATTATGGACCTTGTTGAAGTGGTAATTTGCATATCGAACCCTAGGTTTTGGGTAAATTACACTTTACACCAAAACTGGGTTTTAATGCACAAGGATTGCTTTACAAGCTTAATCTTGGTGCCCAAGCTTGTGAAAACCATACCACTACATCATATACATTCTAATGATGTATCAACATCATAGGAACATCTTATCATGCAACATTTTCAATTTAACCCCTCAACTTGGGTAATTTGCACTTTAGTCCAAAATAGGAAAACATTGCCTCAACATAGTTCAAACAAGACCAAAATTGAAACATAAGTTTCTCATGAGCCCTATTTACTTTTCCCAAGATAAGATTAAGCATCTACTCAACCTTATTAGGCAAAACATCTAGGGTTAACACATAACCCAGGTCAGGGATGTTACACATGTGGTGTTCGAGAGTGCAGAACATAGGTATGGGGCTCGCGGAGGAGAACCGAGAAGGGGAAATGAAAGAGGGCGAGTAAGGGAGTTGAGATGGGGCTTTTACGACCACCTTCGTGGGGAGTTCCATGGTTGACGAAGTCAAGTTTGGTCAAGAAAGAAGATGGAGCTCGATAGGTTGTAAGGAGGGCATCCGACCACATATGGATGGATTAGAGAAGTTTGGATAGGCTGTATGATGCTAATGGAAGCCTGAAATTTGGAGTTGAGGCGTCGAGGAGCTCTATCCCTTTTGGATTTGCCGTAGAGGCTAGCTACGACGGCGACCTTGCAGACATGGTGACTCGAAGCCACAGGCGGCGTCCCAAGTAGTCATAGGTGGCCTTGTTGTGGCGCCGCAGCTGAAGGAAGATGAAGCCCATCATGAGGAAGGCCATATCTATAGGAATCCCTCACTGGAGTTGGCCCAGGTGGCAACGCTCTGTATCTGAGTCACGTAATCAAGGGGCGGAACACGACCGTGGTCTCGGGCCATGTTACGTGAGAATGAGAAACTGTAGACTCAGGCACGTGGGTTATCGGGTCCGCGGATCCACCGCCAGATCTGGATCACCAACTAGCCAGTAGAAAGGAGAGTCGTGCAACCCTAGAGCCATGTGGCAACACATCATTGTCCAGAAGAGGTAATTATCTAAGAAAACATTCAGATCTTGTATAATTCGTAGTAAACAACTCAATTATCAGAAAAATAAGAATAAGGTACTGAAATTCTTAGAAAAATAAGTAGAACATAGTGGGATGATAATATCAGAATTTTGAGGCATTAATCTCAGTGATATCATGTAATATGTGTAATACTTTTTTAATGGATAATAAATACTAAACGATGGCGTAAAATTATGAGAAAATACCAGTATATCATAAATCATGTTTATAATGCATATGATGTTAGTTATGGTCATGTTGATGCATGAAATCATGTAATTTGCTTAATATGGATAATTAGGGATTTTAACCCTAAATAAAATGCAATAAATGCACACATGCTCAATAAATGATGAAATTTACAGAGTAAGCTCATATAAGTATAAGGAACCTCAATTTTAATTATGAAATCATAATGATGAACAAAATCCATGTTATATGAAGATGAATCTTAATACATGTTATACAACCCTAATTTAGGTTAGTACATGTAACCTAGGGTAATATGTACACTAAAAGGATATGGAACCTAATGTTTAGATAATGAACCATAATATTAAAAATTACATCAGTAAGATAAATCTAATACAAGAATGCAAGTAATGATAGGAATATCCTAATGAGATAAGCTAAACCCTAATGAACACGGTTAGGGTTCAGATGATGAGAACCTGATGGTTATATGTGATCTTTTCTTTATCAGGGTTTGACCTGGGATACATAGTTGACATGAGGAATATGATGATTAGGTTTGTCTTGATCTAAGGTATTCCATTACCTCTTACTTGTCTTATTATACATTATGTTTGTGTTATATGGTAGTAAAGACTTGGCATATGGTATTGATTGAAATGATTGTCTTGTATGATATGTTGCTTGAATTTCCATACGTATTGCTATGAACACATCAAACATAATATATTTGTTCGATTATATGAAAGCACCAACTCTATGGTTGTGTGCTTGGAAGTGACCGAACTCTTTGGTAGTGGTCACATTGTACATATGGAAGCACCAACTCTTTGGTAGTGTGCTTGGACCCAACTCTTTGGTAGTGGTCACATGGTACATATGATCCAGCTCTTTGGTAGTGATCATAAAGGCCTTAGTGTGTTCAACTCTCAGGTAGTAAATGCATGGATAGTATAATGGAAATTATGCTTAAAATATGTGTTTTCTTTTGTTAATGAACATCTTTGTGCAAGTATACACTTCTCTTATATTCTTCTATTATTGCCAAGTATTGGTTTTATCTTATTTCCAAGATATGATGAGAGGTAAATAAAAGGCACGTAGGCATACTCAGTACAATATTCTTGAATATTGTGCTGATGTGTACCACATGTAATCGTTTGTTTAGGTTCTGATTATGCTCTTAAATATCCAGGATAGATGTGAGTTGTATGGCGAGCTAATGTATAGGTGGACCCGTTGTCAAGATCATGTAGTTTAGTGGTAGTACATGTATATGCATAAGTTTGCTATTCAATATGTAATATCAAATGTTGTGATAATTCATTATGCTGTAATTATATGTTGAATGGTGAACATGTGTTGTATGGTTTTATTATTGTTCATGTGCATGTGCTACTGATTGTTTCCTTCTAACTTCCTCAGATTTTCTTGTTCTTAGCCTAGTGTGTGGTGTTTAAATTGGGATGCTTGCTGAGGTGAGGGTTTTAATTTGGACGTCACACATCAGATTAAGTTTTAGAAAATCCAAGAACTTCACACTGGCTCACACCTTCAAAAGAAAGTTGAGAAGGAGAACACAAACAAACAAAACTGGGGTATGAATAGGCAAGAGGGAGTCTTGCCGATCATCCCAAGCACACGGTTGACTTTATGGAGTCCTAACGATGTCAAAAAGCATTATAGTGTCCGAGGATGGCAATCAACATTGGAGATCATGTGCAAATTGTAGGTAGCAAACACAGAGAAAGAGGAACGATTCAAGGGATATACCAAATGCAGGAGGGATCTACTAGTCTTGTCAGCTTTTCCATCCTCTATGGAGTCCTTTGCTAGTCCCAACTCCTTGTGGTGTTGCTTAGTGAAGCTCAATGATAGTGACGTTGTATGTTTCAAGGAAGCTTCATGGGTGCGGCTCCTTGGTCCCTTTCACCTCCACATGAGCGTAGAGGAAGCTTCTCCAAAGTATTGTGATGGAGCAGGTCTAGGGAATTTGGAGGAGACTATCGGAGGAGAGAGCACGTAGCTCTTTTTTTTACTTATGAAGGTGGAGAAGGGTGAAGGATTCAGAGGCTAAATGAGAGAAATTGATGGGTCAATAGGGCTAATGGGGGTATGCTGGTGCTACTGGAGGTCTTAAATGGAATCCCTAAAGCCTAGGGTTGCCTAGGAGTTCCTTCTCATTTGAGCTAAGGCCACCACCCTTTTGGGTGTTTCTGAAATCCTGGTCTTTAGGTAGATTTCTAGGGATCATTGGAAAGAGGATGGAATTTTAGTTCGAATGAATTTAATTTGACGAGGAAAGGATCAAATAGGAGGGAGTTTTAAAGGTTAGAAATTAAGAATCACTATGTGTGTTCTCCTCTAAATCAGTTGGGTGGAGGAGAAAACTCCCTCGCTTGTACTTACTCTGATCTGGGTTGGTGGTCCGGCTCCACAGATCCAACTAGACTAAAAAAGGGAATTTTGGCGGTATTTTTAGGGTATTCTCTTGGTAAAATCATATCTCTTAGTATCTATAACTAAAAAATCTGATATTTTAACTAGATATTAATAAGGTCACACCTGGATACAAAAAATTCAGTTAATATGACAAAGTTTCAGTCATGAATAAAATAAATTGATTAATAATAATAACCTGGCAAAATTGAACGTCACAAGGTACATATTGGGCATCATAGTTGGCTTTTTTGGTGTCAAAATTATTCAATGATTATGAGAGTGATGAATTGAGGCCAACTAAGAAATACTTGATAATTGAGTAGCATAATTATGATTTGGTTATTAAATGTGGAAAAATCCACTGAATCACAAAACTCTTATTCTAGGTATATCCTATGTGTGCGACCCTATAGGTCCCAAGTTACATTGGCAGTAAAGGTCCACAACTAATTTATGACATCACAACAAATGATTGGTATCTAGAAAGTCATCATTGCAACACAAGTAATAGGAAAGTTGGAGAAAAACTTCAACCTACAATGTGTGATTGATGTTGCAGTGATCATATAGTTCATTTGCCATTGATATCTAGATTGAACTCAAGGCATGGAATCTTCATCCTCTTCAATGTTCAAATCATGTTCCTTGAACTAGAGAAGATTGTTTGAGATATATGTAAGCTCAATATCACATATTGATTCACACGAGCATGGCCATGCATTCTCAGTCTCACTTATAAAGTGGCTAAAATATCATACTCCTATCGGAGGGACAAATCCCATCTACATCACTCACAGTCATCCCCATGTGCCACAATGCACCAGAGCACCACCTTTATGGAAATCCATATTCAAGGTCATGGTGGATGATGTCAAAGTACATAAAATGACATGTGATGAGTGTAGTGACTTCAGGTTTAAGAACCACAATCACCACCATCCCTAGGAGAGCTGATTCTGACTACCATTCAATGGTTCCACATATAACTCTTAATATGGGTCTATCTAGTTCACTGTTACCTAACAAGTACCTATGAGCTTGGTTTGATGCATATATCGTGACTAATGAATGAGATTCTATCATCAACCAAAACACACTCTAGTATTGTGTATTATTGTTGTCTATTTTTCTTCCACAGTAATAACTGACTAGGGACATAACAAGAATATATGTACTCCTGTCATACATACAATCTCATTATCATACATATGATATCATTATCCATGTCCTAAATCTAAAAACATATCTCATCTATTATCATCATTCTTTAGACATTTATTATGTTATATCATTATCTCATAACTAAATAAAACAGAATAAACAAAATTGCCATTTATTATTATCAAATAGTTTACAAGATATGCCATTATAATCATCATATGATTGTCTCTTTGAGCATACATACCAACACTTAATAGCTAAAAGTATCTCATTTATGCTTAAAGATGGCCTTTTTGTGCCAAAACTTGTTGTAGATGCAACATTTTCAAACTTGGGAGTTTTAATATGATATTTTACATGGTTCACTATTTCTTTCGTGTGATTAGAAATGCATTGTTATAGGTAAATGTAAAATCACTATGTGCGTCTAGCCTTGATATTGCCTAAATGGTGTCTTGGTTCTTGATGTGCCTTAAATTGAAGAATTGGGCCTTGATATGGACAAAAATGGTTAATTGTACTTGAATGGGTACTTGGAAATATATTATGATATATTTTGGATCTTGCTAATGTCACATTACATATCTAAAAACTATTTGTAACTTTATGAATGTATTCATAAATGAGCAATTGGACTAATAAGTGAAGTGTAACCCTAGTCATGTAATGCCCCTAAGACCATAGGAACTATCCTAGTGTTTAGAATTTGGGATAGCTAAACGGGTTTCCTTGCATTGGTTTTGAATGATGAGAAAAATATCGAATTCATATATTATTGAGTATACGTGGATGACTAGAGGTGTTTCTTCTTCATCTAATATGGCTATGTGAATGAGTACGACCGAGGTTGTACGGATATGTGATAAAAATATGGGCTCAATGCCCTTGATAGATGCCAATACCTTAGTACCTAGGTAGAACTAATTTTATTTAGATTATCCAATGAGCACACCATGAGTAGTCTGAACTTTGATCACACCACTCTGTTCAAACTCAAACTGACTTGATAGGATCATGTGGAGTCTTATGATCCTAAAGACATCACAAAATCACTAGGGGACTTCTCAGTCGCTAGTATGTGATTTGACTTGGTAAATCCCAAACAACTTAGGGTTAGATAATATATTGATGTAGTTGTGTTGTATTCTTCTTAGGGTTACTTGGCAACTCATGCTATAATTATATATTTCTCTTCTACACCTACAAACTTACCTGGCATTCTAATTTTGCGCTTACTACTATTTTGTGCCTTGCAAATATTATTATTCTTTTCTTTTCTATCCTTAGTACATTGATATTTCTTATATCATAAGCATGAAATGTTAATAGTTCTTCTTCCATATTCCTAGGAGATGGGTCTCACCTTGTGGTTATCCACATCTTTTAGGTGAATGACTCATTAGGGAGAATCCTTTTCCTAAAGGACCATAGTAACTTGAAAGTGAGTGGATATCCTTTTTTCGGTCTCTTAGAGTTATCCATGTACTATCATGGTATTTATATCTACGAATCATGTTGTGGCTTTCATGCCATGTATTGATGCACATGTTTTAACTATGTTTGTCATAAATATCTTTTGTATATATTGTGTAACAATGATCACAAGCTATGTTTTGTAAGAATAAATGAAAGTGGGGACTTTTCCATAAAACTTTAGAAATAAAATCAAAATTTTCTTTATTATGTGTTGTTCATAACCTGTTAGTAAATATTGTTGATTAAAACAATTGGTGTTTTTTTAGTAACCATGCTATGGCATGTTGGGTCATCACAAGTTTTAATATAAAAAATTGCTAAGTTGATGGTATTTAAAAGTGAGGTATATTATGCCTTTGATATTAGTGACTTCTTGGACCATGATGATGTAAACATGAATGAAATTTGTGATATGACCCTATCATGATATTTGCCACACAATTAAACATGATATTTTGGCTTTTATGGTTGTAAAGTCTTATCATTGACACCAGTAATTGAGTTGATGAGTGATCATGATGTCATGATGAACCATTTTTTGAAGATGCTACTGTCATGTGGTTCAGTAACACTCTATAGTGATCTTTTGTTCTATATAATACTAATCATATACATATATATTTGTGGATTGAAGTTTAACAACCACTTTGTATATTCCATGATGTTTTTCTCTTTCTAAAGTAGTATTTTAATTTTAATCTAGTTTTTACTATGAAGGTTTAAGTATTTTTCCCTAGTTTCCTACATGTTTAAAAATATTTTTTATTACTGTCAGTACTGCTCCTAATACTAGTTGTGGCCAGGATAGGAAATATGTGAATTCAGTATATTTTTGTGGAACCAAGGAAAGATAACAAATCACTCCAATAGTTTGCACCATACTCACATGGAACTAAAATATACAGATCATTTATTTTGGTAACATTTTTTTGTATATGATACCCTAGGAGATGTAGGACTGGGATATTTATTAATCTTCTAGATTTTACTCTTCTTCTATTATTAGTTAGAAGTATGGGATATAGACTTTTCAACCTTCTTGTGTGGACAGAACAAGAAGTATAACACCATTTATAACTATCTATGTTGGTTTTATACCATGTTTGTATTATTTGGCTATCAATTTCTTTTATCTTAACCCATATAAGTGTCCTCGGGTTTGCACAAATGTGCCTCTTCTCTTATGCACCGAAGTGCCTCTTAGGTTGCACTGAGGTGCCTCTTCTCTTATGCACCGAAGTGCCTCTTCTCTTATGAGGAACTTATATAAGTTTTATTTTATCATTCTCTTTCTCTTAAGTCTCTTATCTTTACATTAGACTTTATTGGTAACATTATCATTAGGATTCATGAATGTGATACCATACATCATAAACAACTCAATACATCTTAATCTTACTAAATTTAACAATTAGGAACAGTAAATAACATAAACATGACATTCATTGCAAACTTCATATATGCATAATTAAATCAAGCAATTTAACTATGTTGAATTGCATGGACCATTTACCTTGGAGCAAAGCTGAACCTAAGATAGTATCTTCAATCCTTGAGAAAGTGCTTGGATGTGATTTGCAAGAACATAGGATAGTCTACTTGGAGCGAAGTTGATCCTAAGATGATCTCTCTAATCTTTGAGGCAACGCTTGGATGTGATTTACAAGAACATAGGCTATTGTGCTCTTCCTTGGTATGCTAGGATCATGGGGGTCCCTTTTATAGGTGTTAAGGGTCTAGAACTTTCTAGTCCAAGTGGACTTAAATTTTTTAATATCTTTTGTCCTTCAATTAAACATTGGCATTATTTTAACTCCAATATATTAAAAGGTAAGAATAGGTGAAAAACATGTTTCTCTTTGTTAATTACTAAAGTCCAACTTTTTGGTTAAAATAATTATCTTTTATTTGTGAATTTCCTTTATTATCTTTCATATCTTTTGTATGAGATATTTAAGAGACAATGCATTATTGTTTACTTTTATTTGTTTATCAACAAATATTACATTAAATAAATTACCATTACATTTTATTTGTAATCACAAAGAAAGAGAGAAAACGTGAGAGTTGTACCATTCCTTACATAATTACCATAATGTCTTATTTTCATGTAAATAAGGCCGAGACACATTATTTCATTTTATTAAAAAATCATAAAATGGAGGAAAGAGAAAAAGAACTATATTTTACATCTACATGCACTAGTTGTATAGCAAGAGTATACAATGTGATTTCAATGTGTTACTTAAAAATTGTTGAATGTCATTAATTACTCCAATATAATTCATAGTTGTTTAAAATGATGTTATAACTATGTAACAATAAACCATTTTTAATTGTCCATATCAATTACATAAATGTATAACATATTCTCATCCATAATGGCATTTCCGTTTTCATATAAAGTTTCCTAGTTGTGTTGGAAAGGTGACAGATAAAAACCCACATTTTTTGTAGTATTAAATTAATATATTTATACCATTGTATTCAATTATTCAAATTTTAGAACGTTACAAAAAATCAAACTTTCCTTCTAGATTCCCTTCTAATATATTAAATATATGGTCTCATGTTGACTAATTTTTACCAATAATTAATTAACTTTTACATTGCATGTCTTAATTGGACTGACATTGTGATTTATATTTATTTGAGAGGTTAAAACAATTTGAAACAAAACCAATTTTGGACCACACATTAATTACATACTCTAAATCCTTCCTAGTCAGTAAAATTCGAATTTTGAGTATCTTTTATTCCTAATGTCCATATTTGTATATACTTCATTTTCATGCATTAAAAGGTGAGATAATGTTAAAAGATTCACCTTAATTATTTCTTTGACTCTAAAAATGAGATGATTAATATTTATTCACATCTAAGTCTATTATGCCTTTATGGAAAATTTTATTGAAGAAAGAGACTCGAGAGAAGATAATGTCACATGTATTCAATAAGGGAAAGCAAGTAATATCCACATCATGTGATTGATGAATATTCCTTTCCATGCATCCAAAATTAAGCTATTAATTGCATTGAATTTTTCTTTGCCTTTTGCATATCCCAAAGAGGAGAGAAATAGTGAATTATACTTTAGCCATTTTATTTTAAAAGCTACAAAAGAAAGTAAACTTCTTATTCAAGCTATATGTTTATCATTTCAAATTCTACTTCTTTTATTTTGTAATTTTATTTCTTTTAAACATTTTTAAGGATGAGAGAGAGAAAAAGAGAAGGGAAATCATTCATTCAACATTTTAAAGTAATTGCAATACACAATGGAATATTTTTAAGAGAAAGCGTATTTTTAGTTTTTTTGTCTTCTTTAACTTTTTTTCTATACGGAATATCATTCCATGACTTTTTTACATTAAGCCCTTCAACTATTATTATTTTAATAAAATTCATTTTATACTTTTTTTTGCGAAAAAAAATTGGGGTGTTACAAAAACACTAGCACTGGTGCACAAGTCATCTTCTCCTTCAAAATTTGGAAAGAACACTAACGAATGGTACATCTTTCCTCATCAACTTTGTTAGTGGTAATGCTACATCGCTGAATTTCTTGAAAAACCTAATGAAGTAACCTGCCAAACCTAGGAAATAGAAAACCTCTGTTGGTGTCTTAGGATGCTCCCACTCTTACAATGTCAGTACCTTCTTAGGATCCACACGAACACCTTCAACATATATTACATGCCCAACAAAAGACACCTCCTTCAACCTAAACTCACACTTGTTAAATTTAGCATATAGCTTGTGTTGCCTCATCAATGTCAATGCTAGGCATAGATGTTGCTCATGTTGTTGGCTGTATTTAGAGTATATCAAGATGTCATCAATGAACACAACCAAGAATTGATCTAGATAAGGCCAGAACACCCTATCATCATATCCATGAATGTTGTTGGTGCATTGGTTAGCCCAAATGACATAACTATGAATTCGAAGTGACCATACCGAGTCCTAAAAGCTGACTTGGGTATGTCATCCTCCTTGATCTGCAATTGATGGTAACCCAACCTCATATCAATCTTTGAGAACACTACAACACCTCTCAGCTAATCAAACATGTCATCTATCCTTGGCAATGGGTACTTGTTCTTAATCATCACTTTATTCAGTTGTCGGTAATCTATGTACAACCTCATGGAACCATCCTTATTCTTTGCAAACAACACAGGAGAACTCCAAGAGTAAGTGTTCATCCTGATAAATCCCTTCTCTAACAACTCCTACAGCTGCCTCTTCAACTCTTGCATCTCTATTGGTGCCATCTTGTGTGGAGCATGTACTATCAACTATGTACTAGGGACCATATTGATATAAAAATCAATATCTATAGGGGGGACTCTATGAAAATCATTAGGGAACTCATCTTCAAACTATCAAACAAGAGGCACCTCCTAAACACTAAGACTCCTTAACTTGGTATCTACCACATGTTCCTTAAAATCCTCGCACCCTTGCCTCATCATCCTCTCTACTGTCATCGCCATACCAGGCACGTCGGTAGAATCTTCCTATTTCCTTGGAAGATCCACAAAACATCATTGTCAAAGAACGTCACTACCTTAGAACTACAGTCCAAGACCACCCAATAATATTCTAAAGTGTTTTTTCTAAGGATCACATCGAAACCATGCATGTGGAGTGGCATAAGATCCACTTGAATGTTGTGTCTTGAGAAAGAAAGGATGCAAGATGGACACACTTCCCGCAACTTGGCGGAGTCAACAAGAGGATTTCTAGAAGAAGACTATCAAATCTATGACTAACATGCCAAGAACAACTATCTATCATTTCTCTGGTGATAAAAGAGTGTGTCACACCTAGGTCATCCAGAATAGATACAAAGGAAGATGCAAACAAGTCAGAATGAAATAACTGCATATGACATGTCATGATGTGGAATGACCACTCCCTCTCACTGAGTCATGGTGTTGGCATGTTGTTGCCCTGCCCTTTCCTGGCCTTCCCTAAAGATCCTATCTGTGATGCCTGACCATGTCCTCTACCACCGCGACTACTAAACTGTTGCCGTTGGGAACTCTGCTAACTCAATATTGGCTGTTGGGTCACCTACTCATCCTTCACTGGGAAAGCCCACTTCAAGTATCCTAGATTAACACACCTATAAAATGTCTTACTCTCATAACTTGGCCTATATGGCCCTATAACCAAAACCAACATTATTCTACGAGCTCCTATCAGCATAAAATTATGGCCTCTTCCCTTGCTCGGTGACCACTAAGACGACACTCTAGATCCCTGCTTCAATTGAGTTGATGAAAATCTAGGATTCTTTAAGCCTCCAGAAGAGTGTCCCTAAAACTGAGCCAACCTCTTCATAGAATTAAACTCTTACTTCTCTACAACAAACTGCTCTATATATCTCACATACTCAACATAGGTAGCAAACCATTCTTGATTTTCCAAAGAAGACACCTTCGTCATCGACTCCTTACTTAAATCCTTCTCAAACTGTCTGATCCTATCCTTATCCATCATTGTGGTGTGAGGACAAAACCTTAATAGCTCCATGAACTTGTCCTCATACTCATTTATTGTCATCGATACCTATTGAATCTTCTCAAACTGTGAGATTATCTTGTCAAGATACATCTCTAGGAAGTATTGACTCACAAACTATTGTAGAAAGTCTTTCCAACTGATCACTACGCCTGGACTCTTCTCTTCCTTAATGGCCCACCAATTGCCAACACTTCCCTTCAGTAGGTACACCGCATGTTTCACCTTATCCTCTTCTAGGAAATTGAGGATCTTAAAGGCCTTCTCCAACATCATCATCCACATGTCTGCATCTACCGAGTCAGTTATACCTACGTACGCGATCACCCCCACATGCCTCAATCTCTCAAAAGTCTTCCCAAAACCCAAGAATTCCGCACTGTATATGACTCCCTTTTCTTGAGATATGGGCATTCTATCCACCATATGCAAAATCGTGGCAATAAATTGTCAAAACATGGATTCAAAAGCAGGATTGCCCATAGTTGCTAGGTCAAACTGAGGCACTTCAGACACTCCATCTACTCTTTCCTACCTCCGAGAACCACCTCTTGGTGTATTAGCACTACTCTCAGCACGTTCTTTGTGTTCTCTAAATATATCTTCTTCTCCTTCTACATAAGTAGAAGCTATAATAAAATATAATAGAATTCAAGAACAAACACAAACCCTAGTTTGATGTCCCTATAGAGTTAGAGAACCTAGAACTCTGATACCAACCAAGTGTGACACATCAATCACACCAACTGAGATAACTTATATAATAATTATGTGTGTAACATATTACATCAAAGGTCCACAAACTGTACCATATCTCATATCAGGATAGGTATGTACATTTGTATAGTGTCCAACTGACACATACTTGTTACAAAAGATAATCTATCACATGTACAAGCCATATATATACAACAAAGGCATATTGCTGAAACACGTATCAAGGTACATATCATCTACCAAACACAACACTCTAGGACCTGAGAGTACAAGGATGACACATAAGACTCCACTACCACACTGACACATTATCCAACCTTTTGGGTTCACTGATATCTAAGATTCTCCTCCTCAACAATACAATCTCTACCATGCCACACACGGCCACCTAAAAATATGTGGTGAACTACAAGTGTGAGACTCATGTCCCAGCGAGAGATATAACTCTCCACCAACAAGTATTATAAACAAATATTACGTTTAAGCAGGAAATGACATTATTATATAGGATTAGTAGATTCAGCTAAATGAATAACTTAAAATTGGTTGTATAGGCTAACAAGTTAAGCAACTACAATTGATAAGTAGAACCAATTATGCATTCAAAAGGAATATGAAGAACATGTATAACAATTGATTTCTCTTACCATATTATAATACAACTAAGCAGTACAAGAAACAATGTAAGGGTAAATATCCTATGTGATCCGTGTTTAGCCCTAAGCACATATACTACATGGTTGTATTACATATTTTATGAAGCCATGAGGGTTTGATTTGTACCACTCAAATCCAACTAACCACTAAAAAGAAGAAATTAGTGCCATAGAAGATATACGAAGAGTTGGACAACAAGACCTTCTCCACACTCAACCAGTACAAGTCTGCACTGCAGACATGTCAGTCAACTACCACTAGCTACATATTGTAACATACTAGATCACAGACCCTACCCTAGAAGTTGACATTTTGGACTTAGCCAAACAAGGTTGAAGGTTATACCTAAATAGATTTTTAGTATAACCCCAATGAGCTAATGAATGTATAGATCACCTTAATGTAACCTATTAATCTTAGGTTTATAATGGATACATAAAATATGCCACATAACTCATTTTGGTGGTAATATGAAGATAAGAAACTTAATTAGATGAATAATTTAGATAATGAGTCGTTAATGGGCCATATGACATATCTCATAAAAAGAAGCCTCAAAATTGGAAACAAACTTCAAATTCGAAATCTTCATAACAAAATTAGCCTACATGTCAAATTTCATCTAATATGGACAACCTTGAAATATTAGGATAAGTTTAGGAGAGAGAAAATGAGTAAAAGGCATAGGTAATGAATAATGTGATTATATAACTTCTAAATATGGAAATAATGGAAATTTCATACTCAACACATCAAAGATAACTTGTGGATGAAGTTTGGTCCAATTTGGATGTTGTTTGCGCAAGTTATACAAGTTTAGGTACATTCTGGACTTTTCTGCAATTTACCCAATTGGGAGGTTTTCTTTGCAAATTGTCACATGGATTATAATCCTTATATATTACCTTGCCATTCTCGAGTTTTTGAACCATAGGGATTGTAGCATCCAACTCACAAAAACATAATTAACTAATGTGGAAGCGTTCACTAAGCAACAGATTACAGAAAATCACTAAAAATTTAAAACCTTTTTCAAAGATACCCAATCATAGGAAAACTATTTCAATAAGAACCAATGTATTACATTTACATCATGGTTCATAAGTATATATCTTATACCATCTCTTCTCGAGGGTTACAACATCAACTGCCTTGTTAAAAGCTAAACATAGACAACATAATAACCTCGAGGCATCAAGCCAAAATCTCAAAACGATACATTAAAAGCACTAAGTACTAACTCCGAGGACCTGAGAGTACAGAGATGACACATAGAACTTATATCTACAAAACACGACAGACAGCACACTCAACCTGAGTTGTCACTACTGTCCCTGTTGCTACTGATGTTCTTCCTCTGCAAGATATTCTCAGTCTCTTTCGCACTCATCCACCTAAAAATGTTGGTTCCCACGGGGGTGAGACAATTGAAAATTGCCCCAGTGAGAGATATAACTCTCCGCCAGAAACATCATTATTTTAGTTTAATTAATATAAAACTGAGCAGAGGATAAGCAATTTATATCATTCTCATCTTTTAAAGTATTACACCTATCTATGATTGAACAGTAATTCATCTATTCTCTTTATAAGGAATAGAATGAACATGTATAACATTTATCTACCATACAATTTCGACATCTCAAGCTTTGCTCATGTCATTCATTATTCTTATGTGTCACCCATGATTCATTCTTGTTTCTATTTGTTGGCCTTAGCCAATCTGCTAAACAGGTATTCACTTATGCTAGTCATGTGATTATATATATCATCATGTCTTATTCAAGCATTAAACTATATCAATCAGGTATAAATGTTTCAGGCATTGGACAATACCAATCCTGATTACACAGCCAGGCATTGGACTTTAACCAACCCTAAATACAGGCATTAAGCCTCTGCCATGTATTTCTAATTATAGAGGCATGGATAGCATGCGAAACATAACTATCAACATGAGATATCTAGCATCATGATTATAATCAACAGTAGCAGTAAGATATCAACATAAGCATGACTACTGTATGTACACATTTACAGTCTTATGCATATCCACAACATAACTATAATTACAATCTCTTAGTTTTACTAAGCATCATCTTTATGTAAAGAGAACAAACAAGGATTATCATCCAATGTGAAGCATCATGTATAACCCTAAACAGATATGCTATACGACTGTATTACATCTTTTATTATGCCCTGAGGAAATCGAGGATACCACTCAAAATCCAACTGACCACTGCTAAGTCAAAATCAGTGCCATACAAGATCTAGGAAGAGCCGGACTCCTAAGATCTTCTCCACCCTCGGTCAGTATGGGTCCGCCACAACGACACAAAAGGTCAAGCTGCTAACAGCCTAGTCCGTCCTTGGTACAGGTCACGACACTAGTGAAAGAGGTGGGTACGCATACCCTACCTTCTGAGGTACAACCGCAGTTGTCCTCCAATATCATCACACATATAATCACCGAGACACGACCACAACCGTTCTCAAGCTAAGGGCTAGGTATGACCGCAGTCATCCTCCCTAAACACTTGAATTCAGGATGACATGCACCCCGCATACTCATCAGTATGCGCTCCGAGTTTCCCTTAGGAATACTCTTTTCACCATCTGGCAAATTCTGACACTCAGATGGATCTATGACACAGGGAACTACATGATTAGAGTTGCACTTTATTAGTTATGCCCATTTGGGTGAATTAAGGCTGCATCAAACAAGTGGACATACAAACCCTAATTCACTTCTAGGAAGCATATAAATATCAAAACCTGAAAAGATATAAAACATATGAAACATAATTTCTCATCTCATAATCACATGGTAATATTCACTTGCCATTCATGAGACTACACCAATCATCATATTATCACAGGATATAAATCCTTTTCACAATATCACAGGGTATCAACCCTTATCAACATAAGAGGAATACACCTCATTTACGGCTCAACCATGCCCAAAGGTCATTAAGGCCATCATACTATCACAAGATATAAATCCATTTCACAATATCACAGGGTATCAACCCTTATTAACATAAGAGGAATACACCTCATTTAGGGCTCAATCATGCCCATGAAACATCTTGTTACCTCTTACTAGGTAACATCTAACCATATGGCTCACAAGGCCATTAAACATCTTGTCACCTCTCACTAGGCAACAATGACATATTAACTCATGTAATATAATAGTAACACCACTATTTCCTCCATAGCGTTAGGGTTTACTATTCACATCAATTAGGGTTTCATGTTCATTTTATCAATCCAACCCTAATATATTGTTCCATACATCTACGAGCATCCATCGACATTCCAAGTATTTAATATTCTTATCATTTATCATTAAATGATCATCAACACAAGGTATGAGTTTATCTCTCTCCTTATCATGGTATGATTACATCATACTCATTTATCTTACTTATCAAGTATGTTAAACTCATTACATTTCATTGTAACAATTTACATAACACTCTCCTTGTGTATCTTATCCAAAAATATTGGATTTAAGATGCATCAAGGTATATCAACCCTAAAATGCTAAATGTGATATCTATCATGTCTCAATGTATCACTTCCCTCATCACTTCTATCTTACTTGAGTTTATTAACTTATCTTATAATAAGGAATCTCACATCTTAATACTTTCATCCACCAAACTATCACCTTTACCATGATGTGCATAGATCACACACAAGGATTGTCCAACTATCTTCAATGATATGGACTCATCTCAAGTTAAGCCATTGCTTATTATAAGGTTGCCTATAGTCAACCACTTGATATATTTCATCGTTATAGGGTATTACCCATTATTTCATCATTAAGGTTTACTCATATCATTACCCAGACATTAGGGTTATGACTTTTCATCATATTGCCCATGATTAGAATTCCATGCACTATAGCCCAAATTTAGGGTTTCACATAGCTTTACTATGTGTTAGGTTTAAGGTTTCATATGACATAGACCTCAATTAGGGTTTCACATGGAATCATCCTCAATTAGGGTTTCTCATGGAATCACCCTCAATTAGGGTTTCACTAATCATCCCAATTAGGGTTTCATTCAATTACCCATAAATTAGGGATTCATTGTTCATCCAATTAGGGTTTGGCATTTCATTACCTTAAATTAGAGTTACCCAAGTCATTACCCTTAATTAGGGTTACACTATTACCCTTAATTAGGGTTACACTATTACCCTAGATTAGGGTTTTACTCAGAATTTCCCTAAATCAGGGTTAGGGTTCATTAACCTTCTCAATTAGGGTTTCTTGATCTCTTTACTAAGGATCATAACCTAAATTACCATATGAACCATACTCATGTATGAATTAATTTCTATCATTCTCTCCACTTGATTTTGTTACATCAACCATCCGATCAAATACAAACAACTATGTTTGACATAGTATACTGAGTTATTGCTTCCATAAACAATTAGGGTTTGCATTTTAGGGATCATTCACAATTGAAACCATTAAGATCAAACCAATTGAACCCATTGGATCAATATCCAATTACATCAGCATATTTCCTCAAATAGTCAACCATTGCAAATGGTTAACCACTCCAAACTATTTGAAACTGTTTGGTTTCAATCAATTTGTTGAAATCGTTTAACCAATTTCATTGAAACTGTTTGGTCCCAAATTTTGAAATTGTTTGCCTAAGATATTAATTGATGTGTGTGCTTGTGATGACATCATCATCTTCAAGCTACAAACCCACGAAATGTTATGTGATTTCCATGGTGGTTTCATCAATCAACCAAAATAAATTTCGGAAATGAAGAAAGCATCAACATTTGATAAGGAATTGAATGCAATAACAATATTAAGGGTTCAAGTTATAAAACCCGCCTCCAATTGAGCTTCAAAGCTCCAAGATCACGCCAACAATGGTGGATGAAGTTTTTGCAACTCCCCCTAGGCTCGTCCCCAAGCTTTTGGATGAAAAAGTTGGCTAAGGTTGAAGAGGAGATCGAAATAAGAAGAAATCAATGATTTATTTTTGATTTCCACCATGGAATCAAGGAGAACGAAGGTCAAGGACCTTACCAACAGGTTGGGGTCCTCCTCCTGCTCCTCCACAGCTCCTTAGACGTTTTCCAAGCAAGGGGAAAGAAAAGAATCTGAAATGGCTTTTGTTTTGGCTTGGTAAAGGTGCTTTTATAAGAAATTCTATGAGAGAGAAAATGCCTTATAAAAATGCATTTAATTCCAAAATTGGTGCCGCCTCTTCCCCCTTTCATTCCTTGGATACGAGGCTATCCCATTTGCCTCTTATTCCTCTCAATTATCCTCAATTTAAAGAAAAGCAAATTAAGCACCTTAGATCATATTATAATAATATCCCAATTTGAGTGGATATTACTTTTCTTTATAATAATGGTGAGTGGGTTATCCACTTACTTGAGATATTTTCGTGGCCTAGCAAAGGCACAAAGGTGTTCACACTTGAGAAAATTCAACCATCTCGTTTTTGGGTGAAGGCCCTTCAATTATTATATTTTTTTTTGCACTAAATTGAATTAGGGTTTCAATTAGGATTAAATCTTGATTATTTTAATATCAAGATTCTCTCTCCTCCAACTTAATTCAAATGAGGCGCCCCTCTCATTTTACTTGCTCTACTTGATGCCAAGAAACATTAGGGACCTTATTGAAGTGGTAATTTACATATTACACCCTGGATTTTGGGTAAATTGCACATTACACCAAAACTAGGTTTTCATGCACATACATTGCTTTATCAGTTCTTTCTTGGTATTTAGGCTTCCATAAGCCATACCTCAGCATCATCTTTACTCTCATGATGCTTCAACACAATAGGAACATATTATCATGCACAATTTACACTTAAACCCCTCAACTGGGGTAATTTGCACTTTAGTCCAAAACATGCAAAACATTGATTTCAACAATGTTCAAAAAGGACTAGAATTGCAACATAAGTTCCTCTTGAGCCCTAATTACTTTTCACAAGATGAGATTAAACATTTAATCATATTTCTTAATCAAAACACCTAGGGTTAAAGTATAACCCGGGTCAGGGGTGTTACAAATTATAAACCCCTAACAAGGATATCGTCCCCGAAATCCAGATAAAGGAGGACAAATATATTTTATTCATCATACTATCTAGTCTTCACATATCATCTCCTTATTATAGAGACACCATAAAACTTTGATCAACACCAAGTGTTTCCATACAAGATTCTCATAGAATCAACACACAAGGCACATGCCCCACTGTCCCTCATCATTGACTATAGAGTCAACTTTGTGTCAAATAACACTTTTCTTATTCAGAGAAGCATCATACATTATTTATTAATATCATGTTTATGCAGAGCATAAACCCCTAACATATGATGTTCATATTATTATAATCAGACTAATTTCACATTTGACCACTCCAGGTAGCCAACCTAACCCATCTGATAACTCTCAGATACCAGAATCTTTCACCTTGGTATCTATCACATGTGTTGGAAACACATCATATATATCTCTTCCTTTCATCTTGGAACATTATGTGTTTCATATGTCCTCATCTTGGGACCAAAGTCCAAGATAACTGATACTTTTCTAAGTATCCATCACATGAACACATTTATCTTATGCACATCAAGTGTCCTAAGACCCACTTGATTGCCATGTCCCTGAAAGGAAAGAAAACAAGGATTCATATTCCTCTTATTAATTTATGTATTTTCAACTATTCATGAACCATTACTCTTTATCTCATCCTAGGTTCCTTGCCTTTAGCATTGAAATTTGTAAGGATGATTTCATGTCATTATCCCTTTCTTTATTATTATCTAGCATGTTTATGATTATCTCATGATCTCATCACATTTCCCATTTCCTTATTATGGGAAAGATCTTTATTATGCTGGCATCATTATTGAACAAGGTTCATCTCCCTCATTCTTATTCTTATCTTATGAGGAGTACACTTTTAGTTCCTCATACAACATACTCATCTGAGATTATCTCAGACTTCTCTTTCTTATGCATGGGATATGACACATTTATTCATTCCATATTTCTAATTTCATGATACTCATTAGATTGTCTCAGAATGACTACTTGATCAGAGCAATAAAAAAGACAACAATCTAAGAGTTTCCATACCCACTTTATCATCAATAGTTGTATACCTGGCCAGGGTATATAAATACTGAGATTAAGTGGTATGCACTTTGTATACTATCATATTTCTTCTTTTCATATTATCACAAGCATAAGACTTAACATCCCTGAATTTCATTCAGGCATCTCTTTTGTACCTCATCATTTCTCAAGGAGGTAAGAACAACATAAAACATTTGTAATGTTTTACTATGCAAAACATAGGTCCTCATAGGACTAATCAAGGAGAGTTCAATCAATTCCTTTCTCAATTAATCCAGGAATTCATAAAATGACATACTTGAATAACATTATCTTGTCTAACTTGTCATAATTCATGGATTATTCACTGTCTCAGGCTAACTCTGCCTTAAAGATTGATTCAATAGGCTAAGGTTGAGCACAGACTCAATTTAAGTCCATAAATTCATCATTTCCTTTTGCTTCAACCTGTAGATGCTGATTACAAATCATGTTTATATCTAAAACATCATCATTGGGGTTGGTAATATGGGTTACAGTGCCAATGCTTGATCCACTATATACATTACTGTTGTCCTAAATTCTCCAACAATAATACTTAAAGAAAGATTTTCTTATCATAGATGGATCAACTAGGAGATTCTCATGCAATCGTCTCTCTCTTACCTGCTCCCATGCACCTCTTCTTAGTGCAACATTGCTGCTCTCAGCAGCAATCTCCTCATGTGACCTAGTCATCTTTAAGTTCTTCTTCTCTTATATGAGCAGAAGACATTATCAGATACACTGGATGATACCAGAATAGACTCTACTACCTTAGTCCTATGTCTCTGTAGACTCAGCGAACCTAGAGCTCTGATACCACTAAATTGTAGCATCCAACTCACAAAAACATAATTAACTAATGCGGAAGCGTTCACTAAGCAACGGATTATAGAAAATCACTAAAAATTTAAAACCTTTTTCAAAGATACCCAATCATAGGAAAACTCTTTCAATAAGAACCAATGTATTACATTTACATCATGGTTCAAAAGTATATATCTTATACCATCTCTTCTCGAGGGTTACAACATCAACTGCCTTGTTAAAGCTAAACATAGACAGCATAATAACCTCGAGGCATCAAGCCAAAATCTCAATACGATACATTAAAAGCACTAAGTACTAACTCCGAGGACCTGAGAGTACAGAGACGACACATAGGACTTCTATCTACAAAACAAGACAGACAACACACTCAACCTGATTTGTCACTGTTGTCCCTGTTGCTACTGATGTTCTTCCTCTACAAGATATTCTCAGTCTCTTTCGCACTCATCGACCTAAAAATGTTGGTTCCCACGGGGGTGAGACAATTGAAAATTGCCCCAGTGAGAGATATAACTCTCCGCGAGAAACATCATTATTGTAGTTTAATTAATATAAAACTGAGCAGAGGATAAGAAATTTAGATCATTCTCATCTTTTAAAGTATTACACCTATCTATGATTGAACAGTAATTCATCAATTCTCTTTATAAGGAATAGAGAGAACATGTATAACATTTATCTACCATACAATTTCGACATCTCAAGCTTTGCTCATGTCATTCATTATTCTGATGTGTCACCCATGATTCATTCTTGTTTCTATTTGTTGGCCTTAGCCAATCTGCTAAACAGGTATTCACTTATGCTAGACATGTGATTATATATATCATCATGTCTTATTCAAGCATTAAACTATATCAATCAGGTATAAATGTTTCAGGCATTCGACTATACCAATCCTGATTACACAGCCAGGCATTGGACTTTAACCAACCCTAATTACAGGCATTAAGCCTCTGCCAGGTATTTCTAATTATAGAGGCATAGATAGCATGCGAAACATAACTATCAACATGAGATATCTAGCATCATGATTATAATCAACAGTAGCAGTAAGATATCAACATAAGCATGACTACTATATGTACACATTTACAGTCTTATGCATATCCACAACATAAGTATAATTACTATCTCTTAGTTGCAATAAGCATCATCTTTATGTAAAGAGAACACACAAGGGTTATCATCCAATGTGAAGCATCATGTATAACCCTAAACAAATATGCTATATGGCTGTATTACATCTTTTATTATGCCCTGAGGAAATTGAGGATACCACTCAAAATCCAACTGACCACTGCTAAGTCAAAATCAGTGCCATACAAGATCTAGGAAGAGTCGGACTCCTAAGATCTTCTCCGCCCCTGGTCCGTACGGGTCCGCCACAGCGACACAAAAGGTCAAGCTGCTAACAGCCTAGTCCGTCCTTGGTACAGGTCACGACACTAGTGAAAGAGGTGGGTACGCATACCCTACCTTCTGAGGTACAACCACAGTTGTCCTCCAATATCATCACACATATAATCACCGAGACACGACCACAACCGTTCTCAAGCTAAGGGCTAGGTATGACCGCAGTCATCCTCCCAAAACACTTGAATTCAGGATGACAAGCACCCCGCATACTCATCAGTATGCGCTCCGAGTTTCCCTTAGGAATACTCTTTTCACCATATGGAAAGTTCTGACAGTCAGATGGATCTATGGCACAGGGAACTACATGATTAGAGTTGCACTTTATTAGTTATGCCCATTTGTGTGAATTAAGGCTGCATCAAACAAGTGGACATACAAACCCTAATTCACTTCTAGCAAGCATATAAATATCAAAACCTGAAAAGATATAAAACATATGAAACATAATTTCTCATCTCATCATCACATGGTAATATTCACTTGCCATTCATGAGACTACACCAATCATCATATTATCACAGGATATAAATCCTTTTCACAATATCACAGGGTATCAACCCTTATCAACATAAGAGGAATACACCTCATTTACGGCTCAACCATGCCCAAAGGTCATTAAGACCATCATACTATCACATGATATAAATCCTTTTCACAATATCACAGGGTATCAACCCTTATCAACATAAGACGAATACACCTCATTTAGGGCTCAATCATGCCCATGAAACATCTTGTTACCTCTTACTAGGTAACATCTAACCATATGGCTCACAAGGCCATTAAACATCTTGTCACCTCTCACTAGGCAACAATGACATATTAACTCATGTAATATAATAGTAACACCACTATTTCCTCCATAGGGTTAGGGTTTACTATTCACATCAATTAGGGTTTCATGTTCATTTTATCAATCCAACCCTAATATATTGTTCCATACATCTAGGAGCATCCATCGACATTCCAAGTATTTAATATTCTTATCATTTATCATTAAATGATCATCAACACAAGGTATGAGTTTATCTCTCATCCTTATCATGGTATGATTACATCATACTCATTTTATCTTACTTATCAAGTATGTTAAACTCATTACATTTCATTGTAACAATTTACATAACACTCTCCTTGTGTATCTTATCCAAAAATATTGGATTTAAGATGCATCAAGGTATATCAACCCTAAAATGCTAAATGTGATATCTATCATGTCTCAATGTATCACTTCCCTCATCACTTTTATTTTACTTGAGTTTATTAACTTATCTTATAATAAGGAATCTCACATCTTAATACTTTCATCCACCAAACTATCACCTTTACCATGATGTGCATAGATCACACACAAGGATTGTCCAACTATCTTCAATGATATGGACTCATCTCAAGTTAAGACATTGCTTATTATAAGGTTGCCTATAGTCAACCACTTGAGATATTTCATCGTTATAGGGTATTACCCATTATTTCATCATTAAGGTTTACTCATATCATTACCCAGACATTAGGGTTATGACTTTTCATCATATTGCCCATGATTAGAATTCCATGCACTATAGCCCAAATTTAGGGTTTCACATAGCTTTACTATGTGTTAGGTTTAAAGTTTCATATTACATAGCCCTCAATTAGGGTTTCACATGGAATCATCCTCAATTAGGGTTTCTCATGGAATCACCCTCAATTAGGGTTTCACTAATCATCCCAATTAGGGTTTCATTCAATTACCCATAAATTAGGGATTCATTATTCATCCAATTAGGGTTTGGCATTTCATTACCTTAAATTGGAGTTACCCAAGTCATTACCCTTAATTAGGGTTACACTATTACCCTTAATTAGGGTTACACTATTACCCTAGATTAGGGTTTTACTCAGAATTTCCCTAAATCAGGGTTAGGGTTCATTAACCTTCTCAATTAGGGTTTCTTGATCTCTTTACTAAGGATCATACCCTAAATTACCATATGAATCATACTCATGTATGAATTCATTTCTATCATTATCTCCACTTGATTTTGTTACATCAACCATCTAATCAAATACAAACAACTATGTTTGACATAGTATACTGAGTTATTGCTTCCATAAACAATTAGGGTTTGCATTTTAGGGATCATTCACAATTGAAACCATTAAGATCAAACCAATTGAACCCATTGGATCAATATCCAATTACATCAGCATATTTCCTCAAACAGTCAACCATTGAAAATGGTTAACCACTCCAAACTATTTGAAACTGTTTGGTTTCAATCAATTTGTTGAAATCGTTTAACCAATTTCATTGAAACTGATTGGTCCCAAATTTTGAAATTGTTTGCCTAAGATATTAATTGATGTGTGTGCTTGTGATGACATCATCATCTTCAAGCTACAAACCCACGAAATGTTCTGTGATTTCCATGGTGGTTTCATCAATCAACCAAAATAAATTTCGGAAATGAAGAAAGCATCAACATTTGATAAGGAATTGAATGCAATAACAATATTAAGGGTTCAAGTTATAAAACCCGCCTCCAATTGAGCTTCAAAGCTCCAAGATCACGCCAACAATGGTGGATGAAGTTTTTGCAACTCCCCCTAGGCTCGTCCCCAAGCTTTTGGATGAAAAAGTTGGCTAGGGTTGAAGAGGAGATCGAAATAAGAAGAAATCAATGATTTATTTTTTATTTCCACCATGGAATCAAGGAGAAGGAAGGTCAAGGACCTTAACAACAGGTTGGGGTCGTCCTCCTGCTCCTCCACAGCTCCTTAGTCGTTTTCCAAGCAAGGGGAAAGAAAAGAATCCGAAATGGCCTTTGTTTTGGATTGGTAAAGGTGCTTTTATAAGAAATTCTATGAGAGAGAAAATGCCTTATAAAAATGCATTTAATTCCAAAATTGGTGCCGCCTCTTCACCCTTTCATTCCTTGGATACGAGGCTATCCCATTTTCCTCTTATTACTCTCAATTATCCTCAATTTAAAGAAAAGCAAATTAAGCACCTTAGATCATATTATAATAATATCCCAATTTGAGTGGATATTACTTTTCTTTATAATAATGGTGAGTGGGTTATCCACTTGCTTGAGATATTTTCGTGGCCTAGCAAAGGAACAAAGGTGTTCACACTTGAGAAAATTCAACCATCTCGTTTTTGGGTGAAGGCCCTTCAATTATTATATTTTTTTTTGCACTAAATTGAATTAGGGTTTCAATTAGGATTAAATCTTGATTATTTTAATATCAAGATTCTCTCTCCTCCAACTTAATTCAAATGAGGCGCCCCTCTCATTTTCTTTGCTCTACTTGATGCCAAGAAACATTAGGGACCTTATTGAAGTGGTAATTTACATATTACACACTGGGTTTTGGGTAAATTGCACATTACACCAAAACTAGGTTTTCATGCACATACATTGCTTTATCTGTTCTTTCTTGGTATTTAGGCTTCCATAAGCCATACCTCAGCATCATCTTTACTCTCATGATGCTTCAACACAAGAGGAACATATTATCATGCACAATTTACACTTAAACCCCTCAACTTGGGTAATTTGCACTTTAGTCCAAAACAGGCAAAACATTGATTTCAACAATGTTCAAAAAGGACTAGAATTGCAACATAAGTTCCTCTTGAGCCCTAATTACTTTTCACAAGATGAGATTAAAAATTTAATCATATTTCTTAATCAAAACACCTAGGGTTAAAGTATAACCCGGGTCAGGGGTGTTACAAATTATAAACCCCTAACAAGGATTTCGTCCCCGAAATCCAGATAAAGGATGACAAATATATTTTATTCATCATACTATCTAGTCTTCACAAATCATCTCCTTATTATAGAGACACCATAAAACTTTGATCAGCACCAAGTGTTTCCATACAAGATTCTCATAGAATCAACACACAAGGCACATGCCCCACTGTCCCTCATCATTGACTATAGAGTCAACTTTGTGTCAAATAACACTTTTCTTATTCAGAGAAGCATCATACATTATTTATTAATATCATGTTTATGCAGAGCATAAACCCCTAACATATGATGTTCATATTATTATAATCAGACTAATTTCACATTTGACCACTCCAGGTAGCCAACCTAACCCATCTGATAACTCTCAGATACCAGAATCTTTCACCTTGGTATCTATCACATGTGTTGGAAACACATCATATATATCTCTTCCTTTCATCTTGGAACATTATGTGTTTCATATGTCCTCATCTTGGGACCAAAGTCCAAGATAACTGATACTTTTCTAAGTATCCATCACATGAACACATTTATCTTATGCACATCAAGTGTCCTAAGACCCACTTGATTGCCATGTCCCTGAAAGGAAAGAAAACAAGGATTCATATTCCTCTTATTAATTTATGTATTTTCAACTATTCATGAACCATTACTCTTTATCTCATCCTAGGTTCCTTGCCTTTAGCATTGAAATTTGTAAGGATGATTTCATGTCATTATCCCTTTCTTTATTATTATCTAGCATGTTTATGATTATCTCATGATCTCATCACATTTCCCATTTCCTTATTATGGGAAAGATCTTTATTATGCTGGCATCATTATTGAACAAGGTTCATCTCCCTCATTCTTATTCTTATCTTATGAGGAGTACACTTTTTGTTCCTCATACAACATACTCATCTGAGATTATCTCAGACTTCTCTTTCTTATGCATGGGATATGACACATTTATTCATTCCATATTTCTAATTTCATGATACTCATTAGATTGTCTCAGAATGACTACTTGATCAGAGCAATAAAAAAGACAACAATCTAAGAGTTTCCATACCCACTTTATCATCAATAGTTGTATACCTGGCCAGGGTATATAAATACTGATATCAAGTGGTATGCACTTTGTATACTATCATATTTCTTCTTTTCATATTATCACAAGCATAAGACTTAACATCCCTAAATTTCATTCAGGCATCTCTTTTGTACCTCATCATTTCTCAAGGAGGTAAGAACAACATAAAACATTTGTAATGTTTTACTATGCAAAACATAGGTCCTCATAGGACTAATCAAGGAGAGTTCAATCAATTCTATTCTCAATTAATCCAGGAATTCATAAAATGACATACTTGAATAACATTATCTTGTCTAACTTGTCATAATTCATGGATTATTCACTGTCTCAGGCTAACTCTGCCTCAAAGATTGATTCAATAGGCTAAGGTTGAGCACAGACTCAATTTAAGTCCATAAATTCATCATTTCCTTTTGCTTCAACCTGTAGATGCTGATTACAAATCATGTTTATATCTAAAACATCATCATTGGGGTTGGTAATATGGGTTACAGTGCCAATGCTTGATCCACTATATACATTACTGTTGTCCTAAATTCTCCAACAATAATACTTAAAGAAAGATTTTCTTATCATAGATGGATCAACTAGGAGATTCTCAGGCAATTGTCTCTCTCTTACCTGCTCCCATGCACCTCTTCTTAGTGCAACATTGCTGCTCTCAGCAGCAATCTCCTCATGTGACCTAGTAATCTTTAAGTTCTTCTTCTCTTATATGAGCAGAAGACATTATCAGATACACTGGATGATACCAGAATAGACTCTACTACCTTAGTCCTATGTCTCTGTAGACTCAGCGAACCTAGAGCTCTGATACCACTAAATTGTAGCATCCAACTCACAAAAACATAATTAACTAATGCGGAAGCGTTCACTAAGCAACAGATTACAGAAAATCACTAAAAATTTAAAACCTTTTTCAAAGATACCCAATCATAGGAAAACTCTTTCAATAAGAACCAATGTATTACATTTACATCATGGTTCATAAGTATATATCTTATACCATCTCTTCTCGAGGGTTACAACATCAACTGCCTTGTTAAAGCTAAACATAGACAACATAATAACCTCGAGGCATCAAGCCAAAATCTCAATACGATACATTAAAAGCACTAAGTACTAACTCCGAGGACCTGAGAGTACAGAGACGACACATAGGACTACTATCTACAAAACAAGACAGACAACACACTCAACCTGATTTGTCACTGCTGTCCCTGTTGCTACTGATGTTCTTCCTCTGCAAGATATTCTCAGTCTCTTTCGCACTCATCCACCTAAAAATGTTGGTTCCCACGGGGGTGAGACAATTGAAAATTGCCCCAGCGAGAGATATAACTCTCCGCCAGAAACATCATTATTGTAGTTTAATTAATATAAAACTGAGCAGAGGATAAGAAATTTAGATCATTCTCATCTTTTAAAGTATTACACCTATCTATGATTGAACAGTAATTCATCTATTCTCTTTATAAGGAATAGAAAGAACATGTATAACATTGATCTACCATACAATTTCGACATCTCAAGCTTTGCTCATGTCATTCATTATTCTGATGTGTCACCCATGATTCATTCTTGTTTCTATTTGTTGGCCTTAGCCAATCTGCTAAACAGGTATTCACTTATGCTAGATATGTGATTATATATATCATCATGTCTTATTCAAGCATTAAACTATATCAATCAGGTATAAATGTTTCAGGCATTCGACTATACCAATCCTGATTACACAGCCAGGCATTGGACTTTAACCAACCCTAATTACAGGCATTAAGCCTCAACCAGGTATTTCTAATTATAGAGGCATGGATAGCATGCGAAACATAACTATCAACAAGAGATATCTAGCATCATGATTATCATCAACAGTAGCAGTAAGATATCAACATAAGCATGAATACTATATGTACACATTTACAGTCTTATGCATATCCACAACATAAGTATAATTAATATCTCTTAGTTGCAATAAGCATCATCTTTATGTAAAGAGAACACACAAGGGTTATCATCCAATGTGAAGCGTCATGTATAACCCTAAACAAATATGCTATATGGCTGTATTACATCTTTTATTATGCCCTGGGGAAATTGAGGATACCACTCAAAATCCAACTGACCACTGCTAAGTCGAAATCAGTGCCATACAAGATCTAGGAAGAGTCGGACTCCTAAGATCTTCTCCGCCCCCGGTCCGTACGGGTCCGCCACAGCGACACAAAAGGTCAAGCTGCTAACAACCTAGTCCGTCCTTGGTACAGGTCATGACACTAGTGAAAGAGGTGGGTACGCATACCCTACCTTCTGAGGTACAACCACAGTTGTCCTCCAATATCATCACACATATAATCACCGAGACACGACCGCAACCGTTCTCAAGCTAAGGGCTAGGTATGACCGCAGTCATCCTTCGTAAACACTTGAATTCAGGATGACAAGCACCCCGCATACTCATCAGTATGCGCTCCGAGTTTCCCTTAGGAATACTCATTTCACCATCTGGCAAGTTCTGACACTCAGATGGATCTATGGCACATGGAACTACATGATTAGAGTTGCACTTTATTAGTTATGCCCATTTGGGTGAATTAAGGCTGCATCAAACAAGTGGACATACAAACCCTAATTCACTTCTAGCAAGCATATAAATATCAAAACCTGAAAAGATATAAAACATATGAAACATAATTTATCATCTCATCATCACATGGTAATATTCACTTGCCATTCATGAGACTACACCAATCATCATATTATCACAGGATATAAATCCTTTTCACAATATCACAGGGTATCAACCCTTATCAACATAAGAGGAATACACCTCATTCAGGGCTCAACCATGCCCAAAGGTCATTAAGACCATCATACTATCACATGATATAAATCCTTTTCACAATATCACAGGGTATCAACCCTTATCAACATAAGAGGAATACACCTCATTTAGGGCTCAATCATGCCCATGAAACATCTTGTTACCTCTTACTAGGTAACATCTAACCATATGGCTCACAAGGCCATTAAACATCTTGTCACCTCTCACTAGGCAACAATGACATATTAACTCATGTAATATAATAGTAACACCACTATTTCCTCCATAGGGTTAGGGTTTACTATTCACATCAATTAGGGTTTCATGTTCATTTTATCAATCCAACCCTAATATATTGTTCCATACATCCAGGAGCATCCATCGACATTCCAAGTATTTAATATTCTTATCATTTATCATTTATCATTAAATGATCATCAACACAAGGTATGAGTTTATCTCTCATCCTTATCATGGTATGATTACATCATACTCATTTTATCTTACTTATCAAGTATGTTAAACTCATTACATTTCATTGTAACAATTTACATAACACTCTCCTTATGTATCTTATCCAAAAATATTGGATTTAAGATGCATCAAGGTATATCAACCCTGAAATGCTAAATGTGATATCTATCATGTCTCAATGTATCACTTCCCTCATCACTTCTATCTTACTTGAGTTTATTAACTTATCTTATAATAAGGAATCTCACATCTTAATACTTTCATCCACCAAACTATCACCTTTACCGTGATGTGCATAGATCACACACAAGGATTGTCCAACTATCTTCAATGATATGGACTCATCTCAAGTTAAGCCATTGCTTATTATAAGGTTGCCTATAGTCAACCACTTGAGATATTTCATCGTTATAGGGTATTGCCCATTATTTCATCATTAAGGTTTACTCATATCATTACCCAGACATTAGGGTTATGATTTTTCATCATATTGCCCATGATTAGAATTCCATGCACTATAGCCCAAATTTAGGGTTTCACATAGCTTTACTATGTGTTAGGTTTAAGGTTTCATATGACATCGCCCTCAATTAGGGTTTCACATGGAATCATCCTCAATTAGGGTTTCTCATGGAATCACCCTCAATTAGGGTTTCACTAATCATCCCAATTAGGGTTTCATTCAATTACCCATAAATTAGGGATTCATTATTCAACCAATTAGGGTTTGGCATTTCATTACCTTAAACCCTTAATTAGGGTTACACTATTACCCTTAATTAGGGTTACACTATTACCCTAGATTAGGGTTTTACTCAGAATTTCCCTAAATCAGGGTTAGGGTTCATTAACCTTCTCAATTAGGGTTTCTTGATCTCTTTACTAAGGATCATACCCTAAATTACCATATGAATCATACTCATGTATGAATTCATTTCTATCATTCACTACTACAAAAAATGGTTTTTACAACAGTTTATTTTTCCATTTTACAACGGGTGTCAACTGTTGTATTAGATCGTGTGGTCTTATGGGGGGTTCTTTATACAATAGGTGTTGCACATGTTGTAATATATGTATTTTATACAACAATTAATACATGTTGTAGATCATTGAACACACCTGTTGTAATAGGGGTGTTCTATATAACATGTTGAGATAAAAGGAAATACGTCTAGACACAAGGTTTTGAACTTGAGACCACTTGAAAGTAAGGCACATCTCAAACCGCTAAACCAGTTTCATTTTACGCAACACATATATTCTTTGTTGTACATATACAACAAATGACGTGCAAACCTATTATGTGATTGTGGTCTATTACAACGTGTAACTATTACAATAGGTGAAAGCCTATTGTGTAATTATAGTATACTACAACGAGTTATAGTATGTTGTGTAATGATGGTCTATTACAACGGGTTAACATATGTGACTATTACAACGGGTAGAGCATGTTGTGTAATTATGATCTTTTACAACGGGTTAGAGTATGTTGTGTAATGATGGTCTATTACAATAGGTTAACATACATGACTATTACAACGGGTTAGAGCATGTTGTATAATTATGATCTTTTACAACGGTTTAGAGTATGTTGTGTAATGATGATCTATTACAACAAGTTAGCATACGTGACTATTACAACGGGTTAGAGCATGTTGTGTAATTATGGTCTTTTACAATAGGTTTGAGTATGTTGTGATATTATAGTCTATTACAACACTTTAGCACGTGTTGTAGTAATCACATATACTACAACGAGTTTGGCCTGTTGTATATAACTTGTGTTGTATAAAATATATAATTCACAACACACAAATAGACCTGTTGTAAAAGATATGCTAACTACAACACAACCAACAGAACTGTTGTGTTTTTCCCATTGTAAAAAGCATTTTCTGTAGTAGTGATTCTCTCCACTTGATTTGGTTACATCAACCATCCGATCAAATACAAACAACTATGTTTGACATAGTATACTGAGTTATTGCTTCCATAAACAATTAGGGTTTGCATTTTAGGGATCATTCACAATTGAAACCATTAAGATCAAACCAATTGAACCCATTGGATCAATATCCAATTACATCAGCATATTTCCTCAAACGGTCAACCATTGCAAATGGTTAACCACTCCAAACTATTTGAAACTGTTTGGTTTCAATCAATTTGTTGAAATCGTTTAACCAATTTCATTGAAACCGATTGGTCCCAAATTTTGAAATTGTTTTCCTAAGATATTAATTGAGGTGTGTGCTTGTGATGACATCATCATCTTCAAGCTACAAACCCACGAAATTTGCTGTGATTTCCATGGTGGTTTCATCAATCAACCAAAATAAATTTTGGAAATGAAGAAAGCATCAACATTTGATAAGGAATTGAATGCAATAACAATATTAAGGGTTCAAGTTATAAAACTCGCCTCCAATTGAGCTTCAAAGCTCCAAGATCACGACAACAATGGTGGATGAAGTTTTTGCAACTCCCCCTAAGCTCTTCCCCAAGCTTTTGGATGAAAAAGTTGGCTAGGGTTGAAGAGGAGATCGAAATAAGAAGAAATCAATGATTTATTTTTGATTTCCACCATGGAATCAAGGAGAACGAAGGTCAAGGACCTTACCAATAGGTTGGGGTCGTCCTCCTGCTCCTCCACAGCTCCTTAGTCGTTTTCCAAGGAAGGGGAAAGAAAAGAATCCGAAATGGCCTTTGTTTTGGCTTGGTAAAGGTGCTTTTATAAGAAATTCCATGAGAGAGAGAATGCCTTATAAAAATGCATTTAATTCCAAAATTGGTGCCGCCTCTTCCCCCTTCCATTCCTTGGATACGAGGTTATCCCATTTTCCTCTTATTCCTCTCAATTATCCTCAATTTAAAGAAAAGCAAATTAAGCACCTTAGATCATATTATAATAATATCCCAATTTGAGTGGATATTACTTTTCTTTATAATAATGGTGAGTGGGTTATCCACTTGCTTGAGATATTTTCGTGGCCTAGCAAAGGAACAAAGGTGTTCACACTTGAGAAAATTCAACCATCTCATTTTTGAGTGAAGGCCCTTCAATTATTATATTTGTTTTTGCACTAAATTGAATTAGGGTTTCAATTAGGATTAAATCTTGATTATTTTAATATCAAGATTCTCTCTCGTCCAACTTAATTCAAATGAGGCGCCCCTCTCATTTTATTTGCTCTACTTGATGCCAAGAAACATTAGGGACCTTATTGAAGTGGTAATTTACATATTACACCCTAGGTTTTGGGTAAATTGCACATTACACCAAAACTAGGTTTTCATGCACATACATTGCTTTATGAGTTCTTTCTTGGTATTTAGGCTTCCATAAGCCATACCTCAGCATCATCTTTACTCTCATGATGCTTCAACACAAGAGGAACATATTATCATGCACAATTTACACTTAAACCCATCAACTTGGGTAATTTTCACTTTAGTCCAAAACAGGCAAAACATTGATTTCAACAATGTTCAAAAAGGACTAGAATTTCAACATAAGTTCTTCTTGAGACCTAATTACTTTTCACAAGATGAGATTAAACATTTAATCATCTTTCTTAATCAAATCAGGGGTGTTACAGGGATCCCAGTTTAACCTTGGTTTGAAGGTGTTTCTTTCCAAGGGCATTTTTAGGGATTACTCTCTTTATAAATGAGCTTATCTTTAGAAGCTATTAACCAATGGGGTTTCTTTGTTTGGAGGACGGTGGGGATGGCCTAGAAGTCTCCATGGGATTTTAGGACCAACCTTTGATATACAAGAAGCCTCTATGCGCTGTCCTCTTGCATGGCCATGAAATCCCTAGGTTAAGGACACATGGAAAGCTCCATGGATACCTCATGCTTGACCTTTTCCTTATCCATAAAGGTCTGCATTTCCGTAGGCACCCTTAGCATTGGACACATGGAAAATAACTTGACACCTCGTGATAGACTTCTTCCTTAACCATAAATGCTTGCATGTCCATGGATACCCTTATACATGACACATGGAAAGTCTCATAGACACCTCATACTTGACCTCTTTCTTTATATAGCCATATCTACCCCTTCCCAACTCCAAATTCGAAAAATCTTGCTCTCCTTTATTTACTCTAGCTTAGATAATCATTCCTACTCTATTTTTCCACAAAGGTGTTGTACCAAGGTAAAAGGAAGTGCCTACCTTTGTGAAGAAGGCTCCTAGGGTTCCAAATTTCTCTATTTAGGATTTCTTAAGCTCCTCCTTGGTGATTTTGACCTAAACTAGTAAGTTTTCTCCTCTCCTTCCCTATTTTCATGTTTTTAGTCTTTGTTCCACCTTCCTCTAGGTCAGAACCATGGCCTTCCATGGTGAAACCACACCTAGAACCCATAACCACCTCATCTCCATGTTCTTTTGTTAGGATTTTTCACCTCTAAAGTGGAGAAGGTGCTTCTTTCTCAAGATAGGAGCTTTGTTAGAGAAACCAACCTCTCTAAGATTGCGAGCCTTACTTATTGGACCTATCCACCTTCCTTAGAGGTTCATTGGAGGCCTAGGCTTGGATCTAAGACTGACTTGGATTGTTTAGACTCTAAAGTTGAGGTATGTTTGCAGATCCGATTATTCATATTGAGATATTTCTCTCTCTTATTGTATGATGTATCCCATATTCTTCTATGTTAAGTAATTCACCTATTGTTATTCGTTCTCTTTGTCCTATGGAAATTTTCCTATAAATAATGTATTTTCTTTTAAAAATCATGGTTCATGTAAACTACCTTATTTGATATTGATCATGTGATCATGGATATTCTTTTGGACTCTTATCTTATGATTTGTTCATGATGGAACTCTAAAAGATGGCATGTGATGTCTTTTCCCCACTTATGAGGTGGATGTATATGTTGGTCACTTATGTGGTGACTAGTTTATATATTCTGACTATGCTTTCTACTTGCCTCTACATTTAACATGCTATGTGATTCAATAGCACTAGAGTAGTGTAATTGCATTTGTTTTTATGGCATATGTGTTATTTCCTGCCGAGTAGATGTGATATTTCCTGCTCTTTTCAGATGGAAAGGAACCTCATACCCAGGGCAAGACGTATGATTCTTGGACCATGTTTTATATATTTGGGAGATTGACATTATTCCTTTCTCTATTAGGTTTCAAGTTTATGAGACTTGGCAACCTTTGTGTTTATATTGTTCTATGGCGATGTTTATCTCACATGCATGCAGGTTGATGATATGGGGTGTGTGCCCTAATTCCTTACATGTGCTTGTGTGGCACAATATTTATGTTTTGTTAATGGCAAGTATTCTTTTGTTATCATATGATTTCATTTCCTTTTCTCTTGATACCCTTTTGGGTGATCCTTATCCTTTCTATGGGAAGCCTTTTATATTTGATGTCCTTTATTCCATATATTGCTCAATTTCCTATTTAGTATGCACATACCAGCCTTTGTTGATGTCATCTATTTTCTCTTCTTGCTGGGGTATGCTTCCAACCCTAGGTGAAGGACTTGGATGATAAGGCATGAAGTTTTGTACTAGCTTAAGGAGTTAAAGCTTGTAGACAAAGTAGTTATTGTTTATATTTCCCTCTAGATATTATGATGTACTTTTGTAATCTTTTGTGAAAATTGAATATAGTCATTATTTTTATTCTGCTACTATACTTTGGTTGTTTTGAATACCATTTATTGAAGTTTGAAAATTTTGCACCGATTCCATCATACCTTTGAGTGTGTTTGGAATGGATGTTTTATTCTTCAAATCTTTAGTAAGGGGGTGATCCCACCTCCTTACATCATGGTATTAGAGCCCATAGTAGTCAAAATCTGACTATTTCAATTTTTTCTCCCTAGTTAGAATCCTTGCCTTACCTTTAAGTGACATTTTTGCCCTAGAGTTGATCAATAGATGATAAAATATTGATTTAGGATCATATAGTTTCACATTAGAATAATGATGAATAGATCCTTAAAATACTTACAAGTAAAAGATGCATAAGTAACCATAGTAACTTGAGGTTGTTTAGCTTGGCATTTAGGAAGCTACTAGGACATGAACTTGAAAGCAAAGGTGTCTAGAAAGGATCAGGGTTTGGGGGCTGGCAAGATTTTCCTCTGCACCACTAGCTTAGTTTATGAGGACTCCCGAATCCATATGATACCGACCTGGCCTGAGCTGATATGAATTGTTCAAAATAGCATGCTTTTAGGAAATGGTGGCCTCAGACACTATATGATTTAACTTTAGGGACCCTAATATGTTGAACTAGTCTCCCTGGTGTAAAGACTTGTTTCAGGATAGACAAGAGTAAGTTAACCCATAGTTCATAGTTAGTCTTTACAAGTTATGTTTTTTTTGCATGATGCTTATGTAGTTGGATGTAAGGAAGTGTAGTTGAACCTTTTGTACCAAAAGAATAGTTTTGACTTAATAAGATGAATACTTTAAGGGGTGGTGAATAAGTTATTTTTTTATATGTGTATTTTTTGATTTCGATGACAAAATCCCTTTAAGGGGTGGTGTGTTGTAACATACTAGATCTCAGACCCTACCCTGGAAGTTGACATTTTGGACTTAGCCAAACAAGGTTGAAGGTTAGACCTAAATAGATGTTTAGTATAACCCCAATGAGATAATGAATGTATAGATCATCTTAATGCAACCTAATGTTCTAACATTAATCTTAGGTTTATAATGGATACATGAAATATGCCCCATAACTCATTTTGGTGGTAATATGAAGATAAGAAACTTAATTGGATGAATAATTTAGATAATGGGATGTTAATGGGCCATATGACATATCTCATAAAAAGAAGTATCAAAATTGGAAACAAACTTCAAATTCAAAATCTACATATAAAAAATTAGCCTACATGTCAAATTTCATCTAATATGGACAACCTTGAAATATTAGGATAAGTTTAGGAGAGAGAAAATGAGTAAAAGGCATAAGTAATGAATAATGTGATTATATAACTTCAAAATGTGGAAATAATGGCAAATTCATACTCAACACATCAAAGATAACTTGTGGATGAAGTTTGGTCCAATTTGGATGTTGTTTGTGCAAGTTATGTAATTTTAGGTACATTTTGGACTTTTCTACAATTTACCCAATTGGGAGGTTTTATTTGCAAATTTTCACATGAATTATAATACTTATATATTACCTTGCCATTATCATGTTTTTTAACCTTAGGGATCCTAGTTGAACCTTGGTTTGAAGGTGTTTCTTTCCAAGGGCATTTTAGGGATTACTCTCTTTATAAATGAGCTTATCTTTAGAAGCTATTAACCAGTGGAGTTTCTTTTTTTGGAGGATAGTGGGGATGGACTAGAAGTCTCCATGGGCTTTTAGGATCGACCTTTGATATACGTGAAGCCTCTATGAGTTGTTCTCTTACATGGCCATGAAATCCCTAGGCTAAGGACACACATGGAAAGCTCCATGGACACCTCATGCTTGACTTCTTCCTTATCCATAAAGTTTTGCATGTCCATTGGCACCCTTAGCATTGGAAACATGGAAAGTAACTTGACACCTCATTCTTGACTTCTTCCTTGTCTATAAAGGCCTGCATGTCCATGGACACCCTTATACATGACACATGGAAAGTCTCATAGACACCTCATACTTGACCTCTTTCTTTATATAGCCATATCTACCCCTTCCCAACTCCAAATTCGAAAACTCTTGCTCTCCTTTATTTCCTCTATCTTAGAGCATCATTTCTACTCTAATTTTCCATGAAGGTTCTATCCCAAGGTAAAAGGAAGTGCCTACCTTTGTGAAGAAGGCTCCTAGGGTTACAAATTTCTCTATTTTGGATTTCTTAAGTTCCTCCTTGGTGATTTTGACCAAAAATAGTAAGTTTTCTCCTCTCCTTCCCTATTTTCATGTTGTTAGTCTTCCTTACACCTTCCTCCAAGTCGGAACCATAGCCTTCCATGGTAAAACCCCACCTAGAACCCATAAACACCTCATCTCCATGTTCTTTTGTTAGGGTTTTTCACCTCTAAATTGGAGAAGTTGCTTCTTGGTCGAGATGGGAGCTTTGTTGGAGAAAACAGCCTCTCTAAGCTTGGGAACCTTACTTATTTGACTTTTCCACCATCCCTAGAGGTTCTTTGGAGGCCTAGGCTTGGATCTAGGAATGGCTTGGACTGTTTAGACTCTGAAGTTGAGGTATGTTTGCAGACCCGATTATTCATATTGAGAAATTTCTCTCTCTTATTGTATGATGTATCCCCTATTCTTCTATGTTGAGAAATTCACCTATGCTTATTCATTTTATTTTTCCTATGGACATTAGCCTGTACACAATGTCTTTTCTTTTGAAAATCATGGTTCATGTGAACTACCTTATTTGATATTGATCATGTGATCATGGATATTCTTTTGAACTCTTATCTTATGATTTGTTCATGATGGAACTCTAAAAGATGGCACGTGATGTCTTTTGCCCACTTATGAGGTGGACGTATATGTTGGTCACTTATGTGGTGACTAGTTTATATATTCTGACTATGCTTTCTACTTGCCTCTACATTTAACATGCTATGTGATTCAGTAGCACTAGAGTAGTGTAATTGCATTTGTTTTTATGGCATATGTGTTATTTCCTGCCGAGTAGATGTGATATTTCTTGCTCTTTTGGGATGGAAAGGAACCTCATACCCAGGACAAGATGTGTTATTCTTGGCCCATGTTTTATATATTTGGGGAGATTGGTAGTATTCCTTTCTCTATCAGGTTTCAAGTTTTGGAGACTTGGTTGCCTTTGTGTTTATATTGTTCTAGGTCTATGTTTATGTCACATGCATGCAAGTTGATGATATGGGGTGTGTGCCCTAATTATTTACATGTGTTTGTGTGGCACAATCTTTATGTTTTATTAATGGAAAGTATTCTTTTGTTATCATATGATTTCAATTCCTTTTCTCTTGATACCCATTTGGGTGGTCCTTATCCTTTCTATGGGAAGCCTTTTATATTTGATGACCTTTATTCTATATATTTCTCAATTTCCTATTTAGTATGCACATACTAGCCTTTGTTGATGTCATCTATTTTCTGTTCTTGCTGGGGTATGCTTCCAACCCTAGGTGAAGGACTTGGATGATAAGGCATGAAGTTTTGGACTATCTTAAGGAGTTAAAGCTTGGAGACAAAGTTGTTATGGTTTATATTTCCATCTACTTATATCCTTATGTTGTATCATACATGTAAACCCTTATGGGATATTATGATGTACTTTTGTAATCTTTTGTGAAAATTGAATATAGTCATTATTTTTATTCCGCGTCTATACTTTGGTTGTTTTGAATACCATTTATTGAAGTTTGAACATTTTGCACCTATTTCAGCATACCTTTGAGTGTGTTTGGAATGGATGTTTTATTCTTCAAATATTTCGTAAGGGGGTGATACCGCCTCCTTACACATATAGTCAAGATGAAAACACCTATCTTACCTTGGAACATGTCACGACGCTAGAAACCAAGTTGTACAAACCTATAATACCGAGGCATTACCACAATTATTTTCACCGCCGCCTAAAATAATCACATATACTAATATCTGAGACATGTCCATAGAAATTCTCAACCACCTGAGATCTAGATGACAAAGATGTTCTCCCCAAGAACCCAATATACTCAACAGTTTGTGCTCCTAGTTTCCCATGGGAATACTAGTTTTACCATCCAGCAAGTCCTGACTCTGGGATGGATCTACGACACATGGAAACCACATGATTAGGGTTTCACTTGATTAGCTAACCAATTTGGTTGTCTTTTATACTGCATCAATCAAGCTACTTACAAACCCAAAAAAGATTCTACAAAAAATAAGGGTAGATTGCAACCTCAGAACATATAAAACATATAAGACATAAAGTTGATCACATAACCACATGATACTGTCTGAATGCCTTTTACAAGGCCATCACCATTTTGACATCATTATGGGACTCCAATCCCTAATTATATCACCTAAGAATATCACCTGTATTTAAGACACAATTCCACTTCCAAGGTCATAAGACCATTTACATAATTCCCTACAGAACATCATAATCTCTCCATGCCTCATGAGGATTCATGACCACCGCACTACACATATGCTACTTAACTTGGAATAGAATTTTCAACTAAGAAATATAATGTTCACAAGATCACCAATTAGTGTTTCCTCATAGGAGACATAAATACTTTATAACATGATAACTAGTCTAGCAAGCTAAGCATTAACACCATATACAGTTAAATTTCACATTTTAATCAGATTTAGAATTTCAAAATAGCAATTAACATTTAGACCTGGATATCATCATCCCCATATTCTTTGAATGGTTTGAATGGATTAGGTCAACCACTATCATCATAAGGGGGCCATAAAAGGTAAGCACATATCCAAAAATTCTTATTGACTGAAGGGAATGCTGAGTCACAATTTTGTGCAACCGAAGAGGAGAAAAGCCATAGAAATCTTCATCAACTGAAGACACCATCAAATCCTAGTGATGGAAGAGATGGATCACCACACCATCCACTGAAGGGGGAAACATCACCACATTCTATCAAATAGAAACCAAGTCATGTGACTGAAGGGAATCCTCACAACTTCATGCATTGAAGGGGGATTTCCACCCATCATCCAACACATGGATCAAGTCATAGCGACCGCAACACATATCAACATAGCAAACAAAAGCTCTAGGGTTTGGGTTATAGAAACCAAACCAAAACCCAGATCTTCAATTACCATTATGTGCTTAGAAACAACAAGGAAAACAAAGAAATATGGGGACTAAAACATGTGGTGTAACATCAATAATCTGAAGAGTCACCAAAGTGAAAACCACATGAAGAAGATGAAAACCCAGACCCTAATATTTGATCTCTACAAGGATCAACATAGACTCCATGATATGAGAGAGAAAACCAAAAATTGATTTCATATATTCAAGAATCAAAAACTCATCTCCAAAATAGAAAGAACAATCATGATCATGAGGTTAAAACTAATGTTCAAGATGTGCATGTAAGAACCAACATCTCCACCATCCACTAGATCTCAGGTATAAGAATTAGGGTTTAAGAAAAAGAGTTAATCTATACAAGATCACCGCATAATCATAAACACTAAATTAATATATCATCCCTACACAACTTACAATCACGTTTTAGAGATATATCATTAAACATTCAAGATGAGTGCAACAAAAATTAAGGGGAAAGTTATATAACTAACCTTGGATTATGATAAAGAACTTCCAAAAAAGAAGCTCCAAAGAAGAGAGAGAAACCTATATTGATCAAATCCATGACCAATCTAGCCACCACCTCAAAAAAGAAGTAAAACCTAGGTTAAAGAACAAGAAAGAGAGAGTAAAAGCTTCTATGTTGAGAAGAACACAAATTGAGAGGAGATCTCCAATTCAACTCAAAATTGCCATGGAGAACCATGGATTTGGTTAAGAAAAGAGTAGTTCCTCAATAAGAACCACCATGGAGGACCATGGATTCATCCAATGGTAAGAAAATATGTGTATGTTTGTAAGAAAATGAAACCAAGAGGGTAGACCACTTACTAAGGTTAAAGAACATGAAAGGATCACCAAAGGAGAGTTACTCCAACCCTAGACCACTACATGCAAAGGTTTGTCCACCTTTATCCAAGGTTGAGGTCTTTTTCACCACCAAGATCATAAGGGAAGAGATTCAAGGATGAGAGAGAGTAAGAGGATGCAAAAGAAGGGGTATATGTATCTAAGGGTAGAGAGAGGGAAGGAAGGCTAGGTGTCCAACTAAACATGCCACTTGTCCATCAAAACTTGTCCATGCAAGCAGTAAGATCATGTATGGATCTAGGGACATTAAGATAAAGGAAGCTCATCGACCACCATGGTATTCTAGGTCCATCGTTCAAAAGAAAACTACTTCAAAACTCAAACAGTCAAAGAGAAAACCATGGAAAAGCATCGACCTAACTTGGGTCCAAGACACCGTCAGTTGAAGAGAAAACAAGACACACCCAAGCCTCTTCGACCTCAAAAGGCAAGGTTGAAGGAAACTCTAAATGGACTCGGAAAACCAAAGTTCAAGGGTAAACATACAAGCAAGGTCAACCATCTACACAAGGCATCTAAGTAAATCCCAAAACATCAACACATGGTGCCAACACCTCTCTCCTCATCATATCAAGGTGCAAAAAAATTCCCAAGGAAAATATATCTCCTACATGATGCCAAATCATGTGAGACACATCAAACATGTGACAAATTTCAAGATAAACCCTACACCTGAGTAAATTACAACTTGGCCAACAATAACACACATATTTATAACTACCTCCAACAACACCCAGATTGGTCCAAACTGAAAACACAAGCCTATCACATGTTATTAAGGCACTTCACATGATTATATTAAGGCTTCAAGAATCTTATTATGTTAACTAAGCATGATCAAGAAAAATCTAGGTCAGGGGTCTTACACCTACCTCTGATTGGTTCAAAACAAGATTCCTTTTCCCAGTGTATCTTTGATTTCTCACAACCTATTAGACTAATTAGAGACTAGTTTCTGCCAGTATCACTAGAATATCACTATGAACCTATAAAACCTCTGATAAATCCCTTGAACCCACCCATTCGAAAAATCCCAATTCCATCACCATGAACCTCTTGTGTACTACTTGCAGGAGATGACCATTTTCCTTTTTGTTTTGTTTAAGAAACATTTGAAATTATCTAAGACCCCTTGACACCACCATATCCATTAACTTGCATCCCACACTCTAGAGTTCCCAAATATCCTTCCACATCCAGCTCGGGCACCTGCTCTTGTTCTCCCTAGTAAATCTACCTCCATCCAATTCCCCTGTCTTATACAACCTTGAGGTCATTCTGAATGTGACCTTAGTCTCAATTTTGAGTTTGTTTTGCTGCCTTGGTCCCCTAACAAATAGGTTGTTCTTGTCATGTGAAGATCATTATTGACTTCTTATACTCAAGTGTGACATACCTAAAGTGACCAAGGAGGCATCATGAGAGTGCCTTAAGCTTCATTGACCTCTATCTACGCATCATTTGAGGTAATCTCCACTGCCAAATTGTTGTTTCTATTAGCTTCATAGTTGATGATGACCAAATTTACCATCCAATTTTGGTATGTCGTACTTTCTCTAACTCTTAGAGAGTCTAGTGGGGGGTTTTTGGTTCATTTTCAGGGCATGGTATTATCGTCTACCTCACACGTTTCCTTTCATAGTTTTTTCCCATTTTCCCTAATCTTTCCCTTGAGTTGAACTTTACCTACTGACCACCAATCACTTTGATAAATAAGTCACTAGCTTTGCCGATGCTTGAGGAAGCCTCACCTCATTACTATTTTGTTGACATCAAACTCCGTTTCAAAATCACAATGGAGGTTTAAACCTATTTATGTAGTATCTAGTCACTCAAAGACAAAAGATGGAGCAATGTATCAGATGTAAAGTTTCTTTATTTTGCCCCCTCTCACTTGCAATTTGCTTTTTTTTATACACATAAGGGCACATTCATATTTTTCCCAATGGAGTCTTTGGGGAGTGGATCTCACCTCTTACTCTCTTTATCATTTTGTTTATTTAGCTATATTTTCAATGATTGATCAATTGTTTCTCTAAACTTCAAGAAACATAGAAAGTAATATACAAATGTCAAAATCACCAAAAATTAACTATAGGTTCAACAATTTATAGAGATTTTAATGTGATCCTCACTTTATGTAAATGTTCACCCTTAGATAAGATGTTTAAGTATTTCCATAATGATCACACTTTAAATTGATGAATGTATATTAATTAGTTATGTATATTAGGGTTTGAAAGAAATTGATCTAGCCTAAATTCTCAGATCAGTAACTCTAGTAAGTTACATAGAATAAGTAGTCTGCAATAATAATGATGAAAAAAATACTTTGATGCTATCAGAGTTTCATCCCTAAGTCATGGGGATATATGTATTAAAAATATGGGTGATACTTATGGTCTAAGAAACTGATTGAATGTGTTTTGATGCTCAATTGGATGAACTTTTGTACTTATGTTTTGTAATGACAATAAATTTAACACAAAACCTTGTGATGAACTACATTATACATCATCCTTTTAATTCTTATTTTAGTTATTCTTAATATTAACCATCCACCTTAATCTTATTCTAGCTGTTAAGAGGTCATTGTCCCCAATTCTGAGTTAGTATGAGAGAGTTATGCTCATTTGAATTTTCTTTGCGTTAACCTTCCTTTAACTCTTTTAATTAGAACTTAACCATTATGGGTCCAAATAGGCATGTGGCCCAGTTTCCCCATTCTTCTTGGCAATCCAGTCATCGGATTCTGGACCAATCATGACACCCCATTTTGCAAGTGTGGATACAGACTGTCAGGTCCCACAACCACAACTACACCCTCCATCCAACAATCACCTAACCATCTTCCTCCTTTCCCCAGCTTATGTAGAATTCCCAATGTATGACTATCACATATTGGTTTGGACAGCCTGAGCCTCACTTTACCCCCAATTGAGATGTCATTTTCCTTCACCAACTTGTCCTCACTATTCCCGTTCTTTTCCTATCATGCCGTAGCTAGAAGCCCTCCAAATCTTGGGGTTTTTCTTCTTTCCCTAACAGATGCATTGTTGCCACTGTGTGGGTTGGGTGTATACTCCTCATGCCCTCTTGTCATAGTCAACTAGGGCCCCCACCTCTGTGAAGCCCTAGGGAGTACAGTCAACAACCTCATGCACCCTGTGGAGGCTTGGAACTTTCTGATAAATTAGCTCTTATGAGCATCCCACATTCCTCCTCCACACTTGGATGAGGGTTGCACCTCAGGACCACACATAGTAGGGACGACCCCTCGAGATCTTGATCTTCAGCTAAACAACAACGATAGCAAGGTGCCATCCGTACTTGGGGCACACATGACTGGGCCCAAGCTAGTGGGCAACATGGAATCACGGGCGGGTCACTAGTAGCATGGGAGTCAATGATGGAGGGTGATCAATTGTCACCCAAGGATACTATGAGAGGTGAGGTACATCCATGAGCCAATGAAGATAGGAGACATCCCTCTAGTACCTTAATAATCCCTTGGATCCAAATATAAATACTTTGTTTGTCCAAAAGGGTATAGTATATTCTTCTTGATCCTCTTAATGAGATCTATCCATCCAATCTAGTTCGAGGTCCTAAATCTACTTGCTCTTCACTTGATATCATAAAAAGCATGTCCCTTATTTACTTCTCATATAGTAAATGATGCATCTTGCTCCCATTTAGTATTGTTACTTCAAATATCACACTTATTACCTTTAATCCACCTCTTTGTTTGAATCACAAAACCAATCACCTTGATGTACTTATGCTTATTCCTTTGACTTGAAAATGATCCCTTTGTATAAATGATGTGACTTGATAAATGTCTAAATGTTAGCCTAATTTTCTATCTTATGATCATCTAACTTTGAAATTAGTAGAATTTATGATGCTTTATTCCATGTTCAACTAAGGTCTTATTCCTCCTTGCCGTGAATAATTCATATGACTTGAAGACCTAGTTGTGTACCTTGATATTCCCTAAAATGTGATTCTATGCAATTATATGCTTGAATCTTTTAGCCCTATGAAATGTTGATCCTAAGTTTTCAGACCCCTATGTTAACCTTCAAATCAGTAGTTTTATCATGTTGTAGCACTAAATCAACTCCATGAAAACTAATGATCCATTGATTGAAAATGTAACCATGTTACATGAAATGGATCTTTTGTGACTAATTGTGATCTTGCATGATTAGATCTTGTTGATAATTCAAATATCATTCCTCAATTTCCAAATTAGACTTATATCTATCTAAACCACTCATAATGTGGATGGTTCACCTAGATTCTATGACATAATGTTGTTACATTTGATATGTTCAATCAATGCATGCATGTTTGACAAGATTAAACTACACTTGAACTATATGATACCTTGGTTTAGGAGAACATTCACATGACATGATGTAAGTTTAACTTATGAAATCCTACCAATCTAAGGCATCATGTTATGTATTTTTATATAATAGGTCCTTTGGGTTGGGCCTTCTCTAGGAATCTTACTCAAGCATCATAACTTGTTTACTTCTTGCAAGGTATGCTTAATCTTGTGATCCTACTATGATATTGGCTTGTTTGTATGTATTCTCATGTGAATGCCTGGATAGATAATTACTTAATTGATCTATTGTTCGTATGATTACTACTTTCATGTTTCATTATATTATGTTGACAAACCTTGAACATAATTTATAGAAATCCATTATATATCCTTGTGTGCCTGCCTAAAGTTTTAGGGTAAGAGCAAGGCACGTTGAGAAAGGTTATCTCTTGGCAATGGCCCTGACGTCCCATATGAATATAATTAAATCATGACATGTTAGTTGTGAAAACTACCACGATGAGATAGGGTACATATTTTTCTTTGGCATAAATGTACCTCAAGGACCCTTCCTTGGGAAGTGGTCAAAAGGCCTACTTTGATAAAATGGATAAAGAATCCTAAAATACACTTTACATAATGGAGTGTTGTTAAGATACTTCTTTCTTAATTATAATGGTTCTAGCCAAGAAGCTCTTATAATAATCTTATATTGTGTTTTTTTCCTTTCATAGCATACTTAATTATTTAACATTAATATATTGAGTTTATTGAATTTTTAGTTACCAAATGAAGATCTACTGCAGTCAAGACTCTAAGATCTAAAATGAAACACCAAGGGGTTAACCTAAAAATAAAAATGGGTGCATGTCTCTATCTTCATCTTTAGCATCTTTTTATCTCTTTATCTTTGTTATTTCCTTTTCACTTATATTTCTTGTGTAAAAGTATGTGCCATTCTAGGGATGGATGCCTAACTCCACTCGCCTTTGGTTGTGTATCCATTAGGAGTGTGAACTTAGAGTAATAATAGTTATATGAAAAATGGTATTAGATCCATACAAGGCATAACATATCTTATGAACCTATGGATAACCAAACTCAAACTAAGGTAATAGGTATGGTGTGAATTGTGGAGGTTCTCTCTAGTAATCACCTCCTATCAACCAGTGTGGTGGCTGGGGTTCCTCTACACACCTACCTACCCAAACTTTATCCAAGATTGGATCAGGTTCCTTACCCTAAATATAATAGAGTCTTCAACATATAAACTTTTTTTGAAGGACTACCTAAGCCACCCATGTAGATGATGATGATTGGTTAGTCTCATCATCTATACTTTTAATTCTTCTCTCATGACTACTAATCACATAATTTCTTGATTTCAAGTAGCTTCAGCATGGGAAACTAAAATTCATTTGAAATCATGGAAGTTGATTAAAATGATAATGTAATGATCTTATTTTAATTAGAAAACCCTATTTGATGTATGGATGTACTCTTGCAAGTAATGTACTCATATGTAAAGTTTATGCAAAATCAATGTCACCAAATCTGACCTAGTGCTTTTTACATTTGAGGTAAATTCTTGTGAGTGAGATAAGGTGGAACTCATGTTGTATACCTCATGGTTGATCATGTCCCTATTAATGATACATATGTTGTCCCTATTTTGATAAATCTTCAAATATAACTAAGAAATCTCACCTTGTTGATACATATCACACAACATACTTCAGAATGACCATGTCCTTAGACCCCTTGATTATGATGAGAATACATTAATATAAGAAGCATTTCCCTATTTATTTTTATGCCTCCTTGTAAACTCAATTTGGAATAATATGATAAATATGTATCTCACTCTTGTCCTATAATGCTCCAACTCTTAAAGTCCCCAATTTGACTTCTCGATTTCAAAATTTTATCATACCTTGACCATGAAAGGAAGGTAATGCAATTATGACCTTGACTCACACAATCTTGAAATATGGTTTCCCTATTAATAATCTTGATGTTTGACATCAAAACCTTGTGAAATATTATTTGACGATTGATACTCTCCCTATTATGACATACATGATGGTTTATGACTAGTGTGGACAAATGTGCTATATTAGGGCGGTATTTGATGTATGAATCCCCTAACCTAGGTCACATCCACATTATGACTAACTCTAAATTTTCATTTTTTTGATTACTTGGATTTTGCAAAGGTAACCCCTTCCACCTGATTTTAATTTCTTGACCTAAGTCCCTAATAGGTCGAGTCTATTAGGATACTTATAATCAATCTTAAATCTTGATTTAATGAAGATCTTGAAATATGATGATGTTGTCTATAGCTTTTGGTTAAGTTCCTAGAATGACCTAGGTCTAGATCATTCCTCAACCTCAAATACCATGACAATGAAACTAATATTGATGTTACAAAATGTTGCTTGGTTGTTGCCTAAATGATGCTCATTTTTTGTATATGGATCAATGTACACCTAATTTATAAATAGGAACCTAAAAAGTAGCTTTAAAATGTTTGGACGTATGACTTTTATGTCCAGACATGACTCTATTTATTAAATAATAAAATCATAAATAATATTTGGGATCTGCATCTTACAAATCACCTAATGTTACAAAACATTCCATAAACTTTTTAAATAGAGTAGGATATTTGTTAACCCCTCATCCCAAGCTCTTTTATAGACTATTTAATAGGAAGGTGATGTCATAAAACCTTAACAAGTTATATCTTCTACTCCTTCAACTTCTAAATGTTCATGTCTAGAATATATATTTGTCTTTCATATATATTAAACATCCTTTTCTATTAAACATCCACATGATAAGTTGTTTGTGCTATTTATACATAATTCTTGTGAATAAAGGATGCATATAAGACGATGAGAAGTCTATCTAATTCAAGTGGTACATCCAGCAAGATTAGAAATGTGTCCAATTATGCAGTAAGACTCCATATCTAGGGGTTAACTTGCCCATATTCCCTAAATGGAAAACTCATTTTCAAGGTGAGACCTTTAGATAACTCATGAGTCTATAATTCTAACAATATTTTATGCTTGTTATCATAAGAATAAATAAATTATTGAGCCTCTTTAAGTTGGTTCCTTATGATTTAAATATATACTATAGTGTGTTGTACCTATCTCATATACTAACAACTATTCCACTCATTATTCGTACTATCATACAAATGATGTGCATTGCCTAATATAAAGAGATTCTCGTGGTGTAGTACGTAAATTTGTTGATATTTTTATAATAATAAATTCAATTAGGAATAAGTGTGAGGATACCAAAAAAATTGAAATATGGATGACCTCAACAAGGATTCTGCATCTTCTAATATTCTCTCTAATTTTCTATTTTCTTTAGGATGGAAGGTTGTAATGAAATGTATTGTACACCCATATCCTCATCAAGTTTTGATAACCTCCAATTTTGGGATGTTATCTTAGTCTTTTCTTTAGTTTTCCACACTCTTTCTTAATTAGAATTATATATAATACCTAAATATTCCTTCTTATTGTAAATATACCATTAGACTAACTTTTCCTCCTTTTTTTATGTGTAGAAAAAGACACAAAAAAATCATAAAAGACTCAACTAGCCTCAAGACCGCATGAGCTCAAACGGTCCCAAGACCGCATGAAGCCAATCGGTCCCGAGACCGCGTGGAGTCACACGGTCCCAAGACCGCATGAAGCCAATCGGTCCTGAGACCGCATGGAGTCACACGGTCCCAAGACCGCATGAAGCCAATCGGTCCCGATACCGCGTGGAGTCACTCGGTCCTGAGACCGCATGAAGCTAATCAGTCCCGAGACCGCATGGAGTCACACGGTCCCAAGACCGCATGAAGCCAATCGGTCCTGAGACCACATGGAGTCACACGGTCCCGAGGCCGCATGAATCCAAACGGTCTTGAGGTCCAAACGGTCTTGAGATCCAAACGGTCTTGAGGTCCAAACGGTCTTGAGGTCCAAACGGTCTTGAGGTCCAAACGGTCTTGAGGTCCAAACGGTCTTGATATCCAAACGATCTTGAGATCCAAATGGTCTTGAGGTCCAAACGGTCTCCAAACCATTTGGACTTCACTTAAGGCCTATAAATAAGACCCCAAGGGTCCTCAAAAAGGCACCAAGTTTCAGACGTCCAAAGGCTGCCTCAATCACTCTAGAGCACATACGACTTCCATCCTCCGCCCTAGGGCTTCCGGTCTGAGACCCATACTCCATCTCGAAGCTGCTTTCTCTCTCTCTGCCAAAGAAGGTGGGAAGAGGGAGATCTCATCATCGTGCAACCTGTGAAGCTGGTGGATTGTTTCTCTCTCTCCAAGGGGTTGACTTCCCTCTCTCCTTTATGGGGATGATGCTCTCTCTCTCTTCTTGCCTCCTTCTTTGTTCTAGTCATGAGCGAGTAGTATCTTTCACTAGGGTGCGGGGAGTAGCCCTGCTACCCATGATTTCATATCATGTAAATGTAATCCATAGTTTGTAATAAAGAGTTTATATCTTTTCAGTTCAACATCAAACGTTTAACGAATGCTTGTTTTTTGATCACCAACTTGTGTTATCTTTTATCTTTTAGTATGAATTGTCTACGTTTGTACTATTAGATTTGAAACTCGTTTGTATGTTGGTTCTTGGTGCATGTATCCACCATGGCTTGGTTCGATATCTAGGAGTGCTTTCAAGAATTGGAGTAAACTCACTTCCAAATGTTGTACTTTCATACTATGAAATGGAATCAGTTGACGTATAAGAGTACAACCTTGACGAGTCGAGGAACACACTTTGCGAGGGGAATGATGCAAAGTAGTTGACCATTCGTTCGGGGATGGCTGGCTTTGCAACATTCCCGCACTTCTCGTGGTTAGTTCTCCAAAAGGAAACTAAGTCTACAAAGATACTAACTGACTAAACTCTTTTTGCAGGTTATGTTTTACTTTGCATGTATTGATCCATGTGTGGTGGCGGTGAAAAACCGATCACACCCTAGTGACTTTTATCATTATTTAACATCTTTAAATTTACTTGCTTGCTTTATTTTACATGTTCTTAGTTTATAAACAACAAAACCAACCTTTCGATTTAAGTGCCTACTATTAAGTGACTAAGTGAAATTCTAACGTTCTTCATCTTGTTACTTGCAACAAGACCGTTGTCCCGAGGATTCGACCCTTAACTATACTAGGATAAGACTTCTACGTATCTTAGCATACGTGGGTGGAGTTCTCTATCTAGTATATGCAAGGCTAAACCTAAAGACTTATCATCTTTAGGATTTTTAGTTGGTTCATGCAATTCCACGTAAGTGGAAGCTCCATTAAAAATTGGCGCCGTTTCCGGGGACAACGGAACATTTTAATTTCATTTAGTACCTTCCTAATTGGTTAGGGTTTCACACTTTTTTTAATCATTAGTCTATATCTTCTTGAAATCATTATATCTTTACCATTATCTAAAGGTGTTTTCTTTTCTCTACTCAGGTAGAAAACGTGTATGCGATCATCGCATAACCGCAGATTCTCCCCTGATCCGGAGTTTGACTCTGAGGTAGAGAGAAGTTTCCATCGCCGTATTCGACTCAGTCATCAAAGAGCCAGACAAATGGTCGACAATCAACGCCAGGCTGCATTGGTGATGGAGAGGGTCAACGCCGCCATCGCCGCTCAAAGGGCACAACTCATCGTTGATACTCATGCCCAGATTCAAGCGGAGATTCGTGCGGAAGAATAGGCCTGCATCAGAGCTGAATATGAGGCAGCAACCCAAGCTGCTCAGTTGGAATTAAGGAACAAGCAGCTGAGGGATTACGCTGTCCCAAAGAACTATGAAGATAACCATCCGGTCCGGCCTCCAATCATCAATATCCCCAACTTTGAGATTCGGACCCAATGGATCCAGATCATGCAAGGCATTGCATTCTCTGGAGGTTCTGGAGATGATTGCATGGATCATCTGAAGAGGTTTAAGGCACTGTGCCGCCTGGTTCCGCAAGTCGGAGTCACTTTTGATGCAATAATGCTTCATCTATTTCATTTCACTTTGTCTGGGAGAGCCCTGAGTTGGTATAACTCACTTGACAGGGAACCCATAATAACCACCTGGGCTCCCCTAGAGGAAAAGTTCTTGGAGAAGTTCTTTCCCCCTTCACTGACTTATGAGATCAGGGGGCAGATCAATCACTTCTCTCAACTACCCAGAGAATCCCTTGCTGAAGCATGGGAAAGGTTTAAAGAACTTTTGCAAAAGTGCCCACATCATGGAATTTCCCAGAACCAATTGATAGAAACCTTCTATCGAGGAGTGAATGATGATATCAAACAGTTTTTGGATTCCTCATCTGGAGGAAACTTTATGAGAAAGAATTATGAGGATGCCTGGAAAATAGTTACACTCGGAGCTGAGAATCAGTCCAACTGGGGACGATCATCCGGAAAAGGTGTCCTCAAGGCCTACAAAGCTGAAGAATCAATAGAGATGAAGGCAATTGCTGAAGCCTTGAAAACCATAGTTCATAAGAAACAAGCTCTCGGGACTTCTCTTAGAGAGTTTGATAAGAAGAAAAATACTCTGGTTCAACAAGTCAAGGCCGCCACAGGAACCTGTGAGGCCTGTCATGCTTCTGACCATCCGACCCTTTCATGTGGTATGCTTTATAATGTGATGATGGATCTGCATCCACCATCACAACAGTATGAACCTATCACCGACCAGTCTGAAGAACAACTGCCACAACAAGTCAACTCTATCCATTCTATCCCTGGACAAGTCTATTACAATCCTAATCAGCCGAGGAACCACCCAGGATTCCAATATGGGAACCCTGTTGGAACTGCAAATCCACAGCACCAGACGCAGGGAGGATCCTCTAGTAAGTTACCACTTGGATTCCCAAACAATTTCAATCAAAATCAAGGGAACTCCAGGAATAACTTCCTGAGAGCTAACTATCCCAGGAACCAATCTTCTTACTATTAGTATACTCATCCTCCGCTCCACCCACAACTGCACACTCAACAACCTCAGCTAGCGCTGCCTACGCAACAACCTCAGCAAGGACAACAACGATTTCCTCAGAAAAACACTCCTTCTCAACCGGAAGATGAAATACCTTTGATAAGGCAGATGTTGCAATCCCAACAAACTATGCTTGCTAATCAACAGGCTCAGCAGAAGGCAGTAGAAGCTCAACTTGCCCAAATTGTTGCACAACTGAAGCCTCCCGCAAGCACATTTGCAGGGCAGCCCGAATCGAACCCCAGCCATGTACAAAATAGGCCTGAACAGTTGAATGCCGTCACCACGAGATCTGGACGCACTCTTCATGAAATTACAAGGATCGCTCTTGATAATGATGAAACACCTACCTTTATGATGAATGAGAGCCCTCAACAAGGGATGGAGAAGCCCACAGAGAGTACAAAGGGAAAAGATAAAGAACAAGTGTCTGCAGAGCCCGAAGTCTTGCAATATAAACCAAGGATCCCATATCCGGGTAGACTGCGAGAAACGAAGACAGACACCAGGTTTCAGAAATTCAAGGAGGCGATGAAGAAACTATACATCGATATCCCGCTCCTTGATGCTCTCTCCGAGGTACCAGCTTGGGAAAAATACCTCAAAACCTTGTTATCAAGGAAGTACATCACCGAGGAACAAGAAACTGTCAAACTTCCCCAGACCACATCTGATATCATCCTCAACAAAATGCCAAAGAAGAAGAAGGAACCATGTTCCTTTGGAATTCAATGCTGCATCGGAAATGCATCTACCAAAAAGGGATTAGCTGACCTAGGGGCCAGCATATCCATTATGCCCTATTCTATGTGCAAATGATTGGGTTTCACCGAATTGCTGCCTACAGCAATGACAATTCAATTAGCTGATTCCACCATCACCGCACCTCTGGGGATCATTGAAGATATTCTAGTAAGGATAGGCAAGGATGCCTATGTCCCATGTGACTTCATCATCATGGATATTAAAGAAGATCTGAGATACCTGATAATTTTCGGCAGACCTTTCCTCGCCACTGCCAGGGCACTTATCGATGTTGAAGCTGGTACCATAATTCTAAGACTCGGAAAAGAAGCAATTCAATTCCGAGTTCTTAACAACATGAAAGGCCCTAGTATTCAAGAGGAGGTCTTTCTTCTAGATGCAATACAACAAATGACTAAATTAGAGATATCTGAGCCATCAGACGAGCTAGAAAATGTCCTCACCAATCCTGAAGTTGAATTCTCTACGAATGAACTAGTTCAACAGTGTCTGCATTAGAAAAGGCCGAAGAAGCACCAATGGCCACTTTTGAAGAGCTCAAAGCTGTCAACATTATAGAAGCAACGAAGCCACCTAAGTCCCCTGAAATGAAGACTTTACCCACGGGGCTTAAACATGTTTTCTTGGATGAGGAAAAATTATGCCCGGTCATCATCAGCTCTACCCTTACAGAAGATCAGGAAGAAAGGCTTCTGGATGAGATGAAGAAGCACAAAAAGGTCATTGGATATAAGATAACTGACCTGACAGGCATAAATCCAGCCATGTGTATGCACAAACTTCCAATGGTTGAAGAATTCAAGCCATCCCGCGAACATCAGAGAAAACTGAATCCTTTTTTTTTGGGTAAGTCAGAGGGTTTTTTATTCATCTCGCCCCTCTCGTGCAAGCAAAAATCTTAGAACAATTACAACTTATTGACTCATTTGCTGAAAGAAATTTGGTAGTACTACTACCATTATAGGACTCTAAGTTGATAACATCAACTAGACTACTAGGGGGTACCTTATAGACAAAGGAACCACCCTTGGTTTTTTGATGAAATTTCGCAAGACCATCAGCAGCCTTGTTCATCTCTCTGGGAATATTCCTACACTTCCAACTCTGTTTCCAACTAGCTTGAATGCCTGTTAGCCATAACGCCAACCTTGGATAATCTTCAACTCTTCCCTCCATAGCTTCTTTTTCCCTTTTAGAGTCTGTCTCGAAGCTGAGTTGTTTGCATGAGAGGTGTTGTCCTATCTCAATAGCCCAATGAATTGCTTTCACTTCTGCCTCAAGCACACTGTTGACATGACTTTTCTTGCCCCAACCACTAATCCAGTTGCCCTTACAATCTCTACACACCACAGCAATCGATGTTGGGGTAGTATCATTTCTGAAAGTAGCGTCGGTATTTATTTTCCACCAATTAAGATCTGGTGGTTGCCAAAAACCAGCAATGGGCTGCATGATTCTACTCTCCTTTACCTTTGGGGTGAAGGCTATGCTCGTCAGATTACACTCCTGTCTGATGAGATGAACTATATAATTGCTTGAATATCTAGTTCCTTCGAAAACCTGAACATTTCTGCCCTTCCAAATCTGCCAGCATCCCACCATAAACATAATGCTTAGGTTCTTCTCAGTCTTAATAAACTTCGCCATCCACGTCCAAACATCAGTAATGGAAAAGAAATCGCTCCATATTTGGCTCTCTAGGATTGCTTTCCATGTTTCCTGTGCTCTTGGACAGTCCCGCAAAGCATGAATAACAGTTTCCTCCTGGTTTTCATAGATGGAGCAAGTAGCAATAGTGTCTAAGCACCGATCTACTCTCTTCTTGTTTGTTAAGATAGCATTATGGCCCACTAGCCATATACCTTCATCTCCCATATCATATTCCAGTTGCCCTGAACCTGAATATCCTTGTTTTGTCTCATAAGATGATAAGCGCTTTTGATAGTGAATTGACCAGTGTCTGAGTGGTTCCAGGCTAGTACATCACACTCCTCGGATTGTCTGGGGACATCAAGCTTGGTAATCTTCTTTATGATATGTTGCGGTAGCCAATCGTTTAGAAACTCAGTATCCCATTCCTTATCCAGGTTGACTAGGCTTGATACTTTCAGGTCCTTTAAATCTTCTGGTATGGGCCGAGAGACATGCTATTGTAAGCATCCTTCTACCTCACACCATCTATCCAGCCAGACATTGATGTCTCTTCCACTCACAGGTATCCAAGTTGAGTTTTCAGTGATGAACTCCTTGCATTGGATTACTGATCTCACAAATCTGGAGGTGTTTATGCTCTTCCTTCCATCATGGCGGATGTACTTAGGTTTCAGACTTTCGCACCAGCTAGATTTCCTCTTCGTGGCAATTTCCCACACATGCTTAGCAATAAGTGAGGTATTCAGCTCCTTCATACTCCGTATGCCCAAACCGCCTTGTTCTTTACTACTGGTAACTTTGTTCCGTGCAACCAGGGAGAGCGGGTGACTCTTATGGTTGCCACCCCAAATGAATCTTCTGAATGTGCCATCAATGCGGTCACACATCTTAGTAGGAAGAAGAGCCGTCTGCATAACGTAGTTAGGGATCGCCGTAAGTGTAGACTTGGCGAGGCAGACCCTGCCAGCTAAGCTTAAACACCTCGCTGACCACGCAGCCATCGCTGCTTTGACTCTTCTCAAAGTGCTGCTGTAAGTCTCTTTGTTCACCTTTTCGTGAATAAGCGGGACTCCGAGGTACTTCCCCAGGTTGCTTGTGACCGTGAAACCACTAATGCGACCAATTCTGAGTTGGGTACATGGCCTGACATTCCTCGAGAAGAAGATAGAGGACTTCTTCACAGATATGGCCTGCCCAGAAACACGACTGAACTCTCTAAAACAACTCAGGATTGTCCTCATTTCTTTCACATCAGCCTTGGCAAAAAGAACCATGTCATCAGCAAAAAAAAGATGGGAGATTCTAGGACCTGCTCTATAGAGTTGGATAGGGGTCCATTTCTTCTCAGATACTAGCTTCTCAATACACTGACTCAGTCGTTCTAAGCATAGAACAAATAGGTAGGGTGACAGAGGGTCTCCCTGCCTCAGTCCCCTAGTAGCCTTGAATGTTCCAGTTTCCTTCCCATTCCATATGATGGAACTGTCCCCAGTTGAGATAGAGTTCATAATATAGTTGCAGATGGTTACAGGTATTCTAATTTTCTCGAGGGTATCCCGTATGAACGATCATGTCATCTTGTCATAGACTTTGGACAAATCTATCTTGATTTCCATCGTCTTCTTCCTCGAACTCCTTCTTCTCATAATGTGGATAATCTCCTGAGTTACAGTAATACTGTCCGAGATTTTTCTACCAGGAACAAAAGCACTTTGCATTGGGGATATCCAATCTGGGAGGTAGGATTTAATCCTCTCCACAATGATCTTCGAAGAGAGCTTTAGACTGAGATTATTAAGAGAGATAGGGCGGAAGTGTTCACATTGTTCAGGTTTAGGAATCTTTGGTATCAACACTATACTGGACTTACAGATGCTCCCACTTAACATTCCTCCCTGAAGAGCCTCGTTTATAGTAAATAAGAGGGATTGTTTGACAGTATGCCAATTCTTCTTTATGAAGTTACCATCTGCACCGTCTGGGCCAGGCACCTTGTGCGGGTTAATCTTCGATAAAATGTTGTGAAGCTCTTCAAGTGTGACCTTTGCACACAACTCTTGTTTCTCAACCTCAGACAGAACTTTAAACTCTCCTGGGTACTCCTTTATGTCCTTCACGTGGATGGTGACTGGTTCTGTAAAAAGGTTCTTGAAGTAATTAAAGATTATTTGCTTGATATCCTCCTCATTGCTAGTCCAGTCTCCTTCAGTATTCCTTAGCATAGTTATTGTGTTGTATCGCCTTCTCATCTTGACATATGCATTGTAGAACTTTGTATTCAGGTCTCCCTCAGTTAACCAGTTGATGTGGCTTTTTTTCCTGAGATCCGCTTCCTCCTGCTGCAGAATCTTACCGTATTGGGTCTCCGTGCTGATGATCATCTTAGATGTGATATCATCATAATTATCTGCCAGAGTTTTCTGTAAGAGATCAATGTTCCTTAGGACTCTCTTCTTCTCCTGCATAGTGCGCTTCCTACTCTCCGCAGCCCAGTTATTGATGACTTCATGTGATTGTTCAAGGGCATCATTGAAGTTGAGGCTCAGATTCCAGTTTTCCTTGATCATATTTTGGAAATCTTCTGAAAGAGACCAAGACTCCCTTATGAAGAATCTTTTCTTAGCACTGGCGTGTCTCATATCACCAATCGCAATAGGACAATGGTCAGAATACACCTTCGGTAGGTGTTCCACTGTGAAGCTAGGGTAAGCATTGATAAAATCGTTGTTTGCCACTGCTCTATCGAGTCTTTCCTGCAGTCTGCCATGGATGTATGTAAACCTTTGTCCGTTGAAACCAAGATCAGTCAGCCCCGCTTCCATCAGAGTGTTGTTAAAAGTAGCAGCTTCATTAAGGTTGTAGTGTATACTCCCAGATTTTTCCTCAGGCAGCAAGGTCGTATTAAAATCGCCAATCGCAATCCATGGGAGAGTGAACTTCTTACCCATTGCGACCAAATGTTTCCATAACAACTTCTGAACATAAATATGAGGATGCACGTAAATGAACGTGATCATAACATTATTGTTAACTTTACAAGTGACAAATTGGCGATGACAGTTTATGATCTGAACAGTACAATCACCCTCTTTCCAGCACACCCAGATGCCCCCCGAGAAGCCCCTCGCTTCACACCGGAAGGACCTGTTAAATCCAAGCATCTTAATGGTGTTCTCTGCCTTATTTCCGATGATACAGGGTTCAAGAATTCCCATGATTTGAGTTTTCTTCTGTAAGATCATATCTTTGAGGACACGACATGTATCATGATTGCCGATTCCTCTAGTATTCCATACGATTGTATTTAACATTAACAACTGAAGAGGTTGGACGTAACAACAGAACCCTCTAAACATCCATCTCTGTCTCATCCTTCTCTTCATTCATCTCTATTGCACCCTCGTCTAGCTCCTTCTGTAAGCGTGGGCTCTTCCTCCTGTGCTCATACAGAGGTTTTGTTCTAGCTACCTTCATTTTCGCCCCCGATCCTTTCAATTTCCTCCCTGGTGGTAGCCGAGTGGCTATGGAGTTGGAGTCCACTTCTTTCAGCGGAACTCGTTCCTCCATCTCTTCCCCCTCCTTATTCTCCATACTTACTTCTGTGCTCCTCTCGTTGCCTCTCTCCTTTCCATTCCTAGTGTTGTCTTCTGTAATCTGCATTGTTGTTTCTGTGCTTGTAACTTTTTCTAGAGTTGCATATTCAGTCTCAAGATCAATGACCTCGTCCACCTCCGGGTTGACTGCCACATGAATCTCATCGCTGATATTTTGTTTATTCTGATTCTTGTTGATCTCCTTCAAAACTTCTCTTTTTTCATCCGCCGTCTCTATAGTTTTCTTCTTCCTTATCTTCGGGGGGGGGGGGGGGGGGGGTTGTACCTGATGTGTTCACCCTTTCATTTTCTTCACTCTGTCTCCTGACACTGTTGTCATTGCTTTGATCCTCATCTTGCTCTTGATCATCAACTAGGTTAGCAAATCTATTCTGAACGTTCACCTCAGTATTCCTTCCCGTGGTCTGTGTTTTAGGTTTTGCTTTGTGGGCAGTCCTCCTCTGTGTCTGCCATTTGTTAGATCTACTTTCCTCCTTGTTGGTCGTAGGGCTTCCTCGCTCCTTAGAAGTATTCTCCATGTTATCATTCAGACTTCCAGTTTTCAGATTAGATTGGCACTTCGCCTCTCCATGTCCTATCTTTCCACAAAGATTGCATGCTCAGGGAAAACTTCATATTCAACCTGGTAGATTTCATTGTTTATGGTGATGGTGTTAATCAGTGGTTTCGATGTATCCACCTCGATTGCCAATCTGGCAAACTTACTCCTTGTCCTCACCTTTGTGTGATTGTCAACTTTAACCAGACTTCCTAACGCCAACCCTATGTAGTCGAACAGAGTTGATACATACAGGTGAAGAGGGAGGTCAAGGATGCGAACCCACGTAACCAAATATCTGGGTAGCTCAATGGACGGGCGGAATGTGGGATCCCATTGCGACACTGCTAGGCAATTGCCAAACAATTTCCATGGCCCTCCAAACAGAGCCGTATCAAAATCTCTTCTGCAGGAGAACTGCACCACGTAGTGGCCCAGATCTACCTCATAGATGTTGAACCTTCCTATGGGATTCCATAAGGTTTTCAATCGATCTCTCATAGTCATATATCCTACATTGGATCCAATCAATTTAGCAACCACAATATACATCCACGGCTTGGCGAGAATCTCCTCAGCATCTAGGTTTATTTCTAGCACTGGTTGTCCATTCGGATCCTTCAGGATCACATCTGACGTTGCATGTCTAGGCTTGAACAATTTGTCTAAGAAACAGTCTGCCTCATCATTCTTGCCATCTCCCATGGTGTAATCACCCATATATGTTTCTTGGTTACCCCCGTTATCCGACTGCTTTTCGTTTTCTCGGTCTCCTTTTCTCCTGCCTGGTTGTTCCAGCTTCCGTTCTCCACCCTTCCCCCGTTGTTTCCACTCAACGGTGGGAAAAGTGATTCATAATCTTTCTCGTGGTTGTTCCCGTCCTCTGCCACTTCGTTTCCTTGTTGTTTATCAGGGCCTTGCATTCCAGCATAGTGAAACTCCAAGCCCACGTTCGGTATGGTGACTTTGACCCCCTTCCCGCTGCTTGAGTTGCCGTCGATCTTGTTCTGTTTTTCCGGCCGTCTCCCCGTCCCTTCGTCTGTAGTCCCATGTAACAGGTTATCCGATGGAGTCTCCGGTTCCTTCCGTGCAGTTCCTCCCTCACCAGCGCCTCCTCCCTTCGAGGTGTCGTCATCTTCTCCCCTTCCCCCCCCATTCGCCAACGCCCCCAGAAACCCTAGCCGCCCCCGCGTTCACCATCTTAGAAAACTGAATCCTAATCTCAAAGAGGTGGTTTTCCTGGAGGTCCTCAAATTACTTAAAGCTGGCATAATCTACCCTATCTCTGACTCCCAGTGGGTCAGTCATGTCCAAGTTATTCCTAAAAAGGGAGGCACTACTGTCGTGCTTAACGAAAAAAATGAGTTAGTGCCCACCAGGACTGTAACAGGGTGGAGGATGTGTATTGACTATAGGAAGCTGAACAAAGCCACGAGGAAAGATCAGTACCCTCTACCATTCCTCGATGAAGTTCTGGAACGCCTAGCTCATAAGAAATATTTTTGCTATCTCGATGGTTATTCCGAGTTCTATCAAATACCCATACACCCGGAAGACCAGGAAAAAACCACCTTCACCTGTCCTTTTAGGACATATGCCTTTAGAAGAATGCCATTCGGGTTGTGTAACGCACCCACTAAGTTCTAACGGTTTATGTTCGCCATCTTCTCCGTCCATCATGGAAGTATTTATGGACGATTTCTTAGTTTATGAAGATTCCTTCGATAACTGTTTAATCAACCTTAGACAAGTTCTACAACGTTGCGAGGAAACGAACCTTATCCTGAATTGGGAGAAATGCCATTTCATGGTAACAGAAGGTGTCGTCCTCGGGCACAGGGTGAGTGACAGAGGGATCGAGGTCGATAAAGAAAAAATTGATGTTATCTCAAAACTGTCGCCACCAAAAGATATAAAGGGAGTAAGAGCTTTCTTGGGTCATGCGGGGTTCCATAGAAGATTCATCAAAGGTTTTTCAAAAATAGCAAAACCCATGACCCAACTCCTGAATAAAGATACTGAGTTCATCTTCAATCAAGAATGCATGCAAAGTTTCTCCACCCCCAAGAATGCTTTAATTTCCGCACCTATCCTGAGAGCCCCAGATTGGTCGCAGCCATTTGAAATCATGTGCGACGTAAGTGATTACGCCATAGGGGCTGTTTTAGGACAGAGGATCGACAAGAAACCTTACGTTATCTACTACACATCCAAAACACTAGATGAAGCACAGAAAAACTACACTACCACAGAGAAAGAGTTTCTGGCTGTCATCTACACATTTGAAAATTTCTGCTCCTATTTGATTGGATCCAAAGTTATCGTTTATACCGACCACTCCGCCATTCGATACCTGATTCAAAAGCAAGATGCCAAACCCAGGCTTATCCGCTGGGTATTGATGCTTCAGGAATTTGACTTGGAAATTAAAGATAAAAGTGGAGTGGAGAACATTGTAGCTAATCATCTCATCCGTATCGAGGTTGAAGAAGAAGATAAAATCCCTATCCGAGATTCTCTTCCAGACGTCCAACTAATGAAGGCCACCCATGGATTCCCTTGGTATGTGGATATCGTCAATTATCTAGCCACATGGATTATTCACCCCTCTGCTTCCTACCATGACAAAAGGAAGTTCCTTCATGATATAAAACAATATTATTGGGATGAACCCTACCTGTTTCACCTTTGTGCTGACAGACTTTTCCGTCGTTGCTTGCCGGAAGAAGAAATTACCCCTGTCCAAGAGCATTGTCATTCAGGACCCACAGGGGGGCACATGAGTGCAAAGAAAACCGCTATAAAAGTTTTGCAATCAGGTTTTTTCTAGCCCACCATAGCAAAGGACTCCTATGATTTTGTGAAAGCCTGCACCAAATGTCAATTTTCTGGCAACATATCAAAAAGGGACGAAATGCCCCTCACAATGTGGCAAGAAATTGAGCTTTTCGATGTGTGGGGGGTAGACTATATGGGCCCTTTCCCTTCTTCCTATGGCTTCTCATACATCTTGGTTGCGGTGGACTACGTCTCAAAGTGGGTCGAAGTTGTACCCACTGTGTCCAGCAATTCCAAGCCAGTTATTAAATTGTTCAAAGATATTATTTTCCCAATATTTGGAGTCCCCAGAACTGTCATATCAGATGGCGGGACCCATTTCCTGGAACGAAGTTTTGAAGCCCTGTTGAAAAAGTACAGAGTCAACCACAAAGTAGCAACGCCTTACCACCCACAGACTAGTGGTCAGGTTGAGATATCAAATAGACAATTAAAGGCGATTCTAGAAAAAATAGTTAATCGAAATCACACTGATTGGTCCACCAAACTTCCCGATGCACTCTGGGCATACCGAACAACTTATAAAACACCAATCGAGATAACTCTGTTCCGTTTGGTGTACGGGAAGTCTTGTTATCTTCCAGTAGAACTAGAACACAAAGCCTGGTGGGCCATCAAACAACTAAATTTTGATCTTAAAAGTGCAGGAGAGAATAGACAACTCCAGTTATAGGAGCTAGAAGAGCTCTGAATGACTGCCTATCAGAGTGCCAAAATCTATAAGGATCAGACCAAAATGTGGCACGACGGTCATCTCAAGAGAAAAGACATCGCCGTTGGAGACAAAGTACTCCTTTTCAACTCCAAACTCAAGTAGTTTCCCAGAAACCTTCGAACAAAATGGTCCGAGCCCTTCACCATAAAGCATATTTATCCAACTGGGGTTGTCATAATTTTCGACAACAACGGAGGAGAAAGGACGGTCAACGGTCATTGTTTAAAAAGATACTACACTACGGAAGAAAAAATGCCAAGACAAACCATTGAAATCAAAGATGCTACGCCGTCAGCATAATAACGTTACAGCTTCGTCGAGCCAACGACGTAAAACCCAGGCGCTACTTGGGAGGCAACCCAAGATTTCAGCTTCTTCTTTTATTTTTCCGTTCTTTTATTTACCTTAGGTTTATCTTCTGAAAATATAAAAATTTCACATAACCAAATCAAACTTAAAAATATAAAAATCCTTTCGACCTAAACCCGACCAAACGGTCTTCAAACCGTTTGGAACCAAACGGTCTCCAAACCGTTTGGGACGAAACGGTCTTCAAACCGTTTGGGACCAAATGGTCTTCAAACCGTTTGGAACTAAACATTCTTCAAACCATTTGGGACCAAACGGTCTCCAAACCGTTTGGGACCAAACAGTCTCCAAACTGTTCGGGACCAAATGGTCTTCAAATCGTTTGGAACCTAACGGTCTCCAAACCGTTTGGGACCAAACAGTTCTGAAACTGTTTGACCTGGAGATTTTGTAGGGTCAACCCCTTATCCCTATAAATATAAACCCTACCCCCTCCTTCTCCTCTCTTCGACTCTCGAGTTTTCTCAAACCTTTACGCAAGAGCTGTTCCATTGCCTCTGCTCTCCCTGCCCCCGCGCGGGTCACCTCTGTTGACTTCGCTCTGTGCCCCTGCACGGCAACCTCGCATCCGCTCTCCACTTCACGATCGTCATCTCCACCTTCAGATGCAAGGTAGTCCAGCCACCATCACAACGCCTGCATGAGCCACCGCGGCAATGACCAACCGTTTCAATCTTTTTCGCCTCCGCAACCATCTTCTTCACCTTTGCTGTCATCTTCGGCACCGCCGTGGCACCTGCTATCGTCGTCTTCATCCTTATCACTACCGGCTCCACCGCGATCATCTTTACCATCACCTTTATCGCCGTCTGCTCCGCCTTCTCCATCGCCGCCTTCATCTCTATCACCGTCGGCTCTGCCGCAATCCCTATTTTCACCGACCGCTTCACCCGACGTTTCCCCTTCCAAACGGTCTCCGAACCGTTTGGAACCAAACGGTCTTGGAACCATTTGGAACCAAACGACCTTGAAATCGTTTGGAACCAAACGGTCCTGAAACCGTTTGGGACCAAACGGTCTTCAAACCGTTTTGAACCAAACGGTCTTGGAACCATTTGGAACCAAATGGCCTTGAAACTGTTTGGAACCAAATGGTCTTGGAACCGTTTGGGACCAAACGGTACTGAAACCGTTTGGGACCAAACGGTCTTCAAACCATTTGAGACCAAACAATCTTCAAACCGTTTGGCCTTCCCAAATTGTTTAAGTTTCATAAAAATATAAAAAAAGCTCATAAATACAAATAAAAAGCCAATTCTTTTCTAAGCATATATTCTTACTCATGATTTTCTACTTTTCAGAAATGGCATCACCAGCTAAGCAGGCCACAGGATCTAAAGATGCTCCTTTCTAGACAAAGGAGCAAATGATGGAAGCCCGAGACAAACTCCAAAAAATCATAGATGACTACAACAGGACTGGAAAGGCCCCGCCAAATGTCAAAATCATGGCGGTTCTGTGCAAAATTGACCGCATCAATAAGTGCCTGGCCGAGGCACCTGAAGAAGAAGTGGAAGAAATTTCTTCCGACGATGACGAAGGCTCGGATTACAAGCCAAACTCCGAGGAGGAATCCCCAGCTGAAGAATCAAAGGGGAAACGCAAAGTCCAAGATACTGCAACCGATCAGCCCTCCAAGAAACGTGCCAAAAAGCAAGTTCGGCCTGCCACTGCAAGAGAGCAAATCCTGGCAGGAAACACTCCACCAATCACCACCTCCGCTGCCACTCCCGCAACCATCTCTATCCACACTTTCCCTCCCATCACCACCGCAGCACCACCACCAAAAAACCTCTACATAAACACCGCCCTCTCCACCGACAAAATCCTAAAACCTACTAAGTACGTCTGCTCCAACGTACTACTTAAGATGGGGATCCATGACCGAATTTTCAACATGCTAGACAAAGACAACCTTGCAAGGTTGTGTTTAGTACCTGAGATCTCATTTTCTGAACCCACTACTGAATTCTTCACCTTTCTTACCAAAGAGCCCGTAGACATCATGGATAGAACATGGGACGGAGGTGACAGAAGGCTGGTCACCCAAATCTTCGGCAACAAGGTTGTCTTAACAAAAAACATGCTGAACGAAGTTTTTATTGACAACCAGCAACAGCTAAATAAAGCCAAGGCTGTGGGAACTGAGCACCCTGATTTCAACAGGAAAATTTTGGAAATCTCTGACTGGGCTCCCCACCTATGATGCTAAGACATGCAAGGCATCAAATATACATTCTGGACTAGTGCGCACCTTACACAAAATCCTAGCAGGCGCACTCTTCCCCAGGACAGAAGGAGGGAACGTTACAATCTCAGATCTCTTTATTCTCTGGTCCATTCTAAACAGAATGCCAGTCAACATTGGGCGACATCTGATCCAGAAATTATATGTCTACTCCCTGGGGAAGGAAATCTACATGGGAGGTCATGTCAAATGAAACGCTTTCATAAAAATTCTCAATGGGGCAGAGGGAATTTCCAGTGGAGTGGTGAAATGCATAGAGATCGGAAAGAACACCAACGGCGAAAGCACTCTGCTGGGCCGACACTGACACTGAGAGATGAAAGCTAGGGGAGCGAATGGGATTAGATACCCCAGTAGTCCTATCTGTAAATGATGGAATTCCATCATCAAATATCTCAAGATGGACATACCTCTACCTCACTGCACAGAAATAAAGGGCGACGTCCTTACTAATGAACAAACATTGAAGAACTCCTTCATTATTAAGGAAAAGGATGCATAGCTACATTATGTCTTCTGCCCTACAGTCAAATCCTCCAGAACCCTGCTACCGCTGCCGGAGCTCACAGACTACGACAAGGAAAAGATCCTCTTCACTATCGAGGAGCTTACCAAACTCTTAGCTATGGTAAAAGCACCAGCAGAGAAAATAATAAAAGTAGGGCAGACTGAGCTTAGCATCAGTGCCCCGACAACTAGAGTACCAAAAATTCATGTGAAATGACCATCCACAAGACTTTCGCAACATCAACAGTTGTCGGGGATGCCAACTTCCAAACCACACCCAGAAGACAACCCCCATCCCGATGGTCACATCACCACCTCATCTTTAGACTCTTTCATTATGAGTCTAAATGCCGAGCTAACCGCCACCACCTCACCACCCACCTTTCCGTTCTTCACCACATCTACGCAACCACCTGCATCCTCTTCTTCACCCCTTTTCCCTTCGGGCTCTCCCTTCTCCACCCCTATGCCCGACTTTACCACTTTCCCATCCACCTCCACAACCGCTACCCCATCGCTATCACTCCCACCACTTTCACCTGAGTTACCACCACCTTTCACATCCACCACCACCCCGACACCGCTGGTGACCCCATCCATAGTCACCACGCAGTTTGGGGCACCATCAGTGTCTTTTCCACAAGACACTACCACCGTCCCACGCAGACCCCAGTCATCCCACCCTTCCATTTCTGGGGTCTCCTTGTCCAACATCGGTGAGGAATTCGGTCGTCAATTCGATGCCGTCTGAAACCTCCTCACCGATCCTTCTAACATTTTACATTCTATTTTTTATTGTGTGCAGGGTTTATCCAGATAGGTGGCCACGATCGACGAACAAAACTGAGCCTTGCCCAACATCCTCCAAGGCTTTCAACAAGGACAAGATGAGGTGGCTAAACAAGTTGAGCACATCAACAACCACTACAACAACTTGCCGGAACTGGTCCTTGGAGCGAAGCGCCAACAAGAAGCGACGGCAAAGCAAGTTGATGAGATCTCTACACAGACTCAACCTCTGCCCGAGACTCTCCGTGAGCTCCAGCAACAACAAGCAGTTCTGAGCACGTGCTTGGACACCATAAACAACACCCTCACACAGCTAAATAATCGCCAAGAGGAGTCAACTAATATTGAAATCCAGCAACTACGTTCTCAAGTAATAGATCTTACAACACGTCTCCTCTCTGCCGAGGGCCGATATACCGACCTCAAAGAAACCTACGATGCACTGCTCGAAACACACGAGCATGTGCAAGTAGCTTTCGATGAGTTACAAGCCACCCACCGGCGGTGCAAAAAGACCGCAAGCAAAAAGCCAGCAGACAAGGCAGTGGCTGACAAAGATGGAGATAGTGACGAAGAAGAAGACTCCGACTCATCTACTAATTCAAACAATGATACCACCTCCTCAGGTGATAAATATGACGATGGGGAGGACCCAGGTCAAGCAGCAGAACCTTCTCAGAAAGGTTCCGACAAAGGTCAACAAGACGGTGGACATCACCCCAAGTCCCCCCACAATGATAATGTAAACATGTCATATGGGGACCAATTCCTTGATTATTCTGCTCTGGGGTCCATCGGGGAGTCAGCTAAAGATGCGACTTTCGCTGAGTTCCACCAATGTATATTAGGAACCAGTGCAATCCCACCCACAACAACTGCTCCACCTTTCTTCGCACCTGACACATCAATGCCCTTCCCACAAGACCAGGACGAGGCAGAACGAGAGAGTTTAGATACAGATGAAGAACTTGATTCTGCCTCCGATTCGGATGACAATCTGCAAGGCTATGCAGAAATCCTGGAACAACCTCTTCTCCCCCTCTGCAGGAGCTTCCCCCGCCACCACCTCTACCGCACAAAATGCACGATTTGGATATGGTGGCCATCTCCACATTAGATGCTCAAGACATCTTTATACTGAACACTATTGTCGACGATGCAAAAGCGGGGGAAGACATCATCTACTATAACACCAAAACTAACCGCAAGTTAACATGAGAAGACTTCCGCAACATCCTGCGACCACGGTCCACGATGCCAATGACAATCTTCCGTGTCCTTCTTGCCAACTTTATCGAAGTGTATATAAGCTCTAAGAGGCAACATCCAGTTTTAACGCCTCACCTGCTCTATCTATCAGCCTGTTATACAAAGATATACAAGTAAAATCCATAGAGCGGTTGCGTGCCGGTTTAGCACGGCATGCACGTTATCTCACAGTGCCCTTCCAAGTTTCGAACCACTGGCTTTTTATGATAGTAGACACTGAGGCTCGGGATGCCAAGGTTTATAATTTTTGCGGCACTGAGCTACCTGCCGGTATAATAAATTTTTTTGGTGAAGAAGCAGGTGAAGCACGATGCATACCTTTCCGGCTTCTCAAGTTAATCTGGGCTGCGCGCCCATCTCTCCGCCAAGACTGGAGCCAACCCTGGTTCTAAATTATTAACCCACATGTTCAAGCTACTGAGGGATCTGGGGACTACACTTTTTGCACCATCCGTCACATCCAAGCGTTGAACCAAGAAATCCCTTTTGCCGATCTAGTCACTGAAGATTTTCACTCCTTGCGAGGACATTACACCATGGAGCTCATTTGTGATAGAATATTCTTCAAGGATCTGACAATGGCACCAGATGACGTACCTCGTTACCTTTTTTCAGCAATACAACAGCCGCAGAGGTGACCCTTCCGACAAACTTTGAAAGATTTGGCCAAATCTAGAGCGACAACCACAACTCTTGAGCAAACAAAAAGTGCCATAGATCCTTTGTCTGCCATAGAACCAACTTTCCCGGACTTTGACCTCAGTGCTTGCAAAGGTCTCTCTGACATTGAACTATGCCTCATCATGTCGAGGCTCTCTACCGAGAAAGATGAACTCGTATTCATGTCTGGTGACATTCTAATAATGGTAGACACGCTTCGAGAGACTATACAGTTTAAAGGATCTCTCTCCATAAGCCTAATGGCCGCTTATCAAATTCTCCTAGGCCAAAATAACCCCACAACATATATGGTGTCCCCATACATGAAGGATGATCTTTTAAAGCTAAAGAACTTCAGAACAACTGAAGCGCTGATCTCCTTTCTACAACACACAACACTGAAATTCATCATGCTACCCTTCCTTTATCACGAGCACTGGATGCTCCTGGCAACAAACCTACTAGACGGAACAACTACAATCTATAACAGTTCTGACAGCCAATACAATCCACGACAAAGGAATTATGTCATGACACCAAAGACGCCCACAGAGGTAGTAGCAAAGGAATGCGCTGACAAATTAACCGTCTTTTTAAGTCAGCATTCAAGGGCTTATGGCAAAGAACATTTTCATCGCCCAACCTTCAACCACAAATGTCCACAATGCATTCGACAGTCAAATGACTGCGACTTCCATGTCCTCTGCTGGATGTACACCATCATGACCCTTCAAAGACCAGTAGAGGATATGACAGATGTGGATTACCACGCCCTTCGTGGAAAGTTCACTGCTGACCTACTCCTCACACACGGCGCAAACAAAGGATTAACAGAAGCCTGATGCCTGTGTCCTTGTACTTCTCATCCTATCACCTTGACACTCTGCGGACAGAGTGAGTGATAAGTTAGGGGGGCGTACACTGGACAAGGGCGAGGTATCATTTCTACAAACCGTTCTTATCAATTCTCCCTTCTCTTTATTTTTTTATAATTTCTTTTACACTTTTAGTCTTTGTTTTTTGTTTTTCCTGACTTTAAACCCCACTCATATAGAATAGCATCTCTCTTGGACCAAGATCAGCCCCTGCTGACTTAAGAATCCAGTAGTCCTCAAGAATAAGAATAATAATAGCATAAAGGCATGTAACATCGAGTTAATAAATTTCCTTCTCGCTTGACTTTCATGATTTTGCTTCAGTTCTACATCAGACTCTTCAACAAGTCAATATCAAAGCCGAAGCAAGCCAAATATTCTCAAGGACAGGAGGGAAATCAGTGAAATCCAAATCAAGGAACCTCGCGAGTGGACCACCAACCAGAAAATAAGTGCATGTCAGGAAATTCTAAGAACAATTTTCTTCTTTTTAATAAAAGAGGCTTGGCCGCCCAACCAAAAACCCAAGTATCCAAATACCAAGCCTGCGAGTTTTCAAATAAAAGCCAGAGTGTTGAATAAAAACATGAGAGTTGTGCCATGCATAAGGACTCATATGAAGAACCGACAAAGGTCTCACCCGGCCGGTACATTCCGCTGCCCTCACAAAGGCAGATGTGTCGTGCCCGGTAGTGAGATCCTAAGGTCTCCAAATATATGAAAAGGCTAATAAAGGGCTCGCCCGGCCGGTACATTCAGCTGCCCTCATGAAGGCAGATGTGTCGTGCCCGGTAAGTGAGTTCCTAAAAGCATAGATAAACCCTCTCCCGCTAAAAGGGAGAGTTGCACAATAGCCCTTAGCCAACCCTCATAACCACTCTAGTTTCCGTTAGGTTTTCAAAAGAAGTACAAAGCTGATTAGAGTCAATGGCATGCACATAATAACATCAGGAAAATGGTGGTCCCAATACAAGCTACGTGATTTAGAGGAAACCTGAGATCCGCGCAACTCTCTATACCTGAAAGAATTAAGGCAAGCAGAAGCTCTAATATGACCTCAGGAGATCTCTGATTTAGAACTGAAACAAGGCTATGGAAATCTTAACTAAATAAAATCACCTCACCTTTACATGCCTCAGCTCTATCTAGCTTGAGGACAAGCTAGATTCTAAGTTAGGGGGGTGATAACCTCCAATTTTGGGATGTTATCTTAGTCTTTTCTTTAGTTTTCCACACTCTTTCTTAATTAGAATTAGATATAATACCTAAATATTCCTTCTTATTGTAAATATACCATTAGACTAACGTTTCCTCTCTTTTTTTATGTGCAGAAAAAGACACAAAAAATCATAAGACTCAACTAGCCTCAAGACCGCATGAAGCCAATCGGTCCTGAGACCGCGTGGAGTCACACGGTCCCAAGACCGCATGAAGACAATCGGTCCCGAGACCGCATGGAGTCACACAGTCCCAAGACCGCATGAAGCCAATCGGTCCTGAGACCGCGTGGAGTCACTCGGTCCCGAGACCGCATGAAGCCAATCAGTCCTGAGACCACATGGAGTCACACGATCCCAAAACCGCATGAAGCCAATCGGTCCCGAGACTGCATGGAGTCACACGGTCCCGAGACCGCTTGAATCCAAACAGTCTTGAGGTCCAAATGGTCTTGATGTCCAAACGGTCTTGAGGTCCAAATGGTCTTGAGGTCCAAACGGTCTTGAGATCCAAACGATCTTGAGATCCAAATGGTCTTGAGGTCCAAACGGTCTCCAAACCGTTTGGACTTCACTTAAGGCCTAAAAATAAGACCCCAAGGGTCCTCAAAAAGGCATCAAGTTTCAGACGTCCAAAGGCTGCCTCAATCACTCCAGAGCACATCCGATTTCCATCCTCCGCCCAAGGGCTGCCGGTCTGAGACCCACACTCCATCTCAAAGCTACTTTCTCTCTCCCCGCCAAAGAAGGTGGGAAGAGGGAGCTCTCGTCATCGTGCAACCTGTGAAGCTGGTGGATCATTTCTCTCTCTCCAAGGGGTTGACTTTCCTCCCTCCTTTGTGGGGATGATGCTCTCTCTCTCTCTCTCTTCTTGCCTCCTTCTTTGCCCTAGTCATGAGCGAGTAGTCTCTTTCACTGGGGTGCGGGGAGTAGCCACACTACCCATGTTTTCATGTCATGTAAATGTAATCCATAGTTTGTAATATAGAGTTGTTATCTTTTCAGTTCAGCATCAAACGTTTAATGAATGCTTGTTACTTGATCACCAACTTGTATTATCTTTTGTCTTTTAATATGAATTGTCTACGTTTGTACTATTAGATACGAAACTCGTTTGTATGTTGGTTCTTGGTACATGTATCCACCATGCACCAGTTTCAGTATCTAGGAGTGTCTTTCAAGAGGTGGAGTATACTCACTCCCATAGTTGTACTTTCATGCTATGAAATGGAATCAGTTGACGTGTGAAAGCACAACCTTGACGAGTCGAGGAACACACTTTGCGAGGGGAATGATGCAAAGTAATTGACCATTCATTCGGGGATGGCTGACTTTGCAATATTCCCACACTTCTTGTGGTTAGTTCTCCGAAAGGAAACTAAGTCTACAAAGATACTAAATGACTAAACTCTTTTTGCAGGTTATGTTTTACTTTGCATGTATTGATCCATGTGTGGTGGCGGTGAAAAACCGATCACACCCTAGTGACTTTTATCATTGTTTAACATCTTTAAATTTACTTGCTTGCTTTATTTTACAGGTTCTTAGTTTATAAACAACAAAACCAACCTTTCGATTTAAGTGCCTACTATTAAGTGACTAAGTGAAATTCTAACGTTCTTCATCTTATTACTTGCAACAAGACCGTTGTCCTGAGGATTCGACCCTTAACTATACTACGATAAGACTTCCACGTATCTTAGCATACGTGGGTGGAGTTCTCTATCTAGTATATGCAAGGCTAAACCTAAAGACTTATCATCTTTAGGATTTTTAGTTGGTGCACGCAATTCCACGTAAGTGGAAGCTCCAATTTTTAATGGAGCTTCCACTTACGTGGAATTGTGTGCAACAACTAAAAATCCTAAAGAAGTTTATATATAAGCCTACTAGTAAACCAATCTCCTTTATCCTACATGATATACAAAAGGATCACATATATAAGTATAACCTCATTTATATACAACTAAGATAACATGACTTGTAAAAAGGTAGTTTTGAGTAGAATGAGGTACATTAACTTCATGAATTGGTAGACTCTCACCCAAATGGAATCATAAATTTTTATTATTGTAAGAAGACTAACCACACAACATGTATCTATATAATCCAACTTTTACTCTATTTTTTAAAATCTTGATGTTCAAGCCTCTCATATTAACAAATTAAGCATTGATCATCATACTTCAATACATTTTATTTCATCCCTACAATAAATTCTCTGATATTGTTGACATCTATGTATTTTAGCATGCATAGAATAGCGATCCTACATTATAACTAGTCTCCTCATGTCATCCTATTCATGTAAACTCCTCACTTACCTTCTTGAATCTCTATTATTTTGGCCTTCATTGATATATCAACCTCTTACAAGTGATAGATCCTTTGTCATAATTTGGTGTAATATTTCATTGTGCTAAATGGGAACCAAATAAATTTTCTACCATTTGACCATGTAACTCTCTAAGAGATACCAAAAAGAACTCTTGACACAATATAAACAAATGCATATATATTGTGTTGATAGAAGAAGACCATGATGGTTTTTTCTCTCTCAAGGAAACATCAACTACATTTCCCTTCATAGATGGTAATAAATGCTATAATACAATCATTTACCAACTTAGAAATGGATCTCTATATAATTTTCAATTATTTATGTGAAAATATAAACTTTAAACTCTTACAATTAGTAATAATTAAGAATGATTTTCTACAAGTGTAATGTCTTCAAACTTTTTAGGAAGAAACAATAGGTGATAATTCTAGAAAATGAGTTGGTTAATTCTCCTTGTTCTTATTCAACGTCCTAGAGCATTAAGTATTAGGCACTTTTCCTACATAAGAACACAACTCAATCTTTCTTTTGAAGTGTCACTTAATACTATGTAGTTTTACTTGCATCTGGAAGATTAAGAATTAGATAAAAGAAAAAATTTCTCATTCATATCTGAAAAACTCTCTTCACACTAGCTATCTGATACAAAAGGATTCTCTTTCCAAAGCCAGGGGAAGGAATTGTTCCTTTGTATTTCAACCTTCTATAGTTGATTCTCTCTCCCAATTGTCTCTCCCTTGCTATCCCTCCCTTTGTATGGGTAGGACTTGCTCGCACTCTCTTGGTTACCACATATAGAGAGGATAACAATTATTAGAGCTTATTGTTGTTTCTAGGAAGTCCCTTGTATCTCACTATTTATAGGGGTCCATGGTTAGGATTTTCATTCGATCTAGGAGTCAAAGAGATAGAACTTCATGAATTTTATTGAAGCTACAAATGGTGAATCTGTCGTTTAAAGCCTTGAATCGGTTGATTCATGTGCTTTCCAATTTTGAATCTCATTGGCATTCAATATTCAACTAATGCAAAACATGATGTCAACATCAATCCTTGATCCAGTCGATTTGATCATTGAACCGGGTGGTTCAACACTTGAACCGGTCGTATCAGAACTTTGGCCATTTGGTTCACATTGCAAACTAGTTGATTAATGCCATGGCTCAATTATTATTTATCCAATGTTGTTTCCAATTGAATCGACATTTGAATTGTTCAGTTCAACATTGATCCAGTCGGTTCATGGTCCAGTCAGTCAATTCTCAACAATTATTCTTTAAACTGAATACATAAACACTTTAGTAATCAAGTTAAACATCATTCATGAAATAAACTCCTATTCCAAGTGCATCCTATCTGTGTGACCCTATAGGTCTAAAATTATGTAGGCATTGAATGTACATAACCAACTTATGACATCATAGGCAATGAGAGGTGTCTAGAAGCACATCACTGCTACCCAAGTGATTCTTAAAGTTGGATAACAACTTCAACATACAATTTTTGATCAGTGTTACCATGATCATATAGTTCCTTTGTATCTGATATACGGATTGAACTCGAGACATGGAATCATCATCCTCTTCAATGTCCAGTCCATGTTCCCTAAAGTAGAGAAAACTGTCTAACATGCATGTGATCTCACATATCATATATTGAGTCACACGAGTATGGACATACAATTTTTAGTCTCACTTATTAAGTGGCATGGATATCAAACTCTTGTGTGGGGGGGACAAATCCCATATACATCACTCACACTCAATCCCCATGTATTACCATGCACCTAAGAATCACCATTATGGAAACCCTCATCCAAGGTCATGTTGTATGATGTAAAATACATTGAGAGACATGTGATGAGTGTAGTGATTTCATCTCTAAGAACCACAATCACCATTATCACTATGAGAGTTGATTCTAACTATCATTGCATGGTATCTATGTATCACTCTCAAGGTGGGTCTATCTAAAGCATGTGATGAGTGTAGTGACTTCATCTCTAAGAACCACAATCACCATTATCACTATGGGAGTTGATTCTGACTATCATTGCATGGTATCTATGTATCACTCTCAAGGTGGGTCTATCTAAAGCACTATTCTCTAACATGAACATGTGTGTCTGACTTGATATCACATATCATGACTAATGAGACTCTATAACCAGTTAACACACACTCCATTACTATGTATTAATATTGTCTATTTTTCTTCCGCAATAATATCTGACTAGGGACATAACAAGAATGTATGTACTCTTATCTTACATATGATTTCATGGTTTAGCTCCTCAACTTCAAGACATATGTGATCAAGTAACATCATTCTCTAGATATCTATCATGTTTGTGTCATCATCTCATGATTGAGACAAATACAACAAATGTAATTACCTTTATAATTATCAAATCAGTTATCTAATGTGTTATTGCAATCATCATATTCTTCAGGTTAATGACCCGAACAATGAGATCATAAAAATTATAAGAGTATATGCATTCATGTAATGTCCCTAGTCAGCATACACACCAATAGACTCCCACTTGGAATGCACATCCAATCACCCTCGAATCTCATTCCAAGTGATCTTAACATGTCCATCATGTTTCTATTGCATAAGAGTTATTATAGTAGGTTAGCAACCTTTGCTTCTAGTCAGTATTTTGCAAGTTATACATCTCCTCATTGTACAACTTTTCATATGAGATTGAAGTGACATAGTATGCATTCTGAGTTTCCTTGACTAATAGGTATCTCCATCGTTATCACATCAACTATAATGTGTCATGAATGATAGGAACCTCCCACAAGTTCATCCATTTGAACTTATGGATTGATACAATATCTTTTGTTGTTCTCAAAATAGCAATGTACTCGACTTCTATTTGTAGAATCAAACAATTGTGTTTTTCTTAGTACTCTTGCAGCTTACAACTCTATTACTTTTTAAGGCCAAATAGAAATTTGGAATGTGATCATTAATTTTCTTTGTCATTTTAGAAACTTGCATTGGTGTAACCTTTTTTTTTTAAATATATTTTTTGGTATCGATGTAACCCTTTACCACAACTCTTGTTGATTACCATAACTAAGGAACAATCCTTTTAGTGCTTCTCGAGTACTTGAGGATGTTCTTTATGGCAGTCTAGTGACTTTCATTGGGATCTAACTGATATCCACTAATCATGTCCAATACATATGAGATAATTGTATGAGTACATATCCTCTCATCATGTCCAATGCATATGATATAACACGATGATTGTATAACATTGCATACATGATAGATCCAATTATGAATTCATATGTCATCTATCCATGTGATCTTGTTCTTCACAAGAACTGGGATACTAGGATCCTGAGATACTAACTCCATGGAACAAAGAGAAATTGTATCTCATTGAGTCCTACATGTTGAACCCCTTCATCATCTTTCTAATGTATGTGATATTTCTTATGTCAAAAAGCTTTCTAGATCAATCTCTATTGATCCCAATTCCTATCACATAGGATGGTTAGCCTAAACCCTTCATAGAGAAGGTACTTCTCTGCCAAGATTTAATATTTTCAATATAAGGATGTTATTCCCATCATTATGTGAAATACAAATATGCTCCCACTAAATTTTTTCTAATCACATATTTCATCTTCATTTTGACTAAAGGCAAACTCTTTGACTACCTTGTCAAATCAAATATTTTAGCTCTGAGATGCTTACATCAATCCATAGATTGACCTTTGTAGCTTATAAACTTTATTTTTAATAATTAGATTTATAAAACCTTTAGGTTGTGTCAGGTACACATCGTGATGATTATTCCTATTAAGGGATGCAGTTTTAACATCCATATGCCAAATCTCATAGTCGTAATAAGCTTCAATAGAAAGCATGATTTGGATGGATTTAACCATGGCAATTAGTGAAAATATTTCATTCTTTTTAACACCTTGAACTTGTTTGAAATCCTTTGTAACCAATGTTCTCTTATAGGTTTTTACACTACCATCCATGTTTCTCTTCTCTCAAAGACCCAAATGAACCTTGTGGGTTTTACCCATTTAGTTGGATCCACCAAGGTCATACCTTATTGGTTTACATGAAGTCCATACTTAATCCCACTAACCTTAGGCCATTTTTCAGACTTTGGACCCTCAATAGCTTATAGGTAGGTTTTTGATTCATCATCTATGATCAACTCATTACCTTCTTGAGGAATAAGATTTCATAATATTTCAAAATTGACGTGTGTCTTATTAGAACTATGAGTTGTTTGTTTTACATAAGGATCTTAAGATTCCACAACAACTTGTGATTCTCCTTGTTCATGTTGTTCCTCTTGTGGTCCAATGTTTTCTTGTTGGTCTTGAACTTGTTGAGTTCTACTTATCTCCCATCAATCCCTTTGGAACTAAGTTCCCTTTAAGAATACATCCATCTTGGAAACAAACAATTTTGTGGTTGGATTGGAATAAAAGCAGTATTCAACATAATAACATTTATGTGGTTTCTGGACAAAGCTTTTCAAGAAACTATTTTCTTGAACAAGCTTTCAATCCTAGTCCTTTTAAAGACATATCGAGATACTTTCCATGCCATATCTCATATGGTATCTTTTGAACCATTTTATATGGTACACTGTTTAGTGGAAAACATATACCAAAAGGAATTTTGAAAATTAGCTAGATTTTTAGATGATCACACCCCTAATCCATATAAAGACATATCGGGGCACTTTCCGTGCCATATCTCATATGGTATCTTTTGAACCATTTTATATGGTACATTGTTTAATGTAAAGTAGATACCAAAAGGAATTTTGAAAATCAGCTAGATTTATTGATGATCACACCATGACTACCAAGGTGTGACACCTCCTTTGTGAAACACGATCATGATACACTCATTGTGTTTCAATTGGAGTTCATCATGATACACTATCAAGTTCTCCCATAATGTCCTCAAACTCTTGGTTAAAATATTTCCACATCGATCATATAGAAGTGTTTAATATATGTACCAAGATGGTTATGTACTTCATTCATAATCTCCTCGAACACTTCAAGAGATTTAGACTTGTATTAAATTCAATGCAATCTACCATATCATCAGTAAATATAATGAGGTACTAGTAACCACCTCTAGCATTTATTCTACAAGGTCTATATACATTAGTATGTATGAGCCTTAATACAATAGTCGCTCTCTCACTACATCTAGTGAAGATGCTTTTGGCATATTGCCCAATAAATAAGATTTTCATGTCTTTATTGGTTCAATAACCAAAAGAGTCTATATAATCATCATATGGATTCTAGAAATGCATTTCTCATTTATGCGCTTTATATGACAATGATATATGTATTTATTGTTTGAGTATCAAGTCATTTTGTGTATGTGTCACACACATGTGTCTCTATAAATCGAGTATATATTTTGAGACATAAGGCATTGCCATAAAAGATCATATCTTTGAAAGAAAAACATCAAATTTATTCTGAATATTCTTGTTCATACAAGATTCATGATGTTTTTCATCGATGGAAGGTACATCATAGCAATTCACTAATACTATTACATGGCCATTACATAAATGACAAATTCCAATTGTAGTGATAGAAACTCATGCTCTATGTAGTCCTAGCTTACTTCTTTGTAGGTCCTGAAGTGGATATTTGTATCTCTTTCTTCTTCCTGAGTTTTTCTATATAAAGAGGGTATTAGCTTTTCTAGTGTCTAGGTTGGTAACAATGGTGGCACTTTCCTTCCTTATTCACTCCTCCCTTAGCTTCCAGTGCAGAAGACTTTGGTTTCTATCTAGCTTTAGAACTCTTGCTAGATTTGCCTTTACCTTTGGACTTCCATCTACTGGTCATCATCACATATTTGGGGTTTTCCTTCTTCATCTATGCTTCATCTGTCCTCAGCATGCCAAGTAATTTTGACAATGGCTTGTCAAAATCATTCATGTTGTAGTTCAATGACAAACTAGTTGTATGATTGTAACTGTAACTACAGAATAACAGATGTGGCCAACTCTTGACCCAAGGTTCTCCACATACCCACTCATATTGAGCACATGGGGACCTACTGGATCTCTTTTAGCCATATTGTAATTGAACAACGGCATGGATACATCATATCTCTCTCTTCATTCCTGATCTTGGTACATGATCTTAAGATGTGTAATCATCTCAATAATATCTATGTTATCATGTTTTCTTTGCAACTGATAGTTCATTGAGCACAACGTCAGGCACTTGACATCCACAACATCTTCAAATTTCTTCTAGTAGGCATCCTTGTTAGCCTTAGGAATGTTGGGAGCGGGTTCATCTGGCTCTGGTGTCTCCAGAACATAGAGCTTGCACTCTTGAGTGAGAACAATTCTCAACATCCTCAACCAGTCATGGAAGTTATTCCCATTCATCTTGTCCTTCTCAAGGACCGATTACAAATAAAAATGTATTTGTGTTTTCTATTAGATTCTACAAAAGAAAATCTGCAATTTTTGTTAAAACACTTTTGATTTGATTTGGCAATTTTGACGATATTAATAAGGCTTTTAATTAATTATCGATATCATTATTTTGTTCAAAATGATAGCTCTCTCTGCTAATTTGGAATATTGTAGTGTACAAACTTCTAGTGAGCCAAGATCTAAAATAAGTTAATAACCAACTAACATGGGCGCTCATAACCAATTATGAAGGTCGGAAAAAAAATTCAATTGCATCTCATGCAATTATTGGATAAATAGTATGTACAACTCCTTGCCATCATCCATCTGCATGCTTCTAGGCACTTAATCCTATTAAGGTCATCTAGTTAAGTCTGACCCAAAAAGTAACACAATAGAATATGCACTCTGCAAGGGAAGAACAATATATCAACCATCACACTTCCACGAGATAAATGGTCACCACACTAGGTGAGTCCACGCTTGGTCGATCAAGCTTTTCATGTGTGTTGTTGATTGAAAGCATCTTCGACTTAAATAATTATTTAGGGATTTTATATAAGTACATATACATATCCAATCACCACATACTTATGTATCATATGCATACTACAACCACAAATGAGAAACATTCAATCATAAATACACGAGCGATGGTTATGGCCATACTAATGTAATTCCTTAGAGCCACATGGAATTATTGCCACATAAGGCCAACACCATATGTAGCAACCTATTGTTGATGAAGATTTGTGCTTGAACCAATTCGGGTTGATGGGTTCAACTCTTGAACCGATTGGATAACCTCTTAGGCATCATTTGGTCTCACAGATCAATCGATTGGTCTCTAGTTCAAGCAACATCTGGACACCTCCAGTTGATCGGTTGGCCCACCAGCCAATTAGTTTGGCTCCTGCTATCTTCTATCCTCCTCGATCCTCCAGTTGACCGGTTCACCTTTTGGCATGCTTGGTTGGTCTGGAGTAGAACATATTCTTTACCATAACAAGTATTAAAACTATCCTAAACATATTACATGGTAATAGGGAAACCTTGAGTTACATTTGAGGGAAGAATATGAAGGAAAAAATTAATTCTTTTACATATGGAAAAGGAGAGAGAGTCTCGATATGAAAATCAAGATAAAATAGGAAATGGCCATCCAACCAAGCACAAAGATATAGGGGTTATTGGCCATAACCATGCTAACATCCACCATCAAACCACATTTTAGGGTGATGCTTTTTTATTGTATATATACACACATAATATATATATATATATGGGATCATGTTTGTGGTATTTATTCATATATTCACATTAATCATATAAATCATAATATCGATTTAAATCCAGATACACCCTACATTGACGTGGCTCTGATACCACTGTTGGGCAAACGGGGTGACATATAAGGCAGCATAAACAAATATTTTAATGCATGATTCCCAAACTTGTGAAATCAAATTAACAATGATATATCAAGGAAGGAACATAACTAGAACTATACCTGGTCCAGGACCTAGTCCAACAACAACTATTATTGTAGAATGCTTCTTCTTCAAGCAACATCGCAGCAGTCATAAGCAAAGGCCGCCTAGTGCGACACCATGGACAGCGGTTGACAAATTCCTCCTAGCATGTGGCAAAGGCCTCCTCACCTCTAGAGTATTCCACTCAGACCACTAGGAACTTCACATTGCGCTACCTAAGCCAACATGAATGAGATGTTCCTTCAAATGTCAACTTGCTAGAGTTTCTTTGCTATCCCAATTATCTTTCCCTTGTTATCCCTCCCTTTTGTGGGTAAGACTTGCTCAGGTTCTCTTGGTTACCATAACCAGAGAGGACAATAACTGTCAGAGCTTATTGTTGTGTCTGGGAAGCCCCCTGTACCCCTCTATTTATAGGAGGGCCAATGTCGGGACCTCTCTTTTGATTAGTATAAATGGCAACCATTAGAGATAATCCCTAAGTCTAAACCCAGATTATGAAATAAAACAAAAAATTCACAAAAACGACAATTAAAATAGTATAAAAAAATCATAGGTAAATTTTTCTTTTTTGTTTCTTCACATTTTTTACAAACTAATGTCACATCCAAAACCTCACTAGAACAAAACACAAATCTTGTTCAACTCCACCAAAACCATAACCAAATCTTAAGGCTCATGCGAAGTTTAGTTTACAATAGATACATGTACATGAATCTAAAAACTTTATGTACTCTCATCCTAAGAAAGAGAGTGTATTGGGACAATCTAATCCATCTAGATTATTCTATTCATATCTTATTTGTCACGACCTCTCCGTTGGATAGTATTATACCTAAAACAATTTAAACAACCTCATGAGACTCATATAGATTCCCAGTGAGTGGATACCCCCCACTCAAGCTGAGTACATGTATTGACATCGCATTATGTATAATGAGAACATACATATATTGAAAGGTCTAACAAATAGTTCAGACATCTAATAAAAAATACTTTACAATGATAATCTAATCAAATATATAAGGTAATCACTTAGACCAAATCTGAATTTAAAACATCTTTTAGAGCATGTCTGTGAGTAGATCAGTAGATGTTACTTAATTGAAGATGAAAATGCTTTAGTATGAGAAGAAAGTCAAGATCTAAACATTCAGAATCACTATATAACAATGACATCATCTTTGTGACACCCAACAAGCTAGACCAGGAACACATCCTATAGTCCCAAAGATGAAGTAAACATAATAAATGTCTACTAAACAATATTATAAAAATGCAAGAAATCTGAATCATATACAAAGTGATTATAAATTCCAACTTTAAGTACTTGTCAACAAGATAGATCGGCATATGAAACAGATAATCTCTATAACAAAATGATTATTTTCCACAATAAGAAACATAATCAACAATGGAAAATTATCAGCTAGCAAAACAATAATGTAACAAACATTCAAATAATAGTCTACATGACTAGTCATCTTTATTCATTTTCCCTAAAGCTACATGGCTTGTATCTCACCAAGTATAAGTCGCTATGCCTGATTCTCGTGTCAATGACTCACTATCACTATCTTCAGGTTTAGCTTCCCACCCTAAGATATAACAGCATACCTTGGCCACCTCAGAGTTGCCTAAAGAGGCTCATTTCCTCATCTTGGGTACACGAGATAGGAACCAACAAATAAATATATCAGATATCACAACATTTGTCATATTTTCATATTTCACATATTCCATTTCATAAGAGTATATTCCTCATGGACATAGACTTTCACACCAAGGATTTAGGGCTAGATCCACTCCAAATGACTCACTCCTAAATCATGGTGGTATAACCTTTAAGGTCTCGATTCACACTCCAAAAATCCTTCTTATAATTCATCGATTACTACAAGGATATCCATTTTTTTCCCCAATGTGGTCCTCAGGGGAAACTCATGGTGTTTAGGGAACCTAACTAGATGTTTCATCATTTCACTTGTTATTAAACTTTTTTACTCATCTTAAAAGAGTTCAAAACATCATATATCATATGTGTGTATTCTCACATAACTAGAATTACATGAACAAGATTCGGCTTAACAAAAAGGTAATGATTAAAGAAAGAAGTGCATCAAATATTTAGTTTGCAACACATATGATTCTTTCCATTTTTTACATCATCTCATAGAAGTCATCATCAATGGGCTTTCATCCTGAGACATAATCTCATTGTCTAGCATTTACCCCATCAGGGTTTTATCATCATCAGTGGGTTTTCAGCCTGAGACATAATCTCATTGTGCAACATTTACCCTCATTAGGGTTTAACAAATATAATTAGTGCATGTTAAATTCAATCTCAATGTATTTCCTATTGGTTCATTATATATCACAATTCTCAAAAAGTATTCACAGAGACATTAGAACTACTAACAATAAAAGCATAGAAATATCTCGTATCATTCATCATACTCAGAATATATTTATCATGCAACATATACTTGATATATCCAATTTCAATAGATACAAATAAATTTCATGCATAAACATGCATAACACACTTAGTTATCTTCTTCTTTTATTTCACATTCTTCAGTTAGGGTTACCATTCAACACTTGTTGAATATCATTTGAAGTCCATCAAAATACTCCATTCTCATAGTATAAGTATTCTATAAAACAATCACAATCCAAGAACACATTCTTGTAAATCAATTCAATTGCTTGAACCTCATATTTTAATTGTATTCAAGTATAATTTTGTTCTTTCTTTAATCCCTCATTGAGATTGTTATTCATTGGCATCATCTAACTCATCATTTTAGGATAAGAGTTAGGTTCTTATATTCATCTACTAATTCCCATCTTTTTCCTTCATTTTATATTCATTAGTCTCAACTTATTTCATTTGATGTTCACTACATTGTTTAAACCAGTCATTCTTAATTCACTTGACATGCCATGATTGTCTTCTCATTCACATACATCAATGTCCAATTCTAGAATATTTCATTCAATTTGGGATAATCCACGTGTAATTAAAAAATAAAATATTAAAGACTTCATCATAATCACTTTATTAGTTTCATCTTTAACTTGCCATCACAATTCACTACATTTTTGTTCATATCATTTCTTATATTTAGATAAGGGTACCATGTTATTGACTTCTAATGGCATTTCCATAATCAACAATGATATTTCTTTATTATAATACTCACTTTAGGTAAAAAGAATGAATTAGGGTTACATATTTTTACAACATAATCTATAATCATCCTTCACAATTCATTGTTATGTAACTTGTAAAAAGGACCCACATTCGTGTGAGGGATACTCATTATTCCATAAATTATACTAAAACAAATGCATTAGGCTTAGATCATATTAGTAAGACTCATCATTTTCAATTGAAGTATTAATGCCTACAATTTAGCATTTCATCACATTTACAACATTATATACAAGTTCTAGATTTATCACTCATACTAATCCTAATATTAAACTTATAGGGTTTTCAGGAAGTCATTCTTAGATCAAAACATCATAAGAATCATATCATTCACTAATCTCATCATGGTACACAAGGGTTTGTTAGGGGTATTCACACACATGGAAACCCTAGTTTTCATTTCCAAATATTTCATCCATCAAGCATAAGTACACATTGAATAATTAACTCATTTGATTCAATCCCTCACCACAAACCCTAAATAGGGAATATCGCCACCTCATATTGATTCTTATGTATATATCATACTCAATTTCAGTAAGACTAAAAAAAGACATATAATCCATTCATATACAATTCAAATATGATTCTATAGATGTCAGTTCAATTCCCAAGCATATCAGCCATTAAGATGATATTTATGTAATATTCACATGAAATAGCATAGTCATCTATCCATATAATTTTCCATGGATACTCAATCAATATATCGGGAGTTAAGCAAGTTCCAATCAATGAGAAACAATCAAAATAAGTATAATTTGATTTTGTAATATCTTTCCAAATCAATACCCAATCACATATATATACAAGAAATGTTTCTAGATGTTTTAGCTGAATAGAATTAGGATTTCAACATGAATACAGAGCTTCATATGGAGATAAACACTCACCTAAGGTGAGAAGCACCTCAAAAGCGTAGGTGAAACTCTACATTTTTGGAAGTCCAATCAAACTCTAGAATCTAAATCCATTTTTTCCTCCTCTCAACTTAGAGACCCTAGAAATGGAGATTAGAAGAGAAAGAGTGAGAAATGGGGTTTATTTGATGTGATTTCTAAATCAAATCAGAGGAGGGATGGAATCTTTACATGTGAGATAAGATTTACCATGAAAGGCTATGCAAAGAATTTAAACTTACTTGATTTCATCATATCATAGATAGTGAAACCCTAGGTCAACATATCCACCACTTTCTCCTCTTAAAATCCTAACTCTCCTTGCTCTCCAGGATTTCATTTCTCTGTAATGGTTCATAAAATATGAGATCTCCTTGGGTGATTGGTTGCTCAATAGATCAATTAGGTGCTTGGGTTAATTACAAATTGACCCAAAGTATACTTTGTTTTATTTCAACAACTTTTTATGTCATAAAATATGTTACTAAAAACCATTTACTAAATATGTCAAAACTCCTCTAACTATTCTTAACAATTAGCATATGCTCTAAAAAAACATTTAAGAGCTCCAGCAAAAAATTGAGATCAATCAGAGTTACCAATAAAAAGATAAAAATCTGATTTGAACTGTTATTTTCCAACTAGAATGCATGGTCGACTGAGTTTGTCTAGGGGGAAACTCGGTCGACACCACACTCTATAGAACTCAAACATCATCCAAAAGTTATGAAAATTTAAAGGATGTCTAAATTGAAGTTTTCAATCTAAAGTTAAAATTTTGGATCAACTGGACGTACCTATAAAAAAATAAAATTCAAATATCATATTGCTATATTTCAATCTGAATACATGGTAGAATGAGTTTGTCCTTGTGAAACTCGGCTAACAAACATGTCAAAAAATTCTTCAAAAATTCTAGTATTTTTCAAGAAAACTAATAATTAAGTTTTCCACATATATACAAATTTCAACTAAATCAAAGTTGTATATAAAATACTAAAAATTAACTAGTACACCACTATATTTATCAAATCCTCTATTCATATTTCATCAAAACCCTAATTTTGGCCGATTTTTTAATTCTTAAACCTAATTATGTGAATCAAAGTATTCTTAAAGCTTCTTGTTAGATTTAAAAAATCAAAATTAACTACCATAATTAATCAAAATTTAAAAAATGATCAGTCTAGTTAAGCATACAATCATCCAAGTAAACCCTTATTAGATGACTGATCTAAAAATGGGTTTTTACAAATTCCCCCCTCCTTTTAGCATTTTGTCCAAAAATCCATGAAAAATATGTGGAAGAGTATCATATCATCTAATTGTTCATATCTATTCACATCAAGTTGAAAGATTTGATCTTTCTTTCATATGACATCATTTTTTTACATTAGATGGATATTTCATCCCTTGTAATCATCTGATCTCTCTTTGAGTATTACAAACTCTTAATTTACAAATCTTAGTAGTACCTAATTTAGCAACATGTGATTCACATTACCTTTCATATTCTTTTAAATGACAATGTATCTCATAGATCAAGATTATAATTCATTCTACATTATTATCCGCATTCATCATTTTACTTCATAAAGAAGATTATTTAGGGTGCATCATTCTTAGTTCTTAGCATTTTCTTACAAATTTTAATTTCATATTCAGATTCAACTCATTGTAAATTATCTCCATAATCCATTAGTTTTCATCTTTCTTATATGAAATTGCTTGCTTGCCATAGGTTCCATATTGAATTGTAAAATCCTTTTCTCTTTCACCATTTTATCACCATTCTTCTTCTATTTTATTATCATCATGCATTTTATTATACTCCCAAACTATAGTGATCTCGATGCGTGGTTAGGGAAGCTAGAAGAAGTATAGTTGGCAGTTCCATACTAGCTTATCTAAACACTCAAATATTTGACTAGAGTATCTGGATACAGAGTTCATTTAGTATGCACATCATTCATGTTATATTAAACATCCATATTATCGATTAGCCCAAGATCCTATTCTCCCTACAGTCTCATCTGACCTATGATCTTATACCGCATTGTCAGGACCTCTCTTTTTATTAGCATAAATGCCAACCATTAGAAATAATCCCTAAATATTAAACCTATATTATGAAATAAAACAACAAATTCTTGACAAAGATGATTTAAATATTATACAAAAATCATAGATAAATTTTTCCTTTTTATTTCTTCACAATTTCACAAACTAGTGTCACATTGAGGACCTTATAATAAGAACACAAATCTTATTCAACTCCATCACAACCAGATCAAAACTTATGGCTCATGTGTAGTTTAGTTTACAATAGATACATGTGCATGAATCTACAAACTTTGTATACTACCCATCCCGGGAAAGTGAGTATACATGGAAATCTAATCTATTTAGATTATTCTATTTATATCTTCTTTATCACAAACTCTCCGTTGGATAGCATTATACCTAACAAACTTTTGAAACAACATCATGAGACTCGTATAGAACCCCATTGAGTGCATACCTCCCACTCAAGCCAAGTACATGCATCAACACCAGATTAAGTATAATGAACTTAAAAGAAACATATAGATATTGAAAGGTCTAGCAGATTGTTCTGGTATCTAATCAAATCTGCTTTACTATGATATTTGACTTTAAATCATCTTTTAGATAGTGCATGTGAGAAAATCAGTAGATGTTACTAAACTCAGTATGACAATGCTTTAGTATGAATAGCAAGTCAAGATCTAAACATTTAGAATCAATAAATAACAATAACATCATCTTTTTTAAACCCCACTAGTCAGTCCAAGAACACATCTTGTAGTACGAAAACTGAAGTACACACAAGACATGTCTACCAAAGCAAGCTGAATCATATTCAGAGTGGATATAAATTCCAATATTCATGACTTGTCAACAAGATAGATTGGAATATGAAACAGATGATCTCTATAAATAGAATGATTATTTTCCATAACAAGAAACGTAATCAACAATAGAGAATTATCAGTTAATAGAACAAGAATGTAACAAACACTCAAATCATATTCTACACATCTTCTCATATTTGATTCATTTGCCTTGAAACTACTTGGCTTGTACCTCACCAAGTAAATGTCGCCACACCTGATTCTTGTGTCAACAACTCACCGTCACTATCTTAGGGTTTATTCGGCCACCCTAAGATATCAACAATTGTCCCTAGCCGCCTCAGGGTTTCCTAAAGAAGCTCATGTCCATATCTCAGGTACCTGAGATAGGAACAAGCAAAATAATATATCACATATCACAACATTTCTTATATTTTCATATTTAACATATTTCATTTCATCAGAGTCTATTCCTCATGGACATAGACTTTCACAACAAGGATTTAGGGCCAGATCCATTCCAAATGACTTACTCCTAAATCCTAGTGGTCTAACCTTTAAGATCTCGATCAATACTCCAAAAATCCTTCTTATAATTGATAGATTACTACAAGGATATATGTTTTGTCTCCCGAGTGTGGTCCTCAGGGGAGACTCTCAGTGTTGAAGGCACCTAATTAGATATCTCATCATTCCACTTGTTATTAATCTCTTCTACTCATTTTAAATGAATTTCAAAACATCATATATCATATGTGTGTATTCTCACGTAACTAGAATCACATGAAACAAGTTAGACTTAACAAAAAGATAATGATTAAAGAAAGAGCACAAAAAATATATAGTTTGCAACACATATGATTCTTTCCATTTTCTACATCATCTCATAGCAATCATCATCATTGGGCTATCATCCCGAGACATATTCTCATTGTCTAGCATTAACCCCATTAGGGTTTTATCATCATCAATGGGCTTTCAGCCCGAGAGATAATCTCATTGCAAAACATTTACTATCACTAGGGTTTATCAAATGTAATCAATGTATGTTAAATTTAATCTCAATATATTTCTTATCAGTTCATTCTATATCATTGTATTCAAAAAATATTCACAAAGGCATTAGAAATAGAAACAATAAAAGCATATAGATATCTTGTATCATTCATCATACTCAGAATAGATTTATCATACAACATATACTTATTCCATCCAATTTTAATAGATGCAAATAAATTTCATGCATAAACATGCATAACACACTTAATTATCTTGTTCTTTTATTTAACATTCTTCAATTAGGGTTACTAATCAACACATGTTGAATATCATTTGAAGTCCATCAAAATAGATCATTCTCATAGTACAAGTATTCTATCAAAAAAGAACAATCCAAGAACACATTCTCGTAAATCAATTCAAATGCTTGAACCTCATCTTTTAATTATATTCAAGTACAATTATGTGCATTCCTTAATCCCTCATTGAGATTGTTATTCATTATCATCATCTAACTCATCATTTTATGTTTAGAGTTAGGTTCTTAGATTCATCTACTAATTCCCATCTTTTTCCTTTATTTTATAGTCATTAGTTTCAACTTCTTCATTTCATGTTCATTACATTATTTGAACCAATCATTATTAATTCACTTGATATACAATTCTTCTCTTATTAACATACATCATAGACAAACTCTAGTATATTTCATTGAATTTAGGTTAAGCCAAATGTACTTAAAAAATAAAAGATTAAAGACTTCATTATAATAACTTCATTAGTTTCATGTTTAACTTACAATCACCATTCAATACATTTTTTTCATGAAGTTTCTTGTTTTAGATAAGGGTACCATGCCATGGACTTCTAGTGGAAGTACCATAATCAAGAATGATCTTCCTTGTTATACTGCTCACTTTAGGTAAAAATAATGAATTAGGGTTACATATTCTTACACCATAACTCTAATCATCCTTCAAATATCATTGTTATGTAAATCATATAAAAGGACCCACATTCATGTGAGGGATACACATTATTCAAAAAATTATACTAAAACATATGCATTAGGATTAGATCATATTAGTAAGACCCATCATCTTTAATTGAAGTATTAATGCCTACAATTTAGCATTTCATTACATTTACAACATTATATACAAGTTCTCGCTTTATCGCTCATACTTGTCTTAATATAAATTTATAGGGTTTTCATGAAGTCAACCTTAGATAAACACATCATAAGAATCTTATCATCTAGTAATCTCATTATGGTGCATAAGGGTTCATTAGGGCTATTCACACGCATAAAAAGCCTAGTTTCCATTTTCAAATATTTCATTCATCAATCATAAGTATACATTGAATAATTGACTTATTTGATTCAATCCATCAACACAAACCCTAAATAGGGAATATCAACATCTCATATTGATCCTTACACATATATCATACTCAATTTTAGTAAGACTCAACAAAACACTTATATAATTCATTCTAATACATTTCAAATATGATTCTATCATGTTATTTCAATTCCCAAGCATACCGACTATTAAACTAATATTTAGGCAATATTCACATGAAGTAGCACAGTCATCTATCCATAGAATTTTTCATGGATCCTCAATCAATATATCCAGAATTAAGCATGTTCAAAATCAGTAGACTTTTATTCCCTAACATCTTTCTAAATGAATACTCAATCACATATATACAAGCAAGGTTTCTAAATATTTTAGCCAGATAGAATTAGGCTTTCAACTTGAATACATAGCTTAAGATGGAGATAAACAATCACCTAAGGTGACAAACACCTTATAAACCAGGTCAAACTCTAAATTTCTAGAAATCCAATCAAACTCTAGTAACTGAATCCATTTCTTCCTCCTCTCATCTCAGAAACCCTAGAATAGAGATTAGGGAAAAAAGAGTGATAAAGGAAGTGATTTGATGTGATTTTGAATCAAATCATAGGAGGGACAAAATCTTGAAACATGAGAAAATATTCACCATGAAAGGCTATGCAAAGAAGCCAAACTTACTTGATTTCATCATAGATCAGATAGCGAAACCCTAGGTCAACATCTCCACCACTTTCTCACCTAAACTCTCCTCTATGATTTTGTTTCTCTAGAATGGATCATGAAATATGAGATATCCTTGGGTGATTGGTTGCTCATATATCAATTAAGGTGCTTGGGTCAATTGCAAATTGATTGGACTTATACATTTTTTTATTTTAACAAAATTTTCCATCACAAAATATGTTACTGAAAATAGTTATACTAAATAGGTCAAACTATATTTCAGAACTACCACAAAAATTTCATATCAATTAGAGTTACAAATAAAAAAATAAAAATCAAACAGGAACTGCTATTTTTCAACCAGAATGCATGGTCGACTGAGTTGGACCTGGGGAAAACTTGGCCGAGATCAAACTCTATAGAACTCAAACATCATCCAACAGTTAACAAAATTTAACAGGATGTTTAAATTGGAGTTTTCAAACCTCACTTAAAATTTCAGATCAATTGGAGTTATCGAGAAAAAGATAAAATTCAAATACCATACTACTAGATTTAATCTAAATGCATGGTCAGATGAGTTTGTCCTGGTGAAACTTGGCCGACAAATAGGTCAGAAAATTCTAAAATTTTTTGATATTTTTCAATAACACTAATAATTAAGTTAACCAAATATATCTAAATTTCAACTAAATCATAGTTGTACATAAAATACTAAATATTATTTAGTGCAACACTATACTTATCAAATTCTTTATTCATAAGCAATAAGAACCCTAATTTTGGCCAATTAAGGTTTTCAATTCTTAAACCCTAACTATATGAATCAAAGTATGATTAAAGCTCCTCATTAGATTTAAAACATCAACATTATCTACCATCATTAATCAAACTTTAGAAAATGATCAATCTAGTTAAGCATACAATCATCCAAGTAAACCCTAATTAGATTGTGATATGAAAATGGGTCGTTACGGTTAGGGTCAGGGTTTCTAGTTGATATGGGAGTCAAAGAGACATAATTTCATGAATTTTCTAAAGAAACAAATGTTGAACTGGTTAGTTTACTGTTGAACCAGTTCAAGCCTTGAACCGGTCGATTTATGTGGTTTCTTGTTTTGAATCACATTGGCATTTACTATTCAGTTAATGCAAAACCTTATGTCATTATCAATCATGGATCTAATTGAATTGTTCATTGAACCAGGTAGTTCAATACTTGAACTAGTTATCTCAGACCTTGAACTGGCCAGTTCATGGTCTAGTTCAATTATTGTTCAACCAATGTTGTTTCCAATTGACTTGACACTTGGATCAATTAGTTTAACACTTGAACCGGTCGGTTAACAATCCGGTTAGTCAATTCTCAACCATTATAGTTTAAACTGAATACTTATACACTTTAATAATCAAGTTAAACATCATTCATGATATACACTCATATTTCAAGTGCATCCTATGTGTGTGACCCTATAGGTCCCAAATTACGTTGGCAGTGAATGTTCATAACCAACATATGATATCACAAGAAATGAGTGGTATCTAGCAACACATCATTGCTACCCAACTAATTCAAAAGTTGGAGAACAACTTCAACCTAAAATCTATGATTTATTTTACCATGATTGTATAGTTCTTTTGTTTTGGTATCCATATTGAACTCAAGGTATGGAACCATCATCCTCTTCAACGTTCAATCCATGTTTCTTGAACTAGAACATACTGTCTAAGTTCATGTGAGCTTGCATATCATATATTGAGTCACATGAGTATTGTCATACATTTCTCAGTCTTGTTTATCAATTGGCCTAGATATCAAACTCCTGTGGGATGGACCAATCCCATCTACTTCACTCACACTCAATCCCCATATGTCAAAATGCACCTGAAAGTTCACCTTTATGGAAACCCTTATGCAGGGTCACATTAGATGATGTTGAAATACATTGAACGACATGTGACGAGTGTAGTGACTTCATGTATAAGAACCAAAATCACCACTATCACTATGCAAGTTGATTCTAACACCATTCCATGGTATCCATGTATCACTCTCAAGGTGGGTTTGTCTGTTATACTATTCTCTAACATGTACATGTGTTTTTGACTTGATATCACATATCAAGACTAATGAAACTCTCTCATCAGTCAACACACACTCTGGTCTTATGTATTATTGTTGTGTTTTTTTCTTCCACTATAATATTTGATTAGGGACATAATAATAATGTATGTACTCTTATCATACATATGATCTCATGGTTCAAGTTCTCAACCTAAAGACATATGTCATTGAGTAACATCTTTCTTTAGACATCTATCATATTTGTATAATCGTATCATGTTTGAGACATATATAATAGGTGGAATTACCTTTATAATAATGAAATCAGGTATCTAATGCACTATTAAAATCATTTTATGTTGGTTGTCTGTGCATACATACCAACAACAAATGCCTCAATCTAGTAATACATGACTTATTAAAGAAATATAATTAAGATAGCATTTTCACTTACAATTTTTTGGATATTGACTATGTTGTCCCAATTATTATAGTGCCAACTTCAAGTGATGCTCATGCTTCTTCTCATAACTAAATATATCAACATAACATCAATTGAACACACAAACAAAAAAATAAAAAGTCTACTTAAATATCCTATTCATTAGATCCATTTAAGTTGTAATAACTTTTAATATACCAAAAATCACAAGCAGGAATGCATACTTCTTACATCTTATTAAAATTGTAATGTTAGGAACATCATTTGACTTAATTTATAAATGATGGTATCAAGATGTCAAGTCTAACTTAATACAATAGCCACCCCTTAACTGATTAATCAGATCACCTATCCTAGGTAGTAAGTAGTGCTTTTACTAAGTTGTCAGTAATCCATGCACAACCATGTCCATCAATCCTCTTTCTTAACGAGAAACACTAGATCACACCAATTTGAAGTACTTGACTCAATGAAACCTTCCTAATGTTTCTTCTTAATATCTAATAGATCCAAAGGTGTCATCCTATATGGAGTTTACACTATTGTACATGAATTAAGAGAGGTCTTGATCTCAAAGTCAATTTATCTTACTAGAGGTACTCCTAGAATCTCTTTTGGATATCAAGTCTACACTTTTTGCACACATGAATATCCTCCATATTGGTCATCTTATATCCGCTACACCAACCAGATATGATGAACAAACCTATGACATCAACCTCTCTTCTACGTTTGTTGAAACAAGACACGTAGGGAGAATACTCTTATCTCCTAGGAAATTACAAGAAAGAAATGTATCTAATAAGTGTGCTTCTATGGACCAATAATCTAGTTTAATTTTCTACTTCTCTATGACGTGTGTCCGAAAGTTAACATCAAAACCATGCATCCAAAGAGGTAAAAGATGCAATCAAATACAAAATATAAAAAAATATATATCATAAAATGGGCATACCTCTACCAAAATGATAAAACCAGAACGTAGTGATTGTAAGAGATCAAACATAATCTCCTTCATTTTTAGATAACATTTTCATATCATTTTTTGAGTGTAAAAAATATCTTTCACCAATGTCCTATAATATTGGAACAAAACTGAAGCAAATCAATGCAAATTCAACTAACCCAATATGGATATATATCTTATTTATATTTGTCATCAGAGTATGTAGAGTGCGGAAGCGATCTTATTCAATATTCCATTTGTATTGCCTAAAATCAAGAAAATCAAGACACAATCATGCAATTGCACGGTACACTATCAAAATCAAGAGAAGTGATTTATAACAAAATAGTATACTTGGCGGGACTTATATTCAAAAGAATAACGAGCAATTTGCAAAACCAACATTATTTCGACAAGTTTTTCAAGAAATTCAACTTTTATTACGAATTCCCATTATGCTATAATTCGAGAAGCATGCTTATATATCTTGTGTGACTCTATTACCCCAACGCGTTAGGGAAGGTCACTAGGATCCTTCTCACCATAGGAACATAGTAAGCCAATGTACAAGTCCCACCTCTCAATGAGGGGGGTTGCTTGCACCAAATATCAACATTATCAACATTATCAACATCATCATCATTATCAATATATGGGCAGTCATAATGGGCATGCAATTTATGTTTTCATGTTTTTAAAAATATAGTATAGAAAAATGGAAGACTAATCATAATGAATCGTAGCTCATCCAAGTAAGTAGCCAAGTATACAATCAAGAGATACATAAAAGTATCTACAATACAATCAAGGAGGGGTTACATAATAGTGTACCTTTCACTGAAGATTTTGAGTATAAAACCATTAGTAATAGGTCGACTCTTCAAGTTAGATCCTTTAAATATGGAAAAAGGAAGCCCCTTAGATGCATGAAGAATGGCCCAGAATGAGCCATATAGACGAGGTGGCTCTCTTGTTTTAGGGTCGGGTTTGATACTTTAATAGGTCGGTTCAGACATGATTTACTAGTTCACTTGTGGCTCGGTTGGTCCAATGGATCAATAGTCTTCCTCCCTGAACCACGATTCAGGGACTCCATCTCCTCCCGAACAGGCCTCACGCGAGCCAGAAGCTTGGTGGAGGAACTCATCAGAATAGAGGAGGTCTCAGAGTAGGAGAGGGCAGGACCGGATGTGAGTAGGCCGACCGAGCTTGCCCTTGCCTCGTGGACCCAAAGAGGGCCAGAGAAAAGGGAGAGAAGGTGAGCAACAGGATTGCCCAAGGTGACTGTGCGGTGGCACTGCTATGGCAGCAAGAGGTGGTGAGAAGAAATCAAGGGTGAAGCAGGGCATGGGAGAGTGCAAAAATGAGGGGTTCTCATGATGGATGATAGCAGCAGTCCTTTGAGGGTTTTATATAGGACTGGGGGGTACGTTTTAGGGCAAACGAACTTGGCACAGCAGCCATGGCCACCGAGAAGAGAGGGCCAAAAGGGGAAAGAATTTTCGTGGCACAAAGGTGCCTGAAATCTTGTCAAAATAGGGCTTGGTAAGTTCAAAATTGTGAGAGGGTCACTTTGGCTCGCTTAGAATTTCAAATAGCAGTCAAGAGCGGGAGATCGATCATCATGGTCACATTCATACCTCCCCGCAATCAGTGGGAGGCTGAAGATGGGTTCGTAGCCACTAGATCAGGTCAGGATCCATGAGAGGCATATCCAAGGGCTGGGATCGCCCCCAGATCCTTGCCTTGGATCGCTGACATGGATTATCCAACAAAAGGGCAAATAAAGGCAATAAAAAAGGTTTTTAGATGCAAAACTTCGAAAATTCATAGACAGTTGTAGGATTGTCCAAATGAGATGAAATTTGGATCATATGTTCAAAATAATGTCAAGAATATTTAGAAAAAGTTTGAGAACCATATGATGAAGTTTGATTTATCAATTTGATTCTTTGAACAAAGTGATGATTGAATATAATTTGAGGTGTATTAATGTGTATAAAAACTAGATTGATCACCATATTTTGTTCTTGAGTGTAAATATTGATTATGTAGTCAAGAAAAATAATTTTGGGACTATGAGTGAGTATAAAGAGGGGAAAAGATTAATTACTTCATAATAATGTTAAATTTCACTTTGTCACAATAATTCTTAAGAAGTATGTCTCAAACATGATAATCATTGCATAAAAATAAAATTCCATTCAAAAAATTTTAGATAACAAATGTGATTCTCATATCATGAGTTCCACAACGTTAAAGTTAAACTTTAAACTAAACTAAAATAGATCAGGATCTGCATATTCAATGAAAATCTGAACGAAATACCACAAGATAGTTGGCAACCCCCCAAGAATATGTGCCTTATTTATAATTGAGATATATGCTCCTTGATTAATATCCCCTATTCTTCCCTCCTAAAGACAACACATCCTTATCCATGCAAGAAAACCAAAAAAACACTATAGTAAGCGACACTTAGTATAGTTATAGAAAAGTAAATATTACTTGGAAATAGGGGGAATGTGAAAATAATTGAGCTATATTTTGAATTCACATATTATTATCTTAGGGTTAATTATAGTGTCCTCTAGTATTATGTACCAACTATGATCATAGGCCATGAAGGAGCAACTGATGTTCCACTTGAATTCAACATTTACATCATAGTGCCATAATATACACTTCAACTGAGCTCATGATTGCACCTGAGTGCCAATATGTTTTATTTGAACTCATAAGGATTAAAGGCTCAACATAAACTTGATGATGACAAAATATTGCAATGCATTACATGATTCTTGATTAACTTGGAAATATTTTATTTCAATTGAATATCATATAATTATGACATAAGTACTTGAATGAAATTGTAAAGTACAAGAATAACTGAATAGATTTTTGGGAACACTTGTTCAAGTAATATTCAAATTGATGTAAATAGGTCTTGTCTTGGTCATCATGATACAATAGGTCATAAGGTGATTAAAAACCAATACTAAATACTCAAAGTGCAAGGATCCACTTACTATTATTGAAGCAACTCCCAATACTCCTCCTGAGGTCAACCAAATGTAATTACCATGTTTAACAATATACTTACCATTACTTGCATCTTAATAGCAAACTAAACCCTAGTTTGGGTCTTTTAAGAGAAATAAGGTTATAAATTATCGAATCAAGGATAGAAACTTGGAAATTAGGTTCCTTTTTTCAAATTCCTCTATAAATACTGTTTATACAAAAAAGTAGACCTTTAGTCTAATTCATATGCATTTATAAGGTTCCACCAATTAAAAAAATGATGGCAATTGGTAACCTCTATTCGTGGGATAATATGTAGGACAAAAATGTTCCAACAGGGTTTTTTATACAAAAAGGCTTGCGGGTTGAATACCTTTCTAGATATAATATAGGTATAGAAATCTTCTATAGAGGTAATAGAACCCAGACTAAGTAACAATCTTCAACATGATGGCCATCGAGTCTGTGTTCAGTCACTAGTGTCAAATAGGGAACAAACTTGAGTGTAAAGATGAGGCTTTGTAGATGAAGGAGTAGAGGGATTGGGAGAAAAAATGGAATTTTGTTCGTTTATCTTATATGATGGTGTTTAGGAAATAAGATATATAGTCAAGGGTTAGGGAAACGTCAATTGGAACTGGAGTTTGAAGCATTGGGGAACAAGGATTTCTTGTTGTTCATGGTTCTTGGGGTATGTGAACCCTAAGAGTTTTAGATTGGGTGGATCATACTAATGAGGGGTTGGTGAAAAGAGTCATAGTTTCTTATGGACTCAAATGGAGAGAGGGAAGAATGAAGGTCACTATCACCCTATAGAGTCCCACATGGACTGGTAGGAATGAGGGAGGTGACTCTAAGAGTCGTGATCATTCTAGATCCTAAGATTGAGAGTCTGAACTAGAGGTAGATTTTGAGAGAAAAGGCTGAGTGAGTGAAAATTGACTAAAAGCCATGATCAGTTAGATTACGATAATCTAGTTAAATTATTTCTTTCTAATCCATAAATAAACATTGTGAACCATTGAAATCTAGTAAAAATTGATGTGTTACCTAATTTGACTATAAGGAACACGGAAAGCTAGTTGGTTTCTAGGTTTGATAAATACAACTATCTCTAGTTTTCTTGTAAGGATAAGGATATATTTATTTATCCAAGAATAACTAATAAAAATTAGAGGTCATATTTTAGGAAAATCCAATTATTATAGTAATAAACTCATATGTATTATATTAAATCAATGTATGCACATTGAATAGGTCAATTTCAATTTAACCCTCACTTGTTACCTTATTTGACAATGTGGACTGTAGTTTTTGTAATTAAATATTAAGGACTTAATATTGATTATAAAGTTTGAGGATCTTACAATTCTATCAACCTTGGGAAAATTTCATCCTTGCAACTTCCATGTACTTCACACATTAGGTTTTACTTATTCTTAGTTTATAATATGCATCATGGAGCTTTCTTTAAGTGCTACTGGCCGACTATTGGAGAGGAGGTTACTAAAGCTATTCTTAGCTTCTTTGACACAAGAAAACTTCTTCATGAATGCAATAGGTCTTTTATTACCCTTATCCCTAAAGTCCAGGGTGCTTCCAGTCTTAAAGATTTCCGTCCTATATCCTTATGCAGTGTTATCTTTAAGACTATCACAAAGATCATGGCTAATAGGCTGCAAGATTTTTTTCCTAATTTGATTTCTAAAAATCAAGTTGCGTTTGTCAAAGGAAGAGGTATTATGGATGCCATTCTTCTATCAAATGAGTTGCTAAGTTATTTTTCTACTCCCAAAGGCCCGTCTATGATGTGTTTCAAAGCTGATTTATCGAAAGCTTATGATACAATGAGAAGGGACTATGTGATGTTTCTTATGGAAAAGATGAACTTTCCATCTTGTTGGATATCTTGGATCAGGGCATGTTTCAATATGGCTTCTTTTCAGGTCCTTATTAATGGCTCGCCTTCCAACCCTTTTGAAGCCTCAAATGGGGTAAGGCAGGGTGATCCTTTAGCCCCTTATTTGTTTGTGATTGCTATGCAGGGTTTCACCTCAGTTATGGAGTCCGTTGTTAATGCCAAGCTTATTACTCCTATTAGAGCTTCAGACAGTTTTGGGGTGTCCCATATTATTTTTGCAGACGATTTGCTGCTCTTTACCAAAGCTGATATGAATAATGCTTGTCAGATTGTTAAAGTCTTGGATACTTTCTATCACATCTTGGGTCTTAGACTCAATAATCTTAAGAGTCAGTTGTTCTTTAGCAAAGGTGCTTCTAGAGTGGCTGATGATCTGGAAAAAACTCTTGGTGTGAGAAGGTGTGATCTTCCAGTAAGATATTTGAGTCTTCCTCTTTTTACAGATCGTTTAACTAAATCTATGTGTGTGCCTATTGTTGATAAGATTAAGAAAAAGTTGGATGCTTGGAAAGGCAAATTACTTTCTTTTGCAGGGAGGGTGGAATTAGTTATTTCGACTTTGTCCACTTATCATATTTTTGGTCAGCTGCTTTTCCCCTGCCTAAAGAAGTGATCAAGGATATTGAAGGACATATGAGAAACTTCATATGGGGTGATTCTGATGATCATAAGAAGATACATACGGTTTCTTGGGAACAAATTTGTAAGCCCAAAGCTAAAGGTGGTCTGGGTGTTCATTTGGTGGGTGATTGGTCAAAAGCTGGTCTTCTTAAAAACCTTTGGGATGTTGCAAACAGAAAGGAGACGTTGTGGGTTAAATGGTTGCATGAAAAGTATATTAGGGAGACATTCGTTTGGTCGATTGGATGTAAATCCATGACCAGTTGGGTTTGGAGGAAATTGCTCAATGCTAGGGGTCTGCTCTGAACTAATATTGACTTTTCTGTTGGAAATGGAAAGAAATTTCTATTTTGGTACGATCCTTGGATCCCTGGGAAGAAGTCTATGTTGGACATTTGTGATGAGCATCTCATTCTCAGATTGGGGAAAGGGCCTTTCTACAGAATCCATGAGTGTCTGCTGAATGATAAGTGGGAACTCCCTAATATCTGGGGTGTGGAAACAATTAGAAGGGTGGTTTCTATCATGAACGATCTTAATGAAAAAGAGGACACTGTTCTTTATAAGGGAAGGAATGATTTCAGGTTAAGGGATGGATGGGATATTGCTAGAAGAAGTTCTGAGGAGGTGAGATGGGTGAGTTGGGTGTGGAAGTTAAGTTTCCCGAGGAGTTGCTCATGTTTCTTTGGAATTGCTTTCTGAGAAAGCTTCCTACTTGCGACTATTTGATGAGAATTGGTTTTTACATGGCGCCTAGATGTGCTCTCTGTTGCTTTGATAAGGAAGATATGGAACATTTGATCTTCAGTTGTTGTTTCAGTTCTGAGGTATGGGCCTTCTTTCACGATGAGTATGATGTTAATCCCAGGTGCTTGGAAGATATCTTGGGATACTCTGGGAAGACGAAGACTACTGTAGGCCTTATCTGTCAAAGACTATGGCAGGAAAGAAATCAAAGGATTTTCTGCAGTTCTAATAGGAGTGTGGGAAGGATTTGGAAGCAAGTCTGTATAGATACAAATTTGATACATGGATGATTTTGTACAGTTAGTTTAATTTTCATTTTGTTGTTTGCCTTATGTTTCTTCCTTTTGTTGGGCTCTGCCTTAGGCTTTGTACATACTCATTTTCTCCTCATCAATGGAAAAAGGACACACGCTAGGTTCACCAAAAAAAATGCATCATGTATCTCTATCAGACTAAAACTAGATCATACCTTCTTCATTATCTTCTTCCTCCTCATCCCCAACCATTTTCATAATTATATCTTCTCTCTTTTCTCATTGATATGGGTTAATGCTTTTTCTTCTGTCATTCTTAACTTTGAGAATTCAAGTGTCTTGTTACTTGGATCTCCACAATAGTTGAAAAATCCTAGCCCTTTCCTACATGGTCCACCATGGAGTCCTCTACAAGTGGAAAAGGCTCCCCAGTATGTGATTCTTTAGGATCTTTCCTCTTCCTTTGATCAAGATTGTTGGGAGCATGGTGGTAATGACTATTGTCGTTGTGTTTCTTCTAGGAAACTTTGTTCTTAAACAACTTTATTGGGTGATACTATAATTGCAATGTAGCATCGAGAGAAGCTTGTAATGTAGTGAGGCCTCTCCCAAAAAGTGCAAGGCTAAGGATGGAGTTAAGATCTCTAATGAACTTCTTTTCTCTATGTCTCTCATCGTATCCATGGTTTTACTTTTGTAGGATCTTGAATTTCATGGCATACTGGGTGAAATAGGTATCATCAGACTGTGTAAGGTTGAGAAATCCTCTTATTTCTTATTGATCATAACTTTAGATACATAGTGATTTTAAAAAACCTCTGAGAACTCATACCATATGAAAGGGGTGACATTGACTTCTCGAGAATGTAGGAGGTTCTCTTACCATTTCTAAGTTTCACCTTTCATAATATGGGTTCTAAAATGGACCTTGGAGTGGTTTGGGTAGTCTAGATCGTGAAAACAATGTTCCATTTTCTGCCACTAGCTATTAGTTATTCCCACCACATCCATATCTTCATACCCAGAATACGAATCAATCTTCATCTTCAAAAAGTCAACTAGGGAGAGCTCATGGTTGATCCTAGGGTTGTCTAGATCATTCTTTCTCTTCCCATGGTAGTGTCTAGGGCCCTTACTAAAACATCAAAAGCACCATGGGAACAACATCTTCATTATGTTAGCCAACAAATATGATATTTTGAGAATAGCTTGGTAGCGAACTATGTTTCATGCTTAGACACAAATATCCCACTTTCTTAAACATACAAATTATTGAGTGAAAGCATAATTCGCAATCGGGATATCACAAATATGATAGTAATTGCATGAAAATAAAAATTCAATCATTTAATGCACAATAACAAATGCATTTCTCATTCTCAAGTTCTACAAAATTAAATTTTAACTTTAAACTAAGCAAAACTAGAATATGATACTGATATTATATGGCAAATTGAACTAAATACCATAATATAGCTGGAACTACTAGATATAAACTCCAAATATATCCTTAAGATGCATGCTCCTTATTTAAATTCCCCTATTCTTCCCTCCTACATACATCATGTTTCCAGGCATGCAAGAAAAAAAAATAGATGTTAGAGTAAGTGTCATTGAGTATTATTATAGAAAAGTAATTAATACTTGGCAATGACTAGGAACATGAAAATAATAAAGTTATAATCTAAATTCACATATAATATTTTTAGGGTTAACCATAGATTCCTATAATATGATGCACTGATTGTGATCATAAGGCTTGGTGGCTCAATAGGTGTTCCACTTAATGTCATGATCTGCACTAAAGTTCCATAACATAAGTTCCAATTGAGATTATGATTGCACCTAAGTGAGAGGCTTCTCTAGAGGTAAGCATCGATCTTTGGCGCAATGGCCACCATGTCTATGGTGAGTTACTAGCATCAAATAGGGGACAAACCTAAATCTAGATATGGGGGTTCATTGATACATCGGCTAAGTAGTCTATAGCACAAAGGGGTAGTGGGAGTCAGTTTGTGTATCCCCTATGATGGTGTTTAGTGGCTAAGATATATATTTGAGTGTCGGGGAAACTGATAAATGTAAATTTATCACTTTTATTTATATATTTTTTATATTTGTTTAGGATTATTTTGTTATTTATTCTCTTAGTTTCATAATTAATTGTTTTATTTTATATTTTATCTTTAATTGGAGTTTTAATTCTATTTTCTTGGGTTTTGTAGGAAAATTATACAATTTGCAGCAGTCCTGAAATTCATATATACCCTTCACTAAAAGTGACATAACGCTTGCATTCGAACTCCAAATTGAGTGCACAAGTATTCATTGGAAAGGGAATTTAATTTCATAAAATAAAATCCTATTATTTAGACCGCTTTTGTGCTTTTAACGGGATCGAAATACATTCGAAATCGCTGCTGTGAGAATCTGCATTAAAGGGAGTTATATGGTCAAGATAATTAAAGTCAATCAACTTTCGATTTGACTAGATCCAGAAAATTCAAAAATTGGTCTCCCTCTCTTTTTTCCCCCTCTTTTGAGGGTATTCTACCCCCTCCCCTCCTATAAAAGGAGGGACTCTTCACTTGTAAAAGGATTCCATTCTTCATTCCATTTCATCTAATTTTTAGTTGTAGACCACATCTTGTATAATGTTGGATCTCATTTTAGTTTGCATTTCTTCTAGTCTTTTTTATGTCTGAGTAAATCTCTCTAGGGCATGGGAGTATCCCCTTAGTCTGGTTCTATTCAATATAATCAATTGTATTCCTCCATCGAACAAATGTCTTCTCTCTGTTTATGCGTGGTTATTTGGATTATCTGATATATTCTTATGGAGTGATATGACCGTGGATCTCTGTAAGAACGAAACAATAGTCCTTTAATTACGATTATCATCTTTTTGTCTTTTTAATCTTATTCTTGTTATAATCCTTGGTGACGTGACCACCTGAGCATTGGGTTTGAATGCCAGTTTGAATTTACATACTTTTTGATATGACCGTGGATAATGGTATGTTGGACGGTTGGGCAATGATCCGTGAACGCCGGGACCAACAGGTTCACGGGAAGTCCGGCCCTTGTGAGTTTTTCCGGAAGGACATGTAACCACAAGGTCCTAATTTGATTCTTGGAGTTTAGAATTTGATTAGTTGAATAGGAACGTGGTTTTGGTGGTGATCTTCCAGACCCCAGATCTTTATTTATTGATTAGTTAAATTTTATTTCAGCACCTTTATTTTTGTTTTTAGTATTAACAACTCTCCCAAATCGGGATTTAATTCTTGTACTTGCAATCGGATTTAGATTTTGAATTTTTGTTTTCCATCGTCCCTTGGATCGATACCTATCTATACTAAGTTGACTTGTTGTTCACAACAAGTTGACAACTGGGTTAGAAGGTTAAACTCTAGGACTTTTCCTAGTGATTGTTGCATGTACAACGACCTGCATCAATTTGGCGCCGTTGTCGGGGATGGCACAATTATTTTTCAGATCTGGTTGCCTGTATATATTGTATAATCCTTATTCATATTCTCTAACTTTTATAACTTCAGTCTTTTTTATAATTTCTTTTAGATTTTTATAATTCCTTTTTGCCTTCCGAGCACAATTCCAGAAGTGTATCTCCTCTTTCTGCTGAGTTTCCATTCCAACAGTACTGCTTTCTAGTTACTTTTTTTTGTAATTTTTGTTACTTCATAATTTCTTAGATTTATAATTTTAGTTCTGTTTGTAATTTTGACTAATTTTTTATCTCGCAATCTTTCTTCTTTCATTCGTTGATTGACTTATCTTTCAGGAACTTTTCTTTTCAAATGGAGTGGACATCCCAATATCCCCCACAATGTTATTATTGTGGTTTTTACCACCATGCATCTCTTGCCTGTCTGACTCTACCCCATGATTATAATAGCACCCCTTTTAATTGCGAGCCCTTTCATCCTAGTGGATATAATGTGAATCCACATTTTTCTGAGAACCATTATGGGGAACTTTGCTATCCCTATTCTAATGGGGGATATGATCAACAAAATTTTTGGGGGTGTAACCAACAAAACCTTGGGGGTTATGAACATGTTTATGAAACCCAATGTAATCCTCAACAAGAAGAGAGACTTAGGGCCTTAGAGAAGATAGTAGTAGAAGTAGAAACAAAACTAAAAGCCAGCCAAGCCTTCTTAATTGCCCTACTAGAAGCCCAAAACCAAAATATAGATTGTTCAAATATGTTTCCTCATGAATTGGTGACACCTTATAATATTGAATCTTCCTACCAAGATGGACGCAATGGAAATTACAATCCACCATCTTCTGGAGATTATTATGAGGAGCAATGCCACCCAAAACAATATGAGGAGTACTATGGCCAAGGACACTATGGGGAGTGTAGCGAGGATGACCAAAATTTTGGGGTGTATAAATCCTATGGTGAAATGCAAATTGATCTTGAACTGGAAGAGAGACTTAAGGCCCTAGAAAATATGGTAGCAGAAGCACAAGCAAAACTTGAATCCAGTCAAGCCATGTTAGCTACCTTTCTAGAGGATCAATCACAAACTCCCCCTATAGAGCTTGAGCAACCCAAGATGGTTCTTCTTGACGATGACGATGATGATCCTTATTTTGTGTCATATATGTCAGATCATGAAGAAATAGCACAAACCATGGAGCCATTTTTTGTGTGTGATGAGGACGTTGGTATCCCTATCTTTCCTTTAGAGACTCTTTTACTTGAATATGAAATGTCAAAGAAGGAGAGTCATTATGAAGATACAACAAGTCCTCCCATCCTCAACATAAATCTGAATGATACCATAGACCAATACCATTCTTTTGAGTCTATTTTGGATAATGAGAATCTAACTCCCTTTATGATTCTTCCCGAGCCGTCACAGCCAATTTCCATCCCACACATGGCTGATCTAGAAGGGGAGATACCACCATTGGAAGAAGCCCACACACCCCCTTCTATTGTTTTCAAGGAAGACATCATCATCCCTCCTAAATACTTGGAGAACCCTTGTACAAAAAAATTAGAGACATATGTTACATCAACAATGAAACTTACCAAACCTAATGTTGATGGCATTAATTTTAAGGAGAAACAAAACACTTTTGTAAATGATTTTAATTTTTTTGTATTAGCATAAATTCTCCCATATGTAGGTCATCATGATGGTGGAAAACCTGAACCAGATCCTCCACCCAACTCAGTTCATCATGCTCTACTGGCATTATTAGTCGGGTACCCGTCAACCTCCCCTTATCCACATCCATCTTCAACACTTCCCTTGCTATCAAAGGAAGATCTATGGATATTATTGGAGGGAATGTGAGGTGAAAGAAAATATGAGCGCCCCATTGAGCTTATACAATTACCCTATCATAGGGTACATTATGAAGCTCCTCAGATAAAGGTCCCATCCCTCATACACATCCCCTTTAGCTGGATATTTTTTGAGCTCCCTGGGCCACCTGGAAATCCTCGCTCTTCTCTTCCCTCCATCTCGGGTTTTGATTTTGCTCAGGATGAGCAACAATCTAAGTCCGGGGTGGAGGTGGGTGGTATGTTTCTATTCCACCCCCTTATCTTTTTTATTCTTGCATTATTTCTACCTTTTTTTGTTTTGCATATAGTTACTTTTTTCATGGCCATTATCTAGTCAGCCATGTTTTTATTTCTTTTGTTGCAAAATGGCCTTTATCTAGTCGGCCAATATGAATAAATTTTTATCATTGTACCCCTTTGAATTTAGTAAATCTTTTGCACAAATTGTTACAAATTGCCATGTCTAAAACCACCATGTCACCTAGGATCCCAAAATAACATCACTCCTTGGAAAAGTTGGCAAGCCATATGGAATCAATCAAAACCAAACACAAATTTTCTCTATTTTTAAACTGTTGATTAACTTGATATAAATCTTGTATAATGTGATTGACATGAATGTTCTTTCTGATATAATGACACTTTAAAAAAAAGAGAAAATAAATGTATGAAGTTATAAGCACAAGGATACCTTTTGTTTCCCCTTTATTTTCTTTCTAAAAAAAGAGAAGCAAAGAATCACCACCAGAAAAAAATCAAGTCCGGGGTGGCATGCTTCCCATATAAAAAATTCTATACCCCACAAAGGGGTGTACCATCAAAACATGCCAAAAGTACACATTAAAAAATTGTGACCAATGTAGCCACAACTCCACAAATTTAAATACCAAGTCGAATAGAGGAGGGATAAAAAAAATTCATCACTTCCTTCTTTGTTTTCACACCACCTAATTTCATCTTGTTCTTGTGCAACAACTCAAAAAAAATTATAAAAATGAGAGTGTCAAAGCAAAAGTAAGATGAAGCATGTTTTTCTACAAAATCTTGATTTTGAACCAAGATATAATATTTATTTTTAATAGGGAATATAGAATTTTGTGTTTTGTAGTTTTAGGAGATTGGGTTGTTTGGCCAAATTTGGAGGTAAGGAATAAAGTGATGTTACAAGGGTGAGGATAGACATGTTGTTAGTATAAATTGGAATAATTTGTGATTTTATTTGTTTGAGGACAAACAAAGATTCAAGTCCGGGGTATTTTGATAAATGTATATTTATCTCTTTTATTTATATATTTTTTTATATTTGTTTAGGATTATTTTGTTATTTATTCTCTTAGTTTCGTAATTAATTGTTTTATTTTAGATTTTTATCTTTAATTGGAGTTTTAATTCTATTTTCTTGGGTTTTGTAGGAAACGTATACAATTTGCAGCAGTCCTGAAATTCATATATACCCTCCACCAAAAGTGACATAACTCTTGCATTCGAACTCCAAATTGAGTGCACACGTATTCATTGGAAAGAGAATTTAATTTCCTAAAATAAAATCCTATTACTTGGACCGCTTTTGTTCTTTTAAAGGGATAGCAATACGTTCGAAGTCTCTGCTGTGAGAATCTACATTAAAGGGAGTTACATGGTCAAGATAATTAAAGACAATCAACTTTCGATTTGACTAGATCTAGAAAATTCAAAAATTGGTCTCCCTCTTTTTTCCCCCTCTTTTGAGGGTATTATACCCCCTACCCTCCTATAAAAGGAGGGACTCTTCACTTGTAAAAGAATTCCATTCTTCATTCCATTTCATCTAATTTTTAGTTGTAGACCACATCTTGTATAATGTTGAATCTCATTTTAGTTTGCATTTCTTATAGTCTTTTTATTTCTGAGTAAATCTCTCTGAGGCATGTGAGTAGCCCCTTAGCCCGGTTCTATTCAATATAATCAATTATATTCCTCCATCGAACAAATATCTTCTCTCTGTTTATGCGTAGTTATTTGGATGATCTGATATATTCTTATGGAGTGATATGACCGTGGATCTCTGTAAGAATGAAAAAATAGTCCTTTAATTACGATTATCATCTTTTCGTCTTTTTAATCTTATTCTTGTTATAATCCTTGGTGACGTGACCACCTGAGACTTGGGTTTGAATGCCAGTTTGAATTCACATGTTTTTTGATATGACCGTGGATAATGGTATGTTGGACGGTTGGGCAATGATCCGTGAACGCCGGGACCAACGAGTTCACGGAAAGTCCAGCCCTTATGAGTTTTTCCGTAAGGACATGTAACCACAAGGTCCTAAATTGATCCTTGGAGTTTAGAATTTGATTAGTTGAATAGGAACATGGTTTTTGTGGTGATCTTCCAGACCCCATATCTTTATTTCTTGATTAGTTAAATTTTATTTCAGCACTTTTATTTTTATTCTTAGTATTAACAACTCTCTCAAATCAGGATTTAATTCTTGTACTTGCAATCGGATTTAGATTTTGACTTTTCTTTTCCGTCGTCCCTTGTATCGATACCTATCTAAACTAAGTTGACTTGTTGTTCACAACAAGTTGACAACCGGGTTAGAAGGTTAAACTCTAGGACTTTTCCTAGTGATTGTTGCGTGTACAAGGACCCGCATCAGAAACAATAGTGGGCACTAGAGCTGGAAACACTATGGAATAGGGACTCCTCATCGTCCATGGTGTTTGGGGCATGGGAACAATGGGAGCTTTGTTTCATACTAATGAGAGGATGATGGAGAGAGTCATAGTTTCTTGTGGCATTGAGAAGAGGGAGAGATAGAGAGAGAGAAGACTGAAGGTCCCTAGAACTGTATAGAGTCCCGTAGGGACTAGGACGGGTGAGAGAGTTGACTCTTAGAGTCATAATCCTGTATGGTTATGTGACTAAGAGTCTAACTCAAAGGCATATTCTTAGAAATACGCCCATGTAAGTGAAACTCAATTAAAGATCATGATTGATTAGATTAAGATAATATAGTTAAAATTATTTTCTTTCTAATACATAAAGAAACATATATTACTATCCAAATCTAGTAAAAATTTACCTATTTACTAACTTTACTATCAGGAACCCAAAAATCTAGTCAATTTTAAGATTTTATTATGACAACTATATCTATTTTTCTATATAGTATAAGGATGTACTAATTATGTCAGATTACAAAAAAAACTATATGCTCATATTTTGGGGAAAGCCAACTATTATAGTAATTAACTTGTGTATATTTGATTTGACTAATCTATGCAACATCAAAGGAGTAAATTTCAATTTAACCCCACTTGTTACTTTATTTATCAATATGCATTATAGTTTGTGTAATTAAACACTAGGGACCTAATATTACTTATAATTTATTGAGTATGTTCACATATATGATCTTGGTGATATTGTGTGTTAGAATATTAGTTCATGCTCAATTTTAGCTTTTCCATTTCCAAACATTTTCTCATATTTTGAAAATCTCAACAACAATCCTTCTATGCTTGAATTGTAAATCCTTCTTCCAATCTTTTTCACTTGTGATTATGTTTGCTTGTGGTGATTTAAAGTGAGTATAGTGGAAACTTTTCTAAAAGCTATTAGGTGCCCCCTTAGGTCAGGTAAAAAGTCCAGATGTTGTAAACTTCCTGATGCCAAATGAATTAGATGGTGTCAAGCTAGTTCACCTTTGCATGGAAAAAAACATTAAGGTGGTGACCTTCCTTTATTTAAGAATAGATGGGGTTAGGGTTCTTTCCTATCAACCCTGCAAGGAAAAATGGTGATTTCTCAAAGTGAGGATCCGAAGGAGGTTGAAAATGATTTGATATTTATTTTTAGTTATTTTTCCTTGTGGAAGTTAGGAGTCCATTTTATTCAAACAAACCTCTTTTGGGATGGATATTGTCCAAAGGAACTACATTAGTTCATGAGAAAATAACATGGTAGAACTTATACCATACAAAAGGGGAAAAGATAGAGAGTGTCATAGGCTCAAAAGGGGGATCTCTATGGAAGAGGTCCTCCTTTGAGGTTTTGAGGTGATGCTTAGCATGAGCATCAATAGTACCATTGGATGTATGATTGGTCTTCTTATACAACTTCTTTACTATTCATGTAAGTGTTTATTATCTTTCTCTCTCATTTTTATAGTCTAAGAATTCTCTCTTTACAATCTCCAATATCCTCAAAAGCTATACAACTATTTGTTTCAATTATAGGCTTACACTAACCAAGATTCTTCAACATGTCTTTAACAAGGTAAATGACCCTAAGTTCAACATATACCACTGAGTTAACCTTAATTCTCTTGGCCGACCCTCTGGTTCATTTTTCATTTTAGTCAATTAATGTAGTTGCACTGGCTTTATGATTAGTTTAATAGCCATATGACTCTTCATATTAATCCATCCTTCCTAAATATTAGTCTAGGTAGTGCCTGCATTGTCCCTGCCATCCATGTCAGGCTTCCAAGGTTGTGTAACCTCCTCACACATGAGTTAAATCTTTAGTATTTGTCTCTCTGAGATGATGTTGAGATTAAATACTTTTTTGTTTCTAGATGTCCATATGATGCAACAACATAGGGGGATCTTAGATCAGTGTTCTTTGTCTTTCTTCATGTTCCAATCCACCTATTCTATGAAGGACCTTTCTTGTAGAATCAAAGTAGTATCATAATGACTTCATCTCCTTCTGATGTCATTGGCATGAAAGGTAGTTTCTTCTTCCTTTTTGATCTAGGCCAACTGCTACAATCAATAAACTTTCTTTGCTTTCTCCAAAAAAATTTCATGATAGCTTCATTTCCTATAAAACACATGAACACCATGATCTTTTTGGGTTCTTTGAAATGCCAAATAGTGTTCCACAGACCTTTTTAGAGCTTTTCATTATCTCTATTCAGGACATCATAGGCTGAACTCACAATGTAACTTACTTTCTCATTATGCTTGCAGGCCCAACTATCTCTAGGTGAAGCACAAACAAGAGTTGATTTTCTTTGAATCTATTATTTTCACTTGGAGGGAAGGTAGAGGCTTAGGAACTCAATGTTTCAGTGGCCATTCAGATCTATCAGGCGAGGTACCCTCATATCTATGGTTTCATCCTCAACCGTCTTTGTACAAAGTTCAATTTTTACCTTGGTTAGGTAACCACTCAGCTAGCCAAAAGGAAGTATCATCACCTTTAATAATAACCTCGAGGTTGTTTTCCTCAATGATGGCATTGATACCAGATCACCTTTAGCCATGCTAGTAGTGAATTTGTTCCTTCTAATAAGAGACATTGTTTTTTCCTTGGTCCCTCCTCTCTATATAAGCTTCTTGATGGTAAGATAACAAGGCAGATATTAGGAACCTTTATGATTTCTATATCACACTAAATAACTATGTAATATTTATTCCTCCTCCATCTATACTTAGTTTTTTCATAAAAGAGTTGCTATCAATATTTTATTGTTGAGAAATGCAAATTTTTGTATATTCGAATCACCTCATCTACTATATTTTCAATAAATATCACATTTTGCATTCTAGTTACCCACAAATGAAGCTAGAATCATGGGAGACAAAATTGCAATAAATATAAACTAAAAGGAAAGGCAAAGAAATATTGATACATCATAAGAAAAAGTGTTTTATCATAACAAAGAATGTTCAACTTACTCTAACAAGAAAAATGAAAATAAAGAAGAGAAGAGTAAGAAGTTATAAATCTAGAATGCTTCATGTAAAGGCATGTGAAGTTGACTCAACAAGGTATATATATTTGATTTTTAAATATAACTTATTGATATGTTTTCATCTACTAGAACTTAAACTCTAGATTATATAATTATTTGTAAGTAACTATCAAAGCTATTGGAAAACTTATATGAGAAATCAATTTTAAACTTGATGATCTTAAATCCTTTCCTTCCTCTCTAGTCCAAGATATATTCTATAGATATTGGTAATGTTTTCTTGACTAGAAACAATACTTATCTTGTAGATAAATTGCAATCTTTCCAAATTTAACCTATCATATGAAATCAAATTGATCATGTAACATATGTGATAAAAACAACAATATTTCCAATATAATGGTAATCTTTCAAAAAACAAAATATGATATAGTGAGAGAAAACAAAGCTCATAAAACACAAATCTCTGAACTCCTATATGAGAAAAATGGAATGGATAAATAACTTCATTATTATGAAAAACAAGTTGGTAGAAGAGGTCTTTTCTAGAAACATATGAATCATCCAACTAAAAAGATAATACATCAAACTATTTGTTAGCCAACTACTAATCCAAAAGACAAAGTCCTTTCTTCATTTTGCAGCCATTTTTGACATGTTATTTACCAATGCCTCTATTGAAAGAGTGATACTAGGAAGCATGTTTGGATCCCAAAGTCCCCATGGCCTACTTGAATCATCCATTTTTTACAAAAAATATGGGATCTAATTCTAGTGATGCATATGTCTCTATTTTTGCGACATTGATGTATGTTGCACATTATAATTTATTGAATAATTTCTTGTACATTGCATGATTCTAATATTATTAAAATTATCAAACTATAGATACTTTATTGTACTTATTTTATCCAAACTTATAATCCAACTGAACAAGTTGTCAATAAACTTACAACTTGAATTATTTATAGTATGTCCAATTGACAAGAATGTTAATAGAACAATATTTTCTTGTATATGTTGTATGCTTACTTTTTTATATAAGAATGATTCTCACTAAAATTTATGAATATACTAAATAAATAAACTCTTGTGTTAGTACTATCATTATAACTGATAAGAATGCATACATGTTTACAAGAAAACAAACTCACATAATTATGTGTTTGATATAGGTTTCTCCAAATACATCATTGGACATAACAGCAAATTATTGTCTTTGGAAAAGAATAAAGGAGGAATAATCAATTTCACAATGGAAAAGGAATCCTTATTGAAACTTGTAGACGATAGTATAATATACTTATCAAAATGTTTAACTTACATATTGATTGAATTGTAACCTTAACTTGTCCTATGAAATATATCATTCATAGAAAATGAAGAAATTAAACTCATTTTTCATAATAAACATGCACATATAAACATGGATCATATCTAGAAATTAGACAAACTTGACCTAGGTAAAGGTATTCCTATACATCCCTTGAAAAATAAGAAAACATGTGAACCTAGTATAAAGGGAACAAAAGCCAAAAATCACAATCAAGTCTAAAAATATCCCATCCACTACTAGACCTCTAGTAGTCATCTAGAAGGATCCTTCTAGACCAATGGAAACACAATATTGTGATGGTAAAATATAATTCTTTGTTATTATAGATGATGTTTTTGGATTTTAAGGGGACCACCTATTAGTTGTAAAACATGATACACTTGATATATTCCAAATGATTGGCACAATAGTGTAAAATGAGCTTTGACTCATGATAACTACCATTACCATGATCCTGAGTTCATATATGGTTTATTTGAAAGATTATGTGACCAAGAAGGATATTGATCCAACTTCGCTTTAGCAAGAACTCCCTAACAAAATGGCCTAGTTATAAAAAATAATTATTCACTTCAAAGATGGCTAAACAATGCTTCTTGACCACAACACTCTCAAAAAAATTGGATATAGTTTGTGGACTCATCTATTAAAATCAAAATAGATTGTTTATCCATCAATGTCTCAAGAAGATCTCCAATGAGATTCGAAGTACAAAAAAGCCAAAAGTTAGATACCTTTAGACCTTTGGATCCACAACTTATATTCTTAACACAAAGGATGATAGACATTAACTTGATGGAAAATCATCTAAATATTACATTAAATGATACTCCTCAACAGGTAAAGCATATAAAGTTTTTAAATAATTTCACAAAACTTTGAAGAATAAGTTATATAAAGTTTGTGCAGAGTTCATCAAAGATAACATTCAAGATTTGATCCCTGAAATTGAATTTTTATTCATCAGCTAATGCACTAACTATATTTTGGGGAAGTGAGGAGGTTTCTTATTCATCACATCATACTCTTGTAAGAAAATTCAAAAAGAGGTTACCTCACTCATTAATATGGAATTATTAAACATGGTAGGACTCCCACCATTATAAAGCTCTAATATAAGGAGATATTGGATCTTACATGGAGGAGATATGCTAATAGGTCCTAGAGGTGTTTTTTAGGGGGGGTTTCACTAACCCATTAACTACCTTGCTCTTTTCTTTACAAAGATGGAATATATGCCCATTAGTTTTCTTTGAAAGTTGTTAGATCTTAATAATCCATATGGCAAACCTAGGATAGTATAGGTTTTTTGACTAAAAATGTTGGTAGCTATTTTGAAATCATACTCTACTACAAACTCTATTATCCTCTTTTCCTCTACATAGCTCAAGGTCATATGAATGCCTTCTATTTTGGCTTTAGTGACATAGTTTGTTTTGATTTTTTCACCCAACCCTCCAATCCAATGACCTTTTTTGTCATGAATTACCATCACGACGGATGTTTAATTTTTGCTATTGGTTGTGTTTGTTTTTAATTTCAAGTTACTAGATAATGGAAAACCCCATGTTTTTATTCTCATAGACTTATTCATAGATTCATGATTCAATCAAGAGATAGTGTTGTATGTGATTGACTTCTTAATATAGTTGCTTAGGTGCACCACCAATTTGACCTTGTTATAGAAGATGTATTTGTTACTACATTGAAAAATTTACCCATAGGTCACCATGAAGTTAGTGACCTTCTCTATGTCAGCTTATGTATGATGTTGGAGCCAACTATATATATCAGTGGTGCAAAAGAAGTCCCTTCACTCACTACTATGTATAATTCCTTTTCAAAATTCACTCGCCTGATGAAAACCTCAAGTGCTTGAAGTAGATTTTCCCCATGATGGCTGCACTAGACATACTCAATGTCTTGTGTTAGATTTTTGTGCTTTTGTCATGGAACTATTTTTACCCTAATCCTAAGCCCACTGCCAAGTAATCAGTAGAAGTGGATTAGAGTGCATGTCCCTGAGTAGCCGGAAAAACACACACACATGATATGCAAAAAAACTAACATTCTATTTTATTGAATGAACCATAAAGGTTTATACATCTGGGCCTGTAGGCAAGATGGAAAACAAATAACAAAAAGAGAACGTCAAAAACTAACAACTACATCCCATTTACATAAGTTCCCATGTAATATTCATATTGATGTAGTAGTTTTTATATTTAGCAGATATAATGAATGACACATCATATTGTCATGTTCATATTCTTTAGTTCTTTGCATGCCCTAAAATCAATAAATTCAGGGCACAGTCAATGCAATTGCATGGTACGCTATTATAAATTGTTAAAACATTTTGTAACAAGATAATATACTTGGTAGGATATATATTCAAATCATGAACAAGAAATTTCAAAACATTATTTATTCAACAAGATTTTATTTATGAATTTACCTATTATGTTGATATCAAAAAGTATACATATATGGTTTCGTTTCCCCAATGAGATGAGTGAGGTCTCCAGGCTCCATCTCTTCATTCAAAGGAGGAGGTCACCACACTACACAAGTTCCACCCTCTAAAGTGAGGAGGTCGCTTGTACTCAATATCAACATCATTATTTTGTCTAGTCTGCTCAAAGAGGAAGTATAATAGCATACCTTTTTGTATGATTTTCAGAGTAATAGACCTCAATAAATAATAATATAATGTCTCAAGTCATATCCTCGGTCAACATGATTTGGATCAAGGGTCAAGATCATGATATTTAAAGATCACATTTCATTATTCAAGATTAGGGTTATTAATTCCTATTTATACCTTAACTAGGATCATTCATCTATAAGCCAACAATAGTTCAAGGTATTCAACATTTATCAAGTGATAAGTATATTCCCAATATGAATGATCTGCCTAGGTATTTTAGAAATATATGACAATGTCAAATTATTATCATCAGTATTCAAGTCATTGACAAAATCTTAGGCATCATCATTATAGATCATTTTCATTTGTGTTCTAGATTCACATGCGATAAAAAGAAAAGATGCTTGAGATCATGGTTTATTTGACTTAGAGAGAAAATTAGTGATTATGTTATGGACCATATTGTAATTTATGGAAAAAAGAGTCTAAAATAAAAAGCATTATGGTTAAATAATATGGTTCTAATAGGTCACCTTCATCATGATCATGTTCAAGTTACGAACGATTCATATTCTCAAAATGGTTAGATCTCAGGTCATATGATTAAAGATTAATAAGTAAAAATGATACATATGAATTTAGAATTACTAATATAAATGTTTTAATAAAAAGGAGAAAAGGAATATGATTTCGGTCTTGAAACCATTTTTATTAGATTAATCTCATTGTTTTGATAAAAATGAATTGTAATTTTGATATATTTGGAGATACAATGCATTTTCTATGAATAAAATATGATCTAGATTTTTTTATCAATTATTTGAAGTAGAGGAAAATTACCTTTATCACATGGAATTCTAGAGTTGTTGATCCCTTCATATACGACTGTGATTGGGCACCTAGGTAGCATGCAAGAGATTCAACCACTTGCTATTGGATTGTTGGATTGCGATCAGATGGTGGAGGCCTTCGCTTGAGTAGACCCGCTAGATTGCAATCGAACGATTGGGGTTTGACATCCTCAACCAGCTCTCTGTGTGAGAGCTCACATGAGCTGTAGTGAAGGGATCATCAATGTGAATATGGGAGGAGTGAATGGCGTCAGCAATACGGTTTTCACTCATTCTCGCTTCAACCCCTAGGTGGTGTAGGTCGCAGAGACTTAGAACAAAGCGAAGGAATGGCAAAATGCCCAAAATGAGTGTGCGACAACACCTCTAGGACAAGCAAGATGATCGAGTGGAAAAGAAGGCACTTGAGTTAGTAATGTGGCACGAGTATGGGAAATCTAGTAAATGTGGGAGGTAGGGACCTGAGCATGAGGTTTTTATAGAGATGAGAGTGGTACCTAGGGTAAACTGGGGTTTGGGCTCGGGTCAAAGCCTCCAAAATAAGGGAGGGTCACAAGGAGGTTATTGGGATGGTGCAACGACATATGAAATCTAGTCATACCATATATAGTTGGGAAAGAAATTATGAGGTGAATATATTTAGACAAATGGAATCTCACAAAGGAGATTAAGGTGGCAGCTCAAACATGATAGGATTCACCCTTTCCTCCTCACAATCATCAGGAGATTGAAGATGAGGTCTTGATCGCTCCGTCTGGTCCCCAATCCACAAGATCCTGATTTGAGGGTCAAGATCAGTCCAACCTAAGTAGTTACAAATAGGTGATGTGGAAAAGGTAAAACAAAAGGCCAAATAAAGGAGTTTTAGCACATAACCTTTGAGAAATTCTAGAAATTTCTAGGAGTATGCAATTGGGCTCACATTTGGATCATAGTCTCAAGTTTTTGTGCACATATAAAATTTTGATAGCCAGAATATGATACATGACATAATGTGCTACTTTAGACAATATGATTAGTTATGCTCAATTGTAGTGTCACAAGATATATAACAATCACATTGGTCAATATACTATGAAATTGAGTATCATTATTGATCAATCTATCAAGAAATAATGAACTAAGGTTAATAGTGAACATAAATGTGAGTAAAATAGTAATTGAATAGGATTATAGAAAATCACTTTCTCACATCCTCCCCTCCTTACAAGGAATTTGTCACTAAATTTATACTTCCTTGAAGAGGTCAGGAAATCTTTCCTCCATATCTTACTTTAATCCCTAGGTAGCATCATCACTGTCATGGTGTTTCTACAACAATCTAACCATATCGATCTTCTTAGTTCTGAGCTCCTTGGTGTCAGTATCAAGTATCTTAACCAAAACTTCCTAGTATACAAGGGTGTTCTTCAATTAATTGAATCATGATTGAGGACATTGCTAGGTTCCTTGACATACCACTTCATATTCGACACATGGAGGAAATTGTGCATCATGCTATGTTATGGAGGTAGAGCCAACCTGTATGCACATTCCTCAATACGGTCCAAAATTTCAAATGGATCCATGTATTGAGGGTTAAGTTTTCCTTTGTTATTTACAATAGATCAAATCAATTGAATCTTCAAAAACACATGGTCACCCACCAAGAACTGAGTATTTGTCCTATGAATATTGTCATAAAACTTCTGACGGTCTTGTTCCCTTTTTAGCCTTTGCTGGATCAAGTTGAATATTGTCAAAAAAGTTGTACATCTTCGGACTTCAGAATTCATCTCTCGCCTACTTTTTCCCAATAAAGCAGAGATCTACATGGCCTTCCATACAAGGCTTCACACAAAGGCATGCCTTTACTGGACTGGTACTAGTTGTTGTAGGTGAACTCAATAAGGGGAAGGTAGTGGCTCATGAAGCACCCCATTCAAGGACACACAATCTCAACAAGTCATCTAAAACTTGATTTGTCTTGCCAGATTGTCCATCAATTTGTGGATTATATGTGGTATTGAAGTTCAGCTGAGTCCCCATTTCCTCTTGAACCTGTCACCTTAGTGAGAATGAACTTTGCATCATGACCTGACACAATGGATACATGAATTCCATGCAATCAAACTATCTCACGAATGTGAAGAGCTGCTAACTCTAGAACTTTGGTTTTCAACCTAATCTGAATAAAATGGGTCAATTCAGTCAAATGGTTGACTACAACCCAAATAGCATCACTCCCTTTTATGGTCCTGGGTAAAACCATCACAAAATACATGGTGATGTTCTCCCATTTCCACTCAGGGATAGGTAAGGGTTTTAGAAGACCTATTGGACATTGATGTTTAACCTTGTTCTGCTGAGTTAGGCATCTTGAGATGAATCAATAATATTAGACTTTGTATTCCTCCACCACAAGTGCCTCTATAGATTCTTTTACATTTTACTCAATCTAGGATGCATTGTACACTTCGATGCGAGAGCTTCCCATAGAACCTTATCTATCATATCTGAATCCTATACAACATATATATGTTGTTTGACCAAATTCCACCATCCATGCCAATTTCCATATGTGTTTGGGGATTCTCTAGCAGCTAAGTCATCTCCTCAAGACTCTGGCTATTCTCCTAAGCTGGAAAAATCTCAGACTAAAGGCCTAATTTGACATGAATTCTAGCCAATCTAAGAATATCACCCATACGCCTCAGGGCCCACGGTGACATGACTTTCATGTTTCTCCACTCGATGGTGAAAATGGCAGCACATTTATCCTTCTTCCTACTAAGTGCATTGGCTACCACATTTGCCTTACCAGGGTGGTAGGGAATGATGATGTCATAGTCTTTGAGGTACTTGAGCCATCACCTTTGTTTGAGATTGAGATCCATCTATGCCAGGATGTACTTTAGACTCATGTGGTTGGTGAGGATGTCGAAGATGGCACCATACATGTAGTGTCGCCATATCTTCAGTACATTTATGATGGCAGGAAACTTGAGGTCATGGTTTGGGTAGTTGACCTCATTTGGATTCAATTGTCGAGACACATAAGCAACTACCTTTCTTTCTTACATGAGGACACAACCCAGACTGAACCTAGATACATCGGTGAAGATGACAAACCCAACATTTCTCTAAATAAGGGTCAGACATGTGTGGTTTTCATCTATGTTTTCAGCTCCAAAAAACCAAACTCACACTCCTTTAACCGAACAAACCTCTCTCCTTTCATAGTAAGCTTTGTGTGGTTTTGTTGAAGTTGGGTATGAAATGTCAGTAATAATCAACAAGTCCAAACAAACTTCAAATTCTAGAAAAAATTGTGGGGGGGCTTTCCATTCAACAACAACTGAGACTTTGGTGGAGTCAACATGAATTTTCCCACCAGAAATAATGTGGCACAAAAATACGAATTCATAAATCCAAAAATCACATTTACATAATTTTGAGTAGAAATTCTAAGTTTGTATGATGTCAAGAACATTATGAAGATGGGTATGATGGGACTCAATGTCATTAGAATATATGAGGATATCATCAATGAAGACTATACAAACTCATCAAGGAAAGGTTGTAAGACACTATTCATCATGTTCGTAAACACATCAGGGGCATTGGTCAACCCAAATGGCATGACCAAAATTCATAGTGCCCACATTGAGTTCAAAAGGAGGTTTTGGGGATGCCTTAGTCCTTAAATTTTAGTTGGTGGTAACCCAAATAGAGATCAATTTTAGATAAGACATGAGCAAAACAAAGTTGATCAAAAAAGGTCGTCAATTTTGGTCAACGAATATTTATTTTTCATAGTATCTTGGTTTATCATACAACAATCAATGCACATGTGAAGAGATCCATCCTTATTTTTGACACAAAGAATGGGTGATCCCTAAGGACATGTACTAGGGTGTATGAAAGCCTTGTCTAGCAATGCTTGCAAATGCTTTTTCAGTTTGGTCTATTCAGCAGGAGCCATCCAGTAGGGTTTCTAAGAAATAGGCATGGTACATGGCGCTAAGTGAATAGAAAATTCAATATCACATTCAGGTGGTAGTCTAGGGATCTCCTCAGGAAATACACTAAGGTACTCATGCACTATGTCAATATTTTATAGGGCACTCGTATGGGGATTGACTATATTTACATTTTCTAGGTATACTTTAAACCCTTTGGATATCGAGGTTTGGGCTTTAATCAAGGGAATGACAATATTCCAATTCTGATCTTTTCTTCTAGGAATTACAAGAAAATGATGGTTGGGTTTATAAATGATGACTTTCTTGACAATTGATCACAACATGATTTTTATAAAGCCAAACCATCCCCAAAATAAGGTCAAAGTCTTCCATGTCTAAGAGTATAAAATTTGACTCTAGAATATGACTAGCATAAGATAGAGGGACTTTTTCAACAATATAGTAGGAGGTTTTTATTTTCCCACTAGGGGTAGTTACATCAAGCATGTACCCTCAGTCACATGTTTCTACATTAAGCATAGAGGAAAGGCTCTTAGACATGAAGGTGTGTGTTGAACCAAAGTCAAATAGAGTGAGAATAGAATGATCATAGATTTGTGATAAACCTATCTATACACATATATTCAATGTAAGATGTTTGTATAAGTTAACCATGATAAGGCATTATGGAAATTATTTTGAATTTAAACAGTACCTTCCATGAGCTTGTTCTCGTTGGCATTTTCCTGATCTGCATTCATTTTAAAGACACAAGTTGGCCTTTGGTCACCCTGTTTGGCCCATGTTGGAGGAGGGTGAGGGAAAGTGTCTATGAAGTGTCCCTCCTATTTACAAAAATTGCAAACTAGAGATGTTTACTTGCACTGAACTAAGTGGAGATTACAAATTTGCAGAACTGGTGAACATTGGGATTCTGACCTTGTCCTCTATTTGGGCCAGAATTCTAATTTTGAGCAGGGCCTTGGTTGTAGTTATGGTTTTGGCCTTGGTTGTTGGTCTGGGTAGGATGATTTCTAGGATTTTTGCGTTGATTTCTACTCTTATTGCAATTATTATTATGGGGTTTCCCTTTATACTTTGTCTTTGTAGGTACAACATCAGTAAGCCCTAGATAGGCTAGGGTAAGTGAAGATTTTTGCTATCCCATCCCTAGGGTTCTCTTAATGGATAAGGCATGGTCATAGTCTTCCTAAAAAGTGGTATGTTTGGATGAGGAGATAAAGGCTTCCAGGGTTAGGAAGAGCCCATCAACATAACAACTAATGTTCTATTCTTAAATGAGGTTGGTGACATGATGCTCTAGGAGATAAAACAGATGAATTTACTTAGCCACAATGTTTCTACCTTGGGTAAGGTAAGGAATTTCTAGTGTTTCTCTTTCCTTTCAAAGGTAGGTTGAAAATGGGTAGTTAAAATGGGTTTAAAGGCTTCCCAATTAATAGGGATGACTTGTTGTGTCCAGACTTTATTTTCCCACCAGAACTTGGTTTCCCCTTTCAACTGGTAGGTAGAAAAAGAGACTTTATCCTATTCAGGGCACCTCAAAACCCCGAATGTGTTCTCCATTGACCCTATCCAAGCATCGGTTTTATCTAGAACATCTTTGACATCCTCCCCATAAAAGGCTTCTGGGCTAAGCTTCAGGAATTCTTGGATAGTAATGGGTTAGGGGTTATTGGTGGGCACTAGTGACGTTGTATGGACTACCAAGTCATGTATGACATCCATAAGAAGTTTTTGCTTAGTTTCTCACTACCTCATATTAATGGACATATTGGCAAAACTAACTTCCTTGTCATCAATTCCCAGGGCCTCTTTCCTTTATCATTCTTTTTTCCTGTTTATTTCAATTTCAAGTTTTCTTTATAATATGTTCAATCCACTTACCATTGGTTTTATTGCATGCTTGGGGGTGTGATTCCGGAAGGTAGGAGCAAGCTCAGGAGCTAGAAGATCTTGAAGAGATAACTGGTGGGGTGCCATCCATACTAGGCGATCCAATGTTATAAAGATGTTTACTTTTATGTTTAGATTTCCATGCTTAGGAATGTTTAGACATGTTATAGAACTCAACCATAGTTTCCTATGTAAAGAACAATGTATGAATCTGAATGGTGATTTATATATTTATTTTTTATGATTTCATAAATGTGACATTCCTCCTTCAAGCTAAAAGCTTCCACTCAATTATAATATATGTCTAATGGAGGGGTGTTATAGTTTCCTAAGCAAGGGAAAGGTTATATTGTCTACTATGATGTGTCAAAGAATGGTTTGGGATGTGTGCTGATGCAAGATAAGAATATGATTTCTTTTGCATCACAACAACATAAGAAACACGAGTAGAACTACCCAACACATGATGTGGAGCTTGCAGATGTGGTCCATGCTTTAAATATTTGGAGACACTACCTTTATGGAGAGAAGTGTATAATCTTCACTGACCACAAGAACCTTTAGTACATCTTCTCAAATTAGGAGTTGAACATGCGGCAGCGATGCTGGATGGTGTTGATCAAGGATTACTATTGCACTATAGACTACCATCCAGGGAAGGATAACATGTGGCCAAATGTTCTTAGTAGGAGGTCTTCTTCATCATCATTTTTTGATAAGTCAAAGATCATTTCTTTGGTGTGCCATAAGAGAGATATGTTGGTGATGTTGCATCAAATGAACATGAAGTTAGAAGTTTCCATGTTAGAAGGCTTGTTGGCACAATTGCAGGTGAATCCCATGTTGCAGTAGAAGATCAGAGCTGGACAACATAATGATATCATGATATAGCAGATCCAATCAGAGTTTGGCAGTGACAAATGTGAAGGCTTCCATGAGATAGAGGATGGGACAATGTGTTTCCATGATAGGACAGTTGTTCCAGATGATGATGGCCTAAGGAAGATGGTCCTTGAGGAAGCTTATTCCTCGATGAATGTGATGCATCCAAGAAGTACCAAAATGTACCATAACTTGAAGGATCTGTATTGGTGGCTTGGTTTGAATCATGACATGGCTGATTTCATAACAAAGTGTCATGTGTGTCAAATTGTCAAGGCTGAGCATCAGAAACCTAAGGGAACATTGCATTCGTTGCCTATACTATAGTAGAAATTGGATCATATGACTATGGAATTTGTGGTTGGTCTTCCTAGGACAGTCAAAGGGCATGATTTCATCTGGGTTATAGTATTAGGTTCATCAAGTCAGCGCACTTCCTTCCCGTAAAGACAATGTTTACAATAAAGAAGTTGGCACAAGAGTATGTTGATGAGATTGTCCATTTGCATGGTATCTTGGTGAAGATAATGTCTGACACAGGTCCTCAATTTACTAGTCATTTTTGGTAGAATCTTCACACAGGCATGGAACATAGTTGAGGTTGAGTACATCATTTCACTGACAGACAAATGATCAATTTAAGAGGACCATTTAGATTTTAGAAGATCTATTCAGAGTCTATGTTTTTTAGATTTTGTGCAAATGGGGCGTGCACCTCAGTCTGATAGAGTTTGCCTGTTTTTACAATTATCAGAGGAGTGTTAACATGGCACCGTATGAATCCTTGTATGGAAGGCATTGTAGTTCTCTACTTTGTTGGTATGAGACCGGTGCGTATAAACTTTTGGGTCTTGAGTTTGTACAATAGACAAAGGAAAAGATCAAAGTGATACAACAGCAGTTGAAGGCAGCCCAATACAGACATAAGTCATATGTTGATAATCGTTGTAGTCCCTTGGAGTTCCAAGTGGGAGACAAGGTGTATCTCAAATTTTTTCCTTAGAAAGTCTTGTTGAGGTTTGGGAGGAAGGGTAAGTTGGATCTGAGGTATATGGGACCTTACCCTGTGGTGGAACGTGTGGGGAAGGTGGTGTATAAGCTGGATCTACCTCTAGAGTTGCACAGGTTGCATCCACTCTTTCATGTTTCAATTTTTAGGAAGTGTCTCCCAGATACTGAGTTGGTGTTGCAACTAGTGGAGGTTGAATTGGAAAAGGATATGTCGTATGTGGAAGGTCATGTGCTGATCTTGAATCAGAGAGTGCATAAGTTGAAGAAGAAGTATATAGTTAAGGTTTTGTGGCATCACCACGGTGTGAAGGAAGCCATGTGGGAGTTGGATGACAAGATGCGTAGAAAGTACCCATCTCTTTATACATAGGATTTTGGGGGAGAAATCCTTATTATGGGTTTATGGCTGAAAGACCCCTTACCTAGATTTTGCATGATCTTTATTTGTTAACATAATAAGATGTTTGAAACATTAATCTAATCATGTATTGTGCCTCAATAACATGTGACAGGCTTGTGTTTTCAGTTTGTTCCAATATGAATGTTGTTTGAGCTAGTTATAAAATGTGTGTGTTGTTGTGGGACAAGTTGCAATTTATCCAAGTGTAGGGTTTATCTTGCAATTTGTCACATGTTTGATGTGCCTCACATGATTTAGCACCACGTTGGAGAGAGTGGAGCCTTGGGCATTGTTTTGCACCTTGATATGATGAGGAGAGAGGTGTTGGCACTATGTGTTGATGTTTTGGGTTTTACTGAGATGCCTTGTGAAGATGGTTGACCTTGCCTCTATGTTGACCCTTGAACTTTGGTTTTTAGAAGCCACCTAGAGGTTCCTTCAACCTTTATCTCTATGGTTGAAGTGGTATGGGTGTGTCTTGTGTTCTCTTCAACCGATGGTGTCTTGGACCCAAGTGAGGTCAATGTGTTTCCTTGGTGTTCTCTTTGATCGTCTGAGTTTTGAAGTAGTTTTCCTTTGATCAATGGCCCCTCTAGACCAGGGTGGTCGATGAGCTTCCTTGGTCTTAGTGACCCTTGATGCATACATGAGTTTAGTGCTTGCATGGCTGATTTTTGATGTACATGTGGCATGTTTGGTTAGACACTTAGCCTTCCTTCCCTCTCTCAACCCTTGGATATATATACCCCTTCTTTTGAATGAAAGTGATCACTTTTGCCACTATTTTTCTTTCTCATCCTTGGATTTCGTCCCTTGTGATCTTGGTCATGGAGAAGAGCTCAATCTTGGAGAAATGTGGTCGAACCCTTACATGTGGTGGTCTAGGGTTGGAGTAACTCTCCTTTGGTGATCCTTTGGTATTGTTTGACATTGGTAAGTGTTCTACCCTATTGGTTCTATTTTCTTGCAAACCTTACCACTCTCTTCTTCCTCTTAGCCGAATCCATGGTCCTTCATGGTGGTTCTTCTTTAGGAACTCCTCTCTTCTTAGCCAAGTTTATGGTTCTCCATTGTAGTGTTGAGTTGAGTAGGAGATCTCCTCTCTATTTTTTGTTCTTCTTAGCCTAGAAGCTTTTGCTCTCACTTTCTTGTTCTTTAACCTAGGGTTTGCTTCTCTTTTAAGGTGGTGGATAGCTTAGCCATGGAGGTCATCAAGCTAGGCTGCTCTCTCTTCTTTATATCTTCTTTACTTGGAGGTTGTTTCATCATTACCCAAGGCGAGTTATATAACTTTCCCTTCAATTAATATTGCACTCATAGTGAATGTTAAATGATTTAACTCTATAACGTGATTATAAGTTGTGTAGTGATGATATCTTGATTTTTGGTTTATGATTATATGGTGATCTTGTATAGATTAACTCTTTTTCTTAAACCCTAATTCTTATATCGGAGAACTAGTGGATGGTGGATATGTTGGTGCTTACATGCACATCTTTAATGTTGGTTTTAATCTCATGGTCATGATTCTATTTTCTCTCTTAGAGATGGAGGTTTTAATTCTTGAATATATAAAATGAATGTTTGGTTTTCTCACTCATATCATGGTGTCTATGTTGACCCTTGTGGAGATCGTATATTAGAGTTTAGGTTTTCATCTACTTCATGTGGTTTTCACTTTGGTGACTCTTCAGATTCTTGATGTTACACCACCTATTTTGGTTGCCATGCTTCTTTGTTTTTCTTGTGGTTGCTAAGGACATGATGGTAATCGAAGACCAGGGTATTGTTTTGGTCACTATAACCCTAACCCTAGCTCTTTAGATCACTATGATGATATGTGTTGCGGTCGCTATGACTTGATCCATGTTTTGGATGATGGGTGGAACTCCCCCTTCGGACGATGAAGTGGTGAGGATTCCCTTCGATCGCATGACTTGGTTTCTCTTTTATCGAATGTAGTAATTTTGTCCCCTTCGCTCGATGGTATGGTGATCAATCTCTTTGATCACTAGGATTCGATGGTGACTTCAGTCAATGGAGATTGCTATATCTTTTCTCCTCTTTGGTCGCATAGAATTGTGTCTCAACATTCCCTTTGGTCAATGAGAATTTTTGGATGTGTACTTACCTTGTATGGCTACCTTATGATGATAATGGTTGACCTAATTTATTCCAAAATATGCGATATGATTATATCTAGGGTTACATGTTAATTGATGTTTTGAAATTCTAAATTCGATTACAATGTGAAAGTTAATTCTAATTTTGAGTATATGGTGTTAATGCTTAGCTTGCTTGACTAGTTAGCATGTTAATAAAGTACTTTTGTCTCTTATGAGTTAACGCTAATTGATGTTCCTATGGAAATTATAGTTCTTAATTGCAAATGTTATGCTAACTTAAGTAAAATATGTGTAATGTGGTGGTTCTGATCCCTGATGAGACATGGAGAGATTGTGATAGCCTGTAGCGAATTATGTAAATTGTCTTATGACCTTGGAATTGGCCTTTTACTTTAAAGAGAGGTGATATTCTCTGGTGATGTAATAAGGTATTAGATTCCAATAATGATGTGATAATGGTGATGGCCTTATGAAAGTCATTAACACAATATCATGTGGTGACGTGATCAACTTTATGTCTTATATGTTTTATATCTTCTGAGATTGCAATCTACCTTTTTTTGTAGAATTGATTTAGGGTTTGTATGTATGTGTATTGATGTAGTATAAAAGACACTGAATTGTCTTAACTAATCAAGTGAAACCCTAATCATGTAGTTGCCTTGTGTCATAGATCCATCCTAGTGTCAGGACTTGCTGGATGGTGAAATGCGTATTCTTGAGGGAAACTTAGAGCACATACTATTGAGTATGAGGTGTTCTTGGTAAGAATATCCTTGTCATCTAGATCTCAAGTCATTGAGAAAGGATATGGTTGTGTCAAGGATATTGGTATATGTGATTGGGTGAGGCAATGGTGAGAATAATTACGATAATGCCTCAGTATTATAGGTGTGTACAACTTGGTTTTTAGCACTGAGACCTATACCAAGGTGGGCTAGGTATTTTTAGATTGAATATATGTCATTGGTGGAAGTTGAATGATATTTCTCTATGGTGTAGACTCATATTAACCAAGTGTGGAGAAGATCTTGGAGTCTAACTCTTCCTATAACTTGTATGGCATTGATTTTGACTTAGCAATGGTCAGTTGGATTTGGGTGGTATGACTCAAATCCTTAGGGCTTAATAAAAGATATAATACAACCATGTAGTATATCTGCTTAGGGTTAAACACAACTCACATTAGATGTTTACCCTTGCCTCTTTTCTTTGTACTTCTGAGATATATTATAATGGGGTAAGAGAAATCAATTGTTATACATGTTCTTCATATTCCTTCTAAATGCATTACTTGTTCAACTTATTAGTTGTAGTTGTTGAACTTGCTATCCTGTATACCTAGTTTTGAATTATTCATTTAGTTGAATATGTTCATCCTATATATTAATGTTAATTCTTACTTAAATATAATCTTTGTTTACAATAATTGTTGGCGAAGAGTTATATTTCTCGCTGGGACATGGATTTCACCCTTGTGGTTTGCTACATCTTTTTAGGTGGTCATGCACAACATGGTAGAGGTCGTTCTATTGAAGAGAAGCAACTTGGATATCAGTGTATGCAGAAGGTTGGATAAACTTCTAGTGAGGTAGTAGAGTCCTATGTGTCATCCATGTACTCTTAAGTCTGTTAGGGTTGTCTTTTGTAGATGACATGTACCTCGATACATGTTTTGGAAGTATGCCTTGGTTGTATATGTATGGATTGTACATGTGAATAGGTTATCTTTTGTAATAGTACATGGCAGTTTTCCACTAACAATTGTACATACCCGTCATAATATGAGATATGGTACTTTTGTGGACCTTTGATGTAATATGTTCCGCACATAATTGTTATATAAGTTTGGTTTTAATTTACCCTATTTTATGGTAGTGTAGTTTTTTTTTGGGTAAGTCAGGAAGCTATTTTATTCATCTCACATTCCTCATGCAAACTGATTTGAAAAGCTATTACAACTTGAACTACTAGATGAATGAATAAATTTGGTAGTACTACTACCATTACATGACTCTAACTAGATTATCCCAGCCACGCCAGGTGGGGGAATTACATAGTGGTACAGATGACTCTTGGATTTGAGGTGGTATTTTGCTAGTGTGTCAGCTGCTTGGTTGACTTCTCGGTGGTCATGTTGTATCCTCCATTCTTTTCTCATCAGCTTCCTAATCTTCAATGTCCATGAGGCAAGTTTTGGATTGCACTCGGTGTCATCCTTAATGCTGGCAATGGCGTTCTTACTGTTAGATTCAAGGCAGGCTTTATCAATATGGTGTTCATCAGCATACTGCATCACATCCAAGATCCCCGCCAATTCAACTTCTAAAACACTGGATGTATTCAAGGTTCTACTGCCTCCACACACCCATTCTCCCTTGCAATTTCTTGCTACAAAGGCTGATGGTGCTATTTTCTTTCTTGTTGCAGTATCTGTATTGAATTTTGTGTACCCTAGTTTGGGTTTGCTCTAGGTTCTCTTCTCTTTCCCAGCTGGATGTCCCGGCATTTTCTCCCACGCCTTCATGGTCAGAGCAATGTCTTTTGCGATCTGCCTTACCTACCGGTCCACCGGCCAATGCACTCCCTCCATTATAATGCGGCATTTGTTCTCCAGATGTGCCAGCAAGTAATGTTAAACATCACTTGCACTTCATATGCCTTCCCAAGATAAATTTTAAGCCAGTCTCTGACATCCGTTGGAGCCAACAACTCCGTCAGTTCCCCTTGTTCCAGCATGCTCTCCCAGACCTACTTTTCGTGGGTGCAGTCCCACAGTGCGTGGATTGTAGTTTCTTCTTGTCCATTGCACCTATTGTAGTTATCATCTTCAGTGATTTTTCTCGCCTTCCTTTTGGCATTGGTGAGGAGTCCTCTGTGTGTAGTAATCCATAGGAATTTCTTAACTTGATTAGCTACTTTCAAATTCCAGATCCGATTCCATAGTTAATTTTATCTCAATGTTCTTGTCTTTCCTCAAGATCTGATAGGTAGAGCTCATCGTATATTGACCATTACCAGTTGGGCACCACACCCAGATGCCCCTGTGATGGGTGGTGTTAAATGAAGTTTGTATGCGATTGGTATTCCTGACATCTTCTATCTGGAACCAGTCTCTCAAGAACTCCATGTTCCATTCTCCTTCTTCTGTGACTACACTTGCTACAATCAGGTCTTTTAACTCCTTTGGAATTGGTTTAATAGTGTGTCTTCTAGTTTGAACTCAGGCTTCACCCTGCAATCAGTCCAGAAATTCATAGTTGTGCCGCTTAAAGGTTGGATCCTTGCATTTTGAATTATAAAATCCTTCCCTTCAAATATGACTTTCTTTAATCGAGAACCCGTATGCAGTTGTTGTCCTCTAAAACTCATGAACTTCTTGTGCATTCCAATACACCACATAGATTTATCATCACATAAAATGTTCCATGCATTGCGCAAGAGTTGTGCCTCCTTCCATTCTCTCATGGACTTTATCCCAAGTTCGCCTTCATGCTTTGGGCTAGTCACTTTGCTCCAAGCAATGAGGGACATTGGTCGATCTTTGTCACCTCCCCCCCAAATAAATCGTCTCACTAGTCCATCTATTCTATCACAAAGGGTCACTGGTAGATGGGCAGATTGCATCACATAAGTTGGGATTGCTTCTAGAGTGCTCTTAGAAAGGCAGATTCGACCGGCCATGGTAAGGCAGTGAGCTGACCATGCATTCATATTTGTATCCAACCTAGTTAAAATATCTGAGTAAGTGTTGTGATTAACCTTTGTATGGAGGATGGGTACTCCCATGTACCTTCCCAGATCCTCAGTGACCTGGAACCCACTGATCCTCTCTATTCTTCTGTGCTCTATTCTCTCCACACTGCATGAGAAAAAAATCATGGTTTTGGGTGCGGAAACATATTGGCCCGATGCTCTGTCGAACTTATCAAAGCATTCCAAAATGTGTTTCATCTGAGCGGTACTAGCTTCAACAAATAAGATGAGGTCATCTGCAAAACAAACATGTGACACAGCATGTCTGCTTATACCTAACTTCACAGGTTTCCATTTCTTCTCTTGTACATATTGATTGATTAGCTTTGTTAGTCGTTCAAGGAACAAAACAAATAGATAAGGTGATAGCAAATCACCTTGTCTAAGGCCCCCTATAGGCTTAAATTCCTCCGAATATTCTCCATTCCAGATGATGGATATCTTGCCTCCAGTTATGGAGTTCATAATGTACCACCTAATATTGTCTAGTATATTAATTTTATTTATCGTATCCTCCATGAATTGCCAAGACATCATATCGTAGGCTTTAGTTAGATCTACTTTTACTGCCATTGCCTTCGAACTTGTCTTCCTCCTCATGTTGCAAATGATTACCTGAACCAGTGCAATATTATCATTGATGCACCTTCCCAGTACAAAGCTACTTTGCTCTTTAGAAATCTAGGCTAGCATGAATCTCTTCAGTCGTTCCACCACCACTTTAGATGTAATCTTCAGTACATGTTGTTCACTGATATGGGGCGGAATTGTTCACATTTTTCTAGGTTAGCGACTTTCGGTATCAACACGATCTTAGCATTGCACAGCTCCTGGATGATCGTATGTCCCTCCATAGCCTCTATCACTATTTATGTACATAGCTTCTGGATGAAGAGAGTGCTGACTCCATCGGGCCCTACCGCTTTGTGAGGATTCATGCCTTTTAGCACATTGTAAGTCTCCTGCGTGGTTGACGTTGTTGTTATTGCTTCCTTGTAGTCGTCAGTAATAGGTTTGAAGGCACCCGAAATTTGGCAGATGTGCATTTGTCTTCTGTCATAAATCTCAGTCAGTACCTTCTTCAGATGCAAGACCACCATGGACAACAACTCCTATTTATCTGATATCCATTTGCCTTGGTTGTTCTTTAGCATTGTTATGTTGTTTCCTCTCCTCCTTTGGTTCGCCCATGCATGGTAGAACTTAGAATTGTTATCTCCATCTTTTATCTGTTCCATGTGTGCTTTTTGTTTCCAATCCTCTTCTTCCTTCTTTAAGATCTCGTCTAACTCCATTTGCATTTGGTTACACATATCATCATTGATTGTATCATAGTGGACTGATAGGTTTGTCTACAATGTGTTTATATATTTTGTATTCATCTATCCTTGTGCCGCCTCCTATCTTTCGAGGTTTGTTGGTCCCATTTTATCAAGTGACCCTTAGCAGATTGCAAAGCTTCTTCAAATGTTACCGCCTTCTAGGCCTCGCTAAGGACACACAAGAATTGTTCTTCCTTGTACCAAGATGCCCTTGTACAAAACTTTCTCTCTCCATTTGTAGAATGCCTTATCCTGGATCTCAATAAAATTGGACAATGATCAGAATTAATCTGAGGTAAGTGCTCTAGGAACATATTTGGGTATTTTTGAATGAATTTGTTATTCGCCAAGGCCCTGGCGAGCCTATCCTGGAGTGTGTCATGCTTGTAAGTGAATATCATGCCCGTGAATCCAATATCTGTTAGTCCAGCCTCCATCAAAGTATCACTAACCATTCTTGCCTTTGATCTGTAGAAATTATTGCTATCGAACTTTTCATTAGGATACATTATTGCATTAAAGTCTCCCAAAGCCACCCATGGTTCATTAATACAACTACCCATGTTGATCTGGTGGTTCCACAACAACTTTAGGATAGAAGAGTGTAGATTAGCATATATTATCATTACCAATAGCTGATTGTTGACTCTACAATGAATAAATTGTCTATGGCTACTTATCACTTCTAGTGTGCAGAGTGTCGGGTCCTAGCCAACCCAAATTCCTCCTGTGTATCCCCTTGTCTTGACTCTATAGGACTTTCACAGGCCAAGCTTCTTGATCATCGTTATTGCTTGTTGTCCACTGATCTGCGGTTCCAGTATAGTAATGATTTTTGGTTTCTTTAACGACATGAACTCCTTCAACGTGTTTCGGGTATCGTCATTATTGATTCCCCGAGTATTCCAATAGAGGATGTCTACCATTAATAATATGAGAGGTTTGAGACTTTACTAAGTTACCTAGATAACCTGAGTACTCATCTCGGATGGTACCTCTTCCTCATCTACATATACATCATCATCTATTCCTTTACAGTTGGGTTGCTCATGTTCCTTCAGTTCTTGTTCCTTCACTGGTTCAGTAGGCATCCTGCCTCGTATATCCGCTTCCTCCTTGTCTAAATATCTTCTTGGACTTCTCCGTATAACATCCATGGGTGGGGTTGGTGCAATTGCTTTACCTATTTGTTTCATTTTAGTTCCTATTTTCTTGCTCCTCCTTCCCAGTTGTGATGCCACCGCAACTAGCAATTCCCCTGACTCTTCCAGATTTACCAATGGGTCATTTGTGTTGTTGTTCTACAACTCTGGCTCTTCAGTATCCTTCATTTGTATTTCCTCCCCTTCCTATATATTTTCCATGATGATAACCTCATCTACTCCTAAATTCACAGCCCTATGATCCTCATTTTCTACTGATGTTGCTTTCACAGTCGTTGTTCCTCTTTTCTGACTTTGGCCACCTGTGTTCGTGATATCTGTTAGGACCCCCTCGTTTTGTTGGATATCCATTGTCTTGTTCTTCTTTTTCCACACTTTTGTGGTCCTTCTTGTGGTGTTTGCTTCCTTCTCCCACTGGGTGTTGGCTTCCTGCTCCTCATATAGGCGTGTAATATCATCATTCACTTTGTTAATGAGGCTTTCAAATATGTTGCTAGTTGTCTACATTGTTCCCACAGCTTCATTGACCCAGACTTCTCCTCTTCTCCTTACCCTCCTTTCCTCCTTTGTGTTTGCCACTCCTCTTGTCTTTGGCATCCTTCATTCTCATTTTTGTTTTCATTCTGCAATCCTTCTTCCGTTTCTTCCTTGCCTCTTGCTTCAATTTTCCTGGGATAGTTCTTGAATGTATGGTCTTCTTCTCCACATAGTGCACATGCCCACGGTATTCCCTCATATTCTGTGTCGTATTCTACTCCATTAATCCAAATTGATGATGCTAATGGTCGTGTAGTATCAAGCTCCAGTGCCATCCTTGCAAATTTATTGTGTGTTCTACCTACAATGTGGGTATCTACCTTAATGAGCCTTCCCAATGCTTTTCCAATGTATTCGAACATGGTTTGGACATATAGGTGTAGGGGCAGGTTTACAACTCATACCTAAGAGACTAGGAGCTCTGGGTATGCTTCAGTTGGTATGAAAGTCAGGTACCACTCCCATACGGCAAGGCTACGTCCGAACATTTTCCATGGGCCTTCGGTAAGTATCGTCTCATAATCCCTAGGACATGAGAGTTGAACCACGAAATGATCTAGATTTAGTTTGTACATGTTAAATCTACCTGATATCCTCCAGAGCAATTCTAGATGGTCTCTCAACGCCATATACCCCACCTCGGCGCCAACCATCCGAACTACGACTGGATATTTCCAAGGTCGAGTTAGGTTCTCCTCCGCCTCTGGTATAATATTCAAGGCCGGTTTTCCTTCTACTTCTCCTAGGATATGGCAGTATCTGCTAACATATATTTAAAAAGTTTATTAAGAAAGAATTCTGACGTTTCTTGCTTGTCACTATTTCATGTTATCACGCTACTAAAGGATAGCATCCTTCTATTTTCATCGGCTCCTACTACGTTTGAGAGTTCTTCTACGGTGTCGAATCCAGCGGTTTGGTTGATGTTGCCGCATTGCATCGATTCATCCTGGCCGACAGTTTTACTTCCCTTCACCGAGTTTTCCTTGTTCTTTTCCCCCGTATTCCCTCACATGCCAGCATAGTTGAACGATATTCCCACAATCAGGATCTCAGTAACTACTCCTTTACCGCCTTGGGTCGAACAGTGCTCGTCGCTTTTGTGCATAATATTCTTCGTTCCAATTTCTCCATCAAAATCTGTTCCTCGATCATGATCTGCACCTTCATTAGGGTTTACCTCATAATCGCCCTGGCTGCCGCCTTTTCCCCCATGCTCCCGATGCTTCCCCATTTTTTTATGGTAGTGTAGTTGTTTAGTTTTTAATAGAACATTTTGGTTTTGAGTTATCTTGGTTGGTTTGATCGGTTTGTCACAGTAGGGGATGGTTGATGATGGTTGTCATTACCCCATTTATCTCACACTAATCACATGTGTAGGGAAATATTCCATCAGATATGGCAGAGAACTAAAAATGTACTCGATGTATTCCCCTTGACCAATGATCTATCAATAACTAGGGATTGGGAACTTGGTCCTACAGCAAGTCTAGTGACAACTCTTGTAGTAGTGTGCTTATTTTGCAAGTTTCACATAGACAATTGTCAGGGAATCACCATAGATAGTGGTGGTTGTTGTCCTCCTAGAGGGTGGCAACGGCCTCCTCTCCTCAATTGTAGTCCCCGTGGACCATCGAGAACTCCTCATTGTGGTTCAAATAAAAAGGGAAGGATTCTTCCCTTTGAACGTCAGCATGCTAGCACTAACTTGCTTGCCCTCTTTTGTCTCTCCCTTGTTGTCTCTTCCTTTTGAGGTAAGATTTACTCATGATCTCATGGTTACCACAACCGAAGAGGATAATAATTCTCAGAACGTGTTTTTGTGCTCAAAAGCCTAGACTATTCCCCATTATATAGTATAGAAGGGTCAAGGTTTCCATTTTATTTGGAGTCTGAGAGATGGAATTTCATGAATTTTATGGAATCCACAAATAGTGAACCGATCATTTCACTATTGAACAAGTCAGTTCACAGGTGAACTAATTTGTTCAACCCCTAAATTGGTCAGTTCACTAGGTTTCCTATTTTTTAACACATTGGATTTTAATATTCGATTAATACACAACATGACATCAGCATCAATCCTTCATCCAATCCCATTGACCAACCAACGGGTTGGTTCATAACCTGAATTAGTCGATGTATATCATTGAACTAGACAATTCACAAGGTGAAATGATCATTTCAGATTCCAGTCAGCTAATTGTTTGTCATTGATTACCTAAACACTTTAGCTATCAATTCAAACTTCATTCAGGAGTGAACTCCTACTCCAGGTGCATCCTATGTGTGTGACCCTATAGGCCCCAAAGTACGTTGGCAATGAATATCCATAACTAACTTATGATAGCACAAGCAATGAGAGGTATCTAGAAAGACTTCATTGCTATGCAAGTAGCTGGAAATTTGGGGAACAACTTCAACCTACAATCCATGATTAGTTATACCATGATCGTATAGTTCCTTTGTCTCTGATATCCAGATCAAACTCGAGGCATGGAATTGTCATCCTCTTCAACATTCAATCCATGTTCCTTTAACTAGAGCAGACTATATGAGATGCATGTTAGATCACATATCATATATTGATTCACACGAGTATAGACATACCTTAATTTCTCAGTCTTTCTTATCAAGTGGTTTGGATATCAACTCTAGTAGGAGGGACAAATCCCGTCTACATCACTCACAGTCAATCCCCATGTGTCATAGTGTACATGTGCATCACCTTTATGTCAACCTTTATTCAAGGTCATGTTGGATGATGTAGAATTACAACGAATGACATGTGATGAGTGTAGCAATTTTAGGTCTAAGAACAAAAATCACTACTATAACTAAGAGATCCTATTATGACTACCATTCAATGGTGTTATGCCTCACTCTCATGGTGGGTCTATCTGATAAATTTTTCTATAACAAGTATCTATGTGTTTGTTTTGATATCATATATCATGACTAATGAGATTATGTCATCATGCACATTCTAGTCTTATGTATTATTGTTTTCTATAAGCTTCCACAATAATAACTGACTAGGGACATAACAAGAATGTATGTACTCTTATCATACATATGATCTCATTGGTAAGGTCCTCAACCTAAGGACATATCTCATCGAGTAACATCATTCTTTGGACATTTATCATTTTATACCATGATCTCATAATTGAACTAATATATAGATAAAGATTGCATTTATTATTAATCAATTGTTTATGAGATATTCCATTACAGTCATCACATGATTGGATCTTTGGGCATACATACTAATAGGCTCCCACTTGCACTTAGATCCAATCACCAGTGAACTTAATCCCATGTGCTATAACATGACCATCATGCTTTTGTTGTGATAGTTCTTTTGTTAAGGGGTCAACAACATTGCTTTCATATGGTACTTTGCAAATCTTCACATCTCCTCATTGTACGATCTCTCATATGAGATGGAACCTCCATATTATGTGTTTAGAATTTTGATGTTATATAGGTTGCTTATCTTATGCAATAGCTCCATTGTTGTAACAATATAGTTCTATTGAATCGCTGATGCTTGGAACAACACAAAGTTTAGTGACAAAATTCTTGATTCAAACAACTTCTTTGCTACATTTGAGGCTGTAATATACTCGACCTCTATTGTAGAATCAACAATTGTTTCTTGCTTGGAACTCTTCCAACTCATAGCTACATTGTTGATACAAAACACAAATATATATTACGGTCTATAGTCATCTTTCTCATATTGGAAGCTTACATCTGTGTAACTATTTACCTCCAACTCTTCCTCTCCACCGTAGACAAGGAATTGGTCCTTAGTTCTTCTCAAGTACTTAAGGATCTTCTTTATGAAATTCCAATTTCCTTCATAGGGATCTGACGGATATCTACTCATCATGCTCAAGGCATACGAGACATTGTGATGAGTACATAACATTGTGTACATGACAAATCTAATTGCAAATTCATATGCTATCTTACTTATCTGTTCCATTTCTTCACAAAGATTGGGGCATTGAGCTCTTGAGATAGTAACACCATGAGAAATGGGAACGTTTCCTCTCTTTGAGTTCTCCATGTTGATCCTCTTCAACACTTTGTCAATGTATGTTCTTTGACTTAGACCAAGAAGACTTCTATATCTACCTCTATAGATCTTGATCCCTGACATATAAGATGCTTTTTCTAAGCCCTTCATAAAAAATGTATTTCTAGACAAATATTTATCATTTGTAAAGTCAGGATGTGATTCCCCATCAATTGTATTTCATATACATACAATATGTGGAATACATTCATGCACCCACTAACCTTCTTGTAAACACATGGTTCATCTTCATTTTGACTAAAGCCAAACTCTTTGACTGTTTCGTCAAATCAAAGATTCCAGCTCCAAGATGCTTGCTATAATCCATAGATTGAATTTTGAAGCTTACATACTTTATTTGCATCCTTCAGATTTATGAAACATTTGGGTTGTGTCATGTACACATCTTCAAATAGATTATCGTTAAGAAAGGCAATTTTAACATCGATCTGCCAAATCGCATAGTCATAATAAGTTGTGATGGAAATCATGATCCTGATGGACTTAAACCTGGAAACTGGAGAAAAGGTTTCATCATAGTCAACACCTTGAACTTGTCTAAAACCCTTTGCAACCAGTCGACCTTTGTATGTTCGTACATTACCATCCATTTCAAGCTTCTTCTTGAAGACCCTTTTTCACCCTATGGGTTTTACCCCTTCAGGTGGATCCAATAAGGTCCATACCTTGTTGGTGTGCATGGATTCCATCTCAGATCTCATGGCCTCAAGACATTTCTCAAATTTTGGTCCCTTTACAACTTCTAGATAGGTTGTTGGCTCACCATCAATGACCAACTCATCACCTTCTTGAGTCACAAGATAACCAAATCTTTCAGGCTCATGATGTATCCTACTAGATCTGTACTGTTCCTGTGTTACATGAGGAATTTGAGATTCCAAAAAAAAATGATTCTCCTTATTCCTCTTGTACCTCTTTAGGTTCAATGTTTTCTTATTGCATACGAAACTCTTCAAGTTCTATTTTCCTCCCACTGATTCCTTTTGAAATCAATTCCTTTTCTAGGAATGCAACATCCCTGACAATAAACACTTTGTTGTCATATGGGTTATGCAAGTAGTATCCCTTAGTTTGTTTGGGATATCCAACAAAATAACACTTGTCTAATCTAGGGACAAGCTTTTTAGGAAACATTTTCTGGACATAAGTTTCGGCACCCCCAAATCCTCTTAAAAGACATTTTGGGACACTTCCCAATCCATATTTCATATAATATCTTTTGAATAGATTTAGATGGTACACAGTTTAGTGTACGCATTGTGGTTTCTAGATAATAACCCCAGGAAGAAGTTAGAAGATCAACAAGACTCATCATTGACCGTACCATATCTAGTAATATATGGTTACTTCTTTCTGATACACCATTATGTTTTTGTGTTCCAGGTGGAGTCCGTTGAGATACAATACCATAGTCTCACAAAAGGTTCTCAAAATCCTAGCTCAAGTATTCTCCACCTTCATCAGAATGAAGTTCCATAATACTTTTACCATGTTGGTATTGTACTACATTCATGAAAACCTTGAACCTTTCAAGAGTTTCTGAATTATGTTTCATCAAGTAAACATAACCATACCATTTGAAATCATTAGTTAAGGTAATGAAGTAATGGTAACCACCTCTACCATTTGTTCTATATGGTCCACATACATCAATATATGAGTCCCAATAGATCACTCACTCTTTCACTGTGACCAGTGAAAGGAGCCTTAGTCATTTTGCCCAAAAAACAAGATTCTATTGATATGAAATCAAAAGAGTCTATGTATCCATCTTTATGGAGTCTAGATATGTGTTTCTCATTGATATGCCATAGAAGACAATTCCAAAGATAAGTTTTGTTTGAGTTATTGAGTTTTAGTCTTTTGGTATTAATGTTATAAACATTATTCTCTAGATCTAGCAAATAAATACCATAAGACATTGGGGCACTGCCACAAAAGATCTCATCTTTACTAATAGAACATATTCCATTCTTTATAAGAAATTCAGATCCATTCTTGTTCATACAAGATACAAAATTGAAATTTCTATTGGTACAAGGTACAAAATAGTAGTTCTCTAGCTCTCTTACAAGCCCCGTGGGTAGATATAAATGATAGGTTCCAACTATAGTGGAATCAACGTTTTCTCCATTTGCAAAGCACAGTTTGACCTCACACGTTCTTAAAGGCTTACTTCTTTTCATATTGTGCATATTGGAACACATGTGAGATCCACATCCGGTATCTAGTACCCAAGATGAAAACGTAGATATATTTACCTCAATAATGTATATAATTAAAGTGGAGATCTCTATCCCCTCCTTCTTCTTCTTTAGTTCCTCCAAATACAGGGGGCAATTCCTTTTCCAGTCCAGCTTGGTGATAGTGGTGACAATTGCCTCCTTTGGTCACCCATCCCTTTGCTTTGAGTGCAGAGAACACAAGATTATGTACAGCTTTAGAACTCTTCTTAGATTTGCCTTCACCCTTAGACTTCCCCTTTCCTTTTCTAATCATCATCAGAGATTTGGGTTTGTCCTTTTTTATTTACACCTCAGCGGTTCTCAACATGGAAACTAATTCTGACAATGGATTGTCAAAATTGTTCATGTTGTAGTTCATGAAAAACCAGTTGTATGATTCTGGCAGTGTTTGTAGAATCACATCTATGTCCAACTCTTAACCCACGAGAAATCTCATACTAGTAAGGTTCTCCACATACCAATTAATTTGAGCATTGTTTCTATAGAAGAAAATTGCAATATCTCAAAACCCTTTCGATTTGATGTGATTAAAATATGATATTAATTAGACCTTTAATTTAATATCACTCCCACTATTTTATTCAAATTGATAACCCTCACTTATCAATTTGAAATATTGTAGCGTACAACCTTCTAGTCAGCCAAGATCCATATTTCATCAAATCTTGAGTCAGCTTTGGCTAATCGCCCACAACTTCACTATTTATGTAGGAAACTTTTGCCAATTGCATCTGAATGCAACTCTTGGATAGATGGTGTGCAAAACTCCTTATCACAATGCATCATTATGCTTCTAGGTACTTAATTTCATTAAGGTCACCTAGTCAAGCCTGACCCAAAAGCCAACACGATAGAATATGTACCCTACTTTGGCAGATCTACATATCTACCATCACATTTTACAAGATAGATGGTGCACTAGGATTTTGCGTAAACTACTCTTAGTCGATCAATATTTTCATGTGGTTTCTAATGGAAAATGTCTAAGACATGATATTTGATTGAGGAATTTTATGTTTATATGTACAATACATATCCAATCACCATATACGTATAGTATGTATCATATACATGTTCTAACCACAAATGAAACATGCAAGCAAAAATATGAGTGATGGTTATGGACATACTAACACAATTCCTTGGAGCCACAAGGAATCGATACCACCTAAGGTCCACATCATATATACAACATGTATATCAAAAATCTATGTTGGAACAAGTCTAGGTCGATCAGTTCAACTCTTAACCCGATTGGTTGGCCTCTTGGTTGGCCAGTTGTTCTCTTGAAATGGTTGTCTGGCCTTAGGTTCAAGTGATGTATGGACTCCTCTAGATGATCAGTTGGGCCACCAGTCAATCAGTTCCTCCTATTGTTTGGCCTCCTCAGTCCTCCAATCGATTGATTCTTTTGGTGTGAAAACCTTTTTCCATAATAGGAAATAAGAACTATCCTATTCCTATTCAACTCATTAAATTGAAAAAGATAAACCTCAATTTACATTCGAGGGGAGCATAGGAAGGAAAGCATTTAATAGTTCTACATATGAAAAAAAGAGACGATGGGTGTGCAAACTGATTTATATCAAGCACATAAGTCCAAGGGGTATAGGACATAACCATGCTTCCAACCACTATCAAAACAATTTTAAGACAAAAGGAATCTATTGCATATATATATATATATATACACACACATACATACATACATACATATATATACATATATATATATATATATTGGGAGTACATGTGGTATTTAGTCAGATATGAACATTAATGATTTTAAATATTTGCATCATATGCAATAAAATAAATGACAAAACAAAATCTGATCATATTAGTTTAAATCCCAAATCATAGTAGATTGACCTGGCTCTGATACCACAATAGGGAAACATTGCATCAGATATGGCAGTGAAATAAAAAAATTACTCACCATATTCCCCTTGGCCAATATATTTGTCAATAACTATGGATTGTGAAGGAGGGTTAGAAAGAGATATACCTAGTCCTGGAGCAAGTCTAGTGACAACTCTTGTAGTAATCTGCTTCTTTGGCAAGTTGCACATGGACAACTGTCAGGATGTCACCACCGCAGACAACGATGGTTGTTGTCCTCCTAGTAGGTAGCAACAGACTCCTTGTCTCTATTGTAATCCACACAAACCATTGGGAACTCCTCATTTTGCTCCAAGGCCAATAGAAGGAGTTGTGCCTTCTAACGTCAATGTGCTAGCGTTGAATTACTCTCCGTTTGTTGTCTCTCCCATTTTGGGTAAAACTTGCTTTCTCTCTTAGTAATCACAACCAGAGAGGACAAAAATTTTCAGAGCTTTTTGTTGTGTCTCTGGAAGCCTAGACTGCCCCTCCCCTATATGGATGTCTAGGGTCAAGATTTCTAGTTCATTTGGGAGTCGGATAGATGGAATTTTATGAATTTTTAGGAAGCCGCGAATGGTGATCCAATCGGTTCACTATTGAACTGGTCAATTCATAGGTGAACCAGTCGGTTTAACCCCTAAACTGGTTAGTTCAATAGCTTTCCTATTTTTAAACACATTGGTTTTTAATATTTGCTTAATGCACAACATGATGTCATCATCAATCCTTGATCCAATCCCATTGATCAACCAACTGATCGGTTCACAAACTGAACTGGACGATTGATGTCACTGAAGTGTTCCATTCACTAGGTGAACTGATTGTTTCAGATTCTACTCAGCCAATTATTGTTTAATTGATTGCCTACACACTTTAGCAATCAAGACAAGCTTCATTCATGAGTAAATTCCGATTCTAGGTGCATCCTATGTGTGTGACCCTATAGGTCCCAAACAGCATTGCAGTGAATGTGTATAACTAACTTATGACATCACAAGAAATGAGCAGTATCTAACAACATTTCATTGCTACCCACATAATTGGAAAGTTGGAGAACAACTTCAGCCTACAATCTATGATTAGTGTTATCGTGATGGTATAGTTCCTTTGTCTTTAATATCTACATTGAACTCAAGGCATGGAATCATCATCCTCTTCAACATTCAATCCATGTTCCTTGAACTAGAGTAAACTATCTAAGATTCATGTGAGCTCACATATCATATATTGATCCACATGAGTATATCCATACGTTTATCAGTCTCTCTTATCATGTGGCATGAATATGAACTCTAGTAGGAGGGACAAATCATGTCTACATCACTCATGATCAATCCCCATGTGTCATATTGTATGTGGGCATCACCATTATGGAAACCCTTATTCAAGGTCATGTTGGATGATGTCAAAGTATAACTAATGACATGTGATGAGTGTAATGATTTTAGATCTAAGAATCACAATCACCACTATTACTATGAGAATTGATTTTGACTACCATTCAATGGTTTCATGTATCACTCTCATAGTGGGTTTGTTTGATACATTGTTATATAACAAGTGTCTATGTGCTTGGTTTGATATCATATATCATGACTAACAAAATTTTGTCATCAACCAACACACGTTCTAGTCTTATGTATTATTTTTGTCTATTTTCTTCCACAAAAATAACTGACTAGGGACATAACAAGAATGTATTTACTCTTATCATACATATGATCTCATTATTCAGGTCCTCAACCTTAAGACATATGTCATCGAGTAACATCATTCTTTAGACATCTATCATGTTATACCATTATATCATAATTGAAAAAACATATAGACAAAGATTGATTTTATTATTAATCAAAATTGTTTACAAGATATGTCATTACAATCATCACATGATTGACTCTTTGGGCATACATACCAATGCCAAGAAAGAGAAAATTTGACATTTTCCTTTGTCTTATCCTTGTTAGCCATTTTCTTGTGAAAACTATTTAAATAATAAAATTAAATCCAATTAATATCACTATTTAACCACTTGTATAACTTTGTCTCTAGAACATTCTTATGGAAAACGTTATCTTATTAGACCCTATAGTAATTATGATAATTAAAATGAGATAAACCTAAAAATTAAGTACCTAATTATCTAGATTTTAAATGTTATATATCAATAGTAACATTTTCAGTGTATTGTAATATCTCAAATTAAATAAAATAACCTCTTGTCTATCTGATGATCATGAATAATATGCACTTAAGAAATTTGAACAAAGTACCCAACAAATTAGGATGCTACAATTCTACCCACATTAGATAAATTCATCCTCAAATTAAAAGTGACTACCCACCTTAGGGTTTTAGTTATTTTTTTAGATGATAACCAACCACCCAAAAGTTTATTATTTTGTACTCAAATGGTTTAACAATGTATGTCATAACATACTTCCATCTAATTAATAATATTGGGGTTAGGTCATACCTTCTATTATCTGATCCTTGTCTTCCTCTTCTATGTCCTTAGCAAACACTCTTATCTGATTCTTATATCTCTAATTGTTCTAGTCTTGGTTCTATTTCTTTGGGAAAATGAACTTGAAGTGGCCTTCCTCGCCACATAGGTAGCATACTAGCCTTTCAAACATGCATTCCCCGCTATGGGGCTTCTGACACTTGGAGTAGACCTATCCAGGTACTCTCTAAGCTCTTCGGCATGTATATCCTCTATGAGATGGTGCTTCTTCTAGGACCTTTCTCTTGTTCTTTTGTCCATCATTTTGACTTTGTGTTGATGGCTACCTCTAGAAGATCCCCCTTTCTTCCAATGTCACCCTGGGTGATCCCTAAATTCTAGAGTTGACTCTACTGCCTTTCAACTATCACAATGTTGCATCCCTCTAAAGTGTAGTTGAGATCAAGTTTCATACCACACATGAACTTCTTCTCTACGCTGCCCTCATCCAACATGGGTCCATATTTTTATAATATATGGAACTTCATCACATATTGGATGATAGAAGAATCACATTGCTTTAGGCATTGATACTCAGCCTCTTTCTTCTCGGCCATATCCCTTGAGATGTAAAAAATCTAGAAGGCAGTAGTAAACTCCTCCCAAGTCAATGACTCAGCATTGACTCCTTAAGCATTATTAAAGATTACCCACCAGGTGTGTGTCATACTCTTTAGTAGTTGTGTCCCAAAATTGACCTTGAAATGCTCAGGGAATCCCAAGAAATAGAAACAATGCTCAAAATTCAACAACGACTCCTCATCATGAGTGACTAAATCTGCCTCAACTTCACTAAAGAAGGTCTCTAGCTTGATCTTTAGGAAATCAACCTAGGTCAGCTCCTGGTTTCTCAGTCATGGTTCCCTCCTTATTGGCTAGTCAGGGCCTTGATGAGCATGTCAAGATGAGGATTGGGGTGACCAATAGAGTTGGTGTTGGTATGGTATGCCTAGAGATCCAATCATATGATGATTGACATGTCATATTACATAAAGGATTTTATTAATAATAATTAAGGCAAGCTTCCAATTCATCATGTTTCACTCGATTATGAGTTAGTGAGGAAACATTATGAATGTATGGAGAATGATAATCACTCAATGATGTATGTCTTGAAGTACATGACTTGAACAAAGAGATCATGTGAATGTTAAGAGTATGTACATTCTTGTTAAGTCCTTGGTTAGATGTTACTATGGAAGGTAGATATATAGAAGTAACACAAAAGAATGGAGTGTGGGTTGGTTGATGACAAAATCTCATCAGTCATGACATGTGATATCAAACCAAGCACACATATACATGTTAGAGAACAATGTATCAAATAGACACACCTTGAGAGTGACACATGGAAACCATCATTGGGGGTCATAGTAATCTCTTATAGTGAAGGTGGTGATTTTCATTCTTAAACCTGAAGCCACTACACTAATCACATGTCATTCGGTATGCTTTGACATCATCAAACGTAATCCAGAATAAGCGTTTCCATAATAGTAATGATTGGGTGACTATGACACATGGGGACTGATAGTGGGTGATGTAGATGGGATTTTTCCCTCCTACTATAGTTCTATATCTTGTCCACTTGATAAGAGAAATTGAGAAAGGCATGCGTATGCACATGTGAATCAATATATTATATTGAGTTCACATATATCTCAGACAGTATGCTCTTGGCTCAAGGAACATAGATGAAATGTTAAAAGGGTGATGATTCCATGCCTCAAGTTCAATCTGGATATTATAGACAAAAAAAATATACAATCAACATAACACATACATATATTTTAGGTTGAAGTTATTCTCCAACTTTCCATTCACTTGGGTAGCACTGAAGTGTAACTATTAACCACTCTTTGCTTGTGATGTCAATAACTAGTTATGGAATTCACTACCAACGTGATATGGGACCTATAGGGTCACACACATAGGAACTCATTTAAAAAAGAGTTTAATCATGAATAATGTTTAATTTGATTACTATATATGTTTACGTATTCAATTAAACAACTAATTAACTGACTTGACTCAGAATCATCAAGTTCAAGTGTTGAGCTAACTGGTTGGGGTGTCAGGTTGATTGGAAATTGAATTGGCTGAATTCTGCATGAATCTGGACGCCAAATGATTAGCTCACTGGATGAACCAATCAGATCAGGTTGGTGGGATGACTGGTTCACCTAGTGAACTGATAGGCTCAGTCAGGATAACTAAATCTTTTGGTGATTTTCCTTATTCGTGAGATAGTTGACTGTTTCACTTGTTCAATTCAATTGGTATAAGGAATTAATGTTGGAAATTAAGTGGAAACAAATTGTCAATTCATATGTGACTGGGAAACATGGCGACACAATGGATTCACACTACCAACCGAGCGGATCACATGTGAACTGACTGGTTTGATTACAAAGTGGCCAATTTGGTGCTCATAGGTGGTGAAAATTCATGATCTTTGAGTCCCTTCCACTCCCACATAGACTGGGAATCCAGACCCTAACCCCTCCTATCAATAGAGGGGCATTGGGAGCTTCTCGAAACCCAACTCAATTACTTCTAACAATTATTGTCCTATTTGGTTGTGGTAACTAATAGAGAGCCCGAGCAAGTCCTACCCACTAAAGGGAGGGATAGCAAAGGAGAAACAATTTTGAGAGAGCAATTTGGTGACTAGTACACCAACAGGAAGGATAATTCCTTCCTGTCTATTCTAGAGGAATAAAAGGAGATCTAGGCGGTCCATGTGGACTTGTTTAGAGGTGAGGTGGCCTTTGCCCATTGCTATGAGGATAATGTCATCATGCAATCTGAGGTGGAGATGCTATAAACATTGTTTGAGTTTGTTGTCTGTCGTGAAGACCAGGAGTTGTACAAACACCATCCAAGTGCAACTAGGAGTTGCTACAGATGAGTCCTAGTGCAACTAGGAGTGCACAACTACTGCAATTAGTGATAGTCATTGGACTTACTCCAGGACCAGGTATGGACTCATTGAACCATCCTTTCCATTACATAGTTGTTGATGCGATCTTGCTGTTCTAGGGAATATGGTAATTAATTTTTTGTTTATGCTATTATATATGTGCTCGTATTTCCCAATAGTTAGCCCCTTTAAAGGCATAATTCACACTCCCCATACAGCATGAGCTTTCCTCTCCATATACATGCTCTTTTCCCTTATCAGCTCTCTTCTTGGGAACCATCTACATAGGCATCTATGAGATTTTATCTAGGGATATCAATCACTAATGGTATTTAACTTCTCCCATACATATTTTAAACCACAAAATCATATGTAGAAGCATTAAGACACATATTAATTCAAATTTCTTAGGCAAAACATCACACATTCAACATATAGTAGTATGGAAAATAACTATACTAACCAAAAATTAATAGGTAAAGTCAACATTATGAAACTAAATATGAGTTTAGAAGTCACATCTACCTACATGAATTGAAAAGAAACAAAAATTATGACCAATAATCCAAATGTTTGTTTGTGGTTGAATGGTTTGATTTTATTTCTATTTTATCTCAATTGCCATATCGAGCCTCTACTTTATTCTTCCCAATGTAAAAGTATTAATCTTTCCTACCTTTTCTCACCTCACATGTAACTCGAGTTTTCTCATTACCATTTAATAATGTTAATAGCAATAGGATAGTTTCTTTTCTTGCAATGATGATGATGAAGATCAACGTCAGGTTAGTTGACTATTTCGTTTGATGAGTCGGTCGGCTGGAGGACCAAGGAGGGTAGATAACAGGAGCTGAATGACTGGCTGGTGGGTCCAACTGACTATTTTAGAGGAGTCCAGACACCGGTTGGATAGGATTCCAATAGATCATTTCAAGCAACCAATAGACCAGCCAAGATGTGAGACAACCAGTTCAAGGGTTGAACCGATCAACCTGGACTGGCAAGCATATATCTACACCAACAACAAGTTTCTGCATGTGATATTGACCCAAGGTTGTGGTATTCCTTGTGGATCCTAGTAATTACAGTAGTATGGCCATAACCATCACCTTTTATTTTATATTGCATGCTTGCATTGTGGGATAAAGTAGGTATACAATACTTAATATGTATATGTGGTCATTGGATAATGTATATGCATAAATACGAACACCCTCCATTAAAATATTAAAGTAGGTATACAATACTTAATATGTATATGTGGTCATTGGATAATGTATAGTGTGATGGCAGTAACATAGGTTCCGCCCAAGCAGGGTGCATTATTATCATGTTGGCTTTTGGTTCAGGCTTAACTAGTAATTCTTAATGGGATTAAGCACCAACAGCATACAAACAAATATGGAAAAGAGTTGTGCATATAATCTATCCAACAATTGCATAAGATTGATAATTGGTGTCTACCTTAATAGTTGATTACAGATGCTAGCGTTGGTCGGGTAATAGTTGAATTGTTTTAAATCTTATCTCACTAGAAGGTTGTACGTTGCAATCTTCTGGATTGATGTGTGAGGGCTATCAATTTGAATAAAATAGTGAGAGTGATATATAATTATACACATAATAACATCGTCAAATTTTAATCAAATCAAATAAAAATGATTTTTTTGACATAGTTGCAAATTCTTTTATAGAATCAAATGGCAACACACAACAATACATTTTCTCGACGATCAATCATTAAGAAAGGCAAGTTAAATGGGAATAACTTCCATGACTGGTTCAAGATGCTGAGAATTGTTCTCACACAGGGGCACAAGATCTATGTCATGGAGACACCAAAGCCAGATGAACCTCTTCTCACTGCACCTAAGGTTGACAAGGATGCTTAAAAGAATCATAATGAAGATGACATTGATGTCAAATGTTTGATGTTATGCTCCATGAGCTATGACTTGTAGAGGCAGCATGAGAACATGGATGTTATTGAGATGGTCACACATCTTAAGAACATGTTCCAAGATCAGGCAAGACAAGAGAGATATGATGTCTCCAAGGCACTGTTCGAATGCAATATGGAAAAAGGAGATCCAATAGGTCCTCATGTGCTCAAAATCATTGGGTATGCAGAGAGCATTGCTAGACTGGGATTCCCCTTGGGTCAAGAGTTGTCCAGTGATGTAATTATATAGTCCCTGGTGGAAACATATAGTCAGTTTGTCATGAACTACAACATGCATGTCTTTGACAAGTCATTGATAGAGTTGTTGGGCATGTTGAGAACAACTGAGACACAAATGTAGAAAGACAATCCCAAGTATGTGATGATGATCAGAAAGACAAAGGGGAAGTATAAAGAAAAAGGTGAAGCTAAGAAGAGTTCTAAATCTAGCCAAAATCCCAAGTCTTTAGATCTCAAGGTAAAGGGAGGAACAAAGAAGAGAGGTGATTGACACCACTATCACAATCCTAGAAATTTGAAAAGGAATTTCCCTCTCTTCCTGGAGGAACTAAAGAAGAAGAACGAAGGGAAAAAGGCCTCTACTTTAGGCATAAACATTATAAGATAATTCTAAATTACTTCTTCATCATGTTATGTGATACCATATGTAGATCTGAGATACGTTGATGTGAATGATTTGATAAGAAATAAATCATTTATAAAAGGCCAAGGGTGGACTATGTTGAGAAAGAGTTGCAAAAGCTTTATTCTACAATTACAATTTATCTTAGCCCATTGGGCATGTAATCAAGTTAGTATAGCTACTATTTCAATATGCCAAAATACAAACATTTTACTTTATGCATATTTTATGACAAGGATGATTATAAATAAAGTGTTGTTAATGATTTTGTTTCAAAGATGTGATCTTATATGGAAATGCCATGAACGTCTAGTGATATTTATATGAAAGGATCTAATTATGAATGTTATAATGTAAATACCTAATGGATTAGAATTGACAACTCAAACAATCTTTAGCATTGTCATCTTGGGAACATATATGAGAAATGCATTTCTAGAATTCATATTGATGATTTTCTAGACTCTTTTGGTTAATGAACCATAAAGAGATATGCAAGTCTTATTTATGAGCAACATGAAAAAATACATCTCACTAGGTGTAGTGGAGAGGGTAAGCATTCTATTAGACCTAGTACATATTGATGTATGAAGACCTTATAGAATAAATGCTAGAGATAGTTGTTTGTACTTCATTATATTCATTGATGATCTCAGTGGACATAGGATTTATATTTGGTGACATACAAACATGAATCTCTTTAAAGTTTCAAGGATATTGTGAACGAGGTATAACTTTTATCAAAGTATTAAGAAACTTTGATATGATCAAATGTTGAAATACATTACATCAATAGGTTGAGGTCTTTCTGGATAGACAATCATAGTGTATCACAATTCAAATCAACGTGAAACATAATGATGTGTGAGAAAGAAGGAATTACATCCTGATGGATCATAATGTGATTATCATTTAATATAATCTTCTAATCTTCGCAATGATATATACTTTACACTAAAACTAAGTACCATCTAAAATGGGTTAAAAGACATCACATGAGATATGATACGGGAATGCCCTGATATATCTTAAGGATTAAAACCTACATAAATAAAGTAGTTTCTTGAAAAGTTTATCCACACATAATAATTGTTGAATACTACCTTCAGTCCCTATCCAATACCAAAAGTGTTTTGTTTCTAGGATAACTGAGTTTCAAAAGAATCAGTGGGAGTAAAAGAAGAACTCGAAAGGTTCAAGGTCAACAAGGAGGTACAATAAGAACAATTGGGAATCACAAGTTGTTGTGGAATCTCAAGTTCCTCATGTAACATTGTACCTCATAAATTCTAGTAGCACACATCTAAGATTGAAAGACTGGGAATACAACAACTCATATAGGTTGGTCATAAGATGATGAGCCAACAAATCAACTAGAAGCTATTGAGAACCATAATCTGAGAAATGGCTTAAGGCCATTAGGAGGTCCATGTACACTAACAAGGTATGACCTTAGTAG